>JAUTXW010005349.1:0-1371115 GCA_030620095.1 Kuschelorhynchus macadamiae | reverse complement strand
GTATTTTTTTGTAGTGGCTTGATTTAAGTTCAGGTATTGCTTCTTATTTCATTTTGTTTAGGGAATTGAATAAAATTTCTTATTTATTAGATAAGTTTAATGCCCATTTGAAGAGAATAAAAAATTTCGTTATAAATCTTTTGTTTTATTAAGAATAGTGAAGTGTGGCTCAATTTAGTTCCGCAAGTAGTATCCTGTCTTTTTCAAATATTTTTATTGGGCGCCATTTTGGTTTTTTCTAACATGGCTGAAATATAAAAATTAAAAACATGTTTTTACACCGATTTTTTTTAAACATATTATTAAACCGCGATTTAGTCTTGCCGTGTTGAATTCGTAACAATATTTTATCTAATTTCTGTACAAAATTTGATGTAAATTGAATTAAAAAAAACCCGTTGATTTTTACCACTTTATTTGGCCGTCATTTTGTTCCACAACCATGAATTCATACCAAAATTTTACCAGTTTATCTCTATATCACATTTAGGCTTGCACAAAACTCGAAATTAATTTAATAAATAGTTTTTCAGGCTTGTTTTTTTAATATTTTATTAGGCTACCATTTTGTTTTATCATTTGGATTCGAACCATTTTAGACCCAGAAACCCAGGAAACCCGGAATGATTTGGTCGCCATTTTATTCCGCCATCTTGAATTCGTACCACAATTTTTGCCAGTTCATCTCCAGCTTCTTCTAGCGCGCCGTCTCCTGTCGAAGGTTGGCGATCCAAATGGCAATCATAGTTCTGGAAATTGCTGCCCGAAAAATATCGGTCGATGTACAGGGTGTCCGGATTTGGTTGCAAAAGCAGGGTATCTCGCTTATTTTTAAAGATAGAACCTTGCGGTTTTCACACACCTGAGCTAATTTTTTGTGAAACTCATGAAGCCGTAAACAAAATTTTCATAGCCTTCTTCGTTTATGAGATACAGGGCGAAATAGAAAATTTTGCATTTTGGGACCCTCCTCGTATCTCGGTTATCCTTTAACTTAACGCAAAGAGAAAAATTGGTGCTTTTGCAGTTTTTTACGCTGGATCCAGTGCCGTAGTCATATTTTTCATTTGAGTTGTTATTTTTTAGATATGACCCAAAGTTGTGTTTTTTTAAATGGGACACCCTGTATATTTGTCCAGAAATTGATTTGTGCTTTTAAAAGCTTCTCAAAAATATATAATAGTACGGGTCTATTTTAATAAACAACAACAAAAATCCTAATTTTTATAATTATCATCCCAAATTTTGTAGTAGGCCATACAAAACAATGCTGCCTTTTATTTAAAGTCCTTATCAATATCTACATCCTAACAATAAATCAAAATAAATATGTAATTAAATCTATTTATCACAATATGTATTGATAATTTCGCACCAAAAAAGTACCACCTACCTAGATTTATGTAACACAAGAACAAAACAGTAATAAATTATTATGTAACAAGCCTTTCAGCAAAAATCGACTGTCGTATAAGAACTACAGTAACCAAGGAAATCAAAAGAACTGTTCAAACTGATTTCCATTTTGTTCTATGCATGCTTCGCACAATTTTCGTATTCGTTTTAGGGAATTAAGCAAAATAACGGGATGATTTTGTAAATAGCGAAAATTTTCTGTTATTGCATTTCCTAAATCTTGGACATTATCATAGTGGTCTTTGTAAATTCTATTTTTAAAATATTCCCATAGAAAGAAAACTAAAATCGACAAATCTGGGGACCTAGGGGGCCATCTTATAGGTTCATTTGTTCCGATCCATTGATTGGTAAAATTATTGTCCAGAAATAATCTCGTCATTCCAGAATTGTGTGCAGGAGCATCGTCCTGTTGAAAATAAATTTCGTTAATTTGCGCTAGACGAACATCGTCAAGTAATTCAGGTATAGCTGCCTCTAAAATTCTAGCGATTGGCTGTTAGATTTCCCTCAAATATATAAAATTTTATATGTGTTCCTAATATGAAGCAGGACACATTTAGACCAAACCTGCCCTGCTGTCTTCTGGGAAATATTTGGTGTTGATTTTCCTGGGACCAGAATCTACTATTGTGCCTATTGAGTATAACAGAATTACTGAAGTGTGCTTCCTCTGACCATATAACCTTGCTTTCAAAATCTCTAACCATATCGCATCTTCCTCGAAACCAATTGCAGAAGACTACCCGACGCACGCTCTGCATCCCCTGGCTGTAAGTGCTGCACGACCCTAAATTTGTATGGGTGGTATTTGTGCCTGTTTAGAATTTCTTGAACTCTAGTTTTTGGAATCCCTATGCTCTTTTCACTGGCCCTACAAGAGTTTGTAGGGTAAGCTTCTGCATTAGCCAAAACCGTAATTTCCTCAGCCTCCCGATTTTCTTTATTATATGTTTTCGTACGAGGTTTGATAAATGATCCGTGATTAAGTAAATTCTTTTTTATCCGATAAAAAGTGGATATATTAGGTTGCCTCCTTTCTGAATATCTAAATAAAAATTAAGCAATAGTATTTCAACATACCTAAAAATTAACTATTTACCTGTTAAAATACATCTCAGAAGCCGCTTCAACATTTTCATTACTTAATATAAAACAAGCTAACATATCGTACTTTTCATAATGTTCTAAAGTTTGGTTTTCTTCCATAATAATACAAATATACTTTGACACAATAAATAAATACAAAAAACTAGCGCTATATTTTATATACGCGTACAAAATTGGGAAATGTCATTTGCTTCCAAGAAAACAAAAAAAACGGCATCATTTTAGATGGCCTACTGCAAAATTTGGGATGATAATTATAAAAATTAGGATTTTTGTTGTTGTTTATTAAAATAGAATCATACTATTATATATTTTTGAGAAGCTTTTAAAAGGACAAATCACTTTCTGGACAAATATACAGGGTGTCCCATTTAAAAAAACACAACTTTGGGTCATATCTAAAAAATAACAACTCAAATAAAAAATGACTACGCCACTGGATCCAGCGTAAAAAACTGCATAAGCAGCAATTTTTCCCTTTGCGTTAAGTTAAAGGATAACCGAGATACGAGGGGGGTCCCAAAATGCAAAATTTTCTATTTCGCTTTGTATCTCATAAACGAAGAAGGCTATGAAAATTTTGTTTACGGCTTCATGAGTTTCATAAAAAATTAGCTCAGTTTCGTGAAAACCGCAAGGTTCTATCTTTAAAAATAAGCTAGATACTCTGCTTTTGCAACCAAATCCGGACACCCTGTACATTGAAACCATCTTCTCAAATCCTTTAACCATGAATTTTGGCGTCTTCCGACTGATCTTTTCCCTTGGATTTTTCCCTCTATGATGACTCTAAATATTTCATACTTCTCTCCTCTCATTATATGTCCTATAGGTATATTGTGTTTTCCTACGTTTGATAGTAAGCATGAGTTCTTTGTGTTTGTGCATACGGTTGAGAACCTCAACGTTAGTTATTCTCTGGATCCATGATATGCTTAATATTCTTCGGTATACCTACATCTCAAATGCTTTTATCTTTTTCTCAGTCTCAGGATCAAGGTCCAACCTTCATATCCGTACAATAACGTGGAGAAAATGTAGCATCTTAGCATGCCAACTCTTAAATCCAAGCTTAGATCCGTTCTTATAAAGAATTTCATATATATGAAGGCCCTTCTAGCTTGTTCTATTCTTGACCTTATCTCCTTCTTTGGGTTGCATTTTTCATTTATTATATTTCCCAGGTATTTATATGAGGTTACTTGCTCAATGGTACTTCCATCAATTTGCAGATTTGCACGTACTGCGTTTTTAAAAAACACATGCGTCTTGGTCTTGGATATAATTACGGAGACTCCATATAGTTTACTGTAATATACTACACGATCCGTAATATGTTGTAATTCTGCAAATATTACAGTGTCATCGTCATATCTGATGTTGTTAATTTCTTTACCGTTTATTCTAATTCCTCCGTCAGTTCCTTCTAGAGCCTCCTTAAATATGGCCTCTGAGTATATGTTAAAGAGAAGTGGTGAAAGCACGCAGCCTTATCTCACTCCTCTCCTGATAGAAACACTCCGAAGTTGCTTGCTCTACTCTGACTTCTGATGTTTGGTGCCAATAGAGGTCGGTTATCATACGCACATCTTCCCTGTCAATTCCTGTGGCCTTCAATATCTCGATCATCTTCTCGTGTTTAACTCGATCGAAGGCTTTTCGATAATCTATGAAACATGCAAATATGTCAACATTCATGTCTCTACACATTTGTGTTAATACATTTACAAATTGAGTGTGATCTATTTGATATTCACATTTTCTGAATATTCGCGTGTGAATAATTCTTAGAAATGCTTTTAGTACTAATACTACTATAACACAGCAAAAAAAATAGAAATAAGTTGTTTTTTATCTGTGTTAATAATTGTATATATTTATTATATTTAAATTATAAACACCTTATATAGTTATTTGCAATATAATACCTCAACGTAGCCATTTAATGTATGACTTTGCCACTAGTAATTAAGATAGAAATTACGTTTTACAAATTTTTTAACCCACATTCTCAAGATATACATTAAGGGGTCAGATTATTGAACCTCCTTTTCCGCAACATGTATAGCGTTGCCAATTCTAAATTGGATCAAAATGGTCGACGTGCCCCATAACAACGTGCCATAACTCATCGGGGGACAAATCGATACAAGCCAAGGCGATTACTTCCACTAATTAAGACTAATACCGCCGGAATTTTGAATGCACGGCACCATGTCTACCGACTTTTCGATTTTAGCCGGCCACTGATGTATGACGGGAACGACATTACGTGTGCGGTCCTAATTAATTCTTTAACAATGACACATCACAAAGATTGCTTTATTAAAATTATGATTGGAATGAGTGTTTGTTTGCGTTACTACCTACTTAAATTTATAGTCCAGTGGATTTAGTCAAAATATCGTGAAAACCCGGAGTAACTAACAATTGAACTAAAAACTGGTAAAGATGCTTTGCGAAGTGTGCTAAACAACATATCAAAAGTCCCTTAACGAAGCGCTTCATGGTTTTTACGACCCTGTTCTCCTAGACTGCAGGTACGGGTACTCTTTGTTTAGCTGAGGTCGTAATTTCACTTTCACAAACATTGTTATTTGTTAAAAATCTAAATGAAAAAGTAAGTTTGCACTAGATAGTTCGCATAGATTATTAGAGAAAAGCTTTAACATATCCCTATATTTACAACTGACGCTGACAGAGGTTGTCAGTGTAAAGTAAATTTCGAATTTTTTTTTTATTTAATGTGTTAAAGTAGATAGATTAACTTAGTCATATTTTGCGAAAAACTAACGATAATATGTGTGCACCTATTTAATCTTTTCGAAATTTTGCATCAATATGGTAGGTGGGCTTCTATTGTCGCCACTGTCCTGCTGGGCTGGGAATAGCCAGTTAAAAGTAACATACGATAACTTTTTCTACTCTGCAACCAAATGTACTCCTATAAGGTATAATAACCTTATAGGAGTACATTTGGACGAAATGGAGAATTTGCTGCAGGGTTCAGGAAGGTTCTGATACTTAAAAGTTGTAATTTAGTAGATAGATTAGAAGCAGTAACTTTGAAAAATTACTGTTATGTCACTGAAAAGAAATGACGACCTTGGAGTCAATTCCATAAATAGTTGCTTGGCAGTAGTAATTACATAATTACTTTACATAGGAAATTACCATAAAGTATTACTCGCAGTAACAAATACATACACAATTATTAAAAACGTGTAACCCGAAGTATTTATTGATATATAGTAGGATTATTAGTAATAAACACGTAAAAACCCTTAAATAGTAGTAGTGGAAACAGTTATAGCTACTTTAGTGCCAGCTGGGAAGTTCTTCGAACGCTCTTTCAAACAGAGCAAAAATATATAGAGGGTTTTATTAAAAAAATTTAACTTTTTTGGAACACTCTGTAGAGAAATTTTGTCTTTGAAAATAAAACGTACCTAAGAACCTATAAACTGGTAAAAAAAATCATTAGTTTGTCTTTGTGTTTCGTAAATTCTACCCTTTATAATTTCCTTCATTTTTCTAAGCTGAAGCACATGAATATCATAATTTTCAGGCTATTCTTTAAAATATTGGATAAGTACATTTACTTGTTTGACTTGTTTTGATAATGTCATTATTTTCATCACTACTTTTGTCAGACTCTTCTGTAGATATCAGGTCATTTAGATAATCGTCATCCATATCCATTTCATTATCTATTTCTTCTATTTCTTCCAAACCTCCGATTTGCGAGGCTATGGATGGTTTGTTTTCGATTGATAGTTCACCTTGATTTAAGTGATTATCGTTTTCAGTACCGTTTCCATCTGCTGTATGTTCTAAGGTTATTATTTTATAAATCGCGTTAGTCTCTTTCACTTCACTCCAAGCGCGAGCTGTAGCATAAATTGCTTCTTTCAAATTCAGACGTGTCCAAAACTCCATAAAGTTACATTCTCCCAACCGTTGAAGCATAAGATCTTTCCTATGAAGTCTGTTCTTGGTTTCTATAACACCTTGGTCCATTGGCTGGGGAACAGATGTCACATTTGGTAGAAAATATGTTACAAATGTGTACCCAAAGCTGACTTTAGTTGCTTTACATCAGGATGCGATGGCGCATTATCCAGTAACAGTACAGCCTTGAGTGCAAGATGATTTTCTTGCAGATACGTTTTAACTTGGAGTATACATTTTTCGAAAAACCACTTTTTAAAAATTTTTCAATCCATCCAAACTGCTTTTTGATTATAATAATCAACGGGCAGTGATTTTACATTTTTTTAAGCTTTCGGATTTTTGGATTTTTTAATAACGGCTAACCTCAGCTTATGGGTTCTTGATGCATCAGCACAGCATAATACTGTTATTCGGTCTTTCGTCACTTTGAAACCTAAAAAAAGTAATTACAATTTAAAAACGGACGGACAGACGAACAGAAGAAATCGATAACATGTTTTTTGACATCTAGGGAGTCTAAAACATGACGATAAGTAAAATGGTGGTAAGTTTTCAGGATTACAAGGCATTTGTTTGGCCGCCATTTTGTTCTGATATCTTAAATTCATTTCACAATTTTACCAGTTTAAGCTTATATCACACCTAACACTTCCAGAAAATTTCATATCAATCTAATAAGTAGCTTTTTCATTTTTTAATTATTTTACTAGACCGCCATTTCGTTTCGCCAAATTAAAATCGTACGAAAATTTTATTAAAAATGTTCCAAATGTAACTGTCCGTGTCCGTTGCTGAGAGTGTCCGTTGTCAAGAGGGTTTAATACACAGGAGTACTGTGTATATATATATATATAATATATATATATATATATATATATATATATATATATATATATATATATATATACAGGGTGGCCCATCGAAAACGTACCGCAAGGCATAACGGCCAGGGTAATTTTTTTTTCAAAAAATCCAAAAACCCGTCAATTTTGTTTGTGAGGGGGACAACTTTTGCCCTTAAAATGATCGCAAAATTTTCAACCCTCTAAGCGGGGGTGTCATCCCCCAAACTTTTTCAAATGGGAAGAGGGGTCAAGTGGTACCGCAATGAAAAGGGCTTTCTATTCTCTATACATTCCCGCTTTGGTTTTGAAAATCGGTCAAATCATTTAGAAAATATGAAGGATTGAAATTTGAAAAATACATTTTTCAAAAAACGCATAAATTGAATTAAATAAAAAAAAACTTACCGTATTAATGAAGCAAATGCTGAAAATGTTGCCCGTCGACCTCCATACAGTAATACAAATTAGCTTCAAATCGTTCTCGAACATTCTGAAGAACTTGAGGGGTCACTTCGCGACAAACGTCAATAATTCGTGTTCGCAGATCTTCTAATGAGGCAAGTGGAGTGCTATACACTTTACTTTTTATGTGTCCCCATAGAAAAAAGTCTAAAGGAGTCAAGTCGGGTGACCGGGGAGGCCACTCAATGGCACCCCTTCGTCCTATCCACCGCCCGGGAAAGTTAGTGTTTAAATAATTACGCACATTTTGAGAGTAATGTGGAGGTGCACCGTCTTGTTGAAATATCAGTTCCGCTTCAACGTATCCAGGATTATTTTCGATGATGTCAGTTAGGGCTGGGTCGATGGTATTTTCCAGTAAATCTAAGTACATATCACCTATTAGAGTTCCAGGAAGAAAAAAAGGACCCACAATAGAATTTCCAAAAATACCAGCCCACACGTTCAATTTCTGAGGATGTTGTGTGTGCACCTTGTGAAATACCCTGGGGTTGTTCTCAGCCCAGTACCGACAGTTATGCCGATTAACTACACCGTTCAAAAAGAAAGTGCACTCATCCGAAAAACACACATTGAATAGAAAATTATTATTATTGGCCACTCGTTCACTAATAGTTTCACAAAATTGCAAGCGGCGATCAAAATCGTCTTCGTTGAGTTCTTGTACCAACTGAATTTTATACGGGTGGAAATGGTGTTTTTTCAATATTCTTTGGACACTTGTACGATTCACGCCGGTCTCATTGGCTAATTTTCTTGTACTCAGCGTACTATCCATGGCAACTTGGCCCAATACAAAGACCTCCATAGCTTCATTTACTACAGGATTTTCCATCTGCCTCTTTTTATTCATAAGGGATCCACTTTCGCGAAATTTTGCTACTAACTCGCGAACAATTTTGCCGGAAAGGTGTTTTTCAGGATGTCGTTCATTAAATATCTGCGCAACCCGATTGCCACATTCATTATTTTTAAAATAAAGTTCGATTATTTCCACTTTTTCTGCAAGTGAGTACACCATAATTATTGATAAAAAATTTAATGATATTGAGAAATTTAAACGCACAAGTTACAGAACAGCTATCTAGCAACTACCGCACCTGATCGTTGTGGCATGTCAAATCACTAAAATCAGCAGTAAACATCTAAAATAACAGGACAAAAATAGCGAATTGGTCGAAGGAATTTATCCTTATCATTTACTCTGATAATTTGTAAATAAACATTTTAAATTTCAATCCTTCTATTTTCTAAATGACTTGACCGATTTTCAAAACCAAAGCGGGAATGTATAGGGAATAGAAAGCCTTTTTCATTGCGGTACCACTTGACCCCTCTTCCCATTTGAAAAAGTTTGGGGGATGACACCCCCGCTTAGAGGGTTGAAAATTTTGCGATCATTTTAAGGGCAAAAATTGTCCCCCTCACAAACAAAATTGACGTGTTTTTGGATTTTTTGAAAAAAAAATTACCCTGGCCGTTATGCCTATATATATATATATATATATATATATATATATATATATATATATATATATATATATATACAGGGTGATTCATGAGGAAATGTCAATACTTCAGGTACATATTCAGGACCAAAAAATTAACATAAAAAACTATATAAATAAGTGTCCGCAAGGCCTTAGTTCTCGAGATACAGGGTGTTAAAGTTTTTATTTAATTTTCCTATTTTTTAAATAAAATCTATGATAATGTAAATGATGGAGTGAAAATTGATATACGGGGGTTTTTTGGTATGACAAATTCAAATCTAATATTAGTATTGCTCTTACTTGTAGGGGGCGCCACCTACATGCCTTTCTACTCCTTCGAACAATCACAACTTTTTCGTACAGTCTTGTATTACATTTTTGGGTAAAACAAATTATTCCCTTGCCATTTCTACGTCAAAAAGGTATACCTGTTAAAAGTGGATACGAGCAACCGTTTTCGAGATATTTGGATTTAAAACAATTTCGGCGCATGTAATTTTTTTATCGCAAAATTTTAAAAGTTTGTTGTTTTGTTCAAATTTAAAAGCATCTTGGCACAAAAGCTTTGAAATGAAAGACTAACACATTTTTTTGAAGTGTGTATTCGGTGCCTCAGACATAAACTAAACAAAAGGTATCTATTTTTTATTAAAATTGTTATTATTAAGTTGTTTTTAATAAAATCTAGGTTACGTTTTATAATTTTCAAAAATTCCACCGTTTGCTTCTAAGCACAGGTCAGCTCTATGGTGTATAGCTCGGGTTGCTCTGTGGATACATTCGGGCGCATTTCTTAGTGTTTGTGCTGCGTTTGTTATCCGATCCAATAATCCTTCTCTTGTATTTACTTTAGTGGAATATACCAGTGATTTGAACCATCCCCAAAGACAATAATCCAAAGATTAAGGTCTGGCGATCTAGGTGGCCAATTAAACGGACCTCCCCGACCAATCCATCGGTTTGGAAAATTTTGGTTTAAAAAATCTCTTACAAGTAAACTGTAGTGTGCAGGGGCTCCATCATGCTGCAAGTATATGTTTTGTCTTACATTAAGGGGAACATCTTCTAATAGATTTCGCAAGTGATTTTAATTTTTAATAAATGGACCAATTAAATGACCAGTTAACATTCCACAGCACACATTAATGCTAAATTTATGTTGGAAATTGTTCTACTGTAGCGTGAGGATTTACATAGGACCACCGGTGTTCATTGTGAAGATTATTTATACCATCACGCGTGAACTGTGCTTCATCAGTGAACAAAACATACCTATACAACCTTCGATCTTCATTAATCCATTTACAGAATCGCATTCTCAACTCAAAATCACCCTCCTGCAAATGTTGAACCCGTTGTAAATGAAATGGGTATAAACAATTAATGTGAAGATTTCTCCAAGCAGACGATTGTGTTATTTGATAAGTATCTGCAATCCACCTAGTGCTTATGCTTGGATCATTTTCGACGGCGTTGAGTATAGCCTCTTCTACTTCAACGTTGGGTCCCGATTCTCTTTCAGATACAATTTTCGCACTTGGAAACATCCTAGATTTTCCAGCAGTAGTGAAAACTTGTTGAAAAACTCTTCTATCTAGCACCCTTCTATCTGGAAAACGACGCTGGTACTCCGCGACTGCTTGAATTGCGACCCCATTGCAGAAGCTATAGACGAATATCATATCTGCATATTCACGATGCGAGAATATCACAGACATAATGACGTATTTAGATCCAAACTTTCTTAAATGATTATTGTCAGATAATAAAAGTTATGAACATAAATTGATAGTGACAAAATTTGATCTTATTATTAACTGTCATTACTATTGCTAAGTAACAGGAAAAACGATGAGAACATCAACCAGCAGTTGTTCTGTCAGGCAAGGCACACTTCTATTTTTTTACAATACATGCCTACTTTATGTGAATTTGATAAAAAAAATCACATGCACCGAAACTGTTTTAAATCCAAATAGCTCGAAAACGGTTCCTCGTATCCACTTTTAACAGGTATACCTTTTTGACGTAGAAATGGCAAGGGAATAATTTGTTTTACTCAAAAATGTAATACAAGACTGTACCAAAAAGTTGTGATTGTTCGAAGGAGTAGAAAGACATGTAGGTGGCGCCCCCTACAAGTAAGAGCAATACTAATATTAGATTCGAATTGGTCATACCAAAAAACCCCCGTATATCAATTTTCGCTCCATTATTTACATTATCATAGATTTTCGCTGCATTTTGTGCGTTTATTTATGGTCAGCTAAACAGTCAGTCGGCCGTCGTCGAATATAATATGTAAACACATAAATGGGGGAGATTTCCTCGTACGCCAACATCTGGTCGCCAGTCACCGATAATCTGCCGCCCGGATAATCGAGGTTCTACTGTAATCCAAATTTTCATTAATTATAATTTTTGTAAAAAAAAACTGAAAAAGAATTGTTTTCCTTGTCAGGATTCGAACACACATGCTATGCCACGCGGGCTGAGAACTCTACCACTGCGCCATCAAGCTTCTGGACGAAAAATATATAAATAGCTTATATTAGTTGAGCTGATAGCTTATATATATTGAGTAAAAGCTAATGACGTTTCGCGTGAACCAAAATTTAGAAAGTGCGTTCACGTTAGAGTGGAACGAGACATGGAGATTTCTAATTGCGAAATACTTCATGTCATTGGCTAGCAAATGACTTCCAATTTTACCGAAAATTATTTCTTTAAATTCATCACAAAGAAGTAAACTCGATAATCATGTTGTTAAATCATTTTTACAATTCTGAAGAGCTTTCGGCATGTCCCAGATATGTCAATAAGTTGCTCGGGAGATACACCGCCGGTATACAATAGTATCTGAAGGGGATATTTTCTTTCCATCCGGGAGCGCCTGTAATGTATTCCGGGAATTGTCTGAAAATGGAGTTCCATACATCATATAATGCAAGGAAAAATATCAAAACTTTGAATCCGTATATAAAGCAATTTTCTATGCTTTAGTCGGATATATTTGTGTGATCTGGTTGTGAATAAATATAACGTGTGATGATGTATGTATATACGCATTGCAGGTGTGTGTGTAAGCAAGTTAATGTTTTATAAACTGCTTGCTGAAAAAGACATAGAGCGCAATTATTGCTTTAATTTAAACTTGTTTCGGGAATAGTAAACATATACCAGATGTTTTATTTTAAAAATGCATGTTGGGGGTACACAATTTTTTATAAGACTGCTTTTCAATTGTCCCCAATTTAAAATGAATATGAATTTTTTTCATTTGTCGGGAATAGTGAATTGGGACCCCATTTAGTTCTGTACATAATTCCAGTATACAGGGAGGATGAAAAAATTGGAATAAATTAATTTAAAAATCAGGTATTTTTTTCTCGAGTGAACGCTTTGACCCGTCGATTTTTAATTTTAATTGCCTTTTTTTTATTATAATTTCATGTATTTAAGCCTTCATGTAAAGTCAAAGTAGTTAAATTAATTATATGATGGAGATAAGGTGGCTGAAACCAGATTTCTTCCATTATTAATTTTACGATAGGGAGAACAATTTTTCGAATTTAGGGCTTGGAGTTGCTCTCCCTTAAAAAAAGTACCACATTGGTCTGATGCTGAAAATACTCTTCCTAAAATATAAAGTGTAAATAATTTGATAGCAGCTGATAATACAGACCTCTTTGATGAATTTCCTTTAACAAAAGAATATATTAAACAAAACATAGATAACTAAAACAAAGATAATATTGATATAGAAAGTAGGTGGATGAAAGTTGGTGACCCAGCAGCAAGTTATGACAGTTATCTTAATTTTTTTAAATGCAATTTTTTGTTTTATTTTCTCTCGGAAAATATTGATCACATTTTATGTATAATAATCTTCATATGTCTAAATTAAGTTGTCTAAAAAAACAATTTTATTATAATATCCTATCAAAGAAGAAGGGACCCCAAATTCTGTTTCCAGTAATTTCAGCCCATACATTTACTTTTTAGGGGTATTGTCTATGGCTATTCCATTATCCAGTGCGGCAGTGGCGGCTCGTGGTGTCTAAAACTGGTGAGGCGAGAGAAGGCTTGTTACTTATAATATGTAGATGGCGCCGCAGGCGAAAAATTTTTGGGATGCCACGCCCAAATTTACTCATTTTTATGTTTTGTTTTTGTCTTTTACATACCAATACCAAGATATATGCCCAATTTTTCATTAAGTAATTTTTAAAATAAAAATTATTACATAGATATAAAAATAAAATAATAATCTTTAAGATATTCACTCAATTTTCATATATACTCTTCTCAAATATATATAATATACACATTTTTCATCATTGGACTTTTTTATAAAAAATATTTAAAATACTTAATCAAAATAGTCAGAATCGAGTTTAAAGTGTAATAAACCTGTAATAATCTAATATGGTGTGGACAGTAATTTTTTTATAAAAAACTAAAACTGTTTAGG
Organism: Kuschelorhynchus macadamiae; assembly: GCA_030620095.1. Classification (NCBI taxonomy): domain Eukaryota; kingdom Metazoa; phylum Arthropoda; class Insecta; order Coleoptera; family Curculionidae; genus Kuschelorhynchus; species Kuschelorhynchus macadamiae. The sequence goes on along the minus strand of JAUTXW010005349.1, from coordinate 1,357,361 downwards.
CAAATGGGTATGTGGATGGTGCAGTTAAGTCACTTTTTGTAAATTAAATTAATGCGCCTGTCTTTTAAAGAAGCAAATTTCTCAATGATTTTGTAATAAAAATCACCATTACATTCAGAAAGTTTAACTAATAACTCTTTTTCTATTGCCATGATCGACAGGGCTGAGAGCCTATCTTGAGATATACTATTTCGTAAGTAGGTCTTTATTCGCTTTAAGCACGAAAAATCTCTTTCGGCCTGTACACTTGTTAAGGGGACTGTCAAAATTGATATCGCAAGTCGATATACTTCACAAAATACTGATATTAATTCTAAACTCTTAATTTGTTTAAGGAGTTCTTGAATATTGACTTTATAAAATTGTTCATCTCGGTAAATTATACTTAGCTCATTTTTGAGGCGATCCTTGTCAAACATTTTTGGATACGTTTTTTCTCACGAATTTAATAGATTAATAGGGAATTCTGTGGCAAAGTCTTTGTATTTTAATGTTATAAGAAGTTTCACAAATTCCAATTTGTGTAAATCTTCAAACCTGATGTTAATTTGAAAAATTATACAGTCTAAAATTTCATAAAACAGATTTTTATATTTTTCCTTTAAATATGATGCTAGCTCATGCTACGGGTTTGTCTACTACATGGCAATCCGGAAAGTGATTTTGCTTTTTCAAAAATGGATTTAAGGAAATTTTCAGCGCGCAGCTCATTTAATCGTTTGACGGCAATGTTCAATTGTGAAATGCAGAAATCAATTTCTAGGTTACTTAACTGAAAAACTTGAAACTGGATATCAGTAACAAAAAAAATTTCTTTAAATGCAAAAGTTAAAAAAGCAAATTCAAAATCGTAAAGGTCTTTTAGATACCCCTTGGCCATGTGTATAGTATCTGAGTCTAATTCTGGATTTTCAATCATGTCCTGAAAAACTAAGGTTAGTCCTTCCCAATTATTTGCAACAAAAATTAGAATTTTTGATCGAGAATACTACCTTGTATCACTTGGTTGCGGAACTCGTTTTTTTATTATTTTGTCCAATATAGATGTGCGTTTGTACGATTTATGGAAAAAAGCAGGCAAACTTTTCAAAGTTGCGAGAAAGATTCAGCTTTCCTTAATATAATTTGAACCATGTTGTAAAATTAAATTGAGACGATGAGCAGCACAATGAGTGTACATTGCTTGCGGGGCATCTGATCTTATTCGTGTTTGTAGACCGCTCAATTCTCCGGCCATAACCGCACCTGCATCATAACATTGTGCTACTAATTTCCGTTTAAAATCTAAAGGTTCCAAGATTCTTACAATTAAGTTATAGAGTGCATTAGCTCTAGAATCCTCACTTATATCAAAAAAGCCTAAAAAATGTTCTTTTATTTCGGCTAATTTATTTACATACCTAACAGTTACACAACAACCATAGCCTCCCATATTTCTTGTTTAATAAAGTCTCATATGTTCGTCAATACAAAATATTAATTCATTTTGAATAGTTTTCGATTGTCCCGTAAATACACTTTTCTCCTCTAAGTGCTTTGCAAGTTCGGTGTTACGTTTAATTAAACAATTAAAAACTTCCTTAAAATTCCCTCTGTTAAAAAAAGATTCGGATTCGTCATGCCCCCTAAAAGCCAGTTCTTGTTTTCCCAGTAATATAGTCGTATCTATAAGGTATGTCAAAAGCAAGCGGTTTTTCCTAACATCTTCATTGTACAATAATTTGGATAAACGAGCATTTTCGATTAGTGCATCTTTAATTGTAGTCATATTTTGAGAGAAACGTACAAAACCTAAGGTATTTTGAATATGGTCTTTAGACCCTTTATGCACTTTAACCGCTCTAGAAAAATTTTTAAAATTAACGTATTCATCAGAAGTCCATACTGTTTTTGTTTTTCCCAGTATTAAGCAAGGCCAACAATATAAACGCTGCTTAAAACCATTTCCACAAATCCAAGTGTGTGTTTGATACCATGACGTTTGAAATGATCGTTTATATTGTCGACCGTCTTTTTTATCACTACTTAAGGTACTTATCTTCGACATGGGTCTATCTCCGCAAAGAATTTCTTTTTTCTCATCCTCGGGACGCCTGGAAAATGCCGTTGTCAATAGTGACATAACGATATCGTGGACTGGATTCATAGTTCACTCGTTTCGTTTATTTTAAATTTTAATCACTAATTCATATAAACTACTCTATCACTCTATCTATTCAATAATTAAACTAACGCAACGTCAAAAATACTTTAGATAGAGTAACACTCGACACAGACTAAAGGCGCTACATTCACGAAATAATACTATAAAACAAACACCAAATTATTGCCGAATAATCTCAATATCCACCCACTTCCCGCTCAATCTTAAACCGTTACCGGTAACAGTCAAATACGAATACCCCACACGCCCACGCAAATATCAACAAAAACAAAAACGGCTTGCATTTGGCAGCCGGATGCGCGATTGTCATTTACCGATAAATAATAATTTCCATTTATATTCAATCTGTGCTAACATTAAATGGCAACGTCTCAATCATTAAGCGAAGTTTTCATCGTCTCAAATGCAATAAAAAGAGATGGAATGAATCTACATATGCAACACGACCCTTTTCCTTCTTTCTCAGACTTATTAAAAATCTAATTCGCATCGCCGCGTATAGGTAAAGTCGAATAAAAAAGAAATGATATTGCAGTTATTGGATATTGTACTGTTGGTTAGTAAAGTAAAGTGTTTATTTATGATTTACGCATATTTGATGAAATTTTCATAGTGTTTGAGACAATTTTCAGAGAATAATGTGTCAACTTGGAAAGAATTATTTTGAAAATAAAAATGTATATTTATAGGAAAGTGAGTGAGGCAACGCCTCAGTTGCCTCATCTGACGAACCGCCGATGCAGTGCGGGTTTTCTGTAGCCCATATCGACAATTTTGTCTATTCACACTGTAAAAAAATTACTTTTAGCGGAACCAAAGTTCACTTTTGACAGTGAATCAGCGTCAAAATTACGTAAAATATGTATCAGCTAACAATGTTATTAATGTTAACGCTTGCAGTAGATTTAAGTTTGTTTAATTCTTAATATGAACTGCGTTCGGATATGAGGGGTACCTAGTGCTAAATTTTGCTACTTTTAGATAAGAAAATATTTAAAAAGCGCAAAAACAAGTAAGTTAAACTCTCGAAACAAGTGTGACAAGCAAAGCATAGCAGGGGAAATTGGTGCAACTGGAAATTTTTATTTCTTCATATTACTATTTCGCAATTAAACAAACACTAAATTATTTTTTAATAATTTTTTATTACATATTCTTGGGATTTTGTTTAGATAGCACATATTTTTTGCGCTTTCTTGAATAATTTTTTAATATATAATAATATCCGTAAAATGTATATACTATATATAATAAATCTACTGAAAGCAGTTCACATTAATAACATTGTACAAATATTTTACTCAAATCTGTTTTCTGAAAGGTGGATTGGTAGACATGTTTGATACAATGGCCTGCCAGATCGCCTGATTTGACCCTGTTAGATTGTTATCTGTGGGGTTACCTTAAATCTACAGTGTATGTAAACAGACCCAAGAATAATGATGAATTTAAAGACCGAATAAGACAGGAAATTAGATTGATAGAAGCCCAAGTAGTGCACAATGTTTTGCAAGAATTTAAAGATAGCCTAGGATATTGTCAGGACGTTGCAGGTGATCAATTTCAACAATTTTTAAATTAATATTACATAATTTTGTCATCTAGAGTAATATTTAAAGTAAATTCAAAGCCAGTTGAACAAATTTTTTTTACGTTGATTTTTTTTTTATTTCAATTGGGCGCCATTTTGTTCCGCCATATTAAATTCGTACCACAACTTTAGCAGTTTGTTTCCATATTAATTCCACACTTAATTACTTGACAAAAGCTAAAATTAATTTAGTATAAGTATTTAAGTAGTATTTTTAGGCTCATTGTTTTGCTATTTTACATTCATATCAAAATGTTGCCTGTTCGTTCCTGTGTAACACTTGATTTTTGTGCAAAATTTGAAGTAAATTGAATAAAAACATAGTTATTTTAGTAATAATTTTGTTAACATTGTTCCGCCATATTGGATTTTTATCAATATTTTACCAGATCATCCACATGACCCTTAAGATTTGACTAAAATTTGAAGTCAATCTGGTAAGCAGTTTTTAAGCTCTGCAGCAAACTGACAAATAGACAGACGAACCAACGGAATTGATGAAACATATTTTTTGGTATCTAGGGACACTAAAATGTCAAGATATGTAATACCTAAGAGGGTGATTTTTTTCACGATTACAAACATTTTATGTGGCCGAAATTTTTTTTCTTCCGCCATCTTAGATTCGTACCAAAAATGTACGATTTGATTCCAATCTAGTACTATGATCTTTGTTGGTCAAATTTGAGATAAATTGGATAAGTGGTTTTTAATAATTGTATTAAAATTTTACTAGGCCGCCATTTTGTTTCGCCATATTGGATTTTTACCAAAGTATTACCAGATCATCTCCACATGACTCTTAAATTGGATCAAGTCAATCGGATAAGTCTTTAAGCTATGCCGCCAACTGACAGATAGACACACAGACGGACCTGCGGAATTGATAAAATATATATTTTTTTTGGATCTAGGGACGCTAAAACATGACGATATGTAAAACTTGAGAGAGTGATTTTCTCACGATTTCAAACATTTTTTTTGGCCGCCATTTTGCTCGGCCATCTTGAATTAGTACCAGAATTTTACTAGTTGACCCCTATACCACAATTGGTTATGGCAAACAATTTAAAATCTATCCATTAAGTAATTTTTTACTTATTATTATATTTTTTTTAATTTAAGTAGGAAAGGAGTAAATAATTGTAAAATATTAAATCAATCTGAAGCAAGTTTTATCCCTGTTCCTCAGACATATATAAGTGTCAAAACTATTTTATCCAAATCCAAGACATTAAAAAATAACCACCAATACAGAAATATATCAATCTCAATAGATAGGACCCCCAAGCAAATAAAAGAATTTAAAATTGTAAAGGCTGACTTAAAAAACCGTAAAAACAATGGACAGGAAAACATTGGGATTAAATTTATCAATGGCATTCCTAAAATCGTTAATACAACTAATTTAAACTAAGCAGTTGATCCACCAGTAAGGTAATGAAGATCTACTATCAGAATGTTAGGGGACCTAACACAAAGATTAACCAATTCTATTCTGCTGCCAGTAATGAAGAGTATAACATATATGCACTGAGTGAAACATGGTTGCAAGAGAATGTTTATAGCTCGGAATTGTTTTCTCGGAATTATGTAGTTTTTAGAGGGAATAGACTTTTACCCGGAGCAGGGGGTGTGTTAGTAGCAATAAACTCAAAATTTAATTCTACACAGGTTGATGTAAGACATTTTTATGACACAGTGCCCAGTGTAGATGTTGTGTGCTGCAGAGTTGCAACAACTTCAAACTCTTTGTATGTATTTAGTTTGTATATTCCATGTGGATCGAGTAGTGATATATATATATATATATATATATATATATATATATATGTAAATCTTATTGAATGTTTTGAATTGTTTCAATCCATTTATGGCCAAAATATCTTGATATTAGGGGACTTCAAAATTCCTTCATTTTATTACTCAATTGCTCAAGAAAAAAAAGATATAAAAACCGAAATAATACACAATTTTATGCAATTTTTTAATCTGTCCCAATTCAATTATACATTAGATGAAAATAATCGCATATTAGATTTAGTTATGACCAACTTACAGTGTTCTGTAGAGAGGGATGATTTACCTCTGGTAAAACTTGATGCACACCATCCGGCCTTAAGCATCACCAAGTTTCAATGTTAAAAAACATACCGCATACTCCTTTCAATGAAAAATGAAAAATATAATTTTAAAAAAGCTAACTATCCTTTTTTATATAATGAAGTGTCTAAGATCGATTGGAAGGCTTTAGATAATATTAATTAAATGAACTCAATGAGACATATTTTATGAGAAGATTTCTGAGGTTTTTAAAAAAGCAGTACCACTTTAAACTAATTTTGAACGTAAGTACCCGGTATGGTATAATAAAGATATAATTAAAAATGTTAAACAAAAAGATAAGTTTTTCATAAATATAAAAAAAACTGACAGCCTTGCTTACTTAGCACAATATAAAGAATTAAGATCACTCACAAAAATACAAATAAATAATGCATATAATGATTATTTGAATACAATTCAGGATAATCTGTTGGATGACCCCAGTAGATTCTGGAATTTCATCAATTCTAAAAAGAAAACATCAGGTATACCAGATGTTGTGAACCTTAATGGAGAAACATTTGATACTCCAAAAAAGACTGCGTCTGCTTTTGATAAATTCTTCTCTAGAGTGTATAATATACCAATAGATACTCTTGGGATAAAAGATCCTCCTCGTCAAAATTTTTCGACAATTATAACGCCAAGATTCTCAGCAGAAAAATTTCAAGGAAACTAAAGCTCAAACTGTCATGTGGTCCAGATCAAATTCCTAGTTTTTTCATCAAAGATTGTATAAGTGTGTTGGCAACACCTTTGTCAATAATATTCAATTTAAGTCTGTCTTCATCGCAATTTCCAGATCGCTGGAAGATCCCTAAAACTTGTCCCATATTTAAATCAGGTGATCGATCTGATGTGAGTAATTATAGACCAGTGGCTCTTGTCTGTGGCTTCTCAAAACGCTAGAGATGTTACTCCATAGTTACCTGTATCCACTTACAAGGCATTTAATATCAAGCAATCAGCGTGGATTTATGAGGGGACGGTCAACAATTACTAATTTGGGTTGCTTTGTAGAATATTTGTCAAAAAAGCTGAGCTGTCCTAAATCTCAAGTAGACGTTGTCTTTAACGATTTTTCAAGGGCATTTGACAAGATCAATCATTCTGTAATTCTCTATAAAATGTCATGGTTTGGTTTCTCTGAAACTCTCATTTCTTTTTTCAGTATATATTTAACTGATCGATATCAGTATGTTGAATTTTGTGGCCATAGATCTAGAGGATTTAGGGTGACTTCTGGGGTACCCCAGGGTACTAACCTTGGACCTTACCTTTTTCTCCTTTTCATTAATGATGTGTGCGATGTATTGGATGTTTATAGTTTACTGTTTGCGGACGATTTAAAATTGTATTCCTCAATAAAGAGCTGTCAGGATTCACTTCGCTTGCAGAGTAACATTGACAAGTTGCAGAGATGGTGTGAGAAAAACGACCTGGGCCTGAATATATCTAAATGTAAGGTTTTAACTGTAACCCGAAAAAGAAATCATATCAACTTTTTTTACAACATCAATGGTTCTCTAATATCCAGGTGCAATTCAGTAAAAGATTTAGGTCTTACGATCCACTCTAAACTTACATTTACAGAACACATCACCAAAGTGACATCTGAGGCATCCCGCATGTTGGGATTTTTGATGAGAAATTGTAAAGACTTCATGAACATTTCATACTTAAAGTCACTATACTTTGCCCTAGTTCGAAACAAACTGGAGTATGCTAGCATAATATGGGAACCTTATTATGACAGGTATATATGTGTCGGTTTTTAAAGTTTTTGTGTTTAAAAAAGGATGGTGTGTATCCCACACGGGGAATTGATAACCAATACCTTTGTTCTAGATTAAATGTAATGGCATTAAAATCCAGAAGATTTTATATGTGTTGTATGTTCTTATATAAAATGTTAAATAATAACATTGATTGTAGTGAGCTTTTGAGTAAACTGCCATTTTTTGTTCCTAAAATCACTAGTAGAAACACTGATTTGTTCTACCTTCCCACGGCAAGCACCAACATTAAATATACATCTCCAATTTTTAAAATATGTTACTGCTTCAACAAAATACATGGCATTGGTGACTATACTATATTGAGGCCCTCTAAATTTAAAGCACTTGTTACATCTTATTGTATGGAGCTATTATAACTGTACTTATTTGTTGTATAGGATTCAGAAAGTAATTAGTATCAAAATTTAGGTTGTGTATGTGGCTTTGTATCAATTTATACTATATTTTCATTTTTTCAAGGTGTACCACTTAAGATTTATTTTTAAAATTATTGTTTAAATTTAATATTATACCCTGTTATTGGTTGTTACTGTTGGGTGTTCAATAAATAAATAAATAAAATAAATAAATAAATAAGTGTAATTTTCCAAAAAATTTTGTCGTCTTTGCTACAAAACCACTCCAATGGTGTAATTGAATTTGATGGCAAAACGTCGAAAAGTAATTCCGTTTTGACACGGCCTAATCCCAAGGACCACGATTTTTAACCAAATATGTGTTTTAACGAAAAAAATGTATTATGTGTTTTATTGTATCTGCTAATTTAAAAACATACAGTGTAATAAACATATTAGACACGTTCTGTCCCTCCCCGTTTCAAGTTTTAATACGGGACATTAAAAATTTGTTTGCTTTGAATTTATTGTATAAATATGTTGGAAATCTCATTGTTTATATTCGAAATCTCTCGCTCGGGTGCTTAATCCCTTTATATCTCGAATAATATTGCGAATTGCAATAAACCTATACGGCATAAGCGTATATTTTACTTTTTTTATTATTTCGGAACGTATATATCTCGGATTAACACTAGATCGTTTTTTAATTGTTTTGCTAAGTCCGTCCGTTCGATTATGGAAAAAAAATTGAACTCGCTGACTGAAGCATTTCGAGTTTGTTTAGGTTAATTCTGTTGATTTAATCCTCGTATTTGTTTAGCGGCGTGTTTATGGAACGACAGCGATACGAAATTGATATTTGATGGCTTGATCGCAATTAAGTATATTTATTTTATTTCAGACTGTCTAGTAAACCTGCTTATTGTGTACTGATTTGCGATCGATAAATTTATTTATTTACTGCTTTATTGTTACAGAGTAGCATATAATAATTACAATGATATTATATTAAAATATAAAATGTTACCACTATCTATAACAAAAGCAGAGTTCGCACTCACCGCTTTCACGGAGAGCAGCGCTCTTACACTCAACCCAAATCTACGATGTAAAGATCCATTCGATGTCCTGTTGCTCCCAAAGGCTAATCACGAAGACTACTTGACAAATGTGGAAAGCAAATGGAATACGATGGACTGCGCAAAGATTTTTACTCGTGACAAGATAAAAACTGAAATGTACAAAACATCCTAGAAGCTCTTTACCTACATATAGCATATAAAACTACGTGTAAACCTAATGTAAATATAATAATGCACAATTTATACAGTAAAAAGCAATGAAGGTAAAAGAGAGCAGGAGAAACAATATAATAGCAGATACCAGCAAATAGCGAGAAAAACATAATAAAGATCTACAAACGATTATTTAACCAGTTCTTGAGACGTTTCTTAAAAACAATTAGCGAAAGGTTTTTGATATTTGCGGGAATTTCGTTATATACTTTAGCAATATTATAGCTAAATGATCCACAGAATTGAGCGGTTCTATGTGTTGGAATAGTCAGTTGGTCTTTATGCCGAATATTTATCGTATGGACTGAACTGCGAAATTTTAATTTGTCGTAAAGATATGTAGGCTTTCTCTTTGAAATAATTTTATAATAAAAGACTGAACAGTGTAATGTTCTGCGATCCATCATATTAAGCCATCCCAAGCTCCTGAGGGACAATGATACGTGATCTCTCCTTTTAAAACCACAAATAAGCCGGATACAAGCGTTCTGAACAAGGTGCAGTCGCCGGGCGTCTGCCTGAATTATGTTAGGCCCATAAACAACATCGCTATAGTTCAAGTGGGAGAGAACCATTAGTAAGTGCCTGTTAAGGTAGATCATTTTAAGGTTCATAAACGCTCTTCTGATAACAGCAGAGACGTGTTCCGAAAATCTCATTCTGCAATCCAAAACCAAACCCAGATTTTTTGAACTCTCCTTCAAAAAAAGATGCACTCCATTCATCGAAATGTCGATGCTGGGTATGTATCTTAAGCGGGCTGCAGACCCTCCAAACAGCAACATGCACGACTTAGAGGCATTCAAAGTCAAGCAGTATTTTCGAGAGATGTAACAAAGAGATGACAGATCCTGATTGATTTTTTTGCATGCTTCAGTCAAGGTGTCCTCAGAAAATGAAAAATAGACCCGCGTGTCATCGGCATACATATGATATCTACAAAATCGCAGAACTTTAGGAAACTGAGAAGTGTACAGAGAGAAGAGCGAAGGGCCGAGTATGGAACCCTGAGGTACCCCACAAGTTAGATATTTTTCCACACAGCTTAACCGATTGAGATCTGTTGTGTAAGTATGAACGTAAAAAATGTAATGAACCCCTCGAGAAACCCAAATAGTTTAAAAGAGTCAGCATCAAGCTATGATTTATGCGATCAAACGCTTTCGAGTAATCAAGCAGGACTAATAATGTCAGTCTGCCACTACCTGATTCAATCTGGATGTCATCTGTGACCTTAGTTAATGTATGGAGTTTTTCTCCACGAATGGCATGATTTGACGGTCCCAAATTTTTTCTAATACTTTAGAGAGCACACATTTTATTACTCAGCAAGAAGATTCATTTACAGAACAATTAGAATAGTGAAGAATTTGAAATAGTAGAAGAAGTAAAGCCTTAATAACTACTACCCATTATCAATTAAATATACCTAAATTTAAAATTACTATTTTTGTTTCTCTCGCACACATTATCCATGTGAGTCGACCACGTTAAATTTTCATCAAAATAAACCCCAAGAATTTTAGTTGATTCCACCTTTAGAGGAAGAATAGAAATAGAGTTCATTATTTACATATTTAGCCACTGCCAAGATTACCTCACAGTATAAGGGCGATCGTACGACGATGCCAAGCCTAGCCAGGAACACCAATGTTTATACCAATTTATATTACGGTGAATATGTTTAAACATGATTAGTTTCTAAGCAGTATAAAGAAATTACTTTTATTGCAAAATAGTAAAATACATACTAAAATACCCAAAGTCTCAGATCAGATTTCACCAGTAACAAGAGTTTTAGTTAGCTATGGCAAACCCGATCGACAACTCCACGTATTAGACCATCCCACTTTCATTGCCAAGGGATCCTTATAGTAAAAAAGTATAATAGTCTACAGTAAACATTGTTACAGGGTCACGTGACCGGCGTGGCTTAAAAACCAATAGCGGGTCGTGGATATACAATAAATTTTAACATTAAAGAAATTAATTTGCTAAAAAATATTTAATTTGGTTGCCTTACTTCAAGAAGCAGCGTTCTAAAGCTGCGGTAACATTAGAAGAACATTAATTTTTTAAATATTTAATAAATAAGTTTTATTTACTTTATCTTGGACATTGCGAAACTAGTAGCTTTAGTTGACCTAACTATGGTGCGGCAATGTGAGTTTGTAAAAAAATGGCCGTTTAAGTTTTAGAATTTTCTTTTAATCACTAAGTAAACAGCAAGATTTCCTTTTCCAGGAGACATGTCTAACGGAAGATACCTTATTCACTTATTTTGGGTCACATGACGTATTGACTAATCCGGTTCAGAATAATAGAAATTTATTTCGTCGGGGGTCATGTGAGAATCTTCAGAGGAAAAATGATACAAAAAAAACTCTGACGAGATTTTTTTGCCGATTATAATAGTTTTCCTATCAGAGAATTAAAATAATTATAAAATATACCTATACTTTATTAGACTAGTCGAAGGGCGTCTCACGCTCAAAAAAACGTACTGCGATTTCGAAAATCACTAGATTTTGGATGAAATTTGGGGAAATAATAAAGTTTCGAATGATTTCGCGCCTTTTTTTAATTTTCACTTGAGTTGGGCCAATTTTTTATATAAGTATTATCAGGTAAAGGAATAAAAATAAATGGAGATTTTTTGGGTATTAAAAGTAAAAATGTGTTCGTAAACATGTTCTAAACTGGTCAGAATTTAAAATTTAGGATATTGAAAATTAAAAAAAAACTTTTATTTTTTAAATAAAAACAATTGGCTTTCTATTCGTATCGCGGAAGCGCTCGCTTTTTTTTACTAAAAAAACGTCTTTTTTCAGTTTCGTCGGATGAATTCTGGAAAAACTCCTTTTTCGAAACATAAATTTGTAAGAAATGTCAAAAGTCGAATCATATCTTTACATCTTTTTAACAGGTTATTAGACACGTTGTCCATACCACTGGAATCTGTCGACTTTAATTTAGCAATGTATTTTACAATATCTAACTCTGTAACAGGCAAAAGAAGAAAAGGTTTATTCAATAAAGTAACATTATTATTTAGGAAATCGAAATCCCTGTCATTCCCTTGTCCATTCAAATGGCCAGTCGTAAAATCCATATTAAATTTATTTAACTTTAACATCATTCAGAAGAACACCGTCCTCTAAAATCTCAATGCCCCCGTTGGACCCATACTTTCCCTTAATCTCGTTTATGATTGTCCACATTATTTTTATTTTATCAGATGATTGAAGAATCCTGTTTTCGTTTAATCTTATTTTGCTCTATACAGGGTGTCCGGGAAAATGTGGGAGATCTCTCGGACTCAGATAGAACATTAAAAAATAAGATGACAAGTTCCCATAAAAATTTTTTAAAAGTCCTACAGAAATTAAGTTATAATTCTGACCCCAATAACAAATGAAAAATAGAATAACTTTTAAACGACTCAATATAATTTAACGAAAATTTAATATGATAAACAGTAGCAAACCTGTCAAAATGCTTCCCTTAAAAAACATAATTAGCTTTTTTGTTTTTTCATACGGATAAGAACATTTTAACGCTAAATTTTTAACACCCTGTATGATAAGGAGTTAAAAAAAAAAATTTGGATACCTTGAACATTAAGCTAAAGAAAAGGTGCTCTTGTTCATTGTCGATAAAATGAACCGTTTTCGGAAAAAAAAATAATAAAAGAATACAACTTTGGTTTGTATTAAATATGTTTTCTGAACAACCAATACGCTAAATAGAAAAAAGTCAATTAAAAACTTCATAAGTGGGTTCAACATGTGCTCCGTGATTTGTGATGCACTCGCGGGCACGACGATGGGGGTCTGCTGTTCGCCCAACAACCCAGCATTGTTCCTTATCATATCGCAATGAAACGTAATTCTTGCAAAAGTTCCTCCCTAGAAGCAACCGGAGAGGAATACAGCCAAGGTTTTGAGATGACCCCACAGGTACCAAATCCATTGGCGTTAGGTCAGACCGTGGAGGCATATTACATGGGACCTCCAACTGCCTATCCAACGGTTTCCATAGACGTTATTTAGGCGTTGCTACCAACAGAACCCTCAGAATAAGATTTTGTGAGTCATTGCATAAAATGCATCCTTTGGCGGTTTTACAGCTGAAATGCTTTTGAACCTATGAAAAGCGTTCTGAAGGAACTCTAAATAAAGTTCACCATTCAATCGTCACAATACACACGTTTGGTCCAATGAAAAAATTGCCGATATATTCCAGCCAAACATTAATGGATTGAAACTGATGTTGATGATGATGAAACATGTGGGCAGGTATTTCATCAGCCCATACATGCGAGTTATGTAAATTTCATATTGCCAGATCTTTGGAAATGGTCATCGGTAAAAAGAATAATGCTAATGAAGTTTGGGTTTGGTCGTTGTTGAAACAACCAGTTTGCGAACTGGATTCTTCGAGGAAAATCTTCAGGAAGTAGTTGATGCACTTTTTGCAGATGATAAGTTTAGAAGTTCTTTAATTTTTTGAACTGTACTTTTTGACAGCATGAAGCTGCGCGGCTAATATTCGAGTGCTTATTGAGGGCCTATCACGGTCTCCAGTATCTAAAATATCTTCCTCCAATTGCACCGTACGTACTGTTACTTGACACCAGCATACAGTACTCCTTTTCAAAATTCCTAAAAATAATTAATGAACGTCAATAATGTTACCTTATTAATTTGAGAATTGCCCAAGTTTCTCTTAGCAAGGTCAATTCGCTGAAATGTTTTCTCATTTGGAATATTGGATTAGGACTTTCGCCATACTTGCATTGAAGCAATGGAAACAATTTTGCAAGTCCGTACATAAGTATGCAATCTGCAAACTCACTATTATTTTATTATCTCGAATTAAATTTACCAAGGTTTCAAAATTTAATTTAATATCGAAGTAGGTACAAAACAGTGCATATGTGATCAAAATTTCGAAGATTTCAAAACACGTCAATGCGATATATATATATATATATATATATTGTAAAAAAGTGCATTCTTTAATACTAATAAATAAACAATAATAAAACATTAATAAAAAAAATTATTTTTTTTCTCGAAAACGGTTTTTTATTTTATCGGGGGAAAAGAGTACCTTTTCTTTAGCTTAATGTTAAAGGTAATTAAATTCTGTTTTTTTTTTAACTCCATCATACAGGGTGTTAAAAATTTGATGCGTTAAAATGTACAATCTAGTCCGTCCCAATTAAAAAAAAAGTACTAAAATTTATAAGGGAGTATTTTTTAATCTCCTTACTACTGTCTATCATATTAAATTTTCGTTAAATTATATTCAGTAACTCGTTTTTTTCTGTGACTATTTATCACTTTATTTTGATCTAAAATGGTTTATTCTACTGCAGAAAAAAGAGTATCGCTGATTGAAGCATTTCTAGTTTGTTTAGGTTAATTTTGTTGATTTAATCCTCGTATTTGTTTAGCGGTGTGTATATATATATATATATATATATATATATATATATATATATATATATATATACAGTATATTTATTTTATTTTACATATCTAGTAAATCTTTTACTTATTTTACGGATTAATAAATAAGATTGTATTACATAACAAAATATTAAAATTTACAAACAATTATAATAGTGAAGAATTTGAAAAAGTAGAAGAAGAGAAAAGTCCTTTAATTTTTAACTACTACCCATTATCAATTAAATATACCTAAATCTAAAATTACTATTAGCACTGTTTCTCTCCTCTCTTTGACTGAAATCACTTCTTAAGGAATGTAAAACTTTGGCTTTTTATCAAGTCCAGTTTCTTCAACTTTTGTTCCTACCGACATACCAGAAAAATTTCTTTATTTATCGATTGATGAAAATCCATTGCAGTCACTGCCATTGTCAACCACACATATTGAATGGCAAAATTTATCAGTTTGAATATTGTAGAAAATAGATATATCCAGCTCCCTGAAATTAAGCAAAGAAGATAAAATTGACAACCTCATTTTAATTGTCTGTGAAAATTTTTACATGAAAAACATTTCGAGAAAAGCAGACATTTTTAACCACCTAGACATCTGAATAAATTTATACATTTCACAACATGTTACCGAGGGGTGATTTGCAAAACCGTAAATTCAAGGCTTAATTAAAATGTTCAAATTACACTTTAAATGTTACGGAGGTCAAGTTATAGAAGACCCAAAAAATTTTACGCAAAAGGTCAGCAACATTGCCAAAAACGTAAGTAAAGATCTTTTTCAAAAATTATTCAAAGAAAACATTTTTCGACATTACAAACCAAAATTTATACATACTTTAAGACTTTCATGTCATTATCGATCGAATTTTGAAAGTTATAAAAGGGGATGAAGATGATCCTTTTATGGCAAGACGCATTATTTTTACCGATGAAGCAACGTTTACTTCCAATGGGACTGAAATTTTAAAACTGTCGTTGGTGGAGTGCTTAAACATAATTTTGTTATACAAAATTATAGGATCAGTATTCATTCAAAACAAATGTGTGACTGGTCGGAATTTATAAAATTTAATTGGACCAGTTTTTTTTCGACATAGTTTAAATAGTCAACGCTATTGGATTTGTTTAAATACTTACTTGTACGATTTTATTCATGAACTACCCATAAGTGAGAGATTCCAAATATGGTACCAGCAGGATGGCGTACCATGCCACGGAGCAAGGGATGTAAGACAATACTTAAATTTTATCTTTAATGGACGAGTATCACCTTATTTTAATATAATCTGGCCAAATTCTCTTGAACCCTCTTGATTATTTCTTTTGGGACTACTTAAAAGAGAAAGTGTATCTAAAGAGGTCATTTCAGAAGGTTGATCATTTGGAGAGGGTAATTGGGGAAGAGATACAGGCCATAACGCCTTCCATGATTAAAAATGTTTTAAGAGAATTTTCTGTAAGAACGGTTATTTATATATCGAAAGAGATGGTGGATATGTTTGAGGAAAATATGCAGTGACGGAACAGTTAGTTTTTATTGTTAATTAAATTATTTACATGTAATGTTTATTAGAATTAAAAAATTAGTGAAGTTATTTTCTAACGTTTCCAAAAGTCTTGAATTTAGTTCGAATATTCCATTTACTGTTGTGAAATGTATAATTGTATCGGGTTGTCTGTTGTTAAAAATATCTGCAGCTTCTCGAAATGTTTAATAATTTTATCCGACAGTTAAAATTATTTCAATTTTATGTTCTTTGCTTAATTTCAGCGGCATTTCTTTTTACTATAATATTCAAACTGATGTTTCAGGAATACAATATTGTGGTTGACAATGGCAGTGACAACGTCATTATTAACAATCGATAAATAAGGAAATTTTGCTGGTATGGAGGTAGGAACAAAAGTAAGAAACTGGACTTGCCAGTAAGAAATCAAAGTTTTACATTCCTTCAGAAGTGATTTCAGATAGGAAGCAACGAATCTAGTGCTAGATATATTTTTTTATTCTAAATAAGATTTTGTATTACATTTTGCTATAAAACAAAAATTAAAGGTTTCTCTTTTGAGTCAATTTCATTTTTTAATTTTTGACCACCCTGTATATGCAATCTCAAGTTTGAATATTTTAATAATATTTTGGCAGAAAGCAGAACTTTTTATAAAAATAAAACGTAAAACTATTTTTCCCATATGTAGAGAAATGGGACTGTCAATTGTCGATATTGACACACTGTATATATGTATCCTGGAAATTAAACATCTGGATTAGAATTTATGGCAATTGTTTAATTGGTCCTTCTTTTTCTCTCAGGAAATCTAGATGGAGAAATGATCTGCAATTATTAGATGACGCTGTCGAGCCTGCATTGACAGAAACGCTTGCCAATAATAACAATTACAATGCCAATGAGTTTAAAAATCAACAAGATCGTGCACCTCCTCATATGCCCTTGCTGTTCGTGAATATTTAAATCGAATTGTATCCTGGTAGATGGATCGGCCGAAGAAAAGCAATAGAGTGGCCTGCAAGATCACCTGACTTAATCCCTTAGATTTATGTCTATAGGACCACTTAAAAAGTAAGATTTATAAAACTCAGCCACAGACATTAAATGATTTACGTCACCGCATCGTTGATGAATGTCGGGCAATTACACCAGAAATACTTCATAGCTAAGCTCAAAAAGAATTATATTTTTCAGAAAAACAATGTCATTAGATTAACTTTATCTATCGTATAAGTCGATACAAATTTATAATTTTGTCAGTGTGAGCTTTGAAATGAAGTTTCACTTGATCTTTAATCCCATTTAATATTTAAGGGTTGCGGCTTACCCCTGAGGAAGGTTAAAGTTGCAGAGTCGAATATAAGCGAAAAAATGTTTTTCTCCATACAAAAATCTAGAGATCTCAACATTTTTTTACCGAGCAATGATTTTTTTTCTTTTTATTACTCTACCCTTATTTTTTCAAAAACGGCTGCATGTTGCATCAAATTTGAAAAAATAAGATGTGTTGAACAGAGAATTTAATTGCTTTTTTGGGTTTGGAGCTGGGGTGGAAATCTTTCCTCCGGGAAATAAAAATCGAGGGGTTTGAGCGATTTTTTTAAACAAGCGGTATGTCAAATATCGGCCTTATTTCGTTTTGATTGGCCCCTGTATATATATTTTCGTTAATACCTTATCGCCTGTAAATAAAAGTTGATTTTTATCGCTAATTTTAGCGCGATAAAGTTGAAGCTTTATAACTCCTAGTTTTATTAGTGTTTTTCATCACTTCTCATATCTGAGGGTATACTTTACTTTCTGCGCTTTATGATGGCCATATAACTAAGATCCTTCATAAGGACATTACGAAGGCGATAAAGAAATAATCATACCGTCATAAAAAGTCTTTTTTTTTCTTCCTTAATATATTGCAGCTATAAAATGTTTGTGAAAATAAATGAAAGCTGTATTAAGTAATATCGTAAAAAAGATATCTTCAAGAGAAATAAATGAACGCTTATAATATTGATGCGGCTTGTATCTCGGTCTGTACTATACATGTTTTCTTTTTATTGAAAGAGAAAATAATTTATATCAACACAAATTCTTCTCAATTTGTTTTTTTTTTCTTTTTAGTTCTATTTTATGCAGTATTTCCTAAATGATTGATGAATTTTATCCCAATTGGATAATGAAATCATGCAATTTATATATTTTTGAATTTAAAGAATGGCGATACCGTCATTTGACAACACTAACTTACTTAAGAATGTGTATTACCATTCTTTTCTTGACTCAATGACGAAATTGGTATGAAAAGTCGCTTTTGCTTAATAAGATAATAATAAATTAATTTCGAAAGGTCACTGTACCTAATTATAGTACAGACAACTCAAAGATTGGTATTTTCATAGGAAGCTAATTCTGTAAATTTGTTACAAGGTACTGGACGTGTTCAACGGGTGTCTTATATTAAGAAAAGAGATTGCGTCCAGTGAAGCCAAGGCTTAATGCCTTATCAGCCCCTCAAATACAGCAGGTTCAGGAGATTAATATAAAGATAAGAATGATAACAATAAATGCCTTTTTATTTCCAAGAGATACAGGAATAAAGTAACATTAGTATGTGTTAAAAAAGTGGAAGTGTACACTGTGTCCCAGATTGCTTGTAATCACAGGGTTTCTCGGAAACCAGCAGAGATATAACTTTGCAGTTTTCGCGACCCTGTGTCACTTTTTCGAGAAACTTTGAATGCCGCAAACAGAATTGTGCCACATCGTTTCGATCCCGAGATACAGGGTGAAATAGAGATTTTGCGCTTTTGGGGGTGGTATCATATTTCGGACACCCTATCAGATAGAGAAAAGGTAAAAACTGCTATGGATAGATATTTTTACGTAGAATCCAGTGTTGTAGTCGCACAAATTTTTAGACAATCCGTTTTTGAGATATAGCCCAAACTTAGTATTTTTTTAAATTGGACACCCTTTTTTTTTTATTCCAAAAAATTCGCCTTTTTTTTCTCTTTAAAATGATGTATCACACTATGCACTTTTGACGTAAACTAAACCTTATAAACGCTATATTAAAAGAAAAACGTAAGTTGGCCATGGAAATATGGGTAGATATTAAAAGTGTCCAGAAGCAAAATTAAACAACATAAAAAATTAGTAACCATTTTTTTACTATGAAATAAATAAACTTAATAATCTTGATAAACTTAATCACAATACTAAACAAATTCTACATAACTAGAAAAACTGTTCAAAATGGCCGCCCCCCTCACGAACACATAATTGGCACACAGTGCGAATTCTTCTTAGAGCATTCATCATTATTATAGGTCTATCTTCCAATGATCTAAATGCCTGAATGGTTGCATTTTGCAGCTGCTCCATCGTATTGACTGGATTCAGGTAAATTTTGTTTTTTAAGTAAGACCAAACGAAAAAATCTAATATTGAGAGGTCTGGCGACCTAGCAGGCCACCTTACTGGTCCATTTGTACCAATCCAGCGATCGTGAAAATTTTCAAATAGAAATGGCCTTATAATTTGCGCATTGTGGGCAGGAGCACCGTCCTGCTGAAAGTAAATATTGTGCAGATTTGCTAGCGGCAAGTTATCCAATAAATCCGGTAGTATTTGATTTAAAATTGCTAGATATCTATCTACTGTTAAATTATTATTGTAAATATGGAATGTAATCTTTGTTCCCAATATAAAGCAAGCGACGCTAAACCCAAACCTTCCTTGCTGCTGACGTTCTCTTGTTAAAAATTGGTTTTCCGTATACCAGTGCCTATTATTATGCCTGTTAAAAATACCACTACAACTTATATAGGCTTCGTCGGACCATATAACCTTGCTACCGAAGTCAGGGTCATTTTGGGTTTTTTGAAGATACCAGTTACAAAAATTTAGACGCCTTTCTGCATCTCCAGGATGCAATTGTTGTACTACATTTACTTTATAAGGCTTATATTTATGTTTTCTTAATATCCTTTGCGTTTGTGATTTTGATACCCCCACTGTTTCCTGAATATGCCTACATGAATTCGCGTGATTGGCCTGAATACTTGCTAATACAACAATCTCATTGTTCTCGTGATTTCGTTTATTATATGTTTTAGCCCTGTGCTTTAAAAATGATCCATCATTAATTAAATTTAATTTAATTCGGCGAAAAATTGCCTTGTGTGGCTGAGGCCTTTCTGGATATCTACGATATAAAAAAAAGCTTTTGGAAATAGTCCATAACTCAAAGTGGAATTGAAAAAAAATTATGAAAGGAGGTTCATAATAATTTAAGCGCTTGGTGCTTACCTGTTAAAATATAAATCAGATGCTTAATCACTGTTTTCATGACATTCAATAAAACAAACCATCATATCATACTTATTATAAGGTAAATTAATATCTATTAATTTACCTGTTAGAATTATTGGTAACTCGTATGATAAGAGGATAAACACGGCAATATTTGATTTTATGAAACAAATAGTTTTGATTTTTGTTTCCATGCCATATTTCCATGGCCAAATTACGTTTTTCTTTTAATATTGCGTTTATAAGGCTTAGTTTACGTCAAAAGTGCATAGTGTGAGACATCATTTTAAAGAGAAAAAAAAGGCAAATTTTTTGGAACCAAAAAATACAGGGTGACCCATTTAAAAAATACTAAGTTTGGGCTATATCTCAGAAACGGTTTGTCTAAAAAAAATTTCGACTACAGCACTGGACTCTACGTAAAAATATCTATCCATAGCAGTTTTTACCTTTTCTTTATCTGACAGGGTGTCCGAAATATGATACCACCCCCAAAAGCGCAAAATTTCTATTTCACTCTGTATCTCGGGAACGAAACAATCTGGCACAATTCTGTTTGCGGCATTCAAAGTTTCTCGAAAAATTGACACAAAATCGCGAAAACCGCAAAGTTCTATCTCTGCTGGTTACCCTGTGATTACAAGCAATCTGGGACACAGTGTACATAATTGGCGCAGTCTAGCTTTAATAGCTAGTCTACCGAACCACATACATACACTGTGAAAAATTCCCAAAAATTAAAATTAGTTACAACCTAATAAAAAGGGTTTTTCTTTTAATTTAAACAAATAAATTAATAGAGACAAACAAAATCAGTAATAAAAAACATTATAAACAAAATTTAAAAAAAATATATAGATACAACAATCATAGCCCTTTTATATAAAAAAATAAAAATAAAGAGCTGCCCATAATTAGCCCTTAAACAAACTGTAATAAAATAACAACCTACTTGGAAAAAACACTATTATTTTGAAAGCTTAAAAATAATTTTTTAATACCATTTTAGATCACTTAGTATTATTTATGTTTAAAACTTTTTGCTTTGCAGGAAGATCATTATAACATTTAACAAAATTATAACTAACGAACTCTGAAACATGACACTCTAATGTCGTGGAACTGTAAGTCTGTGCGGAAACCTCACGTTTACATTATAAACGGTATGACGAAAAACTATTCTCTTTTTAAAAGATGCAGGTGAATCATTGTCTTTAATGGTTTTCAAACAAAAAAAATGCAAAAATAAAGAATAATCCTTCTTCAACCAATTAAGGACCTGATATATGCGAGAAATACGATTAAATTTCCACATTCCAAATATAAGCCAAACATAAATATTTTGCAATGCTTGTATGCGATATTTACAGTTACCATCAAAACCAAAGCCATATATAGAATCATCGTAATAAAATTAGATAAAGAGAGATTCACATAACATTTTCCTCAAATTAAAGTTTAAAACATGTCTATTATTATAAAGGAGCTTTAAAGCAACAAGCAAATCTAGCAGAGTCCACAAACGTCAGTTTAGTGCCATTTATATAAATATTAATATTATTTTTAAGAAAATATGTTTTATTTTTATTTCACTAGATGCCATTTAGCTGAATTGAGACAAGCCAGTAATTAATGGTGTTAAACACATTGGAAAAATCTAACAGTACGAGCAGAGTGTGCATTTATTTGTAAAATCATCGGTATCGTTGGCTACAGCTACACTTTAGGTTTCTTTTCTGAACCGACACTGGCTGTTTGGTATAATATTATTGAAAATACGGTAGATGTTTATCTGATTATAAGGATATCTTTCAAATATTTTTGTGAGAGTTGGGAGTATACTAATCAGGCGGAAGTTCGTTAAAATCAATCGGGTCGAATCTTGCACATTTCGTGAATAATGTGCCGGGCATCCGTCTTGTTGAAACCACATGTTTCTTCTTACTTGTAAAGGCACATTTTCTAAGAGTCCTGGTAAATCGTTAAATAAAAAGTTCAAATACATGTCACCGGTTAGATTGCCATTAAAGATGTGCGGACCGATAATAGCACCATTAATAACACCGCACTAGACGTTGACGCTCCATCGACCCTGCTGATAATCTTCACGTAACCAGTGTGGATTAGTGTCCGACCAGTAATGCACGTTATGAAGATTTACCCTGTCATTACTGCAAAACTATGCTTCGTCTGTCCACAATATTTGTGACAAAATATGATGATTTCCCCTAATGAAGTCTCTAAGCCAGTAGCAGTAATCGAGCCTACGTTCAAAGTCAGTGTCATTTAGGGCTTGATGAATCACGATGTGATATGGATGCATTTTAAAATCCATTAATATTTTTTGCACTGAGCCATAGGATATTCCTAAATCTCTCTTATGCTTAAATGGGGGTCTGCATGAATATAAGCCAACACATTTATAATGTTATCTTCTCTTCTTACTCTACGATTTCTTCTCAAAGTTGGAGTTGGTTGCACTTGGCCATTCTCGAATGGTGTCTTCGGAGGGGATAACGCAGTGCATACTGCCTAGAAGCAATCGCCGCATTTTCAAAACATTGAAAATAAATTCTTAACATATCAAAGGCTTCTTCATTCGTAAAAGGCACGATTTGTTGTAAAAATACTTTTTACATAACGTTAAATTAGATGTCAATAGCAGGAACTATCAAAATGAATATCAACGTGATTGACAATTTGGTGTTTTGTTTCTTAACGTAGATCATGGCCTGCTTCGCTTAAATGCGATGTTAGTTAAGTTTGATTTTTAATTTAATTTATGAAATAATAATAATTATTGAATACTAATAAAAATAATAGGTAATAATTTTATTATTGTGAGATGTAATATTTAAAAATAATTCTTATAGTTATCATTGTTAAACATCTTATTTTTTCATTCCAAAACCGTTCGTCTAACGAAAAAAAGTCAAGAGGTTCTTTTTGTTAGCAACTAATAAGTGATTACGAAAATGATTTTTATTTTGACAAAAAACAATGGCGTGCCATTTTTTATATATAAATAAAATAATATTTTGATATATTTTCATTGTCAATATCAACTCTTGGTTCAAAAAACGACCAATATCTTATGAGATATGGCCGCTCGCTACCCTTAACTGGTAGATGATAAATTATTTTCATTAGAGTTTTTGGAGTAGGAATGGTCACAATTATGACTTCTTGACTTATTTTAACATTGTCCATTTTTATTTCACAGAGTTCATAGAGAAATTTATACCCTTTTAAAAATATGTAAAAATGAATATACCATTACATTTGGTTTTTTTGAAAAAAACTAAAAAATATGCTACTAATTCAGTTAACGCCATCTAGCGACGCCAGCAAAGGTGAAAAATTTAAAATCAAATAAGCGATTTGTAGTGCAAATTATGTTCTTTCATATGAGCCTAAGTTTGCTAAAATCGGTCAAAAGAAACGGGAGACATCTTGGTTTGTTTGAAAAACAATTGAACTTCCCCCACCGCTTTATTTTGATATATAGAACAAAACATTTTAGACAAAAAGTGCAGGGAAATGGTCACTAAATATGAAAATGATATCACCAAGAAGAGCAACATCATTAAAAACCAAATAAAGAAAACACGCCATCACAAAAGGGAATTTTTCTGAGGGAGTAGTGAGGTCGAATTTATTCCAAGTAACGATTTTGCAATTCGATATGATTTTGCCTAGTGGGGATTACCTTCGTTTGTGTTGCTTATACGCACTATATAAAGCATTTCTTCGCTTTATATAGATTTTTTTCGAATCACAGGTACAAACTTTAAGATTTTGAAAACTAAATGCTAATTTGATTAAATTAATTAATGTCGAAAAATATGTTTTCCCATTTCCATCACTTTGTCTGTCAGTTTTCATGATAGCTAAAAAACTGATTATGATTACCTTCATCTTTTTGTAAAAAGAAGGGTCGTTTAGGGATCAGCTATTTAAAAGAGAAGTACTGTAACAGTGGATACCAAAAAAGATGTTTTCTGAATATTAAAAAAATTATTGCTAAACAATAAATAATAATAATATAATAACATATTTCAAATTTTTTGCCATAACTTTGAGGTATAAAGATGAATAAGTAAAACTGTGGTACCAATTCAAGATGGCGGTCAAACAAAAAGTTTGTAATCGTGAAAAATCACCCTCTCAGGTTTTGCATATCTTCACGTTTTAGCGTCCTCAGATGCCAAAAAAATATATTTTATCAATTTCGTTGATCCATCTGTAGCTTTGCCTTGCTGTCTGTCAATTCGCGATATAGTTAAAAAATTACTTATCGGAATGACTTCAGATTTTAGGCAAAAAAGGGTCATATGGGGATGATATGATAATATTTTAGTGAAACATTAAAAAATTATTACTAAAATAGGTAACTAATTATTCATTTTACCTCAAATTTTTGCACAAAAATCAAGTACTAAATAGGAGTGAACTGATATTTTGGTATGAATCCAAGATAGCAAGAGAAAAGGGCGGCCTAATAAAAATTTAAAAATCAAGTATTATGTGTGATAGAGATACACTGGTAAATTTGTGGTATGAATTCAAGATGGCAAAAGAAAATATAGAAAATCAACGTAAAAAATCTTTATTAACGTTGAGTCTGACAGACCAAAGATAATTCAAACAACCCGTTTCTTTGCCATAAATACTCTATTGATGTCGGATGACTGACCAACCTACAACAATATTGTAAGCAACTGAAGAATAAACAAAAGCATAGTAAACAGTTTCAAGAGTTACATAATTCCTTAAAGAGTTTAAAACGTAGGAGCTGTTATTGATTTTTGAACACACCTTAGAAATTTGCCCATTCCAGGTAAAATCAGTATCAATGGAGACACCCAAGACATTTATTGAATCGCTCAAAACTAGCTTGTAACCACCTAGACCAAAAATGAGACCACATGATGTTTTGCGTACGGTTTTTATTTCAATACAGACAGTTTTCACCTGATCAACCATAAGTTTGCTTTTCCTACATCAACAAGAAAATTCCTTCAGACAGGGGCGTGCGGTGAAATTTTAAGAAAGGTAAGCAATTTTTAGAAACTTACCTATTTGTAATGTAATTCAATTCTTCGATCATGTCTCTCCTGCCCCGTTGAATTTCTCACATTTTTTATACGTTTAAGTGTTGAAAAACTGCGTTCTACGGAACTTGTGGCAGATATTGTCAATACTAATTCACACAATTTCGACACTTCGGTATAGCATCTTCAAGCTCCTTGTCTTTTAAAAATTGCATTAGTTCCTTAGCGTTATTTTTTGCGCTAATGTCATCAGTTTCGTAAATCACTTTTAGTTCAGATCGCAGTAACACTATGTCAAAGAACTGGCCATAATGAAGAAGAAGAGATTTAAACGCATCTTCTGGAACAGTTTTTCCTTTAAATGCATTAAAATTACAGAGTTCGAGGAATTTAAAATCATTTAAACCGTTAAATCTATAGTTTATTTGTTGCTGAATTTGATCGATTATTTCATAAAAGAGGCGTCTGTATCATGTTTGAACATCTCCGACCTTGTCTGTTCGAAGACGCTTGGCTTGTGGCTCTACATTTAACGTCATTGTTTTCTCCCAAAATAAGTCAAAGTCATCTCTTTTTTGGCTTAACATGGACTTAAAATCATCCACTTTTTTTAGGCAAAGAGCAATGTAATTTGTTTTAGTTTGTAATATATTAAAAACATTGCCCGAGAATGGAAATATTTCTGAAAATATGTCCAACAAATAATTAAAATTAAAATCTCGTTTCAAACAGTCCAAAAACCCCCTCGAACTATTTATTGCTTCTGAGTCCCACGTTTCATTACTTTCTGTTATATTCTCAAATAGTTCAATCAGTGATTCACGATTTTCAGATACTGTTAACACAAGTCTTCCATTATAGTTCCATCTAGTAGGAGCTACTTTGGGCAATCGTTTGTGGACAATGGAGTCCAAAGCTTGTGTACGTTTTGTTGACTAGGAAAAAAAAGCAGCCATGCCACTTAAAGTATCGAAAAATACTTTACACTCTTTGATGTGATTGATGGACTGGGATAAAACTAAATTTAATGTATGAGCAAAACAATGGACAAACACAGCACTTGGGAAAGTTTCTTGAACTTTAGCTTGCAGACCCCCTAATTGTCCTGCCATCACTGCAGCTCCATCATAGCTTTGAGCAACTAATTTTTTCTCTCTATTAATTTCTTTAGTAATGTTATAAACTACGGTATATAATGCATCTGCTTTAAGATTTTCGGACACATTCTTAAAACTTAAAAATCGCTCTTGAATACTTACATCTGCACAACTTAGCGTATTACTATAGATAATTGACCAAAATTAGTGATATCAGTTGTTTCGTCCAGAACAATAACAATGAACCGCGCCTCGCCAATCTCCTGCTTAATTCTTTGTAGAATAATGGTTGCAACAGCGGAAATTAAATCATTCTGGATTCGATTCGACGTTCCGCGAAAAACGCTAGACTGCTCTAAATAATTTTTTAAGCAATCATCATATTTAGTTATGTAAATCTTGAAAATTTCCTCTATTTGAAAAAAAACCCTTGTTTCGTCATGACATCTAAATCCCAATTCGTGCTGTGCGAGAAAACAAACAATATCGATAAATTTTATTAATATTTACCTATTTTTATCGACTAGTTCGATCGAAGACTTTCTCTTTTATGACGGCCTGCAAATGCGCTTTGGACATAATGTGTCTCTTTACAGCTTTATAGAAATTGTTTAAATCGGAAAAACCACTTTTATTCCAGAGACCTTTTTCATTTTCAAAAAGTAAACATGGTCAACAAAATAATTTACTTATATTTTCACACCCTGTTAGCCATTTAAATTGTTCGTATTATTTTTTCGGATAAAAATGTCTAATACACTTTTTCATTTTTGTGGTTAAATTTTTCATACGCGGTTTTGCCCTTCCTTTGGAAATTATTTGAAGCCTATCAGCGAAGTTTAATGTAGAAAATCCCTTTATTATTAAGACACACACCACACACTCTTTTTCCTAATTTCTCCAACATTTTCAACGTTATTACCGACAGCCGAAGTTGACGGTATTTGCATATCCACGTCCGTATTACCGTCTTCCATATCGCACATATATGCACGACGCGACGTACGTATCACACAACACACGGATAACCGTTCAAACAAAGAACCTACTACAACTATACCTTCCGTCCCCACTTAAAGCACGCGACTGAAATGCAAAAATTGCAAACAGCCGGTGGAAAGTTCAATAACCTCTGGCTCGATTCACAGGAAATCAGGCATACAGGACTTGAGCTAGCGGCCCGCATAGGTTCTATTCGATATTCTAGTGTAGCTGGGTCGGAGTCAAGGCGGCATTTATTATGGGCTTGATAATTAAGATAATATTTTAGCATTTTTAATATAAACTAAATTAATGGTTTCAATAATTTTTCACCCCTTAGTCAACTCGGTATAGTATTCCCGCATCCTATTGACCCAGTAAGACTCTTATTTTACCTTTGTGACACTGTTCATTTACTGAAATGTATCTTTAACAACTGGCTTAATTCAAAATCTGGCCAAACATTTTCTTATCCCGATTTTGAGACAGGCCAAACAAAATTTGCTTCCTTTTCTGTGATCAAAAACCTATACGAACTAGAACAAGACAAACTATTGAAGCATGGTTATTCACTTAGTTTAAAGGCTCTTGAAACACAAAATGTAAAATTAGCTCTTAAAATCTTTAATCCCTTTATTATAGAGGCTCTAAAAGGTTTTGTTAAAAATTTGTCACATTCACAAGATACCGGAGACTTTATTAGTATTATATTGAAATGGTGGAAAATTGTGAACGTAAAAACTCCCCTTAAGGGAAAACATTTGTTAGATAAATATCAGGAACCTTTTACCAAACACATACTAACAGTCTCCAATGATGATCCTAAATTTTGTTTGGAGTCCAACTAATTTTACAAATACACTGACTAGACAAACTCACACTGCATTAAACCACACCATTCATGGGCTTCTTGAAGTTACTGAATACTGTCTAACTGAGCTTAGTATGAATTATGTATTACTGGGAAAATTTCAAACAGACCCATTGGAAGGGCGTCTTGGAAAATATGGGCAATTAGCTGGTGGTCATTATCATATCTCAGTTTGACAGCTATATGAATCATAAAAAAGACTTAGAATTCAGTCTATGTCAGGGGTGCTCAAACGGTCGATCGCCCCTGTTGGCCATTTAAATTGTTCGTATTATTTTTCCGGATAAAAATGTCTAATACACTTTTTCATTTTTGTGGTTAAATTTTTCATAGGCGGTATTGCCCTTTCTTTGGAAATTATTTGAAGCTTATCAGCGAAGTTTAATGTTGAAAATCCCTTTATTATTAAGACACACATTCACACACACTCTTTTTACTAAATTCTCCAACATTTTCAACGTTATTACCGACATCCGAAGTTGACGATATTTGCATATCCACGACCGTATTATTGTCTTCTATATCGCACCATGCACGACGCGACGTACGTATCACACAACACACGGATAGCCGTTCAAACAAAGAACCTACTCCAACGATAGCTTCCGCCCCCACTTAAAGCACGAAAGTTCAATAACCTCTGTCTCGATTCACAGGAAATCAAGCATACAGCACTTGGCTGCAGAGAAGCTAGCGACCCGCATAGGTTCTATTCGATTTCTGTTGTGGCTCGGTCGGAGTCAAGGCCGGATTTATTATGGGCTTGATAATTAAGATAATATTTTAGCATTTTTATTATAAATTAAATTAATGGTTTCCTATTTCAAAAATTACATTTTAGAAGATGTTTTGTAATTTTGTGTGTCAAAAGTGCGAGTAAGATCAAAAGAGAAGGATATTACAGTTTCTCTATTATCAATCTTATCTGTTGCATATTGAACAAGATAAGCACAAGCGCTTTCAGTAGGCAGCCCACGACGAAAGCCATGGTGACGATCCGAAAAAATATTATATTTAACCAAAAAAGAATACAATCTGTTATAAACGAGTTTTTAAAAAAATTTAGATGATAAAGAAATGCAGCTTAATAGAAAAATAGGTCTATAGTTTTCGACTAGACAGAGGTCTCCTTTCTTAAATATGGGTACGAGAATGGCAGTTTTAAGGCATTCAGGAAACACTCCGGACTCAATTGAAAGAATAAACAGAATAGTAAGAATATAAGCTACTTCGCCAATAACTCCTGCAGAATTCTTATTTGAAAATGTATTCACTGTATCAATTATTTCATTACTAGTAATAGGTTTAAAAACATTGGCTTTGGGACATGCCTTTTAGTCAAAGTACACTTATGAGAAAAGTTCCCATCAAAATTATTGTTTTTCCTCTATCGCCAAGGAGACATTACTTCCGAAGATCGAGGCAATTTCACTAGGATTTTTTGTTAGTTTATTATAATGTGGATCAGAGATTTTTTAATTTTTTTGCTACTATTTTTGTCTTGAATGCTGTTAACAACATTCCATGACATTTTTGTTTTATTCATGGAATTGGCGATTATATTATTTGACTCGCTATTTTTCTTTTGTTAGGTTAGGTTATTCGTACTATTTGGAATTATTAGCATTATCTACAAATAGGAATCGGCTAATCTGTATTATCCATAGTCAGATCGACAGATTTTGCGGCGTCCTTTCAGAGAAAAAAAAGTCTCGCATTCCACATAATTAAAATAGCATTTCGCACGGGTCTCCCCTAAGCGGTCGCACGTGGCGCTGAATCATTTAATAATGTGACGCGATGAATGCCCTTTGTGCAAATTTATGCCGCTCACAGAATAGTTTGCCGGGTGTTTATCCATACGATACGCATACCTCGGAGCGGTTTCGTTTTTTTTTGAGTTTGGCACAGTGTTGTCGCAAACGATTTTCCAAATGTACTGAGAAGAGAAGAAATTGTACTGAATTGTAGTAAATAAGGATAAGTAATTAATAAGTGCATTTTGTATCTACAAAAGCTACACAATTATGCGTAAAAATTTTTTAAGGGTAAATCGGCCAAAAGAATTAACTGGAAATTATTGTCAAGTTCGAAAAATATCCACTAGGAGACGCAAAAGCCACTCTCAAATGGAAATACCCATTTTAATGTTGTCCTAATAATGTTTTTACAGATTTTAAAATAAAATAAAAACGAAAATGCAGTTTTCTATTTTTTTTTTCAAAATATCTTGAAAACGAGAAAACAGGGTCGTTTTCAAAGCGGCATTAAATTGGGAATTGAAAGCTCTATAACTTTCCCTGTTTAACCAATTTTCTATCTCTTATAGTTTCCAAGATATCCATTCATGTATACCCAACTGGGGCCATACTGTATACAGGGTACTCCATAACTCGACCACCGTTAATCTTACAAAAAAAGGGGAAAAATATTTATATTTTCATTTAATGGAATTGCCGATTTTCTCTTGAGTTTTCTCAATTAAGTTCTGTCGAAAATATAAGTATTAGATAATATTTTTTATTTTCAATAATTAAGTGGTGGTGGAAGGTGAAACTTTTTTTCTTTGAAATATTTAGATCTCTGTTTTACATGAAGCGATTACGCTAAATTAGATGTCAGAAAAAAAGCGTTTTTTTTCTCTTCACGTAGAGCTGTTAACTGTAACGTAATGATTCTATTAGTGGTCACTAGATGTCACTGATATGACTTGTTTGTGATAGTTTAATTTAAGGTTATAAAAGATATCGAATAGTGAAATAAAAAATCCAGGTTCGTATTCAAATCAAAAGCTAACCTCACCAATTTGTAGAGGAGAAAAAGTGACAATGATGAAGGTGAAAATTATTTTCATTTGTCATTTTAATTAAGCCTTCTATTATAGAAAAACTAAAAAACAAAAAACAACTTGCGTTTTAAGTCCGATTTTAATTAAATAAATACCCTTTTTATTGTGAATCCTTCTTAGGGCCCTTATTATGCTTTTATGGACCCGCATTTATAGGAACTTTTGTTTTATTTTCATGAGGGGAACCTGCCCTAGACTTTTGGCAATTAAATTTATTAATATCCGGTATATCATCAGAGAGGAAAAAGTTCCTTTTAATTAAGCGAAAAACCAATAGCACTTTTTTGTAAATGCAACTTTTTAGTTTCTTTCTAAATATCTCAAAAACGAAAAAAAATAGAATTAAATAGGCCATTGAATGGCCTATAACTTTCTCCATTAGCCAATGTCCTATCTCTTATAGTTTCCAAGATACATATACATGTATACCCAATTTGGGCCACACTGTATATGAATGTATTGAACAATTTTGAGATCTATGATCAATGTTTTGATGGTTTAAGAAAAGGTCGACACCTTCATTCAGTCTGAAATATCATCTTAAAAAGACCATGTTTCTATTATTTATATCTTTAATGGATTAAAAATGTACTACAGTTAGTACAATAATACTAAAACGGCAACACTGGTTAGGCCTCGCTGCAGTCCGGATGTATCAAGTATTCCACCTGCGTTTTTTTGGAAGCGTCTCCGACGTGGAATTTGAAGTTGTTGTTGACTGGGCCGAAATCAAAGAGAAAAAAATTATAGATAATAAACAAAAAATTACCTTTTCACAGGGATTATATAACGAATTAGAGGAACTTAGAAGGCGATTTGGGAAGAGTATCAGTTTTTGAAAAAACATTTATGCAAAAAAATTTAGCTAGAAAAACAACTTTATTGTGATAATTTAACCGCCAATTCCACGATTGAAACAAAAATGTTGTGGACTATTGTTAGCAGTATTCAAAGCAAAAATAGTACCAAAAAAATAAAAGAAACCTCTGATCCACATTATAATAAACTAACCAAAAATCCTAGTGAAATTGCCTCGATCTTCGGAAGTTATCTTTCCTTGGCGATAGAGGAAAAGCTTAACAATCATTTTGACGGAAACTTTTTACATAAGTGTACTTTGACTAAAAAGCATGTCCCAAATTCGATGTTTTTTTGAACCTATTACTAGTAAGGACATAATTGATACAGTGAACAAATTTTCAAATAAGGATTTGACGATATCCCGATGTCATTTTATAAAGAAAGTTATTGGCGAAGTAGCTAATATTCTTACTATTCTATTTAATGTTTCAATTGAGGCCAGAGTGTTTCCTGTATGCCTTAAAACTGCCATCGTCGTACCCATATTTAAGAAAGGAGACCCATGTCTAGCCGTAAACTATAGACATATTTCTCTATTGAGCTGTTTCTTTAAAATTTTAGAAAAACTCGTTTATAACAGAATGTATTCTTTTTTGGTTAAATATAATATTTTTTTCAGATCGTCAGCATGGTTTTCGTCGGGGACTGTCTCCTGAAAGCGCTTACGTGGACCTTGTTCAACATGTAACAGATAAGATTGATAATAGAGAAACTGTAATCTCCTTCTCTTTTGGTCTTACTCGCGCTTTTGATACTGTCGATAAAGATTTTGTGGCTTTGAAATTAAACAGTTTTGGGATAAGGGGTAATTTGGGACCGCTAATGTTTCTTCTTTTCGTTAATGATTTGCCCGAACTTATCTCCCAGTAAAGCATGTGTAATGTAGTTTGTTATTATATATATACATATATATATATATATATATATATATATATATATATATATATATGTGTTGATTTTTACTCCTTCATTGATGGAAAAATACAATGTGTTTTCATTCCGGGTGTACATCCTTCACTACTGTTGTTCTGAAAAGAATAGTTTTGCTGACGTTTCGCCAAAATCACATTTGGCATTTTCGAAGCTTTCTTTCTCGCGTCCGAATAGAGACTGAAGTGTTGGTGACTGCGACGCTTCCTTTTTTATACCCCCACTCGGGGCCGAAGGTTATATCTGCGCAGGCGTTGGTCGTTATTTATGTTTTCCGTATGGTGCTGTTGTTGTTGCGCTAATTGCGTTTGAGTTTTTGCGATTTTAGATTTGTCGATTATTGTCTTCCATATTGTTGGTAGTTTTAATGATTTGTCCCTTTTATTCAAACCACCTTGTTTTTCAATTTCTATGGCTTCTCGGATTATTCTGGTCTTATAATGTTCTATATTGGCAATCTCCCTACACCCATCGAAATTTATTTTATGGCCGGTTTCCTGATGATGTAGGAATAAAGCTGAGGTTGTAGTTCAGGGATTTTAAATAGACACAACACGCGATTTTGAAACAACCATGTTTATTTCTGATACTGAGTTTATGCTCTTCCACTCTTGCTGATATTCGCCTGTTAGTTTGCCCTACGTACAACTTTTCACAGTCCTGGCACGGAATACTGTACACTCCGTGGTTTTCCAGTTTGATTTTATCTTTTGGGTTTCCGAGTAGTTTACCTATAGTTGTTTGTGGCTTGTGTTGTTTGTATGTTGTGTTTCCTCAGAATTCTTCCGATTCTGTCTGTTGTGCCTTTTACATATGGTAAGACTACTCGTTGCTTGCCCGGTTCATATTTTTTGTTGTTCGTTGTTCGGGGAACCTGTTCATTAATAGCTTTCTCTATGGTGCGATTTGTGTAGCCATTTTTCTTTAAAGCACTAGATATTACCTTAAGTTCGTTTTGTCTCGTCTGTGTTTCAGTTAGTCGCACGGATCTAGATATTAGAGTATTTGCCACAGCTTGAATTTGTGCTGGGTGATGATGTGATTTTGCATTTAAGTATCTGTCTGTATGTGTTGGTTTTCTATACACGTTGTATTCGAAATGTCCGTTATGTAGTTTTGTGACCAAAACATCTAGAAAATATTAGTTTGTTGTTTTCCTCTAACTCTAGAGTAAATTGTATTCTGGGGTGGATTGAATTTACGTGAGTCAGAAATTTTTCGAGCCCTACATGACCATGTTGCCATATAATAAATATGTCATCCACATAACGAATCCATAATTTGGGTTTTAAACTTGCTTTCTCAAGAGCTTCTTTCTCGAAGTATATCATAAATAAATTCGCGACTCCTGGTGATAGCGAGGATCCCATTGGAGCACCATCCATTTGTTTATACATTTGCCCATTGAAAGAAAAATAAGTATTTTTGAGGCAATGCTCCGAGAGTTCTATTATATGTGCCTGGAAATCCTCGTTCATAGCAATCTTGTCCAATGCTTCGTCGATGGGAATACTGGGATATAACGATTTGACATCTAGGCTTGCTATGATATCGTTTTTTTCAAGGACGATATCTCGTATAATTCGAGTGAAATGCTCCAAGTTTTTTACACGAAACGTCAGCAAAACTGTTCTTTTCAGAACGACAGTAGTGAACGGATGTACACCCGGAATGAAAACACATTTATATATATATATATATATATATATATATATATATATATATATATATATATATATATATATATGTGCTGAAGCACAACTTTATTATTATTTAGGTTTTAATATCATACACCCGTTACTTGTTTCTATCTGCACATTGTAGTTCTCAAAATTAAATGATTAATTACTTAGCCGATACTTGATGAAATTCCATTATACACTGAATAAAACGTCTATAGGTTAAATTTCCACTATATAAAATAAATTATGACAATTGTTTCGACCCACAGTGTCTTCGAATGAAAATTACAGTTAAAATTTCTTTTAGAATCTATCATCAATCTTTTAAAAACAAAACAATAAAAATATGGGAATTTACAAGTAATAAAACTAATAATGGTTCAATAATGGGGAATTTTGCAAATTTACCTGATCGTTTAGTAATAGCTCAGATGTTTTTTAAATTTATTATTTTGCATACTTTATCAAAAATTTAGTTTTATCTCAGAATAAAGAATTTTAAAATTGTCATCAGATGTGCCTGATTCATTTAGTACATGAGTTGCATAATTGGTTAAATATTTTATATAACTAGTTTTAGGTTATTTTTTCTAAACGTCTGCCGGTTTAAGCTTCAAAATAATTGTATTTCTTATTAAGTTACATAAAAAATGACTTTCCAATAAGATCAGCTCCATCCATTAAATTATCTAACAAACTAATTAAGCGTACAGAAAAGTTTTGCGACTTACAAAATGGAAGTATTAAAACCTCTTATGAATTAATAAATAATATTAGAAATATCAATCTCCCATCAAATGCAAAATTTATTTTATTGGATGTTCAGAATCTTTTTCCTAGCATTCTACCAAACGAAGTAATAGAATTTTTGTAGGTGAAATATAAAGTAAATTCTGTAATAAAATAAGATATTTTAGATGCTCTTTCAATTTGTCTGGATCAAAATTATTTTGAATTTAATATCTCAAATGAGGGTTTAATAATGGAAAATCCGTTGTTGACTGAAATATGTATGAAGAATTTAGAAGGAAAAATATAAGAACATCCATTAAATAAGATTTTTCTGTACTATGTACGTTGACGATATTATGGTTTGTTTTACAGGTACAGAACGACAATTAAATCAGCTGCTAAACTTTATAAATAATTTAAATCCAATAAGGTCTGTATATTTTCTGTAAAATAGTAGATACTTTCCATTGTTAATTTCGTCGGATATAACAAAAGAGCGCAAAGTGTAATTTTTTGAATTCTGAATTTTGACCACAATTAAATTTCCCTTGTCTTCAATGATAACTGTTGTTAGTTTTGCTAATTCCTCTCTTCTGCAGTCGCCTGCAAGCCCAAAAAGGGTCGCAACTTTCAACAAAAGATATATATCATCTGGCGCCTTATTTATAAACTTCGATATTTTTCTTTTGTAAAAATATTTGCTTTTTTTGGTTTGAAGTTAACACAAGTTTTCCTTTGGACCATTTCCCGAACAAGTCGTAAAATTTACTATATTTAAGCAAAAAAAAAGCGTGAATGAAGCGTTTTTTTTATTAAAAAATCACAAAACTTCCCATAAATAACCAAGAAATTTCGCTAGTTTTTCAATGTTAAACCGTCAATAGTGTCAATTATGAAGTTTTTGACAAAGTACAGATTAAATTATATGCACTGTTGCCAAACTTACTTGGTTTTCTTCGAATATACAACAAATAGTATTCCTAAATTAAAAAAAAAAACGGTTTAACGATTGTTTTATTAACAAACCTGGTGCTAACCTAACCCGGTATGAATCATAGGACCCTAAATCGCTACTTTAGAGTGCTCGCGTATATCAGATATGATTTTAGTATGTGATTTTATGGCTTTAATGATGGTTTTATCGACGAACTTGGACTAAGCTAACGCCAACGGAACACATCCACCTAACAGTATAAGTTTTTTTTACAGCGACCCTAATCAATCCTACCCTAATCCGCATTTTTATTAATTATAACTCAAAAAATATTAAAATTACTAACGATAATAAAACCAAATAAATGCCCAATTTCCCTTCCGACACAATATGTGTAGAACTGGTTGCCTACTTAATGTGAAACTGGCCTTAAATATTTTTGCTTTAATGATGGTGCCTCCGCGCTATCGCCTATAACCCAACCTGGTGCTAACCCGGTGCCAATCCACCTCATTCCTTTCCGCTCTGACTTGCACCAACCCATCTATATAAAAAAATATTACTGGCACAACAAAGGATATAACAAAATTCAATTTGGCAACAGCGCTTATTCTATATTCGTAATGTCAAAAAAAAAACAATTGTAATTTAATAAATATATACTAGAAATAAAGAGATCTTTCAAAATAGACATATTAACTTACAACAACAGTCACATGCAGAAAATGTATCGGAATTTCAAATAAAATGTGCGTACTTGACAAATCAATTCTAATTTGTATTATTGTGTGAAAAATTGTAATGCGTCCACGCTTTTTTTGCTTAAACATAGTATATTTAAGGTAAGCTTCCTAACAAAACCAAAAAAAGGTCAAAAATCGAGATGTATTAAATCGTACCAGAACCTTTCGCGGCTTTTAGTACCTCTTCAGGAATTTCTTCATCCGAACTATCTATTTTAAGCAGAATTACTTTTTTTTAAGCTTTTTTTCAAATGATTGAATGTTTGTATTTTGGTTAACATAGCAAAAAGACTGAAGTTGTCAAAATTGCAAGGCGGCAAAGAGAATTTATTGTTGTCTTATTTGACACTGATAGGTAATGATACAGGTCGTGTAATTAGTTATCAAATTATGGTAATCTAATATGGAGTAAATTTGGCTAAATTCTCTACAAGCGTAACAAAAAACACGATAAATTTTTATTTTTTGAATAATATTTAATGCTGAAAATATTTCTGCGAATAAAAAAAGTGAGCGGGAAAAGTGGTCACTTTGCGCACGCTCTTAGAAAAATTAAGTCTATGGAGAGACAGAACAAATTTTCGGAATCAGCAGTATCAGCTTTGGGAAATGAATACTTTTATTAAGGTCTATTTGGGAAGCAACCAGTTGATTTTGGGGAAATGTTAATTTCAAATGTTTATAGTTTTATGCTGAAGAGCGCAAGTCTGCTTACCATTTCTTGTTGCTTTTCTCGCAACCGTGATGAACCGTGTTTGTTCGATATTGTGGATCAGTGAATCTATCCAATAATCCAACATTAAAATAAAATATTTGTTTTTTCGATTTGGCCAAGATTTATTTTTCAGATCGCATATTTAAAGTTTGCATTTGCGAACTGGGGCCCAAATGAAATATATATATCATATACCTTTGTTCAACATTCTCACATTGCCTGTAAAATTAATGTTTAAAAAATGTTATATACTTGTTTTTGGGTCTATTATCTAATTACTAAATATTAAAAACCCTACTCTATAACCGTATGCATGTATATGGGCCACGCAGTTTCCATAAAATAAAGGAAATTCGTTTCATCTTTATTGGTTTTCCGCTTTAAGTTTGACCTGAACAGATAACGCGTAAAAAGGAAACGTGTAGAGGAAGTATAACGGAAAAGGAAGGGATAATTCTAAAAAAAACCTCTCGGGTTGTTCTCATAATATGGTTACATTTTTTGTACTTGGCAGAATTGTAAGTAAATTTCATTCTAATTTACACTGTTTTTAAAAGATGTAGACTATTATTCAGCATACTATTTATTTCAAGTGCACTGAAAAAAAAATCAGTAAAAGTAAAAAGTTTAATTAATAATTTTTTATTTGGTTCACTCAGCAGTTGAATCAAAATATTATTGAAAATTATTAATCTGAAATAAATTTTTGTTTTCCTATTGCAATTATATTAACTAAATAAATATTTATTAAAGGAACCCAAATTTGTATTTAAATATTGGTTATAGACCCATATATATATATATATATATATATATATATATATATATATATACATAGAGAGAGAGAGAGAAACACACACCACTGTGAAAAAATGAAGATAACATACCTATAAATAACTTTGATAACCTTTAGGGCCTAAACGGCTTTATTTAAATTATTCCCTCGTACTATCTAAAACATGCCTGTAAAAACGGCGTCACATTGACTTCTATAAGCGATGACTAAATATGCAATAACTAAGTAATTGTTTTTCTTAAGCAAACCGGTATTTAGGATATGTTAGTGATTATTTGATGCAAATATGTGTTTTTGTTTGGGTATAATTATATTTGTTTTAAACAAAGAAAAAATGGTTTGTTTGTGTCATATGTAGAAGCCAATTTGACGCCATTTTAACATGCATTTGTTAAACAGTGTAAGATAACTTTTAGAAAAATTGAAACAAAGTTGTACAGGCTCTAAAGTTGATTAAAGTCATATATAATTTATATTATATTATATTAATTTTTTTTTAATTATTTGTCTCAATTGACGATGGTTTGGGTTTGAGCCGCTGTATTAATTAAGACAAATGTTTAATGCAAATTCCTACAACTAATCTCGAAAAAAAAATGTTTATACCTTTAAATAAATGCTATAAATGGCACAGATTATATTTTACCCAATTTTCCACTTGGATAACATACTCCTGAAAAGTAGAAGAATTATACACAAATAATATATTTAAATTTAATAAAGACTATTAGGCAGGACGCTTTTCCTGTTTGAGTTAAATAACGATATGTTTGATTTAAAAAAAAAAAATATATATATATATATATATATATATATATATATATATATATATGAAGCAAATAATTTTTAATAGGTTACTATTTATATGAAACAAAACTTTATTTGGGTTAAATAACACATTGATTTGATTAACATACATTAATTTAAATAAACGAAATAAGTTCAAATAAATGTTTGATATTTTTTGAATAAATTGTTGTTTCGTTTATAGAAAACAGATATTTGTTAAATTAAGAAATCATGGTTCTTGGGTTAGACCGTGTCGAAATGGAATCCTTTTCCTACGTTTCGCATTCGATTGTACGAAATATCTTCAGGGATCTTTACTTCAAAATATCGGAACACTGAATGAGTTCGGAAAGACCAAATCCGGCTTTTTACGTAGACTGAAGCCCGTATCTCCATTAAAAGTATTAGGATGATAGATAGGTAGATAGATGAGAGTATGGAGGGGTGACTTGCGCCATACCTATTACTTAGCCATCTCAGGTGGACACATTGTAACGTCCTTCGGAGTGTTACTCGTCGAGCCAGCCAACAGCATTGACGTAGTTCAGCACCGTAGCGGTCGAACGCCCTCCGATTGTGGCTATTTCTGGCCATCTTTCTTCCATAATGAATTCTCTGGTATTTACAAGACCTGGGCAGTAACAAGGAACATGTTCAGCAGTCTCGTCGTCCTCGTTGCACCCCCTGGAACTTGGATCCGAGAGAACGCCCAAGGTGTGAAGCTGTTTGTTCAGCTTACAGTGTCCTGTTGGCATTCCTACCAGTTTTCTAAGATTTCTTCGAGAGAGTCCGAGGAGGTACTCTGTCTGAGCGCCCTCAAAGCCGCAAATTGCTGCACCTGAGTGTCTAAAGTCCTGTCTCTCCCATCGACCATAGCGGCGCGAAGGGTTCAGGGCCGCATGGTTGCCCTTTGCTCCGTTACGCGCCAACCTATCTGCCTTTTCATTTCCTTCGATTCCACTGTGCCCCTTCATCCAGGATACTGTGACCGAATTCCTCTGGGAAACCGTCTCCAGGATCTGGTGACACTCAAGAATCAGTTTGGATGTTATTTTATTCTTTTTTAGGATTTGCAAGACTGGTTTGCTGTCTGTGATGATAATAACTTTTTTTATCTGTTATTCTTTCTTTTTCTATTTGTACGGCACCTTGCTGAATTCCAAGCAGTTCTGTCTGGAAGACGGTCACTCCTTTGCCTAGGGCCATACTAATTTCCAGGTTGAGTTCTGGTACAAACACACCATCAGGCATGCCAATCTCTGTAGCTGTTGCATTTTATTCCGTGCTACAACTGGGCTTGGATCCACATAGGTCGAATAACGGCCGTATAGAGCTAGAGGACAATCTTGGGCGACAGACCCCCAGACTTTGCCGATAGCTCCTCTGCACTGCTCTGGATTGTTAGGATGCTTATAAATTGTAATAGATTCTCTAATTTTCCGTTTATAGAATCCCGAAACCCTTGCAAAAGTTTCAGTTTCTTTTACATTTATGACTTGTCCAGTGGAAAGTTGTTGTTCAGATACATATTGTACAATTTGTTTCTTTTTGATACATCGTTCATGTTCCTTAATCCTAGTCGATATGGATCGTCCAGTTTCTCCAATATAAACATCACCACAGGAACAAGGAACTGAATATACTTCTTCCGTTTGGAAAGGAATAAGGTCCTTTGGCGATCGCAAACATTGTCCAATTTTGTTGTGTGTATGTGTGGAAGATTGTACGTATGTTGGACCGGCCAAGTAACCTTGCAATCTTGTCTGTGGTTCCGTTTATAAATGGAAGAACTACTCTTCCTTATTAGTATATTTTTACGGAGTAGGATTATTTTATTTTCTAATTGACCGTCTAATATCATCAGTACAATATCCATTCCCTCTTAAAACTTGAGTCAGTTTCTCCGTTTCCAATTGTAAAGAATCTTGGTCACAAATCGCTAGGGCTCTGTAAACCAATGAATTGATAATTGATTGCTTTTGTGCTGGATGATGATGCGAATTTGCATTTAGGTACCTGTTCGTATGCGTGGGTTTTCTATATACATACCCTTTCCTTTGTACAAGAACATCTAGAAAGGGAAATTGTGCCTTCTGATTCAATTTCCATTGCAAATTTTATATTAGCAATGGAAATCAAGAACATGATTCAGATGATCAAAAACAGGGAGGCTGTCTGGACCCTGCGGCAATATCACAAAACTGTCGTCTGCATATATGAACCACTGGTGATAGCGAAGATCCCATGGCTGCTCCTGAGGTTTATTCATAAAAAGTTCCTTGAAACACAAAATATGTTGATGTGAGATATGCTTTAATCAGATCGAACAGTGAGTTGTCAATATTATTATGGTGAAATAAGTCTGATATTCTGGAAATGTAATCGTATATAGTGATTCTACATCGAAAATGACTAAGATATCTTAGGGATCTAACTGGATTGATTTTAGTTTTTCTACAACATGCGTAGAGTTTCTAATGTATGAATGTCTCTCCGAGCTCATTCAGTGTTCCGATCTCGTGAAGCAAAGATCCCTGAAGATGCTTCGTGCAATCGAACGCGAAACGTCGGAAAGTGATTTCATTTTTGACACGGTCTAATCCCAAGAACCATGATTTCTTAATTGACCACAGCCATGAAAGCTTTCGTTCTATGTTGAAATATTTATTCCAGTAAAGTCAATTTTTGTTTAAATCTTATGATATGTCTTTGAGTGTGACATTTTCAAAATTGCACATTACCTCAAGAAAATTTTAATGGAACTTACCCGTAAAATAAAGTGTACCACAGGCGGAAAATGAAAAATTATTGGTAGGAATTTTGAAAAGACGGTATATACAGGGTGACAATTTAAAAACTTGAAATGGCCATATTTTAGGAAGGAAAAACTTAATCAAAAAACGCTCAAAACATTTTCTATAAAATGAAGAGGTAACAAATAAAAGCGTATTATTCGACCCTTATCTGTAACCCCTTGGGCAGGGTGAGATACACCTCTAAAATCTTAAATAGAAAGGGGGGGTCTGGTGATACATCATCTTAAAGCTCTTGAAAAATGCTTTCCAATGGTACCATAAAAAGCTGTTTTTCGTGAAATTCTTCTGTGTTTATTAAAAGAAACAATAAATTAAAACACAATTGTGAAATTTTTTATAATTATTTAATTACATGTTCAAAATGGTTCCCGTTGTTTTGAAGACAATAATAAAGCCTTTGTTCAAATTCTTCGCGTACATTTGCAAATGTTTCTCTGGATATAGCACTGCATTCCTGAACTATCCTGTCCTTGAGTTGCTCTATTGACTCAGGTTGCGTTTTAAACACCACAGATTTAAGGTGACCCCACAAAAAGAAGTAAAGAGGTGTTAGGTCCGGGGATCTAGGTGGCCATTCAACAGGACCTCTTCTTCTAATCCACTGGTTGGGATAATTATCATCCAACCATTGCCTGACGGGAACTACATAATAAGGTGCCCCATCCTGTTGAAAATGTAGTAAGCGTTCTTCTAATGCTAAATTTCCTTGTATGTCCCTCTGATTTTCTAATTCCCGCATTATTAGTGGTTCAATAGACCTCTGTAGCATTTCAGCATACATGTCGCCATTTAAATTCCCTTCTATAAATATTGGTCCGATAATTACGTCTCCCAATATACCAGCCCAAACATTAATTTTCTGGGGGTACTGGGTATGCCCTTCTCTAAATATGTGTCGGTTCTCGTCATTCCAGTAACGACAGTTTTGCTTATTAACATGTCTATTCAAATAAAATGTACATTCATCACTGAAACAAATATTTTTAACTAGTCGAAGTTCTGCCGTAATTCTATCTGTCATTTTTTCACAAAACTGGATTTTTCTATCCGGTTCGCCGTCACCAAGTTCTTGCAGTATGCGTAGTTTATAGGGATGAAACTTATGAAATTTAAGTACCTTTCTTATTGTTTTACGAGATAAGCCAGTTGCTACAGCTGCTTGACGAGTTGATAAAGTTGAATTAATTGCAAACTGCCCCAGAACTTCAATTTGCGCTGCTTCGTCAACTAGTCTCGGTTGATTTCTCTTTTTATTCGCGACACAGCCAGTTTCTTCAAAGTTGGCTACTAGTTGGCGACTTACATTTTGTCCTGGATGCCTTTCATTAAATCTTTGGGCTGTCCTTAAGAAACATTGATCCTGAGAACCATAAATGAAAATCATTTCTACACGTTCAGCTGTGTTGTACACCATTATTTAAGATAAGTGCTGCTTTTCGTTTAAACTGAACCACAAGTCAACTGTTGAAATATCATTACTAAGTAGATATTGTGATAATAAAATGCGAATATTCATAAACAAATAAAATACCAGGCTTAAAATGTTTAGAATTCTTAAGAGACATGCCAGGATATCGGTACCAATCATTTTGAACATTTACTTAAATAAAAATAAAAATGTTCAAAACTGTGTTTCTTTTATTGTTTCCTTTAAGAATTTCACGAAAAACAGCTTTCAAAGGTACCATTGGAAAACATTTTTCAAGAGCTTTAAGATGATGTATCACTCGACCCCCGTTTCTATTTAAGATTTTAGGGGTGTATCTCACCCTGCCCAAGGGGTTACTGATAAGGTTCGACTAATACGCTTTTATTTGTTCCCTCTTCATTTTATAGAAAGTGTCTTGAGCGTTTTTTGATTAAGTTTTTTCTTCCTAAGATACGGCCATTTCAAGTTTTTAAATTGCCACCCTGTATGTGTTACTAAATGACTAAGTATCGAACTAAATTTGATCACAATTCACTAATCTTAACAAGAAGAAGGATTCACAACGAGGGAAGGCCCGGGTAAAGGAAATATACCGATTTTTTTTTCTAAATATAAAATTATATCTTAAACTTATCCAGCTTGACCTATATTATGTGTATGTCCAAAGAATGACCCATACGCGATTTAGTGTCATCCCCCGAAAGTTCCGGGCGCG
This sequence comes from Kuschelorhynchus macadamiae, assembly GCA_030620095.1. Classification (NCBI taxonomy): domain Eukaryota; kingdom Metazoa; phylum Arthropoda; class Insecta; order Coleoptera; family Curculionidae; genus Kuschelorhynchus; species Kuschelorhynchus macadamiae. The sequence continues at coordinate 1,312,779 of JAUTXW010005349.1, read as the reverse complement.
GCCTGCCCGCCTGCCAGAGAGAGAAAATCCGGATAAAGGAAAATAAAAAGGTTGAAAGGAATGGCGGCGGTAAGAAAACTTTCCAAAGACAAACTCAATTTGGATTAAAGTGTTATACAAGAACTATTAACTCGCCCAGTAGAAATCTAAAATTGCAGACGAACGGATTTGCCCGGGGGTTTTGTCTCTGGAGGAAAAAACTTTCTGACGTTTTTAGTTATATTTTAGCGTTTACAAAGAAGACTTATTACTTTTCTTTGGTTGCGTTTACCAAGTTCGAAGAGAGCCGGTTTATCCTAGTTAACTCGGGAAAGTTTTATCTCATAGAATGTTAAGGCGTATCGCGCGGCTTTGAGAGAACGTTTAATCGAGTTAGGGAAGCCCGCGCGTGACTGCTCCGTATATTAGAGGGGATATACCGTGTGTGGCAAAAGTTTGTATCTCGAGAATGGCTCAACCAGTTTTAATTAAATTAGGGCCAGTCGTGTTTATGGAAATGCGACAAAGAGGCGGGTAACATTATCAACATTGCCAAATTGCGTTTAATTCCTAAATTCAGCTTTTTTTGAGTAAAGGGTAATTTTCTAAAAATCAGTAATGTTTTCGATAATCAGTTTGATTCCTTTTATACCCTTCTTATTGGAGGTCATTTTAATTTAAACTTATTGGAGCATGGTACACAACTGTCGATTTTCGTAGATTTAATCGCTACCTTTAATCTTGTACAGGGGTTTTCCTTATAATTTGGCACCCCCTTAGATCTTTTATTTCAAAAGATATAAAAAAGTGGCTAATACGAAAGTTGTAGGATTTCATCTGAAGATTTTCACCACGCTAAAATCAAAAACAAATGACTATTGGAAAGTATAGAAACTACCATGAACTTTGTTATTTTAAATAGAACATCCTGTATATTTTTATTGGATCTAGATAGCCGTGAGTGGTCGTGGGTTAAATTCAGCCATTATGTGAATTACTCTAGCTATGAAATGTCAAATGAAACCAAAATTATTATTTTTGAATAACAGTAATATATATTATCTACGTTTTACGTCAAATTAAAAATAATACATAATAATAATGCTTTTCACTGAAGAAGAAAAAATAATTCAGTTATACTACGCAAATCAAAATAACGTATCAAGGCTGGTGCGTCAATAACGGGAACAAAATCCAGGGGTAAGAGTGCCATCTAGAAAGACAGTATCGTATACAGGGTGTTTCTCAATTGAGTGTCAATATTTAAGGAGGTGATTTTTGGGTCCATTTTAAGAAGAAAACTTCATCTAAACATATGTCCTTAGCGGTGTAAATTTTGGGATACAGGGTGTTAAACTTTCAATAATTTCATAATTTTTCGATAATATCTCGAATACCACTCTAGATATTGTAATGAAATTTGGTATAGAGGTACTATGCATCTAGTGGAATTCTTTGATGTAGGACGTTTTTTTTTATTTCCGCCAGTGGCGTCCGTACGGAATTCGACCTGCATATTTTCCCAGACATTGATGGTACGCTACTGATTGTTTTTAAATAAAAATTGTTTTTGAAATTCCCATTCATTTTTCAGCAAGTTTGATCTCTTGGTAATTTTGAGTTGAACGCACGGTTTTCGTTTTAAAGAATAAAAACCGTTTCTCTGCAGAGTTTTAACAATATTTATTTTTTTTGACTAAAATTCAAGAAATCAAATTTCCTTATGAATAATTAATACCCAAAGATATCAAAATTATTATTTGAGCTTATAATTTTTTAACACGAAACTATAAAATACTATTAGTTCATCAATAAAGAAAAATTACTAATAATAATTATTATTGTAATAGGCTTTGGCGGTCAGAATTAATACTTCTCTTGTAACTTAATTTGACAGTTCAGCTTTCCGATTCAGTCGGGCTTAATTAATTTTGTGTTCTAAATATCTGATATATCTGTCATTGTCATTGGTTGAGTTTACCAATGAAGAGTTGGCAGACATGCATTACATGTATGGTTTGGCTGATGGCAGTTCACCGGAAGCTAGGCGATTATATCAAGAGCGCTTTCCTGGTAGAGTCATACCAGATAGGCGAATATTTGCAAATGTGCATAGAAGGTTGACTGAAACAGATTCAAGCCAAATAATCAATTAAAAGGGGCCCATCGGACTGTAAGAACTCCAGAAATTGAAGAGGCAGTATTAAATTCCATAGATGAAAATCCTGAACTGAGTACTACAAAACATTGGAATTAACCTAAATATTTCGCACATCCTAGTTTGGAGAATTCTACATGATTTTTTTTATACCCATATCACATTCAACGAGTGCAAGCCTTACTTCCCCGAGATCTTATTTGCGCGTAATCCCTTATTTGATCGCGAAATAATGTTCACAGATGAAGCGAACTTCTCCAGGAACGCTATCAGAAACTTCCACAATAATCATATCTGGGCCGACGAGAACCCCCATGCCATTGTAGAACATCATCATCAAGAGCAATTCTCTGTAAATGTTTGGACTGGCATTATCGAAAATCACCTAATTGGACCTTTTTTCCTCCCAGAAAGATTAAATGGCCATAATTATCGCCGGTTTCTTGAGAACGATTTGCCGATATTGTTAGAAGACATACCAATTCTGATTAGAAACAGAATGTGGTTCATGCACGATGGCGCGCCCGCTCACTTTAGTATGGCCCCCTAGATCCCCAAACCTAAATAGTTTGGATTTTTTTCTATGGGGACATCTTAAATCTTTAGTTTACCGCACCCCAGTAAACACTGTAGAGGAGCTGAAGGATCGTATAAGAGATTTTTGCGATATTATCAGAAACACCGAGGGTATCCTTCAAAGAGTTCGCGACAACATGAGGAAAAGGGCTGAAGCGTGTATTTTCCAAGATGGTGGGTATTTTCAACAACTTATCTAATTTTTTTCTTCTATTTTGTTTCACAAAGTGGGCTGTCAATTTGTTAAAACCTAATTATTTTTGTTAGAAATTATTAATTATGTACCTAGTTGTATTAATATAGTTTTGTAAATAACTTGTTATTGTTGAAGAATGTCATATTATTTTAATAAAATTTATAAAAAGTATTTATGAAGGAACAGACTTCTGAAAAACATTGACATGGTGGTCCTAGATTGGTGGCTGAAGACTACATACTATTATCTACAAATATCTCTCACTAAGATAAAGCGATTTCTGATTTTAATAAGAATGGACATAGTAATTACTTTCACGCCACTGATTTTTCTAAAATAAAGTATTTTTATTGATTCTTTTGTTTGTTTTTGAAAACTTTTAGTATTTATTTTCGACCAGATTTGATTTCTCGAGTTTAATACAATAATATTCATCTGCATGCATGGTGATATCCGTCTTATGACCAGGATTGTTTGGACTATGCAGAGAAACGGTTTTTATTTTTTAAAACGAAAACCGTGCGTCCAACACAAAATTACCAAGGGATCAAACTCAAAAAAATGATTGGGAGTTTCAAAAATAATTTTTATTTTAAACAAAGCAGTGGCGTACCATTAATGTCTGGGAAAATATGCAGGTCGGATTCCGTACGGACGCCACTGGTGAAAATTAAAAGTCAAGAAATGCTCAGGAGATTTCGAGAAGATGACCAATTTTTTAACAAAATTCTGTAGTCTGATTCACGAATCATAACGGCCGAACTGCACTCACGGCCACTCACGGCTATCTAGATCCATTTAAGTAAGTTAAGCACCTCATAATGTGTTACTTTGAACGAGAATAGCACAAAAACTACTATTCTAAATATAGACATGTTATATATTTTTGAAAAGAGGACGATGAGGTGCATCTAAAAATTTTAAAATATATAGGGTGTTCCGTTTAAAATAATAAAGTTCATGGTGATTTCTATATTTTCCGATAGTCATTTACAACAGCTTTCATGTTAACCACGTTTTTGTATCTTTTGAAATAAAAGATTTAAAAGGGTGGCAAATTATAGTGAAAAACCCTGTACATACTGTTAAGGAACCCACGAGAGTGAGAGAGTTTTTAATAAGTTTAAGCACACACTTTTCCGCATCCGTTGTGAATCTGGGCTTGTCACGTCAATTCGCTCAGTTTTTGACAGTAGATGCCATCAGAGCTGTTAAAAAAGGACACCACTTTTAGCTATGTTATGCGACGTGACTCTTCTTTCTTATTGGGGAATAGGATACTGTTTATTCTCGTGTCTTTCCCCTTAGTTAAAATAAATATGAGCAATAAAAATAAACATATAAAGTAGCTTTTTCGCAGGAGCTAAGTCGCCAAAAAATAAAATTACTTTGTACACCAACTAATCAAAGAAAGATATTAGATATAAGGATATATATTAGCAAACAAGTTAACAGTATTTATAGAGAAAAATTTGTGGAAAAGGGTTGGATTTGCTTTGTGAGAAGTTTTAACATATTTGATGAATCTCTCCCCTCAATATGCGATATTCCCTGGACAATTAAATTGACAGCAGTCAAGCCCGAGGTCATTCCACTATAAAAAAGCAAATTCTAATAATTATTCGACTTATAGGGGAATAAGTTTGTAAACAAGTATTTCAAACATGAGTTACCTCACTTTTTTAATAAAAATAATATTATTAGTGTTTCTCAACATGGACATAGAGAATCCCGCAGTACTGAAAGTGCCCTTTGTGAATTCCAGACGACAGATTTGCGGATTTCTCCCGAGCATTCGATATGGTTAACCATGAGCTACTGTTGTTAAAGCTGCATCGTTATGGTATTAGAGGACCAACATGGAAGCTCATGGGCGACAATAGTTTGTTTTGGTAAATGGGGTGAGACCGTTGCTATATCTTGTTTATTCTAATGACCTCATTTCCTCCTTAAAACATATCTTACGATGACGAAATCATATAGAAAATCTATGGGAACAATTTAAAACAAAATTCTTATTGTTTAAAGTCATTATCAAATTACTGTGGTCAAAATGCTTTGTTGTCAGTATATTATTCTAATATACACTCGCACTTATTGTACGGCATTATAAATTGGGGTTCAATTAGGCTAGGATGTGACACGAGTGTTTTTGCCTCAGAAGTATGCAATCCGCATTATATGTGGTCTTTCATGTACAGAGTCGTGTAGAAACTATTTCAAACAAATCAAAATATTTACCGTGGCGGGAATTTACATGTTTACGTGTTTGCCTATCAAAATAATAAAATACTTTAAGGAAATCGCGCTTCATATAGCTACAATACTAAAACATTACTGTCTACTGCACATAATTCCACATTTTTTTTTAAAAACGTAATATATATCAAAAAACTTAATATATAATGCATGTAGATGTTTTAATAGATTAGGATGACATTAAAAATGCTAAAAAATTCATTTTAGAAGTACCTCGTATAGTTAATTTTCGTATTTTTTCTTCCCTAGTCAAATTTCATGTACCTATAACCTTTTTGATGATGTATTTTTATCAGTAGGTATATTGGGCTTAATCTTGACATTTTCTTCAATTACCGATGCTGTATTTTTTATGTCCATCCGTTTTATTGTTGAAATAAAAGTATTGTTATTATTATTATTCTTAATTGTAGAGTTCTTTATTTTTTAACAAATCTTGATTTTTTAAAAATAATTTTAAAAATTTTATTTGTTACTATTAGAAAGCCTATTAAAAGTCGAAGAAATTTGCAAGAAAAACCTGCTTCACATTTACACCATATATGAATCCAACTTGTTTTTGGTAATAACTTAAAAAAATTAATATTAATTACAATTTATTAGATATGTATAAAGGTACTACCAAATATTTATATACGTATATAAACTGTCATCTCTACTTAATATATATATATATATATATATATATATATATATATATATATATATATATATATATATATATCTGAATTTTTTATGTCCATCTGTAGGTACTATGGTACTTCTCGACAAAATGGTGAAGGAGTAATCCTTACCGTTAGTTCTTTCGTTTGTATAACTTTTTGCGACCAAGAACCGCACAGAAATTGAGATTTCTGTTTCTCTTCTATTTTTGCACAGATGTGTCGTCTTGTGCTCCAAAGTAAGTCGCATCTAAAGCGATTTAGTTGCCCCAGAGTACCTACAGGTGGCGCCACTGGCTGCCTATTTCCCTCGTCGACTTTCAAAGTCGAATGACATGACGCCTTGTTTCTTTCAGGCTTTGGGTATTTCGGTTTTAATACTGAGGAAACTGCCTAATTCTTACCGTTAGTTCTTTAATATAGATATATATATATATATATATATATATATATATATATATATATATATATAAATATAATACGTCGGATGTGGTTAGTAGGTTGTCCAGAAATAAGTAAATAAATAAATAATTTATTTTATAAAGTTTGACCATATTATTACATTATCTTTTTTTTACAGCTCGTCGGACCGGCGGTAAGTACACTGAAGAACGAACGACACCAGCATCTGATGTTAATGTACCGCAACAACAGAACTTACATGTTCTCGGTTTAGTAAGAGTTACCTAACAATAATTATTAGACACAAATTGTAGCAGGGCGCATAGCCACATTAGTAGAAGGGTTTTGTGTTCTGTCACCTTATTCTAATATGACCACTCCAATAACATTTGTCTTTTTTGATAAACACCGCATTGCTGGTGGACATTAGGCAAAATGTCATTGTTTATCGAAGATTCCTCTTAGATATTCTTCGGATTTCTTCAGAATTTCCATTTAAGTCCTTATCGTCAATACTCAAAGCTTATCTCTCAAGCGAAAATAGGGTATAGGTATAAAAAATAATGTTAGTGTGCTTATTCTCACAGCTTTCCGATCAATATTTCCGTTAACTTGGCTCCTCGTCTCAGGAGATGCAGCGGATAGACTAGCTTTACTTAGTGAGTGAGAGTTTTCTTTAGCTTATTTTTGAATCTGGCAGTGGAAATTTATAAGCTGAACTTTTTCTCGCATTCTTCCATGCAGTCAGCAGTTGAGATATATTTAATATAAGGGGATTTTCTTTTATTTCTAGTTACTAACTGCTTCCTTTATTGGCTCAATTATGCGGAGAATTAAAAGCTTTTGTACCCCTCGCTGGTGGCTTAAACACAGGAGACTGCTTACAAGGTCAACAGCTTCTACATTGCCAAAAATGCTTTTACATTTGAATTTTTAATATAGTTTCTATGTGTCTTAGGGGTTATATATGTATATATATATTATCGCCATATATATATATATATATATATATATATATATATATATATATTATATATATATATATATATATATATATATATATATATATATATATATATATATATATATATATATATATATATATATATATATATATATATATATATATATATATATATATATATATATATATTTATATATACAGATGTATATATAATAAAGATCTTTATTGAATAAGTAAGAATAAATAAATATAAATAGAATGACAATATAGTGGGTGGTTCAGTACAATCTCCCAGAGGGTGATTGTCTGTTCTTACACCTAACCCAACCCCTATATATATATATATATATATATATATATATATATATATATATATATATATATATATATATATATATATATATATATATAAATATACATATAAAAAATAGACATTTCATTTTTGTAACAGTGTTTCTCACTTCTTTTTCATTCCTTCCCTATTCGATAACATGTCGACGTGGAGACCTCCGCTTTGCGCAGAAATATCTTTTATATTTCTCCAGCTCCTATAGCAAGCTTTACTTGCTATAGAGTTTCTTCACGCAACCTCCAAAAGGGATGGAAAAAGCATAAAACCCCCGAAAAGCTGATGCTTTTTGATGATGCAAATTCAACTGCCAACTTTTAAAATGTTTAGCTCTACCAACACTTCAGATATTAGCCTATTTCTGGACTCACTGTATATTTTGAATTTAACGACAAAAATGTCCAAATCTTGGGTATTTAGTTCTCCATAAATGTGTTTAAGGTTCATTTTTCCAACCGTTTGGAAGACACGTCGAATTAATTGCAATTTTCTTTTGGTTTTTTTTTTTTCATCTTTTCTAGTGAATTGAATTCAATCATTTTTTTAATATTTGTATGCTATGCATCTTTTAAAATAGTTAATGATAATACACGAGTTTTCCGACACTTTATTGCTGATTCTTTTGAGTTAATGCCGACGTTTGGATTGTTAGTTGTACCTTCCCTACAGAGCGACAATAAAAATGTACGAAATAAAAATATTTGAACGAAAAATGAGTTTATAAGATTGAAGTTTTGATTGATAGATTTTCAAGTCAAGTTTCTATATCTCCAAAATATTCTTACTAATATTCCAAGTAGATCAAAATATGCATGTCAGCAAGGTATGCAAGTTTAAGATAAATAATACAAATTTTCAACTAATGCTCGGCTGAACACTCTCAAACTTAAACTTAATTCTCTTCCCCAATAAAGGCTCTTGACAATACATAAGACAGCAATTAAGTCCCCCGTTTCCTTATCCCTTAAATTGGCAACTTCTGTCGAAATTTTTCACTCGTTCGGAAGGCACGTCTCCAACTGTACAAACTCAGTGTCCCAAAATTAAATATACTCTGGCCGACAATTAAGCACAAGGAATCAAGTTGTGCATTCAAGAACGGGCCGAAACTAAAGCTTCCATTCTTGTCACGTACCGATGTTTACCTTAGATGGAGTCGGAGGACGCCCTGGCTTGTGTGTGTGTGTGTGTGTCATTTTTATCTGTCTCGTTTGTTTGAGTTTAAAGGACGGCACCAGAGTCTTCTGCTGTTTTTCTTGATGTTTACAGCCCCCGGATTTATCGAAAGACGAAGGCGGATTTTCTCTTTCAGTGTCTATTAATTTTTTACTTCCCTCGTAAAAGGGAAGTATGGTAATCGTGAAAAAAATCCCCCTCCGAGATTTTTTCAGATCTTCACGTTTCAGCGTCTCTAGATGCCGAAAAACTTGTTTTCTCAATTCCGTCTATCTGTCTGTCTATCTGTTCGCCGCGTAGCTAAAGAACTACTAATCCGATTGACTTCAAATTTCGGTAAAAAATTAACGGTCATATGGGGATGACCTGGTAACATTTTGGTGAAAAACTACTCATACAATTTATCTCAAATTTTGCAAAAATATCAAGTATTAATTTGGAATCAACTGGTAAAATTTTGCTACAAATCCAAAATGGCGGAATGAAATGGCGGTCTGATAAAATATTTAAAAATTCGGCCTGGAAAAGACTGCTTAAGGGTTTGATTTCAAACTGAGTTCCATAAATAATTGTGGTATAGGGATCAACTAGTAAAATAATGGTACTAATTTAAGATGGCCGAACAAAATGGTGGCCAAATAAAATGTTTGTAATCGTGAAAAAAACACCCTCTCAAGTCTTACACATCTTTACGTTTTAGCGTTACTAGATTCGAAAAATATATTTTATCAACTCCGTCTGTCGGTCTGTCTGTCTGTTAAAATTAAGGGTCTTATGGGGATGATCTGGTAGCATTTTGGTAAAAGTCCACTATGCCAAAACAAAATGGCGGTCTAGTGATGTCTTAAAAAAAATATTAAAAAACTACTCATCCAATTTATCTCAAATTTTGCAAAAAACATAAAAGATTATATTGAAATCAACTGGTAACATTTTGGTATAAAACCAAGATGGCGGAACAAAATGGCGGCTTAATAAAATGTTTAATTTTAATTTAGCCTGAAAAACTGCTATTTTTGGTTTGATTTCAACAACTAGTAAAATTCTGGTACTAATTCAAGATGGCCGAACAAATGGCCGCCAGATAAAATGTTTATAATCGTGAAAAAATCACCCCCTCAGGTTTTACACGTCTTTGCGTTTTAGCGTCCCTGGATACCATCTGGTTTAAATTTCTTATTGTATGTATTTATTGTTATTTATTGATTTAATAGATCATTCTGTAAAAATTAATAATCATATTAAGTCACGAAAAAAATGTCTTGTTTAAACTTTTTTATCTCCAATAAAAATAAAGTTATTGAAATGAAACAAGAAACAAATAATCCAGAAAAGTTGTACCTTGATAATTAATTAAGTTCCTTACTTTGCTAAATGATTCTACAGGGCGTTTCAAAGTTTCGTCGAGATAACAACATTTTGTTTTCCCTCGTATAATAGACAGATGGGAACTTTGATTTTTAATTTAGAAAGAGACTAAAAAGGCAAATAATTTAGCTACAAATTGCTAAACATTAAAATCGACCTACTAGAAAAAATTATATTGAACTTTAAAATTTATCAACAATTTAAGGTGCCCGTTTTTCGTGCCGGTATAACAGGGTTATAGAGTGGTTATTTATAATATTTAAAATTATTTATTTATTTTATTAATTTATTTGAGACCTAGCGGGCTACCCTATAACTAAAATTAACTAAGATATGATAAGTAAAATCAAAGGTACTCTGTAGTCTTCTTCGTAAATTATAATTTACAATGTTATCAAATATAATTGTTAGTACAAATTTAATTAAACATCTTATCTAACCAATTCTATGGCCACTTGAACAACAGCAAACGGCAACAACGATGGTATCTTCTTGAATATATTTATTTTAACTAGCAGGTGGTTTATTTAAATAAAAGATTTGGTTTTTGAAACAACTTAAAGATCTATTAACAAAAGTAAGGATGTGAATTATTGTACCAAAATAATACTTAAAATTAATAACAAAAAAAAAGTATTTAAATCTAGAAAATGACGGAATATACCTAAAATCACCAAACTTAGTGCGCAAGAAAAAAACAAAAAATCTTTAAATAACCTTATCAAAAATAATATATTTTAATTCTATGATTTAATTGTGGAGTAACTTATTTTCCTCTCAATAACCCACTACATACGTAAAGCCCCATAAACCACCACGAAAGAAGAATTTGAAAATCACTGAATCAAACAGAACTTTGTCACAGACTGAATGTTGTTTTAGAAATCAGGAAAAAGGTCGACACTTAATTTGATAAGAACTGCGTCTGTTTGGCTGAAATACAGTGTGTCGTCATAGACGCACCCTGAACCTTTAATTAATAAATACTTATTAGGTGTCGCCTAGAGTTCTACTTTATGTATGTAATTGAAAAAAATAATTACATTTCCGTCTAAAACACCTTCTATATAACTGTCTAAAACTTAAACTAACAAAGAAAAACCCTTTCAGCCAATCTTTTCCGAAGTGAAACAATGCTTTCCAAATAAAATATGGAATTTTGGTAACGCCTTCTATTATAAAATATTCTATTGTATTTTTAATATAATACATTGACAATTCATTATAATTGAATCGAACCAAATAAAATGTTTTAATTATTATTAGCTTTAACTTAAATGAAAGCTTTCTACGCCACAGGTCCATATGGGACCATTAACTCTCGAAAGGGAGGCATAAACGATGACAACTTGAGAAGGTTTATCTTTACATAAATCTGTCTATACAGTCTAGAAGATAGCGTTTGAGATAAAGGATATTTATTATTTTGTTTAGATTTTAAAAACTCTCAAAATTAATATTAGAAAGCTTAACTTTAACGTCTTCTTTGAAATACTCATGTTTAGCATTTGTCATGAGAAAAATATAAATTAAGGATTTGGTATAACCAATTCCGTTACACCGGGCAGTGGATTTACAAACACGTTTTAACAGTTTATCCCTATATCACACTTCATCTCAGATCTTTAGTAAAGATCTGCAAAAATCTCGGAGGGTGATTTTTTTACGATTAAAATACTATGCAATCAAACAAAAAAAGTAAGTAAAAAGGGAAGTAAAAATACACAAACAGATTGGACTGTTTCTCTTTAAGCTGGATGAATAATATCTATTGGTCCCTGACCTTACCATTCTGGATTAAAAAAACATAAGAATTTTTTGCTCATTATATTGTTATTCTGCAACAAAAGTTTAGGAGCAAAATTTACACTCGGAATACATTTTTCGTTCATAAAAGAATTTAAGAGATCTCCGCTTTTACAAAGGTCAGGCGAATAGGGTCCCCATTTAATTTTTTTTAACTTCTCTCCCGAGATGCCTTGGTTTTATTTTATTTTGCTTAGACCGACGACACTCTGGTCGAGAGTTATTGTTCAAAAAGCGGTTTGTTCCTTCTTTGTTATTGAAGTGTCTTAATTTTTTTTATTTTTTTGAACCTAAGATAAGCCATTTTGAGACGGATTTATTTACGAAAAAAGTATAAATCCTTCCATAATTCTTTTCTCGCTTATTTGAAAACCTAGAAATGAATGGTATTTTAAAATTTAAGTTTTTTTTCTTAGTAGCGGAAACTTGTTTTAGAATAATGCAAACCAAATTGAAAAAAAATGAAATACCTCTGAAAAACAAGGTTATTTAAAAAAAAGTTCAATTTTGACAGTTTCAACGGTTATTCAAAATTCATAGGTATATAGCTTTATCCTCTACATTTAAAAATTCCATTACTATTCCCAGATATAAAAAAGCTGTCTTCAGGTGACAGGTAATATTGCAACTTACCCAATAAATAAATATTTCACAACTTTTCTGCATCGGTTCATTTTATTTCCTCGTTGTTGATCGATTAGAGCCATATGGTGTGTACCCAAAGCCAATATTATTTAAAGGAACGGAAAAAAACTCACCACTATATTAAAAATATAGGTAGAAAATTGTATTGAAAGTGAAATTAATATCGGAAATGAATTTCCGTCAAATAACGGCCAAGTAATTTTCATAATTACTTCGTTCTGACCTAAATATAGACCAGCGCTTTCATTTTGTTAGGTCTAGTGTTGTACGTAATTACAGGCATAATTTAATGTTCACGTATGTTTCTAATGTCTCTAAATTTAAAAAGTTTTGTTTTATGTGTACAGGATGTCCCAAATTCGAAGGTGACCATTGGGATCTTGGAAACCGTAAGAGATACGAAAAAGTTTAAATTATGGCAAAGTTGCGTATTTTGGTGCTCAATAAAATGCCGTTTGGAAATTGAAAAAATTCCGACTAATTTCGGAGATAACCGAAAAAACCCGAAAGTTCAAATTTTTTTATTTATTCTCTGCTGACTTTATTTAAAGAGATATTGCAAAACAAATTGCACTTTTTCATTGCCACTTTTTTAGTTTTTTAAAGTGGCGTTATTACTTTTTTGATTTGGCGTTTCGGTTTTTCGGATCCATCATTTTTTATTTCAAATTTCGAAAGAGCTCGAAATTCTAAGCACAACAATATATCACACATATTATTTCAATAAATTATAAGGCTTTAAAATTAATAAAAACAAAATTTAATGTTAAAAAACGTTAGGTGGCTATGAAACAAAAAAAAACATCTGATTATTATTTTGAGTTACGTTACTATGGTGATTTACAGTGACATTTTCTTTTATCGCTTTTATTATTTATTGTGCGTTATAACTAATAAAAAATGTTTACCAAATTAGAAAAACGTGATATGCTACGAATTTATTACAAATTAAATCGAAACTCTAGACTTTCAAGTCAAGAATATTTTATTCAATATCCCGAGCGAAGACAGCCTCATGAAAATTATTTTGCTAAACTTGATACCAACTTGTTACAATTTGGAAGCTTTAACAAACCTAGAAATAAATATGGTCGTAGAGTTGATGAAAATGAAGAGGAAAACATCATTAATACGGTAAAATAATAAAGTTTTAATTTAAATTCATATCTTATACTTTTTTTTCATTTAAGGTCAATAGGGGGTCAACTAGGTTTTACGAAAATGAGTTGCAAATACCTAGAATGCGAATATGGTGCACATTACAAGCCAATAAGTATCGACCATACAAAATTCACCTTAGTCAAAAACTTAGACCAGGTGACGATATCCGAGGAATGGATTTTTGTAACTGGCTTCAAAATAAATGTGAGGAAGATAACAATTTTTTATCTAAGGTAATTTGGACTGACGAGTGTAATTTTACAACCTATGGAATCTTTAACCGACATAATGAGCATTATTGGTCGGTAGATAACCCTCATCAACATCAGGAAGTAAGAGCACAAGGAAGAGTATCTTTCAATGTATGGGTCGGGATGTGGCGCAATAAAATTCTAGGTCCAATAATATATGAAGGTACCCTAACGTCAAATATATATCGCGAATTAATATTAGAAAACGTTGTTGAACTGCTCGAAAACGAGCCACTAAATATTTTGCGACAGTTGTGGTGGCAGCAGGATGGTGCACCACCGCATAATGGACGTGAAGTTGCACAATTTTTAGATGCCTTGTTTCCAAATAAATGGATCGGAAATACTGGACCTGTGCGATGGCCTGCGAGAAGTCCTGATCTTAATCCGTTGGATTACTTCTTATGGGGGTTTCTACAAAATCGTTTATATCGCAACCCGATAACATTAACCAACTTCAAGAAAATTTAATTAGGGAGGTTAGAGGCATTCCTGCTAGAACCATACAACGGGCGATATTAAAAATTCGTAGACTTGCAGCAAAATGCATTGAAGCACAGGGTTTTCAGTTTGAATACCTTTTATAATATGTAATTATTTTTGTATACTTTAGTTTTAAAAATTCGATAAGTTTGTTTATTTATGTTGTCACTTCTGATATACCTAGCTTTAGTTTTTTCTAAATAAAGGTTACAAACAATTTTTGTGTTGTTCTATTAAACGGTTGCTACAACGTTGGCGCGTCATAGCTGTGTGTTACAGTTAAAAAAAAAACATTACAATGAGTATTATATTAGTAAACGTCAGTATAAATCTCCATGGTAACTTAAAATAATAATTTCATGGATTTATTATTGTTTCATAGCCACCTTAACGTATTTTAAATATAAATTATATTTTTACAAATTTTAGAGTATTATAATTGATTAAAATAATATGTGCGATATATTGTTGTGCTTAGAATTTCGAGCTCTTTCGAAATTTGAAATAAAAAATCCAGGTCCGTATTTAAAAAAATGAACTTGATGATGGATCCGAAAAACCGAAACGTCAAATCAAAAAAGTAATAACGCCACTTTAAAAAACTAAAAAAGTGGCAATGAAAAACTGCAATTTGTTTTGTAATATCTCTTTAAATAAAGTCAGCAGAAAATAAATAAAAAAATTTGAACTTTCGGTTTTTTTCGGTTATCTCCGAAATTAGTCGGAATTTTTTCAATTTCCAAACGGCATTTTATTGAGCACCAAAATACGCAACTTTGCCATAATTTAAACTTTTTCGTATCTCTTACGGTTTCCAAGATCCCAATGGTCACCTTCGAATTTGGGACACCCCGTACAGGATGTCCCGTTTTCGTTGTTTTTGTGGGGCATCTCCCTTATTAGTGAAGATAGAGGGTCAGGTTTTGGCGACATGGTCTGATTTTTTGTGAAACGAAAGATGACCCAAAAAAATTTTTCATAGCCCCTTCGTTTTTAAGATAGGGTAAAGATAGGTATGTTGGTGATACATTTAATAAATTTGGAATATTTTGGCGCATACCAAAGAAATGGGCAATTTGCTAAATACTTACAAATGCTAGCTAGTACCTAACTGAGGTGGACACTGCTAAATTAATAAATTATGCACAAAACAATAATTTTAAAATATTACAATATAGGTAATTTGGTTATAGGTAAGGTAATTTTGTAATAAGGGTAAGTTAATTTGATGATAAACAAGAAACTTTGCTACATATCGACATCGAAAAATATAAATATATTACATACTCCAAATACTACTACATAACATTTTGAGTTAAAAATACCAAATATACATAGTGACTATTTACCATTTAAAAGTACTTATTTTAATAAATAATAAATAAAACAGGGTTCTAAAATAAATAAAACTAAACAAATATTTTAGTTAGAGTCAGACACATTTTTAACACAAGCATCGCACATAAAAACGACCTCATTCTCATCATGATTTGTCTGACACTCGGTATGATATGGAACACAACAGAACGAGCATTGGACCCACTTAGCCCCATTTTTTTTTTAAATCATTTTCATAACTCTTACCACAGTCCCCACATTCCCAATCATCATCATTTATCTTTCTTGCTTTCTTTGGGTGATTTCTTGATTTTAATTTAGACATCGTATTTATTCCTGAAGAACATGGTTGTGCGTCATCAACATTTTCTTCTGCTGCAGGCAAGGTTAGACATTTAGAACTTGAGTCTCTGGTTTTCCCTTTTGGTTTTTTATTTTTGTTTTGAGCAGAAGGCATTACTAACAAATTATTAACTTGTGCTTCTTCCAAAGAAGTATTCAATGAATCACATTTGACTGTGTTGCTATCTGGCCCAGTTTCAATCAACTTTGAGGGTGCAATAGCTTTAGGTGCAATAGCATTTTTATTTAAAGGACAAATTCAACTTTTTCGAAAAGCATGTTCAATATTATTTGGTGTGAAACTTTAAACCATGGCTATAGTAAAAATTTCATTAAAATTATAGGGACTGGGTATAATGGGTTATATTTTCCTAACAGAAATTCAGAATTTTACTATATTTTTATTTAAGATGCTTACCAGTTCTTATAATCTTCATAGTTGAAGTAAGACACATATTTAATGCTTTTTAGCATTAGGTTAACTTTATAACAACGAACCAAGTGGTGGAGACCTCCATAGGCACATTCTTCTCATTCTGAAACAAATTATTAAAATTAGCAATTTTAGGTACAAATTTGTTACATGATTATGGAGTTGACAATTTTAGGCTAAGTTAAGTAAAAGAAATCAAAGTTTACCTTGTATTCTGGTGATAGCTCTCATTAGCTCTTACTGTATTTGTTGTTTTTCAGTAGCATCAAGCCCCTTTGTAGAAATAAAGCTGACATTTTTCTAAAAGTACGAGAAAGCACATTACATAAACTTTAGTAAAAACAATAAGGTTAGGAATTAGGAAAATAGGAAATCAGAGTAAAGAAAATTTATATCATCAAAAATCTTCATTTTGAAACTTACCATTGTAATTTTAACTAACATTTTGGTATATCCTAATTATTTCAAAACAAAAATAAAATTTATCTAAATTTAAATTAACTTTGAAATAGCTGTCAACTTAATTGACAATTAGTAGTTCCCACATCAGGGTTGTATATCTCTAGGTTTCTATCCAACAGGAGAAAGTAAAAGTGACAGAAGGAGTTAAAAATGGCAGACCATATTCTGGAACTTTTGGTTGTCTTTAGAGCATTTTTGCCGATTTTTGTTCGAAAAATGGGTCCATTCTAATTATTTTGGGTGACTTATTGTTTAAGTGTCCTATAGCTATGCTAGCTGAGTTAAAATTAGAATTTTAGTGGAAGAAACCCATTTTTTATTTCAAGTCATATGTTCTTGACTCTTTGAAAAGGCCAATATATCATTGGTAAGTCTCATTTTCATCATTCTCTCACAAATATTTATTATTAAAACTAAAATGTATAATTTACCTACCTCGGGTTCTCGGAGTTTCTTCTATTGCTTGATTTGTTCCTTTTAGGCCTTTTTTTTATTTGGTGTTTTGGTCCAATGTTCTTGTGTGCTGATGAAATTTAGCAGTAGCACAGTCACTCTGAAGCTTGCTTGCAGTCCCTCAGGAGTCATGTTTCAAACTGTATGAAACTAGGCCTGCCAACCATATGTACATCCTCGATGCTGTTGTAAGATCCTCGACAGACTCTTCTACGTATCAAATATATCAACTTCAGGTTTGATCTGTGTGTGTTGTCTTGGGAACATACTTGACTGTCTGTTAGTGTTATTATGTGCCAAATAGATCAATTCCATTTTGATAATAGAATTAATATATACTGAACTTTAACGAAACACTTTAAATCATGTCTAGTTTGTAACTTTTAACGAATAGCACTCAGTACACCGCACTGTTGTTTTATAATTTTGCACATTTATTTGTAAACTGGGTTAAATAGGCCTATTTCGAAAGTAATCGAATCACTGACGAGTACTGTACTTAAAACTTGAATGATGTAAGTTTTGTAGCCTTTTGATTTAAGTTAAATCGGTATAAAACCCACACTACTTTCTTTCTGAGATACTTAACATAGTTAAATTTTGATGGTCTTTCTCTCGTACCACTTATTATTAAATATATAAAAATTTAAGTGCAACATGCAAAATTATTTGGAAAAATCCTAGGTTAGGTTACGTCACGTCTTACGACCTCTTCCTATATTTTGAAGACAGCTCTCTCTTTCGTTCTTTTGTTCATACTCAGGAAGTCGTAAGAGAAGGTAATAATTATTAATATGTCTTTAATCTCATTTAGTAAACTTTATATGAACTAAGTGTAACAATAATCTATGTACAAAAAGGCTATAACGGTAAGTTTTCGTAAATATATTTTTCAATATTAAGGATATTGGTGTTATTGTAAAGTTTTTGTAGTTTTCCTGTTTTTATTAAGTTCATCCGGCCTCGGGCTTTGTTTTAAGGGCCATAAAAACAGGGGGCGTATACTTCTTCTATTTTTACCCCGACCCACTCTACCAATCACTAGTTATCTAGTTAGCCGACGGCAGCCCAGCCCTAGACCTTGGAAAACCGAAGAGTACCACCAAATCCATCTAGCGGCCTAGTTTCAAAGTCCTCGCCGGAAGATCGATAACGGTTCAACAGTTCTCCCTTTAACCCTTCAATCTTTAATAATATTAAAATCAATCTTTAATATTTTATTATACTTTTATTCAATTTTAACATGGGCCATCTTTTTCGCGCATATAATCATTAAGACATTGATTCCATGCAAATTTTAGGGGGCGATAAACTCCAACATCAAGCGGTTGAAGAAGATGGCGTGTATGGGCTGGAAACGTAAACAGGTGAATTTCATTCAGTTTTGCCAAATCTATAACAGCTGGAGTTATATGTGAAGCATGAGAGTCCATCAGAAGTATGATCGGTCTTTCTTTTGGAATTGCATTTATAAAAAACTGAAGCCATTCAAGAAAAATCTCTGAATTTATCCATCCCTTCGGAGACAATTTAATAAGAGAATTTGGTAAACAGCCACGTGCTAAAACAGGATTCCAACGGACATCTTTAAAAATTACAGGTGGTGGGATAAACGTTCTGTTAGGTCAGACACAGCCAAGAACTGTTATGGTCTCTCCCCTATCTGCATAACTTCTCTTGTAGACTTAGCGTTTTTTCCTAATGCCGCACAGTGGGGCCAAAAGTATCAAAACATACCAACAATTCTGGAAAACATTAAAGCTTATACTTTTGCATTCAGGAATGTGTTTAAAGTGTAAATGTAACAAACCAATATCACCAGAGATATTATTCACACTATACAGGGTGTCTCATTATAATTGACACCTTTTAAAAGTACATCAGGCTATTCCTGAAAAATGTGTGGGAAATTCAAATAGTAAAACAGCAAAGTAGGTATTAGGAGAGATATTAATTTCTATCTTTTATTACAAAATTATCCCTGCTTGAGGTTACATTTGTTGGAGATAAATTAAATTGAAGAGTGGCAACATAGAACAAATAAAACACAACGGAATATTTTGCTACAGGACACACTTCAAACCAAAGAAAATACTACTATTTTCTTTTGCTATAAACATTATCAAAATACTAATTTAATATTAAAAAAAATAATAAAACGCTTTCATAATAATGTGTCGGTGGTTTGATCTTTGGTTTGATAATGTATTAACGGAAAATAAAGGCAATAAACTAAGATCTATAACTTATTCGAACAAAAATTATTTAAAACTAATATTTAACCAAAATTACAATCCGAAGAGCTATCACTATCAGAAACATGACTAATTTGGTCGTTAGCATCGGGTGGTAGAAGCATGGATAAAGTTTCGCTAGAAAAATTCTTTCTTTTTAATTTTAAAGTTTTTCTGTTACCAGTAACGAAAGGATCTGAAGAGAGAAGAAGCCTCTTGAAAACATCTTCATTAGTTTTCTCTCGAGCAATTTTTCTAGCGAATCTTTCTCGATATTTTTTAAAATCCTTGTTTCTACTTTCTGCAGCCTCTTCTGAGAGCTGACCAACTGGAAGAAGAACGAAACGAATAATTTCTGCACCGTGAATTAAAATTAAATGAACTGTTGGCGTCATATAACACCAAGGATATTTATCTACGAGTAATTGTGCTGTTTCCAGACAATACAATTTGAATAAATCCGCATTAATGTTATGATAACTGGTAATTACTTCCAAAATAACACCTAACCTTCTAAAAACCTCTAAATCAAGATGTGTTATATTAGAGGAAACTTCCGCGTTCTCAAAAAAACGTCTTGCCGTATTTCCGTCATTACTACTCCCGTATCCCGGTTTTGGTTGATCAATTATTAATCCTAATTCCTGTTTAAATTCTTGTTGAATTCTTTTTTTATTTTCAAAAACTTTTTCCTTATCAGTAGCGTTTCTAACTTGCCAACATTTTACTGGTAGTTTATACGAAAGGTGCAAAATATATTCAAAAAACCGGATACGAGAGTGCAAGACGGGAATGGCAAAACGGTATAAAGAGACATCGCAAGGTTTTGAAATCATTAATTGAATGTTATTAAAATCTTTTTGTCCTGAAGAACAAATGTAACATTTTTGCGTACTTTTGTTATTTGTTTTTCTTCATTTCTTATTTTACCATCAATCATGGCTAAAATAAAGATATATTTAAAGTTTTGCTCCTGTTTTGATGTTTCTGTGGTTTCCCGAGTAAACTGAATCCGGATAGGGCGGCAATATCGCGGAGAAGACGGACAGGGATTTTGCCAAATAACGTGTTTCGGGTCTTCGGATTTGGAGTTTCCACATACTAGTTTTATAGGAACCAGCCATGTTACAAATGCACTTGAATCCGTATCGTAGTTATTTTCAAATTTTTGTTTATAATTTTGTTGTCCAGAGGAGCCATCAAAACCCCATTTGCATATCAACACTAACTTCTTTAGTATTTGGCGATCAAATCTACCCAGAACTTCTTTTTGTAATAACAATATTCTCTTGGTGGTGTGCTGAACTAGGGATTGAAGTTCAACTTCTACACAAGTGGAACCAACTTTTATATTATTAGGGTAACATGCAAGCTTGGCTTGTTGCACAACTTTATATGAGGGAAATCTGGCTTTGTCCTTTTCTCTAATTATATTATATTGATTACGAGATAAGTTCGCTTCCACCAAAATTGAAAGTGCCTCTTCTGGTGGCAATTGTGTTTTACTATCTGCAGACATACTTTTATTTAAAGCACTTATATATTCAGTAGCTCTCGCAGGATTCTTGGAAATTTCTTGTAATAGTTTGGAGGCTTGCACGTTACCAGATTTTCTAAGTTCCATTTGAGCCGCATAACAGATAACCTCGACCGTGTTCTCCTTGCGCAGATCAGCAGTTTTCTGACGCTTACTACTTTCGCAACTAACTGAAAAATCTGTCAACGGGCGGCCAATTTTAGATTGATCTAATGCGCGTGTAAAGTCGGTAAAGACTTTTGTATCTAGTCAGGTTTTATTGGTTTCAGCAAAAACTGACGTAACTCTGCAAGCTTTTTGCCATTTTGCTTTCAAGTCAAACATAAATTTTGAAATTTGGTTTGAAATAATCCGAAACTTACCAGTTGGGCAATTCGTTAAATTTCTTATGTATTTTTTAAGATATGTGCATTGTCGGTTTTGTTTTTTTGAAGGACATTGTGGACCTCTGTGTGCCGTCACTACTTTATTTGGTTTTACAATGAACGATAGACCTGTCTCGTCACAATTCCATTTGTATTTGAGTAAGGGTAAGACCAAACCTTAGTTCTTGTATGTTTATTATGTAGTTAAATATACGAACCTCTAGCTCCGCTGGCAAAGCAAATGGTCTACTCATTTTTAGCAAATCAAAACAATATCATCTTCTTGTCCTTCGGTATTTTTTAAATATCGTTTTAATGATTACCAAGGTATTTTTAGTTCCTTAGAAGCCTTGTAAATGGACATTCTTTGCTGACGAACCAACTGACTGGCTCGAACTACGTCGGCCTTCTCATAGTCTCTGTATGTCTTTGGCATGCCGTTTTTATATAGGTAACTTGGTGATAGGTAAGTTGGTGATACCCTGAAACGTAAAACCATTGTCTTTTTTATATACTATACTTAATATACCATTATTTTCAAAAATAATATCTTTTAAAACCTTGCTTTTTTTTATTCGAAACGTTCTAATTTCTTAACCTCGAAAATCGGAAAACCCTGCCTCTAATTAGGCTATTACATTTTTCAGAAGTATTTAAACATTAAAATATATTAACCACCTCGTTAAGTAACGTATTCTAAAGTTAATAAGAAATACATCATAACTTACCTTTTGCGTTAAAAACACCACTTTTAATGTCAGCTATAAGAAACAACCACTAAACTCGAGTAAATCATGTAAAGGCGGGTAAAACATTTTTTTTGACGTATGTCAACAAGTCGGCTGCCGCCAAGGTTGCACGATTGTACAGAGAGTATATACCCTAGTAAACTTCTCATAGAAAATACACAGCCCTAGTACAATAGGAAACTTAACGAAAGATATATTAGAAATTCTCACCAAATTAGCTTTATCACCAATATACTTTTCCTTACCCTACAGTGTGAAATTGAAAATATTGCATTTTTGCCCCCACCCCCTCGTATTTCGGTTGATTTTTAACTTATCGAAAAGGTAAAAACTGGCTGTGATACAGTTTTTCACGTAAGAATCCAGTGGCGTAGTCAGATTTTTTATGTGAGCTGTCGTTTTCGAGATATAACACAAACTTATAATTTTTTAAATAGGACGGCCCGTATGTTTGTATTTTATTTTATTCAGTTCACAATAAGCTTATCGAAAATATATAATAGTATATACTTTTCTGTTCGAATCGCCCAGTAAATTGCATTTTTTTAGACATAGACATAGTTTTTGGTAGTAGGCTGGGATTGTCTAAACAAAACAAAATAAAATTGTTGTCATGTTAAATAAATTACTTGTCAAAAACCTCTGGTTTGTTTTGAAGCTAAATTAGATAACCGCAACAATTATTTTAAATTTTATAATAAAAAATGGCTAGAAACCAAACGTTTTCTAATGAAGAAAAATACGACATGTTGCTCTGCTTTGCACAAACTAACCAAGATGTTAACGAGGCTTCGGAACTATATTTATTTAGGTAGGCTCAGCATGCGTCGTATTTTATAATAAATACATTTTTATGAAGCTGTTGGCATTTTAAACATAGGTATCCAGAAATAATAATAATTTTTATTATAAAACAGAGTTTTCTATCCGATTTTGAACCTCCTTCAAGGCAACAGGCTAAAATTATAACAATGTAAGATAAATAATGCTATGATAATTACAAATCTACTTACATTTTACGTTATAATTATTGAATTATTAAATTGCTAAAATTTGAACATTTCTTGAAAAATAGTATAAAACAAGGATATAAAAGGTAATAATTTATTGTAGAATTAAAAAAAAAATCTTGTTACTATAAGTAAAATATACTTGAAAAATGCATTTGTTTTGTAAACAATCTCATCCTATTACCAAAAACTGAGTCTATCTCTAAAAAAATGCAAATTTTAAAACTTAAAGTCTCTTTAGCAGGAAAATTTTACATCAAACGGCTAATATAAAGCTTCATATGTAAGAAAAATCTTATATTTTCAAAAAAATCAATAAATAAAATATTAAAAAATTCGTTTTTTTCTACAAATTCACCAAGAAATAAGCTGATCTAATAATTAGAACTTAAAAATAGTTTTTGCAAGTTTCTAAACAAATAAAATATTGGAACATTTCAGTATCTTTTTTAACACCCAGTATAAATAACTTTCTAGCATACGAAAGTTTCACGCTTAAAATAGATAACACGCAACAAACTTTGCAAAACACAGCTGAAAACCGTATCTCTGTATTTCGTCTCGTTTGAAAAATATCCTCAGTTATAAATTATAACTATAAGCAATTTAGTTCAGTATATGTAATATAGGGGAGACTGTTGTATACTGGGACAATATTTTTTAAATAAACATAAAAATTATATTTTAGTGGTATTTTGGGATTTTTTGTGTTAATTACATTTGAAACACAATAGTACTTCCAAAAATAAATTTTATTATGAATACAGTAAAATGCTGAACCAAAAAAGGCATTGTCCCACTACACGCCCGAGTCCCACTATACAACAACCCCTTGTTTTATAGTGGGACCTGAATGTATACATACTGGGACAACCTGATAATAATAAGGTTTAATTGAAATAAAATACGTATAACTCAGTAACAAGATACAAAGACATATTTTATTTATAACTCATCAAAAATATGAAAGCATTACTTTTTAAGTTTGTTGGTAACTAATATAATATATGTAAAACAAACAAAACTAATTGAAAAACAAATTTAAATGAACAAGAAAATTATTCTATGTTAAAAGAAAAAAAGTCATAATCAAAACACCATATCTTGGCTGCTCGTTCTGTCCCCCCTGATATAAAAGGAACAGGAAGTTTAATAACAATATCATCCTTTAAAATTAAATCGTCGTCTCTTTTTTCTGGGAAGAAAAATTTATAATTGGCAGTCTTTTTTAGGAAATTGACAAGATATTCGTTTGCTTCAATTTTTTCTACTTGACCAACGTAATATGTTGTTCTCTATTTCAAAGGATATTTTACAAGGACAAAATCAGTAGGCTTTACTTCCAAATCTGCTTCTCCTTCAAATTCATCCGAAATATCAGAACTGTCATCACACAAATCTTTTATGGATACGTCACTGTCACTAGAGTCTGTAAATAAATTCTTTGTAACAGCCTTTACCTTTGCACTCTTTTGTATTCTTTGTGTATCTTTCGCTATTTTTTCTTCTTCTTTTCGCTTTTTTTCTTCAATTACTGGCGTGTCAGTTAGAATCATTGATGTGATTTTTTTTTCTTTTCTGATTTAACTTTCTAGCTGCTGCTTTTAAATGTGGTCTTATAGATTCCGGAGTAACGATATTCTTTTTAGGCATTATTTCCTTTTCTGGGTTGGTTCTGGAACAGCCTGGCTGAGTGGTTTCTAAAACATTTGAAGCCAAATCACCTGCATCAGGATCATCCATAGAACTTTCAGCAAGAGATTGTGTACGGTTCGTGACCGACGAACACAAATAGTCTGATTCCTGAAATATCTCTGAATTTAAAGGGTAAATCCCTGTGTGTTGAAATCCTTTAATTATGTTGCTTGGTGTAAAAGCTAACCCAAAAGATTTTCCAACTATTTCTGCTATATTGTACAAAGTTACTGGAACACCAGGATGATTTATCAGCCATTCGTCCATAGCTTTATTATAGTATCCTTTAAATGGGCCGAAACAAGACACGTCAAGAGGCTGAAGTTTGTGACTACAATGTGGCGGTAATGTAACCAATACGATGCCGTTTATTTTACAATATTGTAGCACCCTAACATCTGTATGACTTTCATGATTATCTAATATTAATAATATCTTGTTGTTTGTATTACAATGTACTGCATCTGTTACGTGTTTCAAATATTCCAAAAAGTTGGTTCCAGTCATCCAACCACTTGGATGTGCTGCTCCTTTTGAGCCAGGTGATGCACCATTAAGCATGTGCGGTTTAAAGTTTTTTCTCGGAAAAACGAAAAACGGCGGCACATATGTACCATTAGCAGAGATAGTGGCACACATTGTTACTAAAACTCCTCTCTCGGCGCTCGTTACCTTACCTACTTGCTTTTGACCACACGGAGCTATTATTTTTGGGGGTCTGTGTACAGTTGTTACAGCAGTTTCATCGCAGTTAAATATATGGTTAGAATTAAAACCATATTTTTCAAATACATTAAGAAGGTTAGTAAAAAATAAACCAACATTATGTTTGTTGAAACTTGTTGCACGGCTTAAGCTTGTGGCTTCAGGGGTTCGTAAACTTATATTGTGTCTAGCTCGAAAAAGCTTCATCCATTCTTCTCCGGCACACTTATTTTTGTTTTAAGATTCAGGAATTAATTTTTCATTCGAGATAGCAAATCTATAGGCAAACAAACGGGTTTCTTTAGCTGATAATCCGTAACACATATTTGCGGCAGTAATCAAGTATTCACTAAGCAACTGTTCTTCGTCATCCGAAAATATTTGGGAAAGCCATGATGCCTCTCAAAGCTAAAACTTCCTTTCTGCTCCTCATTGGTATTTCGATATTTTGCAATATATCTCTGTAAGGCAGATTTGGATACTTCAAATTGACCGGCGGCCTCCCTGATTTTAATATTTTGGTTAATAACAGCTAAAACAGCTCTCTTCATTTTGTCTGCATTTTCCGCTTGAGTTTGTTTACTCTCTTTGTAAGATTTTTTCTTTTTTCGGGGTCTTTTTTTATCGCTCATTTTCTGTAATCAAAACAAAAACAGTTACCCACGTATTATGTATCAACTTTATTCCAATTTAAGTTTTAAATGTTGTGGTAATTCTAACTAAAAATATATATTTTATTATCTTCTTCCATGCTTTCGAACACGTAACGTGAGATAATAAAAAGCAAATTCAGCATTTTTACTCTGGCAAACCATAAAAATATCCATTAATACACACTTATAAACCGTCGGGTGTATAGTGAGACAGACCCAGTATGCACCATATGCTTTTGCCCCACTATACAACACTAGACTTATTTTAGGTTATGCCTCAATTTTTTTAACAAAAATGTAATTACAAGCAATATATGTCCAAACTTACCTTTAAAACACTTTGGGCACTATATGTATACGAATATTCACAAACTAATTTTAATAAACAAGGGTAATATTCTACCCGATTTCAACAGGAAACTAAAAACTTAATGACTGCAAATTCACGTGTTCGCCGGTTTCAGACATACTGAACAATTTGCTGATAAATATTTATAGCTACCAATAGAGGGCAGTGCATGAATATATTCCTGTATTTAATTCGGAATTTTACTTCGTTTAGTTTGCGGGAAATTTAAATTGTCCCAGTATGGAACCTGTCCCAGTATACAACAGTCTCCCCTACTAATTATTCTATTCAATGTTCCAAATTAACTATAACGATCATATTAGGCATTTCTTATAAGGTGATGCATGTGTGTACAGGGTTGTCCAACGAAGGGTAAACACCTTTATAATTTCTTTATTTTACAAGATATTGAAAAATGGTAAAAACAAAAGTTGTAGGGATTTTAGAGAGGAATAAGGATAATTTATGATAAAAACAATTGAACATCAAATAAAAAAAATTACGCGAAAAAATTATGGTTATTTTGCTTATTTTAAATGGAACACCCTGTATATTATTGCATTTTTGGATTCTCCCGAAAATTCTAAACACTTTTTATATAAGATATTACACCTTTAAACCTAATAGTTTCGGAGCTATGAACAGTTGAAAATCAGTATTTTGGCTAATTTGCATTATTGTAAAACCTATCTAATGAAATAGGTACCATGAGTATACGAAAGTTGGTACTTCACCTTGTACCATAGTAAGCACCACTATTAACTAAAGTGGCCAAGAGGCCGATTTTTACTTGTTTTTAGCTTAAAAACATATGAATTTAGGAATAACGAAGTGGCAACATATCTGCAATAACTAAACGAGTAGATATTAAATAACGACGGAACAATATTTATTATAAACAAAATATATGTTTCAAAAAAAAACTCGTGGCTGATTTTCCTCATTAAAAAAAGGCTTGTTAACAACTCTCTTCTTATAATCCGCATTCCCGGGCTCGCTGCAGAATCTAACTCCTAATTTCTTTAACGTGTTTAAACTTGGTTATCGTCTATCGAGATACCTGTGCAAATACTGTCGTTTGGTTGCCGGGCAACAAGTTAATCAGAGATTTGTCAAACTTTCGGTAGTTTACTTTTTAAAGAATATTATTTTAGTGAAGTTGTTAGTTGTTAAAGATGAACAGAAACGTCTGACGTTATTCCAAAGCCGAAATGATAGATTTGTTAAATATATTGGCGAGGAATGGTTATCAGTTAAGACCGTCCAAACGAGAGTATCTGGACAGATATCCCGATAGACGACAACCAAGTTTAGGAACATTAAAAAAATTAGGAGTTAGATTCCGCGAGACCGGAAACGTGGATTATAAGAAGAGAGTCGTTGTTAATAAGCCTGTTCTCAATGAGGAAAATCAGCTAAGATTTCTGCTTTCCATTTATGAAAATCCAATTCAAAGTACCAATTCTCGGAGCGAAGCACTTGGTATGTCTTACACATCTGTGAAGAGAATTTTACAAAATCACAAAGTCCATCCCTATCGTATTTCATACCACCAAAAGTTACTACCTGGAGATATAGAAAAAAGAGTAGATTTTTGTTCTTGGGCTATAGAGAAAACTTACCAAAACCCTGACTTTTTAGAAATGTGTTATTCACAGATGAGTCTACGTTTAGGAGTGACCGTACTATGAACCGACATAATATAAGGTACTACAGTCAACTAAATCCTAATTGGAGAGGGGAAATTATGAAACAAGGAAGATGGTCCGTGAACGTGTGGGGTGGCATTGTAAACGATTATGTTATTGGACCATATTTTTTCCAGGGTAATTTAACTGGTAACATATATTTAAACTTTTTAAGGGAGTCACTGCCGATTTTATTAGAAAATGTGAACATTCAAGTTAGAAACAATATGTGGTTTCAACATGATGGGGCCCCACCGCATGGCACACGTGATGTCACATACTTCTTAACTGAACGTCATGGATCGAATTAGATAGGTAATAGGGGGAATCCATGGTACGTAAATAATGAAGCCGAAGGACCGATTCTATGGCCCCCTAGGTCTCCGGACCTCAGTCCTTTGGATTACTTTTTATGGGGATTCGTCGACAATTTTGTAAATGCTACGCCTTGTGAAGGTCCAAACGAAATGAAGGAGAGAATACAAGAGGCCTTTAGAGCCGTTAACAACGAAATGTTACGTAACACTCAAGAAAACTTTATAGAACGCATGCAAATGTGCTTAGCCGCTGAAGGAGGCATTTTTGAAAACTAGATTTTTTTCTCATAAGTTTTGTTTCCTTGTTCTTTGATACCTATTTGTTTAGTTATTATAGATTTTGTTTATAATACATATTGTTCCGTCGTTATTTAATACATATTCGTTAAGTTATTATAGATTTGGTTTATAATATTGTTCCGTCGTTATTTAATATCTACTCGTTTAGTTATTGCAGATATGTTGCCACTTCGTTATTCCTAAATTCATATGTTTTTAAGCTAAAAACAAGTAAAAATCGGCATCTTGGCCACTTTAATTAATAGTGGTGCTTACTATGGTACAAGCTGAAGTACCAACTTTCGTATACTCATGGTACCTAGTTCATTAGATAGGTTTTACAATAATGCAAATTAGCCAAAATACTGATTTTCAACTGTTCATAGCTCCGAAACTATTAGGTTTAAAGGTGTAATATCTTATATAAAAAGTGTTTAGAATTTTCGGGAGAATCCAAAAATGCAATAATATACAGGGTGTTCCATTTAAAATAAGCAAAATAACCATAATTTTTTCGCGTAATTTTTTTATTTGATGTTCAATTGTTTTTATCATAAATTATCCTTATTCCTCTCTAAAATCCCTACAACTTTTGTTTTTACCATTTTTCAATATCTTGTAAAATAAAGAAATTATAAAGGTGTTTACCCTTCGTTGGACAACCCTGTACCTGTAGCTAATTTGCTTTTATTTGATTGAATACCCAAAACATGTAGGCGTGTAAAAATCCGCTTTATTATTCGAAGCGAGTTTAATGTTCGTCGTATTCCGGGATCAGACATATTTAAAACGGGGAAATTCGCCAAATAAGAATCCAGTTCCTTTCTCGTGCTGCATGCACTCCACTACCTGTTAATCCATTTTCCTCGGTACATAAAGCGGACGTTTGGCGTCGCTTGTACCTGGAAATAATGGAGAGTGTACCTAAAGCTAATTTTTCCGGAGAAAAGCTTTACGCTACGGTTCGTGGAAGCGCGTTTCGCTTTTTTGCTCTCCCCAGAGCACTGTGGTGCAACAACAAAAGAAAACGGCCAAAATTTGTGTTTTAGAAATGATTCTATCAGATTTGTATTTATATATAATTTTGTTGAAAGTAAAAACAAACTAAGAATAAAAAAACCTTGTCAAATGCAGGGGAGTGCAGTCCGTGGAAGCAAGGGAAGCAGTGCTTTCCCAAAAAAAATTACAAAACATCTTCTAAAATGTAATTTTTGAAATAGGAAACCATTCATTTAGTTTATATTAAAAATATAATAAATGCGGCCTTGAGTCCGACCGAACCACAATAGAAATCGAATAGAACCTATGCGGGCCGCTAGCTTCTCTGCAGCCAAGTCCTGTACGCTTGATTTCCTGTGAATCGAGCCAGAGGTTATTGAACTTTCCACCGGCTGTTTGCAATTTTGCATTTCAGTCGCGTGCTTAAGTGGGGGCGGAAGCTATCGTTGAACGTCGCGTCGTGCATGGTGCGATATAGAAGACAATAATACAGACGTGGATATGCAAATATCGTCAACTTCAGCTGTCGGTAATAACGTTGAAAATGATGGAGAGTTTAATAAGAAGAGTGTGTGTGAATGTGTGGTGTGTGTCTTAATAATAAAGGGATTTTCAACATTAAACTTCGCTGATTTTTATCCGGAAAAACAATACGAACAATTTAAATGGCTAGCAGGGTGTGAAAATATGAGTAAATTATTTTGTTGGCCATGTTTACTTTTTGAAAATGAAAAAGGTCTCTGGAATAAAACTGGTTTTTCCGATTTAAACAATTTCCATGAAGCTGTAAAAAGACACATTATGTCCAAAGCGCATTTACAGGCCGTCATAAAAGAAAAAGTCTTCGGTAAAACCTGAATTGAACACGCCCTGAATAAACAGTTGGAACCGCCAACACAATGAGCTAGTCGATAAAAATAGGCAAATATTAAGAAGACTTATCGATGTTGTTTGTTTTCTCGGACAGCACGAATTGGGATTTAGAGGTCATGACGAAACAAGGGTTTCTTCAAATAGAGGAAATTTTCAAGATTTACTTAGTTTAATGGCTAAATATGATGATTGCTTAAAAAATCATTTAGAGCAGTCTAGCGTTTTTCGCGGAACGTCGAATCGAATCCAGTGTGTGTTGCAACCATTATTCCAAAAAGAATTAAGCAGGAGATTGGCGAGACGCGGTGTGTTCTGGACGAAACAACTGATATCACTAATTTTAGCCAATTATCTATAGTAATACGCTACGTTAAAACAGACGCAGGTAGTCAAGAGCGGTTTTTAGGTTTTAAGAATGTGTCCGAAAATCGTACAGCAGATGCATTATATATCGTAGTTTATAACGTTACTAAAGAAATTAATGGAGAGAAAAAAATTAGTTGTAAATGGCTATGGAGCTGCAGTGATGGCAGATAAAGGGGTCTGCAAGCTAAAGTTCGAGAAAGTTTCCCAAGTGTTGTGTTTATCCATTGTTTTGCTGATAAATTAAATGTAATCCCAGTCCATCAATCACATTAAAGAGTGTAAAGTATTTTTCGTTACTTTAAGTGGCATGGCTTTTTTTTTTCCAAGTCAACAAAACGTACACAAGCTCTGGATTCCATTGTCCACAAATGATTGCCCAAAGTAACTTCTACTAGGTGGAACTATAATGGAAGACTTGTGTTAACAGTATCTGAAAATCGTGAATCACTGATTGAACTATTTGAGAATATAAAAGAAAATAATGAAACGTGGGACTCAGAAGCAATAAATAGTTCGAGGGGGTTTTTGGACTATTGAAACTAGATTTTAATTATTTGTTGAACATATTTTCAGAAATATTTCCATTCTCGGACAATGTTTTTAATATATTACAAACTAAAACAAATGATATTGCTTTTTGCCTTAAAAAAAGTGGATGATTTTAAGTCCATGTAAAGCCAAAAAAGAGATGACTTTGACCTATTTTGAGAAAAAACGATGACGTTAAAAGTAGAGCCACAAGCCAAGCGTCTTCGAACAGACAAGGAGATGTTCAAACATCATACAGACGCCTCTTTTATGAAATAATCGATCAAATTCAGCAACATATAAACTATAGATTTAGCAGTTTAAATGATTTTAACTTCCTCGAGCTCTGCAATTTTGATGCATTTAAAGGAAAAACTTTTCCAGAAGATGCGTTTAAATCTCTTTTTCTTCATTATGGCCAGTTCTTCGACCGAGTGTTACTGTGATCTGAACTAAAGGTGATTTACGAAACTGATTATATTAGCGCAAAAAATAACGCTAAGGAACTAATGCAATTTTTAAAAGACAAGGGGCTGGAAGATGCCTACACCGAAGTGTCGAAATTGTGTGAATTAGTATTTACAATACCTGCCACAAGTTCATCACTAGAACGCAATTTTTCAACACTTAAGCGTATAAAAAATTTTGTTTATTTTTTTTATCAAAACGTTACGACTCAGGAAAAACTATAAAACTTTTGAATAAAATATTCTTAACATTTCTAAAAGCTTATAGGCCCTATTTAAATATAACTAGCATGTACAATGCAGGTCTAAATGAACTGGTGCACAAGTGAACTTAGACGCTCTGTTTTTTAACAAAAATTTTAAAGCTAAAAACTTTCTTACTTTTTACTTGATTTTTTATTTTTCTTTCGATAAACGAGAAGTTCTATATCTGGCTTTAAACGCTCAGAGCTCTTGGTTTTTAATACACTACCTTACACAATGTAACTAAGGAACTATAGTCAAAAGCAGTGTTATCGTGCGGGTCATGCGATTTATCAACGACAAACTTTTTGAGTTTGTTTTCTTTTATTACGTGTAATTATATCCGCCGCATAAAATCCAGAAGATGAATTAGATAAACCTATAATATTTTCATATGAAAAAAGAGAATAATATATAAATACCAGCAGTTGCAAAAATCTTTGAGCGATGTCATTTTAATGTCAGATTGACAAGTCAATGACAAAATGAGTACCTAATAGAAAACAATTTTCGGGTTTTTTGCATCCACAAGCGAAAAAATGGTATTAAATGTAATAAAATATTACGAAAATGAAAATTCACCGGCCAATATCCAGGAGACAGTAGAAAAGCTCTGGGAATCGGTATAAAGACTGTGCAGAAAATTGTGCATGGAAGAAAGCATAGTTTACTACCGAAGAAGATTAAGAAATGTACACGAAAAAAGCCAAACACCGAAGACTCTTAAGTGAAAATGTAAAAATGGATGTTCGTATTGCAATTTACGATTTATACACATCAAAAACTAATATAACCTTCAAGTTTTAAAAGAAGCTTAAAAAAAGGGGCGTATTGGAAATTGGACTAAAATCGTTGCCAAAATTAATAAAAATGTTGGGTTTTCGAAATAAAAAGGACTGTAATCGAAGATTTTTATGTGACTTGCCACATATAGCAAGTCCGAGTATCCAGTTTTTAAAGAAATAAAGGGAAAATGTTAATTCAAAATTTAGAAAATTAGGTATTTTTAGACGAGACTCAGATATTTTCTAATGGAAGTGTTTCGAAATCTTGGCAGGACGAGTCTGTAAAAGTGTCTAGAGAAAAAAGGGATGTGGGACGGGAAAACGGTACATCATTCTGCATGCAGGTTCTTCAACAGGATTTATCCCAGGTGCAAGTTTACTGTTTTCTTCAACATCCAAAAGTATGGACTACCATGATAATATAAACTGTGAACTGTTTGAAAAGTGGTTAAAAGAACAACTGATTCCAAATTTAGATGCTCCATCTTTAATCATTCTGGACAATGCATCTTATCATTCAAGAATCTTAAATAAACAACCTACTTCATCCTGGAAAAAAAGTGATATTCATGACTGGCTAATAAAGCAAAAACAAAATCCTTTACCCAATATGCTGAAACTAGAACTTCTTTTAATGGCA
Organism: Kuschelorhynchus macadamiae; assembly: GCA_030620095.1. Classification (NCBI taxonomy): domain Eukaryota; kingdom Metazoa; phylum Arthropoda; class Insecta; order Coleoptera; family Curculionidae; genus Kuschelorhynchus; species Kuschelorhynchus macadamiae. The sequence continues at coordinate 1,278,834 of JAUTXW010005349.1, read as the reverse complement.
AAATCTATTAAAAACCAATAATATATGCCGCAGATGAAATATTACGGCAAATGGAAATGAGATTTTACGACTGCCGCCATACCATTGCCAGTTTAACGCAATAGAATTAGTATGAGATGGGGCAAAATCATATTACGAAAAACACGTGAACGATGGTCTTACATCAGATGAAGTGCAAATTGTTTGGCAAGATTAATTAAATTATATTACGCCGGAGTACTGGAAGAAATCTGTGGAACATACGGAGAAATTAATATGGGATAGGTGGAATCGAGAACGAGTTCTAGATGTCGAAATAGCACCAATGATCAATGCTCCATTTGAGGACGAGTCAGAAGATGAGGACTTTTTAAGTTATGATAATATTTTTTAGTTTATAATATCAAAAAAGTTTCTGAAGGAGTAAATTAGTCTTTGACTTGAATACCAATTTTTGCATTGTAACTTAAGTCTTTTGCCCTTGGATCTTTTCGTGTACGTTTCTTAATCTTCTTCGGAAGTAAATTATGTTTTTTGTTCATGCACAATTTTCTGTACATTCCTTATACCGATTCTCAGAACTTTTGCCACTAGATCCTGGATATTAGCCAGTGAATTTTAATTTAAAATTTTTTTTATTAGATTTAACACCATTTTTTTGCTTGTTTTTTTTTAGTACAGTTGTAATTTTGTATGCAATAAATAAATAATTATAGAATACTTATTCCAATTTTAAAGCGTGCTTAAAATAAGTAAATTTTTTATTAATTATAAGACAAAATTTGATATATAAAAATCGGTAAAATCGCTTTACCAGAAACTCGGGGCTAACGAAAAATACAGGCTATATATATATATATATATATATATATATATATATATATATATATATATATATATATATATATATATATATATATATATATATATATATATATATATATATATATATATATATATATATATATATATATATATATATATATATATATATAGATACTAAAATCAATAAAAATGCGCTTTCACACACCTTTATCAAAAGTTCTTGGCCGGAAAAGATATATGTAGAATAGCAGAAATATATAATTTCTGCAGGTGCAAAACGGCCTACAAGAAGAATTGCTTTCGATTATGTCACAGGGTACCCTCCTGCGATCATGATTTCTGGGCCTCTACCCTCATCAGGCAGGCTTGTACCCAGGGAGATCTGAAATAACAGATTGCTCGATGTGATAAATCGAAAACGAAACGTCTATCGTACTGAAACAGTACTACATGCTAAGTATAACACTTAGCGCCACCTATTGGGGCTCCGGTGGTTTCCGGCTGCAATCCCATAGGAATTTGGCAAAGTATGCACTAGCACCATCATACGGAGAGTAGATACTAAAATCAGTAAAAATGCGCTTTCACACACCTTTATCAGGCCCAGAAATCATGATCGCAGGAGGGTACACTGTGACATAATCGAAAGCAATTCTTCTTGTAGGCCGTTTTGCACCTGCAGAAATTATATATTTCTGCTATTCTATATATATATATATATATATATATATATATATATATATATATATATATATATAGCCTGTATTTTCCGCATGGCCCTTAATTAATTTTAGACTGAAATTTGAAGAAATCGGATAAGTAGTTTTTTAGCTATGCGGCAAACAGACAGACTGACGGGCAGACATACCTACAGACAGACGGAATTGAGAAAACATGTTTTCCCGCATCTAGGGACCCTTAAACGTAAAGATCTAAAAAAATCTCACGAGAGAATTAATAACTAATTATCTTGTGTTTTTAACAAAAGTGTATAATATTTTTGCAAAATAAAATTTCTTTGTTTACATTACAAAAAAACAAGTTTTCTTTGCGCAGGGATGGCCCGCATTTAAATAAATGACACTGTATAAGTGGTTAGATTTTTAGGTCAAGCGGGGCTTATAATTTTTGGTGATTCATAAAAAAATCTCACTTTCATTAAGTGGCTGGTGGCTGTATAAACAGATCATATCCTGATTGTTCCACTGATTCGAACCGCCTTCCGACTTTATTAAGGCGCTTGCCATTTTGTGTATTTTTGTTTTTGCTAACCAAAAAATTTTAACCAAATACATATTTAGCGAATTTTCTTATTTGGTCCCTCGGCATTTAATATATAAAATAATATTAAGTGGTTATCTTAATAATATTGCATAATATAATAAAAAAAAACTATTTTCTTTCGCCCTGTATATTTGTTAATAGCTCATGGAGATTTAATAGCTCGATTAAAGAATCACACAACATTTTGGTATTTACTGTGTTTTCTGATTTGATTCATAATGTTGGTGATCTTTGGAACCGCACGATAAGACCGCATTCGACTATAGCCAGAAATTTGAGAAAAATCACACATTTACCAAATCGTCTGAAGAGGTCTTAATTTTTTGCTTATATAAATTTGTTCTGTCTGCAATATTTGGGCAGCTTAACAAAAAAAAATTCTTTAAAATTTGAGGTCAGTCGGATAAGTAGTTTTTGAGTTATGTCGTGTACAGATTTAACGACAAATCGACAAGCTGAAGGAAATTAGAGAACATGTTTTACAGGGTCCCTAAAACACAAATATTGGGGCGCGGCACGATTGCGGACGAAACATTGGTATTCAGTTTTTCACAAAATGAAGTGAGGGCACGATTGCGGAATGTAAAAATAACGGCTGAACGCATCGTATTGTCAGCGACATTTTATACCCGTATACGTGACAGCCCGATTGCGGAACAACAACATATATAAAGACTTGTAAGAAACAGTTCAAAAATAAAAAAAACCATAGCAAACCTAACAGTTCTTATTTCTTACATAAATACATCTATATCCATATATATATAATATAAAGAAAACAAACAATATTCGATATAACTACGGAAAACCGTACTTCAATTATTATGAAATACTCTTTTTATACTTGACATGAATTTCACAAACTGAAATCTTGATATTCCACCAGACATATAATCATACATTTTAGATTCCAATAAACGCTGACAACTTAAATTTTTTTTAGATAATCTCAATAATTTGTCTGAGTCACGAAGTTTCATATAAGTATCTGTCTGCATATCTTTAAGAACTTCAAGCAATATAAACAAAGAAGGATGATCTGAATAAAAGCACTTGTTAAATCTAGAATGAAAGCTCTCACAGGCATTCGTCGTGTGATCTCTTGATATGCTCTCCCGAGCCCATAACGTCGGTGGAAAACGAGCATTTTCTTCGATGTAATTATTGAGCATGTAGTTGACAAAGTTAATGGTTTTATGATCGTCGGGATCGCTATCCATCAACTCATAAATGAAGCACTCTACCACATCTTCAGGCCTTAAATATGGAAGACCAAATAAATACCTTAACCAGTTTCCTGCAACATTGTTTACATCTTGATAGATTGAGACCAGCCCAGCTTTTTGAATTTGCCGAAACCACGACTGTGTAAGATGAAATCTACAACCTTCAAGTTCAGACTGCGGCCAAGTAGAAGACACTGCATTTTGTATAGCTTTTTCGAAGTCTGTAACTATTCTTTTTGGCTCGAAAACGCATCCCAAAGTATCACACTTTGTTATAATTGAAGTAAAGAGACATCTGTAGATCACCTCTTGCTTGCCCGGTAACAAACAAAACATCAAAGGTATGTAATGCCCTTCCAGTAAAACATGTATAGTAAATAATTGAGAGAAAAACTTTGTACAATACTGGAAAGTTCCATCCATATAAATCGCATATATAGATACTCAATGTTAGTAGCTGTCGAAAAAATCACTATCCCAATGGATCGGTCGTTTAAAAAAACGAAATTATCACCAGTAACTGTTAACACCTCCATATCGTCTAGAATACCAAACACTTCTTCACGAGACTTTGGCAGAGGCGGCAAATTTTTTCTTCTAGCACTGTATGCTACTTTTCTAATGTTGTAGATATCTCTCGCGCAGAGAGTCTCCAAACAGCCACTATTTTCACGAATTGCCTGGTGCATCAATTTTGAAGGTTTCTCTTGAAGATTATCCACGGCTTTACGTTTTACAATTGCACTAACTTTTCTTCGGTTTAAAAGTTGTTGATCATTTTCATGGTTATGAATTTCATCTTTTCGAGATATTGCATTATCCATGCCGACCGTGAACACTTTAGCAGTACAAACACTTTTCTCGTACACACCCAAAACACCTCTCCACTTAGTTTTAAAATTGTTTTTTTCCGATAGCTAAATCCATTTAAAACTAAAACCGGCCTGCCCCTTTCACTTTCCGAAAATGTTAAACTCATATCTGCAACTTTCAAGTAACTAATTAAAACTGAACGCTGTTATCCGTTGCAAAGAGCATAAAATAGATATAAACAATTTTTATCCGTTGCAAAAAGCATGAAACATAAACAACTTTTTTCGGATCCTTTCTTGAGTCAGGCAATCGAACAAATATATACGAGTACGCATCAAAATTTCATCAAAATATATGGGAATGGATAGGTTACATTCTGGTAAAGATCCTGTATAGCGGAACAAAATGGCGATCTCACAAGATGTTAAAAAAATCAATCGATCGGATTTTAAATTTTGCACAGAAATCAAATGTGATGTAGGGATAAACTGGTAAATTTTTTTACTAAATCCATAAAACTACTTCTTTAGATTTGAAACTTCGCAAAAAAAATAAAAGGTTTAGCTAATTCAAACGAACTCTGAAACAGCCCCAAATAACCTAACTTTTCTGAGATCTATCCTAAAAAATGGCTCTACTTTTTTACTATTTCCAGTTTAAACGTAATACTGCTTTTTCCACATGTTTCTACCACTGTACTAGAGTAGCTTTGCTAACCGACTGAAATTTTCTTTAGTTTTATACCTGGGAAGACCGGTTATTTATCGGAAATAAAATTGCGTTACCAGACTTTTTCAAAGGTAATGAAGACTAAATGACTTTTAAATTGGATTGCGCACCTACATACTGTATTAACTCAGTAGTAAGTTCATTATTTACGGATTTAGTAGCTAGTTTTCTGCCATCCTTGGTTATAATATCGAAAGTTTCCGTGCTTTTTGGGAATTCTCTTCAGCGTTAGCAGATCTAAAAAAGAATCGGTAAATTGGTTTTAAAAACTTGATTAACTGGATGGCTACTTGATGAAAATGTATTATCAACAATTTAAATAAAACACTAGTATACAAAATAAACACGTTTAGTTTATTAATTTCCACTCATTTATTTCTGCTTGACAGCTGTTTCGACACACTGTGTCTTTGTCGAAAGCTAACTTAAACCAGTTTTAAGTTAGCTTTCGACAAAGACACAGTGTGTCGAAGCAGCTGTCAAGCAGAAATAAATAAGTGGAAATTAATAAACTAAACGTGTTTATTTTGTATACTAGTGTATAATGAATTTCCATCAAGTAACGGCTACATCGATAAGAAATTAAATAAAACACTTTAAACTGTTTCAGATTTTTACTTTTATTCACAACTTGTGACATATGTTTTGCTAACAATGTAGCTTCATCAGACAAACGGTATTTAAACTAACAATTTGCTAAATGACTTGAAATTGACTTCAAATTTCGGTCAAAAATTAAGAGTTACATGAAGATGACCAGGTAACATTTTGGTAAAAATCCAATGTGGCAAAACAAAATGGCGGCCTAGTGAAATGTTAAAAGAATATTGCTAAAAACTGCTTACCCAATTTAACTCAAATTTTGCACAAAAATCAAGAATTATGCAGGAATCAAATGGTAAAATTTGGGTACGAATCCAAGATGGCGGAACAAAATGGCGACTTAATAAATTATTTAAAAATTCAATCTCAAAAACTACTTAATATTCTGATATTAAATTGTATGCTATAACTAAATTATACTAATGGTATGCTAACTAAACTATACTAAAGCTAAACTAACTAATACTAATGGTATAGACATGAACTAGTAAAATTATGGTTCTAATTCAAGATGGCTGAATAAAATGGCGGCAAAGTAGAATACAATCGGGAAAAAAATCACCGCCAGGTTTTACTTCTCTTCAAGTTTTAGCTCCCTAGGTGCCAAGTATAAATTCTATCAATTACCTCGGTCCGTCTGTCGATTTGTCTGTCTGTCAGCTTGCGGTATAGCTTGAAAACTACTTATCAGTTTGTCTTCAAGTTTTATTCCAAAACTAAGGGTCATATGGGCATAACCTGGGAATATTTTATCAAATTTGCTTCAAATTTTGCACAAAAATCAAGTGCTACATAGGAATGAACTGGTAACATTTTGCTATGAATATAAAATGGCAAAACAAAATGGCGCCAGAATATAGTGTTAAAAAGGTGAGTCTAAAAGAACTACTTATTAGAATAATTTCATATTTTGTGCAAGCATAAAGTGTAATATAGAGATAAACTAGTAAAGTTGTAGGACCAATTCAAGATGGCGGAACAAAATGGCGTCCATTTTTTTTAAATCCTCTTAAATTGACTTTAAATTTTGCAGAAAAATTAAATGTAATATAGGGATAAACTAGTACGAATTCAAAATGGCGTAACGAAAAAGCAGTCTTCGTCAATGTAAAATGGCGGACTAAGAAAATATTTAAAAATTAATTTTTTTATTCAAGTTTTTGCAAGAATTCACTGTGGTGTAGAGATAAATTAATTAAATTGTGGTGCGAATTCAAGATGGCAGAACAAAATGGCGGCCAAATAAAATGTTTGTGATCTTGAAAAAATGCATATATATATATATATATACATATATATATATTATATATATATATATATATATATATATATATATATATATATATGTGTATATATATACATATATGATACGTGATTGCCTAGGATTCCCGCCCACACGTTTACTTTTAAAGGATGCTGGCTATGGGTTTCCCTGAATAAATGGGGGTTGCTGTCGCTCCAATACCTGCAGTTGTGACGGTTTACTTCTCCATTTAAGTAAAATGTGGCTTCGTCAGAAAAACAAATATTGTACAATGAAATGGTATGGTTGTTTAATTTTTCAGAAATATTCTCACAAAACTCTACTCTGCGATCAAAGTGATCTTCGTTCATTTCGTGAAGCAATTGATATTTAAAGGGTCGAAACTTATGGGATTTTAGAATCCGGTGAACACTGCTTCGGGAGACTCCTGATATTGCAGCTGTTTCTCTGATGGAGTTACTTGGGACCATAGCAGCATGGCCAAGGACTGCAACCTCAACATTTTCATTTCTTATTGGTTTTACTCTTTCATGCTTTTTATTGACAACTGAGCCGGTTTCGAAAAATTTGTTCCACAGTTGTAATGAGTCAAAGAATGTCCGGGATGAGATTCATTAAAACTTACTGCTGCAGCTCTCGCACAATTATTGTTTCTAATGTAAAGAACAATAATTTCGATTCTCTCTTGTATCGTAAACGTCATAGGCAATTGTTAGAAACTTTCGTCTTTTAACACTTTCAGACAAAATAAATTTTAAATAAAATGCACAAACTGTAATAAACGCATGAATGCTTGACACTAAATAAACGATAACAATGTGATTTTATTTTGTTTGTTGCTGATGTTTTATGATAACAGTAAGAATGGAATGCTGATTTTTTTTTTAAATATTTGTACAGTGACAATTCGACAAGTTAGCTTAAACGTTTTGGCAACGGTCTGTTTCATTGCAAGGGAGTAAATGGCGAACATTTCGAACAATTCATAAAATAATTTAGTCTTTATAGAAAACATTTCTTAAACGCAAAAATTCCCCATTAATTTACATTTACTATTTTTATTTTCCTCTCGTCCGGAGTAATTATTATTAAAATCTTTTCACTAGCCTGCATCATACCCTAAATTTAAAGCAGCCAACTCTTGAAGTTAATTTATTAATATTTTTTTTTCGACACGCTGCCATTTCTTCGGGAATGACAGCATAGGCTTCAAACTTGGCAGTTGTAACCCGGGTCGAAAAATTTTTCCCCCTCAAAAGCAAAATCGACGGGTCCGAGCGTTTTATTTTTTTTTTGTCTTGGCGACATGTTATTTCGGGTGGATACTTTTAGTTGGGACACCCTGTATATATATATATATATATATATATATCCAATATGATAATAATGTGAATTGTTAAAATAATTAATACCAAAAAACAAATTTTGTACAAAAAACAATGAATCAACCTGTAATATTTTGGTATGAATCCAAAGCAGCAAGACAAAATGGCGGCCTAATAAATTATTAAAAAAATCGGTCTAAAAAAACTACTTATTAAATAAATTGTATAGTTTCCGGTCTTTTTTGTTCAAGGTATCAAAGAATTCCCAATAAATCAGACCAAAACAAGGTGATATACTTTTCTTTTATTACGATTTTTTTTTATTACGCAACGTTTTGGCGGTGGTTTACCAACATCATCAGGCTAAAATACATTAATTTTGTTTATACATTTTAAATTGTAAATACAAAGGACAGAAATATGGTACGACACTACAACTAGATGTTTTGTTTTTTTTTTGTGATAGAAAGTTGAAAAGGATTAAAATATTACATACATCATTTAAATTCAAAAACAACAAAATACGTAATTATAGCTAATACAGGTTATATGTATATTATTAGTAGATAACCAAGAGAAAAGAAAAAGAGACAAATCTTTTGTTTTTCTATAGATCTTGGAGAAAAACATGTGTTATTACTATTTTTTTTATTATATAGTTTAATAAAGGCATCAAAACATGTAATACATAAACCAAATATTACCATACCTTTTTTTGGAAGGTGTGCACCAGTTCAAAGCATACTTTTTCTTGTTCTAATTAGTATGTGGAGTTATATTTCGCTAATACCTACTTTTTATATTTTTTTTATTTCTACGCAAGAAACACTCTGCAATGTTCGAGTTTTAAACTAGCTGTAAACAGCGTATTGGAAGAATGTGATTTGCATATTTATTTTATAATTTGAACAGGTGAGACACCTGTGATGTTTTTATTTAAATATTAAAACGTTAGTGGGTGGTTAACTGTTTTGCGACTGAAAGATATAAAACAATTTTTTTGGGTTTTAACATTGTAGAATTTTTTTCATTTGATTCTCTATCGTGTGGAAAAATGGCATTTTTATGTATGAAATACTAGATAAACTGTTTTGAGGGTTACAAACATGATTGGTATCATTAGGTTTGAGCACTTGTTTTCTTTTTGTTAGTTTGATGTAGCGGTCATCAATAACGCGACTTAAGAGCCTTTCTGGACAGCAGTTTTTTTCTAATGTGTTCTTGATAAAATTTAGATTATCATTATAATATTTATGATCTGAGAGTAGAGAGTTGCTCTGTCGACAAGACTCCTAATAATTGATATTTTATACTTCATAGGATGATAGGAATAAAAATTTAAGCATCTGCCAGACCAAGTCTTCTTCTTATACCAAGTTGTGGTGAATTTGTTATTGCTTTCAGAAGAAGACTTGGTCTGACAGATGCTTAAATTTTTATTCCTATCATCCTATGAAGTATAAAATATCAATTATTAGGAATCTTGTCGACAGGGCAATTCTACTCTCAGATTATAAGTATTATAATGATAATCTAAATTTTATCATCAAGTATTAGAAAAAAACTGCAATCCAGATAGGCTCTTAAGTCGCGTTATTGATCACCGCTACATCAAACTAACAAAAAGAAAACAAGTCCTCATACCTAATGATACCAATCATGTTAGTAACCCTCAAAACAGTTTATCTAGTATTTCATACATAAAAATGATATTTTTATTTTTACACGATAGAGAATCAAATGAAAAAAATTTTACAATCTATTAATTCTGCTCCCGCCTGGACACCTTCCAATCTTATCTCTAACATTTTCACTTCATTAAATGATGGCGATAATAAAACACTTCAAAGTAATTTAGTATACAAATTAGAATATACGTCTTGTGACCCTACTTTTGTATATATCAACACAACTAAAATATTCGTAAAAAGAACCCCTCGCTTTCAGGTTTATGCAACCAATCTTTAACAAGATTACATGCTTTTGATTTTAACAATTTTTCAATATTACACACTGAAGAAAATCGTATCAAAAGACTAATTTTGGAAACGTTATACATCTTTTTCTTTATTATCATTCAAAAAAACAATTTAATACATTGCATAAACTAAAAAAAATTACTCTCTGAAAATAGAATCTCGATCTGACATCTGGTGTTAAACTGTTTTGAGTTACTTGAAATGGACCATTTGCAACTGAAAAAAAATAGCCAGCATAGAGTTAGAATTAAAATCGTAAAACTATAACAAAATTATGTTTTGTTCTAAAAGAAAAATTGGCAATATTCGGGATTTAAATATCCAAAGGTTAGGAGTTTTATGGTATGATGCAAAACCTTTTGAAAACAAACAAACTAGAATTAAAGCTTACATCTTGTCTTATACTTTATTTAGTTTTATTACTTCTTTAAATGTTTTGTGAATAGCTCCCAACTCTTTCTAGATAAATTTTATTTCTACACGTAAAAGTGAAATTCGTTTAGAGCCAGAAACGTAAAAAAAATCAATATTTTTACAAGCTCATTTGTCATTTCAGAGTCAACTTTAATTAATCTGATATAATAATCGCTAAAATCGACAATTTTCAATCAAATAGGAGACAAATTACTTTTGAGAAACAAAATATGCAATCCATTTTGTATTTGTTGTACATATGGTTGAAGGCTCAATCGGCACTGAAAAGAAGCAAATAGTTTTATTCAATCTGAACAGCTTTTCGCGCAGTCTTAAGCAGCATAACTGATAGATGTTAATGTATACAGACACGTAGCCAGAAATTCAGTTCGGGGAGGGGGGGTCCAAACCAGAAATTTATTTCGGGGAGGGGGTCCAAATGTCTTTCGGTCGCAAATCAGTTGATAACCCACTAACTTTTAATATTTAAATAAAAACACCACAGGTGTCTCACCTGTTCAAATTATAAAATAAATATCCAAATTACATTCTTCCAATACGATGTTTACAGCTAGTTTAAAACTCGAACATTGCAGAGAGTGTTTTTTGTGTAGAAATAAAACTTTTTCAGCAATCGTAATAAAAGAAAAGTATACAACATTGTTTTGGTCTGATGTATTGGGTATCCTTTGATACTTATTAAATAAATTTTAAATTTTGGACATGTATTAAGTGTCATATAGAGATTAACTGATAAAATTGTGGTACGAATTTAAGACGGAGAAACAAAAGGGCGGCCAAATAAAATGTCTAAATAAATTAGAGGAAAGTAGCCAAATATCGGATACTTTTTCCTTTTAACTTGTAAAATCCGATCGGTTAACTACAGCAGAGTTTTCTTTTATAAAATTCATGTAGAAAGCCTCCCTTTTTTGATTCGATAGTGCTTTATAACCGAGTTTTCAAAAATTTTGAAAAAAAAAGTAAAAACTACTATAATAGTGTAAAACACATAATTTTAAAACAGGTATCCTAATATCGGATAGTAGGGGTTCTCAATATCGCACTGTCCGGTATTAGGAACATCCAAACCAAACAAAGCGACTCAATATTTTTAAAACACTTTTATTATTGAAATGGCACATATTTAGTAAAAAAATATTGTTGGATTTTAAAGAACAGTATAACTTATTGATCAAAACAGAATTCACAAACAAATGTTTTATGTTTTCCAATCCCGGCACACACCTCATGGCTCCAACGAAAGCACATTGTGCATCGAATCCATGATTCTCCCCTAGTGTCTTGAGAATACAAAGTTTAAACAATAAAAGCATTCGGCATCTTCGTTATCCACATCATTATCGTCACTAGTGTCTATGAATTCTATTTCCGCATGGTCATCTTCACTTGATGAGCTAATATTCGTTTTGTTTTTTTCTTTCTATCATCTTTTTTGGTAAACTGAACTGAAATTTTTTAGTGACAACCTTAGTCTTTGAATTCCTTCTGGCTATATCCTCTTCCAGCTGCTTTTTATATGGAGACTCAGTTATGATCGCGGCCGAACCACGTTTTCTTCCTTTATTGGAAGTTTGAAAAGAGCATGTGGGCAAAGGACTTATTTCAGCTGGTTTAACAAGCACTCTATTAGATGTTGGAGTCGATGAGCAACTTGGTAAGGATAGTCTTCCTATGTTATTTTCCGGACGAAGCTTTTTAGCTAGCGTAGATAACGGAACATCGTCATCAGTGCTAACGTCGCCACCAGTGTCTTCAGTTTCAGGAAAAACATCTCTTTCAGTACTTAAATGTATGGCAAAATCGTCATCTCTAAAAACGTTTTTATTTAATGGAAAGATACCACATTTTCGGAATCCGTTCACTGCAACCTCCACACTAGCGGCCCGTAAGTAGGCTCTTCCCATCAACTCTGCCACTTGATATGCAGTTACTACTCTGCCCGGATTATGCTTTAGCCAGGTTTCTATTTCCACCGCATAATATGTCTTGAATGGAGACATAAAGGCTACATCCAGAGGTTGTAATTTGTGAGTGCTGTGTGGAGGCAAACAAACTATGTGAATATAGCTGTCTCTGGCTAGGTTAATCACGTCAATGTTTCTAGTATGCGAGTAGTGGCCATCGAGAATTAAAACGACTGGATCTTCCTCAGACGGTTTTACATGCTTTATAAAGTGATGAAGCCAGGATGTAAAAATATCTTGTTGCATCCATCCAGATGGATGACATTTTGCAACCGTTCCTGGTGGAGCTCCATTAAGCAATTCCGGTTTCATGTTTTTCCTAGGGTAAATAAGCATCCGGGGAACGTACACACCTGTCGCATTCATGCAGGTCACTACTGTCACAAGTGCCCCTCTTTCTGATGTTGTAAGGGCACCCACTTGCTTTTTTCCTCGTAGGCTTTATACTTTCGTATGTTTATGCTGCACGGTGGTCACACCTGTTTCATCAACATTGAAAATCCTAGACGGATCCATTTTAATTTTTTCAAGGGCAGATTCTAATAGCTTAAAAAATGAATCGCAGTTTTCTTTTGTAAACCCTTTCACCCTTGCTGCAGATACACCTTGTGGTTTTCTAAATCGTAGCTCCGGATGTCGGCTTAAAAACAATTTAAGCCACTTTTTACCAGTAGATCCCCTATTTTGTGAAAATGGATGTGGCAGTCCATTCTTTAACGCTAGCTGAAAAGCCAGTCTTTTAATATCAACTGCAGTCAGACCATAGAACCTTTTTTCCATATCAAAACAGTACTCAACCAATAAATCTTCAATTTCTTTTGTTAACGTGGGGTTTCGGCCTAATGTTGTCGCTATTTCATCCGCACTCTTCCCGGACTTGCCGACCTTAACGTAGTCGACTAAAGTACTTCGAGGTACGCCAAACGACTTCGATGCTTTTAAGTAACCCATCTGTTTATTCCTTACAGCTCTGATAGCTGCTTTCATGGAATCGGCATCCCATTTTTTTCTTTGGGCCATCTGAAAAAATAAATATTTTAACTTAAAATGGGTCTCCTAATATCTAATAACTGTGCGGCAATAGGCAACTTAACCTCAAAAATGTATCACGAAGTTTCGACAACAAAGGATATTTTTCTAAAAATATTTATATACCACAAAGATCCTACATACCTTATTGATATAATCGCACTCAGAGAGTCTCTGATAACAGCACACTTTCGCAAAAAAAAAACAGCAATTTGAAGTGACGTTTAAAAACTTGCTGTTCGGCTAAACTAACCACAGACAAGGAAAAATGTCCAGTAGAAACGACGCGACACTCGCGTCTCTGTACTAGATATTTCTTAGATGTCAAAAGCTACTAGCCTGCCACCGCGGACAGATGGCAAGGCTTAGAATAATGAAATAAGGTAGTGTGCGATATTAGGAGGCTATCCGATATTTGGCTACTTTCCTCTATTGTAAAAAAATCTTTTTATTCAATAGACTTAAAATCTTGCAGCAAAATCGAACATGGTACGAATTCAAAATGATGGTACCAAATGGTGATCTTAAAAAATCAGTGTAAAAAAATCAATGTGTTTTAGAACATGCCCAAAAAATAAGTGAGGCTTAGGTAAAATATTGGTACGACTCCCATATGGTGGAACAAAATGCCGCGCAATAGCACTGTTTCAAAAGATAGTATACTAAATGACTACGTTCGAATCTAAATTGGAAAAAGAAAAGACTTAGATTTTATATATCACCTAGTAGCAAAACATGTTACAGTAACATGAAATCAACAAAAATAATGTTAAGTGTTGAAATATTATTCGGATTCTGTTCCATACAAACGACCAATTTTATTTGGACACCCACTACATTCTACATAGAATGGATAGAATTTTTTTTGAACTTCGTTTATAATGATGACTTACCTTAAGTTGGTGTGCATTTAATTAATTATCATAGAAAAATTTAAATAAATAAATATCCATTAGTATGCTAATTTTGCCGGCAATTAAGACGCAATTTAATGATTAATTAGGGGCCAGCTATTAATAAAAACAGTTTAATTTTCCGTAAAATCTCATCTTCGTCGCGACCAAAACGAAAACAAACACCTGGCAGGGGACAATGACAAGATAACTGATCTGAAAACGTATCCGGGGGGAACAAAAGAGGAACGCAATAAAGCTCGGCGTTAATTTAAGGCAAACCGAATTAATTTCCATTGTAAGACTTGAATAAACGGGGGGTGGGGAGCTAATACATTCGTATTATATTTATAAGCTGCGGCTTGGCGGTGGGTATAGCACGATTGCGTCTAAATTAAATTTCAACCCCAGTCAGTTAGAAAATTGTTTATCATGCGTCTTGTCTTTGTTTTAATTAAGAATTTGCCCTCTTTCACTTCCAACAATACCCTGTTGGTTATTTCCTCTATTAGAATTTAAACAAAAAAATCCCTTTAGGTAATAATAATAAAAGATTTAATGGAGTCGTCCGTTACTTTGCAAGAGTACATTTTAAGGAATAAATGAAAACAAAAGTTTTACTTTGTTAACTGTCACTTATTTTATATTTGCACTAGGCGTGACTGCAGTTTCGTACTACTAGTACATTTTCAGCCGTAATGAAGATATTTACATTCAAAGTAGATATATAGGGTGTTAATTAATGTCGTTTTTTTTTTCTCGTTTTTTGCGTTTTTTTCCAGTTCCTTCTGCGACAATTAATTCAAATTTAGAATATCTATTATTTTTAAGAACCTCTACGATAAAATATTAAAATCGTGGATGGTAGTATACAGGGTGTTACATTTTTTTGCACCGCCTACAAGTTTATCTTGCGGAACTTTTTTTTGCAGCACTCTGTATGAATTCTGATACAAAATCACAGTTTTCGACTTATCTGCAATAATTGCCATAGATGCAAATTAAGTGTAGGCTAAATAATGAAACTGGAAAAAAAGGTAGTAGGCTGAGGCATGCCATTTGTTAATTCTGTTCTTTAATCTGACATTTTGTAAGAAATAATTTTTTGTTTGACGTTTCCGTAGTTGTTTCGAGTTGTTTAATGATGGTTGAATTCACAAATCAAGAATATGCAGAAATTCACTTCATTTATGGCCTTGCCAACGTCAATTGTTATGAAGCTAAACGACTCTATGAACAGAAATATTCAAATCGCATGGTGCCCTATAGACAAACATTTGCAAAGGTACATAATTGGCTATGTGAAAATCTATCATTCAAGAAATCCACTTATTTAGCACGAGCAAATAGAACGGTTAGGACTCCTGAAGTCGAGGAAGCAGTCCTGAATGCAGTAGAAAATGATCTTGCTACCAGTACGAGGAAAATTGTAGCAACCCTTAACATTTCATTTGTGCTTGTATGGACAACTTAATGTATCCTTACCACATACAAAGGGTTCAAGCTCTTCCACCACGTGACTGAGGTCCATTTTTCCTTCCAGCAAGGCTAAACGGATGATATTATCGTCAATTTCTCGAAGACGAACTCCCGGTATTGCTAGAAGACGTGCCAATTCTTCTTAGAAATCAAATGTGTTTTATGCACGATGAACATTTCAGCATAGAGGTGAGGGAGTTCCTAAATAATAGTTTTAACAACCGTTGGATAGGGCGAGGGGGACCTCAGCCATGGCCCCCTAGATCTCCAGATCTGAATAGCCTGGATTTCTTTTTCTGGGGACACCTGGAAACATTCGTGTATCAGACCCCAATCCAGACAGAAGAAGATTTAAGAAACAGAATAATAGCCATGCGACATCATTGAGTCTGTCAGTCCATGAGGAGAAGACTTGATTCTTGCATTCTAGCAAGAGGCGGACATTTTCAACTTATTTTTAATTTAACTGTAATAATTTTATCTGATTGTTCATTATCATGTCGGTTGATTTAAAATAAAACACGTTTCTTAATTTTTTGCTTAATTTCGCCTACGTGCCATCGATGCAATGCATCGATTATTGCAAATAAGTCGAAAACTGTGATAGATACGAGAATAATGCAAAATACAAAAGAGCTAAAGAAATGAACAAAGAGTTTAAATTTTATATCAGAATTCATACAGAGTGCTGCAAAAATCCACGATTTTAATATTTTATCGTAGAGGTTCTTAAAAATAATACAAGTTCTAAATTTGAACTAATTATCTCAGAAGCAACTGGAAAAAAAAAAACGCAAAAAACGAGAAAAAAATTGAAACTTTGACACCCTGTATATATTCGCATTTTTCCTCGACATTAATTAACACCCTGTATATAGAGACAAAAATAATAGAGTATGATTAGGAAAAACCAACTGTAGTATTTCCAACATCTGTTCGTGAATTTAAAAGGTAAACATTTGGGTCTTTGTGTTGTTTAATAATTTCTATTGGTTCTTAACAATAATAATAAATTAGGTGTATTACATTATGAACAAAAAAGTTGCAAATAGGCTTGTTTAGGAGCAGTAGAAATTAATATACGCTATAAAGACCCAAATGGCAACCTTTTAAATTCACAAACAGATGTTGGAAATACCAGCCTATTAAAACTCTTTCAGGAAATTAATGATCATAGGGTGAATTTTGTATATTCCTAGTATATCTTTGAACCAGGAATGTGGTACACTGTGAATCGCCTTTTTAGAGTCTATAAAAGCAGTGTGTATCTTGCGTTGTTTCTGTGCCTGCTTAAGTACCACAGATTCGATGATAAGTTGTTTTTTGCATCCTTGATGGTTTCGAATGCATTCCTTCTGTTCCTCGGCTAATAGGTTATGACTGTCAATATGGTGACAGATACGATTTGCAATGCATCCTGTTAGGATCTTGTACATGGTGGGCAAACAGGTGATGGGCCTGTAGTAGTAGTGTCTAGCATTAGAAATGCGGGAGTTGTCTCCGAATACCAGAAAGTTGTGAATATGGGGAACTCCAGGCGCCTTGCAGTTGCTCGTTCCCTTAATAAAGCTGCTAACTTCCTCCTTGGTGATAGAGTCAAATTCCATGATGTTTGAATTTGATCACGTTGAGATTGTATCCATGTAGTATTTCGGTTATGCTATTTTGGTTTTTCCCAGATGTTTGACCAATATTTTAGTGTTATTGATGCAGACGTTTCGCTTTAACTGCTAGTTTTTGTTTCTGGTTGAGATCAGTGGATTTTGTACCTATCTTCTTAAATATCTTCTTAATGCGCGTTTTTAAGTCTGGTGGAGGTTTTTCATTGTTCCGAAAATCTGTGAGACTTCCTAGTTCCTGTTTCAAATCGTCAATTGTCTTTTCAAGTTTTTTCTGCCATATGGGTTTTTGTTGGTTTGTACGTTTGTCTGTTTTCTTCTGAGAATGCACTAGTTATTTATGGCATATAAGGACAACGACAGCAGAGCAGTGGATGAGTGTGTGGAGCCTCTCAAGAGTGTTCTAAGTAAGGTGACTAGTTCTAAATTTCGAGAACTTAGGTCTTTTAGTTGGATCTAGACCGTTAAACTCAGGAAAAACTTTTTGTTCGTTGTATACTGATATTTTTCCATTGGCCTGGGTATTGTTGGCTCTGTCAATGATTTCTTGTCCTGTAGATTCGTCTTTGCCTATGTTTTCGTCATTTTGTACTTCCTCCTGGGTTCCTTTGTTATAGTTCAAGCTGTACTTCTCCTTTAAGTTGTTCCAGAATTTCTTAAGCCCAAAGTTTATTCCGGACAATTACTCGCCGTTGGTCAGAAAAGCGTTGCTCGGTGATGTTCTAAAGATCCGGGTATTTCTGAAGGAAAGCTCTATGAAGGCCGGTCCGATAGGTGGTAAAGTCGGTCTCAAATATGGAGTTCTTATGATAGGAGCGCATTATAAAATAATTCATTGCTGTCCATTTCATAAGCTCTCTTGGCTTTCCAGCCTTCGTGGCGTAAGGATTGGTGACATGCGTCTCCTCAGAAACAGCGAGAGATGGGGTTATTATTACTATTATTATAACTTGTGATCTCACAGTATTCCTGAGGTTGTATTTTATACTGACGGGATTATGCCAAGTCAGTACAAAAAATAAAAATAATAAAAAATTGAAAAAAAAAAAAGTATTGTGTATTAAGAAATGATCTAACCATGCTACATGTTTTCAAAATGACCGATTTTTGGATGTTCCTGTGGATCTGTGTCTGTATCAATTCCTAATTGAGCCAAATGCGGTGTAAACGTTGTTGGGGTGAGACCTGTTACTGATATGACGAGAGTGACAATGATGGCTCTTTCCTGTTTCCACAGCCTTTTTACTTCCATTGCCAAGTCGGTGTATTTAACGATCTTCTCACTGTATTTCGCTTGGACGTTCTCGTCGTTGGGGACAGCCATGTCAATTAAATAAGTGATTTTCTCTTTTTTGGATTGAAAGGTGATATCGGGTCTGTTTGCGGGGATTGTTTTATCTGTGTGGATGTCAATGTCCCAGTAGAGCTTGTAGTTTTCGTTTTCAAGTATAGATGTTGGTGTATAATGGTAGTAAGGGTCTGTGTTCTCTGTTAGTTTTGTATGTTGTGGCTAATGCTTGATGAACGATCTTATTATTATTATTATCGAAGTTGACAATCAATTTCTCAACAAATGTAGGGTTCCAAGCCCATCCCGGATGCATCAAAAGAAGTGGACTGGTTTTTATTAATTCTATGTGTTGTCCTGTAAGATTTTTCTCTATGTGGTAAGTACTGAGCAAGTCTGCCTTCTGGATGTCGATGAAAGTGTTAGTATGCAGTCCTATGATTTTCAGCTTCTGTTCTAGTATTTTTGGAACTAGTCCAGTTGATGATACGATGACCCTAATCACATAAACCTTATTCAGACGCCACACCTGCTGTATCTCGATAACCAGCTCCGCATATTTGACCTTTTTCTCTTGACACTTATCCAACGCGTTGTTATTGTTGGGTACAGCGACACCTACCAAATAAGCTGCCTTTGTTTCCTTATTTAACAGTACCCCATGAGGCCGATTATTCGTCACCCGTCTGTCAGTGACAATTGCCCGGTCGTAATACAGTTTGATTATTTTCAAGCACTGAACTTGGTTGGTATTTAGAATAGGGAAAAAAGTGTTCAAGAGCCCGTGTTTATTGGCAAGCTTCTGGTGTATGATGTTACACACCTGGTTTTTTCGCTCGAGGAAGTCCGTGTTTGCTAGGTAAGTACAGCCAAATGTCTCGTGCTGTATACTCTCTAATCTCGACACTTATCGAATTCAACGGAGTGATCTTTGCTGATGAATTTAGTGTAATTTCGTATGTTAATAACTTGGTCCTGTATTGTCATCACAAATCTTTCTGTCTCTGGGAATAGTTATCCATCCTTCAGCCACCTGTTGGATGCTTCCTTATCTATGTGTGGCTGACTTAAGTCATTGTGATGTCGGCCGTGCACTGCCATTTGAGCCCACTGTTCTTGTTTGGTCAGGGTCTGAAATTGTCACTTGCGAGATTGAGTGGAGAGTATGCTGTCAGGAGTGCGAATTGGTCAAGTTAACTTTCAAATTATCTTCGTGGTAAGGTCATTCGAAGAGTTGGTGTCCTTGGGTTGTGTGACTTGAACTAGATCATCGTTAGGCGAGTAGCTCATTGTAGTCCCTCTAGCTTCATGTTAGTCCATTTCAAGATTTCTTATTATATATTTGTCTACCACAAAAATCATCCAAACCAGCGCCACACGCTTTTCGGGTTATCTAATTTATATGATACAAAATTAAATGTGTTTAAAATTGTTTTATTATCTGCAACATTGAATAGTGACACCATAAGCTATAACGCTTAAATATGGCAAACGATTTTCTAAAATATGACCAAAATCACCTTTTCGGACATGGTTAGCCTTTCTTGTCTCTCCAAATTTTTGTTGTTGTTTTTATTTGAAATAATACCACTTTCTTTAAAAATATACAAGATTTATTTACGAACAAGTAGATAAAAGTAGAAAACATATATTTCAACCGCAACTTCCATATACGCTATCGAGGGGAAGGCTTTAGAAACGCAGCCGAACTTTTCGGTTAAATAAGGCATTCAGTTCTAGTCGAGACACACATAAAAGTTGTACAATTGCATTTGTTGGATCCACGGGGGGACTTTAAATAGGAAGCATTCTGTTAGACAAAACGCCTTGAGATAAAGTATCTTTAATATTTGACAGGATTCGAAATAGAATCCTTAAAAACAAAACTTTTCTGTTATTCCAACTTTAAATTACTTCCGAGTGTTGTGCAGGATCTCCGACCCCAGGCATCACTATCGACCGACTGGTTGGGTGTTTAAAAACGTCCCGGTTTATTTTTATCGTTTTGTCCGCCCCCGATATATAATACAAACACGTTTTGTTGTCTGGTTGTGTGCCTGTTTGTTTAAGCCGAATTGAAAAATGTTCCGATTTTAAGTAAATAGCAGCAAAATAATATATTCTGTTTGTTTTCAAACAGGGTGAATGTTTCGTTTTAAATATTTTTCTTTATAAACATATAACGTGTTGAGGTGAATATTTGAAAAAAAGTACGAGAAACAGGAGACGTAACTCTGGCGAACTTGTTTCAATAGGGGTGCTCAAACGGTCGATCGCGAGTGCTTTTCGAGTAGATCTCGAGAAGAAAATTTTTTTTAGTAAGTAGGTACTTAACTAAACTACAAAAATTTATTACTTAATAAAATAACACTCTGCTAGCGGCAAAAGGCGGCTTTATCAAAGGAACGCGCGGTACTTGTCAAAGAAAAGCCGCGTTTTTTATTCTTGCCGCTTTTCTAGAAATTTCGAGCGGCGCGTTTGACGGGAACATTCGAGACTTTCGTTCACGCCCATATAAATGTTGCGCCTGCGGGAATTAGAGTCATTCTGAATTGCAACTTGAAGGCAATACTACGTCGATACAAAGTTTATTAAAACGTATCGTTTTAATAACGGTTGGGAGGAAGAATTTTTGTTTTGTATGGTGAAGGATAAGTGCATTTGTCTTATTTGTCGTGCGTCAGTTGTAATACCTAAGCGTGGTGACTTAGAGAGGCATTATAAAACGGTTCGTAAAAACTATGAAAAGGATTTTCCGCCACAGAGTGAATTAAGAAAACGAAAAGTACGTGGTTTGATATCTTGTTTGAAAAAAGAACAAAACATGTTCACAAGACCAGCCAAACAATCAAAAGCTGCTACGATCCCGTCATTTAAAATATCTCATATATAGGCGAAACACAAGAAACCATTCGAAGATGGATCGGTTGTGAAGGAAGCATTTATTGAAGCGAGTGAGACTTTATTTGGAGATTTTAAAAATAAAACAGAAATCATGTCTGCTATTAGAGAACTTCAGTTATCTCGTCCGACTGTCACAAGGCGTATTGAAGTCATGAGTCAGGACATGGCAGATAAACTAAAAAATGATATCATGGAATGTACATACTTTTCTTTACAGTTCGACGAATCCACCGATATGACAGACACTGCCCAGCTGTGTATTTTTATTCGGATGGTATTCAATGACATGTTGGCTAAGGAAAAATTTTTGACAATCATTCCTCTGAAGGGGAAGACCTGTGGCGAAGATATATATGACATTTTCTTCAATTTTGTAAAAAACTACAAGCTACCAATATATAAATTAGTGTGCATTACAACCGATGGAACACCAACAATGACTGGAAACAAAAACGGTTTTGTGGCATTGTGTCGAGCTAATGAAGATTTCCCTTCATTTTTTTTAATCCATTGCATTATACATCAACAAGTTTTGTGTTCAAAAGTTTTAAACACGGTGGAAATTATGGGCATTGCAACAAAAATTGTGAAATCCATCCGTTCACGTAGCTTGCAACGGCGGTTCTTTAAGTTGCAGTTGGAAGATAGGGAGTCAGCTGAACACACTGATTTAGTTCTTTACACGGACGTCAGGTGGTTGAGTCGCGGAAAATTCCTAGAAAGGTTTCAAGAATTATTGCCCGAAATAACAGCAGACGAAAGAGGTGTTGACACTCAGATGTTGAAAAACGAAAAATGGCTGACTCATTTGACATTTTTGACTGACATCACAATGCACTTAAACATCATTAACTTGGAGCTTCAAGGTAAAGGAAAAACTGTTATTGAGATGATTAGCGCAGTAAACCCATTCAAAAGTAAATTGCAACTTATGATAGATCAACTGAAAAGAAAGGATCTGAAACATTTTTCGTCTTTGAAAGCAAGGATTCCTCAGTTGAATTAT
The DNA here is from genome assembly GCA_030620095.1 of Kuschelorhynchus macadamiae. Lineage (NCBI taxonomy): Eukaryota > Metazoa > Arthropoda > Insecta > Coleoptera > Curculionidae > Kuschelorhynchus > Kuschelorhynchus macadamiae. The sequence goes on along the minus strand of JAUTXW010005349.1, from coordinate 1,256,187 downwards.
GATACGTATGAGGCTGAATTATCAAATATTTTGGGACAATTCGAAATGCGTTTTTATGATTGTAGTAAATTGGCAAATGTAGCATCATTTATGAGTTATCCTTTTTCATATAAAAACGTTGAAGAATTAGCTACTGAAATAGCAAGTCAGTCTAATATAAACTCATGTTCTGTTGAAAATGAGTTGGTGCAGATTATATCAGATATACATCTCAAAGCTACAGCATCTGATACAAATTTCTGGTGTTTTATATCTGAAGATAAATATCCGAATCTAAGGCAAATCGCCCTTCAACTGACAGCAATGTTTGGGTCAACTTACTTGTGCGAGTCTGCATTTTCTGAAATGAAGATAATTAAGTCAAAATATCGCAATCGACTAACTGACGATCATATGTCATCATGCTTGCGATTAGCACTCAGTGGTTACGTACCATCTTATGAAAAGTATGCTGAGGACATGCAGTGCCACGCTTCAACATCCAAAGTCACTCCTTAGTTAAGTTTAACATCATATGTAACTCTTTTGTTTTGTAACAACCAATAAACTCGCAATTTTGAATAACTATGAGTTTTTTCATTGATATTGTAGAGAAGAACCTAACTAAACCTAACCCAAACCTTGACTAAAATAATATATATTGTGCGGAAAGCTAATATCTATATATGCTACGGTACACCCTACCTAGGTAGGTAGGTAGGTAGGTAGGTTGTATGTATCGTGTCTGTACGACAACCCTGCATCACACATACTTGCAGCCTCTCAGAGTCGATCGTAAGTAATCTAAAAATATTGAGGTAGATCGCCAGCAGTTCAAGTTTGAGCACCCCTGCCTTAGAGCAGGATTATTTTTAAAGATAGATACAGGGCGTTTTTGAAAATGTTGCATGTTCAGGTATCCCTCGTATTCCAGCTATTTGATAACTGATCAAAAAGACGAAAACTATTTCTTTTACGACTTTTTCACTAGTACTACCTTCACAATAAGTATACGGGGTATTTATTAGGAGCAATGTGGACTTTCCAAAAATATATACATGTGTACATATGTAAAGTATTATGAAAGTTTATGTTGGTCTATTTCATACAATCTAATAAAAATACCCAAGGAGTTTGGAATTATAGTTACAAAGGTAACTTATTCTTAGCGCTATGGTTAGGATAATATCTTAAGAGTCCTTTTTGTTCATATTAGATATCCAGAAAGAAGGCAACCTTTTCGATACATATTTGTCCGCCTTAAATTTAGTAAAGCACAAGTCATTTATCCAGCCCCGTCCAAAACCAGACATCAAACAAGATAGAGCGAGACAAAAGAAATAAACGTCGTGGGTTATGTAGAAGCGACGCCTTCATCTTCTTTCCAGCAAACAGAGGAAGCAATGCCAAAGAGTTTTGCAAAAATATAAGTAACGCCCTTATAAAATCCACATAGTTCAACATTTACTTCTCGGCAATGCAGGCCGAATGTTGTTTTGCCAATGGTACTTACAACAAATCCTATCTAATGAATATTTTGCCAGACTCGCTATCTGGTCTGATGAACCTTATTTTTGAAGTGCGGAAATTTTTCACTCCCACATTAATTTTTTTAATTTTTGAGAGGGCACCACAAGGACGCTTTGAGGTTGGGGTCTCGCGTTCCATTTTTTTTAATGACACCTAATTGGCACATTATAATGCCGTTTCGTCAATAACGATGCTCCAAGCCACAACCCTGGGCTTTTAAGGTGACTTTTGGACGATAACTTGCCTCAAAGATGAATTAGTATGCACGGACCTGTAAGATGACCCCTTCGATTAATGGATCTTTCGATTATAGATTTTATTATAGGGTTTTGTGCAAAATAAAATATATAAAACTCGATATCTGTCTTTAGCGGATCTTCGTGCGGCAATCGATTTAACTCTCTAAAATTTGCGAAGAAGGTCTGTGATTCTTTTGAACACAACCATCATTTTAAAAGCCACGTTTGAAAACTCATTGCTCTTTCAAAATATTTTTTCACTTTTGATTTCCTAATTTCAGTTTTAAGTAAGATAGTTGATTATTGTTTTGTTTTAAAAATTAATTTAAAATGGAGTAATGAATAATTAAAAGTTGACAATTAAAAAAGATCTTTTGAATTAAATTTGAAATTGTTACTTCTTTAGTATAATAATTACTTACATGAATTTTGTTTTTAATGAATTTTAGTCATGGCCAACTACCTACTTATTGGACCCAAAAGAAAATTTTAGAAAACCTCAAATTTTGAGTTAATTTTTCAAAAGGAATAATGTGGGCTCATTATTCCTCATTAAAATAAGTAATAATATACAGGATGTTCCATTTAAAGAAATAAAGTATAGTTCGATAACTTTTTGACTTGATCCTATTGTTCACCATATTTTAAGTTTTATATCTTATACAATCTGATATATACCATCATATTTCTTTAAATACATCCTATCAGGCTATCTGAAGGTGATAATGTAAAGAAAGTTGAAGAATTTATATATTTTAATCTCAATACGATTGTGTCAGCCGATACTCGGTGAAAATCCTTAATAAAATTATGTAAAATGTTAAAAACAAAACTATTTTTCACAAACACTTCCACTGTATTTTTTAAAAACACATCATTTCGCTACACAGTAGCTTTCTATATTATCTAACTAGGTGTAATACATTTTAAGTCCTAACATTGGAACCTCTGGTGGAAGGTAGATCAAAATACAAGAGTTCTAACCACACTACACCACTTGTTACGTTCTGGACGCTTGTTTCGCTAACCAAGTTAGCATCATCAGCAGATGATATAAACTAAAGTAACTTAACCTAAACCGACATTTTAAATATTTTTTCTAGACCTCTCGTATATTTGGGATCATATGGGATTACTATAAACCTATTGGGAGCCTCAGATGCATGAAGAGTAGTGGCATCTTTTAACACTTTCTTATGCTTATGTCTATCTAAAAACAAAATTATCATTATATCCATTACGTCTAGCTATATTTCATTGTTAAAACGTTCTTTACTTAGTGGAAAATTGACTAACTTGTGAGTTAAAAAATGAAGCCATTTTGTGTTAACGGCAATGAAATGAGTCGGATGTTATATATCTATCAGTATTAGTAAATTTCCTATAAATATCAAATTCTAACTTATCGTTATTTCTAATATCTAATAACTAACCTGTCGAGAAAAGGTAATTGCCCATTGTTCTCCTTTTAGTACGTAAAATTAATGGAAGGATATTTATTGTTTAATGTTTCTAAAAAAGTGTCCAAATTTTCTGTTTTAGTATCAAAAATAGCAAATATATCGTCTACGTATCTATACCATACCCTTGGGAAATACTTGAGTTCTTTTTTGAATTCTAATCTACCAATAAACAAATTTGCAAGGAACGCAAATAAACAATTGCCCATCGCAATTCCCTCAAGTTGTTTATAATATTTACTGTTGAACTGAAAAAAATGTTGATTCATACATAATTTTGTAAGTAAATATTCATCAATAATTTCTTTCTTCAAATTATTGATTTCAAGTAGTTCCTTTAGGTACTCCAAAGCTAGTGGTATGGGTACACTAGGAAACAATGAGCTTACATCAAAATATATTAAAATTTCACCTTCTTTTAAGTGAACATTCTTAATTTTATCTAAGAATTCTAACGAGTTAGTAACCTCAAAGTTATTTAATTTGCTGAATTCTTCTACTAACCGTTTTGAAATATTGTACGTTGGTGATCCAACAGCTGAAACAATAGGTCTCATGGACTTCCCAGATTTATGGATTTTGGGAAGACAATACAGTTTAGATAACTGTGGGTTACTTTGTGTTAGTTTGAATTTAAGTTTATCGATCACAAGATTTTTACCCTGTTTTAAGGTACTTTTTACTTCTGTTATCATTTTTGATAGCGGGTTTTTCTCAATTGAATCAAATTGTCTACTCTTTCAAAATAATCTGATTTGTCTAGTATAACAACCTTATTTTTTTTGTCAGCTTTTAAATAAAAACATTATTTTTTCTTCAATCCCTGAAATTTTTACGAGAAAAATATTTTGACTTGTTAACAACGTTTTTTGAGATTTGATTTTTGCAAGCCTCTCTAATGAATTCTTTAGTTGACCCTGGCACGTATTGAATGGAACTTTCGATATTCGCTATAATAGTTGGTAAACTATTTTTTACTGGAGGCTCTGCAAAACCTTTATTCAAAATGGCGATTTTTCTATTATCCAAGGACTGTGAAGAATGGTTTTCTACAATGTTCTCGACTTCCGAAGAAATTTCTTTTTGTGGTTTCAACTTTCTCAATTTCTTTTTAAGTGAACACATTTTCTTCAAAAACTACGAACATTTTTCTTTGGAAATCTAACCATTGTTCAAATTCTAAATTACTAAGCTTATAAGTGAGATTTTTAACGAACATTTATCATTTAAAAACATAAAAGTCTGGGAATTTTTAAGAACTAACTATACACTTAAACTACCTAAAATTATTGAAAAATATTTAACAGAGATGAATTATGGAGTTCTACCTGATCGTTTAACAAACAGTTTTAACGTTTTAGCTTTTCTGGCTACTCCAGTATATTCAATTTATGATCGCTCTCAATTAAGTGGTTTGCATAATTAGATTCGGTTTTTCCCTTGATGAAACATGTATAGTGCTCGTCTATTCTCTGTTTGACCTATATTGTGATAGACAAAACATATTTGGTTTGGTAAGTGTGAATTGATAGGTCCAGAATTTTTTCCCAGTGAGCAAATTTAATTTGGCATCAAAATGGTGTTCCATATCACAAAAGTCAATACATAATCAATTTTTTTCAATGCATATTATAGGGAATGGATTGGGGAAAACGGTAATTACGATTGACCCCCGAGGAGCGCCGACCTTATCCCCCTAGATTTATTTCTACTTAAAGACACAAACCCATCAACTTCGTGGGAACATTCGGAAATAAAGTACTTCTATATATCTTAAAGTAAAAGTAATAGAAAATACAGTTTTTGGTAATAACTTTTGTACAAATCCTATATTTACAATTTATTTCAGTGCCTTAAGATTTGTTTATTATTATTTGATTTTTCGTAACATTATGTACATTGTCTACAAATAATAAAGTTCCTCCTTTATTATTGTCCTTCATAAAAGAAAGGTTCTATTTCAGATAATAATTTTACCGAATATTTAAACATTTTTTAAGAAATCATGGTTTTTGGGATTAGACCGTGTCAAATTGGAATTACTTTCGACGTGCCTTCAATTGCACAAGGCATCTTCAGGGATCGTTACTCCACGTCTGAACACTAATGAGCTCGAAGAGATTCAGGCGGGCTTTTATACCCGACTTGTGCTTGCCGAACCGTGACCCTGTGTTAAGATCGGTTTTGACGTGTGATGTAGACCGTAATCTGTGTCTCTATAGAAATTTTTTGTATGTTTAAATATTTCAATAGATTCTCTAACTTTTCGTTTATAAAAACCTGGAACCGATGCTAGAACCTTGGTTTCTTTACATTTATGAAATGGCCAGTGTTATGCTGGCTTTCAGCTACAGCAGAACAATTTGTTTCATTTTAATACATCCTTCATGTTCCTTAAGTCTAGTTAATATTGAGCGACCTGTTTCTCCCACATACACTTCTCCACAGGAGCAAGGAATTTTATGTACTCCTTCTGTTTGGAAAGCATTGTTCAATCTTCTTATGTGTATTGAAGATTATGTTGGACCGCCGAAGTAATCGTCCTATTTTGTCTGTAGTGCCATGTGTGTAGGGAAGAACAACACTACCTAATGGTGGCTCTTTATCATTCTCCTTTGGTGGAATTGGTTTACTATATCTTTTACTTGAACGCGTAATATCTTCAGTGCAATAGCCATTCTCTCTGAGAGCTTCGGTCAGTTTCGATGTTTCCGCTGTTAAAGAATCTTGATCAGAAATCGAAATAGCTCTGAATACTAGTGAGTTAATAACCGATTTCTTTTGTGCTGGATGGTGATGAGAATTTGCATTTAAATATCTATTTATATGCGTCGCACACTGGTCGATTTGCTCTAAATCATGGCATTAATGCATAAAATTTATTTCTTTTAACATTAGCCAAAATGTCCTAAATTTAAGGTCAATAGTCCAAGCAACAAGTTGGCTGTGAAAAAAATATTTCTAGCATCTGACATTCAGTGACAGCCGACGTTAAAACAGAAATATTTGCACCTAATAAGTATTAAAAATCTAAGGTGAAAATAGTGGAAAGCTTTAATAGTTGCTACAAAACAATAATACCTGGTTAGATAAATTGTTTGTGGTGTGTGTTAATTTGAGGTATGTAGTCACAAAATACGCATAAGATTTTTATAATAATCGGATATTAGCGGGAAGTTAGGACAAAAAACTGAAAGCCTTCAAATCGCAGCTTTCTTTTAAGGAACCTATAATATAAAAGACTTTTTGTTTATGTTCCGCTTCTGATCCCGGTTCCAAATATTTTTTTTTAACTCTTTGAATACTTATCTTAATTATCCCAAAACAAAAGTTTGCAGATATTTGCAGTTTTTTTCATAAAATTTAAAATAAAATTGCGTGTTAGGTCGAAAATTAAACTTTGCATTTACAAGTGTTGTGTTTGAATGATAACATTCAAGTTTTATATCACTAGTTATGGAATATTTTACTGTATTTTGTTATTAAATAGACTAAATAATTGTTGAAAATAAAATCTGGCTAAATTCCTCTGTTTATGCAGGGTGTGTAATTAATTTGTCAAAGTTCAAAAACGTTGAGAAAAAAAATAATGATATAAAGTTATGAACTCATGATTATAATAATTCTGCAAAAAATAGGTATACTTTTTTTTAAATTTAAAAGTTCATTAATTGTCTTATTTCAAAATTTTATTATCCGCCTTCTTCAATTTTTTTACAGATATGGAAGAAATTGTGGTTTTAAGTCATAGAGACCTCTTTAATATACTGCAAAGTTGTCCTCAAAAAAATATCCAGTCGAGATTTTCCTATTTACATACTCGAATATTAGAGCTTACAAATCATGAAACTGTATCAAAAAGTTCAAAAATTTAAATTTCACGTTTTAAAAGTCAGTTTTTAAGTAAATGGGCAGCAGTTCATCGGACAAAGGAGGCTTTTATAAGCAAGTACGTTAAATGGTTGGACCTTACTATTAAGTTTCAAAAAAATATTACCAGACATAAAGGACGCCCTAAGATCAGTTTTCAGGATAGCAGTGAGCGAACAAAACGTTTAAAAACTGGCCTCCTTCGCAGTGCAACCAGTACACAAGAACTTGCATATGCAACACAAATGAGTTTCCGTGCAGAGGGGAATGTTATGGCCTCCAAAATATTAAAAGATATAAGTAACGTGCCACAAAAAGCTGAAGAATATTGCACTGCGTTAAATAATATTAAAAAATCACATTCTAAATTAACTAGTGATGAAGCTCTCTCTCTGATAATAGAAGCAAAGTTAAGCAAGAGCCAATATAATTTAATCAGAAATCAGGTTAAGGAGAAAAACTGTGACGTGTTTCCTGCATATGATGAAGTTCTGGAATCAAAAAGGCGATGCTATCCTGCACAAATTAATATTCATTCTGACACCGAAGCTGAAATTACGCTGCAATCTCTACTAAATCATACCAGTGAAAGATTGATTCAAGTTCAAGAATCAGTGGTTCAAGGTTTTGATGAAACGGATATTGATATGAGCTTAGTGTGCAAGTGGGGGTTCGATGGATCCTCTGGACAATCAGAATATAAACAAAGATTTGAGGGTGTAAATAAATTGGACAGTAGTGTATTTTTAATATCCTTAGTGCCTATTAAACTGGTATGCAACAAACCCAGACACTTTGAATCAATTATCTGGCAGAATCCAAGATCCTCATCCCCTCGGTTTTGTAGACCACTTAAGTTACAATTCGCTCGCGAGACAACAGAACTCACTATGCAGGAAAAGACAAATATGGATAATCAAATTAAAAGTCTTGTTCCCTTTAGGTATATTGTTAACAATAAAACAATAACAGTACATTTTGAACTACATCTCACAATGATTGACGGCAAAGTTTGTAATGCTCTAACATCAAATAATTCAACACAAAAGTGTTATATTTGCGGGGCCACATCTAGAGACTTCAATAATATTGAGGCTGTAATTCAAAGATCGACTGATGACAATAATTTTAAATATGGACTTTCAACACTACACGCCTGGATACGTTTTTTTGAATGCCTTTTACATTTAGCTTATAAAATGAGCATTTCAAAGTGGCAAGCTAGAGGTGCGGAAGATAAGCTAAATGTTTTAGAGTCAAAAAAACGTATCCAGGAACAACTTCGTTCTCAGGTAGGGTTAATCGTCGACAAACCGAAGCCAGGTTTCGGAAGCTCTAATGATGGCAATACTGCGCGTAGATTTTTTGAGAATGCAGATATAGTATCAGAAATAACTAAAATTAATATTGATTTAATTAAAAAATTTCATGTGATTTTGCAAACTTTGTCGTCAGGATTTGATATTGACGTAAATAAATTTAAAACATATGCTTTAGAAACAGCCAAGCTTTTTGTGTCCTTATACCCCTGGTATGTAATGCCTGTTACAGTGCATAAGGTTCTACTTCACGGATCAGATATAATTAACTCCTACCTCATTCCAATAAGGCAACTATCCGAGGAGGCACAAGAAGCGCGGAATAAGGACATAAAAAAATATAGGGAGGATTTTTCCCGGAAAACTTCCAGAACGGATAATTTAAAAGATGTCATAAATCGCCTTCTTGTCTCCTCGGATCCGTACATCTCAAGTTTAAGAAAACTGCCACAAAAAAAATCAAAACATTCCATCCTGAGGCACTAGAATTATTTAAGACTCCATTAGTTAATGATAGTAATGTTTAGGCTTTTAAATTTTAGGTCTGATTTCGCCAAATATCTAAACTGGGATTTTTCAGCTAATCTTAGAATTCTTAGATTAGGATCATATGTCAAAAATGTTGTCCATTATTTTAAAGGAATCTTGTATTTATTAATCTCGGTTTAAACCCGTGATTCCGCCAAAAAAATAGGTGACAAAGTTTTTGACATAATGTCATTCCAAAGATTAGATGGTAATTCCAAGTTTAGATATTTGGTATTTGGTGATCGTTTTAGTTTAATTTTTACTTAAGATAGTATTTCTAGACATAATACCTAAATAGTAAGCCTATTTGTAGATTTTTTATACTACATGCACAATGGTGACATAGTAAATTTAATTTACAGTTTTGTTTTATGCTGGATTTCACCAACTAACCCAAGTATAATAAATCCGAGATTCCATCAAAATATAATTGATATGACTAATTGACATATGTTGATCTAATCAAAGATTAGATGATAAATCCCAGTTTAGATATTTGGTGAAATCCGGCCTTAGAGATAAACATAACTAGACAGTAAACACAGAAAAGTATGTTTTATATATTTTTAATAATCATTGTTTTGTGACTACACCCTGTATATTAATGCGCTTCTTATCAATTTCATAAAATCCTACGTAATATACATAACCCTAAATGTCTATAGATATAGATGCAATTATTTGCTAATTAAAACTTAGAATAGGAATTAATTTCAAAATGTACTGTTAATTTTTTTTTACATTTTCTTAATAATATTTTTCCCTGGGTCAAAATAGTTCACCAAACATTACACTATTCAGTAATTTTTTTTTAAATAAGTGTAACTAACCTTATTAAATAAGTTTTCAGTAATAATAATGATGTTTCTATTTTTTGCCACGTTTTCGCAAAAATCGACCAGTGTGCGTCGGTTTTCTATACATTTTCCTTCCTTTGAACACATACATCTAGAAAGGGAATTGTTCCACTAAATTTCCATCGTGAACTTAATATTATGATGTTGCTGATTAAGGTGGTCCAGAAATATGAGGAGATTATCCTGTCCATGAGGCCACACAACAAAAGTATCATCTATATATCTAAACCACCAGTGCTTCGGTTTTAGTGGAGCGGGTGTTAGAGCAATATCCTCAAAGGCTTCCATAAAAATATTCGCTACCACAGGTGATAGAGGAGATCCCATAGCTGCCACTGAAGTTTGTTCATAAAAAGTTCCTTGAAAAATGAAATAAGTAGATGTAAGACAAGCTTCCACTAGGTCTATTAAATTCTTATCAAAATTATTGTTATAAAAGGATTGGACAATGCTTGCGATCCCCGAAAGATCTTGTACCTTTCCAAACAGAAGGAGTATATAAAATTCCTTGCTCCTGTGGAGAAGTGTATGTGGAAGAAACAGGACGCTCAATATCAACTAGACTTAAGGAACATGAATGATGTATTAAAAAGAAACAAATTGTTCAATCTGCTGTAGCTGAACACCAGCATAACACTGGCCATTTCATAAAAGTAAAGGAAACCAAGGTTCTAGCATCGGTTTAAGGTTTTTATAAACGAAAAGTTAGAGAATCTATTGAAATATGACACAGGCTACGGTCTACATCACACGTGGAAATGGATCTTAACACAGGGTCACGGCTCGGCGAGCACAAGTCGGGTATAAAAGCCCGCCTGAATCTCTTCGAGCTCATTCAGTGTTCAGATCTCGTGGAGTAAAGATCCCTGAAGATGCCTTGGGCAATCGAAGGCGAAACGTCAGATAGTAATTCCAATTTCACACGGTCTAATCCCAAAAACCATAATTTCTTAATTGACCAAAGCCGTGAAAGCTTCCGTTCTATATTTAAACATTTTATTGGGCCGCCATTTAGTTTTGCCATATAGGATTCTCCCTGAAAAATTACCAGTCTATCTCTATTTAACACAAGTTCATTGGATGAGTAATTTTTGGTAGTGAATTTTTTAACAATTCATTAAGTCGCCATTTTATTCCTCCATAATGGATTTTCACATAAACTTTACCAGTTTAATCGCACATCACACTTTATTTATTTTTATTTATTATTTATTATTTTTGTGCAAATTTCGAAGTTTATTCGGTAAGTAGTTTTTTAATAATGATTTTTTTGACAATTAATTTTTGAGAAAAATTGGAAATCAATGCAGACAGACAGATCGACTAAATTGACAAAACATATTTTTCGGGGTCCAAAATCTCGGAGTATGATTGTTTAATGTTTACAAGAGGAAAGTAAGGAGCAGGAAAAAAACATGAGTTCAGTTAAGCGCTGATAACCGAGCTTCTCCGCCGTCCCCCCAACCCACCGCCGACCACAGACGTAATACAGCACGCAGCGTGAATAGGTTCAGTGATTTACGTCCAGAGCTATTGTGCCCCGCAATTACACACACGAAGACGTCGTTTCGGGGGGGTCTCGGGCCACCGAGGCGTCTATAGACTGTCCCGCGGCGCTTCGACAAATTTGGCCCCGGTTATGATTGTAAAGCAGCGGGGCCACCTTGTTGGATACGGCGGAAGCCAGATATGATTTAAGTACTTATTTCTTGTTCCCATAAAATTTTGCTTTATTGTCGGCCATTTTCCAAGTGGGTTATTGTAGATATCGCCAGAGAAAATCTCAGTTCCACATGAACGGGGGCAAACCGTTTTGAGATCGCCTGTTTTAAATGCATCTATCGTGGTAGTGTGTTGTTGTTTTTTTGAGTCTACATACCTGATTAAAATGTATGCATACTAATTTATTTCAGATTGACAGCTATTTCGACACCTTGGGTCTTTTTAGAAACTGAAATTTTTAACAATAATAAAAGAATAAAGTGTCTAGCTACTTAACCTACGCAGACACCTGGGGAACTCCAATATTAACCACACTTTCTACTGACAACACATCACCAACCCTCACATTGTGTCTCCTATTTACAAGGTATCATTTTAACATCTAAACGCTGTCGGGGCTAAAGTTGTATTTACTAAGCTTATGCAGGAGAACTTCTTAGTCGACGACACGCGAAGCCTTCTTTAGGTCACACAGAAGAACAGTATTATATTGAAATCTATGGTATAATTTTATGATATATGACAACAAATCTAAAATACATAGGACTATGCTTTTATTTTTCCTGAAACCGAACTGAGATGGGCAAAAGTAGTTGTTGGTTTCAGAGTGATGCACAACCTGCAATGACATACACTTTTATACAGCTTTAACTGTTATCGGTAGCAAGGATATCGGTCTCTAGCTCTCTAGTTGGTCTTTGTCCCCCTTCTTCTAGATTGAAACTACTATGGCGCACTTCAGGACAATAGGGAAAGTATTCCGGTTTAATAAATAAACTAGTACTGGATATTCAACTATCATTTTGTGCTGTTTTACTTTTTAGGCGGTGTACTACGGACAAAATTACAAAAATTGTACGGAGATCTAACATTCGCACAATTCTTAGTACACACAAAAAGATTTAACAAGATTTAAGACCACGATACGTATCGTGCAATGATGTAATTCCTTTATAATCAAAAGGGGATTATAAAATTCCTTGTTCCTGCGGTAAAGTATATAGATGAAACTGGTTGGTCTGTGTTTGCTAGGCTAAACAGACATGCAAGGAGTAGAAGTAAAAAATAAACATCAATAGAGGTGTAGGCTAAGTGCTTCACTATGGGTGGAAACCAATCATCACAGGGACTCACGTGGCTGTAGACACAGGTCGGCTATAAATATCTGAATTCTGCCGACCCGAACTCATTCGTTGTTTTTATCTTACACAGTCAAGATCCATGAAGTTGTTTGGTGCAATTTCAGGGAAAACATTGAAAAATAATCCCAATTGGCAACGGTCTAAATCCAAGGACCATAATTTCTTAATTGATCGTGAAGCTTTCATGCTTGATCTATGTTAACAAGCTATATGTCAGGTTGTGATGTTTTGTCCATTCCTTATCATATAGGTTATAAAAATGAAATGAAAATAGGTAATATTTTATAATCTGTATATTTAGCCTCAATTCTAATTTTTTAACTAAAATGTCGATTAAGTTATAACAATGAAATTCGTACAACAAAAAATTCCCTAACCGATATGTTACTAAAAACACATTAAATATTAAAATAAAATTAAAACTGGTATAGGTAGTAGAATATCTTTGAAATAATAACATATTATTACTTGATTTTTTTAGGATATACTGAAGTTTTATTCCTCTCCTTTTTGAACTCTTACAGATTTCTAAATTGAAATGTAAAATAAATTGTACAACATATTTTTTATTTAAATGGAAAATTTAACATGTCAAATTTTAAATCTGTTTTTGGGTGTCCAAAATTCGTTATTTAAATAATATTATATGTTTATTTAAGTAAGAATTGCCGAATTTGTATCTTTAAAATATCTGAAAATATAATTGTATGTTCGCCGGAAGCATTTAAAAACATAACACCCCAAATTGCTTCCATAAAAAAACACTAACTTCAGAATTAAAAGTGTGACATCCAAAAATCGGATATGGAGCAGGGCAATTGACGGGTTGCTTCCCGAAAAATCCAGGCCAAAATATGAGTATATTTTCAATAGGTTTCAAAAATGGTGCAGAGAGAAGAATGTGCAGAACTGTGGGAATGAAAAGCTACTTATTGTATACTTCGGGAAGTTATCCACTAACTATAGATCTTCATCTCTTTGGGCGTTTTATTCTATGATAAAAACAATGATATCTATTAAACTCAATATTGATATCCGCAAGTTTAGAAATTTAGTCGCCCTTAAAAGAAAATTTGAGGGATATATTAACTAAAACCAATATTACAACAAAAAATACTTATTTATGAAAGTAGCATTGATTATCGGGCTTGCAGGAGCTTGCAGGCGAGAAGAGTTAACAAATTTGTTGATGGAAAATGTCAAGGATGAAGGGCGATGTTTTCATTTTTTTTACCGAAAACGAAAACAAAGGGAATTCTTTGTAACATCTGGAAATATTCAAGAGATAGATATGGTTCAACTAGTCAACATTAACCTTCGCCCATGTAATATCGAGCATGGTAGGTTTTTCATCCAATTTCGAAATAGTGTGTGTATAAAGCAACCGGTTTGCATTAATTGTTTTGGATCCTTGCCAAAACAAATTGGTTTGTGCCTCAAACTCGAGCATCGAGAAGAATATACGATAATGTCAACACAAACTTCAGAACTTTTTTAAATAAAACTTTAAGTGCTTTTAACAAGGCCTTCCCGCTTAAGAATATCAAACCTAAGCGGCATAAACCGTGGACCACGAAAGGAATACGAATTTCTGCTAAAAATATGCGCTCGCTCTCATATATAAAAAAATTCACCGACTCCTTTCTTATTCTCGACTATATCTCTAACTATAGGAGGATCTACACTACTCTTATTAAGTCAGCAAAAAAATTACTCTACCGAAAACGTCTAACAAACTCAAATACCGTTTCAAAAGAAACCTGGTCCATCATCAATAATCTCAGAAACAAATCAAACCCTGTGACTCAGATCTTGCCAGGGGCTAATGATCTAAATGATTATTTTATTAATGTAAGCAAAAATGTTACCTCTAGTATCTCGTCAAGTTTGGACCCTCTTTCCTTTCTCCCTCCTTCAAAAAATTAAGCTGATAGCTTTTTCTTAAGTCCTGTTAGCAACACTGAACTATTGAAGGTAATAAATAATATCAAAAGTAAATCTTCGTGTAGCACTGATGGTCTATCAATTAGAATATTCCTGAACTTGCCACTCCCAGTCATAGAGGCCCTTACAACATTAATAAATGAGTCCTTTATAAAAGGTGTATTCCCTGATTGCCTTAAAACAGCTATAATTATTCCACTTCATAAAGGCGGCGAAAAAACTAACTCTTGCAATTATCGCCCAATTGCACTACTACCAGTGCTTTCAAAAATCATCGAAAGGCTACTGAAGAATCGTCTTATGCCATTTCTCCTGAAACATCAGATAATATCCCCGGAGCAGTTCGGATTTCTACCCAACAAGTGCACCAGCGACGCCATGTTCACGTTGCTTAGAGGCGTCTACTTATCTCTCAATAACAACCACCCAACTGCCTCAGTTTTTTGTGACTATGCGAAAGTCTTTGATTGTGTTAGTCATGAAATTCTGATAAACAAACTAAATTTTTATGGAATTCGTGGTAAAAGGCAACAACTTGTAAGGGCTAATGGTTCCGATTCTGATTGTAAGTTGATTACAAGTGGAGTCCCACAAGGTTCAGTCTTGGGACCTATTCTTTTTTTGTTATACATTAATGATATCACGAACCTTAAAATTAATGGAAGAATTTCCCTTTTTGCTGACGACACAAGCATAACTTGGATTGATTTTTTATACAACGTCTTTACACTCTAGTATCTCCAAAGACTTGTTTATAATTAAGGCTTGGTCTGATTCCAATATGCTTTGTTTTAATGTCGATAAAACGGTGGCGTTATCTTATACGGGAACTTTACAACCACTTCAGGTACATAACAGCCCTATTGAATACGTAGAGTCGGTTAAATTCCTGGGTTTAAATATAAACAACAACCTAAAATGGTCTAATCATATTGACACTTTAACTAGAAAACTTTCTACCGCCTGCTTCGCTATTCGATCAGTTTCAAAAGAACTAGACGTTCCTTCTGCCAGACTTACTTATTTCTCTTTATTTGAATCCCACCTCCGCTATGGCCTGCTGTGCCACCGAGCAATTTCGTACTATTTTTATGCTTCAAAAGAGAGCCATTCGTTATTTGTTTGGTCTAAATAATACAGCTCACTGCCAATACTATTTCAAAAAACATGAAATATTAACACTTCCTGCATTATTTATTTTAGAAACGGTATGTTTGCTGAGAAAACATATAAACACCCTCCCAGAAAGGCCACAACATGTATACCCTACCAGAAACTCTAGGCATGATATATATCTTCCCATTCCTTCCTCAGAATTAATAAAAAAATCAATTATTTACAACGCCATAAAACTTCGAACAATCTGCCAGTACATTTAAAATCTATCCCTATGCTTGCACAATTTCGAAAAAACACCAAAGCATACCTCATTGAGAGACCATTTTACAGCGTTAATGATTTTTAGAGCGAGTAAGTCTCTTTAAATTGTCACTAAATTCGCTTGTTTACTTAAATCTTTTGTGAGTCATGTCCTAACTGGTAGCATAGAATTTTGAAAATTATCATATATAGAAAAGAACTGTCGAACATTCACTTAAAACTTAATTATTTTTTGTATACTACATTCTACACTAGTTCATTATACCTTCTGTTTAACATCACAATTATTTGTATAACTATAATAACATAGAGTTTAAGGTCGCATAGTGGCAATTTTGATTTCAATGTCATCGAAATTATTTACCTCGTACATGTGTGTTTGTTTACTTTTACAAGGTTATTAGGATTCATTAACTGTTTTGCGGCAATGTTATGTTATATTCTAACGTGTGTTTTACGATTTGGTAAATTGATAATTTACATTTTTAAAAAGCATTGACCTATCGAAATTCTTTTCGATTAATGTTTTGATATGTCTTATTTTAGGTATATTTTGCTTTGTCCATAAAATTGTAAAATTTTTCTGCGGCAATAAAGCATACTTTTGTTTGTTTGTTTGTTTGTCATTGCTTCCGAAGATCATCTACGTCGCTATTGGCAGATTCAGGAGCTGACATTCTAACAGTAGAGCGTCATGGTGTCTGGCGATCCAACACGGTTGGGGAAAGCTACGTTGAAAATTCTGCAGAACATAAAAGAAAAATTGCATCCAAAATTCTGGGTGAAACGGGAGAAACTTTGGACGAGACCCGAAAAAAAATGAAACAAAGCTATCAGACGACCAGTTTAAATAATGCTAACAATGTATTGACTACAAATTTAGCAAACGTATCTGCTTCGTCAGTAATTTATTTGAAAGATTGCAAATATTGTACTATTAATATTTATAATAAATATTTTTTTATGTTTTATAGTTTTTAATAAAATAATGTATAAAAATTTTCTTCGCTTTTTCTATATTATAAATTTCTAATAAAAAAAAATGAATTAGTGAAAATATGTCTCGAGGGACGTAGATAAGATAAATTACGTCATTGAAAGTTATATGGAACTGTGAAAAACGCATTCAAAAATGTTAAAACATTCAGAAGTAGCTCCAAAATAACATTACTTTTTGAAAGATGTCAAATGAAAACGGAAATTATTAATTGATATGACAACTCGTCTTGAGTATGAACTGTCAATTATTTTTTCATTAGCCATTAGCCCGGAGCTGACTTTTATGAATCGATCGATTGTTTTTTTTTCGCGAACTCGGCACAAATCTGTATTTCAATTATGTCTGCCAAACAGACGGAACACGGCGGCGGCGGTAGCGTTTGATATTTTAATGGCCGAAGGTAAAACCTTCCCTCTACTCCCTCCGGAACGCGAAAATGGAACTGATAATTAATTAAAATGGTCACGTTTATTAATAGGGAGCCAAAGCAAGAGAGAGATAGAGAGAAAAAAAGGAAAATGATTTCCGGGAAATTCTTCTGATCGAAATACAATATTTTCAGATAGAAATTTTTAAAATTGGTTACGATATCGCGGACGCTTCCGATATTAAATTCAAAAAACAAGAATTATTTATTTTATAGCGGCGAAAATGAAATTTCATTTTTAGCGAAGTGAAATAAATTGTCGGTGATTTTCGTTCGTGTCAGTTTCTAAAGAGTTATGTTTGCTATTCTGGCGCTTAATAAAAAATGTATTAATCAAATGAGACTTAAAAATATTATTTACTTTACCATTACAACAATTTAATAGCAAAAAATGTATTAGTTATTTACTATCAAGCAAACTAACAAATTAAGTGAAATATTATTTAACTTTACCTCTTCTGACTACATTTATAAAATAAGCCTCTTGCATTTACTTGAGTCTAGAAATCAATAAATTGATATAATATAATACAATCACACTACCCAATACCAAATATCAAATCTATTTACATAATTTTCACCTAAAAGATTAGTTTAATATAAACTGCCATCAGATCCAACAGAACGCGCCCCCTCTGAAAATGATTGATTATTGGAGTGACGTTAACAAATTTCCCAAGCTTCTGTTGCGTTATGTGAAAAATTTGATAATTCAACTGGTTTTCGACGAGATCTATTATACAGTGTGTCCCAGATTCGCTTCTCTATACAGGGATCTCGGCTCCTATTATACCTACAGCAACAAAGGTTAAATGAGGAAAGTTTTAGAGGAAATTTATTGCATTCGATATCCGGCTTTAGATTTACGATCCAACAATTGTTTTTCGAAATATCGGGGAAAAACCGAAAATAGCGGACTTCGTTTTTGGCCAGTATATCCAGAACGGTTAATTTGACAGCTGCAAAAATGTGACATTATTGGGACATATTTTTAAGACAAATAAGATGGCGTATACGACACGTCTTCATTTTTTTTTTGTTAACCCGAAACCCGCCTCAAAATTTCCAGTCTGGTGATATCTCACAAGTGCATTAAAGATTTTAGTATCATCGAAATATTACACTTCGTAAAGTTAGGTTTCAATTTTTTCTAAGGAGGCCATGATTTAAAGGAATGTTAGCTCTCAATGCTTTTCTAAGGAGGCCATGATTTATCTGTAACAAAATTGGATTTTGACTTTGACGTTCAGTTAAATAGTTGAAAGTATCAAAGCTGTGTTTTAATAAGTAGTAGGTACTCTTTTATCCCAATAAAATAATAAATCTGACACATAAATTGTCAAAACCTATAGAAAATGGCCGGCATTCCGTATTCAAATGAAGATAAGGTTGACATGTTAGCTCTGTACTTTCAATCATACAAAAACGTCGACGTTACCTCAGGAAGGTATTTGAAGATGTACCCCGAACGACGGCAGCCTTATAAAATCCAATTCAGGAAAATCGTAGTTAATTTAATTAACCACGGTGCCTTCGAACAACCTAGAAGCGGATACAATAATAACAATGAAAATCAAGGCAGAAACATTTTACAAGCTATCAACGAAAACCCTAGTGCATCGGTAAGAACTGTAGAACAGGAAACTAATGTGCCGAAATCAACAGTACAGAGAGTTTTAAAAAAGAATAAGTACCATCCATACAAACCCATAATAGTACAAGGACTTAAGGAAACTGATTTTCCAAGACGACTACAGTTCTGTGAGTGGTATACTAGGAGATGTAATGAAAATCCTGATTTTGTAAATCATGTCTTGTGGTCCGATAAGAGCAGGTTCACGAATTGTGGAGTCTTTAATAGGCACAACCGTCATCATTGGGCTGTGCAAAATCCTCACGAAGTGGTAGAGAGACGTCTACATATCAGATTTGGAAGTAATGTTTGGTGTGGGATCATTGGTAGGTTAATATAACCAATCTTTTTTAATAGGCACCAAATGATGGTCAAATAATAATCTTTTTTTTTTTCGTTTAGTTCTTTAATGATACTAAAAGAGTATAATCTAATAAAAAAAAGTAAAACGTTCTGCTCTTCTACGTCAGTCAACTTATTTTTTTGATATTGTATTACATTTTTATTCAGTTATTTTGATTGTCTGCATTTAATGGTTTATTATTACCCGGGAAGCCTAGTTCTTGCGTTATGAAAAAAATACCATATTAATCAAATGTAGAATTATTTTTCGATTTTCATTATGATTTACAGAAAGGCGTTCAGCTGTACTTCCGAATAATTTAAATTTTAAAGCGCAAGGGGTTTGTTCTTTTGATATTTTATGTTTTATTAAGGCACGGTGTACTTCTTTAAGATTATTATATCACTGAAATAAATTGATTTAGTATATCCGAAATTAATATGCAATACCAACAAAATAATTTATTACGACTATTACTTCCCGCTAACAAATATGTTTTCGTTTTCATAATAAAGCTGAATAGATTTCAACTGTATACAAGCTCATTCATTACGGGATGTTTCGATAATTATTTTTGAAAAGAAAATATCTACTTCTTAATAAAGATAATTTTCCCTTTATGATTTATAGTTTCTAGTACCACCCGGCCGACCCTGCCGCTCTTGACTGTTGGGCACCTATTTATAAATTATTAATCATTGCAGGAAATCGACTTATTGGACCATTTTTTTTTACTACAATCTAAACGGGCAGAGGTACCTAGAGCTTTTGCGAAACCAGGTTGTACCAGGTTTACGAGCTATTCTAACGGAAGTTCAATTAAGAAGAACTTGGTTCCAACAAGACGGATGTCCGGCTCACAATACCATTCAAGTCAGGAACTTCTTAAGAGAGAAAGAAGTTTGACGAAAGAATAATGTCTTTAAATGGTCCAATATCTTGGCCTCCTAGATGCCCTGACCTGTCGCCCTTGGATTTCTACCTCTGGGGTCACACAAAGAATGAAATCTATGAATTCGATCTCCCCATGACCATAGAAATCCTGAGACAAATAGTTCTGGACATATTTAGAAATATTAACCGAAATACACTTACCAGGGTTGCACGAAAAACAGTCACCAATTGTCAAAAATGTCTTGATGCAAATGGACGTCATTTTGCAGATTTTTAAATTAATGTTACCCACTTACAAAATAGTTAAAGCTCATTTATATTTTTTAAGTCGTTATTTACGTTCATGTTGTATTGAAAATTCAATACATACTTACTTATTAATGTAATCTTGTGACAAATAAATCATGGCCTCCTTTAAAAACATTGAAACCTAATTTACGAAGTGTCATATTTTGATGACACTAAAATCTTTAATGCACTTGTGAGATATCACTAGACTGGAAATTTTATGCTCTTTCCAAAATTCGGAAAATCCAATATGGCGGCCATAAGAAAAATGAAAGTTGAGGCGGGTGGCGGGTTAACAAAAAACAATGAAGACGTGTCGTATACGCCATCTTATTTGTCTTAAAAATGTGTCCTAATAATGTCACATTTTGGCAGCTGTCAAATTTACTGTTCTGGATATACTGGCGAAAAACGAAATCCGCCATTTTCGGTTATTCGCCGATATTACCCAAACTTATTGATCGATCGTAAATCTGAAGCCAGATATCGAATGCAATAAGTTTCCTCTAAAACTTTCCCCATTTAACCTTTCGTGTAGGTATAATAGGAGCCGAGATCCCTATATAGAGAAGCGAATCTGGGAGACACTGTCTTGCATACTATAAAATGACACTACTCTATTTTTTCTACTATTTCTATTTTTAAAGTAGGTACCATCCTGCCGAAAAAATTCTGGGTTTAGACCTAGACTTTTAGGAAAAAGTTCTTGGTTTGAGGTGCCGAAAAAAAAATCTGGCACAGCAAATCTTCCGGATTATTAGTTTCTTTTGAAGTTATTAGTTTGATTAATTTTGTTTGTGACTGCACCTGTCAAAAAATATATATATTTTAATCACCGACCAAAAAGCGATTATTTACACGCGATTGAAAGATGGTAAACAAATAAGAAACATCGGAGATGAATTGGGAATTAGCAAAAACACCGTGTTGTTGGCTAAACACAAAATTGCAGAATATGGAAGTATTGTTAGAAAACCCGGTTCCGGTCGCCCCAAAAATTTCGAATAACGTTCAAGATATAGAGTTAATTAATTTTCTAAGAGATCATCCCTTTGAAAGAGCAATAAAAGCGAAAGAAGAGACACATTTTCCTGGTTCGGCTAATACAGCTCGTAGTAGAATTCGTAGTTCGGATATAAAAAGTTGTAATATGTAATAATAATATGTGGGAAAACGTAATATTTTCCGATGAAAAGACCTTTCAATCGTGTAAAAATGGGAAAATCCGCGTTTCAGGTACGAGATGCAATATACTCATAAGACAAATCGAAGTGGACGCTTTTCTATAAACGTTTGGGCTTGGATTAGTGCAAGGAGCCCAGGAGTTTGCCAAATAGTACAGGGAAGACTCAATGCACAACTATATTGCAATATACTAAACCAAGTTAAGATACCATCAGTTGGTGCAGTATATGGCCAGTATTTTATATTCCAACACGATAATGCTCCTATACATAAAGCCCGTATAGTTCAACAGTATTTAGAAGAAAATCATATTCGTGTTCTGCCGTGGCCTTCGAAAAGACCCGATATCAACCCGATAGAAAACTTTTGGGGTGAAATGGCAAAGTTTATGTATAAACACAATTTCCAACGCCATTGTAGTTCAATAGTTCATAACTTTATATTAAACCTAATAGTATTTTGAACCTAAAGCAAATGACACACTTATTTTTACTTATGGTCCTTGTAAAATTATTAACCCGTAGGCTATTGTCATGGCATAATACATAAAATTAATTAATTTAAAATTCACACAAGAATGTGATTTAAGAAGTTTATATTCCTGTGATAAACCTTTCAATGTAAATTCCGAGGCTAGCGCAGTAGCGTAGCTGCAGTTTTCAACAAAAGGCCACTTATTCAAACGATACGCTCGTACATAATCCAATTGTAAATATTACCCTAAAAACAGGGGACAGACTGAGAACTGACTTAAGGGGTCCTAGTGTTTGAAAGAGATAGTTCTTTGTTTTGTACTTCGTTGTCAACTTCTTAAAAAAAACCATACTTCCCTTGGGCTCCAGTATTATCGAGCCCCTGGCATCAGTGGGCCCCCCTTCCTCGTGTGGGGGTTAGAGGAGGTGTAGCTACACCATTGGGCTAACCATACGTTCTGGTTTAAGGACTTCGGATCTGTCTAGATTTTGATCAGCACTCACACTTGGTGGTTTTACTAAAGTTTTCGATGTGTCTAAAACCTCGCTGCCAGCAGCTGGGCTAGCTTGTAGGTTATCTCCACATTATTCCACTATAACAGCATATGTTGTTGCCCCCCCCCAATAATTCTAAAATAACACCGTCAGACGTAGATGAAATTATATATTTTATAGTATTTGCTTTCTTATACTAATAGTTAAGGTCTATTTCACAGCGTTGGCTTTTGAATCTCTATTTCCAAAGCAATCAATTTTTTTTATATGTTTAGTTATATTAAAGTTATTTAAACACTTACATCAACATAGTCTTCGAATACAAAAACATTACTAGTTTTCGAAAGCTCTTTTGGGTCCCGCCTTACCTTTAGCCACAACTTTCTTCGTTTTATGTCTTTCGGAACTTGGATAAATGTTTTTGTAAGGGTTTTTATTGATGTATTTAAAGTCCGGGACATGAAAGAAAACCGAGCGGTCCTTAAAATAAACGTTCATAGTTTTAAGCAAGCGGAAAAGTCAAATTTGTGTACGCAAATAAATTTTATGTTATTTTATTTGTTGTAATAGTTTGCCGCTTCACCTATAATGTGCGCCAGCTAAGCGGTACGGAAAATTAATCGAGGATATAGTACATTTCGCACTGGTCCACTTGTAATTGGGATGTGCCTAGAGTCTCCATGCACCTGCCGCTAGAAGGTTCTAGCTGTTTCCAGTGGCGCCTTTCGAGAATTTGTATTCATTTCTATATAAATGCGTTGCGTTGAATTTGAATTATTATTTCGAAGTAACGATGACGAGCAAAAGACGAAAAACAATTCGAAGGGGTGCACGTGAAGTTATTGCTAGCGTTATAGAGGCATGTACTAGAGAAGCTGAAAATAATAGTTTGACTATTCCAATTCAAAATCGAACAGAATTCGCTGCATTTTTAACTGGTGTTTCGGAAAGTAGTGTAATAAAAATTCAAAGAGAACATAATGATCGCTAATGTTCTACTTCACCTTTAAAATCTCCTGGTAAAAAAAGACTTGAACTTGAAGAAGGTTTCGACCTGCAAACCCCTACTTGGTGCTGTAAAGAACAAAATAGATTTTCCGTACGGGTATAAAACCTTAAATCGGCTTTTACGATCAAATGGTTTTGTTTTGAAAATTGCTCATTGAGAGACCAAATATTTTTCACTGGCGGGTGAAATATCCACCAACTGTAAGGCAATGTAGGCAAGAATGACGAAATATTGTGTATAATGTATAATGATTTAACAGTGAACAAAGGATACAGAGTTTTAAAAAAACATTTTTTTCAAATCCTAATTCTGATGCTATTATAGATTAATAACTGTGAATATTGATACACGTCTTTTATGCATAAAAGGGCATTTTTTATTAACAATCAGTTTTTGACATTTCTACCAGTGGCGTGCATATGTAATTAACCTGGGTAAATCCGTATGCTCCTTAATGCGTAGAAGACGTGTAATAAATTTCATGCAGTTATCTACAATAGCATCAGAATTGGGATAAAAAAAATGTTTTCTTTTTAAACTTTACCATCCTGCATCTCAAAAGTTAAGACTTTTAGGACATAAAGACACCTTCTTTAACATCAGCACGAATTTAGGAAACGCCCTGTATAGTTTTTCACAATAACGGCCTCTGTATAAAGTAATATGACAAACGGAGACAGACGTCCACTTTTGGCATACCCGAGTAGACCAAAGTCGAACTGCATAAATTAAAATTTTGATAAATCTCTTTCACTGGATCTGATGCTGGCTGTAAAATCTGGACTTGTAAATCGTGTATTACTACACTGGATGGTGGCAATAATAATGGACGTAGGCAGTAGCCCGGGAACCGTTAATGACAGGGATCAAGAACAAATATATTTATAGGTAAATCGATCAAGAAAAATCAAAATTAAATCCTTTTAAAATTCGAAAGTTCGCCGTTTTTGCAACACAAAAGAGATATAGAAGTGCGGTACACGAAAGAAAACAGACAAATATAGATAAAGGTTCATTAAACATAGTTACATTTTTTAATTATCTGAAGTGCGTATAGTCAAAAAGAGTGCCATATTATTTAAAGAACGACGGGATACCACTGGTTTAAAGAGATTTCTTGGCCGACCTTTCTAAACCGATTGACTCCGCCCGGTTTTCTTTCGTGTCCCCCTTTATACACATCGGCACTCTACACCTTCAATAGGACATTTTAACAGGAATATTCATTACAATTCCTGCAATTCCATTGTTTTACTACATAAAAATTAATAATGAAAAGAAGTATTATATTTGTGAAATATATTTTTAGAAATATTTATAATCAACAGCAAAAGTTATGGTATGAGCGGGGATCGAACCCGCACCTCTCGATCACTAGTCCATCGCGCAAACCAATTGCGCTATCGTACCACTGATAAGTGAAATATATTTTTTAAATGAAACAATAAAAAAACCATTTACATATCAGATTTTTATTAAGCAGGCGTTCCAAAAATAATAAAATAATTGTTTTTGCAAGGGACCTTAGAATGACCTATATTCATATTTATTAAGAGCAAGATTTTTTTATCAGCAAAGCTAGAATGTCGTCTGCGTATCTCCGTCCTCCGTCTTCATAGAACTTATTAAGGAAGAGGTCATATTGTCATTTCCATTAAACCCACGTAGTTTTGATATGTAGGTGAGACTTGTGGTATGGCCTCATTGTTCAGAAAATCTTCTATTTCTTGATCATCTAAATCAGCAACACCCGAAAATAAAGTTTATTGTCAACTAACCCCCAGTCTAATGTTTTAATTGAATAGATTTTGCCCAGATTATTAGACGAATTAACTAAACTGCTGAAAAAATTGGTCGACACAGCAAATTTTTTCGTGATTTTTAGGGGACTGTATCTCGGAAGCGCCTCAGCCGATTTTTGAAAATTAAAAAGATTCTGAAAGGCCATTATTTGTTTAATCATAAACCTAAAGTGGTTTTTGATAAAAATAAAGTGTTTTGTGTTTTACAGGGCGTGAAAAAATATAACGTAAAAATGAAAAATTTCAACTCCCTGCACCTCTTGCAATAGTTATTCTAGAAA
Organism: Kuschelorhynchus macadamiae; assembly: GCA_030620095.1. Classification (NCBI taxonomy): domain Eukaryota; kingdom Metazoa; phylum Arthropoda; class Insecta; order Coleoptera; family Curculionidae; genus Kuschelorhynchus; species Kuschelorhynchus macadamiae. The sequence goes on along the minus strand of JAUTXW010005349.1, from coordinate 1,230,387 downwards.
TTTCATAGTAATCACATTTAAAAGCTTTGTTTAATATCTCGAAGCGTGATTGGCGGTTTTTTTTATTTCTGTTTAGAAAAAAGTTACAGGGTATTTTCAAAAAGTCTATTTTTTTAAATTAGAAAATTTCAAATTTCTAGGGGTTCTTATATTTATTGTGAAAATTCCGGGATTTTTTTATCCCAGTTTCTCTATACCTAGAAATATAGAAATTTGTTATTTTTTTTGTTTAAAAAAAGTTACAGGACATTTACAAAAAGTCTGCTTTTTTAAATTAAAAAATTACAAATTTCTATGAGGTCTTACATCTAATATAAAACTTTCGGCGCTTTATTATCTCAGATTTTCTGTACACAAAATTATAGCGGTTTTGCACTTTTTTGTTTAGAAAAAAAGTTACAGGATATTCTCAAATAGTCCGTATTTTTGAAATTTCATAAATTACAAATTTCTTTTTATTAATGTGGAACTGTCGGGACTTTATTATCTTAGTTGTACAGTATGCCGAGACAGACAGCGGAACTTTTTCGGGCACCAGGTGGACCTACTTTTTTTTATAAGTTGTTTGTATCATAGTTTGATTGCATTCTATTAATTTCAAATTTGTACTTCATGCTGTTTTATTGATGCCTAAAATTAAAAAAAAAGTAACAATGAAATTTTTTTTGACCTCTGTATGTTATCAAATAACGCCAGAAAAAAATAAAATCGAAATTTATAATTTTCAGTTTTTCTCGGATATCTCCAGACCTACTCGCAATTTTTAAAGTTTTTAAACAGAATATTTTCAGTCACAGAATTGTACAACGTTGCATTAATGTAACCATCCTCGTATCTAAAACAAAAATTTTAAAAAATGTCAAAATTTTGTAAATACCCTGTACAGGGTGACCCACTATAAATGTCCACCCCATTTACCTTTTATGCTTTCATTTTAGAAAAAAATGTTACGTGCGAAAGTTGTAGCATTTATTAAGTAGTTTTTGACTCATATGTGTTCAGGGTGTCCCAAAAAAGGCTGACAGCCAAAAAGAATTTTCTTAAAAGGAACACTCTATATTTGACATGATATTTCGATTCTTCTGGAAAAGCTAAGAATTTTGATTACACACACGGTGTACCTAAATTCGATAATTATTTTAAAACTATTCATAACTCAAAATTCTTAGTTTCTCCAGTATAATCAAAATATCAATTCAAATATGTAGTATTCTACTTTTAAAAGATACAACTTTTGTCTGTCACACCCTGTATACTGTATACATAAAAATATATGCGCTAAAAACTACCTGTTAAATCCTACAACTTTTGTATTCTAAAAAGCAAAGCAAAACAGTTAAATGGGGTAGACATTTATAGTAGATCACCCTGTACCTAACTTTATTTTCTAAACCAAAAAATACGAAGCCACCATACTTTTGTGTACAGAGGAACTGTAATAATAAAGTTCCGAAAGTTCCACATTAAAAAAAGAGTGCATAGAAATTTGTACTTTTTGTAATTTCAAAATTACCGACATTTTGAGAATACCCTGTAACTTTTTTCTAAACAAATAAGTGCAAAACCGCTATACTTCTGGCTATAGAGAAACTGGGATAATAAAGTGCAAGAATTTCGATAATAAATAAAAAAAACCCTAGAAAATTTATTCTTTTGATTTAAAAAATACAAACTTTTTGAAAATACCCTGTAACTTTTTCTCCAAACAAAAAAATAAAGTACCGGCAAATACTTCCCGAGATATCGAACAAAGTTCTAAATGTGATTGCTATGAAAGTTCTAGAATAACTATTGCAAGAGGTGGAGAGAGTTAAAATTTTTCATTTATTACATTATATTTTTCACACCCTGTATAATACAAAGACCAACCCTGGCTTTTGATTAAACAAATAATGACCTTTCAGAATCTTCCTAATTTTTAAAAATCGGCTAAGGCATTTCCGAGATACAGCTTCCTAAAAATACTAACTAATAAACATTGAACTTGGAACACTGTTTGAGGTCGCATTTAGCTAAATAGGTTATCCTTTCATTAACTTGTGCAGTTTTTGTTAATGACCGTAGAGCTGCTTATTTTCCCAATAATCCTACTTTCAGGAAAATCTATTAATTCCATATAAAAGTAAATATTTAGAAAACAAAATGCATGCCAACATGGTAAGAATTATTAGAAAAACATGAAATCTGATTTTCCTTTCGTAGACGAACTTGCAAATCCTACTCAATGTGCCAAACACTAAGAAACCTGATGCCCCATCAGAGAAGGGGATAAATACTTGAACCCGCCAGTTGATGCGATCGGATGAGGACTGCTGATGACGCGCAAACAAAAGACTTAGCCCTTCAGAGTTTCATGCTACCCTACTTAGTGTTACAAAACAAAATTACAGATTAGCATATTGTACTGTATAAATAATGTAAAGTTATTAGGAGGCATGGCATCGGCAAGAAACCGGGCGATAACTTGGACCGTCTTTGCATAGCAGTTTATATCGAGTAATATATTTCAGCACTCGCCGGGGATGTTCAAAACAAAACATAAGCCATTCATTTTCGAAGAATTGTAATTAAGTTGGGAGAGAGGGATGACGAGGAATATTTCAAGGAACTAGGTCAGGGGTGGAGTGGCTCTTATTAACAGGGCTACATTGCAAAGTGTATTAATAGGCCAGTATATATATATAACGAGCATTTTTTCATGGGCTTATACAGTATGTCCCAGATTTGGCTTATATGTATTGCTAGGCCAGAAACCATTACATCTACGAAGTTGGTTAAATTGGCTAAGTTTTAGAGAATTTTATTACAAACTTAAATAAGATTTAAACTATCTTTTGTGGTTTTTGAGATATTTAAGAAAAACCAAATAGGTGCATTTTTAACTTTAGCATATAGCTCGTTAACGACTAGTATTATAGTTTTATCGTTGATACATTATTTGGACACTTTTATTTTATGGAGTGGAAATTTGCAAAATAAAACGTTAAAAATGGCGTCAAAGAACAAATTAGTTTACTTATCTACGATCATGAGATAAAAAGCCATTACCGCACTGATTTTAGTTAGGTAATGTTAGATATTACTCATCGGGGACGGGAGCGTCCAGACACTGAAATTTGTTTTTTTGTAATGTTAAAATATAACTGTATATGGAGCTGAGGCTTTGGGTGTCACTCTTTTTGTTTATAACTGGGTGTTGGGGGTTTATATGCATCATTTCAAGAAAAATGCGTTTATAATAAGAGGAAGCTTTATCCAAAATCTCAGCACCACCCCACCAAGGGAGTGGTTTTCTTTAATGAAATGTTCACTCACTGCACAGGACGTAATCCCCCCCCCTAGACAGTCGCTCATAAGTGATTCTATTCTGCCTTTAAGGCTTCTAGGGGTCTGTCCTATATAAGATAACTTACACTCATTACATGGAGTGTTATAAACTATATTGTAATTCTCTAGCAGTGACAAGGATATTTTTGTTTTAGTGAACAAGAGAGCTAGAGTTTTTTATTGTTTTCTCGCTATCTTAATCTCAGTATTTTAAAAAATATTAATAAGTCTGTTAATAAGGTTGTCAATATGTGGAAGAGAACAAAAGAACAACCTGTTAAAAGGAGGATCCTCTATGAATGATAATTGGCTAGACAAGTCCAAGGGCGTATTAGTGATAGATTGAGAAAGCATTGAATTTGGAGGATCAATCTCTCCAAAGTTGTCGATGTTCAGTTTGAAAAAAAAATTTTAGTACTAGTTTTAAAGGGTAAGAATTTTCTAGAAAAATGTTTTTAAGTTTTTGTAAAATCAACTCTCTTTTAATTGGATGAGTGAGTCTGACAATAAGCCCCATAATGAGATTAGGTTTTATACACACCGGGTAATAAGAGCTAATAGCTAATGAACCTATTAGAACAGTAAGGTTTTCTGTACCATTGTGTTTGTAGAATATTGTCATCGGTACTGTTGTTAGTCTCCCGCTCGCATGTAAATTGAAAATGTTCATTAAACGAGTTAAAGATCTCACCCTAATCACACACCTAATTCTACCCACAGGAAGTGCGAGTAAAAGATCGTACACGTAACGTTTGACAAATGATACGTGAAAGGGCATAAGGTCAAGACAATACTTTATTATCCAGTACAAAATTTACTAAACTTGGTGACATAGTACAGGTGTACCAAAAATTTGTTTGTAGTAAGAGTCATTGAACACTAATATATTTGAGTTAAAAATGAATTTCATTAAGTTTTCAAAAAGATCAAAGTTTTGATCACAGAATCGGGAGATGTGATCCCAGGGATATCTAGGGCTGTTTAGTAAAGTAAGGTAAATAGCGAAACAACATCAAAACTGATAGAATATCATAATTATTAGGTAACTGATAACACAGGCCACTAATCACATACAAATTTTCTTTTATACGACTTTCTAGAATGGAGTTTACTAGGACAGTCTCGCGGAAGGCTCCAGCAGTAGTCCGCCATCATGTGGCTATCCCATCGTCCTTAATAACGATCTTCCATAGTTTTAATATCCTGATGGAATCATTCCCCCTGTTCTTCGCTACAATCAACTAAGTTTTCTAGAAAACGATCTAGGTGGCTGTGGAGGTAGTGAACTTTTGTACTCATGTTACATCCGAGAATATTCAAATTTGAAAGCATAGTTTCCACTAATTCTATATAATTCTCTGCTTTATGATTGCCAAGAAAATTTTGTACTACTTGAACGAATGAACACCAAGCGTTAGATTCAGTCTCGTTCATCGATGTGGTGAATTGTGGATCTTTAACAAGTTGCCATATTTGAGGAGCATCAAATATACCAGCTTTTAGTTTATCAGTGCTAATGCCAGGAAATTTACCTGACATATACCCAAAACCATTTCCATCTCGATTTAAAGCCTTCACAAATTGCTTCATTAGGCCTAGAAGTAAGATTTTTTTCTTTAAATCTGGATGCAAATAATTCAGCGGATTCCTTTGAGAGATTCAGGTCTCTTATATGATCGTTTAGTTCTTCTTGATTAAAACACTGCGGAGTTGCTAAATCTTTTCTGATTGAATTCTTTGAACTTCGTCAGACGTTGATGTTTCTGTATCATCTTCTGTCAGTTCGGGTAGACTGCTGAATGATGGAACGGGTATTTCTCCCGAATGAGCTACAGGCCTTCTTGCAGAATCTATAATCAGGATATGTCCATTTGTGTCTATTGTTTCTATTTATGCCTTTTATATTAGCGAGACAAAAATAGCAGTCGTCATGATGGTTTCGCGGTTCTCTCCAAACCATTGGGACACCAAACTTTGGGCACTTCCTCTTTCCAGTTGTCCACTGTCGCAAATGTTCAACACATGTTTTACATATGAAATGTGGGGCCCAAGATTTATCTTGATCTCCTAAATGAACGCCAAAATAGGCAAGATAAGCTCTTTTCACAAAGTCAGAAATCGTTTTTTTGCTCTCTTTCAAAGTGTATTCACCACACACATAACAAAAAACATCGGGATGATTTACACAGGTACGTCTGCTTGTGGATGTTTCAGTTTAGTGTCTTGATACTACAAGACGACCAAAATTTACGCAAAATGATAGCAGGACTTTACTTGGAAAAACTCAGTAATATACTAAATCGAGTACAGCCAAGCATGTATAGAAGGGTCGGGTGATAGGCAATTACAGGTATAAAAGTAGTGTATTGAGTAGTTCCTAGTATAGGAACACTGGGTCAGGGACAAATCCAGGTATCCATTTGGTTAATTAGATTCTGGGAAATTTCTATTTTGACGATTAAGTACATATTTATCTTTTTATTTGTTGTCCTTTATCAGAAAAAAATATCAATTAACCTGTAACCTGTATCTCAAAAACTAGAGCTGATAGAAAAAAATCTGGTGGCATTTTTGGAATTAGCACAGTAAAAACATCTAAAATCAGATGTTAGATTTCCGGCACCAAATTTTTGTATTCATTTTGTTACCCTGTGTAATTATTGATTGAATAATTTTTAATGACTAATCCATTTTAATATCTATGGAAAAATCTATTTTTCGGCACTTTAGACTATTGTTTATATATTTGATCTAATTATTTTTTGGATGGTTTTATAAAAGATAATTATTCTTCAGTAAAGTTGATTCTAGATTTAATTTATTCTGTTAGACTAATGGCTCTAAAACTTTATAACGAGTAGGTATTAAACAAATAAAGCATAATACTATAATATACATTGTTCTTTAAAAGCGGTAAACAATGTATGACTATAAGATGAACTTTTTGTCGGAAAAACTTTTGTTTTGCTGTTGATTTTTTAGCAACGTTTTAAGTAATAGAGTATTTATGATCTACTTCTTAAAACTACAGGTCTCATCCACTAGTTAAGAAGGTTTTTCTGAAAGTATTTTGATATTGTATCTCGTACTCTTTATTATACTTCTTAAACTAACATGTTTTTTTGATGTACATAAAAAATCATCAATATTGACTAAAGAATGTTTTGTTATTCCCTAGAAAACACGGAGCGAAAAATGCTCGAAGCACTGGTAAACAAACGAAAATGTGGATAAGATGTTCTTCTTTTAAATGTTTGTAGCAGTGCGTGCACTTTTAATGGTTACAAAAAAAATTAACAAGAGAAAACTGAAATATCTCTAGACTTTGCAGTTGTGCATATTTTAGAGATAATCAAAAGAAAATATTAATCTAATGAGATTCCCTTTCGTTAATAATTGTTTTGAAATAAACGTAATAAACTAGAAAATTAACTGCTATACAAATTCCAGTTCTTCTGTATTGTCAACAAATGACTTGTTAAAACAGTGTTGAAACGTTTGAAATTCTATCTTTTTACTATACATTGTGGACCCTAGCTACTAAAATTTAAACAATCTATGCATTTTTTTATAATAATACTTAAATATGTTCTTTATAAATATTTGAATATAATAATACTTAAATACATTAATTTTAACATATAAACTTAATTCTGATTGGAACATTCTTTATAGGATATTTCACCAATTGCCAAAATAGCACAATAATAGAAACCGACGAAGGTATGTGCGTAAAATGCGGAATGCCTTTTTTGAATTCTTATATACAGCACAGCATGTTTTGGATATAACAAATTTAAAGAAGGCACCATAATTATTAAATGTTAAATGTTTATTGCTTCCGGATATTTAATTTTCGAAAACATACACAACGTTTAAACATTTTTTGATACCAAACTCTACTCGACATCTTCCTATTTCAGCTTTGAGAAGCGAAGTTTTGTTTGCCATTACTTAATACATTATGATACACAATTTATGTTTTGTTTGTTTATTTGTTTAATATTTCTTTTTCCCCTACACTCCAACTTATTCTGAGTTTTGCATGAGACTATTTTATTCTTTTTGTGTTTCTGTTTCTTCGATTAATTGTGATATTTTCATGCATGATATTTATGAAACCATGAAGCCAAATGTAAAGGTTTATATTAGATTTATTGTTGCACTATTCATTGTACAGCTTGTCTTAAAGCAAAACATCTACTACAGGGGGATGATAAAGACGATACATTTAAATGAACATGTATTTGTTTATCTGTATGTTGATATTTTAAAAGTTATTTTGGTGTCTTGTTATTTGAGGCTTCTAGAAAGTAATTTTAGTTGCTTGTTTTTCTTTTAGTATGATTTTTGAAGTTCCAAATCTTTTAATATTTATTGTTATTAAAGATGTAGAAATAATTAATTTTAAAGAGTAATGGAACTAATTCAAACAACTTTGAAGATATATTCTTGAAAAGAAAGTGTTTTTACAACATCAAAAAATAATCAAAGCAATTATACAGCTATTTTATTTTAATCCGGTTTTTCTCATCAGCAAACTTCTTCTGTTTGTTTATATATATTAATTTTTATGCACTTATTACAAAGTTTCAACCAACCGTGAAACTAAATCTACACATTTGGCCTCGCAACATATTTATATAGTTCTGTTATGATCCTTTTATTGAGTTGTTCTGCACGACTATGAAATTTGTTAGTTTTATGGCCCATTAAAATTGTTTTTTATGATGGTGATAAAAATGTTTAGATAAGTGCTAATACTAGGGGACAATATTTGTTTTATTAGCCTAAAGTTAATGTGATGTTTGTTATATGACGTTGAGATAAATACATTGGTGGAACTTCGAAGTGCAACAAGGACATTTTTACTTGAAATTCAAAATTTGTTTGGCCAATTCCTTGAGTATGCAGCCCGATAACGACAGGGTCAGGACTCCATTGCAACCGTCTTGTACAGGGTGTTATATAACACCCTGTCATTTTTTTGAAAAGTTTGTTCGACCAGAATTCTTACTGTGGAAGATTTCTTTTTCTATTTGTACAACCAAAATAATCTTGTCCAATAAAATAATGTCCAGCGATGTTGAAATTTTTTCTTCCTTTTCGACATACAGAGTTTTTTAGATAAATAATTTTTTTTAAACATGGTCTGTCAAACAAAGCCCCAGATTCAGTATGGTCTATCAGATTATGAACCGGGTTGGCACCCTTAAATATTCTCCCATGAATATTATATACAGAGTGCACCAAAAACTCTACCTTATGTTGGAAAATTTAGGGTTGCCAACCTCATTCATATATATATATATATATATATATATATATATATATATATATATATATATATATATATTAATTTAGGAACAGTGAATATATATATATATATATATATATATATATATATATATATATATATATATAGGTTATTTTGGTTGCACAAATAGAAAAAGAAATCTTCCATAATAAGAGTTCTGGTCGAACAAACTTTTAAACAAATGACAGGCTCTTATATAACCCCCTGTATAAGACGGTTGCGATGATGACCTGAGGCTGTCCTATCGAGTTGCATACTCTAAGAATTTGTCAAACAAAAATCGAAAACCTCAACTCAAAATCTTGATCTGTATTGGAAATATTTCATTTTGGATTTCCAGTAAAAATTTCCTTGATGTACTACGAAGTTCCAGCAGTTTAATTGTATAGGGATGTTTTTATAAAAATATGTATTTAAAAAAGGTATCTGCATATCAATAATATTTACAAAGTGCCAATAACCAGTGCTCATCTTTTGTTGTCATTTCTCAGCTGTTGCTTTGTGCTGGTAAATTTTATACTAATATATCACTGTGAAAATTTCACACGTGTACTTTATAGCCTGCCTTTATTTTTCAATTAGCCACTTTCATGAATAATAATAAATTTGAAATAAATAAAATAAAAATAAATTTGAAAACCATAGCAACAGGTCGGATTTCCGGAAATTGTTTGCCTCCACTGTAAGCTCGACGCGATTACACTGGAAATCTTTTTGACAATTTTTCATGTAATAAGACATAAAATTGACATTATTGTATTATTGTTTAGATATTTTATTTCAGAGTTTGGGTTTTTGAATAATAATAAAAAAAGAATTATTCTAATCTAGCAGCTAAGGCATCAAAATATGTTTTAAATTCTTGCATTACTTCATACTTTTTTAATGGGGAATAAGGAGGTGCTCCAGGTGTATACAACTAATCAGATTTCCATAGATGTTTATGTTTCAGGATGGAGATATAATATTTGGACACTATTTTGTTCTGCTTACTTCGGGATAATCGGCCCAAAAAAGAAGATTCGTGATAAACTACTCTCTTGACATCCGCAAACAGACTCTTTTGGAAAGAGTAGTCAGCTGTCTTTTCCACTACTTTTATTAGGCAAGACAATGTTCTGTTGGTTATTTTAATATCGTTAATCTTCTTAAAAACATATATAAATTGTAACTCTTCAAATTATCTATTTTAAAAAAATCCTCACGTATACGTTGCGCGATGTAAGTGCCACTGTCATTAAGTTATTAATGACAATGATTAACATTAAATTAAATTAATTTACTAGTTACATTCATTTGTCGTACGATTATCAACGACAAACTTTTTAAGTTTGTTTTTCTTTTATTACGTGTAATCATATCCTCCGCATAAAATCCGGAAGATGAATTAGATAGACCTATGATATTTTCATATGAAAAAAGAGGATTAACATATAAATACCAGCAGTTGCAAAAATCTTTGAGCGATGTCACTTCGAAGTCAGATTGACAAGTCAGTGACAAAATGAGTAATAGAAAACAATTATTGGGCTTTTTGCATTCACAAGCGAAAAAAATGATATTAAATCTAATAAAATATTACGAAAATAAAAATTCACCGGTCAATATCCAGGAGACAGTAGCAAAAGCTCTGGGAATCGGTATTAGCACTGTGCAGAAAATTGTGCATGAAAAAAAACATAATTTACTACCGAAGAAAATTAAGAAATGTACACGAAAAAAGCCACAAAGACAAAAGACTTAAGTGACAAAAGGATGTTCGTAATGCAATTTACGATTTATACACATCAAAAACTAATATAACCCTTTAAGTTTTAAAAGAAGATTTAAAAAATCGAGGCATATTGAAAATTGGACTAAAATCGTTATCAAAATTAATAAAAATGTTGGGTTTTCGATATAAAAAGGACGGTAATAGAAGATTTTTATGCGAGTTACCACATATAGCATGTCAGCGTATCCAGTTTTAAAAGAAATACACGGAAAAAGTTAATTCAAAATTTAGAAAGGTGGTATTTTTAGACGAGACTTGAATATTTTCTAATGGAAGTGGTTCGAAATCTTGGCAGGACGAGTCTGTAAAAAGTGTCAAGAGAAAAAAAGGATGTGCTTGTTGCCACTGGCTCCTGGATATTAGCCAGTGAATTTTAATTTAAAATTTTTTTTTATTACATTTGACACCATACATTTTGCTTACTTTTTTGGTACATTTGTAATTTTGTAGGCAATAATTAAATAATTATAGAATACTTGTTCCAATTTTAATGCGTGTTTAAAATAAGTAAATTTTTTTATTAATTATAGGACAAAATTTGATATAATAAAAATAAAAAGCTTTACCAGAAACCCAGGGCTAACGAAAAATACAGGCTATATATATATATATATATATATATATATATATATATATATATATATATATATATAGCCTGTATTTTTCGCACGCATGGCCTTTAATTTTAGACTGAAATTTAAAGAAATCGGATAAGTAGTTTTTTAGCTGTGCCGCGAACAGACATACTGACGGACAGACATACGTGCAGACAGACGGAAAAGAGAAAACATGTTTTCCGGCATCTAGGGACCCTTCAACGTAAAGATCTGAAAATCTAGTAGTTTATTCTATTGCGATTCTATTGAGAAATTATTAAATTTCAGACTTTTCTAGGTAAAACGGGTACTCTTAATTCAATTCGATAGAACATATCGTTTACGAGAAAATCGACTCTAAAAATTATCTGATTCTCCTATGTTTATTGATTAAAATTCAGCATCTAACATTTAATATCCCCTACTTACCTACCATAAACAGAACACACTTTTTTATTATTATTTTACTAACAACTTACAGGAAAATATTTAAAATTATTACCATTTGCATCACGACAAGCTATTAATCTTTTTATTAAATTGCGATGCACATGTGGTAGATTCCTTGGGTTGTTTCTAATTGTCTGAAATCTTTCCTGTATCCTTTATCACAAAACCTCAATACTAGGTATTTTCCGGAAGTAAACTAGTTGTTTTAAATGTCCCTATAAATAAAAATCAAGTGGATTTAGATCAGGAGACCGTGGTGGCCCAGGTACTGAACCCCAACGACCTACCCAACAGTTTCGGAAGGTATTATTTAACCTGGAATTTTGAAAATCGTATTTAAAAAAATTAAACAGTTTAAAAGTTAAAGAAAAAGAAACAGTTTTTTTGTGCAAACTTTACCTCGTGATGGCAACGCCTGTATATAATCCAAGAGCCTTTTTAAACCGTCCTTTTTGTATTTCTTTTTTTAGTATTTTCCGGCGCCGTAACCAGTTTTCCGACCTTACTTTTTGTTTGAAAAAAAAAATCAGTTTATCTCAAAAATCTGTTTAACGCGTAAATCACATCAGAACTGACATGTCAAATATCTCGGTAAATTTTATTATCATCGTAGGCCAAGGCCACCTATCATTTCGCGTCGTATATGAATCGAATTTTCACCCACTTGCTGAGTAGTTAGAGGCAAATGTTATTAAAGCTTTTTTGTAGCCAAATAAATGCACCATCCATAATTTCGATTACTATTCGCAATAAGAGGCAAAATGAGATTAAATTTGGAATTTAAATTATCAACTTTAAAACATTGCAGTAATTTAACCGTTAAAGTTATAAACTCGAAATTTGATCACGATCTACCTAAAGATATCTTTTTTAGTAAAAAAATACCCTACGGGCTTAGATATATTAGTTTCCTTGTAATACAGGATAATGTTAAAAAATGTACATTCTTGGAAACTTTGGTGCAAATTTCACCTCGTTACTGTACCCCCTGTATATAATATAGGACCCTTCCTAAATTTCAGCTGGGGAAACACATAACACTCACTATCGAGTATCTTATGATTATGGTCAAACTTATGAAAACGAAGAGACTCATTCATGTTGGCAACGCAAGAATATGAAAGGGCGAAAAAAAGGTCAAATTTTCGACAAAAACCTTACCCTCTCCTGTTTTGTGACTTTTGACGTTCGGTGTAAACCAAACGAGACTCTAGCGGACTACAGAGTTTATTCGATGCTACCACCTAATAAATCATATCTCAAACATTGATTTTAAAATTGGAACTCAGTCAAAAAAGTCAGCTGAAAAGCTTTTAGACAGCAATCTATGGCCACATGGCGTAGTAATAAAACGGTCAGCTGTATCCGAACTTACAGAAAAATCTACACCGAACCTCCCACCTCCCTCCACACCGAAAAAACTGCCCACCAACTCGAGCTCCGTCAGTTCACTGGTTGTCTCCTCTCCAATTTCTCAAAAGGGCACTATAATATCTTCTGACAAAGAGGCCATTGCTGCCTGCAAAGCAGATGTCTTGTTGAGCGACAACTGCTATAGTCTATCCAAGAAAGCTCCTACTCACCAAGAACCTATTTTTGATCCAATGTCTCCCCCAACAGTGAAGCTTACGCGAACCGAAAAAAGTTCTGATAACCGTTTCCTCATGTCTAGACTAAGAGAACCAGCCATTTTAAAGGCCTTCAAGTTATATCTCGCCTTCCTGCACGACCAACCTGCGCCAATTCACTTTGAAGGGTTTACAAATACAAGCACCAGGCTGTTTTTGGCTTCTGAAGGCATTCCTATAGATTATAGAACCCTACACAAGATATATTTCGATTTTCATGCTGCTTACGGATTTAACGCAGCAGAAGTGGAAGCGGATCTTGCAGCCTATGGATCCTACATATCTTCGGAGAGATCGATTCATCTTCAGAGGACCAGAGAATGCCATAAAAATTATTTTACCAGCAATTCTCCCAAAAAAAATTTTTAGAAAACACGACGTGTCCTGAGGAACTAGATTCCTCAAAACTTCCTGTTGTTACTAGTCTTAATATGGTTCTAATTAATATTGCTTCTCTAAGAAATAAAACTGACGAGTTGTACCTATTTCTGGAAGAATTGGAGTTCCCCCAACTTGTTGCAATTACTGAGCACTGGCTGAATCTAAACGAACCCTTTTATATTGAGAGGTATACCACAGTAGCTAGATATGACAGAAAAAACTCAGCTCATGGGGGAACACTGATTCTATCCCTAAATGGAGATTTCATGTCGGTATCTAAATATGATCATTTGTTAGCGGATAGCTCTTTTGAATTCTCTATAGTATATAATCAAAACCTTGATCTTTATGTAATTTGTATTTATAGATCACCAAACTCTGATGTACAATCATTTTTAAATAGCCTGGTAAGTTTGCTAGACAGCCTACCGATTAAAGGTAAAAAAATTCTATGCGGAGACTTTAATATTGACTATGCTACTGTTTGTGCCATCCAGAAATATCTAATTTCTATATTCGACTCTTTCGGTCTTTCAATGCATGTATCCTCGCCAACTAGAATTTCAAAAAACTCTTCTTCTATCATCGATTACATGGCGTCTGATTTTTCTCCATCAGAGGTGCAATCACAGGTCTATAATTCAGGTCTTTCCGATCACGAGGCGGTAATTTCCAGGTTTAGTTTACCTATTAGGCCCTTACCAAGATCTCGCCATCGGGGCAGAATTTTCTCGGCCGCAAATTTCTCAGTATTTCATAATATTTGCTTTAACACCAATTGGAATTTTGAATCTGATAATGTCAACACAAACTTCAGAACTTTTTTAAATAAAACTTTAAGTGCTTTTAACAAGGCCTTCCCGCTTAAGAATATCAAACCTAAGCGGCATAAACCGTGGACCACGAAAGGAATACGAATTTCTGCTAAAAATATGCGCTCGCTCTCATATATAAAAAAATTCACCGACTCCTTTCTTATTCTCGACTATATCTCTAATTATAGGAGGATCTACACTACTCTTATTAAGTCAGCAAAAAAATTACACTACCGAAAACGTCTAACAAACTCTAATAACGTTTCAAAAGAAACCTGGTCCATCATCAATAACCTCAGAAACAAATCAAACCCTGTGACTCAGAACTTGCCAGGGGCTAATGATCTAAATGATTATTTTATTAATGTAAGCAAAAATGTCACCTCTAGTATCTCGCCAAGTTTGGACCCTCTTTCGTTTCTCCCTCCTTCAAAAAATTTAGCTGATAGCTTTTTCTTAAGTCCCGTTAGCAACACTGAACTATTGAAGGTAATACATAATATTAAAAGTAAATCTTCGTGTAGCACTGATGGCCTATCAATTAGAATATTCCTGAACTTGCCACTCCCAGTCATAGAGGCCCTTACAACATTAATAAATGAGTCCTTTATAAAAGGTGTATTCCCTGATTGCCTTAAAACAGCTATAATTATTCCACTTCATAAAGGCGGCGAAAAAACTAACTCTTGCAATTATCGCCCAATTGCACTACTACCAGTGCTATCAAAAATCATCGAAAGGCTACTGAAGAACCGTCTTATGCCATTTCTCCTGAAACATCAGATAATATCCCCGGAGCAGTTCGGATTTCTACCCAACAAGTGCACCAGTGACGCCATGTTCACGTTGCTTAGAGGCGTCTACTCATCTCTCAATAACAACCACCCAACTGCCTCAGTTTTTTGTGACTATGCGAAAGCCTTTGATTGTGTTAGTCATGAAATTCTGATAAACAAACTACATTTTTATGGAATTCGTGGTACTTCTTTAAATTGGTTCAAATCTTATCTTGGAAAAAGGCAACAACTTGTAAGGGCTAATGGTTCCGATTCTGATTGTAAGTTGATTACAAGTGGAGTTCCTCAAGGTTCAGTCTTGGGACCTATTCTTTTTTTGTTATACATTAATGATATCACGAACCTTAAAATTAATGGAAGAATCTCCCTTTTTGCTGATGACACAAGCATAACATGGAGTGATTTTGATACAACGTCTTTACACTCTAGTATCTCCAAAGACTTGGTTATAATTAAGGCTTGGTCCGATTCCAATATGCTTTGTTTTAACGTCGATAAAACGGTGGCGTTATCTTATAAGGGAACTTTACAACCACTTCAGGTACATAACAGCAATATTGAATACGTAGAGTCGGTTAAATTCCTGGGTTTAAATATAAATAGCAACCTAAAATGGTCTAATCATATTGACACCTTAACTAAAAAACTTTCTACCGCCTGCTTCGCCATTCGATCAGTTTCAAAAGAACTAGACGTTCCTTCTGCCAGACTTACTTATTTCTCTTTATTTGAATCCCACCTCCGCTATGGCCTTCCCTTTTGGGGCTGCTGTACCACCGAGCAATTTCGTAGTATTTTTATGCTTCAAAAGAGAGCCATTCGTTATTTGTTTGGTCTAAATAATAGAGCTCACTGCCAATACTATTTCAAAAAACATGAAATATTAACACTTCCTGCATTATTTATTTTGGAAACGGTATGTTTGCTGAGAAAACATATAAACACCCTCCCAGAAAGGCCACAACATGTATACCCTACCAGAAACTCTAGGCATGATATTTATCTTCCCATTCCTTCCACAGAATTAATAAAAAAATCAATTATTTACAACGCCATAAAACTTTACAACAATCTGCCAGTACATTTAAAATCTATCCCTATGCTTGCACAATTTCGAAAAAACACCAAAGCATACCTCATTGAGAGACCACTTTACAGCGTTAATGATTTTTTTTTTTTTCAGTGAGTAAGTCTCTTTAAATTGTCACTAAACTCGCTTGTTTACTTAAATCTTTTGTGAGTCATGTCCTAACTCATAGCATAGAATTTTGTAAATCATTATATAGGGAAAAGAACTGTCGAACATTCACTTAAAACTTAATTATTTTTGTTAGGTATTGGATTAAAAACAATTTAATTCTTTTTGTATACTACATTCTGCACTAGTTCAATATACCTTCTGTTTAACATCACAATTATTTGTATAACTATAATAACATAGAGTTTAAGGTCGCATAGTTGCAATTTTGATTTCAATGTCATCGAAATTATTCACCTCGTACATGTGTGTTTGTTTACTTTTATAAGGTTATCATGATTCATTTACTGTTTGCAATGTTATGCTATATTCTAACGTGTGTTTTACGATTTGGTAAATTGATAATTTACATTTTAAAAATAAAAGCACTGACTTGTCGAAATTATTTTCGATTAATGTTTTGATATGTCTTATTTTTAGGTATATTTTGCTTTGTCCATAAAATTGTAGAATTTTTCTGCGGCAATAAAGCATACTTTTGTTTTGTTTTTGTTTTGTTTTTACATAACAGGCATTACTACGGAAGCAGTCAATTAGGATCAAGAGCAGAGGGTCCAAAGATTCTCCTCGTTTTATGCTACAAATATAGACACCAAATACAAATTGCATCTTAGAACTGTTGGCATGGCATCCATTTCATCATTTTAAATCAGATAACACGTCTTAGTACAGAAATCAAAAAGGGTAATCGAAAAGACAGTAAATCTGACTCTTCTCACCGCAGCGTAGAAAAACAAAAATAATATTCAACCGAGAGATGTAATTAATAATTTGTTATGAATTCCGAAATAATCCGGCAATATTAATTTCCAACAGAATTATATCCGCATTAGAAATATCATCCGGCAATGTAGTTGCGGAATTCTTCTCTAATTTTGTGCGATAGGATACCGCGCATCGTACGGATGGAGCATGAAAAATTAAATTAAATAAATTTTGGTGTTTCGGTAAGCTCATATATAAGTTATTTGTTTTAAGGGTGCCACACTCTTTCTCTGTTTGATAGCATAAGATAATATAAATCTACACTAAGTGGTTGATTGAAAAAGAGGCAGTAAAATTAGTGTGCAAATCACCGACTGCTCAGGGAGATTGGTTCGTTTTCTATTTATAAGGGCGCCAACAGTTCTATACCAGTTGACTGTTAACCGCTCTAGATGTTATGAGTACTACTCCTCAAGACCACTAAGATAAAATTAATTAAAGTTAATAGTAAAAAAAACAGAAAAAAGCATATTCAACAAATAACATTTATTAACAAGTTCAGTGCTCCCCAAAATATTTCCAGAAATATGAATCTCCTGTAGGTTATTTGATATAACTTATGAAAGAAATTGGCCTTAAATGAAGTTTTTTTTTTTAAATGACCATTGACTGTGTAATGATCCTATGTTAATCAGTTTTCATACCTCATATGCTGAGAGAAAAATCTAAAGTATATTCAAATAAAGATCACTATCCAAATATTAGATCAACTGTGTAAAATGTTTTATGAAAATAGCTAAAAAATCACAAAACAACAATCTAAATGTTCAATAAAACCTGAAAATTAAGTAATACGGATGAGAAAAGAAATTTTCAATACGCTAATGACAGGTAAAAGTAATAGACTCCAAAATCAATAAATGTTTATAAAGAAAATCTTTAAGTTGTTTTAATTTACCGAACAATTTGATCTAACAGTAAAAATTTATCAAAAGATGCAAAATAATCAAGCAATTAATTAACTTCATTAATTCAAATAAAACTAACAATAATAGAATAAAAGAAAACAGTATTATGTGAATCTAACAGCAAGCAAATAAGAAAAATTTATATAACTAAGTTTCAAATCCAATCACCAATATTACCTAACAAATTGACACCATTGTTTTATATCAAAATACCTTTCTAAAGCAAGTAAATACAATAAATCATAAATATCATCACATATTCCAGTAGTGTTACCTGTCTATAACACTTCTTATATACCTTGTATAAACTAACTAGATCTTATAAGTCAAAATTTCAAGATGTGATCACACTTTACAACAACACTGTATCTTAAAGTATATTATACTATCAAATGTTGGCAGAAACCTATAGACTATTGTGTCATAAACGTATACTGTGATGTTCTGTATCTTAAAGCCTACTATACGGTCAAATATTAACAAAAACCTATAGATTATTGTGTCCTAAACTTATAATGTGATATTTGAGTATCAGCATGAGTTATAAAGTAAAAATAAACTTATTGGCCACACCAATAATCATGCTTTATGCACACCAGCAGTAGTTAGAACTTTATATCAAAAAGTATACTCTACACTCAAAAGAAATAGAAAAAGTTGATCAGCAAGAAACAATAAAGTCAATTCAGCACAAGGGATGTTAAAATTAAGATACTTATCTAAGTGTCTATCAGCATCGGTGACTTAGATAAGCAGTCTATGATTTAAGTGTCATCGAAGACATTTTCAGCAGGAAAACTGGGTACGTACACACTTAAGTACTAGGTAATTAAGGTACAACGTAATTAAATACACATAGGAGCCTTTTTAACTAAGTTGCCGACGTAAATCCCAAAAGATGGCGTGGATTAAAACAGGATCAATTCGCCGACAAACTTTCACACTTAACCTTCACCTTCCATAGATACAAGAAGCTTAACCCACCTCACCACCAGGTCAAGGCAGCAGTAGGGGGATGACAATCCATCAGTGGTGCCACTTTACTAAAATCAAACTCACCAAATCGGGACAATAAATCAGCCAATCCCTGAGCTGGATCAGAGGAAAGAAAAAATATTTAAAGGAGAAGAAAGTAAAATTACTAATTGAACAAAACTAAGGCGCCATCTACACGAACACTAGTGAATTGCTTCAATATGAAGCGGAAGATTTCGCTAAGCAGAGACCGCGAGTACCTTACTACATCGATAGGAGACTTACAGTACCGGATTTACGAATATGCATTAAAATGTAGTGACGAAATTAAAATGTTACAAGGGCTTGTATCGGTTGGTCTTAAATCAAATATTGATTTTTAGCTGAAGTATATAAAACCAAAATCGAATTATTTCCAAAAGTCCGCAAATTACTGTGCCTATAGACTGACAATATGCTGTAATTATGATGTTATTCTAAGGACCCTTGCACTGGACTACCTGGAGAGGAGGAGGATGATCTAAGACTTATGCTTGATTCACAAAATTGGAAATGGTGTTGGACACTATCCATTTCTGCAAACAGCTTAATGTTCCAGGACTTTTGCGCGTTGACCAACATAGAAAAAACTATGGCATCGACTCTCCCGATCCTTCGCTCACAAAGGATCCTAAATGAACATGTGTTGTTGATATTTTTTGTTGCTCATTATGAGAGTTAAAATCTGGTTTATGCAGAATTTGTTGATTACTATGTGTGACGAAGTAATACTGTTATCCAGTTCATTTTTCAACAAATAAAAGAAAATTAATTTTTTAATTTGCTTAATTAACATATTTATGCAGGGACTGAGGCAAAGAATTTAGTAACAATTATTGTAATTGATCAATGTATTTATTTAATTCTTCTTATGGAATAGCGCATTTTTAAACTGCATTGATACGGCCAATCCTTGGTAGAATTTCATAATTGAGATGATTTCCTGAAACAAGATTCAACGTCATTCAGGAACAAAGTGAAGAGAATGGGACCACTGTGTGACCTGATGTCACCTGAATTTCACGAGATGAAAAATCAGAAATTGTTACCCGTTGTTTACAATTAGTAAGGTATGACTCAATCCAGGTTAGGTAGTTGCCTGATATCCCAATGTCCAATAGCTTTTTCAAAAGTAGTTTGTGACAGACGCTGTCAAAGGCTTTAGACAGGTCAGTATATATAGTCCACTTGAAAACCTGCTTCAATTGAAGCACTCGATGACAGACAGGTGATTCAAGTCATCAGCAAAGATCAGATCCAGCAATCTACCTATTGAGTTTGGAATAGAATTGACCTGTTGCAGTTCCAAGAAGAACATAGTATCAACGAGTATCTCGGCGGTGGGGGAGTTTAGCTGGTTAGGTACTAGAATCCCATCGTCCAAAGTCCATTTAACCTGTGGAAGGTTGAAATCGCCATTATTATATGTTTAACAATGAAAAATCTTAATAAAACTGCCCAACAACATCTTATTTTTTCAATCCAAAACCGTTCGTCTAACGAAAAAAAGTCAAGAGATTCTTTTTGTTAGCAACTAATAAGTGATTACGAAAATGATTTTTATTTTGACAAAAAGCAGTGGCGTGCTATTTTTTAATAAAATAAATAATATTTTGATCAATATCAACGATTCAAAAAAAGGTAGATGATAAATTATTTTCATTAAATTATAGAGAAATTTATCCCCTTTTAAAATATGTAAAAATGAATATAGCATTACATTTGATTTTTTTGAAAAAAACTAAAAAATATACTACTAATTCAGTTAACGCCATCTAGCGACGCCAGCAAAAGTCAAAAATTTAAAACCAAATAAGCGTTTTGTATTATTATGCTCTTTCATATGAGCCTAAGTTTACTAAAATCGGTCAAAAGAAACGGGAGACATCTTGGTTTGTTTGAAAAAACAATTGAACTTCCCCCATTTTAGACAAAAAGTGTAGGGAAATGGTCACTAAATATGAAAATGATATCATCGATATATTTTCATTAGGCAAAACTCTATAAAAACCGCATTTTTCTACTTGGTGTTGGTTGTTACGCCCTCTAGCGGACGTTTGACAAACTCGAAAATAATTTTCAGCAATTTCTCTTGGCGACTTTTATTACGATTTTTTTTTCTCAAATCTATACGACCAATATCTTATGAGATATGGCCGCTCGCTACCCTTAACTGATCACCCTGTACAGGGTGGCCATTTTATGGTGATACAGTACCTTATCTAGAAAACAGTAATAGTTACGCCAAAAAGTTAAATACAAAAGTTGTTGGGATCCAATTAAATTTTTATTTTATTTCACTTTTGCTTATACAGGGTGTTTCGTTTTGACGTGACACATGTCAACTTTCTTAATTTAAATGGGATACCCTATATATTATTACATATTTCGATTCTACTGTTAATTTGCGAAAATTTTTATAATAACATCTATATTTGAAGTCTTTATCGTTTTTGTGTAAATTGAGTTTTTAGATCTTTTTTTAAAAAAACATATTTAAAAAAAAAAATTTTTACCTATAAAACTTTAATGGAACTGACTAATATCCTAAACATACATTACTAAGGGTTCAATTCAACGAGTTTCCATGCTGGTCTTACCAATTAATATACAGGGCGTTAAAAATGGAGAGCAAAACAAACAGACCTTTAAATGTAAAAATCTCCTGTTTTTCAAATGGAATACTCTATATATTTTTATTTCGTCTGATTCAGCGTTCAATTACCTATCATTACTCATATATATGTTCTATACCTAAAATGAACAGTTTCGATTTTATTAGCCGTTTTCTGATTTGACTATTTTTTTTTAATATAAGTAAACAGATGAAGTGGGCTAAAATAAAAATGTCGTAAACTAAACCTTATTCTCATTTCCTTAACACAGATAACGACTATAAATAATGTTAGAAAATACAAATAAAAGTGAAATATTATGTAATTTATGTTCTTATTATTTAATGTATACGAAAATAAGGTAGACTAATAACACGGTATAACTAATAACTAACTGAGTATTAAACATGATTAAAACAGATTATAAAAAATTCTTATTATGGCCACCGTCCATTGCGATACATGAAGTGTAAATAGCCTCCATTTTCCGAATAGCGTTCCTTACCGAATTAGATGCATTAAAATTATTGATCTCTTCCCTGATTTTTATTTTTAACTCATTTCTATTATTAGATCTATTTTTATAAACTTTATTTTTTAGTGCACTCCACAAAAAGAAGTCTAAGGGTCTTAAATCAGGGCTTCGTGGTGGCCAGGATATTAAACCATGTCTTCCTATCCACAATGGAAAATGTTGATTAAGGAAATTTACTACCGGTGCAACCGTGTGGTAAGGGGCTCTATCCTGCTGAAAAATGATACTTTCTCGAATATTTGCTGGCAAGTCATTGATAAGGGGCATGATTTCATTCCTAGGCAGCTCCAAGTATCTTTCGCCATTTAACGGCCTGTCAAAAAATATTGGTCCCATAATACGGTCGCAAATAATTCCGCACCACACATTTACGGTTTGACGGCCTTGTTTTTTAATTGCTTTTATTAGATGTTTAAATTAAATGAGGCTTCATCAGTCCAAAGTACTTTTGAAAAAAACACATTTTCGAACTGCCGCCGGTCCATAATATCACAACAAAAAGTCAATCTTTCATTAAAGTCTAATTGTGATAATAATTGAGTTGGAAAAAATTTATAAGGATGATAACCATTCACCTGCAGTGTTTTTTGAATACTTCCTCTACTGACACCTGCAATGTCTCTGTCAGCATCTCTTTGGGATCTTTCATCATCTTCCTCGAAATAAAGTAAAATCTCCAGTTGTTTCTCCTCAGTGAGGACAAAATTGGGACGATTTTTCTTAGGGTTTTTAAGGACACCATTTTTTAAATCACGCACAATTCGAAAAAATATAGTCCTGGAGGGAACTCGATTATTAGGATATTCCCTCGAATATTCTCTAAGGGCTAACCCTGGAATTTTATTATTCATAATTCATCTAAACTATATAAAGCCATTTTTTAACAAATTTCGCAGCAAACATTTGACAAAAACGACAAACAGAGCAAATGTCAACTTAAGTCAACAATTGCATTAGGTTATTTCCTAAGCCTATCTTGATATTTTTGGTTTCTGATCTCATTTACTGGCAAAATTCCGGGATAAATCAGAAAACGGCTAATAAAATCGAAACTGTTCATTTTAGGTATAGGACATAGATATGAGTAATGATAGGTAATTGAACGCTGAATCAGATGAAATAAAAATACACAGGGTGTTCCATTTCAAAAACAGGAGATTTTTACATTTAAAGTTCTGTTTGTTTTGCTCTTCATTTTTAACACCCTGTATATTAATTGGTAAGACCAGCATGGAAACTCATTGAACTGAACCCGTAGTAATGTATGTTTAAGATATTAGTCAGTTCCATTAAAGTTTTATAAGTAAATTTTTTTTTTGAAAACATACGTAATATTCGGCTTATAGTTTTTTTACTTTAGACGGGGGAAGCCTTCCCCCAAAAACGTCCAAAAAATAGGTATGTCAGTGTCGTTCGTCGGGTGCCTTCATAATGGCGCCAGAACTAAAGTCCGCATATAAGCTTGTAAGGTAAATATTTAGAGTTTTTGTATTATATTTTGAATTTATATTGCAATAGTTGCGAAAATTTTTAAGATTTCTCGTAGTATGTAATACATTTATAGTTCGTGGAAGGGTCATCTAAACTGGGGTGACTTGAACAGACAAACATCCTCTACAATGCGAAATGAGAGTTGAATAATGGGATGGACGGAAAAAATTTTAATTAATATTTAACTCAACTGAGGCACGAGAAATCAAACACCTGGGGATATATAATTGTGAAAACAAAAGAATCATTTAAATTCATTAAAAATATATATAAAGTTACCGACTTCATTTTAACCAAATTAAGTAATTGCGAGCAAATAAATTAAACCACTCTCATCGTCCCAACGAAAATGGTAAAACACGAAAATAAAAACTTTTCGACGCCGAATGCGACTGCTTAAAAGTTTCTCTCGTGTTTTATCTACCTTAGTAATTTGATGCTAAATAATGTACATTGTAATCCACGCGAGCTTAAAACTTGCATATACGGCCACGCCGCGTCGTTTAATCCGCAGAAAATCTAAATGGAAAATACTAGAAAATATTATACACTATTTCCCTAACAGCGATTTTCTCTAATTTTCTCTAAAGCGTCGTGTTTTAATTTAAATTCAAATTGTTTATTCGTGTCAATAATATAAAAGTTTTGCACGCGCCAAAATGTTTTTATTGTTATTGAACAGAACTAGCCGTTACTGGATGGAAATCCATTTTAATTATCCAGCAAGGTATGTTTAAAGAACTTTTAAGAAGTTGTTTATTATTAATTTTTATTACTGAAATTTGGCCAAGAACCTAATTCCGGTAAAATGGGCATAATAACCATTTTTCTCACATTTTGTATGTTAAAATTTACATTCAGCGTTCGAAACTATACATGACTCCTGCCTAGCCTAGCATGAATATTTATTGTTTATTTGCCTATCCATTTAGAAACCTAATATCTGGAAAATATCTGCGAACCAACGGAGTAGGTAAAGATTGATAATATGGGTTTCATGCAGGATTTAAAATCTACAGTGTGTCTACTTAAGTTCTCTCCATATGGGAAACTTTTTTATTAGTAGTTTTACGGAAAAAAGTTACTCTTTATAAAAAGTTCTGCTTTCTGCCAAAATAATACTAAATTTTCAAACTTGAGATTGTATATACAGGGTGGTCAAAAATTCCAAAGAATCGAAGTTGACTCAAGAGAAAAGTACCTTTAATTTTTATTTTATACCAAAATGTAATACAAAATCTCACCCAGAATAAAAAACATATCTAGCCCTAGATTCGTTGCTTCCTATTTGAAATGACTTCTTAAGGAATGTAATACTTTGGCTTCTTACTGGTAAGTCCAGTTTCTTACTTTTGTTCCTACCTACATACCAGCAAAATTTCCTTATTTATCGATTGTTGATAATGGCATTGTCACTGCCACTGTCAACCACAATATTGTATTACTTTATTGAAACATCAGTTTGAATATTATAGTAAAAAGAAATGCCGCTGAAATTAAGCAAAGAAGATAAAATTGAAATAATTTTAATTGTTGGAGAAAATTATAAAACATTTCGAGAAGCTGCAGACATTTTTAACAGCAGACACCCCGATAAACTTATACATTTCACAACAGTGGGGAATATTCTAACTAAATGCAAGGCTTTTGGAAATGTAGAAAGTAGCTTCACTAATTTTAATTCTAATAAACATTACATGTAAATAACTTAATGAACAATAAAAACTAACTGTTCCGTCACTGCACATTTGCCTCAACTTATCCACCATGTCTTTCCATACAGGTAACTGTTTCTACAGAAAATTCTCTTGAAACGTTTCTAATCATGGCATGCGTTATGGCCTGTATCTCTTCCCTAATTACCCTCTCCAAATGATCAACATTCTGAAATGGCCTCTTTAGATACACTCTCTCTTTTAAGTAGCCCCAAAAGAAATAATCAAGAGGGTTCAAGTCCGGAGATCTAGCTGACCAGAAAATATCAGAATACCTGTCGATTACTCGTCCAATAAAGATAAAATTTAAATATTGTCTTACATCCATTGCTCCGTAGCATGGTACGCCATCCTGCTTGTACAGGGTGTCCCATTTTCGTAGGTTTTACGGGGTTTCCAGCTTATGAGTAGAGATAGAGAGATGCGGTTTTCGCGACACCGTGCTACTTTTCGATGAAACTAAAGAGGCCGCAAACAGATTTGCCCTAACCATTTTAGTTTCCGTGCTACAGGGTGATTTTGAAAATTTGTCATTTTCGGACACCCCCTGTAACTCAGCTATCGTAAAATATATTTAAAATGTTTCAACTGGTATTTATAGATTTTTTCACGTAGAATTCAGTGGCATACTCAGATTTTTGCTAAGAGTCATAGTTTTTGACATATTGGCATAACCTACTATTTTTTAAATGGGAGACCCTATATATTATTATTTCATCTTATTCTTCGTGTCGAGAGCTTTTCAAAAACATACCATAAGTCATATTTATTTTCATAAATAACATGAAAAAATGCATTTTTCTTTAAACGGATTTATGGCCTAGCAGATCAATCGAAATAAGAGAAGGTGGCTGTGGTAGCCATGGCAACGCCAACAAAAATATGATCAGGCAGCCATTACTGCTGTCATTTTTGGCATTATTGCGTTTAAATTTTTCTTGACGTCTATTATAATTATTGTTTTTAATATGGCTCAGAATCAAAAATTTGAATATTTTGAGAAATATGATATGAACGCGTGTTTTATATTGTCTAATGAAGATGCAGATCAGGCGGCAGAGCTTTATCTGAACAGGTTAGTTCTTTTTTATCTTCCTGCATTTTGACTTTATTGGTTCGCTTTATTTTATCTTAGATATCCCGAGAGAAGACAACCAGAAAAAAGAATTTTTCAAAAAATTAAAAATAATCTTTGCCAATATGGATCTTTTAACAAGCCTCGATCGCGAACTTACAATAAAGACAACGAAGAATCTGAGGTCAACGTTTTAGCCCTCGTTCAGACAGCTCCTGAAACATCTTGCAGGAAAATAGACGAAGAGGCGGGTGTACCGAAAACCAAAGTGCAGAAAATTTTGAAAAAGCACAAATTCAAACCCTATAAATACAAACTTGTGCATCATCTGCATCCTGGTGATGCAGAGCGCAGATTGGAGTTCTGCAATTGGTTTATAAATATGAAGGAAGAAGATATCGATTTTGAAAAAAAGATTATTTGGTCAGACGAGGCACATTTTACTAGTTCAGGGATTTTAAATAGATACAACACGCGACTTTGGAGTCAAGAAAACAACCATGTTATTTTTCCTAGGGAGCGTCAGGGCAGATTTGGATTCAATGTCTCCTGTTTTATTTTCAACCGAAAAATAGTTTACCAAATATATGAAGGAAATCTGAATTCGATTGGTTACGTGCGAATCCTAGAAGACGCATTTGGAATTTTGGATGATGTTCCCTTGGCTCAACTAAATAGGATTTATTTCCAGCAAGACGGAGCTCCAGCCCACAATGCCAGAATAAGTCAAAACTGGCTTAACGACCATTTTCCTGGAAGATGGATAGGAACACACGGACCTGTTCGATGGCCACCACGATCCCCTGACCTCTCAGTTTTAGATTTCTTTTTGTGGGGTTATTTAGAAAACAAGGTTTATGTAAGGCGATACGAAAACTTAGAACAACTAAGAATGGCCACCGAAAACGCTTTTGCAGAGTTACAAAGACAGTCATTTACAATAGAAAATGCATTAAAAAGAATTTTTAAAATTTGTCACACTTGTAGGACACATAATGGTCTACAATTTGAACAATATTTGTAGTTTTAATGAAATTATAATTATTACCTTTTACCTACTTCCTAATTTTTTCTGATGCTGTTACTTTGTTATTTCGTTAATAAATATTTGTTAACTTTTTCCATGGCTCCACAGCCACCTTCTCTTATTTCGATTGATCTGCTATGCCATAAATCCGTTTAAAGAAAAATGCATTTTTTTATGTTATTTATGAAAATAAATATGACTTATGGTATGTTTTTGAAAAGCTCTCGACACGAAGAATAAGATGAAAAAATAATATATAGGGTGTCCCATTTAAAAAATAGTAGGTTATGCCAATATGTCAAAAACTATGACTCTCAGCAAAAATCTGAGTACGCCACTGAATTCTACGTGAAAAAATCTATAAATACCAGTTGAAACATTTAAAATATATTTTACGATAGCTGAGTTACAGGGGGTGTCCGAAAATGACAAATTTTCAAAATCACCCTGTAGCACGGAAACTAAAATGGTTAGGGCAAATCTGTTTGCGGCCTCTTTAGTTTCATCGAAAAGTAGCACGGTGTCGCGAAAACCGCATCTCTCTATCTCTACTCATAAGCTGGAAACCCCGTAAAACCTACGAAAATGGGACACCCTGTACCATATTTGGAACCTCTCACTTATGGGTAGTTTATGAATAAAATCATACAAGTAGGTATTTAGAAAATCCAAGTAGCGTTGACTATTTAAATTATGTCGAAAAAAAACTGGTCCAATTACTCTATCTTTATAAATTCCGCACCACACTTGTTTTGAATGAATACTGATCACGAGTTTCTAGCTATCTTCTAGTTCCCCTTGTATCTGACAGCAAAACTCGAACTGTCGCTCAAAGGCTGCTGGTCTCAAGGTATGTATAAATTTTGGTTTGTAAATTCGAAAACTGTTTTCTTTCAATATTTTTGAAACTGTATCTTTACCTACGTTATTTGGCAATGTTGCTGACCTGTTGCGTAGGGACTTTTTAGGGTCTTCTATCACAGAGAGCATTACTTGATTTGTAGTTTCGTCATTCGCAACCCTTGACCTCCGTTTTTTGTTAAAGTTATTTTCTACATTTCCAAAAGTCTTGAAGTTAGTTAGAATATTCCCCACTGTTGTGAAATGTATAATTTTATCGGGGTGTCTGTTGTTTAAAATTTTTGCAGCTTCTCGAAATGTTTTATAATTTTCTCCCACAATTAAAATTATTTCAATTTTATCCTCTTTGCTTAATTTCAGCGGCATTTCTTTTTACTATAATATTCAAACTGATGTTTCAATAAAGTAATACAATATTGTGGTTGGCAATGGCAGTGACAATGCCATTATCAACAATCGATAAATAAGGAAATTTTGCTGGTATGTAGGTAGGAACAAAAGTAAGAAACTGGACTTGCCAGTAAGAAGCCAACGTTTTCCATTCCTTAAGAAGTGATTTCAGATAGGAAGCAACGAATCTAGTGCTAGATATGTTTTTTTATTATAAGTAAGATTTTGTATTACATTTTGCTATAAAATAACCACCCTGTATGTGCAATCTCAAGTTTGAATATTTTAATATTATTTTGGCAGAAAGCAGAACTTTTTATAAAGGGTAACTTTTTTCCGTAAAACTAATAATAGAAAAGTTTCCCATATGTAGAAACTTAAGTAGACACACTGTATATGTGTCCTGAGGATGCAACAATAAAGTTGCGAAACGTCGACTATTTAAAAATAATCTTTTGTTGTTTTTACTGGATCCTAACACACTACTCTAACACAAAAACAAGAGAATCGTTAATGAAAACGATTCAGAAACTTAATATCTGGGATATCTGCGGACCAACGGAGTAGGTAAAGACTGATAATACGGGTTTCAATTTAAGATGGCGAATCAACATGACGGCCAAATAAAATTTTTAAAAACCAGCGTAAAAAAGTGTTGTTCAATTGATTTTAAATTTTGCAGAAAAATTACATGTGAATATGGGATATTTATTGAATATATTTTAAATTATGTCAAAAGTCAAGTATGGCATAGGTAGAAGGGAAATGTTAAACCTATTGGTAGGAATCCAATACGATGAAACAAAATGGCGCTCAATAAAAATGAAGAGACAGCATATGTAACATATATACTGTGACTATGTACTGAACGAAGTTCGATCACGCTTCATTCTTCCCAATAGAAGGCATCTTATAGGCAGCTTAGAAATTTTGTTAGCACATCGGTGGCTAGAGAAAAGAAAGCGTACCTTGAGAGCAGGATCCATAGAGATGGCCCAAAAGATATTTGGAAACTTATGAAGAAAATAGATATTTACTCAAAAAATACGAATATAATTTGTGACCACCTAGGCAGAAGGTCGAAGAGGTAAAAAATGCTTTATTCTCAATTAAGACGGAGGCTGTTGGTTGTGATGGTATTGGGTTAGCAATGTTGATTCATTGTTGCCCTCACATCATTCCAGTAATTGTTCATTTAATTAATTTTTGCATTGAAAATAACACATTTCCTAAAACTTGGAAAATATCACATATTCTGCCACACCCCAAGGTCAATTCTCCACGTGAGCTTAAGGATTTAAGACCGATAAGTATTCTGCCCACTCTTTCGAAAGTAATCGAGAGAGTGATGGATATGCAAATAAGAGAATATGTCGCCAAGTTTAACATTATGCCCACAGTCCAGTCAGGAGTCCGTAAAGACTACAGTTGTACTACTGCACTACTTAAGGTGACAGACGATATCTTGGAGGCAGCAGAACGTGATGAGCTAACAGCGTTGGTCCTTTTGGACTACTCAAAAGCTTTTGACCGTCTAAACCATACCCTTCTTCTAGGCATTCTTAATTACAGGGTGTCCCAACTAAAAGTATCCACCCCAAATAACAAGTCGCCAAGACAAAAAAAAATAAAACGCACGGACCCGTCGATTTTGCTTTTGAGGGGGAAATATTTTGCTGCAAGAGTTGGCTGCTTTAAATTTAGGGGATGATGCAAGCTAGTGAAAAGATTTTAATAATAATTACTCCGGACGAGAGGAAAATAAAAATAGTAAATGTAAATTAATGGGGAATTTTTGCGTTTAAGAAATGTTTTCTACAAAGACTAAATTATTTTATGAATTGTTCGAAATGTTCGCCATTTACTTCCATGCAATGATACAGACGAGCCTCGAATTCCTCTCGAACATTTTGAAATGTTTCAGGTGTTAACTGACGACATTCAGCTACTATTCGCTGTTTTAAATCCTTAAGTGATTCTGGCTGCACCTTAAAAATCTTTGTTTTCAAGTGTCCCCAAAGAAAGAAGTCCAACGGCGTCAAATCAGGTGATCGTGCCGGCCATTCGATGGGACCTGTTCTTCCAATCCAGTAATCGGGAAAAGTATTATCGAGAAAATCTCTTACCGGACGAGCGTAGTGAGGAGGTGCTCCATCTTGTTGAAAGAATATCTGATCTTCAGCTAAATCCTGGTCGTTTTCTAGAATCTCAGTAATCTGCGGATCGATGGCATTTTTAAGTAAATTTAAATAACTTTCACCATTTAAATTGCTTTCTATGAAAAAAGGTCCAACAACGTGATTGCCTAAAATTCCCGCCCACACGTTTACTTTTAAAGGATGCTGGCTATGGGTTTCCCTGAATAAATAGGGATTGCTGTCGCTCCAATACCTGCAGTTGTGACGGTTTACTTCTCCATTTAAGTAAAATGTGGCTTCGTCAGAAAAACAAATATTGTACATTGAAATGGTATGGTTGTTTAATTTTTCAGAAATATTCTCACAAAACTCTACTCTGCGATCAAAGTCATCTTCGTTCATTTCGTGAAGCAATTGATATTTAAAGGGTCGAAACTTATGGGATTTTAGAATCCGGTGAACACTGCTTCGGGAGACTCCTGATATTGCAGCTGTTTCTCTGATGGAGTTACTTGGGACCATAGCAACATGGCCAAGGTCTGCAACCTCAACATTTTCATTTCTTATTGGTCTTACTCTTTCATGCTTTTTATTGACAACTGAGCCGGTTTCGAAAAATTTGTTCCACAGTTGTAATACACTTCTATGAGTCAAAGAATGTTCGGGATGAGATTCATTAAAACTTACAGCTGCAGCTCTCGCACAATTATTGTTTCTAATGTAAAGAACAATAATTTCGATTCTCTCTTGTATCGTAAACGTCATAGGCAATTGTTAGAAACTTTCGTCTTTTAACACTTTCAGGCAAAATAAATTTTAAATAAAATGCACAAACTGTAATAAACGCATGAATGCTTGACACTAAATAAACGTTAACAATGTGATTTTATTTTGTTTGTTGCTGATGTTTTATGATAACAGTAAGAATGGAATGCTGTTTTTTTTTTAAATATTTGTACAGTGACAATTCGACAAGTTAGCTTAAACGTTTTGGCAACGGTCTGTTTCATTGCAAGGGAGTAAATGGCGAACATTTCGAACAATTCATAAAATAATTTAGTCTTTGTAGAAAACATTTCTTAAACGCAAAAATTCCCCATTAATTTACATTTACTATTTTTATTTTCCTCTCGTCCGGAGTAATTATTATTAAAATCTTTTCACTAGCCTGCATCATACCCTAAATTTAAAGCAGCCAACTCTTGCAGTTAATTTATTAATATTTTTTTTTCGACAAGCTGCCATTTCTTCGGGAATGACAGCAGAGGCTTCAAACTTGGCAGTTGTAACCAGGGTCGGAAACCCTTCAAAATAAGGTATCACTCGACCCTCCTTTCCATTTAACATTTTGGGGGTGAATCTCACCCCCGCTCAGAGGGTGATGTTGCGAAATTGAAAATAGACGCAAAATGTTTCCCCCTCAAAAGCAAAATCGACGGGTCCGAGCGTTTTATTTTTTTTTGTCTTGGCGACTTGTTATTTGGGGTGGGTACTTTTGGTTGGGACACCCTGTATATTGGTTTCAGTGACAGCGCTCAGCTTCTTATTAAAGCATATCTTCATGGTAGAAGCCAGATGGTTAAATCCAATGGTAAGCTTTCTGGATCTTTGGAGGTTCTCCGTGGCTCGATACTGGGTCCATTGCTTTTCACTCTTTACACATTTCTATTATTCTGCGCATTCCTATGCAGATGACACTCAATTGTATTTTTCTTTTAAACCTAGTGGGATCTTGGAGGTTAATGATAAATTGACGCATGATCTAAATGTTCTTATGAGAGCGTCAAAGGCGCATTGCTTGGAAATAAATCCAGCAAAATCACAAATTTTGTTGTTTGGTCGGACACAGTCACGAGATCAAAACCAGAATCTTCTTAAAATTAGCTTAAATAGTAAGATCTTGAATACTTGTAATACTGCTAAAAAGTAGGTCTCCTAATGGACACTAATCTTAGGTTCTCGGAGCATATAAATATGCGTGTTAAGAAGGCATTTGCTAATCTTAAACTAATTTTTAATCAACGCGCCCTCATTACTGATAGTGCTAAAAAGTTACTTTGTGATTCCATCGTCTTATCGCACTTTAACTACTGCGATGTGCTGTATGGACCCTGCCTTTTGGACTGTGATGTCAAAAGAATCCAGCTTATGCAGAATTCGTGTGTACGTCTGATTTGTGGTATTCGGGGTCGTGAAAGGGGTGTTAGTGCAAAATTGCGGGAAATCCACTGGTTGAGAATGAATGAAAGACGAGTGGTACATAGTCTAGTTTTATATAATAAGATAATTTGTAATAAATGTCCTTGTTATTTATATAGCAAAGTAAAATTCAGGTACGATGCACATAACTTAGACCCGAGGCATAAAAAAACCTTGACTGCACCTATATATCGTACTTTGATGTATGAGCGGTCCTTTTCTTACCAAATATCAAAGGTGTACAATAACGTACCGTATACGTTAGAACAATGATTCATAATTTCTCTTAAACTTATTTTTGAACTTCTTATTATAATTTTTGCTTTTGTTTCTCTTTCTCTTCCCTCCTAAAGGGGTTGTTTTGCAGGTTGTGAGCTAATTACTAGAATACCCTATTGATGGCCTGTATTTTTTTTATATGTTTTACATTTTAGTCACTTCTGCTGGTTGAGATAGGAAGCTTGGCTTCAACTCCGCCAATTGTAATTTAAATTTTCTTAATATTACAATAAAGCCATATTTATTTTTTTTTATTTATAGTAATAATTCATAACGCACTGTGGGGCCAGAGAACCTTTAAAATAGTGAATTATTCAAAAATATTAAACTGCAAATATCTTCACAATTTTATTTATTATGGGTGAGTAGGCTATGAAGCATCCCAAAACAATCGAATTATATTGATATCTTGTCATGGAGATGCGCAAACACGTTCAAAAGTTTGACATATTTGTTATTGTTAGCAGTTATTAATTTACCTTATTAAAAATTGCATAATATAACCGGTGAAAATAAGTGTTTCGTGAATTACAAAATATTTTGTGATGAATGATGTTCAAGCAGGTAAGTTAATAATTATTTTAGGCCATTAGTTCTTATTTCTGAATTATTACATATTAGTGCAAATGTTTGTAAAAAAAATAAATTTTAAGTTATTTGACAAAAAATATTTTAATGTTCTACACACAGATACGTATTTTGTCATACCTGGTTTTTTTCTTTAATCTTATGACTTTTCAAAAAAAAATATAATTTGTGCAACTTTTTGCAACTTGTTGATTAATTGACATTTTTATTTGCCTATTATTTTACCTACAATGTAAGACCAATTTTAGCTCCACACTTTTTTATTGCCAATAACTATTGTATGTTCCTGCAAAGTTGTCAAATTTTGATCAAAATCTTTTAAACAGTGTTGTAGTTGATCACGACTTTCTAAAATAATGCATAAAAGTCGATAATTTAATAAATAATTATTATTAGTATCAATTTTGGGTCTTCTCTTTCTTCACTTCTTATTTTTTTTTTCTAGACGTACGATCTCATCGAATTCGCAAAATTGATATTTTTGAAAGGGGAAAAGATGTCAATGATATTTTTAATACCTTATTGTCTATAACTTGTCCCATCTGCCAAAAGAAAAATAAACAAAAAATAAAACAAATATCAAAGAGTTTGAATAACCAATTTACACAAAAATGGAATAAAGTTTTTCGTATAAAATCAAAATTTATTAATAAGAATAGATTATGGCTGGACAAATACATAACTTTACCATGCTGTCCCGGTAAAGTTGGGAGACCCAAAGAAAACAATTTTAATAGTTTAAGTTATTCTGCAAAATTTAAAAGAACCGAATGTTTACGAAAATTTGAAACGAATGAACTTTTGTTTGCGTCTAAAATGGGTTTAAGGGCAGACGGGAAATCACAAGCAGCCAAACAATTACTAACCATTGAACACAAATCCAATCCAATTAGTGAGATAAATCGACTTAGTGATGATAGTACTTTGGCAATGATAGTAGATTCTAGATTGTCCAAAAGACAGTACCAAAATATTCGAGACTCTGCAAAAAATAACAAAACCGATATTTATCCATCTTATAATAATATTAGAGAAGCTAAAAAACGATGTTATTTTCCAAATGTTATTTCCACTGAGCATTCAGTAACAGTCGATCTGCAATCCCTCTTAGACCACACTACACGCAGGCTCTTGTCTACTCTTGATCTGGAAAACTATAACATAACTCAGAAAATTGTTTTAATTTCTAAATGGGGAATGGATGGCAGTTCTGGTCAGGCAGAATATAAACAGGCCTTTTCCGATAACAGATTCACCGATTCTAACCTACTTCTTACTTGTGTGGTACCTATTCAGCTTTATACAACAAACAAAAAAAATCAAAAAGTAATGTTGTGGAACAATCCAACGCCTTCGTCAACCAAACTATGTCGACCACTAAAAATGCAGTTTTTAAAAGAAACGAAGGAAAACAGCATAAATGAGACCAAAGCAGTTCAAGATCAAATAAAGGCATTATTGGAAACCCAATTTACCACCAAGTTCTCAAAAGTGTTATTTATAAAACATAACTTGTATATGACCATGCTGGATATGAAAATGATTAGTTCCATAACTGACACGTCCTCACAAAAATGCTACCTGTGCGGAGCATCTCCGGTTGAGATGAATAACTTGGAAAAAGTTTTACAAAAACCTATAGTCGACGACTATCTACTTTACGGAATATCCTCGCTCCACGCTTGGATAAGGTTTGTGAATTTTATATTTTATTGTAGGTACAGGAGGGTAATCCACCATATTTTGAACATTAAAATTCTCCGTTAATATTGGTGGTATTATTATTTGCAAATCTTTTTTTTTAATGGTGCACCCCTGTATATTATTTTTGATAATAGGTATAATGGTCAAAATATGGTAGGCTATTAGTTGGACCTAGCTAGTACTTTTACTACACCACACACCCTAGATCGCCCAGATACAACAATCACTATTTTGGATAAAATGTCTGACTTTTGATTTTTTTTTTAGATCTTTTGAGTTTCTTTTAAAACTGAGTTATCGACTACCACTAGAAAAATGGCAAGCCCGTGGTGATGAAGCCAAGGAAGTAACTAAAATTCAAAAGCGTCGAATTCAAGATGAATTTAAATCTCAAATTGAAATAATCGTAGATCAACCGAAACAAGGGGCTGGAACATCCAATGACGGCAATAGCGCTAGAGCTTTTTTCCAAAACCACTTGATATCTTCACGCATAACTGGGGTCGATAAAGACTTAATATATAGATTTTATATTATCCTCCAGGTAATCGCTAGTGGGTTATACATTAAATTAGAGGTATTTAAAGCCTACACTTTGGATACTGCTAAGCTTTTTCTCTCCCTATACCCTTGGTATCGAATGCCTGTGAGCGTACACAAAATTCTGTTACATAGCCATGAAATTATAAACGCTTTACCAGTGCCCATAGGCCAATTTTCCGAGGAGGCCCAAGAAGCCCGCAACAAAGAATATCGGAGGTACAGGGAACATAACTCTAGGAAATGTAACAGGATTTCCACAAATATGGATGTTTATAATAATTTGTGTGTTTCATCGGATCCAGTTATAACGAGTTTGCGAAGAAAACCCACAACACCAAAAAAAGTTTTGCTCCTGAAGCGCTGAGCCTCTTGGAAGCATCTTGTCCAAATGCGTCATTGGATTCTTCAAGTGACAGTGATTCTGAATAAATGTGTTAGAGTTATTTCTTTTTTTCATTCTCACCATACAAATTTATTTCTCATAACCCTGTACTTTACATCTGTAATATTTTTTACACTTCTAGACTTTCCAGGGTATGCCGAGATTAAGTTTTTTTTGTTTAAAGTTAAAAATAAAACAGTTTTTCTTATTGTGTCATTATTTTCGCACACGGTGTATGACACCGTTGTACAAATTCTAAACTAGCTTCAAATATGTTTTACAAAATGCTAAACTAAGGTTTTTTAAGCGTTTCATCACAAAAAAAATGCATAAAGCCTAACTTAACACTTTTTCCACATTTCAAGAGGTTTCTGGCCCACAGTGTAACGAGGGAAATTCCGGGTAAAGGAATTTACCGATTTTTTAAATTCATCAGATTTCATAACCTATGGAACTTTGGGATCTTTCAATCAATCTGCATATAAATAAGAATGAAATATCTCAAACGGTCTCAACCAAATTTCTCGGCATACAAATATATGAAAACTTAAATTGGAGAGCCCAGTAGGGTGAACTAAAAAAAAATAAATTCATGTTACAGAGTTCTTTCCTGCGGTTCATCACCTTACATCAAAGGTTTATCTGCGATTGCTTCGTTGCCTTTTGGGGGTTCCTAAACTCCTAAAATCGAATCTTGTGGATCTTTGTTGCAAATATTTATCTCCAGTGCTGGACAAATGAAACGGGACAAATCATATTTTTGCTAAAATTCAAACATTTTCAAAACAAAAAAAAGATGATGTTATTTTTTTGCATGTGATCGCACAATCTCCCTACTAGATAAGTAGTTAAAATAGGGGAGCGCCTCCTCCTCCTCCTCTTCCTCTCTCTCATGTCCCTCATTCTTATCTTCCTCCCCTTTTATTCTCATTCGCATCATATTTTTAATTTTTTCTCTTTGTCCTTCCACATTTGATTTTGCATTCTTAAGTCTTATAAATAGGTGCATCAAGATCATTTTAGTATGCTAAGGTACGAGTGACTGTTAAAAGAAAGAAAATCTGTTGAATAAATCTATTAATAATATTAAAATTAAAATGAGTGAATCAGTTGAAGAAAGAAATCGATCCATTCCGCTTCAGACAATTAGCCTCGAAGAAATTATACCAGGAGTTCGAAAAGAAACTATACCATTAGTTCGAGGAGAAGAAAATGAGATTGTTTTAAAAAATTTGAACAAAACTTAGAGTGAAGAGAAAAAAGTGTTTTGTGCTATTTGTTTTGAAATAACCGAATATTATGATTCATGTAGACCAAATTATTGTATTAAAATGTATTTTAAGACGGAATGATGAAAATTGTTGTTCTATAATGGTAAACAATTGTCCTGTATGTCTCACTAGATATTACTATTTGGTACAAATCTTCAAAGATGTAATTAGACATCACTTTGTTGTATTTTTAAAAAGAGGATATTTTTTTTCATAATTTGTGTTTGTGAAAACTCTGGTCTAATAAATTTGTAAAAAGTAAATGTAAATATATATATATATATATATATATATATATATATATATATATATATATATATATATATATATATATATATATATGACACACAGTTTTTCCTTTTCCTTTTCCTATATTGAAACGACAATATTCTTTAAGTGTTTTAATACATACTAATTTGTTATGGTTTGACATTTCAAAATAAACAGTGGAAATTAAAAGTTATTATTTTTTAATTATACTAATAATAATAATATATTAATATATTTGTTTTCCTTTTCCTGTATTAAAACAACAATGTTCTAAGAAGTTTTTTAATACATACTAATTTTCACATAACATAACAAAACAATTGTTATGGTTTAACATTTTTAAAATAAACAGTGGAAATTAAAAGTTATTATTTTTTAATTATACTAATAATATTAATATAATTTGCATCAAGTAAGAGAAATTTCAATTGAATAGAGAAACAAGCGTTAACAAAATTTTATGCTAATATATGAGCGTTTATAGTGGCAGTTTACATAATCTACATATTATTTTTACATATGATTAGCTATTTCATTTTTCGTTCTTGTTGCAATAAAAAAAAATACAGGGTCAGATGTTAGAATAAAAA
This sequence comes from Kuschelorhynchus macadamiae, assembly GCA_030620095.1. Classification (NCBI taxonomy): domain Eukaryota; kingdom Metazoa; phylum Arthropoda; class Insecta; order Coleoptera; family Curculionidae; genus Kuschelorhynchus; species Kuschelorhynchus macadamiae. Next base: position 1,191,684 of record JAUTXW010005349.1, on the reverse strand, counting down.
GAAGTATTTTGCATATAGCACTGAAGATATATAACCGCTTATAGTAACAGTTGACATTTTTTAAAATTAATTTTGTTGACGTATTCTACTTATTACCTTTGCAATATATGTTTAAAATTAATATTTTTGACATTATCTACCCATACCTAACCTAACCTAACCTATATTTAAAATTAATATTGTTGAAATAATCTACACATCACCTTTACAAACTATGTTTAATATTAATATTTAACGACATAATCTTCTATCTCTTTTTTTCATTTTTATTGCATTTAGCAAGCATGTTCAGGAATTAGTAGAAAAAGATGTATCCTACAAATAGCACAAGTAAATCAGAAGCACTAACAACATAAGCTCTTTTGTAGTGGCAGCTCACATGATCGGACTCCCCTCTCCGTAAATATCTCATGTGAATTGCACTACAAGGAAGGCAAATAGCAAATGTTCCTAGTCTTCGACTTTCAATTTTAGAGTAGCTTTGTATAACACATACATCTTTTTCTTCAAAATTATTAAATAATTCACTAGCCCTAAACTTGCTTACTTTTACGTCAGCCTCGGTTCCTAAATTTAGCAGTTGGAGGAAGATAAGAATGAGGAACATGAGAGATAGGAAGAGGAGGAGGAGGAGGAGGAGGCGCTCCCCTATTTTAACTACTAAGATATTGAACATGAGTTGATAAAGACAAATGACAGGCAACTCAATTTTTTTTTGCTTAATTTTTTTTTTTGGAATGTCACTCTTAAGCTGCACGTCTGTTACCTTAACGGTTAAGATTTGTGCGTATATTAGGTAGAGCAAACCTTTTTACCCAAAGGGTTTTTTGATTTTAAGGCTACCTTCATTTGTCACGAAATAAACTGCAAATATTTTGAATTTGATTTGTTTTCGAATTTTTTTTTGTGTCAAAATGATACCAGGACAAAGAAACAAAGAAAAAAAACATTTCTGTCCACTTAACTTATTTTAATGAATTTATTTCCCGTTTTTGCAGAAGAAAACTCTTGCCTCAGTTATATACGGGGTGTCCGAAATAAGACGCCCTATCTCCTTATTTCGGAAAATGTAGAAGACAGAGAAGATGATTAAAAAGAAAAGTTCAAAAAACCTGTGCAAAAAAAACTGAGAACGCTGTATAAATTAAAACTAAATAAATTAAGGTTACAGGTCAAGCCACGAAACTTTTCTTTTTAATCATCTTCTCTATCTCCTACATTTTCCGAGATAAGGAGATAGGGCGTCTTATTTCGGACACCCCGTATATAACTGAGGCAAGAGTCGAACAACGTTATAAAAGTTGAAAAAGGTGAGCAGTGTGCGTACATCTTTGACTTTGCCAGACTCTATTTTTATATTTATTATGTTAGCAGTTTCACACTTAACACTATAAAATTAATTTATCCCATGTTTCTTCTGGAAAAAAGGCAGATAAATTATTATGTAAGCAAACTTAGTTAGTCTTGCTTGACCCCCGTACACAAAATTCATTAAAATAAGTTAACTGGACAGAAATGTTTTTTTTGCTTGTTTCTTTGTCCTGGTATCATTTTGGCACAAAAAAAATTCGAAAGGAAAACAAGTTCAAAATGTTTGCAGTTTATTTCATGACAAATGAAGGTAGCCTTAAAATCAAAAAACGTTTTGGGCAGAAAGATATACTCTACCTAATATTCGCATTAGAATCAACAAATCTTAGCCGTTAACGTAACAGTCGTGCAGTTTAAGACTGACATTCCTAAAAAAAAAATTTGCAAAAAAAATTGAGATGCCTGTCATTTGTCTCTATCACATCCTGTATAATAGCTTTGTGTTAGGTGTATTAGCGACATAAGTTCCCACTCAAAATTCGCTTATCCCATGCCTACTTTGTAAAAACAGTCTGAATTATGGATTCATTTTTGAAAAAAATATCGATTGTCTCGATTAAACCATGTACAGGGTGTCCGGATTTGGTTGCAAAAGCAGGGTATCTCGCTTATTTTTAGATAGAACCTTGCGGTTTTCACGAACCTGAACTAATTTTTTGTGAAACTCATGTAAACAAAATTTTGATAGCCTTCTTCGTTTATGAGATACAGGGCGAATTAGAAAATTTTGCAGTTTGGGACCCCCCTCGTATCTCGGTTATCCTTTAACTTAACGCAAAGCGAAAAATTGCTGCTTATGCAGTTTTTTACGCTGGATCCAGTAACGTAGTCATATTTTTCATTTGAGTTGTTATTTTTCAGATATGACCCAAAGTTGTGTTTTTTTAAATGGGACACCCTGTATATTTGCCCAGAAATTGATTTGTCCTTTTAAAATCTTCTCAAAAATATATAATAGTATGGGTCTATTTTAATAAACAGCAACAAAAATTTTAATTTTTATAATTATCATCCTAAATTTAGCAGTATCTTTAAAAATAAGCGAGATACCCTGCTTTTGCAACCAAATCCGGACACCCTATACAGTGAAAACAAATGAAGCTAGGCCAAATCGGTAGAAATTGTTTTTTGGTATTCGTCTATAGATTATTTTGCCGTGAACAAAAAATTCTAAAATTATTTTTCTTAGAATTAAAATATTTTTTCTTAGATTAGACAAAATTTGCAAAAAATTAAAGGATTTCATATAACGCCCTGTATAGCGCAGTTGTCATTGCAACTAGCGATTATGGCCTAGAGGTAAGAAAGTAGGTGGATTGCGCAATCACATGCAGAAAAAATAAAATCGAAATCTTTTTTTGCTTCGGAAATATTCGTCTTTGAATTTTACCAAAAATATGCTTTGTCCCGCTTCATTTGTCCAGAAAATAGCTCTTAACAAAAACAGGGATATTCACTATTATAATAATGCACGGAATCCTAGAGATTTTAGAGTTGAATTTGGTCGCCTAAATATAGCAAAAAAACTCTCCACAATTGTATGGAGCCTAGAATATTTAATATACTTCCAGCAGATATTAAGTTTAATAATAATTTAAGCAGTTTTCCACACGGTTCATCTATTGCCTTCGGAAAAAAAAAGATATTTTATTTTATAACATAGAGCCATATACTGTTGCGTCATTTAGATTACACAGCGACACGAGCAATTGATGTAATTACTTTATTTGTGCTCGATGGACTGTCTATTCGAAGGAACTGCCACTACCATCATTTTCTCCTTTTTGTCAAGACTTAAGCGCTTTAAATTCGCATAATGAATAAACCAATCTACTTCAAAGAAAATACCAAAACCGAAAAATTTCCCGATTTCATGTCGAAAATATGCTTTCACATTTTCGCACAGGATACGAATCAAAACGTGCAAAGATAATTAGGCCTTTGTTAATTAATCGGTTTTCGGCAAGGGGAGAGGAAAGACAAAGGGGTTTTATCTTACAGTCGCGTCGTCCGGCTCTGTTGTGGGCCCTATAATTCCAAGAAAGGCCATTGTTGCGTCAAGGCTCGTTTCGCTCGGTTTACGGGGAACAATTGTCGGATTGCCTTTCTGCGCGGCCTTTTATCCCCTAACTAAATGTTAGTTAAAATGTTCGGCACGGGATTTCCCTTTGTCGTAACTTTCGTATCGATTCCTATTAGGTATTAAGTCGTTGATGTGACACGGATCGAGGTATTATTTTTATCGAAATACATTTGCAATAATAAATGCTATATAAAAGGGTCGGAGAAGTGCCAATATGATCTAATAGGTCAATAAATAGAGATTTTTTTCCTGAGAAAAATAGTAACCGGACACCGAATGGCAGGGGCGTGCGGTAAAATTTTAAGAGAGGGAAGAAATTTTTAGAAACTTACCTATTTGTAATGTAATTCGAAACTTCGATCATTTTTTGCAATTTCGTCAATGACAACAGCGATGTATGCGAAAGTCTCTCCTGCCCCGTTGAATTTTTCACGAAATTTTTTATACGTTTCAGTGTTGAAAAATTGCGTTCTTCTAATGAACTTGTGGCAGGTATTGGCCATACTAATTCACACAATTTCGACACTTCGGTGTAGGCATCTTCCAGCTCCTTGTCTTTTAAAAATTGCATTAGTTCCTTAGCCTTATTTTTTGCGCTAATGTCATCAGTTTCGTAAATCACTTTTAGTTCAGATCGCAATAACACTCGGTCGAAGAACTGGCCATAATGAAGAAGAAGAGATTTAAACGCATCTTCTGGAAAAGTTTTTCCTTTAAATGCATCAAAATTGCAGAGCTCGAGGAATTTAAAATCATTTAAACCGTTAAATCTATAGTTTATTTGTTGCTGAATTTGGTCGATTATTTCATAAAAGAGGCGTCTGTATGATGTTTGAATATCTCCCACCTTGTCTGTTCGAAGATGCTTGGCTTGATGCTCTACATTTAACGTCATCGTTTTCTCCCAAAATAGGTCAAAGTCATCTCTTTTTTGGCTTAACATGGACTTAAAATTATTCATTTTTTTTAAGCAAAAAGCAATATCATTTGTTTTAGTTTGAAATATATTAAAAACATTGTCCGAGAATGGAAATATTTCTGAAAATATGTTCAACAAATAATTAACATTAATTTAATTAATTAAAAATCTCGTTTCAAACAGTTCAAAAACCCCCTCGAACTATGTGTTGCTTTCCACGTTTCATTATTTTCTATTATATTCTCAAATAGTTCAATCAGTGATTCGCGATTATCAGATACTGTTAACACAAGTCTTCCATTATAGTTCCACCTAGTAGGATCTACTTTGGGCAATCGTTTGTGAACAATGGAGTCTAAAGCTTGTGTACGTTTTGTTGAATTGAGAAAAAAAGCAGCCATGCCACTTAAAGTAACGAAAAATACTTTACACTCTTTAATGTGACAACAAAACAATGGACAAACACAGCACTTGGGAAAGTTTCTCTAAGTTTAGCTTGCAGACCCCCTAATTGTCCTGCCATCACTGCAGCTCCATCATAGCTTTGAGCAACTAATTTTTTGTCTCCATTAGTTTCTTTAGTAACGTTATAAGCTATGGTATATAATGCATGTGCTGTACGTTTTTCGGACACATTCTTAAAACCTAAAAATCGCTCTTGAATACTTCCGCCTGTTTTAACGTACCGAATTCCTATAGATAATTGGCTAAAATTAGTGATATCAGTTGTCTCGTCCAGAACAATAGCAATGAAGCGCACCTCGCCAATCTCCTGCTTAATTCTTTTTAGAATAATTGTTGCAACAGCGGAAATTAAATCATTCTGAATTCGATTCGACGTTCCGCGAAAAACGCTAGACTGCTCTAAATGATTTTTTCTACAACCGTCCTTAAAATCCTATTTTACACACTGATTGCAGTAGCTAAAGCTTGTTTTCAAGCACCGATGCGTGAGCTTTCCCTAAAGGATGACCGGCTCAATAAGAAATGCATGGGCCGCCATTAATTTTAGGCAACTGGTAATAATTTTATTAGGCGGCCGTGCCTCGCAATCGTTGTCATGGTAACGAGTTGTCAAATTGCCAATGCAAACAGTTTAAAATAGACACTTTAAGTTCGAATAGTAATTTGAACAGTTTATTATTTTAAGTTATAATAAGCAATAATTATGGACTCTGATATAGAAATGTGTTCTCCACCAGATATTACGGAAGCAGCGAAAACAGCTAGTAATTCTCTGTTACCTCAGAAGTCAAAGGAAATTTATGAAAACACGTACAATAAATTTATGACCTGGCGCAGTAAGAACAATATTAAAACCTTTTCTGAAAATGTTTTACATATTTATCAGAATTGTCAAAAAATGTGAAATCATCAACACTATGGAGTCATTATTCAATGCTAAAAAGTACTATTAGCATTAAAAATAACATTGACATTGGTAAATATCCAAAAGTTCATGCATTTAAAGAATGAAGGATATATAATATTGAAGAAAAATTTTCAAGTTCATAAATAAGGCTCCTGACGAAGTTTTTTTATTAACCAAAGTGATATTAATATTTGGGATTGCTGGTGCTCTAAGAAGAAGCGAAATTTATAAGCTAAAAATGTGCGATATTCAAGATTTAGGAAGTGTTCTTGTTGTATCCGTCCCTGATACAAAAACCAAAATAACAAGAAAATTTACCATTACCGAGCATTTAGAATTATACAGAAAATATGCCGCCCTTCGTCCCCAAAATTATCAAGAAAACAAATTCTTCATCAAGTATCAAGGAGGAAAATGTACTCGCCAAGTCGTCGGGATAAACAAATTTGGAAAATTGCCTACTAATGTTAAAACAACACGGCGGTTGGAAATCTTCAACGGTAGCTGAGGGTTACGTAGAAAATTCCCTTAACAAGAAAAATGATATTTCAAATAGACTTTTGTCAGTTCAAAATCCAAATATGACCTCGATCACAAGCAGCAATATTATTAACAAATCATCATCAAAGGAGGCTACAGAAGTTAAATTTAGTAATCTAACAAATTGCAACATTACTATTAATAATTACAATAATTATAAGGAAGAAAATTAAATAATTTAACTATAATTTCTATTAAAAAGTTACAATTATTATAAAGTAGAAAATTAAATAATTTAACTATAAGTTCTATTAAAAAGTTACAATTATTATAAAACAGAAAATTAAATAAATAGTTCATTAGTTTAATTTGTATTATATAAAGGAGAAAATTAAATAGTTTAATTTTATTTCGTACTTGTATTATTTACGGTTGTAGAAAAAGTATAGTGTGCAATACGTGCGTGAAGACTTTTATACCCTTGTGTGATATTGTGAACATCACACTCGTGTATAAAAGTTAACTTCACGCACTTGTTACACAATATACTATTTTAAGCATTCATCATATTTAGCCATTACACTAAGTAAATCTTGAAAATTTCCTCTATTTGAAGAAACCCTTGCTTCGTCGTGACCTTTAAATCCCAATTCGTGCTGTCCGAGAAAACAAACAACATCGATAAGTCTTCTTAATATTTGCCTATTTTTATCGACTAGTTCATTGTGTTGGCGGTGACTAATTTCCAACTGTTTATTAAGGGCGTGTTCAATTCTGGTTTTGCCGAAGACTTGCGCGTTGGACATAATGTGTCTCTTTACAGCTTTATGGAAATTGTTTAAATCGGAAAAACCAGTTTTATTCCAGAGACATTTTTCATTTTCAAAAAGTAAACATGGCCAACAAAATAATTTTCTTATATTTTCACACCCTGTTAGCCATTTAAATTGTTCGTATTGTTTTTCCGGATAAAAATGTCTAATACAATTTTTCATTTTTGTGGTTAAATTTTTCATAGGCGGTTTTGCCCTTCCTTTGGAAATTATTTGAAGCTTATCAGCGAAGGTTAATGTTGAAAATCCCTTTATTATTAAGACACACACCACACATTCACACACACTCTTCTTACTAAATTCTCCAACATTTTCAACGTTATTACCGATAGCTGAAGTTGACGGTATTTGCATATCCACGTTCAAAGAACCTACTCCAATGATAGCTTCCGCCCCCACTTAAAGCACGCGACCGAAATGCAAAAATTGCAAACAGCCGGTGGAAAGTTTATCAGGAAATCAAGCATACAGGACTTGGCTGCAGAGAAGCTAGCGGCCCGCATAAGTTCTATTCGATTTTCTAATGTGGAGTCAAGGCCGCATTTATTATGGGCTTGATAATTAAGATAATATTTTAGCATTTTTAATATAAACTATATTAATGGTTTCCTATCTCAAAAATTACATTTTAGAAGATGTTTTGTAATTGTTTTTGGGGAAGCACTGCTTCCCTTGCTTCCATGGACTGCACGCCCCTGCGAATGGCCATCACACTCAAGATATGTTTTTTACTCCCAACTATCATTTGTTTGTAGTTGTCATGAAAAATCTTAAAAATCGAAACTAATGAAACAATCTTGATGGTGTAGAGACTACAATTACAAAAAATGTGATATCGTTTCAAGACCTGATCGGATCATTAGAACAGAAGAGAAGACTCTAAAAAATTAGGCTTATTTTCGAAAAATCATATCTTGGGGCTGCTATATTAGCGAGCGATTTCTTAGTATTTTTAGGCTTCAAAAGAGAGCCATTCGCTATTTGTTTGGGCTAAATAATAGAGCTCACTGCCATACTATTTCAAAAAACATGAAATATTAACACTTCCTGCATTATTTATTTTAGAAACCGCCTGCTTGATCAGAAAACATATAAACAAACACGTATATCCTACCAGAAACCCTAGGCATGAGATATACCTTCCCATTCCTTCCACAGAATTAATAAAAAAATCAATTATTTACAACGCCATAAAACTTTACAATCATCTTCCAGTATATTTAAAAACTATCCCTATGTTTGCACTTTTTCGAAAAAAATCCAAAGCGTACTTTATTGAAAGACCTTTTTACTGTGTTAATGATTTTTATAATGAATAAGTTACATTAATTTTTTTTAATTTGTTTGTTTTCTTTACTCTTTTTGGGTGTCATGTTCCAGCTGCTAGCATAGAATTTGAAAATCATTTTATACGGGTATGAACTGTTTGATAGTCCGTTTAAATTAATTATTTTTTTAGGTATTAGAAAAAAGTTATACATTCTCTTTTTTTTAGTACACTCTAATTACTATATTAGTTCAGTACACTTTTTGTTTAACTTCACTTATTTTGCTTGTATAACGGTAACAAAATAGCGTTTAAAGTAGCGTATTTCAATGTCATTGGAATTATTAACCGCTTTCCCGCAATGTTATGTCCTAACGAATGTTTCTTTTTCGTGATGGTTTTATAGCTATCGTTACTTGGTATATTTACAGTTTATGTATTTGCATTGACCTATCGAAAAATATGACTTTTTTTGGATTAATATTTCGTTTTTTCATTGTTTTGTTTTTTTTTTTCTTTTAAGGTAAATAATTTCGCTTTGTCCATAAAATTGTAACAATTTCTATGCGGCAATAAAGCATACTTTTGTTTGTTTGTATTAGTTTTTGTACAGTAGCTATTTTAATTTTTTAATGGACTATTTTTCAGCGTGCCTGGATGATCCGATCTGGAGTCTGCAAAACCATACCGAAAGTAGAAGTATACTACTACAAAACGTATGTTCTCATTTTAGGCTAAAGTTCTGTAAAATACCCGAAAAATGCTTTCAAATACGACCAAAAAATGCCGGACCTTGACAGTGATGCCGAATGTTTTACTCGGCCTGCCTAAAAAAGTAAAGACGCAGTTTTACTACCTGTTGTTCTAACTGCTTACCTATATCGGCCAATCCTCTTCCTCCTAGGTGGCGTGGTAGTGTTGTTCGTTCTGTTGCACTACGTGGATGATGTTTCTGTGCCTTTGTCATTAACGTCCTCAATTTGCGCTGAATACTATCAATATCTGTTTTAGTCCATCTTACGACACCAAAAGAATATGTCAGTGCGGAACATGCATAAGTATTGAGGGCTTTTGTCAAGTTCTTGCTGTTAAGGCTTGTTTACTCTCTTCGTAAATTCATTGGTTAGTTCAGTCTTCATAATTTGTTGGTCTATTCTTTGGGCCTGTTCAATTCCAAGATATTTGTAGGACTCTTTTGGATTCATGGCTTTGATGTTCTGGCCATTTTGCATTTCATAGGCGCCTGGTTGCAATTTTCCTTCTACCATATTTACGACTCGGCACTTGTCAAGACCAAACTGCATTGCTATATCTCTAGAAAAGTCTTCAACTATCTTTAGCATTTGTTGTAGTTGATTTTTGGTGGGTGAGTACAGTTTTAAGTCGTCCATATATAAAAGATGGTTTAATCTTGCTTCGGAGTTATTATGTTTGATTGCGAAGCCATATGTAGTGGAATTTAGGCGACGCGCAGCGGATTTATCGACAGGCGGAACCATAATGGACTAAGCGAGTCACCCTGGAATATGCCTCTTCTGATAGGGATAGTGTTGGTCTCAATGCAGTCGTTATAAGGCACTTGTAGTCGTATCTTGGTTCTCCAGGTTGTTATTATATGATCTAAGAATTGAATAATATTAGGATCTATTTTATAAATCCGGAGTATACCTGATAGCCACTCGTGTGGTACTGAGTCGAACGCCTTCTTGTAGTCGATGTAGGCCGAGTAAAGGTTTCTTTTCTTGTTATGGGCCTGGTTGCATATTACAGAATCGATTATTAACTGTTCCTTGCATCCCATTGCGGCTCTAGTACATCCCTTTTGTTGCATTGCAATGATGTTGTTCTGCTCGCAGTGTTTATAAATTCGTTCATTAATGCAGGATGTCACAATCTTATAAAGCGTTGGAAGACAGGTTATTAGGCGGTACTTGGTAGGATCTTCCGTATTTTGTTGGTCTTTCGGCATAAAGTTTGTTGTTCCCTCCGTCAGAAATGCAGGCATTCTGTGGGGATGTAGTATCACGTCATTAATTAGTACTGTTAGTTGGTGATGCATACAGTAAAGTTTTTTGATCCAGTAATTCTGGAGATGATCTGGACCAGGAGCCTTCTAATTATGTAGGTTTTTGATGATTTCGGAGACTTCTTCCGTTGTAAATGGTTGGTGTTGCGTTTGGTTAAGGTCCTGGTGTCCTTGGCGCTCTTCTTCTATCCATCCAGCATAAATGTTGTACGGTGTTGTTAACTGGTTTCCCCAAAATTCTTCTATCTGATTTTGAGTTGGGTAATTATTTAATGACGGATCGTTGAAGGATTTTAATTTCCTGTAGAAATTTTTCTCTGATTGAGAAAAAAGTTCGTTGTCTTGTTTACGGTTAATGCTAGTTTTATTTCTTCTTAGTCTTCCTGAGTACAAAGAAAGTTTTTGTTTCATTGTTCAAGACACTGTAGAGGTGTAAGGTTTATAGGGTCGTGCTGCGAGTGGTGGCGAAAACGGTCCATTATTTCTTCTACACATCTCTGAATCTTTGTTGTTCTTACTCCGCCGACGTACTCTGACAGCTGTCCTATGCCCTTGCGCAAGTCTTCGATTTTCTTTTGCAGTCTTCTTTCCCATGGGGGCATCCTTGGTTCCGTTCTTGGGGAGTTAGCTTTAATTCTGACTCCTACATTCCTAATCGCTGCCATCGCAGCGCAATAGCTTATGAGGTGTAGGTTTTCCAAGGAGTCAATATTCAGCACGTACTCTGCCAGTATTCTGTTGTTCAATAGGTCTAATATTACTGCAAGTTTTTTAGACGAGTTTAGCTTTGGTAGCGGTGGTCTGATCAATGGATTGGTTCCCTCATACTCGGTTACTGCTCTTCTCATTTCCGTCTGTAGTTTTTCAAGAAGCGCTTGATCTTGTTCGGTATTATTTCTGTGTTCTTCGGTGGATTGTTCTTCAATTTGTTCGTTAGGCTCTGGGAGAGGTTCGAGGTTATTTGGTTCTTAATCTCTCTGGATGTTATGTAGGTCTTGTTCAACTACCTGCCTAATGGTATTACGTACGTATTATTATTATTATTATTATTATTATACCTAGCTCTGGACCGGTCATTTTCCCGTATGTCGATTAAAAGAGAAGCACGTTTTGTGCTCATTTTATGTCAGACCGTGAAGTTAGTCGTAACTGCCGGACTGATAATATTTTGTAAATTGCGAGGTTTACGAGCAAATGCAAATTATTCCGCTCGAGATGAGCGGGCTCTTGATGAAACAATAAAATACACAATTGCTGCACGGAACATGGTCGGAAGGGTAAAGTTGGACTGATATGAGGCAAAAACACCGACAGGTTTAAGCAACGGTTTCACATCTCGTTTTTATCACGCAATTATACGAGAAGATAAAAATGATGGTCTGAAATTTACTTTATTTTATATATAGTTTCAGCATCATTTGTTCCAGTGACCAGTGGCGTGTGGCCCATAGGGGCTCTAGGAATCCACAAAACACGATCTATAATTGATCTTTGACTCATGTAGAAGTTTATATACTTAGTACTTCCCTTCAACAAGGAATTGGAATCGTAAAAAAATCACCCTCTCAGGTTTTTACAGATCTTATAACATTTTCAAATTTATGTATAATTATTTAGTTCATAGTAACAGTGAGGCAATTACAAAATGTGGCTAGTTACATAGTTACTGACTTTCACACAGTGTTCTAACACCATCCTGTCGAATAACTCTATGAGTTGGATTTTTCCAAATTTACTTATCATACACTTTATAAAAGAAAGTTAATAGAATCTTTATTATTAGGGTGTTACTATTGAAAGTGACATATTTTGAATATATAATCAGTTTTAGTTAATAAGATACTGGCCTTCTTTATTAATTAAAATAACAATTTTTTCATTTACAATAAAATATTCTGTTTTTTTGGTTTCTTCTTTCAGTCCATTTCACTCACACGAATTATGATAAACATAGTTACTCTCTTCTTTCTTGTAAATATCAATTTAACACTTTGAGAGCATTTGAAGTATTAGAAAGTTTCAGTTTACATAGCTTTTTGTTTTCATTTATCCAAGATGCTTTTCTTTATGTTTGCTTTGTATGGAATGTTTAATGAACATTTTGCTAATGGTTTTTCATTATTTTAAGCCAATTAGTAATCTGAAACAAAATTGAACATATAAATGTATTTAACTGCAAGTTAAATATAACCTTTAAAATATCAAGTCTTTTATGTAAATTACATTTTACATACCTCAATATGTTTTATTCATAATTCGTTGGATTACATTTTGTAAAGTATTTTCAGCTTCTCTAAATTAAGACAAAAGAAATTTGTTTTTGTTTTGTTTACAAATATTCGGAATTTGTCTGCCTTTCTCTTCTGTCACTATGGTTTTATTGGTTTCATATTTTTCGGCATCCAGCCAGGTTTGACAATGTCTGGTTTTTGTATTTCAGTTACGATTTTGGTTCTGCTCAGGGGCAGTTCGCCAGCTCTATTCGGGAGACACCGAATATTATCGGGTTGTTACTCCCTTCTACTAGTGGCGCCAGCAGTGAACTCTACTGTAATTATTATTGTATTTTATGGCATTAGGTTGGCTTAAGTCTGAAGTGAGGAAGAATGATGGAGGAGAATGTCAAACTTCTTCGAATTTTCTGGAGCTGATTTTCTCGCCCCTTTCTATTGGCTCTCCTTTGAGGTGCAACATGTGGCCGGCTTTATAAAAGTGCCCTAACGGACCAATTTTTTAAAGTACTGAAAGTATGTCATAAGTAATTTCTTTTAAAGTGCAGTGCTGTTGAAAGGCTAAGGCCTATTTATGGACATCATCTGGCCCTAAATTTTGGTCCCGTTTTGTTTGGGCAAGTCGATTTTCAAATTAATTAACCTAACCTAACCTAACCTAACACTTCTTGACTTCTTTTTGTGGGGTCACCTTAATCTGTGGTGTTTAAAACTCAACCTGAGTCAATAGAGCAACTCAACGACAGGATAGTTCAGGAATGCCGTGCTATATCTAGAGAAACATTTGCAAATCTGCAAATTTGAATAAAGGCTTTATTATTGTCTTCAAAACAACGGGAACCATTTTGAACATTTAATTAAATAATTATAAAAAATTTCACAATTGTGTTTTAATTTATTGTTTCCTTTAATAAACACAGAAGAATATCACGAAAAATAGCTTTCTAAGGTGTCATTCGAAAGCATTTTTCAAGAGCTTTAAGATTATGTATCACTCGACCCCCCTTTCAATTTAAGATTTTAGGGGTGTATCTCACCCAAAGGGTTACAGATAAGGGTCGAATAATACGCTTTTATTTGTTCCCTCTTCATTTTATAGAAAGTGTTTTGAGCGTTTTTTGATTAAGTTTTTCCTTGCTAAGATATGGCCATTTCAAGTTTTTAATTGTCACTGTATAACATTCATTGACCTACGACTCATCAAGATAAAAAAATTTCCTTTGCTCCTTGCTCTTTAAATTTTTACGATTTCCAGTAAAAGTGCTTTTCTTGAGAGGTTCAATTTGACCTGCCACATTTCTCTCCCCCAATAATTTGAAAATGGTGGACTTTCCAATTCTAGTCATTCGAGAATATCGTTCACGGACAGTAAAACTAGGATAATCGTGTTTTATGCAATTTAAAATAATAACTTTTTCGCTCACTGATAATGGAGAATTATTAAAATATCTTTTCGTTTTCCATTTATTAATATTCTTATAATACTGTTAACAGTATGGCCTAACAGCAAATGCTAACTTGTTTAAAACACAATTAACAAGTATTTATAATCTGTGTCTTGCCTCCATAAAGTGCTAGCCTATTATGTATGCATTGACTAATAAAAGTAATCTATAGAGTAATAAAACGTCATTAGGTATGCAAAAGGACAGGGATTTAAAAAGATCTTTATAATTATTTCTATAAACAAAGTCTACCTATGCCTATAGACGACTCCGAAATTCAGCCAAACAGGACAAAATTCTGAAATATAGTCGATAACCAAACAAACAAACACACAGAGGTATGCTTTATTGCCGCAGAAAAATTTTACAATTTTATGGACAAAGCAAAATATACATAAAATAAGACATATCAAAACTTTAATCGAAAAGAATGTCGACAGGTCAGTGCTTTTTTAAAAATGCAAATTATCAATTTACCAAATCGTAAAACACACGTTAGAATATAACATAACATTGCCGCAAAACAGTTAATGAATCCTAATAACCTTATAAAAATAAACAAACACACATGTAGGAGGTGAATAATTTCGATGACATTGAATCAAAATTGCAACTATGCGACCTTAAACTCTATGTTATTATAGTTATACAAATAATTGTGATGTTAAACAGAAGGTATAATGAACTAGTGTAGAATGTAGTATACAAAAAAGAATTAAATTTTGTTTTTAATCCAATACCTAACAAAAATAATTAAGTTTTAAGTGAATGTTCGACAGTTCTTTTCTCTATATGATGATTTTCAAAATTCTATGCTACGAGTTAGGACATGACTCACAAAAGATTTAAGTAAACAAGCGAATTTAGTGACAATTTAAAGAGACTTACTCGCTGTAAAAATCATTAACGCTGTAAAATGGTCTCTCAATGAGGTATGCTTTGGTGTTTTTTCGAAAATGTGCAAGCATAGGGATAGATTTTAAATGTACGTTGTTGTAAAGTTTTATGGCGTTGTAAATAATTGATTTTTTTATTAATTCTGACGAAGGAATGGGAAGATATATATCATGCCTAGAGTTTCTGGTAGGGTATACATGTTGTGGCCTTTCTGGGAGGGTGTTTATATGTTTTCTCAGCAAACATACCGTTTCCAAAATAAATAATGCAGGAAGTGTTAATATTTCATGTTTTTTGAAATAGTATTGGCAGTGAGCTCTATTATTTAGACCAAACAAATAACGAATGGCTCTCCTTTGAAGCATAAAAATACTACGAAATTGCTCGGTGGTACAGCAGCCCCAAAAGAGAAGGCCATAGCGGAGGTGGGATTCAAATAAAGAGAAATAAGTAAGTCTGGCAGAAGGAACGTCTAGTTCTTTTGAAACTGATCGAATGGCGAAGCAGGCGGTAGAAAGTTTTTTAGTTAAGGTGTCAATATGATTAGACCATTTTAGGTTGTTATTTATATTTAAACCCAGGAATTTAACCGACTCTACGTATTCAATATTGCTGTTATGTACCTGAAGTGGTTGTAAAGTTCCCTTATAAGATAACGCCACCGTTTTATCGACATTAAAACAAAACATATTGGAATCGGACCAAGCCTTAATTATAACCAAGTCTTTGGAGATACTAGAGTGTAAAGACGTTGTATCAAAATCACTCCATGTTATGCTTGTGTCATCAGCACAAAGGGAAATTCTTCCATTAATTTTAAGGTTCGTGATATCAGTAATGTATAACAAAAAAAGAATAGGTCCCAAGACTGAACCTTGAGGGACTCCACTTGTAATCAACTTACAATCAGAATCGGAACCATTAGCCCTTACAAGTTGTTGCCTTTTCCCAAGATAAAATTTGAACCAATTTAAAGAAGTACCACGAATTCCATAAAAATTTAGTTTGTTTATCAGAGTTTCATGACTAACACAATCAAAGGCTTTCGTATAGTCACGAAAAACTGAGGCAGTTGGGTGGTTGTTATTGAGAGATAAGTAGACGCCTCTAAGCAACGTGAACATGGCGTCACTGGTGCACTTGTTGGGTAGAAATCCGAACTGCTCCGGGGATATTATCTGATGTTTCAGGAGAAATGGCATAAGACGGTTCTTCAGTAGCCTTTCGATGATTTTTGATAGCACTGGTAGTAGTGCAATTGGGCGATAATTGCAAGAGTTAGTTTTTTCGCCGCCTTTATGAAGTGGAATAATTATAGCTGTTTTAAGGCAATCAGGGAATACACCTTTTATAAAGGACTCATTTATTAATGTTGTAAGGGCCTCTATGACTGGGAGTGGCAAGTTCAGGAATATTATAATTGATAGATCATCAGTGCTACACGAAGATTTACTTTTGATATTATTTATTACCTTCAATAGTTCAGGGTTGCTAATGGGACTTAAGAAAAAGCTATCAGTTAAATTTTTTGAAGGAGGGAGAAACGATAGAGGGTCCAAACTTGGCGAGATACTAGAGGTAACATTTTTGCTTACATTAATAAAATAATCATTTAGATCATTAGCCCCTGGCAAGATCTGAGTCACAGGGTTTGATTTGTTTCTGAGTTTTTTGATGATGGACCAGGTTTCTTTTGAAATGTTATTTAAGTTTGTTAGACGTTTTCGGTAGTGTAATTTTTTTGCTGACTTAATAAGAGTAGTGTAGATCCTCCTATAATTAGAGATATAGTCCAGAATAAGAAAGGAGTCGGTGAATTTTTTTATATATGAGAGCGAGCCACGATAAAACTTTTAAATTATTGTCTCCAAACCATTTTTTGGTTGTTTCCTCAGTGGTAGGGTGCACCGTCTGCGTCTTGCTGAAATATGAAATTGTCACACTCACGATATACACATAAGCGTAAAATTGTGGTCAGTTATTTACAGAAGACCAAGCCCGTAAATTAAAACCCGTTACAGCGAAATTCCACGTAGACGCGCCACAACAGCGCCGTCACAACGAAATCCATATTTTACTGCTTTACAAATAATTAAGTTGCAACCGCCAAAGGCGCTTAATTAAGCCGGAATGTAACTTAAAACAATGACACTGAAAAGGCGCTCTCCAGCTCGCTGTAAACAAAGGCCCGACTTAGTCATATGTTCATTACCTTCATTAAGGTTTCCGTACGTATGCGAAACGCGAACATTTTGTCATGCCATAAATTCCTCCAACGGAGATTTGTACCTCGGTTAGGATTTTGAGACATACGGCTGATTTACAAACGTTTACTGCGACGGTAATTCGACTGCTGGGGTTTCAAAATCGACCGTTTCGTTGTAGAAATGTGGATGCCACACAGGGGCGTCCGGTGAAATTTTTAGAAAGGGAAGCAACTTTTAGAAACTTACCTATTTGTAATGTAATTCGATTATTTTTTGCAAATTCGTCAATGACGTAATCATAAAAACGTCGATGCTCCGACAAATTTTGGAGAAGTTTATTTTCAATGGACAACAGCGATGTATGCGAAAGTCTCTCCTGCCCCGTTAAATTTCTCACGAAATTTTTTATACGTTTAAGTGTTGAAAAATTGCGTTCTACTGATGAACTTGTGGCAGGTATTGTTAATCCTAATTCACACAATTTCGACACTTCGGTGTAGACATCTTCCAGCTCCTGGTATTTTAAAAATTGCATTAGTTCCTTAGCGTTATTTTTTGCGCTAATGTCATCAGTTTCGTAAATCACTTTTAGTTCAGATCGCAGTAACACTCGGTCGAAGAACTGGCCGTAATTAAGAAGAAGAGATTTAATCGCATCTTCTGGAAAAGTTTTTCCTTTAAATGCATCAAAATTGCAGAGCTCTAGGAATTTAAAATCATGTAAACCGTTAAATCTATAGTTTATTTGTTGCTGAATTTAATCGATTATTTCATAAAAGAAGCGTCTGTATGATGTTTGAACATCTCCCACCTTATCTGTTCTAAGACGCTTGGCTTGTGGCTCTACATTTAACGTCATCGTTTTCTCCCAAAATAAGGTCAAAATCATCTCTTTTAATTTGTAATATATTAAAAACATTGTCCGAGAATGGAATTATTTCTTAAAATATATTCAACAAATAATTAAAATTAAAATCTCGTTTTAAACAGTCCAAAAACCCCCTCGAACTATTTATTGCTTCTGAGTGCCACGTTTCATTATTCTCTATTATATTCTCAAATAAACTGCTGTGCATAATAACTGCAATTCTAAAATTTTTGTGTAAAATTCAAATTGCTGTAACTTTTCAGGGATGAGAGATATTGGGCTACGGTTTTCAGCGTATTATGGAGATATGTTTTGAAAAAAAGCCCAGTATTATGTATTTTTTCAAAGTGCGTTTCATTTTATTATACAGGGTGTGAGATGACACCGTCTTATTTTTTTAAATGTTTGTTAAGAGCGAGAACTTGTTACAGCAACTCTTAAGTTTTCTTTTTTCGACCAAAATGATCTTTGGCAAGATGCAAAAAAACAATTTCTAGCGATTTGTCGTATCTTCACTTGTTTTCAATATACAGGGTTTTTTCGAAAAAAACGACATCGTTACATTATTAACACTTCAACACGACACCCTGTACATTAGTCGGACATTGGTCACTTGATTTATTATGGGTATTTATGCCTGTAATCATATTCATAGGAGCAATGTATACATGGTGTAACATAAGTAAAAGAGAAATAACAAAATTGGAAATTAATATTTTGGTTGAATTTCGTACACTCCCTAACCATATTTGGGGGTATGATGAGAAACGGCAAGACAGAGTTATTTATCACTCGTGGGACTGTCAACGTCGAAATTTATAGAAATGAATGTTTAATAAATATCATTCTACCATTTGCAAATAATTTTGGAATCGATTTTATCTTAGCTGATGACAATGCAAGGCCCCACCGAGCTAGAACCGTTATAGAGACTTATTTATAATGTGTTTAAATAAGCTTGTTTTATTTCATAAAATACAAAGGGTATTTGAAGTAGGTATTAAAAAAAGTGAAAGGTCTACTTATTATTTTCAAAAAAAAAGTGTATAAATCTGGCAATAGTGCCAATGCATTTAAAATTGTCTTATTATGCCAAATTGGCTTCGACTTAATTCGGTGATTAGTGGGCTATTTTAATTATTCCATTTTATAGCACGGCAATAGCTTGGCAGAAAATTGAAATGTATGGTTTCTTAATATAAAACACTCAGTATATCAATATCGAAACATAACATGTATCATATCTTTTTAGTTTTTGGCTGAACAAACCAAAAATTGTGAAAAATTTACTGGAATATCAGAATGTAGCCGTTTCTTAATTAGTTATTAAATAACGCCCTGTATATTCAATAATAAATGCATTTAAGACAAAACCTAAAAAACCGTTTCGACAAAAGGATTAATTATTTTCAAAAATTCTCACAAAACTGGCGAGCTTTCATTATTTTAGATTTGACAAGAGATTCAAGGAGGGAGTGTACGAAATTCAACCAAAATATTAATTTCCAATTTTGTTATTTCTCTTTTACTTATGTTACACCATGTATACATTGCTCCTATGAATATGATTACAGGCATAAATACCCATAATAAATCAAGTGACCAATGTCCGACTAATGTACAGGGTGTCGTGTTGAAGTGTTAATAATGTAACGATGTCGTTTTTTTCGAAAAAACCCTGTATATTGAAAACAAGTGAAGATACGACAAATCGCTAGAAATTGTTTTTTTGCATCTTGCCAAAGATCATTTTGGTCGAAAAAAGAAAACTTAAGAGTTGCTGTAACAAGTTCTCGCTCTTAACAAACATTTAAAAAAATAAGACGGTGTCATCTCACACCCTGTATAATAAAATGAAACGCACTTTGAAAAAATACATAATACTGGGCTTTTTTTCAAAACATATCTCCATAATACGCTGAAAACCGTAGCCCAATATCTCTCATCTCTGAAAAGCTACAACAATTTGAATTTTACCCAAAAATTTTAGAATTGCAGTTATTATGCACAGCAGTTTAGTTCAATCAGTGATTCACGATTTTCAGATACTGTTAACACAAGTCTTCCATTACAGTTCCACCTAGTAGGAGCTACTTTGGGCAATCGTTTGTGGACAATGGAGTCCAAAGCTTGTGTACGTTTTGTTGACTTGGAAAAAAAAGCAGCCATGCCACTTAAAGTAACGAAATATACTTTACACTTTATGGTAGGTTTTTCGTCCACTAATCCTAATCTTTGAAATGAAACAATAACAGCTTCCTTGGACAATAGAGTTGAACGTTTATTACTAAGCCAACGTTTCGGCACCAATTTTTGCCATCATCAGGGCTAAAACACAAAGGAACGCTCTAAATCTAATTATATACTTAAAGCAAAAGGTAGGTGAACTGAAGCACATACATATGCATATACATACACATACATACTTGTAGGCATACACACAACATGTTCACATCTACGCAGATTAAAAACAGAAAAAGGAAAAAAAAACAATACTTAGGGTATTATTGTGACAAACTGTTAAAACAAAGAGATAAAACCAACTCCACTTGGGAGTTTGCTTAATTAGTTTAATTGTTAATTTACTCTAACTTGATACCTGGATAAACAATGAATTAG
Source organism: Kuschelorhynchus macadamiae (assembly GCA_030620095.1). Classification (NCBI taxonomy): domain Eukaryota; kingdom Metazoa; phylum Arthropoda; class Insecta; order Coleoptera; family Curculionidae; genus Kuschelorhynchus; species Kuschelorhynchus macadamiae. Next base: position 1,171,066 of record JAUTXW010005349.1, on the reverse strand, counting down.
GTTTTTTTCCTAATTTAAACCTAATTCATTGTTTATCCAGGTATCAAGTTAGAGTAAATTAACAATTAAACTAATTAAGCAAACTCCCAAGTGACCTCAGATGAGTTGGTTTTATCTCTTTGTTTTAACAGTTTGTCACAATAATACCCTAAGTGTTGTTTTTTTTTTCCTTTTTCTGTTTTTAATCTGCGTAGATGTGAACATGTTGTGTGTATGTGTGTATGCCTACATGTATGTATGTGTATGTATATGCATATGTATGTGCTTCAGTTCACCTACCTTTTGCTTTAAGTATATAATTAGATTTAGAGCGTTCCTTTGTGTTTTAGCCCTGATGATGGCACAAATTGGTGCCGAAACGTTGGCTTAGTAACAAACGTTCAACTCTATTGTCCAAGGAAGCTGTTATTGTTTCATTTCAAAGATACTTTACACTCTTTAATATGATTGATGGACTGGGATAAAACTAAATTTAATTTATGAACAAAACAATGGACAAACACATCACTTGAGAAAGTTTCTCGAACTTTAGCTTGCAGACACCCTAATTGTCCTGCCATTACTGCAGCTCCATCATAGCTTTGAGCAACTAATTTTTTCTCGCCATTAATTTCTTTAGTAACGTTATAAACTACGGTATATAATGCATTTGCTGTACGATTTTTGGACACATTCTTAAAACCTAAAAATCGCTCTTGAATACTTCCGTCTGTTTTAACGCAGCGTATTACTATAGACAATTGGCTAAAATTAGTGATATCAGTTGTTTCGTCCAGAACAATAGCAATGATCCGCGCTTCGCCAATCTCCTGCTTAATTCTTTTTAGAATAATGGTTGCAACAGCGGAAATTAAATCATTCTGGATTCGATTCGACGTTCCGCGAAAAACGCTACACTGCTCTAAATGATTTTTTAAGCAATCATCATATTTAGCCATTAAACTAAGTAAATCTTGAAAATTTCCTCTATTTGAAGAAACTCTTTTTTCGTCATGACCTCTAAATCCCAATTCGTGCTGTCCGAGAAAACAAACAACATCGATAAGTCTTCTTAATATTTGCCTATTTTTATCGACTAGTTCATTGTGTTGGCGATGACTAATTTCCAACTGTTTATTAAGGGCTTGTTCAATTCTGGTTTTGCCGAAGACCTTTTCATTTATGACGGCCTGTAAATGCGCTTTGGACATAATGTGTCTTTTTACAGCTTTATGGAAATTGCTTAAATCGGAAAAACCGCTTTTATTCCTTTTTCATTTTCAAAAAGTAAACATGGCCAACAAAATAATTTACTTATATTTTTACACCCTGTTAGCCATTTAAATTGTTCGTATTGTTTTTCGGGATAAAAATGTCTAATAAATTTTCCATTTTTGTGGTTAAAATTTTTATAGGCGGCTTTGCCCTTCCTTTGGAAATGATTTGAAGCTTATCAGCGAAGTTTAATGGTGAAAATCCCTTTATTATTAAGTAACACACCACACATTCACATACACTCTTCTTGCTAAATTCTCCAACATTTTCAACGTTATTACCGACAGCCGAAGTTGACGGTATTTGCATATCCACGTCCGTATTATTCCATATCGCACCATGCACGACCCGACGTACTTATCACACAACACTCGGATAGCCGTTCAAACAAAGAACCTACTCCAACGATAGCTTCCACCCCGACTTAAAGCACGCGACTGAAATTCAAAAATTGCAAACAGCCGGTGGAAAGTTCAATAACATCTGGCTCGATTCACAGGAAATCAAGCACACGGGACTCGGCTGCAGAGAAGCTAGCGGCCCGCATAGGTTCTATTCGATTTTCTATTGTGTAGTCAAGGCCACATTTATTATGGGCTTGATAATTAAGATAATATTTTAGCATTTTTAATATAATTAATGGTTCCCTATTTCAAAAATTACATTTTAGAAGATGTTTTGTAATTTTTTTTGGGAAAGCACTGCTTCCCTTGCTTCCATGGACTGCACGCCCCTGGAGCCATGACATTTTAACATATAAATACACATAAGAAATTTGAAGGTCCGGTTTGCAATTTTGTTGCCATTTTAGGGCATGGTATTTTCTAAAGAAATCATGGTTCCTGGGTTTAGACCGTAAAATTGGATTTACTTTCCGACGTTTTACCTGCGGTTGCACGAGGCATCTTCAGGGATGTTTCGTTTATAATAACCCGAGACTGATACAACAACGATGTCGCGTGCTAGTGTTCAGCGACAGGACACATGGAACACAGCGGAATTTTATAAACTTCTTCTGGTTGCAAAGGAATTACATCTTTTGGTGTCCTTAAGCATTGCCCAATCTTTATGAGTGCATTAAAGATTGTGTGAATATTCGCAGAATTCTTGCAATTTTATCTGTGGTACCCTAAATAAAAGGTAAAACTGCACTGCTTAATGGTTGAGTATATAATACTGGTTTAGGTCTGGCATTATTATAATACCTAACCAAACGCCTAATATCTTCAGTGCAACATCCCTTTGATTTTAAAGCTTCAGTTGTATCACATATTGATAAAGCCCTAAAAACTAATGAATTGATGACGAATTGTTTTTGAGATGGATGATGGTGAGAACTTAAATTCAAATATCTATTCATATGTGTCGGTTTCCTGTAAACATTATGGCCTAGGGTGTCGTTCTCTCTCTTTTGTACTAACACATCAAGGAACCATCTACCTTAAATTCCATAATGAATTTTATATCAGAATGTTGTTGGTTTAGATGATCTAAAAATACAGTTAAATTTTCTTCTCCATGTGGCTATATTACAAAAGTATCATCTACATATCTAAACCAACATTTAGATTGTAAAGGAGCAGAGCTTAAAGCAATTTCCTCGAAAGCCTCCATAAAGATGTTCGCTACCACAGGAGATAGCGGAAATCCCATAGCGGCACCCGAGGTTTGCTCAGAAAAGGTCCCTTGAAAAATAAAATAAGGGAATGTTAAACATCCTTTTATCAATTCGATTAATACTAAATTAAGGTTTTTATGTTGAAATATGTCGCAAATTATAGAAATTGGGGATTCAACATCAAAACTGACTAAAATTTCACCGAGATCTCAAAGTAGAATCTTTAAGTTTTCTACGAAATGTTTAGAGTCGTGAAGACTTGGATCTTTTTGTTAACTAGGTGAACAAAATTTAGAACAATGAAATGTCAATTATTATACTAAGTGTTTTTAAAATACTTAAAACAGTAATATATATGAAATATACCGGATGTTGTTATTCATAGGTACAGGTAAGTATTTGTTGTGTTTGGTAGCATGTGTGTATTGAATTATTATTAGGGTGATTCAGAAATAAGTACCGAAAATTTACAGCCATTGACGATATTAGAAAAAAGTTTTATATAATTTTTCTCTAAGCCTCACCGTTTAGAATATACAGGGCATTAAACATGTGTGATAAAAAGGACATTTTATTATGTTACATCTGTTAGGAACAAGATGTCAATTTCAATTTTGGAACATGTTATCACTACATAAAGACCCATTAACCCAATAAACGACAACCATATGGTTAACTTTAAAGGCGTAGAACAGGAGTATATGTTCTGCATTTGTGGCTATATTTTTTTACCACTCGGTATATTTCCTATTTTTATTAAAAATATTGAACCTTATACTCTTTTCTCAAAACAAGGGTATCTATGATTTAACATAGTGACTGGATACGAGTGAAGATATGTCGTGTTTGAAGCAGTTTTTACTAGTGTAAATATACATTAGAAATCACGATAATTGAGTTTTCAGAATTTTCTTATAAATTTCAAATCGCATCTAGACCCGCTGGATATTAGTTCACTATAAAAATTCAAATTACTGTAACTTAAAAACTAACTATCGGACGGCGCCTGTCTTATTCTTGCATAAAGTACATGTCATTGACTAGCATCTCCCGAAAGGTCTACGCTACAACTTGAAAAATGACTAATACATTTTTGAAAAAATGGCAAATTTTCCGGATTTTCAGGGTTTTCTTCGAAACTAATCATTGTTCGTATGTCTCTCTACAATTTGCAATAAACATTGCAATTAAATTGTTTTAATTTTATAAGCAGAAAACGAAAAAAAAACATCATTTCTTTGCACTAAATCGTTTATAACAAATTAATAAATAATAGTTACGAGTAGAAAAAACATCAGCATGAACCAGCAGAATGTGTTTTAAGTTATGGCAGAGTTGGTTTCAGGTAGTATTTTTGTCACTAAATCAATACATTTCTGGTCTATTGCTTAGCCTATAAAGTATAATATAATATAATTTTTAGTAAAGAAACCAAGCTATACATATTTTTAATAAAAATAGGCAATATACAAAGTGGCAAAAAAAATATGACCATATATGCAGAGCATATACCCCTATTCTACGCCTCTGAAGTGACCCATATGGTTGCCGTTTGTGGGGTTTATGGGTCTGTATGTAGACTGGTTGCGTTGATCAGATTGGTAATGCGTCTTTCTATTCTACTTGTGGGTCTGCCTGCATAATTTTATAGGTGTTGTTGTCCAAAAGTTGAAACCTTACTTACTTATGTACTGATGACATGTTCCAAGTTTGAAGTTGATATCTCAATCCTAACAGATATTACATAATAAAATGTCTTTATTATCACACAAGTTTAATGCACTGTATATTCTAAACGGTGAGGCTTGGAGAAAAATTATATAAAACTTTTTTTCATATTTCGTCAAGTTTTACATGCTTGTACTTATTTCTGAATTACCCTATATATTTATTAACAAACAAATAATGACTAGAGACTAACATGCATCAAAAATTAGACAGCAAATATCTCGAAAAAAAACTAATTTTAGTGACTTCTTCATGGTAAAAAAAATAGAGGGAATGTCTTTTCTTTAATTAAAAAAATTATTTACGTAGGCGCGAAGAAGTTACGACGTTCTTAACGTATAAACGTTACAGTTAAGCTGCGTTAAAATTGGAAGCACATTTGAATTTTTAGTCCCAAGAAAGCCCCAAATTCCAACTAGCAAACTTATGCGATATAACTGAATTTTAAAAAATTATTTTGACTCAGTATTTCTGTTAACATCAAATTACGTTTTGTTTATAGATAAGTATAGAACGGAAGCTTTCAAGGTTTTGTTCAATTAAAAAATGATGGTTCCTGGGGTTAGACCGTATCAAGTTGGAATTACTATCCGACGTTTCGTCTTCGATTGCACGAGACATCTTCAGGCATCTTTACTCCACGAGATCTGAACACTGAATGAGATTCAGGCGCCGAACTGTGACCCTGTGTTAAGATCGGTTTCCACGTATGATATAGACCGTAACCCGTATCTCTATTGAAATTGTTTGTATGTTTAAATATTTCAATAGATTCTCTAATTTTTCGTTTATAAAAACGTGGAACCGATGCTAGAACCTTAGTTTCCTTTACATTTATGAAATGGCCAGTGTTGTGCTAGTGTTCAGCTACAGCATATTGAACAATTTGTTTCTTTTTAATACATCGTTTATACTCCTAAAGTCTAGTTGATATTGAGCGTCCTGTTTCTTCCATATACACTTCTCCACAGGAGAAAGGAATTTTATATACTCCTTCTATTTGGAAAGGTAAAATATCTTTCGGGGATCGCAAGCTTTCTCCAATCTTCTTATGTGTATTGAAGATTGTACGTATGTTGGACCGTCGAAGTAATCGTCCTATTTTGTCTGTAGGGAAGAACAACACTACCTAATGGTGGCTCTTTATTATTCTCCTTTGGCGGAGTTGGATTACGATATATTTTAATTGAACGCGTAATATCTTCAGTGCAATAGCCATTCCCTCTGAGAGCTTCGGTCAGTTTTGAGGTTTCCGATGTTAAAGAATCTCGATCAGAAATGAGAGTTAATAACCGATTTTTTTTGTGCTGGATGGTGATGGGAATTTGCATTTAAGTATCTATTTGTATGCTTCAGGTTTCTATACATCTAGAAAGGAAATAGTTCCATTTGATTCAATTTCCATAGTGAACTTGATATTATGATGTTGCTGATTAAGGTGGCCCAGAGATATGAGGAGATTATCCTCTCCATGAGGCCAAACAACGAAAGTATCTTCTACATGTCTGAACCAGTGCTTTGGTTTTAGTGATGCGGATGTTAGAGTAATATCCTGATATAATGGAAATTAAGTCGTTGATAGGAACATTTGTGTAAAGTGATTCTACATCGAAACTGACCAAAATATCTTCGGGATCCAACTGGATTGTCTTAAGTTTTTCCACGAAATGTGCAGGGTTTTTAATAAAAGAATCTGTTTTTCCAGTAAATGGATTAAGAAAATTTGAAAGATATTTACCTAGTTTGTATGTGGGCGAGTCTATTGAACTGACGATCGATCGAAGTGGTACATTGTCCTTGTGTATCTTCGGAAGACCGTAGAACCTGGGAATCTTGGGGCTGCTTGGTTTTAATGATTTTTTTCCGCTGGTGGTAGACTGGATGCGTTGATCAGATTGGTAATGAGTCTTTATATTCTGGGTCTGCCTGCATAACTTTATAGGTGTTGTTGTCCAAAAGTTGTGTAACCTTTTCCACATATTCTGTTCTGGCCATGACGACTGAGGCGTTGCCTTTATTTGCTGGAAGTACCAGAATGTTTGCGTCTTCATTTAAGGTCTTCATTGCTGTTTTTTCGGCTGCGGAGAGGTTCGACTTCGGTGGTTTTGAGTTTTTAATGATCTTCGCTGTCTCATATCTGACTTTATAGTCTTATTGCACTGGTAATCTTCTAATTGCTGCTTCAACAGAAGATACTATGTCTTCTACGGGAATGCTGCTCGGTGCTATTGCAAAATTTTGGCCCTTGGAAAGGGCGGAAAGTTCTGCTTCGGATAACGGCTTCGATGACAGGTTGATGTTGTGCGGAATTTTTACTGGATTTTTCTATTCAGGAGGACTTCAAACTTCTTTTGTTGCTTAAATGTAACTTCTTGATGGATTTTTTCTGCCTGTGCGTTGGTAATGTTGTCCAAAGTTATAAATGTAGTTGTTTCTAGTCTAGAAGCTAATTTTAGATAAATTTATATTGATATGAATATAAATTATGAATATAGATAATTGGTCAACCGTGGCCCTCGAGAACTCCTGACGTCTGGAGTCTATTAAGTGAACCTTAGTTATTGAATGAAGTTAGAAATTAGGTAGAGGCAAGCTGGAGCGGATAGATTGAAGTAGGTTTACATTAGTTCATAACCAGTAACTGTGTTTACATATTTTTCTTTTTTATGTCATAGTGTTAAATTATGAGCACTGAATTTCGATTGCTCTTTGAATATGTTTATTGAAGAAGGTCAATCAAATTTTACAACATTCACTAATCATATCAATCAATAAAAACTTTAATTCGAATAAATTAAAAACAAATATTAATATGATGAGGAATATAAACTTGTGTTATAAGTGTTAGTTATATTTTATGGTTTCTGTAAAATTTTGATATCAACAACTTGACAGCACTTACATCTTGAAACAGTTTAATATATTTTAAAAACGAAATTATAACATGATTTATTAAGAAATTATGGTTCTTGGGATTAGACAATTTGAATGACAAGAAAAAATAAACGAACATACATTAAATAAGAATTTTGTTTACAGCTATAAGTACATTTATATTATTACTTGTTTTTCACGCACAGAACGACAATTAAATCAATTCCTTTCTTCCTTCATAACTTTATAAATAATTTACGTCCAAGAATTCGGTTTATCTTAGAAATAGAACAAAATAAATCTATTAATTTTTTTGATTTAACTATAACACATAAAAACAAAAAAATGGATTCTCTATCTAATATAAAGTGTCACACAGATATATTGTTATTCATAATAGTTCGTATCATCCTTAGTCACAAAAAATGGCAGTTTTTAACTTTTTTATTCACAGACTTCTAAAAGTACCTTTATCATATGAAAATTACAATAAAGAGCTAAATTTAATTAAACAGATAGCAGTTAACAACGGATACCAAGAAGATATTGTAGATAAAATAATCGCCAAAAAATTTAATAAGTCTTATAAGAAAAGCAAAATTTCTAAACGCCTTTCTAGAAATGGGTTAAAAATCGGTTTTAAGACCAACAATACGTCAGAAAAAATTTAAAAAAATAAGAAAATCACTTAAAACAAAAAAAAAAACAAGAAATCAGCAGTTTCCATGCTCAGTGAAATGTGGTTTGGTGTCCTAAAATGTATTTAGTCAAAGCGGCAGATGTTTTAAAAAAATAATAAAATAACATAAAATTAGATTGACAAAAATTTGTTTGGCTTTTTCGCAACTGAATAAAAATATTTAACTTTAAATTGATTGAAGCAAATATTTAATAAAATTACATATCTCAATATGTAGACTAGTCTGTCTACAGAATGTTTCGATACTCAATATAAACAATATTATTTAAGCAAGCATAAGAAATTATGTCGTTTACCTTAAGTTTTTATAGACACATAGTAGTTATACAAATACTTTTATCCTATCGGGACTCATCAGTGCGCCGATTGTAAGAGAGAAACACTAAATAATAGAAAAGAATTGATTTTAAAATATGTCAGTTTGTTTGACATGTAACCTAGATATGAAAAAAATGATAGTTTGCAGCCATCTATAGTGTTATTTTTAAATGTGGTCAGATTATTTGTTGCGTTTAGATCTAAAGGCAACAAGTAATCTGAACACATTTAAAAATAAAACTAGCTACATAAAAAATGTGAATAATTCAAATTACACAACTTATTTACTTAAATCGAAGAAATTCAATTTTCTATGGAAATTAATAAATTTGAAACATCTGGGCTACTACTACACGATCAGGTAGATTTGCATAATTCCCCAGTTATTAAACCTTTATTAGTTTTATTACTTGTAAATTCGAATATATTTATTGTCTTGTTTTTGAAAGACGTATACAGGGTTATTCACGCAACTCGTTCATTAAAAGTTTTTGATGATGCCATTTAGATAAAAATTTCAAATTTTGGCATTAAGGTAAGGTCAAGGGGTACTTCTTTTTTGAAATATTTTCAACTTCCTGTCACTTCCGGTTTAACCGTTTAACAACTTGCTTATTTTAAATGGAACACCCTGTATTTTATGATATTTTTGGATTGTACGGAGAATTTTATGTAGCATGTCCTATACCTAGGTTCTTAAGATACTTGACCTTGAACCAAAAATGAGCCTTCGGGGTACCAAATTTTAAAATCTCATATTTTTGTTAAATTTTGAAGATATAATCTTCATATTTTGCAGACGATCGGTAAATAATCTTAGGTTTCTATTTTTTTTTATTGACTTTGTCTATTTTTATACAGGGTGTCCTAAATTCAGCGTCAAACATTCACATATTCAAAGCCGCTAAAGTCCATTTTTTTAAATGGGACACCCTATAACTTTATGCACTATCAAATTTAGAATTTCTTTTTCTATCGAACTGTATTAAGGTTCCCTATACCTATTCGTATCCATTTTCGAAATAATTGGGTTTTATAAAAATATCGTATGTATTTGCTTAAATGTTTACATGTTCCAATGATGAGCCATGGAAAAACGATATATGAACCAATATGACAGATGATTAGTATGCGTTATTTATCGAAAGCTGTCAGTGATAAACTAAATCTTCTAAATCGAAATGGAAGAATACTCAAACGCTGATATTCTCAATCTATTTTATATTCATGGAGAATGTTATAAAATTTTGGAGAGAACGTGTCGTGTGTTTAATGAACGCCACCCTGATTTGCCGCCAATGAACAAGTCAAAATTCAAGAGGATTGAAACGAACTTTTTGCGTTTTGGCAAGGTTAAAGTTACAAAAAATGTTCCGAAACCAGTGACAAATGCCGAGGATAACGTAATAAACACATTAGCTTATTTCCACGCAAACCCGCAAAGTTCAATACCGCGTGTAGAAAACGATTTGGGAATTTCTTCTTCATCTATCCAAAGAATCTTGAGCGAACGTCATATGCACCCTTATCCCTTCCAAAACGTGCAAGCCTTGAGACCTTGAAAGTGATGACATCCGACGAATAGAATTTTGCGAATTCATGTTTTTGAAAATTCAAGAGGACCCTCAATTCCTTTCAAAAATATTTTGGACCGATGAAGCGAAATTTTCTAGAGAAGGAATAATAAATAGAAGAAACGAACATTTCTAAGCAGCAGAAAATCCGCATGCTTTACGCGAAACGCGTTCTCAAGAGAGGTTTAGCTTCAATGTTTTCGGTATAGTATTAAATGATCAGGTGCGGTACTGTATTTATAAAGACAATTTAAACAGTGATAAGTATTTGGAAATTCTACGAGGGACGTTTTCTGAATTTATAGAAGAAATTCCTATTGGTGAGCTGCAAAATTGTTGGTATCAATTAGATGGGGCACCAGCACATAATTCCGCTGCAGTTTATCTCCAATTATCTCGAATTTTTAAAGATCGCTGGATTGGTCCCAATGGCCCTTGGAGATGGCTCCCGCGATCGCCTGATTTAACACCCCTAGACTTTTATTTATGGGGATTTATCAAAGGTAAAGTCTATGCTTCCCCAGTAAACAACCAACAAGATTTACTGGACAGGATAGCAACTGTACAAAGAAGAATTGAAATGTGTCTTCAAATGAACGGACAGCATATAGAACATTTGTTATAATTCAATTTTATTATTTTATTTATTTATTGTTGGTTGTTAGATTGCTATAATTTTTAAGTTCACTAAAACAAGTTTAGAACAGTCTCGAACTTAGTAGATATGGTTAAAAATAATGTAAACAATTTATTACATTTTTTATAACTTTAACTTTTCCAAAACGAAAAAATTTCGTTTCAATCTTCTTCAATTTTCTCTTATTCATTGGCGGTAAATGAGGATGTTTTTCATTAAAAACATGGCACGTTCTCTCCAATATTTTGTAACATTCTCCGCGAATATAAAATAAATTGAGAATATCAGCTTTTGAGTGTAAGCATTTAGCAAATACATATGATAGTTTATTAAAAACCTGATTATTTCGAAAATGGTTACGAATAGGTATAGGGAACCTTAATACAGTTCGATAGAAAGTGAAATTCTACATTTGATAGTGCATAAAGTTATAGGGTGTCCCATTTAAAAAAACGGATTTTAGCGGCTTTGAAAATGTGAATGTTTGCCGTTGAATTTAGGACACTCTGTGTAAAAATAGACAAATTCAATTAAAAAAATTGAAACCTAAGATTATTTACCGATCGTCTGCAAAATATGAAGATTATATGTTCAAAATTTAACAAAAATATGAGATTTTAAAATTTGGTACCCCGAAGGCTCATTTTTGGTTCAAGGTCAAGTATCTTAAGAACCTAACCTAGGTATAGGACATGCTACATAAAATAGCATTAAAATTCTCCGTAGAATCCAAAAATGTCATAAAATACAGGGTGTTCCATTTAAAATAAGCAAGTTGATACCAACTTCCTGTTAAACCGGAAGTTACAGGGAATTGAAAATATTTCAAAAAAGAAGTGCCCCTTGACCTTACTTTAATCCCAAAATTTGAAATTTTTATCTAAATGGCATCATCAAAAACTTTTAATGAACGGGTTGCGTGAATAACCCTGTATAAATACCTCATTTTAAATCAAACTTAAACTGTAAATTCCATCCGAAGAAGACACTTGGCATGGTTTAGTGTAATATAGTGTAAATTAAAGTAACAGATGTATTATTCAGTAAATAATATGTTTTCTAATAAGATTCCCTTCATGCAAATTCTAGAACATATTTTCCTAGCCGAAAACATATTCGGATGTTTTCCTACTTTAGTATACTTTACCGATGTCTAACTAGGACCCATGCCATATGTTGCACAAGGATCCCGGGGAACTCATACATAAATGTATATTACATATATGAGTCACATCTCATATATCCGATATTAGAAAACGGGGGATATTTTCGATAATATCGGAGGAATTCTAGCAAAAGCCTTCGTAAATATGTAACGAAGTTCAAGGCAAAGGGGAAATTTGGATGAGGCATATTTAAAATAAGTCCGTGGTATGTATATTAAGGTAGCATATTTAAAAAATAGTAACTGACCTTTACTACCCATGCTGCATAGCGTTTGAAAATATTTTATAAGGAATATCGATATATATATATATATATATATATATATATCTCGATATTCAATTTATTTCTTAAACCTGATATATATTAATTGGACTTCTTTCTTGGGTATAGGTTTATTTGCAAAATCAAACAATGGGATTAACTTGACGTTTCGCCTATCATAGTAGGCTTTCTCAAAAATTGCGCATTCCTTTATTATTATTTTTTTTGGTATATATGGCTTTCCTTACCTATCTACAATTAATTTAAAAAACATTTAGTGGTCTAATTATAAAATGACATTTACAATTTTTCTAAAACTGATTTAAAATTTTATACTATTGACAATAATTATTACAAAATTAATAAACTAAGGTTACATACCTCGAAAAATAGATGTTGATTATTTATTTATATTTGAATGATAGGTAGCAAATTAGTTGTGGTTTGCCAGGCAAGTCATGGCACAGTTTTAGGTAAAAAAGTGTTCTTATCGTAGTACGTTTTTTTTTGAGGAATTTAAAGATAATTTTTTGCTATTTTTTAATTTAAACCTTAGAGTACAATCAGACATTCACAATGATATACTACATTTTAAAAATAACGGCTTAGACGAAGTTAAAACTATACTAAAATGTCAAATTGTGGTATATTTCACTTAAATTTTTTATGTCTTGTTTGTCATTTACTGCATTTTTTTCTTTATTTATGTGAATCATTTCTTTGATAATCAATTTCTGATACAGGTTATCTTCATCAATGATTTTGGTTTCAGAAAAATTAAAATTCGTGTTTTGTGCTTTTTTTCATGTCTGTGTAATGCAGTGGATGCATTCTTTGTATACTTACTCCTATTTATTCTATTTTCTAAAAGTTGGATTGTCATACCAATATATTTCATAGGGCAGTTTAAACAAGGAATTTCATATACGAGATTAGATTTTTTATTTTTGGGAATTTTAGTTTTTAATTTTGTAAATAGGGAGCCTATCAGGTTCTGGGCTTTATGACACACAATTATGTTATATTTTCCTAAGATATGTTTTAATTTTGCAGATAATTGAGATATGTATGGCACTGCAATATATTATTTTTGCGTATTATCTTGTCTTACGTTTTCGTTATGATTGTTATAATATATGTACGTCCTTTGTTTGATAATTTTTTTATCACTTTTTCTGGGAAATGATTTGCATTCAAAGTCTCTTTGATTTTATTAAGGGCTTCAGGACGGTATTCTGGTGACGTTAAAGATATGGCACGGTCAACTAGACCAATCGCAACACTTCTTTTTTGTTTGCATGGATGGTGGGAATTGAAATTAAGATATCGTCCAGACCAAGTTTCTTTTGTAAACCATTTAGTTTTTAAATTATTTTCTTTTTGTCTTATTATAGTAAGGTCGAGAAAATTTATTTTGTTTTCTGTTTCAACTTCAAGAGTGAACTGAAGTTTCGGATGGAAATTATTGAATGCGAAAAGTAGTTCTTCTATTTTATTTTCTGGAACTGATGCTAAACAATCATCCACATATCTCTTAAAAAAAGTAATATTAAAATTCAATTTTTCAAGAACTTCCTCTTCTAGGTATTCCATAACTATTTGTGCGATTGTAGAGGAAATAGGTGAGCCCACAGCACATCCATCAAGTTTAATTATTTGACTAAGGCTTCTAAGAATTCAGGTTAGAGTTAGAGTTGTAAAATTTTTTAAAATATTCCATTTGCCTTTTATAGCACTAACTATGAGTTCATTTGGTATTATAGTATACAAAGAAATTACATCTAGTGATATTAACTTTGAATTTGGTGGTATTGTTACTGTATCTAGAAAATGTTTAAATGTAAATGAGTCTTTTATGTAATAAGTGTTTTTACCTGTGATATTTGACGAACATTTTGACAAATACTTTGAGAGATTGTAGAAAGGAGATTAAATACATGAAACTATAGGCCTGAGGGGAATGTTAGGTTTATGCAATTTGGGTAGGCGATATATTTTAGGCGTGACTGCATTATGAATTGACAAATTTTTAGCTTCCGCGTTAGTTAATATATTTTTGTATAAGAGTTTTTTTACAAAAGTATTATTTTTGTTTTGAAAGATGTTAGTTGGGTCATTCTTTAAAAGTTTATAGGTACTGGTATCTTTTAAGAGCTGATTCATTTTTGTGTCATAATCAGTAGTATTCATTATAACGGTTTTACTGCATTTATCTGGTTTAAGTATGGTTATTTGAGGATTATCTTTAATGAATTGCCTTAGTTTATTATGTTGTTTCTGTATTCCTTTTTGAAAATTGGTAATTTTATTTTTTTTATGTTTAATTTTTATTTTATGATTGGTAATTATCTTTTCTACGTCTGACCTTATACTATCTTTTATTTCATTTGGTTTATCTTGTATAGCTGTTTCTACGCAGGATATATATTCTGTTAAAGGTAAGCTTTTTTCGTTCTGAACAGGAAGCGAGAAGTTTTCGTCTAAAGCAAGAACTTCTGCCACATCGTTTGATGTTTTTTGTCTAACCATGAGGATGTATTTATTTGTATGTCATTTTTTTCAGTGACCGATATTAATTTAGAAAGTTTTTTTTTTATTTTTTTGTTTAATAGAATTGAATAATTTTTCATATTTAATGTTTTCAAACCTCATGAATTTATTAAAAACCTCAATTGGAATTATTGATTTAACTGTGTTAATTTTTGGTTGAAGGAGATTATTTAATTTATTTATAACTTTCGTTGTTTCAGTTATACATAGATTTAAAATGTTTACATTTCTGCTATTTATAATATCATCAAATTTATTTTCGAGGTACGTACCTGTGAATTTCATACAATTTTATCAACAACTTGATGGATGTGCTATGGGCTCACCTATTTCCTCTACAATCGCACAAATAGTTATGGAATACCTAGAAGAGGAAGTTCCTGAAAAATTGAATTTTAATATTACTTTTTTAGAGATATGTGGATGATTGTTTAGCATCAGTTCCAGAAAATAAAATAGAAGAACTACTTTTCGCATTCAATAATTTCCATCCGAAACTTCAGTTCTCTCTTGAAGTTGAATCAGAAAACAAAATAAGTTTTCTCGACCTTAACTATAATAAGACAAAAAGAAAATAATTTAAAAACTAAATGGTTTACAAAAGAAACTTGGTCTGGACGATGTCTTAATTTCAATTCCCACCATCCATACAAACAAAAAAGAAGTGTTGTGATTGGTCTAGTTGACCGTGCCATATCTTTAACGTCACCAGAATACCGTCCTGAAGCCCTTAATAAAGTTAAAGAGACCTTGAATGCAAATCATTTCCCAGAAAAACTGATAAAAAAATTATCAAACAAAGGACGTACATATATTATAACAATCATAACGAAAACGTAAGACAAGATAATACGAAAAAAAATATATTGAAGTGCCATATCTCCATTATCTGAAAAATTAAAATATATCTTAGGAAAATATAACATAATTGTGTGTCATAAAGCCCAGAACCTGATAGGCTCCCTATTTACAAAATTAAAAACTAAAATTCCCAAAAATAAAAAATCCAATCTCGTATATGAAATTACTTGTTTAAACTGTCCTATGAAATATATTGGTATGACAACTCAACTTTTAGAAAATAGAATAAAAGGGCGTAAGTATACAAAGAATGCATCCACTGCATTACACAAACATGAAAAAAGCACAAAACACGAATTTAATTTTTCTAAAACCAAAATCATTGATGAAGATAACCATATCAGAAATTAATTATCAAAGAAATGATTCACATAAACAAAGAAAAAAATTCAGTAAATGACAAACAAGACATAAAAAATTTAAATCAAATATACCACAATTTGATATTTTAGTATATAGTTTTAACTTTGTCTAAGCCATTATTTTTAAAATGTAGTGTATCATTGTGAATGTCTGATTCTACTCTAAGGTTTAAATTAAAAAATAGCAAAAAATTATCTTTAAATTCCTCAAAAAAAAAACGTACTACGATAAGAACACCTTTTTACCTAAAACTGTGCCATGAATTGCCTGGCAAACCACTAACTTGCTACCAATCATTCAAATATAAATAAATAATCAACATGTATTTTTCGAGGTATGTAACTTTAGTTTATTAATTTTATAATAATTATTGTGAATAGTATATAAATTTAAATCAGTTTTAGAAAAATTGTAAATGTCATTTTATAATTAGACCACTAAAAGTTTTTTAAATTAATTGTAGATAGGTAAGGAAAGCCATATATACCAAAAAAAAAAAATAATAAAGGAATGAGCAATTTTTGAAAAAGCCTACTATGATAGGCGAAACGTCAAGTTAATCCCATTGTTTGATTTTGCAAATATTTTGCATATATATATATATATATATATATATATATATATATATATATATATATATATAATGTGTTTTCATACCCAAGAAAGAAGTCGTTCAAAAGAACATTTTTGCTGATATTATTACATCATTCTGAGACTGCAGTCACAGTAAAAAGTTATATATTACTAAAAAAACTAACAGGTTAGTTATTACATCATTCTGGTTCCCTCTCCCTATGATAGGATTTATTAATTTATTTAATAGTTTTATTACACAATATTTGCATTTCTGCAAAGCAAACTTGCAATAAATTTCGTACATGTTAAAAAATCCAAACAAATTAAGTTTAGAGAAACACATCTAAATGTAAAATATAATATAAATTCGAATATTTTATATATAAACGTTCAAACAAAAAAAAAATGGTTATTTAATTCATTTAGATACTGCCTAAATTCTATAAATCCGTTAAAAATAATGCCAACTCTGATATTGCTGGTGTTTTATTAAAATAACAACGATTTTGTTTGATTTATTAAAACAATTTAGCGATTTTAATAAAGATCTTGCGTAAATTAAAATAGTATAGAATAAATTCGTGGTATTGGGAACAGAATTTGTGCTGATGCGATATATAAAAAATAAATTATTTCAAATGTTGTGACACCAAAACTACCCGATTCTCAAAAGCTTAAATAAATAAAAGCAAAATATTTCAATATTAGTATATCTATATATGTATGTAAATAGTATTTAATAAAAATTCTTTAATTTGCCGCCATCTTGCTATTCTACGTATTAAAAAATTTAAGTAAATAAACAGATTATTGAACAGTTATTTATGATATAAGTGTTAAAAATTACATTTTATTTTGTGATAAGGGGACTTTAAAAAGTTTAGTGGGTCGGTTAACTTTATTTATACAAAGTGGGATATTTCGTTTTGGAAAATTGTTCAAAAATCGGCAATAGGTACTCTCCAATTACATTAAAAACAATAAAACGTTTGGTGAGGGTGCTAGCGTTAAGTTAGCCCCACCTCCACGTAACTTTGTTCATAGTTGGTGTAAACATTTACATATGGTGTGCAAAATGTGTGCCAAAATGTTAAAAATTATTTTAAAATTTTAGCTGGGGGGAGGGGAAACTTAACTGACCTGAATTGGTCGACTGTAATAATCGTAGAGCTGGCACCATGGTGAAGCTGTTTTAAAGCTAGTTTCACCGATAGGGGTTCGCGAGATCGAGATCGAGACCGAGACTGAATCAGTCTCGGTCTCGGAAAATGTTTACGATCTCGGTATCGGCCTCGAAAGTCTTGGTGGTCTCGAAAACAAAATTTTAAAAATAATAATTGTTCGCCGAGATGTTATTTAGATAAAAGTACATGGAAGCCTACGTTCGAAACCCAGAGTTTTTCCAATCCTAAAAATTTAATATAAAGAACCCAATGTTTGAACATTTCAGTAAAGTAAAAAAAATTTAGGTATATTTATATAAAAAATTATTCCAAAAATCTATAATTCGAAATGATGTTGCCAACAGATGGAATCAGTAAATGAAGATATACGGACAATAGTAGGTGTATCAAAATAAATATCTCATATCCCTTGTTCTTTGGACATCAACAGAAAGGCCACACATCACTAGAGTTACTTAAACAACCATCCACAGAACAATCATTATTTGACATTTCGAAAGATATACAAATGGAATAAGATATATTAAACACAAAATAAGGAC
Source organism: Kuschelorhynchus macadamiae (assembly GCA_030620095.1). Classification (NCBI taxonomy): domain Eukaryota; kingdom Metazoa; phylum Arthropoda; class Insecta; order Coleoptera; family Curculionidae; genus Kuschelorhynchus; species Kuschelorhynchus macadamiae. The sequence continues at coordinate 1,152,859 of JAUTXW010005349.1, read as the reverse complement.
ACACTGTGTAATGCTGCCGAACTCATGCAAGCAACGTGTTGGGCATTCTAGGGACAGACGTTATAATTCAATAGGTAGAAAGCAATCGATGGCCAAGTAAAACACCCTTAGGTATTCTGTAAACTTTGCTATTTTGAACCAAACTTTTATTACTTTGATGTGTATTTACTTTCTTAACCAGGACCGTTCTTAGAGGTCTGCACGTTGTGCTTGCACAAAGGCGGCTATGGTTCATAATACTACTTGTGAATCAACTATTTTTGTTCTTTGGTAAATTAATTATAAATTTTAAAAGTGAAGTAGATTTTAAAAGTAAATTTATTTATTAAACAAATATCTACTTGTTCAATTTTTCGCCTGAAAGATCAATCTATAGCCTTTTTTGAGAAAATGTACAGGGATACATATTATATTGTGCCTGCTGAATTACCAATAATATCAAGTTCCTCAAGCGATGATAACTATGACATCAATTATACATCACTATTTGAAAAAAAAGTGTTTCCGAAAATTGGAGAAAAGAAATATTTGCAATTGAAGGGCGCTCCAAAGGTACAGATATTTTAGAATGGTGGATAGGACACGATAAACAATTTCCAAATTTAGCCAAAATGTCATAAGATCTTTTGTCTATACAGGCGACCTCTGTAGCAGTAGAGCGTTTATTTTCACAAACAGGGTTAATTAATACAAAACTAAGAAGCGTATTAAATGAAACTTCAAACAAATGCTTACTATGTATTGATTCATGGTATAAAAGTAACTTGAAAAATGAAATAAAAATAAATAAAAAAATTAAAAATAAATTTTCTGTTATATTTTTAGGTTTATTAAATTTTGTATAGGTTGAAATAAAATCTAAAAATATGTTTATAATGTATATTAAGAAATTTAAATTTTTACTTTGTTAGAACAGTTCGTTATTTTTTAAGCGTAATAGTTGAATTAGCTTTATTGATAATCTATTTAAAATCCTAAGCCAAATTCTACTTTGTGTTTTGTTTGTTGAAAATCTTGTCCCTATGTATATGTATTATTTTTATTATACACATAGAGTTAAAAATTTCCGTCCATTATTTTCAAATACAAACAAAATCAATACAAAAATATTGTTCTATAAAACACGTACCTTCTTTAATTAGCAAGCCATCGAAGCGATTAAAGAAGAAAATGTTAAAAAAAAATTTTCACTGATTTTTTTAACAATTTTTTGTTTATTTTAAGTCGGAAAATTTTTAACAAAAGTCACCACATTTACTTCATTTGTTGGAGACTTTACCATATCTATACTATATAAGAATATGATATTGCGATGTTTTTAGTTGTTACAGTCTATAAGTTATGAATTATTGAACTAAAAAACTAAACATTTTTGGATTTTAGTTACTTTCAATAATTAAACATAAAAACCGATTATAAATTTATAAAGATCACAATATCAAAATCCTATATAGTATAGTTGTGATAAAGTGCCTCTCTTTGAGAACAGGATAGCAATTTACGGTTTTCGACATGTGAAGTGGAATTTCGCTACTAGAATTTCTAAATTTGGCAAATTCTCTCTTATGGTTACTTATATCGTTTTTTAAATGACTATTTCACTAGTATCATTGTTATAAGAACATATACTATGATAGTATAATATAATTGATTATAGAAAAATTATTTTTTGCATCCATTAATTTGCCCCCAAATATATATTTTTTGAATTATTTTGTCAAAACAAATAATTTACGAACATTAGTTATTTTGCTACTTCCCTTTGAGATCGAGACCGAGAGTCTCGATAGGTAAGTCTCGGTATCGGTCTCGGTCTCGAAATACTTTTTCAAGTGTCGTTTCGAGACCAAGACCGAGACTAGTCTCGTGGTCTCGCGAACCCATATTCACCGATATGTACAAAACGGGGAAGCTTTTCACTTTAAATAATCCCAAGCTCTTTCGGAGTTGGAAACCAACACCATATCTCTCTACATTCGAAATTTAAGAGAAAGAGGGTTTCCCGAACAAAAGGTGACAAACTTAACGAACCTCAGGGACCTTCCTTTGCAACCCTACTAGAATGTTTATTTTCACATGTAGATTTCTGTTGGATATAGCTGCAACCTGCTACGCCAAATAGATATTTTCTATAGTTTTAGAAACGTATTTTATCTTGCCGGTAGGTAATACGTTTCTATTTCCATTTCGCCCTATTCATGCACTCATATTTATGTAAAATATGTGCATCCGCACAGGCTATATATATAAAGCACGAAACGAGCTCGTAAACAACAATATTTGGATAGCATTTTTCTTAAGGCGCTCGGCGAGCGGGCCGAGGTGCGTTAGAGATTGAAAGAGGTGGCGGCCGTTCGTTCCCCAGGCGGGCATTAAGCGTACTTTATCTGGCGTGCGGCTGAAGGTTACTACGGTTTAATATCTGCGGTTCGGCGGTCGTCATTCATTTCACTTACACCCGGGGGTCCGCTCCCCCGAGCCTATTGCCAGCTTTACGGACGCGACATAGGCGCGACAAGGGCGTCGCACAGTGGAGCGAGGGATAGGGACTTGCGGCCAAAAAGAGGAAAATTGTATTTTATTTTATCTTGGGGTTGGAATTGAATTATTTTCAAACATATTGAGTAAAAATACAATTTTAATGATGTTTTGACTCTTTATATACAGAGTGTGTCCCACTTAAGATGAATACAATTCAATATCTCAGTTATTAATAATGTGATTTCGTTGAAATTTGGGTGGTGATTGTATGTTGGGAAAATAACATTTTTCACAGTGAAAATTTTTATTTGTCATTGGCGTGCAGTGTTAGGAGGAGAAGAGGGGTTTAATATATTAATTTCAGATTTAATTTTAAATTTTTAATAATACAAAACATTAAAGTGTAATAGTTATTATTACTTGAAAATAAAGGTTTTTCTTGAAGCAATTTCTTCTTCATTATCTAAGGTACAAAATTGCTTTTTAGCTCTTAGCTGATATCTAAAAAACAAAACCATAATTAGATATTTCTTCTTCCAAAAACTTAATAAATTGACATAATTATTTCAATTAATGATTGCTTCAAAATGTAGATAGTATTGTGCAGAGTGGTGTGGTGATAAGCGATGTGAAATTAGACATTTGCTTGGGACTTGTAAAAGTGCATAGATCGTTTTTGTATCAATAGTTTAAAACCGAAATTCAGTTATGCAGAAAAAAAGTATATTGCTTACCTTTCCAACACTATAGGATATTATTTGTACAATTAAAAGTTCTTTGGCCTCTTGATCTAACTCCATATGTTTAATTTGTTTGAATTTGTGGCGCAAAGTTGCCAAATACGGATCAGACGAAATAAGAAGAGAGTGCAAAACATCTTCATTGGTTGTAGTTCTTGAACATTTTCTACTACTGTCCTCTCTAAATATTTTGAAGTATTTATTTCTCGCTTCTGAAGCTTCTTCACTAAGCTGGCCGATTGGTAAACAAGCAGATTGAATAATGGCAGCTCCGTGAATTAAAATTTTGTGTATAGATAAAGGCATATAATACCAATCGTATAAATCGACATAAACTTGAGCAGTTTCATAACAAAATTTTCTAAATTTTCTATCGTCAACAGGACGTTCGCTAAGCAAAACTTGCAAAATGACTGACATTTTGTGAAGCAATTCCCGACTGACTCCAGTTACATCCGAAACAACGTCGATATTTCTAAAAAATCTTCTGGCTGTGTTGCCGTCGTTGGAGCTGCCAACCCTTGCCGAGGTAAGTCAAATATGATGCCAAGTTTTGCTTTAAGGTCTGTTTGGATTCGCTTTTTGGTATTTTTCATGAGCTCCTTTCCTTCTGAGCTACGAGCACTCCATTTCTTGAAGGGCAATGTGTAAAATACATTCCATGAAGCGAATTTGAGCGTGCAAATTCGATAAACCATATTGGAAAGCACTTTCATCCACAGGTCTTCTAACAACTTCACTAAGGTTGTTCATTTCTGAAGGTTTAACTTTGCAAATGATACGGCACGATGCAGAAGATGTTTCGGTAAGGACTTGGGCGACTTTACCATCTATCATAGTCAACGACAAATTATGAGAAATATGGAGTTGTATATCATTAGTTGAAGAAATGATGGTATTATTTAAATTTTGAATTTCATTTGTGTACTTCCTGGCAATTAGTTTAGTATTTTTTGGTGTTTCTTTTGTAAACTCAAAAAAGATTGGCCTGCAATAATTTGGAGATGACGGGTGAGGGTTCTTCCACACAACAAAGTTATTTTCTGTAGATACTAACTGAAGAGGAGCCAAAGATACAACCAAAACGCTTTCATAAGAAATTGTTGAATCAACGAAATTCTGTTTGTAGTTGCTATTTGCTGAAGATCCATCACATCTCCATTTAGAATATAACGTAAAAAATCGCGAATCACTTTCTATTGCTTTATATCTAACTTTCTCTATCAAAAAAATTCTTTCCGTTGTGTGAGTCATAATATTTTGTAAAACCAATGAAGCTCCTCTTTCAGTAATAACAGCATTTAATGGATAACACTCCGCTTTAGCACTAGAAATTTGATAATAGCTTGGAAAAATAAGCGCATTTTTTTCCTTGCACTTTGTTCTTAGACAATTGAACTGATATCTTGATAGTCTCAAATCTACGATTAATGCTAAAGCCTCATGTTTAGAGAAGCTATCACAAAAATTCGTTTTTTTATAATTACCAATACCTTTGGATAAAATTTCATCAATGGCATTCGCCTCTTTCTCCCTGCCCTCTGTAACCAATTTTTTTAAGAAAATACATTTAATTTCGGCGATACTCATATCATCAGTGTTCTTTTTAATCTGGGCTGGTTTTCTTCCTTTGCTCCTATCCGAGCTGTTTTCGAAAGTTTTTGATGGTCTTCCTTGCTTAGGAACATACTTGCTGTCAATAAGAAAGTCTTTATCAAGCCAAGGCACATTTTTTTATAAAACACTGCCTTAGTCCTTTGGGCTGCATTCCATTTCTGCCTTAATTGAGGTAAGAAGATTTTCTGCAGATTTCTTTTTATCATTTTAAAACCATCAGGGGTATAATTATGTTCTGTTTTTAAGCGTGAAAAAAAAGTTCCTGATTTCCTACACACTCCAAGTACCTATCGGCAATATATCTTCTACTCACATGAACCATTTTTTGAAATTAATTATAACTTAAACCAAAAACAACAGAATACTCAACACTACAACTCAAAACAACGCTACAACTCAAAAATACCGAATTTTTAACTTGTTATGAACGGGTTGATATGGACATTAACTAATAAACAGACTATCTGTCAAATCAACAAAACAAACGAATAGGCGAATGAAGGCAGCCAACTTTGTTTTTGCTGACAAGTGCACATATCAGGGAACATAATTTTCACTGCAACAAGACTTAGCACCATTTAGCTCGTATGTTTTTTTTTCTTCCAATATTATGAAAATATACAAAACAAATCCGCTTAATCAAATCGAAAAAATAACATTTTATAAAGACTACAGGAATGTTCTTATACGTATACCAGAAACAAGAATAATAAGATTTTGAAGAGAAATATTTATAAGTAGCACGAAAAATAATTTTCTTATCTTTGGACAAACCTAGAAAAAATATGTATCATTTTAAATTTATTTCACCATCATAAATGACATACTAACTATATTGTGGATAGGGGTCACATTAAATGTATGTAATTATTTTTTTGTTAAACTATTATGAACTTTTTACTAACTGAAGTCTCAAGTTTTGTAAAATATAAAGTAACTCAAAAATGCTTTTACTTTTTAAAAATCACTTTTGACCGGAATTTAACATTAGACGCGCCAGTGTGCGTCGCTCAAATATCCATTTAACATACTTGGTTCTAGAGTCAATTTTTTTTTTTTGTTTCAGAAGTTTAACTTAACTTGGAGATATATCTTTACAATTTTTTTTATATTGTGAACACAACGCAACACTGTTTTAATATAATTTTTTAATTAACCAAATTGCTGCAATACCAATTGAAGCTAAACAACATTTTTTTCAGTTTTATTTAAGTGGTGTTGATACACGGTTACTTGATATCTTTGAGGTTACTTAAAAGAGCGGGTGTGTCTTACAAAAACCAATAATTAACAATAACTACAAAAAAAATTCCTGATGTTCGCCTTAGAGTGTCGCCTGAAATGCTCCAAAATAATAGATAATAATAATAATAATAATGATTATTTTTTTGGAAAAGTTTTGAGACCACAAATGTGACAATACTAGCCCATATAATAACGCAAGTTCATATTATATCAATATGATCTGTTATATGAGAAAAAGAACTATGCAATAAAATGTCTCCTGCCAGACTGAATTATCACCGAAAATAACATATGTCCTAACTACGTGGCCAAATGTTAAATTTCGAATTCTAACCTGCCTGTCGATAGTTATCGATAACTAACGACAGTTATCCATATACTGATGCATGTCAATAATCGAAGGTAGATGATATTTTTTTGTTTGACCTCATAGAGTGGTAACTCTCCTCATATTTCTGGACCATCCTAATCAACAACATCGCAATATTAAATTAAATTTAAAGGAGGGAAAATAGTAAATTTGAGTATTCTGTGCCTAGAAAATCTACGCATACAGATAGATACGTAATTAAATGTACATTCCCGCCACCATACGGTACAAAAAAAATCGGTTAATAACTCATTAGTGTTTAGAGCCTTTTCGATTTCTGATCAAGATTCTCTAACATCGAAGACAGCAAAAAATGACCGAAGTTCTGAGAGAGAATGGCTACTGCACTGGAGATATTACGCGTTAAATTAAAAGAATCCAACACCGTGAAAGAAAAATACTAAGGAGCCATCACTAGGTAGTATTGTCCTTTCCTACATACATGGTACTACAGACAAAATAGGACGATTACTTGGGCAGTCCAACATACGTATAATCCTCAATGCCTACTCATAAGAAGATTGGACAATGTTTGCGATCTCAGAAAAATGTTGTACCTTTTCAACCCTGTGCCTGTATACAGGGTATTAACGGTTTGACTCCAAATATTTGAACACGTGATAGTACGGATCATTTTGATTAAAAAATGCTTAAATAACATTAAGTCAATTCCTTAACATTTTTAAGAAAAACAGCCTTAAAGTTGTATTTTGTTTTATTTATTTTTAAGCACATCATTAACACATTTATTAATTTTATTATGAATTGCTCACTCTTTTAGAAGATATTCCTTTAGCTAGCGAGCCAGTACCTAGTTTCTTCATGATGGAGCTGCTGCCCGCATGCATAGGAATGTGTTACAGCATCTGGATAATACGTTTGATAATAGGTGGATAGGTCGAAATGCCCCAGAACCTAGAAAGTGGCCTCCCAGTTCACCAGACCTAAACCCCTTTGATTTTTATTTTTGAGGCCACATGAAAACATTAGTATATAATAAGTGTTAACTTGAAATTGCTTTCCGAAGTTTCGCCTCCAATTGCACAAGGTAACTTCAGGGATCCTCACCGCAAAATATTAAAAGCCGAAAAGTCGGAAACCAATTCCGATTTGACACGGATTAAACCCAAAAACCATGATATATTAACTTCTGTAATCTATTACGAGAATTTTCCTAAAAATCTACATCAAATCCATGCCAGTCTGTATAGTAGTAGGTTATATTACTTATATCTTGCTACGCCGCTGGACGACTGGCTTAATTTATAGCGTTTTATGGGACTGTCTTTTATTTTTCAGAGAAACGGCTTTGGGAAGTTGATAAAGGAAGATATAAGGCTCAGGATAAAAATGTTCTCGTGTGAAGATGCATAATAGCCAAACATTATTTCGCTGTTGCTCTGTTGTTTTCTTTTCGAGTTCGAGCTATACATCTTTCCAGAGGACACACATATAATGAGGCCAAAATAATATACAGGGTTATACACGCAACCCGTTCATTAAAAGTTTTTGATCATGCCATTTAGATAAAAATTTCACGTTTTGGGATTAAGGTAAGGTCAAGGGGTACTTCTTTTTTGAAATATTTTCAACTTCCTGTCACTTCCGGTTTAACCGGAAGTTGGTATTAACTTGCTTATTTTAAACGGAACACCCTGTATTTTATGATATTTTTGGATTCTACGGAGAATTTTAATGCTATTTTATGTAGCATCTTCTATACCTAAGTTCAAGCGTTCTTAAGATACTTGACATTGAACCAAAAATGAGCCTTCGGGGTACCAAATTTTAAAATATCATATTTTTGTAAGTTTTGAAGATATAATCTTCAAATTTCGCAGACGATCTTAATAATCTTAGGTTTCTATTTTTTTATTGAATTTGTCTATTTTTATACAGGGTGTCCTAAATTCAGCGGCAATCATTCACATTTTCAAAGCCGCTAAAGTCGGTTTTTTTAAATGGGACACCCTATAACTTTATGCACTATCAAATGTAGAATTTAATTTTCTATCGAACTGTATTAAGGTTCCCTATACCTATTCGTAACCATTTTCGAAATAATCGGGTTTTTATTAAACTATCATATGTATTTGCTAAATGCTTACACCTTCCCGTAGTAAGCCATGGAAAAACAATTGTTGTGCTTTTCTATTCAACATGACAGCTGATTTGAAACTTTTAAATTAAAATAAAATAACACTCAAAAGCTGATATTCTCAATTTATTTTATATTCGCGGAGAATGTTACAAAATATTGGAGAGAACGTGCCATGTTTTTAATGAAAAACATCCTCATTTATCGCCAATGAACAAGAGAAAATTAAAGAAGATTGAAACGAAATTTTTTCGTTTTGGAAAAGTTAAAGTTATAAAAAATGTAATAAATTGTTTACATTATTTTTAACCATATCTACTAAGTTCGAGACTGTTCTAAACTTGTTTTAGTGAACTTAAAAATTATAGCAATCTGACAATCAACAATAAATAAATAAAATAATAAAATTGAATTATAACAAGTAGTGTTCTATATGCTGTCCGTTAATTTGAAGACACATTTCAATTCTTTTTTGTACAGTTGCTGTGGTCCGTTGAATTTGTCCGTTTTCTAATTCGGCAAAAGCTGATCGTATCCTGTCCAGTAAATCTTGTTGGTTGTTTACTGGGGAAACATAGACCTTACCCTTGATAAATCCCCATAAATAAAAGTCTAGGGGTGTTAAATCAGGCGATCGCGGGGGCCATCTCGAAGGGCTATTGGGACCAATCCAGCGGTCTTCAAAAATTCGAGATAATTGGAGATAAACTGCAGCGGAATTATGTGCTGGTGCCCCATCTAATTGATACCAATAATTTTGCAGCTCACCGATAGGAATTTCTTCTATAAATTCAGAAACCGTTCCCCGTAGAATTTCCAAAAACTTATCACTGCTTAAATTGTCTTCATAAATACAGTACCGCACCTGATCATTTAATACTATATCGAAAACATTGAAGCTAAACCTCTCTTGAGAAAGCGTTTCGTTTCTTCTATTTGTTATTCCTTCTCTAAAAAATTTCGCTTCATCGGTCCAAAATATTTTTGAAAGGAATTGAGGGTCCTCTTGAATTTTCAAAAACATGAATTCGCAAAATTCTACTCGTCGGACCGTCACCATGTCTCAAGGCTTGCACGTTTTGGAAGGAATAAGGGTGCATATGATGTTCGCTTAAGATTCTTTAAACAGATGAAGAAGAAATTCCCAAATCGTTTTCTGCAGACGGTATTGAACTTTGCGGGTTTGCGTGGAATTAAGCTAATGTGTTTATTACGTTATCTTCGGCATTTGTCACTGGTTTCGGAACATTTTTTGTAACTTTAACCTTGCCAAAACGCAAAAAGTTCGTTTCAATCCTCTTGAATTTTGACTTGTTCATTGGCGGCAAATCAGGGTGGCGTTCATTAAACACACGACACGTTCTCTCCACAATTGTATAACATTCTCCATGAATATAAAATAGATTGAGAATATCAGCGTTTGAGTATTCTTCCATTTCGATTTAGAAGATTTAGTTTATCACTGAAAGCTTTCGATAAATAACGCATACTAATCATCTGTTATATTGGATATTGGATCTCAATTGTTTTTCCATGGCTCACCATTGGAACATGTAAACATTTAAGCAAATACATACGATATTTTTATAAAACCTAATTATTTCGAAAATGGTTACGAATAGGTATAGGGAACCTTAATACAGTTCGATAAAAAATGAAATTCTACATTTGACAGTGCATAAAGTTATAGGGTGTCCCATTTAAAAAAACGGACTTTAGCGGCTTTGAAAATGTGAATGTTTGCCGCTGAATTTAGGACACCCTGTATTAAAATAGACAAATTCAATAAAAAAAATAGAAACCTAAAAATATTTACCGATTTTCTGCAAAATATGAAGATTATATCTTCAAAACTTACAAAAATATGAGATTTTAAAATTTGGTACCCCGAAGGCTCATTTTCGGTTCAAGGTCAAGTATCTTAAGAACGCTTGAACTTAGGTATAGAACATGCTACATAAAATACAAGGTGTTCCATTTAAAATAAGCAAGTTGATACCAACTTCCGGTTAAACCGGAAGTGACAGGAACTTGAACCTATTTCAAAAAAGAAGGGCCCCTTGACCTTACCTTAATCCCAAAATTTGAAATTTTTGTCTAAATGGCATCATCAAAAACTTTTAATAAACGGGTTGCGTGAATAACCCTGTATAAATAAAAAAAACACGAATATTTTATCTAGGTAGGTGGGTAAGATATCTTATAGAATTTTGCTTATTTTCTCAACGAAACAAAAATGTTAAAAAAATTCTCAATTTAATATTAATATAGACCTTTCATCGAGTCGTAAAAACTCTTTTAAAGTTGTGCTTTTTATTCGAAATTAGAACCACGATTTTTTTTACAAAATGAATTACCACAATTATTTGAAAACCGGCCACTTTAATTATGAGCAGAAATGTCGTTTATCCACGATGGCGCTCCCATCATTTCAGCATTATCGCTAGCTTTTAGGGGAGTTTGAAAACCTATTGTGACAGCTCTCAAAAAAAAATGTTTTCACAGTTTTGACATATATCAAAAAAAAATTCCTTCGTAATTTCATTCTCAGATACGGTAGGTACGTTTTATTGAAGTAATCAAAAAAGAAATTGAAATGTAAAAAAAATATATTCCCAATAACTTCTGAACTGCTTAAAATTTTTAGATACTGTTTCACAATTTCTTGTAACTTTTATTGTCGTTATTTACTTTAGAGAAATATTTTTGCAGCTGTCCAAAAAACGTCTAGTATTCCTAACTTTTAAATAGCTAAATATCTTTTAAATGAGATTTTTGCAGATAATTGTATAGCATATATATCCCTAGAGTAAGAATTGAAGTAGAGTTCACAATTCATTCATAAGTCACGTTAGGGGTATGCACTAACATGGTTCCCCTCTTTTTTACATTCTATCATTGTTCAAGCCGTGGCCATTTGTTGAAGAATGCCAGTGGCGGCGCGAGTTTTCACTTCCCACATAAGGAAATATCATTATTCGTGAAAAATCATCGTTCCGGCTTTTTACAGATATTCATGTTTTTTCATTACTGTCGGTCGATCGGTCTGTTCCGGTATAGCTAAAAAGTCCACTTACTCGATTAACTTTAATTTTATTTAATTTTCCACAAAAATTACGTCTGATATAAAAAAATATTGGTATGCATTCAATAGGGCGAGACAAAATGAGGACCTGTTAAACTATTTGATGAACGAAAATGAAGAAGTAGGCCATGCTTCATTATCGTTGACAAAAGGAAGGATTCTTACCTATTTCTTAATGAGGCAAATAGGTATTTTGACAAATATCAAAGAAATAATCGTTCTCTACTTCACTATCTAAAATCAAACCAATAAGCTAGATAAGTTTAAAGGGAAATTATTTATTTATATATTATTAAACTTTAGTTTTTAGTTATATTTTGTTTATGTCACTGTCATTTTGTATTTGTGAAATTTAGAAAAATTATTTGTTCAGTTGTTGAAAATGTCATCTCAAACCTGCAACTGTCAAGTTAGACCTTGTCTAAATTTAAACCTCTTTAGTTAATACTATTGGCATTATTGGCTTCCTATTCGTCTGATTGTATGTTTGTGTCTGGTTCAAATCTTGTAATGGATTTTTCAGCACAAAAATCAAAATTTGTGGCGAGAATATAGCGAACTAATTTTGTCATTTGTACAGATTCGGCTGAAGTATCAGTAACTAGAAGTATTTAAAAATGAAAGTTATGAAATTTTAGTCAATATTTGAGAATTAAAAATAGCGGCACCAACATAACAGACTAATTTCAAACTGTTTGCAGATTTGATTAAAATTCGGCATTTAGGGGTATTTAAGACTACACATCATGAATTTTTGTTAACATATTAAAATTTCAAGATTGTAATACCAACATGGCGGCGGAATTTTAACATTTGTACAGATTTGAGAATACATATCATACATTTAGTAAATATTTAAAAAATGAGAGTAGGAAGGACTAGATTGCGAGTGAATTTTAACATTTATACAGATTTGATTAAAAATCGATATTAAGCGTGCAACTTATACATTTTTAGTAATAAATATTTAAAATGGAGATGTCATCATTTTGTCAATCAATCCGATAAGTACCTTTCTCAGATATTTTTAAACATTTAATTTGACCACTGTTTTGTTCCCCCATTTTGAATTTGTCTCAACATTTTTAGCAGTTCATCCCCTATACAATATTTGAACATAATGGATGCAGTAGTTTTCTGCGTTGACTTTTATAACATTTTATTAGGCCGCCATTTTGGATTTGTAGTAAAACTTATCAGTTTATGGTCATGTCGCACCTAGTTTTTCTGCAAAATTTGGAAATGGATAAGCAGTTTTTAGTAATTTTTTTTTAACATTTCAATCGACCGCCATTTTGTTCAGCCATATTGGATTTTTACCAAAATGTTACCACGTCATCTTCTTGCGAGGAAAGTAAAAAAAGCGAGATAAGATAAGAAAAGAATAGCCAATTATCATATTGTTTTTCTATGCTAATAGCTAAAATTTAAAAGATTTTTATTTTTAATACCCAAAGAATCACCACCGAGTGAAAGTTAAAAAAGGCGTGAAATCATCCGAAAGATTATTATTTCCCCAGATTTCATCCAGAATCTAGCGATTTTCGAAATCGCAGTACATTTTTATGAGCGTGAGACGCCCTTTGACTATTTTAATGTAATATAGATATAATCTATAATTATTTTAATTCTCTCATACGAAAAACTATTGTAATCGTCAAAAAAACACCTTAGATTTATGGTATCATTTTGCTTCTGAAAATGCTCACATGACCCCCGACGAAATAAACTTTCTATTGTACTGAACCGGATTGGTCAATATGTCATGTGACCCAAAATAAGTGAACAAAGGTATCTTCCATTAGACATGTCTCCTGGAAAAGGAAATCTTGCTGTTTACTTAGTGACTAAAAGAAAACTCCAAACTTAAACGTCTATTTTTTTACAATCTCACATTGCCGCACTATAGTTAGGTCAACTAAAACTCCTAGTTTCGCAATGTCCAAGATAAAGTAAATAAAACTTATTTATTAATTATTTAAAAAATCAATGTTCTTTTAATGTCACCGCACCTTTAGAACGTTGCTTCTTGAAGTAAGGCAACATACAATTAGAATTGAATCATATCAACAAATACACAATAATACATTAAAACACATGCACTTTTTTAGCAAATTCATTTCCTTAATGTTAAAAAAATTTATTGTAGTTCCATGACCCGCTATTGGTTTTTAAGCCACGCCGGTAACAATCTTTCTGTAGACTATTATACTTTTTTACTAAGGATCCCTTGTCAATGAAAGTGGGATGGTCGAATACGTGGAGTGGTCGTTCGGGGTTGCCATATCTAACTAAAACTCTTGTTACTGGTGTAATCTGACCTGAGGCTTTGGATATTTTAGCTTGAATTTTAATATTTTGCAATGAAAGTAATTTTTTTATACTGCTTAGAAAACTTAACTACTGGAAAAATATTCCTATTCTTTATATGAAAATTTCATTGCATCATATTTAAACATATTCACCGTAATATAAATTGGTATAAACATTGGTGTTCCTGGCTAGGCTTGGCATCGTCGTACGATCCACCTTATACCGTAAGGTAATCTTGCAGTGGTGAAATATGTATATAATGAACTCTATTTTTATTCTTACTCTAAGTATATATCCGTAACCGGATGTATCGGACTAGCGGAAGTTTGTTAATTAAAAATAGCCATCAAGATTATGATGATAGTAAAACAGTATCCCTAATAGACAGATCCAGAGTCCACGAGGACAACCTGACATATTACTTGTTTATAGATAAGGTGGTAGCTTGGCTATACAAAAATGTTCTGTAAATTGAAATTTTATTAATTTACCATGGTAAATATGATTGATGTTATTCAAAACTTTTTTTCCAAAGTTCTCTTACCGTTGTTCTATATAATGAGAATCGTAGGCAATCTTAACCAAATTTTAAGTTTCGAAATTGAAATTATTTTTAGCAAATTCTTTTTCTCAGTCCCTGTGACTCTGTGGATTCAATGCGTTTCAAATTGTATACTGGTAATGATTAAAAACCAACTGATACAAGCCCTTCAAGCAAACAATTTATAACATTTGAGCTCGCCGAAACCCCATAAAATGATTTTAATTTAATTTTTCATCCTTCATTTCAACTGGAAAAGCTAATTACGTTCCAGAGATATTATAAGCAACCGTACGATGTGCGGTATCCTATTGCAGAAAATTAAAGAATTCCATAATTAGATTGCCGGATGATATTTCTAATGCGGACATAATTCCGTTTTGGAGATTAATATCGTCGAGATTATTTCGGAATTCATAACAAATTATTAATTACATCTCTCGGCTGTAATATATTTTTATTTTTCTGCGCTACGGAAAGAGGAGGGATTTACGGAATCTGAGAGTTAAATGTGTTACATCTAAATTGCAGTTATTAATTAAAGGATAACGCTTGGCTTAGAGATAAAATATGATATGATTAATTATTCTAGCTAGAGAGGAACGGATGTGTTTTAAAAGTATTTTATTGTGAAGAGGGTTTAGCTTAGTTGGGATTAAGTCTCTTAGATTAGATCCAATAATTTGTTGAAAAAGTGTGGTTTTGCTTTGTGTGATGTTTTAAGGTACTTGATAAATCTCTCAGCGCAGTATGCAATATTTCCTGAACAATTGAAGTTTGCAACTGTCATTCCACTATATAAAAAAGGTGATTCTAATGATTAGGCTTAGGATATACAGTGTGTATCAGCCAAGCCGATAATAAATAAATGGGGGCGTGTTCGGAAAAACGCTTGAACCCGTCGATTGGTATTTTTAGTTGCTCATTTTCTCCAATAAAAACTTTTTATACAGGGTGTGTCCTGTAACAGTGGTCAATGCCAACTTTCTTATTTCAAATGCAACACCCCAGATATTATTTAATTTTTGGATTCTTTAGGAGATTCTAAACATATTTTATGTTCAATGTCCTATACCTATCTTCAACTATTTCGGCAATATTAAGTGTTTTCAAATTTATTTTTATTTTATTTATTTCGAATTTATTATTATTCATGAAAGTGGCTCTGGTTACTGAACTATTTATTTACCATTTAGGTCTTCATATTAAGAATGTAAGCAAAAACCATTTTAGCATTCCTTTTTATTGATATGGAACAAAAAGAGCCAGTTTTGTTTACTTTTAAGTTTTGTTTACTTTTGTGTAAAATGCCTGGCCTTTCTCTTGGCAAGACAGTAGTTGTCAGTGTCAGTGTCATAGTCTTTTGAATTTCGTTAACTGCATAATACCTAATATCAGAAAAATGGTTCATTTAACAGAAATGCATAAAATAACAATTCTACAAATGATTGGTTATGGAGATAACACACGAACACAAGTGGAAGTTGCTCGCTTATTTCATGAAAAATTTCCAAATTTGCCGCATATATCCCAAGGGACAATTAGTAAAATAGAAAAGCAGTTTCGCGAGCTTGGACATGTGAGGCAGATAAAAAAAGCAGCTGCCAATTCAATAAATGATGATACTAAATTGGATATTATGCTTGAGTTTGAGGAAAACCCACATATTTTTAGTCGACAAGCCGCCGCAATGTTCGATATTAGCCATTCGTCGATTATTCGAACATTAAAAGAAAATAAAATGCATCCCTATAAAGTGATACCAACTCAGGAGCTCATGGAAGACGATTATGATAGGAGAACTTATTTTTGTGAACAAATGATGGCTATGTTAGATAACAATGTTATTCAATTAGAACATGTTTTGTTTTCGGATGAGTGCACCTTTACACTTCACGGTCATGTAAATCGTCAAAATTGCCGCTATTGGTCTAGGGAAAATCCTCACTGGATCAGCGAAGAACATACTCAATATCCTGAAAAGGTTAATGTTTGGGCAGGAATTGTTAGGGATCATATCATAGGCCCCTTTTTCATTGACGGCAATTTGAATGGCGATAATTATTTAGCACTGCTCCAAAATAATGTCGTGCCAACTTTGACAAATTTGGAATAGAATCGATAGAATGGCCAGCGCGATCCCCTGATCTGACGCCATTTGACTTTTTCTTATGGGGACATATTAAAAATATTGTATACAAAACTAAACCCCTCGACTTAGCTGACTTAAGAAGACGAATAACGCTTGCGATCAGATCGGTCACGCCTGAGATGCTAAATAACGTTAGAAGAAATTTCTATTTAAGATTAGGAATTTGCCAAGACGTTCGCGGCGAGCATATTCAACAGTTCCTAAATTAACTTTTTACTTTTGTTTATACATTATGAAGAAATAAATAATTTTATTTTTTTAATCTTAATTTTTGCAATAAATTTGAAAACACTTAATATTGCCGAAATAGTTGAAGATAGGTAAAGGACATTGAACATAAAATATGTTTAGAATCTCCTAAGGAATCCAAAAATTAAATAATATCCGGGGTGTTGCATTTGAAATAAGAAAGTTGGCATTGACCACTGTTACAGGACACACCCTGTATAAAAAGTTTTTATTGGAGAAAATGAGCAACTAAAAATACCAATCGACGGGTCCAAGCGTTTTTCCGAACACGCCCCCATTTTATTATTATCGAATTTATTCCATTTGGCTGATACACACTGTATATGCATTTGCATGAAAGCATATACAAATGAATATTTTGGCAATTTTTGTATTTAAATGCATATTTTGCGGTTATTACAGGAAAAATGCATATATTCTAATTTTTCTGAGTATGTTTTTATTTCCCAAGACAAATTTGATGTATTTTAAATATAATCCATAATAATAAAATAATAAAAAATGTCTAGTTGCTGGCAGGCCAAGCGTTTTAACCATCCTTTTTTAAAAATGTTATAGGTACCCAATAAAACATCTGTGCTTTAAAAACTACGGATTTACCACGGATTTACAATCATAAATACGCACGTTTTAAGAATTTTATAAATAATTTTTCGATTCAGTTTAGTTTACACATAGTGGCGTGAACATTGTCCAATATGCTGAAAGAAAAGCGTTCATTAAGTGCGTTATTAAATCAATTCGTGAAAGATTTTCCTGATTTTGCGACTTACGGTTTTGTGCTATTTTGTAAATATTGTGATGTCCCTGTTACTGCGAATAAAAAATTCCAAGTGACACAACACATAGGAACTACAAAACGTCCAAAAAAGTAAAAAGTGTGCTCAGAAACAAGTTTTAATTACCACAGCATCTTCACCACGACCGGGACCCAAACGATCAAAGTTCAATGAGGATTTGTGCAAGTCGTTTATTAGTGCGGATATTCCACTGAATAAATTAAGTAATTCTGCCCTGAAGTCATTTTTAGAGCAGTACACAAAGACATCAATTCCACATGAAACCACGTTAAGGAAAAACTATGTTCCAGATTTGTGCAATAAGACAGTTACCGAATTGCGGGAAAAAGTAGGAGATAAAAGTGTATGGATGTCACTGATGTGGAACAGAGATGTGTTTTTTTTTTGTTTTTGTTTTTGGTGTGTTGGGTGTAGAAGCAGAGAAGGATTAATCATATTTACTTACAATGAAGACCTTAGACAAAGTAAATCATTCAACGACCCTCTCACTCTTTTATGGCCGGGTGGAATTAAATATGATTGAGTGTTAGTGGCAATTACAGATGCTGCTCCATACATGTGTAAAGCAATGAGTGGTCTACAAATATTATACCCTAAAATGATACATGCCACATGTCTTGCCCATGGACTTCATCGAGTTGCAGAACAAGTTCGTGCTTTTTATCCACAAGTGAACGATCTGATTTCCTCGGTGAAGAAAGTATTTCTAAAAGCTCCGACTCGGGTAGAAAAATTAATTTAATGCGGAATACTCACATTGTATACAAGAGGCACAAAACGTTTTGCGAAAAGAAGATGTACGTGAGGATTTAATTTACATTAAAAACAATTTTTCTTGCTTGTCTGATACTATAAAAACATTGGAGATAAAAGGACTTTCTTTGTCAAAAAGCGTAGAAATGTTAGAAAAAGTAAGTGAAACTATAACTAACACTAAAAATAAAGTAATTTCTCACAAAATAGCTACGGTTTTACAAAAAAATATTGGTTACAAAAATTTGAAAAATATTGGTGCAGTTTTTACACATTTGAAGCAAGAAAAACTTCTTTCCAGTGCGGCATTTGTCGACGGTATTGTCAAAATACGGGAAAACAATTTATATGCTTCGGTAAAAATATATTTATTTTCATTAGTTTTTTTCACTTGCTCTTGCAGCGATATATTCCAATTACTCTCATTGGCAAAAATAAGACCAAGCTCATTTTTAAGTCGTTGACTTTTTGAAAATATTTCCCCATATAACTGTAACAAATTTTCAAACGGGACAGTCGGAAAATTTAAACTATATTCAGAAAATTTAGCAGAACCTGCCAAACATGAAATGTAAGTTTTTCACAGTCCTGAAATCTTAGTGTCATTTCCATTAAAATATGGTTCAATATTTTATAAAAAAGGGTTCTATACTGAGCCCTAATTTCTTCAGGTGAAAGCTTAGCAAGCTCACGTTTGTAATGATTTATTTCTGTAATAGAATTTGCTTTATCAAACATGGTATTAAAAAAATGTTCATTTCTTTTTTTACAGAGCGCCTGACGACAGCGTTTTATATTAGATATGCAAAAATTAATGTCAAGCGATTTTTTTTTTGAAGAACGTCAAATAGTATGTCTGTGATTGAGAAAATGTCATTAAACACTAATGCCAGAAACGTTGAATTGAAAATCGTTCATCTCACCTAAAAATCCTTTAGCAAGACGGATTGATTTTTCATCAGATTTGTCACAGTTTATAATAAATTCAAAGACGTCTTTTAATTTATTTCAGTCTTGAACAATCACATTTATTAACTTCGAATTTGAAATTGTAACAACACCATAAATAAATATAACACAAAGCAGCCAAGCAAACTGCATAGGAACTCACCGGTTGCAGCGAAATCCGCGAAAATAAAAGTAAACAACCACCCCATACTGAACGACACGTGGGTGTAGTGTACTGTGCCTGCAATTCACCGAGAGTGTTGTATCGCGCTGGTTAACATTATTCTTCCATGCGGTCGACGTCATCGGGTACGCGTTGTCATGGCAACATAGTAGGAAAATCGTAAACTAAACATAGCACCTCCAGCAAAGTCGAAGCGGTTTGCGCCACTGTTATAGTTGTTATAATAAAGTTCGATTGAAAGTTTTAAAAAGACATGCCGCCAACGGTCAAGTAAAATATTTATTCGGGATGTACGGTTTATTTTTTACCAATTAGGTGAATAAATGAAGGTAAAAACTAAAATTTTAAGAGATATAATATATATAATATAATAAATATAGTTAGGTGTTTGCTTGTTTATTTTTCCTGGTGATGTAGCACTTCACCTACTTCATCTGAATAGCCGCCACTGTATATATATATATATATATATATATATATATATATATATATATATATATATAACAATTTTTATCTTTTATAAACTAATTCAACGAAATGTATCTAATTGTATAGACACAGAGTTCTGTAGCATTAATAGTAAACTATCATCGGGATAAAAAGAAATTTCACTAGTCAAAATGGCCGACTCTCGACGATCCAAATTAATGACATTATCATGACAAATCCATTATCTCCCAATCGCTAATTCCTATCTGCATGAAAACCATTTTATTCTCATATACCTGGCAGTCACCCAACAACTTTTTAATTAAGCTCATTTTACTTTGTATACCTACCATTTTGACTTAATAATAGAGGCAATAGTCTGATGGTAAAACGAAGATGAATTATTTAAATATTTTATGATTTATGGTCAAAAGGTAGAGAACTCCTTGTTCTGTTTACCTATGTATGTAATTCTGTTAAAAGCGCTCACAATTTTCTTTATAACAAATTTCATGTTGTCATGTTTATATGTTAGTAATAATGGTAATGAACTAGTAT
This sequence comes from Kuschelorhynchus macadamiae, assembly GCA_030620095.1. Taxonomy (NCBI): domain Eukaryota; kingdom Metazoa; phylum Arthropoda; class Insecta; order Coleoptera; family Curculionidae; genus Kuschelorhynchus; species Kuschelorhynchus macadamiae. Next base: position 1,132,296 of record JAUTXW010005349.1, on the reverse strand, counting down.
GCCATTTGAAATAATGATTATGTTCATTGATGCGAGTCATACAGCTTGAATAAAATTGAAAATAAGTAGCGCACAAATTTAAATGGTATTTGTACAATATTATCGATATTTACATATCGATATTTATTTATTTTCGAGTAGAATATAATAAAGTTTATTATCAAATAATTGTTCTTAGAATTATTGTGAAACGAAAATGATATTGTCAGAGAGGCAGTGTATAAAAGTTTTGATAATGTAAAATGTGGAGACAAAAAAAGAAGCCAAAGCAAAGTTTGTGCATTATTAATTCAAAATATTCTCAAAATCGAATTTTACAATCAACTGATAGTAGGATTTTACATACATTTGAAGAACATGTCACAGTAAGGGGTTTGCCTATAAGTGGTCGACTATCCGGAGAAAGTGAAGATAAAATAACTCGACATAATGTTATCTATTAATGAAAATCCACATGCTTCAACTGTTTGGCTGTTTCATTGGCCTTAGATAACAATGTCTCTTAATCTATGGTACATAGATTTATAGGGCATGAAAAATATTATCCATATAAAGGTATCTCTTGTACAAAACCTGATGGCTACCTCGAATTTGAAACAGGTCGCCGGTCACCGGTCAATCAAATAATATATTTGATTGATAAGATATATACAGGGTAGGCCAATCAAAATGAAACAAGGTCGATATTTTTATTTTTATTTCACAGGAGAAAGATTTTGCCCATATTGGGGTCGAGTGAAACCTTATTTTAAAGGCAATCAAATTCTCTTTTCAATGCATCTTATTTTTTCATATTTGATGAGGGCTTTTTTGAAAAAAAAAAGAGAAAATCCTTTGATTTTAGTATCGAGAAAAAAGTTTTTTCGCTTTTCAACTTTGTCATTTTAACTTCCCACAGGGGTATGCTGCAACCCTTAAAATGTTTAATGTGATTCAAATTTAAGTGATACTTCGTTTCAAAGGTCATTAAATTATCTTTTCAAGGCTAGCAATTTTTAGTAACTAAGTTTGTAATTAAGTAGTTAATAAGTCAACACTAAGAAAACTCTAAATTTGTATCCATCTTTACGTTAATTTTTGACATCGTTTTTCTGGAAACAATAATTCTTTTTGAGCTTAGCTTTACCACGCGATGGGTACTGTTTAGGTTTACAAAGAAAGATGTGACACAAGATGTAAATTTGGTTTATGCATTGTTCGCAATAATACGTGCTGAAAGTGTTAACCTCCTGCATCCATGCAATAATAGACATTTTATTCAAAACGGTCCCGGGCATTATAAAGAATTTCTGGTGCAATGGCCCGACATACATCAATGATCCTCTGACGTGAATCGTTTAACGACTGTGGCTGAGTTTTATAAATTTTACTTTTTAAATGACCCCATAGAAAAAATTCTAATGGTGTTAAGTCAGTTGATCTTGCAGGCCACCCCATTGCTCTGTTTCGGCTGGTCCATCTACCAGGATACGTCAGTTTTAAATATTGGCGAAGAGCAAGGGCAGAATGAGGAAGTGCACCATCTTGTTGAAATGTCAACTCATTGGCATTGTAATTGATATTATTTTCTGTCAATGCAGGATCGACGGCGTCTTCTAATATTAGCAGATACATTTCTTCATTTATATTTCCTGGATTCGTCAGATCAATATCCGGAATTGTGACGATTTACAGTCCCATTTAGAAAAAAACGAGCACTCATCAGAAAAACCAATGTTGAACACTAAATTCCCATTATTTATTATTCGTTCACTGATAATCTCGCCAAATTCGAAACGTCTGCCAAAGGCAGTACTTGTTGTACAAGCTGAATGCTGTAGGGGTGAAATTTATGTGGCTTTAATATGCTAATACTCGTTCGAGACATGCCACACACTAAAGGTATTTGCCTGGTGCTTAATGTAGGGTCCATATTGACATGGCCCAAGACAGCAAGTTCCAATGCTTCGTTTTTCAATATCATTTGATTTGGAGCGATTGGTTTTCGGTTTGCCACTGATCCTGTCTTCCTAAACTTTACTTGTGCTGCAATTCTAGCACATCTACCATTTTCATAATAGAGTTCAAACTGCGATACTCTTTCTGCAGTAGAATAAACCATTTTACATCAAAATAAAGTTATAAATGATCACAGACAAAACCTACGAGATACTAAATTTAAATAAATTAAATCTAAATATTCTTTAGCCTCCACTTCTAAGGAAGATAAATAACTGCAATATTTATAACTTTTTACACAAACATAGAATTCCACAGCACAAAAAATTATTAAAATTTGACTAATTGCAAAAAGACTAGCACACGATAAAATTGGAATTCATGTTAGCAAAAACATTTCCTTATTTTTATGTTGGATCTATTGAAAAGAGAAATTGATGACCATTAAAATGAGGTATCACATGAAATTTAATCTCCATTAATTAAAGGGTTGAAACTCACCCCTATGGTTGAAGTGACAAAGTTGAAGGTATGCATAAAAGACTTCTTCTTTGTGATAAAAATCAACGAGTTTCAATATTTTCTTCATTGAGCAATAACAATGAGAAACCGAATTTTTTTTTCACCGTTCTTCCCTCAGTTTTTCAAAAACGGCTGCATCAAATTTGAAAAACTAAGATGCGTTGAAGAGAGAACTTAATTACCTTTAAAGTAAGTTACCAGTCTACCCCTATTCACATTTAAGATTTTAGGGTTAGAGCTCACCCCCGCGAAGGTTGAAATGACAAGGCTGAACCAGGAACTAAAAATCAACGGGTCTAAGGATTTTTTCTAAAATGAACGGTATACAGGGTGACAATTTAAAAACTTGAAATGGCCATATCTTAGGAAGGAAAAACTTAATCAAAAAACGCTCAAAACACTTTCTATAAAATGAAGAGGGAACAAATAAAAGCGTATTATTCGACCCTTATCTGTAACCCCTTGGGCAGGGTGAGATACATCATCTACAGTGATACATCATCTTAAAGCTCTTGAAAAATGCTTTCCAATGGTACTATAGAAAGCTGTTTTTCATGAAATTCTTCTGTGTTTATTAAAGGAAACAATAAATTAAAACACAATTTTTTGTAATTATTTAATTAAATGTTCAAAATGGTTCCCGTTGTTTTGAAGACAATAATAAGGCCTTTGTTCAAATTCTTCGCGTACATTTGCAAATGTTTCTCTGGATATAGCACGGCATTCCTGAACTATCCTGTCCTTGAGTTGCTCTATTGACTCAAGTTGCGTTTTAAACAGATTTAAGGTGACCCCACAAAAAAAAGTCAAGAGGTGTTAGGTCTGGGGATCTAGGTGGCCATTCAACAGGACCTCTTCTTCCAATCCACTGGTTAGGATACTTATTATCCAACCATTGCCTAACGGGAACTACATAATGAGGAGGTGCCCCATCCTGTTGAAAATGTAGTAAGCGTTCTTCTAATGCTAAATTTCCTTGTATGTCTCTCTGATTTTCTAATTCCCGCACTATTAGTGGTTCAATAGACCTCTATAGCATTTCAGCATACATCTCGCCATTTAAATTCCCTTCTATAAATATTGGGCCGATAATTACGTCTCCCAATATATCAGCCCAAACATTAATTTTCTGGTGGTACTGGGTATGCCCTTCTCTAAATACGTGTGGGTTCTCGTCATTCCAGTAACGACAGTTTTGCTTATTAACATGTTCATTCAAATAAAAGGTACATTCATCATTGAAACAAATATTTTTAACTAGTCGAGGTTCTGCCGTAATTCTATCTGTCATTATTTCACAAAACTGGATTCCTCTATCCGGGTCGTCGTCACCAAGTTCTTGCAATATGCGCAGTTTATAGGGATGAAACTTATAAAATTTAAGTACCTTTCTTATTGTTTCACGAGATAAGCCAGTTGTTACAGCTGCTTGACGAGTTGATAAAGTTGAATTAATTGCAAACTGCCCCAGTTGCTTCGTCAACTAGTCTCGGTTGATTTCTCTTTTTATTCGCGACAGTGCCAGTTTCTTCAAATTTGGCTACTAGTTGGCGAACATACTCCGGACTTATATTTTGACCTGGATACCTTTCATTAAATCTTTGGGCTGTCCTTAAGAAACATTGATCCTGAAAACCACGAATGAAAATCATTTCTACACATTCAGCTGTGTTGTACACCATTATTTAAGATAAGTGCTGCTGTTCTTTTAAACTGAACTAAAAGTCAACTGTTAAAATATCAATACTAATAGTACAAGTTACTTGTAAAGTAAATATTGTGATAATAAAATGCGAATATTCATAAACAAATAAAATACCAGGCTTAAAATGTTTAGAATTCTTAAGAGACATGTCAGGATATCGGTACCAATTTTTTTTTATTGTTTCCTTTAATAAATACAGAAGAATTTCACGAAAAACAGCTTTCTATGGTACCATTGGAAAGCATTTTTCAAGAGCTTTAAGATGATGTTTCATTCGACCCCCCTTTCTATTTAAGATTTTAGGGGTGTATCTCACCCTACCCAAGGGGTTAGAGATAAGGGTCGAATAATACGCTTTTATTTGTTCCCTCTTCATTTTATAGAAAGTGTTTTGAGCGTTGGCCATTTCAAATTTTTAAATTGTCACCCTGTATGAAATATCGGTCTTGTTTCGTTTTGATTGACCCACGCGGTGCTTAAACCAACCAATTGTTTATAGTTATTTACATGAAACAAATTTTTATTTGAGTCAAATAATATAGTTAATCACAGCATATTTATTTAAATGAACAGCATAAGTTCTAACACATTTTTGAAACAAATGTTTTTTTTGCTTATGAGATTGTTTCAGTAAATTCAACTAATTGTTGTGCGTGAAGAAAATAGTCATTGAAACCTAAACACCACCAGCAAAACATTATTTATGATAAAACTGCTATTTTTCACATTTTACCCAAATTTAAGATTGGCAGAAGTATCCCGATATGCAAAAGATTCTCTTGCGTGAATGGTAATCGATTTTCCTTTTCATCGAGTTAAGCCGATTGTACTGGCAAGGAAGAGTTTATCCTAATTTCTTATTGTCCCCAATCCCGAAACGAAATGAAAGATACGAAAACTGTGTCTGAAATCCATAAAATTCGCTTGAGGGAGGCAGCGTTTGTGATTTATCGTAGTTGGTAATGTGTAGGAGAGTTCGGTTTAATTTGATTTAACAGTCCCCCAGGTATTAGCAGCGTTCTTATTGTTGGCTTCTTGAGGGAATAAGATTAAATTTGGTAAATTAATAAGGCAAATGTAAAATCAGTTTTGATATGGCTCAAATTTTTAATATATTATCACTAATTTTCCTAAATCTTTATAGTTTTTTTTCGGCTTTAGTGTTTTTAATGGCTTTTGGTCATAGTTGTCTTTATTATCGAGTTTTCTATACAGGGATCTCTGTTCTTAATATACCTACAGCAAAGGTTAAATGGGAAAAAAATTAGAGGAAACTTTGCTCATTCGATATCCGGCTTCAGGTTTACGATCGGTCAATTGGTTTTTTGGAAATACCGGCAAAAACCGAAAATGGCGGATTTACTTTTTGGCCAGTAAATCCAAAAAGGTCAATTTGACAGCTGTCAAAATGTAACATTACTGGGACACTTTTTTTAAGACGAATGAGATAGCATATACGATGTCTCCATCGTCTTTTGTTACGCAGCAACCCGCTTTAACTTGCATTTTTCTTATGGCAGCCATAATGGATTTTTCGATTTTTGGTAAGAGCGTAGAATTTCCCGTTTAGTGATGTTTCACAAGTGCATAAAAGAATTGAGTATCATCGAAATATCATACTTCCTAAAGTTTTGATTGATTTGTCACAAGATTACATTAATAAGTAAGTAATGTATTAAACTTATTGAATTTTCCATATAACATGAACGTAAATAACGACTAAAAAAATCGGTAAATTTCTTTACCCGGAACTTCCCTCGACATGATTTTTTTCCATTTGTTAAAAATGGTGAAGTTTGACCCAATTTAGTTCAGTATACAGGGTGTCCGGGAAAATGTGGGAGATCTCTCGGACTCAGAACATTAAAAAATAAGATGACAAGTTCCCATAAATTTTTTTCCTAGCGGCCCTCCCTACGGAGATACGGCCCCCTAAAGGACCCCACTGGAAATCGGTTTTTCTAGAATAACTTTTAAACGACTCAATATAATTTAACGAAAATTTAATATGATAAACAGTAGTAAGGACCTCTCAAAATGCTTCCCTTAAAACATAATTAGCTTGTTTAGTTTACCAGGGACGGACTAGATTGTACATTTTAACGCTCAAATTTTTAACACCCTGTATGATAAGGAGTTAAAAAAAATAAATTTGGATACCTTGAACATTAAGCTAAAGAAAAGGTGCTCTTGTTCATTGTCGATAAAATGAACCGTTTTCGAGAAAAAAAAATAATAAAAGAATACAACTTTGGGAGTATTAAATATGTTTGGATCCTGAACAACCTAATACGCTAAATAGAAAAAAGTCAATTAAAAACTTCATAAGTGGGTTCAACATGTGCTCCGTGATTTGTGATGCACTCGCGGGCACGACGAATAGAGGACTGCTGTACTTGCCACAACAACCCAGCATTGTTCCTTATCATATCGCAATGAAACGTGATTCTCTGTAAAAGTTCCTCCCTAGTAGCAACCGGAGAGGAATACACCAAGGTTTTGAGATGACCCCACAGGTAGAAATCCATTGGCGTTAGGTCGGGAGACCGTGGAGGCCAGGCAATGGGACCTCCTCTGCCTATCCAACGGTTTCCATAGACGTTATTTAGGTGGTCCCGTACAGCAACGCTAAAATGGGGTGGGGCTCCATCATGCATAAAATGCATCCTTTGGCGGGTTTCAAGTGGCAAATGCTCTATTGAATCTAGAAAAGCGTTCTGAAGGAACTCTAAATAAAGTTCACCATTCAATCGTGCCGGTAATACGCATGGTCCAATGAAAAAATTGCCGACTATTCCTGCCCAAACATTAATGGATTGAAACTGATGTTGATGATGATGAACGACAGTGGCATGAGGGTTTTCATCAGCCCATACATGCGAGTTATGTAAATTTACAATACCATCTTTGGTAAATCCTGCTTCATCGGTAAAAAGAATAATGCTAATGAAGTTTGGGTTTGTTCGTTGTTGATCTAACAACCAGTTTGCGAACTGGATTCTTCGAGGAAAATCTTCAGGAAGTAGTTGATGCACTTTTTGCAGATGATAAGGGTATAACAACTGTTCTTTAAGTACTTCAGCAACTGTACTTTTTGACACATGAAGCTGCGCGGCTAATATTCGAGTGCTTATTGAGGGAGTATCAGCTACAGTATCCAAAATATCTTCCTCCAATTGCACCGTACGTACTGTTCTCCTCACACCAGCATCAGTACTCCTTTTCCCAAAACTTCCTAAAAATAATTAATGAACGTCAATAATGTTACCTTATTAATTGAGAATTGCCCACCAGTTTCTCTTAGACGTTGGTCAATTCGCTGAATTGTTTTCTCATTTGGAATATTGCGATTAGGATATCTTTCTCCATACAACCTTCTTGCTTCATAAGCATTGCAAGATGCAAGTCCGTACATAAGATGCATATCTGCATACTCACTAAATGTGTATCCCATTATCGAATTAAATTTACCAAGGTATTCAAAATTTAATAAATTAATATCGAAGTAGGTACAAAAAGATCAACGTGTCAAGAAGATTTCAAATGCACACGTCAATGCGAGATTATTTATTTCGTACCATAGTAACGTTTGTAAAAAAGTGCATTCTTTAATACTGATAAATAAACAATAATAAAACATTAATACTTTTATTATTTTTTTTCTCGAAAACGGTTCATTTTATCGACAATGAACAAGAGTACCTTTTCTTTAGCTTAATGTTCAAGGTATCCAAATTTATTTTTTTTAACTCCTTATCATACAGGGTGTTAAAAATTTGAGCGTTAAAATGTACAATCTAGTCCGTCCCTGGTAAACTAAACAAGCTAATTATGTTTTAAGGGAGTATTTTGAGAGGTCCTTACTACTGTCTATCATATTAAATTTTCGTTAAATTATATTGAGTCGTTTAAAAGTTATTCTAGAAAAACCGATTTCCAGTGGGGTTCTTTAGGGGGCCGTATCTCCCTAGGGAGGGCCGCTAGGAAAAAAATTTATGGGAACTTGTCATCTTATTTTTTAATGTTCTATCTGAGTCCGAGAGATCTCCCACATTTTCCCGGACACCCGGTATAGTCACAGTATATATTATGTGATACATATACTGTATTCATTTTTATTTTTTCCATTATATTAGATGCCTACCAATATTTTATCATTTTCTTTCTACCTATGCCACACTTGACTTTTGGGCATAATAAAATAAATTCAATAAGTATATTGACACATACTTCCATTTTGCTACGTCATGTTGAATATCGTACCAGTTTATCCCATTTTCACATCTAATTTTTCTGTAAAATCAATTGACCAAGATTTATTTACGTTGATTTTTTAAAAGTTTTATTGGGCCGCCGTTTTGTTTCGCAATCTTAAATTGAAACCCATATTGTCAGTCTTTACCTACTTCGTTGGTCCGCAGATACTTCCCAGATATTAAGTTTCTTACTAGTTTTCGTTAACGATCCTGTTGTTGTTATGCTATAGTGGTGTATTATTTGGGGGGGTTAGTTAGTTTCTCAACTTTATTATTGCATCCTCAGAACCCATAGATTTTATATCCTATATACATATACAGAATAGAATAGAATACAGGATCTATATATGTGTCCTGAGCACAAATTAGGTTCCGAAACGTCGACAATTTAAAAAAAGAAGAAAGAGTTTTTTTTTACTGGAGCTAACCCCAAAATTATTATCAAATTATTACCAGGTCATCCCGATAAAACCCTTAATTTTTTGGTTAAAATTTAAAGTCAATCGGATTAGTTTTTAAGTTATGCCACGAACTGACAGACAGGGGCCGACGGAATTGATGAAACATATTTTTTGGCATCTAGGAACGCTAAAACGCAAAGATATGTAAAACTTGAGAGGGTGATTTTTTCATGATTACAAACAGTTTATTTGGCCGCCATTTCGTTTCGCCATCTTGAATTAGTACCACTATTTTACTAGTTGATCCCTATACCCAAATTAATTATGTCATACAATTTGAAATCAAACCATTAAGCAGTTTTTTCAAGCTGAATTTTTAAATAATTTATTAAGCCGCCATTTTGTTCCGCCATCTTGGATTCATACCAAAATGTTACCAGTTGATTCCAACATAATATTTGATGTTTTTGCAAAATTTGAAATAAATTGGATGAGTTTTTTTGTAATAATAATTTTTTTAACATTTCACTAACCCGCCATTTTGTTTCGCCGTAAATTCGGCCTGGTAAATTTACCAAAATTTTACCAGGCACTCCCCATATGAACCTTAATTTTTGACCAAAATTTGAAGTCAATCGGGTAAGTAGTCTTTAAGCTATGCTGCGAAATGACAGATCGACAAACAGACCGACAGTCGGACTGACGGAGTTTATAAAGCATATTTTTAGGCTTCTAGCGACGCTAAAACGTAAAGATGTGTAAAAGGGAGAGGGTGACTTTTTCACGATTACAAACATATTATTTGGCCTCCATTTTGTTCCGCCATTTTGAATTAATACCACTATTTTACTAGTTGATCCTTATACCACAATTAGCTATGGCACAGAATTTGAAATCAAGACATAAAGCAGTTTTTTCAGGCTGATTTTTAAAATAATTTATTAAGCCGCCATTTTGTTCCGCCATCTTGGGTTCATACCAAAGTGATACCAGTTGATTCCAACATAATACTTTATGTTTTTGCAAAATTTGAAATAAATTAGATGAGTAGTTTTTTAATAATAATTTTTTTAACATTTCACTAAGCCGCCATTTTGTTTCGCCATATTGGATTTTTACCAAAAGGTTATCAGGTCATCCCCATATGACCCTTAATTTTTGACCCTAATTTCAAGTCAATCGGGTTAGTAGTTTTTTAGCTACGCCGCGACAGACAGACAGACCGACGGAATTGAAAAAAAAAACTTGTTTTTCGTCATCTAGGGACCCTGAAACGTGAAGATCTGAAAAAATCTCGGAAAGTGATTTTTTTCACGATTAAAATACTTCCCTTTTACGAGGGAACTAAAAATCTAACTACTTCCTACCAGGGTTATATTCATTTACAGATCTGCAAAATGACTATAATTTGCATCGAGACACTTTTGACAATTATTGGTGACTGTCTTTCGCACAACTCTGGCTAGTGTATTTCTGTTAATATTTCTAGATGTTTCCAAAATTCTGTCTCAGGATTTCTATGGTCGCAGGGGGATCAAATTCATAGACAGCATTCTTTGTGTGACCTCAGAGGTAGAAATCCAAGGGCAGGGGATCTAGGAGGTCAAAATATTACACCATTTAAATTAGAAATAATTCTTTCGTCAAACTGCTCTCTTAAGTTCCTGACTTGAATGGTGTTGTGTTGTGAGTCGGATATCCATCCTGTTGAAACCAGGTTTTTCTAAACTCATTTTTCGTTAGAGTATCTTGTAAAGCTGGTCTCGCAAAAACTCTAGATATCTCTGTACATTTGTTTTTCAAACAAAAATGGTCCTATAAGTCGATTTCATGAAATGGTTAATAATTTGTAAATATATGCCCAATTAAAAAAGGTAAGTTTGATTAAGTTGCCAATGACCCCACACCAAACGTTACTTCTAAATCTGACCTATAGACGTCTCTCTGCCACTTCCTGAGGATTTTGCACAGCCCAATGATGACGGTTGTGCCTATTAAAGACTCCACAATTCGTGAACCTGCTCTCATCGGACCATAAGACATGATTTACAAAATCAGGATTTTCATTACATCTCCTAGTATACCACCCACAGAACTGTAGTCGTCTTGAAAAATCAGTTTCCTTAAGTCGTTGAACTGTTATAGGTTTGTATAGATGGTACTTATTCTTTTTAACACTGTCTATACCATTGATTTTGACACATAAATTTCCTGTTCTGCAGTTCTTACCGACGTACTAAGGTTTTCGTTGACAGCTTGTAAAATGTTTCTATCGCGATATATATTGTCAATATTCTATCCGCGTCTAGGTTGTCCCAAGACTCTATGGTTAATTAAATTAACTGTGATTTTTCTGAATTGGGTTTTATGAGAATGCCGTCGTTCGAGGTACATCTCCATATGCCTTGCTGACGTAATGTCGGCGTGTGTGTGTGTGTGTGTGTGTGTCAGATTTATGATTTTATTGATAAAAAAGCGTACTACTTATTAAAACACAACTTTGATACTTTGAATTATTTAACGTCAAGGTCAAATGCCACTTTTGTTACAAATAAATCATGGCCATCTTAGAAAAAAATTGAGACCTGACTTTACGAAGTGTAATATTACGACGATACTTAAATCTTTTATGCACTTGTGAGACATCACTAGACTGGAAATTTTAAGCTCTTTCTAAAAATTGAAAAATCCAATATGGCGGCCATAAGAAAAATGAAAGCTGAGGAGAGTTGCGGGATAACAAAAGACGATGGAGACGTGTCGTATACGCCATCTTATTCGGCTTATAAAGGTGTCCGAATAATGTTATATTTTGACAGCTGTCAAATTTACCGTTTCGGATTTACTGGCGGAATGCGAAATCCACCATAGAGAAACGAATCTGAGACACACTGTATGATCAGAAATATTTTAACACATAATAGTTGAAGTACATTTGAGTTAAGAATATTTATAACAGGGGATTGCTATCCCGTATAAAGAAAACAGTCAAATTGAAACTATTCCTAAATGCCCCTTATACCAAAACTACCATCTACTCTGATACCGTATTTGACACCACTAGCGTAATTATTATTTTTATTCAGATTTCTGGACCCATGTTGGGTTAAAAAGTCGCTATGTTCAATGTTTATTGCAAAAAGAGAGATGATTATGCGGATGAATTCTTAAAAAAAAGGAAAATAAATCGTGGGCATTCACAACGCGTGTTTCTGTCTTATTAGACATTATCAAGTAGCAGTATAACCAAGTTAGAAAATGTTCTTACACTTAACTTGGAGAAGAATCATAAAAAAACGTGGACTTACTACAGGAGCCAGCCAAACATTTGTAAATTCGACCAGAAAAGCCAAAAATTTTGGGGTCTATATGTAACGTCTCTACGAAGGTAACCTTAGCACCGACCATGACATCCAAGCCCAAAAGAAAATCAATCAAAAAGAGAGATGATTCCTAAAAAGAAAGGGAAATAAATCCATTTTTATATTATTTTGATATGAATCTAAGATCAAAATACAAGAGTTCTAACCACACTACACCACAACTTGTTACGTTTTGGACGCGCGTTTCGCTAACCAAGTTAGCATCATCAGCAGATAATATAAACTAAAGTAACTTATCCTAATAGACTCTCTGTCTTTATTTAGTGCTTTCTTACCACATTTAACTATTTCTATACTCTCAAATTGATCTAATAATCTATTATTGGATACATTTTTAATCAACTTAAGATTATTTATTCCTATTTGGTGATCGTTTTCTAAAGCATGCTGGCAACGCTTGATCTAAATAGTTAAATGTGATAAGAAAGCACTAAGTAAAGACAGAGGGCCTAGTCCCTATAGTCCATTCTATTGTTTACTTGACAACGGCGCAGTTGGGCGCAACCAAGTGTGACCACATTTACCTATAAATAGTCTCGGTTAGGATAAGTTACTTTAGTTTGTATCATCTGCTGATTATGCTAACTTGGTTAGCGAAACGCGCGTCCAGAACGTAACAAGTTGTGATGTAGTGTGGTTAGAACTCTTGTATTTTGATCTATCTTCCACCACAGGTTCCAGTGTTAGGACTTAATATGAACCTAAAATAGCAAAACAAAATGGCGGCCTAATTAAATATTTAAAAAATCAGTCTGAAAAAAACTACTTATTAGAGTAATTTCAATTTTTTTTTTCAAGAATTAACTTAAAAAATCTTATTAGTAGGGCATGGAATCCTAACGATAAAAGGAAGAAAAAACGGTTAACAAATTCGAATGAATGTATTTATTTATTTACTAAATATAACAAATGTTCAAACAAATTACCTCCATTTTCTAAACAGAAGTACGCCCGTCTCACGGTAGACTCCAAAATATGCCTTAACATTTCAGGAGTAACTGTATTAAATGCTGCTCGTACTGATTGATATAATTGTTCCTCGTTGTCAAAACATTCCTTAAATACCTCATTTTTTATGTAGCCCCACAAGTTAGGTCCGGGGACCTTGGAGGCGAGGCCAAGGTGTTTCACTGTAAGTCCCAATGTATCTTCCTTCAAACCGTTCAGCTAAATATTGGCGAACTTCTATGGAGTTATGGGCTGGAGCACCATCTTGTTGGAACCAACAGCCGTGTACAGCGCATAACGGTAAATTATCTAATGCATCTTCTAAATCGTGCCTCAAGATCTCAAGGTACCGCTCGGAAGTTAATGAATTGTGAAAGAAAATAGGGCCTATAATCTTGCTACCAAAAATCCCACACCAAATATTAAATCCAAAGCGTCTGGATGGTCTATTTACACGTGGATTTCGTTGTGACCAATAGTGGGTATTGCGCCTGTTAAAAATACCGTTATTGGTTACCATGCTTTCATCAGACCAGATCACTGTCTTCACACATCCTGGTATACCACTCATAAAAATGTCTACGTCGTTCATCGTCACCCGGTTTTAATCCTTGACATATTCGGAATTTGTAAGGCTTAAATTGATTTTTCCTTAAAATAAATTGAGCTGTAGCTACCCTTGTCTGGTCTTCAATTTCTCTGGTGGAAGTTTGTGGATTTTCAATAACAAATTGTAGAACGTTGTATTGGTTTTCTTCATTGGAAGGTTTTTGTCGGGATAATACAGGCTTTTTAAATGATCCATATTCTTTTAGATTAAATAGCAAACGCCAAAAAATACACTTGTCAGGTTGTCTCCGCTCTGGGTATTTGTTAGAATACATGCGCTCGGCTCCTACACAATTTCTTTGGCATAAAATAATGTTTGTAAAATTACCTCCATCCATTGTAGAACAAAATAAATTAAAAAACGACAACAACAATAACAATACAAATATTTACTTGTTTGAATATTTGTTAAATAAATAAATACATTCATTCGAACTTGTCAACTGTTTTTTTCCTTTTATCGTTAGGATTTCATGGCCTACTATAATAAAATGCTAGAAATTGTAGAATTATATTTTTCATGAGTTAAATTGTTTCATTGGTGAACAGTTTAATTCACGTTTAATATATATTAGAAGTAATTTGGGTTGTCTATAAGTGGGATTTATAACGTAATCTTTAATTTTAGGGTGGAAATGTCTACTTCATATTTATTTTTACGTTGCCATCCAGATAAAATCACAATATTTGCCAATCATTTCAATATTCAAAGCAGGTAAAGGAATTTTATATATGAACATATCCTTTTGGTACTCTCAAGTCATGGATTCACGGCGTCGACGTCGACTTGCGTTTCTACTTTCGGTTTTCAGTTGCAGTGTTGCCGAATCGAGTTAATGATTTTTCTTAAGTTTCATGGTGTGGAGTCACTTTATTAACTATTTCCGTGCTCGACCTTCTTGTTTGGCCAACGGTCTTCATCCCTTGGTATCGTCATTCCGGTTGGTAGTCGAGGTACTTACAACACCTTCATGTGTTGATCCGAAGAAAAATCGGGAATCATCCCAAATATACCCAGTAGTAGTGATTTGAATTTTTGTTTCTTCGCATGGATTAACTATCTGCTCTATCTGAGAGCCAATGTAAAGTTTGTGTTTTGGAGAAAACCTGGATTTTTATCCAGCAATCTTTGGCCATGCCGGAATCAAACGTTTTGGAGTTTTTTTTGTATAGTAACTTTGGGATTTAGTTAAGGTAAGCCGCTTATAATAATTTCACATCCCTTTTTCTTCCTTTTGAAAAATGTTATGTATTTCCCAGTTTTCGTTTTTTTTTGGAGTACTCATCCATGGTTTTCCCTCTCCTTTTAGACTCCATATGGGAGTCGACTCGTAAGTTTTGGCATACCATGAGTTATGAATTATGGTCTTAAAAGAAACGTAATCTGTTGTCCCGCCTAGACTTCTTTATTTGATCCAGTTCTGTTCGAATGCTGTTAGTTCCAGACACTGTAACTGTTCCTGTGATTTTGAAGTGATCCTCTTTTGATGTTTTAATGCAGCCCTTGAAGTCCTGACATCCCTGGAAGGATTTATAAAGGCCAGATAATTTTTTATTAATTATCCAGTTTTATTCATTTATTTACTACAACCATTATTTAATATTATACATTTTTACATTTGATTGACAGTTTAAACCATTTATGCTCTTTAAAAGTGACCCAGTTAATTAAATATTTCTTTCTAACTTTCATTTATGTAACAATAATTAAAGGTGTTAAAATTATTAATGAGTTATGTGAACTATAGTCGACTATGGGGCTTATTTAATTTTCTTTATTAAAAATATTAATTTTTTTTTTACCTATTTTGAATTATCTTATTTAAATTGTACATTTACTATATAATATATGGTGCCGTAAGTATAGAAAATTTACCTCATATTTTCATTTATCCTGCCTACACTCACCTAATTTTTATTTCAGTTTTTTTTTGCTGTATGAACTAGCTTAGGCTAAAGTTTATTTATTTTGGTTTCGCAGTTTTCCTTTATTAAATATATAAAAAAACAGCGTGACGCCCTTTTAGTAGTCTACTTGGATTGTGTAATGTATTTTTTAAGATTTACTTTTGATTTTAAAGCACACACCAAAATTTAATAATTAAATTGTAATATCTAACATCAAAGTTAATTTAATAAAATTATTTTTCATTTACTCCCGAACCCATAGTGCTCTCCAGATGAAAAGCTGCCGTTAGCTGAGCGTTAAAAAAAACAAGGGGTATGATACGCTACAAAATGTATTAATAGATAAACACATAAGTAACCATATTGTGTAGTACATCGTTGAATTCGCAATGAAAAGCGCAATCAAATACTGGGTGTACCTTTATTCCGTCCCATAAGAAAAATCAAAGTTGATGGTGGTTCCATCGAAACGAAACGTTGTAATGAAAATTTGTTAACGTCGCCTTGTACAGGTTAAAAAGTGAGAATGAAAAAGTGTTTTCCGTTTTTTCATATCTTTTCAAATAGCTTCAAAAGAAAATTAAAAGGAAATCGTAATTTTTCGGTTTTTCTCGGATATTTCCGGAACGACTTAGAATTTTCATATTTGTAAAACGGAATTTTGTTGGGCATCAAAATACGCAACTTTTGTCTACGTTAAACGACACTATATCTCTTACCGTTTCCGAGATTCCCATGTTGTGCATCCTTATCTTGGACACACTGTATATGTATTCCTAAATAATTATGTACTGAGCTAAATTGGTTTACACTTCACTATTCCTAATAAATGGAAATATTCATAATGAGGGAAGATCCGGGTGAAGGTAATTTACCGATTTAAAAAAAAATTATGAGCTTGTGAACTAGACTAGAGAATGAAAAATAAGCCATCGAATAAAAGTCACAGGACAACAAATTGAACCAGGGATCAATAGAAGTCGGACGTTAGACGACTGGTGGCGAAACAGAGTTGCCCCTGCAGAGTCGTATATCAATTAAGGGCGACTGCTTTCGCGTAAAAATACCGAGACAACACGAAACACTGAATGCAACGGATGGTGTTTGTTTCGTGCGGGTGATTTACGGAGTGAGCTAAAGTGTAGGGCGGACCCGGAGCGAGGAAAAAAAACTCAGCTGTTTTGGTTTCGCTTACTTTGCACCCCAAGTCTGCTTTTAAATAGCCGTGGAGAGGTTAATTGCGGGAGACGTATAAATTAGATACCTAAAAATCCCACAATAAACAATTAAGACTGCTTGCACTTATGAAGAATTTGTGTTGTTTGTTGAGAGTTTAGACTGCACTTTTGATGTCATAATTTTGAGTGAAACTTGGCAGGTTAACTGTTTGGATATATTTAAGCTTACAAATTATAACACTTTTTATTCAAACGGGAATTTCAACTAAAATGATAGTGTACTAGTTTTGGTCAGGAAGGTTATACATGTTGACGGTTTTGAGAATATAAGGTATAACGTTGTGACTTTTTCAATTTTAAACTTCAAATATAGTGAAATTACTTATCAAATTTTTGCGCTGTGTAGACCACCATCATCCGATGTTACTATCTTTCTTACTGACCTTAAAGAAATACTATTAAATAAAAACAACAATGCAGTGTGTCTCTATTTTTGGTGGAGACATCTTTTCGGAGAGCTGTATATAAATTAAAATGGGCGCCACCTAATTGACTGTGACTCAATTAGGAAGAAATCTATATTGATATTTAAATGAGACAAAATAAAGATTTGGAGGGCTTTTCAATAAAACACTATATAAAGTGCAGACTGTCAAATTTTAATGATCACCTTGATCTTTTGTTTTTTTTTTTAGAAAGTTGTTTTATAAAATAATTTTTGACATGTGAAGCTTACATTCAAAAATTCAATTAACATGAAGATATAAAAAAAATAAATCAAGAAAATGTAAAATATATAAAATATATCAAATATATGAAATGTGATTATATCATCAACCTATGAACATCTGGCGAAATGTCATGTCGCAAATATGTAAATATGAAAATTATTATAGCGCATTAAAAATTCATGAATTTTCTTACACTGCCGCAAGGAAAAAAGTTATAAAAATATAAAGTGTTTCGCCAAGGCTGTTTTACAAAAAATAGGTTACAGACCTTATATAAAATTCATAAACATAAAAACTAAGAATTAAATCCTTATACTCTTACAGGAAGGAACTCCAAAACCATTGTAGAACTCTTGGTTTATGTACCCCAAAAATTACACCATAAACTTGAATTCTTAACCTGAAACCCACCCTACAAACAATTGTTTGTCTTAAAATAAAATCGACATAAAGTTATTTACAACACAACTAAAAATTGCCTTACCTCTAGTCATCTAGAGGGCTCCTTCGACGTCAACGGTCAAAAAAGGGAATTTCCAGAGATCTAGAAAGGCTGATCGACAGCCAAAAACAAAATTCAACGCCATTCTGTTTATAATAATATTAAAGCACAGTAGGATATTTGAAAATCGACTTACCACGTGGTTGATCAAATGTGGAAACAAAACGGGACCAAAATTTATGGCCAGATGATGTCCATAAATAGGCCTTACAAAAAGCACTGCACTTTAAAATAATTATTTATGGCATATGAAAAAAATTTTTAAGGCACTTTTATAAAGCCGGACACATGTTGCACCTCTAAGGAGAGCCAATCGAAAGGGACGAGAAAATCAGTTCCAGAAAATTCAAAGAAGTTTGACATTCCCCTCCATCATTCACTTCAGAATGCCAAAATGCCATAATAAAATAATATTTACAGTGGAGTTCAACTAGTAGAAGGGAGTAAGAACAAACAAATACAGCTGGCGAATTGCTCCTGAAGAACCAAAATTATGACTTAAATGAAAAATCAGACACTGTCAAAGCTGGCTGGATGCCGAAAAATAAGAAACTAATGAAACCATAGTGACAGAAGAGAAAGGCAGGCAAATTCAATATTTATAAACAAAAAAAACAAATTTCTTTTGTCTTAATTTAGAGAAGTTGAAAATACTACAAAATGTAATAAAAATGAATAAAACATATTGAGGTATGTAAAATGTAATTTACATAAAAGTCTTGATATTTTAAAGGTTATATTTAACTGCAAAGTTATAATGTTCAATTTTGTTTCAGATTACTAATGGGCTTAAAATAATGAAAAACCATAAGCAAAATGTCTGTTTAACAATCCATACCAAGCAAACATAAAGAAAGGCAGCTTGGAGAGATGAAAACAAAAAGTTATGTCAACTTAAATTGATATTTACAAGAAAGAAGAGAGTAAATATGTTTATCATAATTCATGTGAGTGAAATGGACTGAAAGAAGAAACCAAAAAAACAGAATATTTTATTGTAAATGAAAAAATTGTTATTTTCATTAATAAAGAAGGCTATCTTATGAACTAAAACTGATTATAGATTCAAACTATGTCACTTTCAATAGTAACACCCTACTAATAAAGATTTTATTAACCTTTTAAAATGTATGATATGTAAATTTGGAAAAATCCAACTCGACAGGATGGTGTTAGAACACTGTGTAAAAATCAGATATATAACAAAATTTAGTAATTGCCTCACTGTTACTATAAACTAAATAATTATACATAAATTTGAAAATGCTATAGTGTGTATTTTTGGTGGAGATATTAATATAAATTTAATGCGTCCGACTGGAGCTGTAAATGATTATGAAAATACTCTGACTAAGAACGGGTTTTTGAGTTATATAAATAAACCAACCAGGATAACAACAGAATGCGAATCTTGTATCGATCATTTTTTTCTT
Organism: Kuschelorhynchus macadamiae; assembly: GCA_030620095.1. Lineage (NCBI taxonomy): Eukaryota > Metazoa > Arthropoda > Insecta > Coleoptera > Curculionidae > Kuschelorhynchus > Kuschelorhynchus macadamiae. Next base: position 1,112,782 of record JAUTXW010005349.1, on the reverse strand, counting down.
CACTGCCCCCTGAAAATAACTGATACATTTCGGTTTATTCCATATATTATTACATCTGATATAACAATCATCTTCCTATTGTTTTAAAAATACAGTCCCTTATTAAAATTAATAAAAATTATAAAAACGAAGAAAGATACGCATCTCAACTATAATAAATTAAAGCAAATATTACAGGAAACTCGATGGGATGATGTGTATGACAAAAACCAAAGCGAATCTGCATATGAATTTTTTAAATAAATTAAACTACGCTATTAAATCTTCACATGAAAAAATCACAATAACTGCAAGGAAAAAAAACTAAGGCCTTGGATAACTTCAGGCCTAGTAAAATCTATTAGACATAGGGACATTAAAAAAACAAATTCTAAAAAATAAAAATAATGCAACACTTATGAGTGAGTACAAAAGTTATAGAAATACTCTAAATAAACTAATAAAAGAAACTAAAGCCAACTACTTTAAAAACAAATTTGAGGAAACCAAGCGAAATCCCAAAAAAATGTGGCAAATAATAAATGAAGAACTACAGTATAAAAATACTATCCAAAATAACCAAAATCTCTCGGTAAAAGATGATAACAATGTTTTACAACAAAATAAGAAAATAGTTGCAGACATATTTAATAAATACTTCATAAATACTGGTAAAACAATGGCAGACAAACTCCCTTCTGAGAAAAAATATAATAATAACCAAATAAATTATCCGAGTATATTTTTAATGCCAGTATCTGAGGAGGAGGTAAAAAAAATTATAAACGGATTAAAAAATAACTCTGCACCTGTTTACCGGGCAATTACCGGCCGATATCTCTAATTAATAATATTGCAATAAGTATTGGAAGTTTGTATAAGGGACAGAATTATAAGCCACATAGAAAAACATAACGTTCTTTCTCCGAGTCAATTTGGATTTCGTCATGGAAGATCAACGGAAGACGCACTTTATTAGGTATCAAACTTTATTTATAATGCTATTAATAGAAGCAAAAAATCCCTTGCGATCTTCTTGGATTTGGCCAAAGCCTTCGATACCGTACTGCATGATATTCTTCTAAACAAGCTAAGCAACTACGGAACAAGAGGATTATGCCATAACTTAATAACGAGTTATCTTGAAGATCGGAAACAATGTGTAAGGGTACAAAATGAATACAGCAGTTTTGAAATAGTACAGTGTGGTGTTGCGCAAGGAACCGTAATTGGACAACTACTATTTTCCTTATATATTAATGACCTCCTTTGCCTCACTACATCCAGCAAATTGGTCTCGTATGCAGATGATACTGTTCTTCTTGTACAGGGGGATACCTGGAATGCTACAGTGGAGCACACCATATCTGAATTTGCAAAGGTACGTCAATGGTTGGGTGAAAACCGATTGACAATTAACATGGAAAAAACAAAATTTATGTGTTTCAGTATCCTCGACTCTCACCAATTTGATGCTAATCAGATAAAAATGCATACGCTCCAGTGTTTATCAAATGAGACACCATGCCACTGCACTGATTTTCTGAATAAAACTGAATGTATCAGATATCTCGGCGTTGTAATTGATCAGAATATTAAGTGGGATACACATATAGAAAGTACAAATTCAAAACTACGTAAACTAATTTATAAATTCTATCAAATCAGAAATATCATGCCAATCAATATCCTCAAATTATTATATATCACACTAGCTGAATCAGTCATTAGATACGGTGTGTCAATATGGGGAGGGGCATTTAATACAACACTAAATATTTTAAATGTAACTCAAAGATATCTCCTTAAAGTAATTTACAAAAAAAAACCCAGATACTCTACCGAACTTCTGTATCAAGAAGCCCAAGTTTTAACCTTGCAACAGTTGTATGTAAAATCTGTACTTTTGATAGTGTACAAACATCCCGAACTAAGGCTGCAACCTATTCTAAATAATTATCATACCAGAAGCAGATCGGTGGAGTTCGTATGTGTTCCTTTCCTATCCAGAACAAGAAACCAAAGATATCTGACATACTTTGGTCTTACACTTTATAACTTGCTTCCGCTTAATATCCGACGTATACAGAACAAAAACCTTTTTAGTAAAAAAATCTCAATTTTCTTGAAACAAAACTTCGAAGTATTTACTGGCACCTTAGGTACATAGCAAATTTTTACTTCAATTGAGTCTTATTTAAATTCTATAATTTTTAAAATTATTCTATCGCTTATGTTAGTGTGAAATTATATGATTTTAGGTTAGCCACGTACTTAGTTTGTACGCAGTATCATTTATTTAATATAGGTTATAATTTAAGAATTTAGCAATAGGTAATTACAACAAAATTTCTTTTCTTTTGTACACACACAGATGATACATCTAAGTATGCAATCATCTTTCAAGTAATATTGTAAAAATTTTCTACGTAATATATTTGATTTGACTTATCCTGTTGCTTTGAAATTTATAATACGCTTACGGGTACGGGGTTATTCACGGTGAGTGGTCTATTAGATGTATATGGAAAACGAATATATAGATTATTTTAAAATTTTGGCTATGGTGTAATAAATTAAAAAAATATAAAATAAAAAAATAATTAATAATTTATTGGGATGGTGGTGTGATCTATTATATAGATGTTACATTTGTTCTATTATATTATATGATGTTAGATTTGGTTATTTAATTTATTACATTGGTTACCACGGCTACTCAGTTAGGCTAGTCGGAGACGATTCGAGATGATTAGGAGTTGGACATAAAGAAAGAAAAGGAAGATATTGACCGAAAACACAATAATTTATCCTGCAATTATACTAATAAAGAAACAACTATATTTAAAAACAACAATTCAGATTTATTCTGATATCTAAGTTCAACAAGCACAAAACAGAGTCACAAAAGTTTTCTAGCTATAATCTAGCTAATTTTACCAAATACTCAATTTATAATTTCCAAAACAATTTACTTATAATATAAAAGGTACCAATTAAAATTGCAAATAACCAATCCTCGGTTAATAATTTACCCAAATATACATTTAAATTTAACACTGTGATTTATGCACTTTATTAAATTTTATCCAAATTTTCGCTTAGATGAAAAGGACAAAGCCTTATCAAGCTACTTAGCTATATTAATAACAAAAAGTTAAGCAGAGTGACATTAGTGGAATAAACAAAGTTTGCAGCAATAATAACAAAATACCTAGTAACATTAAAGTTAATTATGTAACTATTTAAATGTAATACGACATTTCATAATATAACAGCAAAATATAACTAAAAACCATTAACAGTTGAAATATAAAATGTTGTAAACACTCAGCTCTGTGTCAAGAATAACAAGTTAGTAGGATATTTTATATAACTTTTTGAAACTTATGATCAATATGTAGAAATGCCATTCAAATAACGCAAAAATATGCAGTTGTTCAAGAACTAAAATTTAATTAAACTTTTAAGCTGTAAGACGATTATGTTTTATTTAGTGGAATGCCATTGGCCAATAATAACTGAAAACCCAATAAATATTCGGTTGTTTTTGAACTAAAATAGTTATTATAATAGTTAAGCTGCAAGAATGTATACAGGGTGGCCCATCGAAAACGTACCGCAAGGCATAACGGCCAGGGTAATTTTTTTTTCAAAAAATCCAAAAACCCGTAAATTTTGTTTATGAGGGGGACAACTTTTGCCCTTAAAATGATCGCAAAATTTTCAACCCTCTAAGCGGGGGTGTCATCCCCCAAACTTTTTCAAATGGGAAGAGGGGTCAAGTGGTACCGCAATGAAAAGGGCTTTCTATTCTCTATACATTCCCGCTTTGGTTTTGAAAATCGGTCAAGTCATTTAGAAAATATGAAGGATTGAAATTTAAAATGTTTATTTACAAATTATCAGAGTAAATGATAAGGATAAATTCCTTCGACCAATTCGCTATTTTTGTCCTGTTATTTTAGATGTTTACTGCTGATTTTAGTGATTTGACATGCCACAACGATCAGGTGCGGTAGTTGCTAGATAGCTGTTCTGTAACTTGTGCGTTTAAATTTCTCAATATCATTAAATTTTTTATCAATAATTATGGTGTACTCACTTGCAGAAAAAGTGGAAATAATCGAACTTTATTTTAAAAATAATGAATGTGGCAATCGGGTTGCGCAGATATTTAATGAACGACATCCTGAAAAACACCTTTCCGGCAAAATTGTTCGCGAGTTAGTAGCAAAATTTCGCGAAACTGGATCCCTTATGAATAAAAAGAGGCAGATGGAAAATCCTGTAGTAAATGAAGCTATGGAGGTCTTTGTATTGGGCCAAGTTGCCATGGATAGTACGCTGAGTACAAGAAAATTAGCCAATGAGACCGGCGTGAATCGTACAAGTGTCCAAAGAATATTGAAAAAACACCATTTCCACCCGTATAAAATTCAGTTGGTACAAGAACTCAACGAAGACGATTTTGAACGCCGCTTGCAATTTTGTGAAACTATTAGTGAACGAGTGGCCAATAATAATAATTTTCTATTCAATGTGTGTTTTTCGGATGAGTGCACTTTCTTTTTGAACGGTGTAGTTAATCGGCATAACTGTCGGTACTGGGCTGAGAACAACCCCAGGGTATTTCACGAGGTGCACACACAACATCCTCAGAAATTGAACGTGTGGGCTGGTATTTTTGGAAATTCTATTGTGGGTCCTTTTTTTCTTCCTGGAACTCTAACAGGTGATATGTACTTAGATTTACTGGAAAATACCATCGACCCAGCCCTAACTGACATCATCGAAAATAATCCTGGATATGTTGAAGCGGAACTGATATTTCAACAAGACGGTGCACCTCCACATTACTCTCAAAATGTGCGTAATTATTTAAACACTAACTTTCCCGGGCGGTGGATAGGACGAAGGGGTGCCATTGAGTGGCCTCCCCGGTCACCCGACTTGACTCCTTTAGACTTTTTTCTATGGGGACACATAAAAAGTAAAGTGTATAGCACTCCACTTGCCTCATTAGAAGATCTGCGAACACGAATTATTGACGTTTGTCGCGAAGTGACCCCTCAAGTTCTTCAGAATGTTCGAGAACGATTTGAAGCTAATTTGTATTACTGTATGGAGGTCGACGGGCAACATTTTCAGCATTTGCTTCATTAATACGGTAAGTTTTTTTTTATTTAATTCAATTTATGCGTTTTTTGAAAAATGTATTTTTAATTAGATGAATGCCATTGGCTAATAAAAACTAAAAACCCAATATATATTCGGTTGTTTATGAACTAAAAATATTACAATAATTAAGTTGTAACAAATTATGTATTCTATTTAGTTGAACAACTAGCAGTTAAGAATTAAAACTCACTATTGGTCCTAGTTATAAACAGGAAATAGAAATTTAATGGTTCTCAAAATCTGTTTAAATGAGCTGAATGTTGCTCAATTTCTTGAATTACCTCTTCACTCAATTATAGTGTTAATTAACATAAGAATGATTCTCAACACTCCAATAATATTCCAAAAAAAAAAAAATAGCAAAATTTTACAAAAAGATTCCGAAATTTCTAATAATTTTATCAAAAGGAGATCATTAGTCAAAATAATAATTTTACTACACTACATCAAAATACTCATCTTTTATGCTGCCATTTCCCTGAGAAATCCAAAGCGTCTGGACTTCCAATGCATCAAACAGCAGTGCCCTTAAGCCAGTGGAAGGGTCCCAACACAAAACGTCTAGGAGAACAGCATACACCACACGGCAAAAGGAAAACTATTCCAGCTTTTCCTAAACATCAAAAATCTTCTCCAGAGTTTTCAGCCAACCAAAGAAAAATCCGTAGACTCGTCATTCTTCCCCAATTATAGGTTCAATTTTTCTTATTTTTTCAAAAATTAAATACTTGCTCCAATTTTTAAAACATGTTAAAAAAGTAAAAGCAAGTAAATTTAATATAGATAAGATTAAAAGATGTAATGGATAAAAAAGGATTTAGGAGATAAAATAAAAAAAAAGCCTGAAACAAAGAAAAATTCACATTTCAGCATGACCTGCACAAAGTGGCGTCGAGTGAAGAATTTTTACCTGTTGAACTGGCTTTTCTTTCTGCTAGGGTACTGCTTTTATTTCGACATAACGAGGATAAAATTAGATTCTAAATTTGTGAAAGCTAATCCGGCATTTAAAGTCGCGTGAAACCAAATGGCACAATTCACAAAAACTATATAATTAAACATGGCAGCCAAATTTGCCCTTTTGCGAAGCTTCAAGGAAGAAGAGTGAACATTTTCAACCGGCGAAATAAATAACCTTCTAGATTAACAAAAAATGAAGTAACCCATCAACTCTCTCACTCTTTCAACTGCATTTTTCGGTGTCGAAGGCACAAATCTCAACAAAATACCTATTCAAAACTATTCGAACCAGTGTAGTAGTCAAGTCAACAAATTTAATTACTATGAAAATTGAAATAAGCATAGCCGTAGTTAAGCCTCAAGTGAACTAAGGAATATGTAGATAAATTTCTATTAAGTTAAAATACTGAATTTTACAAATACGTTGTAACAACATGAAAAGGTTGTTACAATGGAAGAACATAAACCTAAGAAATCTTGGTTCTTGGGATTAGACCGTGTCAAATTGCAATTACTTCCGACGTTTTGCATTCGATTGCACGAAACATCTTCAGGGATCTTTACTTCACGAGATCTAAACACTGAATGAGCTCAGGTGGGCTTTTATACCCGAATTGTGATGTAGATCGTAAACCGTATCTCTATTGAAATTAAAAAGCAGTTGCATATTGGTATAACTAAATCGGTTGTGTGTAGTGTTTGGAAAACCAAATTACGTCCTTAAAAATTTCCTTTTTCAATCATTTTCTCCTGATTGCATCAGTATTTAGACCCTTTTATGACTTGAATTATTACTCGACCATTTTTTGTCTTCTGTGAATTGCCTAAAATATTTCGTTATGATTAAATCTCTTTTAATGGTAAAATAACAAATTTATTTATATTGTATTGTGAAAATCTAATTTAAATCAAGCCTAGGTACCTTTTTGTTGTCAGGGTTTTTCCACTTCCCCATTTGATATCAATTCCACATAGCTTTTTTCTCTGTTTTAGGTGCAAGTTGATTTTGCTGGATAGCCTTTTCAACTATTATTCTAATTATCTAAGTTTTGGAAGCTGGAAGATAGATGTTTGTTTACTATTCATTTTGCCTACTTCACAGTATAATTTAGGGTTATGGGACGTGTCACTTCGTATGCGCTGTCACTCGCTTCATCTGTTGCCAAGTTTATTCTCAGGTGGTTGCCGTTTGAATTATAAACCAATCAGTGATCGTTTTTCTTGCCCTGCAATCCCTATTTTAAATCAGAGCTGAATTATATTAAGAGTTGCAATTGTTTTTTTTATAAATTGGGTTATTAATTAAAGTATCTTGCCTAGCTGTTCAGTAATTTAATATGACGTAGTTTTTTTTTAATATGTATTATTTTGTATTTTTAACTTTGGAGTCGTCTGAAATTATTTTGTTGAAACAAAACTTTATCTTGCAAGTTTGTTACATAGCGGTTTAAATATATTTTTTATATTTTATATCGATATTATTCTGAATTAGTTTTTAAAGTTTTTTTACACCGTTTCGATTGAATATTGGGTATTCTTGAGGTACGTAAGTACCTTTATTTTGGAAAGATCTTGCTAATTGCTATTTTATTTTGCATTTTTTTTTTAATTTAAATTGACCGAAATCAGTACATTTTGCTATGCAAATTGTTGTTTAATATTTTATTATTTTTTTCTAATGGTTGATTTTTTTAATTCAATTTAATTTCGTTAATACCCTTTATTACAAATCGCATTTAATATTATGCTCATTTTTTTTAAACGACGTGTCGACAGAATTTTGGTATTTATCAGGGTAGGAAGCACTCTTTGTACAGTTTGCGCTAATTTATATTTTTGTTTTCATTTTGATTAAGTAGTGTTTATTGAACATACATTTTGACTGTTTTCTTTAAAATATTAAATATTTTATGGCTTGGCTTCCTTCGGTGATACGAAAATTTAGTAAAAATGAAAGATTTCGAGGCAGCGTCTTCTATGGGTTCTTATTGAAAAGAGCATTTAATTTTGAATAAAATAGATCCTATTGGGTTGTTATATCTAGCCTAGAAATATGGTCTAGGAATAAATCAGGTCAAATGTCCTCAGGAACTATTCTGGCGATGTTTTAATTGTTTTTTTTTTCGAAATCTACACCATTTAGTTAGTATATTACTGAATTTTGAAAAATATTTGCAAAAAAACATTTTCTTCAAATTTTGTAGGTATAAGTATACTATCAAAAAGTTGAAAAATTTTCAAAATTTTTGTAGCGACCTGAGAATGTGGTAATAAGGTAATGTAAACATTTGAAGAATGTGGTAATAAGGTAATATAAACATTTGAAATTCACTGGAAACATTAGTTTTCAAGTAGTATTGGAGGAAATATTTTTTTCTTTACATATATTATATTCGGATGTTGAAACTATGTAGAGGTTCGGAAAAAAAATCATATCGAGTTAGATTTGGAATCTGCAAAAAATTCTCAAAATTTTCAAAAATAATTAATGCTTTGAAATTTTATTATGTCAATTGATTAATTTGTGATGAGGGTAATTTTCTTTTTAGATTATTTTCTTTACATAAAATTAAAAGTTAATAATTATATTTTATTCTTAATTTTTATGTAAAAAAATTAAAAAAATACTAGAAAACCATTTGTTTTCTTAGGGTCTTAGTACGGGGCTTTAAGACTCACTTTGACGTGAACGAGCAACGTTCCGCCCTATAATTACTAGGGTCCTGTCTACCACCGGTTGCAGTGACGTATCACGCTGGGACAAGTGGTGAACTTTTTTATTTCATATTAGTCTATTTTTTTCGTACATGCAAAGGTTTCCATAAAGATATTTGCTGCTACAGGTGATGGAGGATATCCCGTCAATATTTCTCCCAAAAGATGACCCTAATTAAGTGACGATTTTTTAGAAATCGCTAAACATAGCGTGACAAAAATGTGGTGGCACATTGCAGTCAACAAATTTCAATTTTATTAGATAATTTATTGGATGACAGGTGGTTTAGCCGATTGGGTTCTTGCTTGTGGTCACCTCGGTCACCTGACCTTAACACCGTTGGTTTTTTTTTCTGTGGGGTGTAAGAATTAATCAAACGCCAGTCACTTCCAAGAATGAGTTAATTAATAGGATGCGTGAAGCTTTTGAAAACCTGGATGGTGAAGAAGTTAGAAGAGCTACCAATCAGCATGTTGAATCATCTACTTTGAAATGTTTAGCGGCAAATGGAGGACATTTCCCTTAAGTATATTTATTTTCATGATTATTAATATTGTCGTTTAAATAAGTGTATTTGGAATAATATTTATTTTTGATATTGTTTTCGTAGACGTTATCGTAATCCTACTGAGTTTCAATTAGCTTTAAGGCCTTTGTACGTCATACTTATTCCCATCAAACTAATGGTAATGTTAATATCGTTTCTAATGTTGAGCTCTAACCTTTTTATTTCAGCCTTTTGGACTAACCGAACAAAGTGAGGTTAGTCCAAATAATATATTGTGGTAATTGGTAATAATAATTGTAGGCCTCATTAAATCATAGAGTGAGAGTTGTTGGTTCTTTTCGTCGACTAGTCCAGTGGTCTGTGGGTGGTTGCTTCGGCGTCTCACTCGGGTGGTCTGGGTTCGATCCCGTCTAGAGACATGAATCCTTTTTTTAATACTTTTTTAATATTTTATTTTGTTTATTCACGTGAGACTTAACCTCATTTTAATGTCCATCAAATATGTATAAGTAGTTGTTTATTTTGTTGTGCTTTAGTGTGTTTTATTCTATTTGTAAGTTATTGTTTTAGGATTTGTGAGTGTGATTATTTACTAAGGTTCTCTCTGTTGTTTGTAGGTCTGATGATGCTCGAAAGGGCGAAACACGTGTCATGTTTGTTGTGAATTGTAAAATTATAATTTAATGAGACCGAGACTTGGAGTCTTTTTCTATGTTTGTTATTAAAACTAGGTCTCTTTGAGCAATATGGACAATTTCTTTGATTTTTTTTTTGAAACTTTAAAATCGAACGGATATTAGACTGAAGAGATTAGGCATTCGATTATGTCTTATAATTAGGCTTAGGATATAATATATGCATTTGCATGCAAGCATATTCAAATGCATATTTTGGCAATTTTTGTATTTAAATGCATATTTTGCGGTTGTTACAGGAAAAATGCAGATATTCTAATTTTTCTGAATATATTTTTATTTCCCAAAGACAAATTTGATGTATTTCAAATATAATCTATAATATAAAATAATAAAAAATGTCTAGTTCCTGGCAGGCCAAGTGTTTTACCCACCCTTTCTTATAAAATTGTTATAGGTACACAATAAAACATCTGTGCTTTAAAAACTATGGATTTACCACGGATTTGCAATTATAAATACGCAAGTTTTAAGAATGTGAGAAATAATTTTTTAATTCAGTTTAGTTTACACATTGTGGCGTGAACATTGTCCAATATGCCGAAAGAAAAGCGTTCATTAAGTGCGGTATTAAATCAATTCGTGAAAGAATTTCCTGATTTTACGACTGACGGTTTTGTGCTGTTTTGTAAATATTGTGTTGTTCCTGTTACTGCGAACAATAAATTTCAAGTGACCCAAAACATAGGAACTACAAACCATCAGATTCAAAAAAGTAAAAAAATATGCTCAGAAACAAGTTTTAATCACCACAGCATTTTCACCAGGACCCGGAACCAAACGATCAAAGTTCAATGAGGATTTGTGCAAGGCGTTTATAAATGCGGATATTCCATTAAATAAATTAAGTAATCCTGCCCTGAAGTCATTTTTAAAGCAGTACAAAAAGACATCAATTCTACATGAATCCCCGTTAAGAAAAAACTATGTTCCAGATTTGTACAAGACAGTTACCGAATTGCGGGAAAAAGTACAAGATAAAAGTATACGGGTGTCACTAGATGAAACAACTGATATGGAACAGAGGTGTGTTGCTAATTTTGTTTTTGGTGTGTTGGGTGTAGAAGCAGAAAGGGATAAATCATATTTACTTACGATGAAGACCTTAGTCAAAGTAAATCATTCAATTGTTGCTGGATTTTTCAACGACTCTCCCACTCTTTTATGGACCGGTGGTATTAAATATGATAGAGTGTTAGTGGCAATTACAGATGCTGCTCCATACATGTGTAAAGCAATGAGTGGTCTACAAATATTGCACCCTAAAATGATACATGACACATGTCTTGCCCATAGACTTCATCGATTCGTAGAATAAGTTCGTTCTTTTTGTCTACGAGTGAACGATCTGATTTCCTTGGTGAAGAAAGTAAAGCTCCGAATCGGGTAAAAAATTTAAGGAGAAGCACAAAACGTTTTGCGCAAAGAAGATGTACGTGAGAATTTAATTTACATTAAAAACATTTCTTCTTGCTTGACTGATACTATAAAAAAATTGGAGATGAAAGAACTTTCTTTGTCAAAAAGCGTAGAAATGATAGGAAAAGTGTAGCCATTCCCTCTGAGAGCTTCGGTCAGTTTCGATGTTTCCGATGTTAAAGAATCTTGAAATCGAAATAGCTCTGAATACTAGTGAGTTAATAACCGATTTCTTTTGTGCTGGATGGTGATGAGAATTTGCATTTAAATATTTGTTTGTATGCGTCGGTTTTCTATACACAGAATGTCCTAATGTACCATTTTCCTTCCTTTGAACACATACACCTAGAAAGAGAATTGTTCCATTAGATTCAATTTCCATTGTGAACTTGATATTGTGATGTTGCTGATTAAGGTGGTCCAGAAATATGAGGAGATTATCCTGTCCATGAGGCCAGACAACAAAAGTAATCTACATATCTAAACCAGTGCTTCGGTTTTAGTGGAGCGGATGTTAGAGCAATATCCTCAAAGGCTTCCATAAAGATATTCGCTACCACAGGTGATAGAAGAGATCCCATAGCTGCCCCTGAAGTTTGCTCATAAAAAATTCCTTGAAAAATAAAATAAGTAGATGTAAGACAAGCTTTCACTAGGTCTATTATGTTCTTATCAAGATTATTATTATCCAGTATGCCTGATATAATGGAAATTGAGTCGTTGACAGGAACATTTGTGTAAAGTGATTCTACATCGAAACTGACTGAAATATCTTCGGGATCCAACTGGATTGTCTTAAGTTTTTCCACGAAATGTGCAGAGTTTTTAATAAAAGAATCTGTTTTTTCCAGTAAATGGATTAAGAAAATTTGAAAGATATTTACCTAGTTTGTATGTGGGCGAGTCTATTGCACTGACGATCGGTCGAAGTGGTACGTTGCCCTTGTGTATCTTCGGAAGACCGTAGAACCTGGGAATCTTGGAGCTGCTTGGTTTTAATGATTTTTTCTCCGCTGGTGGTAGAGTGGATATGTTGATAAAATTGGTAATGTGTCTTTCTATTCTACTTGTGGGGTCTGCCTGCATAAGCTTATAGGTGTTGTTGTCCAAAAGTTGAGTAACCTTTTCCACATATTCTGTTCTGTCCATGACGACTATGGCGTTGCCTTTATCTGCTGGAAGTACCAGAATGTTTGCGTCTTCGTTTAAGGTCTTCATTGCTGTTTCTTCGGCTGCGGAGAGGTTCGACTTCGGTGGTTTTGAAATTTTAATGATCTTCGCTGTCTTATATCTGACTTCATCGGCTTGTTCCACTGGTAATCTTCTGATTGCTGTTTCAACAGAAGATACTATGTCTTCTACGGGAATGCTACTCGGAGCTATTGCGATGTTTCGGGCCTTGGAAAGGACGGAAAGTTCTGCTTCGGATAACGGCTTCGATGACAGGTTGATAACTGTGTTCTGCAGAAGTTTCACTGGATTTTTTCTGTTCAGGAAGGCTTCAAACTTCTTTTGTTGCTTAATTGTAACTTCTTGATGGATTTTTTCTGCCTGTGCGTTAGTAATGTTGTCCAAAGTTGTAAATGTAGTTCTCTCTAGTCTAGAAGCTAATTTCAGGTGAATTTCTAATAGTTTCCGGGCATTTGTATGTAAATCACGACGTGTTGCCTTAATCCTTTCTCTAACTAATGCATTGCTAACACGCTTATCTTCATCTCGGCATGTAAGGAGAAAGGCTAACTGGCAGAGTAACTTCTTCTTGCTGTTCCGGAGATCGCCAAAAGTTTTGGCATCCTTCTTGGTTTCCTCCTCATAGAGGTTAGCTAACTTAGAACGGAAGCTTTCACGGCTTTGGTCAATTAAGAAATCATGGTTCTTGGGATTAGATCGTGTCAAATTGGAGTTACTATCCGACGTTTCGCCTTCGATTGCACGAGTCATCTTCAGGAATCTCTTCGAGCTCTCAGATCTCGTGGAGTAAAGATCCCTGAAGATGCCTCGTGCAATCGAAGGCGAAACGTCGGATAGTAATTCCAATTTGACACGTTCTAATCCCAAGATTTGTGATTTGTTAATTGACCAAAGCCGTGAAAGCTTCCGTTCTATGTTAAACAGTGATTTGAATTTGTTTGAATATGTTCCAATTGTATCTTGGGATGTTGAACGAGTATTTTCTGAGTATAAAGTACTAGTGTCAGATAAAAGAAGAAAATTTGAATTTGATATAATTTGTTACATCATATAGTTATAAAATGTAACCGCAACTAGTTGAATAGCGTAAACAATAAATTCTAAACAGGTTTATTTTTTAGTTAGTTTGTTTAGTTAGCTATATATTAAAATTTTATTTAAAAATATCCTTATATTATATAGTTGTATTAATGTAATAATTACTGGTAAAAATAGCGTCTTAAGTATACATTGAAGTGTAAATAATATAATATTTTAATTGCTATACTTTTGCTTTATTTCTGTTTTTTTTTGATCCGATAATAAATGCATTTTTAAGTGCATATTTTCCCTTGTTTCGGAGCATATTTTTAGATTTTTAAACGCATATAAAATTGCAAGTCTAAACTGAATCTATTAATAATTACAAACTCTGAAACGGACCCTTTGAAACACAATAAATATCATAAAAAAATTAATTGCGTGGCAACGCCGCACCAGAATTTAAAAAACGAGATATCAAAGTAAAGCTCTCTCTGCTGAGTCAGATAATCAGGGCATTCGATTTTAAAAAAATACATATTTTACCATAACTTTTTTTTTGACTCACCCTGTACATATAAAATTATTTTCCGTTTATAGATTTTTGTCAACCCTACAACTTTGCTATAGAAATGTTTTCTATATCTCTTACGATTTAGGCACTATCTTAGCCGTAGACCTTGTTGATGCACCCTGTATATATGTGTGTGTCTAGGAATTAGTCAATAAAATCTTAAGCAACATTTAAAAATCCGTAGTGGCAGCAACATCGTTTTTCAGTTTACATAATATATCCTTTTATATAAACATGCAGCATGTCGTCAAAAGGGAAATGCACGTTATTTGAAGCACCATTTACAACAGACTCAATTTTATCGAGACAAGATACAAAAGGCGCATTTTTCATCACATCGCAAACATCGAACAAATCTATAAACTCTTTATTCGACAAAAGATCCGGTGATAACTATTATTACAAGGGAACGGCTGTTGCAGTGTGTGTGTGTGTGTCGGTAAACATTCCATAAAATCTAAACCAATATTTGATTTAATCCGAAAAAGAAAAGTTATTTTTCAATCCCGGCTCAGCACCGGCGAGATTGCCATTGGCAATAATATTTCTGCTTTAAAGCTCAACTTTTATAGCTCGGTATTACAACCGATCCAACTTTTATATTTAACCAATAAAATCCAGCGAAAATTGATTGAATATGATAGACCTATTTTTATCTAAGCATTCGATAAAAGTTTCGAACCACTAAATTGTCTGCTATTCGCTGAATAAGTTTGATAGATCTCTGGTTCGAAAACTATCTGAGAACTTTTCGGAAGGAGGTTATTTTAGTAACCGCTGTTGACGGAGGCATGCTAGCTGTCGAGAGTTTAAAACAAGATATTTAAGGCAGTCGTTTAAAAGATGTTAAAAAATTCACTTCGATCTTCAGCCTATGGATAGCTGTAAGCCTATATTTATTCAAAAGCTAATTTTAACAATATCTTGTGTATACAGGGTTTTGGGGGTTTGACTACAAATATTTTAACACGTGATAGTATAGACTATTTTAAATAAAAAATGCTTTAATAATATAGGGTCAACTCCTTACCAATTTTGGATAACAATTTTAAGAAATATGCAGATAGTTGGAAAAGGGATAATTTTAATATAATAAGAATACATTTGTATTGGGTTTAATAGTTATCCCCTAGTCAATATTTTTCTGTGTTAGGTATAAATGTGTACAGATTTACTTCTGTATGTTTTTTTTTCCTTGTGTTTATTTTACAACATTCATTATCAATATTTAGAATAGGTAATCTGTTAATGGGGTAGGTAATAGAATTTATTTATAAGGACAAATTGATTTCAATTATAAATATTCAATTAGTCTATATTTAAAAATTAACCCTTTGTAAAAAAAGTAAATAATACAGTTCTGTCCTAACACTGAAACCTGTGGTGGAAGATAGATCAAAATACAAGAGTTCTAACCACACTACACCACAACTTGTTACATTCTGGACGCGCGTTTCCCTAACCAAGTTAGCATCATCAGCAGATGATGTAAACTATATATATAAATATAAATAAACAGTTTATATCATCTGCTGATGATGCTAATTTGGTTAGCGAAACGCGCGTCCAGAATGTAACAAGTTATGGTGTAGTGTGGTTAGAACTCTTGTATTTTAATCTACAGTTCTGTGTAGAAGTAAATATATTTAATGATAGCGTTCTAAGGTATGTGCACACACAAATTCTAAGCAATTTATGTCCACAGAACTGCAGTTAGCATTTATGTCTATGTTTTTCTTTTCTATAGCAGAACTATGCTATTTGCTGTATATCAGTACTTTAAAATCAATAATATACCTGGGTATCATCTGCGCAGCAATGATGGCTACAATATCGAAATTTATTTATTAATTGCCGCGTATAGAGAGTGTATAGTAATCTACCCAGAATGCTACCCTGAGGCACCCCAAAGGCAACATTAAGGGCTTCCGACATTTTACCGTCAGTTGCTACACTTTTTTTTCTGTTTGACAAAAAAGAAGACACCAGTGCCACCGCAGAATCGCTAAAACCCAGACACTGAAACAAAGCCAATAATATTTCGTGGTTGACCATGTCAAAAGCTTGAGTAAAATCCAAAAGAACCAAAACAATAGCTAGATTATTATCAAGGGCTTTAAATATATCATCCGTTACTTGAGATAATGCGGTTGCACAACCATAACCTTTACGGAAGCCAGAGTGATATATCTGCTCGTTTCTCTACGGTGGGCAGTGTTGCCGTTTTCAAGAAAAAATTTGTAGGCATTTTGTAGAAAATCACATAATTAATTGTTGTACATAATAAAATTAATAAACGTGTTAACGATGTGCTTAAATATTAATAAAACAAAATACAACTTTAAGGCCGTTTATCTCAGAAATGAAATGAAATGAAATATTTATTGCCTATAGCTAGGCCGAGGCCAATCGGTGCACTAACGCGGATTTGGTCATTTCTGTGACACCATCTATGGACCTTGTCGTCTTCTGTAGGTTTGAAAACGATTCAATTATTTAGTTTGATTATATTTTTTTGGAATGCATGAACTAATTTTTTAATAAAACATAATATTGGCATGTATAAAAAATAGTAAAAACTAGAAGAAAAGTATTTTAAAAACTTAGAATAAATACTGAACATGACTACCGCCATTATTCAAACACGCACGTATACGGTGAAGCCGATTTTCTTGAACAAATTCAAGAACGTTAGGTCTTTGTCTAACTTGTTTCGTTGCAGCAAAAATACGGTTTCTAAGGTATCTTCATTTTTAATTTCAGCCCTAATATATACTAATGTTTTCATGTGGCCTCAAAAATAAAAATCAAGGGGAATTAGGTCTGGTGACCTAGGAGACCATTTTCCTATTACGTATTATCCAGATGTAGTAACACATTCTTATGAATGTGTTATATATATATATATATATATATATATATATATATATATATATATATATATATATATATATATAGGTGACAATTTAAAAACACGAAATGGCCATATCTTAGGAAGGAAAAACTTAATCAAAAAACGCTTAAAACTCTTTTTATAAAATGAAGAGGGAACAAATAAAAGCGTATTATTCGACCCTTATCTGTAACCCTTTGGGCAGGGTGAGATACACCCCTAAAATCTTAAATAGAAAGGGGGGTCGAGTGATACATCATCTTAAAGCTCTTGAAAAATGCTTTCCAATGGTACCATAGAAAGCTTTTCGTGATTAAAGAAAACAAATAAAAACACAGTTTTGAACATTTTTATTTTTAAGTAAATGTTCAAAATGGTTGGTACCAATATCCTGGCATGTCTCTTAAGAATTCTAAACATTTAAACACAATATTTACTTGTACTATTAGTATTGATATTTTAACAGTTGACTTTTGGTTCAGTTTAAACGAGAAGCAGCACTTATCTTAAATAATGGTGTATAACACAGCTGAACGGGTAAAAATGATTTTCATTTATGGTTCTCAGGATCACTGTTTCTTAAGGAAAGCCCAAAGATTTAATGAAAGGCATCCAGGTCAAAATGTAAGTCCGGAGTACGTTCGCCAACTAGTAGCCAAATTTGAAGAAACTGGCCCTGTCGCGAATAAAAAGAGAAATCAACCGAGACTAGTTGACGAAGCAGCGCAAATTGAAGTTCTGGGGCAGTTTGAAATTAATTCAATTTTATCAACTCGTAAAGCAGCTGTAGCCAACTGGCTTATCTCGTGAAACAATAAGAAAGGTACTTAAATTTCATAAATATCATCCCTATAAACTGCGCATACTGCAAGAACTTGGTGACGACGACCCGAATAGAAGAATCCAGTTTTGTGAAATAATGACAGATAGAATTACGGCAGAACCTCGACTAGTTAAAAATATTTATTTCAGTGATGCATGTACCTTTTATTTGAATGGACATGTTAATAAGCAAAACTATCGTTACTGGAATGACGAGAGACAAGAGAAGGGCATACCCAGTACCCCCAGAAAATTAATGTTTGGGCTGGTATATTGGGAGACGTAATTATCGGCCCAATATTTATAGAAGGGAATTTAAATGGCGACATGTATGCTGAAATGCTACAGAGGTCTATTAAACCACTAATAGTGTGGGAATTAGAAAATCAGAGGGACATACAAGGAAATTTAGCATTAGAAGAACGCTTACTACATTTTCATCAGGATGGGGCAACTCCTCATTACGTAGTTCCCGTCAGGTAATGGTTGGATGATAATTATCCCAACCAGTGGATTGGAATGGAGGTACTGTTGAATGGCCACCTAGATTCCCGGACCTAACACTTCTTGACTTCTTTTGGTGGGGTCACCTTAAATCTGTGGTGTTTAAAACGCAACCTGAGTCAATAGAGCAACTCAGGGACAGGATAGTTCAGGAATGTCGTGCTATATCTAGAGAAACATTTGCAAATGTACGCGAAGAATTTGAACAAAGGCTTTATTATTGTCCTCAAAACAACGGGAACCATTTTGAACATTTAATTAAATAATTATAAAAAATTTCACAATTGTGTTTTAATTTATTGTTTCCTTTAATAAACACAGAAGAATTTCACGAAAAACAGCTTTCTATGGTACCATTGGAAAGCATTTTTCAAGAGCTTTAAGATGATGTTTCACTCGACCCCCTTTCTATTTAAGACTTTAGGGTTGTATCTCACCCTGCCCAAGGGGTTACAGATAAGGGTAGAATAATACACTTTTATTTGTTCCCTCTTCATTTTACAGAATGAGTTTTGAGCGTTTTTTGATTAAGTATTTCCTTCCTATATATATATATATATATATATATATATATATATATATATATATATATATATATATATATATATATATATATATATATATATATATATATATATATATATATATATATATATATATATATATATATATAAAAACACGTCAATTTTGTTTGTGAGGGGGACAATTTTTGCCCTTAAAATGATCGCAAAATTTTCAACCCTCTAAGCGGGGGTGCCATCCCCCAAACTTTTTCAAATGGGAAGAGGGGTCAAGTGGTACCGCAATGAAAAGGGCTTTCTATTCTCTATACATTCCCGCTTTGGTTTTGAAAATCGGTCAAGTCATTTAGAAAAGATGAAGGATTGAAATTTAAAATGTTTATTTACAAATTATCAGAGTAAATGATAAGGATAAATTCCTTCGACCAATTCGCTATTTTTGTCCTGTTATTTTAGATGTTTACTGCTGATTTTAGTGATTTGACATGCCACAACGATCAGGTGCGGTAGTTGCTAGATAGCTGTTCTGTAACTTGTGCGTTTAAATTTCTCAATATCATTAAATTTTTTATCAATAATTATGGTGTACTCACTTGCAGAAAAAGTGGAAATAATCGAACTTTATTTTAAAAATAATGAATGTGGCAATCGGGTTGCGCAGATATTTAATGAACGACATCCTGAAAAACACCTTTCCGGCAAAATTGTTCGCGAGTTAGTAGCAAAATTTCGCGAAACTGGATCCCTTATAATTAAAAAGAGGCAGATGGAAAATCCTGTAGTAAATGAAGCTATGGAGGTCTTTGTATTGGGCCAAGTTGCCATGGATAGTACGCTGAGTACAAGAAAATTAGCCAATGAGACCGGCGGGAATCGTACAAGTGTCCAAAGAATATTGAAAAAACACCATTTCCACCCGTATAAAATTCAGTTGGTACAAGAACTCAACGAAGACGATTTTGATCGCCGCTTGCAATTTTGTGAAACTATTAGTGAACGAGTGGCCAATAATAATAATTTTCTATTCAATGTGTGTTTTTCGGGTGAGTGCACTTTCTTTTTGAACGGTGTAGTTAATCGGCATAACTGTCGGTACTGGGCTGAGAACAACCCCAGGGTATTTCACGAGGTGCACCCACAACATCCTCAGAAATTGAACGTGTGGGCTGGTATTTTTGGAAATTCTATTGTGGGTCCTTTTTTTCTTCCTGGAACTCTAACAGGTGATATGTACTTAGATTTACTGGAAAATACCATCGACCCAGCCCTAACTGACATCATCGAAAATAATCCTGGATACGTTGAAGCGGAGCTGATATTTCAACAAGACGGTGCACCTCCACATTACTCTCAAAATGTGCGTAATTATTTAAACACTAACTTTCCCGGGCGGTGGATAGGACGAAGGGGTGCCATTGAGTGGCCTCCCCGGTCACCCGACTTGACTCCTTTAGACTTTTTTCTATGGGGACACATAAAAATTTCCCCAAGCCACAATAGCGTAAGAGAGGCAATATTGTACAAATGAATGATAATACAGTTTTAAAAGAACGATATCAACTTTTGACCGGAGTTGCCAGATGACAAATGAATAAATAGCTAGTTTTTTTCAAAATATAGTCAATTTGATTTGACCAAGAAAGCCGCGCATCTATAAATACGCCTAGAAATTTGGAAACTGAATTTTGTTCTACAGTTTTATTGGTAATTTTAACCAAGAGACTCCTGTTCAAGTCTCTCAATCAAAAATACCAGATATATATATATTGAATGTGATTTTCTTTCAAGATTACATTTTGGGTACGATCAGACAAAAAATCTTTTAACCAGTTGTAAGCATTTCCCTTAATGCCATAGCTATTTAGCTTAAAAAGCAATAGTTCAATATCAGTTACTTCGAACGCTCTTTTTAAATCGAAAAAAAGACAAGCAGTATAATTATTATTGTCAATATTTCTCAGATTTTTATTGTACAAAGAAAGAATGGCGTCTTGAGTAGATACGCTTTTTCGAAAACCGAATTGTTTAGAACTAAAGAAGTTTTTATTTTCTAAGAATGCAAGAAGTCTTTTATAATAGCCTCTTTCAAAAATTTTTGAAAATACGGAAAGGATGGCAATGCCTCTATAGTTTGAAATATCATTTTTATTTCCTTTCTTGAAAATAGGTTGAATAATTACATGTCTTGGGGAAACTACTTTCAGAAAATGAGCAATTTATTAAATATGTCAGAGGTTCAACAACAAACTCAAGAACATGCTTTAAAAGGGAACAGGGTATTTCATCAAAACCACAAGAATTCTTTTTTGAAACTGATAATATTATATCTCGAACGTAAGGTGCTAGAAATAAAGAACTTTTTTCTTTACTATTGGTCTTTACAGTTGAAATTTTTAGGTGCGAAGTCAGCTGTCCTAAAGAATTTATAAAAAAATCGTTTTGACCACTACTGTTTTCTACAAAAGAGTCAGGTAGGTCAGTGTTCTTGTTTATTTTCATTTCATTTTTGATAATATGCCAAACTGTTTTGGATCTGTTGTTGGAATTTATATATAGATTGTTGTTATATGTTTTTTTGGCCAAAGAGATTCGGGCCTGGTGTCTTTTTTAAACTTTTGTAATGCACTAATAGTCCGGGAACTGATGTATGTTTACAGACTTTAAACATTTCTCGTAAGAAATTACCTTCGTCAATAATATCCGCGAAGAGCCACGGTTTTTGTTTACTTTCTTTTTATTTTTGCACAGTTCCAAAGGAAAACAGAATTTAAAATTTTCTACAATTATGTTAAAAAATAAATTGAATTCACTGTCAAAGCCATTGCCCACAAATACAGATGACCAATCAACTTTGGAGAGTTCTAATTTAAATCTATAAATATTGGATTCTTTAAATAATAATCTTTTTTGTACCGCTACAATAGCTTCTCTGGGATTCTGAAAGGAGAAATATATTAACTGCATATAATGGTCTGAAATATCAGCGTAAATAATTCGGGAGTTGGATCAACTGGAGAGAAAATATTGTCAACAGTCGTTTTAGATCCATTTGGTACACGAGTATATTCAAATATTGTTTTTTTAAAACCAAACGAATGAAACGAATTTTCCATTGATATAATGAATTTTTACAAATTTTATTAAAATCTACATTAAAGTCCCCGCAGACAAAATAAGTAGAGGTATTTTTGCAGATTGCAGATAAAAGTTTAACGACATTTTCGAGAAACTGATCGATATCTCCAGATGGGGATCGATATAAGCAACCTATGTAAATAGAATTATTTTCCAAAAATGATTCACAAAAAGCAAATTCAAAATGTTGTTCAAGATTTAGGTTAAGAAACTTATTGAAATATTTAAACCTTATATCCTGCCGCACAAAGATTGCGACATCTCCACCTTTTAAAGAAGATATACAAAAAGAACCAGCTAGCTGGTAAAAGTCAACATTAATTAAGGAAATTTCGTCATTACCACACCAAGTTTCTGTGACACAGACCACTGCCGGAGTGCCCAACGAATGCAGGAGCAGTTCAAATTCAGGTACCTTGTTCCTAAGACTTCTGACATTAATATGGCAGATAGATAATGTTATATAAAATCTATATATGTGTTCTGAGTATGCAACAATAAAGTTGCGAAACGTCGACAATTTAAAAATGCACAAATTAAGTGCCGAAACGTCGATAATTTAAAAAAAAATACTTGTTTTTTTTTCTGGATCTTTACCCCAAATAATACACCAATCAACAATTTTTTTTAACATTGTTCAGCCATATTGGATTTTTACCGAAATAATACCAGGTCATCCTCATATGACTCTTAATTTTTGGTCAAAATTTGAATTCAATCGTGTGAGTAATATTTAAGCTATATCGCGAACTGACAGACTGACGGATTTGATAAAACATGTTTTTTGGCATCTAGGGACGTTAAAACGTGTATATATGAAAAATCTAGAGAGATAATTTTTCACGATTACAAAATTTTTATTCGGCCGCAATTTTGTTCCGCCATCTTGAATTAGTAACTAGTTCTACTAGTTAAGCACTATACTACAATTAGCTACGGTACACAATTTGCAGTCATTAAGTAGTTTCTAGTTTTTTGTTTTGTGCCGCCATCTTGGATTTGTACCAAAATATTACCAGTTGATTCCAACATAATAATTGATGTTTATGCAAAATTTGAAATAAATTCGACAAGTAGCTTTTTCATAATATTTGTTCTTAACATTTCACTAGGCCGCCATTTTATTTTTGCCATACTCGATTTTTATCAAAATTTGAAGTCAATAGCGTTAGTTCAATGCCGCGAACTGATAGACAGACAGACAGACCAACAGACAGGCCGACGGAATTGAAACATATTTTTTGGCATCTAGGGACGCTAAAACGTGGAGATATATATAAAACTTGAGTGGGTGATTTTTTTACGATAACAAACATTTTATTTGGCCGCCATTTTGTTCCGCCATCTTGAATTAGTATCACAGTTTTACTAGTTGACTTCTATACCACAGTAGTTTTTTAATAAAAACTTCTTTAACATTTCACTAAGACGCCATTTTGTTTTGCCATATTGGATTTTTACCAAAATCTTACCAGGCCATCCCCATATGACCCTTAATTGTTGACCAAAATTTGACGTCAATCGGGTAAGCAGTATTTAAGCTATGCGACGAACTGACAGACAGACCGAAAGACCGACAGACGGACCGACGAAATTGATAAAACAATATTTTTTGGCATTTAGCGACGTTAAAACGTAAAGATGTGGTAAAGTCACGCTTAAAAACATTTTTTTGGCCGCCATTTTGTTCGGCCATCTTGAATTAGTATCACAATTTTAATATTTGATCCCTGTACAACGTTTAGTTACGGCACACAATTTGAAATCAAGCAGTTTTTTCAGGCAATCGGGTAAGTAGTCTTTAAGCTATGCCGCGAACTGACAGAGAGAGAGACAGACAGACAAAAAGACCGACGGAGTTCATAAGACATATATTTTGGCATCTAGCAACGCAAAAACGTAAAGATGTATAAAAATGAGAGGGTAACTTTTTCACGATTATAAACATTTTATTTGGTCGCCATTTTGTTCGGCCATCTTGAATTACTACCACTATTTTACTAGTTGATCCTTATACTACAGTTAGTTATGCTACACAATTTGAAATAAAACCATTAAGCAGCTTTTTCGGGCTGAATCTTTAAATATTTTATTAAGCCGCCATTTTGGATTCGTACCAAGTTGATTCCAACATAATACTTGATGTTTTAGCAAAATTTGAGATTAATTGGTTTTTTAATTATAATTTTTTTAACATTTCACCAAGCCGCCCGCCGTTTTGTTTCGCCGTATTGGATCTTTACCAAAATGTTACCAGGTGATCCCCATATGACCCTTAATGTTCGACCAAAATTTCAAGTCAATCGGGTAAGTAGTTTTTTAGCTCCATTTTGGAGAGGTTGTTTACTCCCGTTTTCCTATTTTTCTTAATGCAACCGATACTGATGTCTAGTTCTTCCGTAATATTCGACTTTGTAGTGTTTCAGAAAACATTTAAACAATTGGCCGCCATTGTGTTTCGCCATCATGAATTCGTACCACACTTTACCAGTTCAGTTTCAGGAAAAAATAAATTAATAATACCAAATAAATGAACGAATGAATTACAGTCTTTCGGGGTATGTTTGGACCACTAAGCATGTATTTTAGTTTAATTTGTAGTTAATTTAGGCTGGCAGCTGCATTTTTAAATTAAATAGTGGTAGGAAATAACCAACTAAAATTTCAAACATGATATACATATATTTCACCTGTAAAGGCCTTTTTTTATTTTTTTAAGGGTGGGCCAAAGTTGCACCCTAAGATCGGGTAACATTGTCCCACACTTTAAAAATCGATTAAAACTAGTATATTTTAGATGATTTTGTTATTAGCCTAACTTTGTTCCACTACTGAGTGATAGGGAAAATATATAAGTTAAATAACACGATTTATTTCCTACAAAATTTAACATTTTATGCCATATTATCACTTATGTAATAATGTATATAAATAGTCCCATAAATTTTAAATAATGTTTTTAAATCTTTTTTTTTTTGGTTTTTGGGTAGTTATTAAATAAAACAAAATTTCCAAATATATCAAGTTTTATTATACAAAAATAATACATAAGTGAAACAAGCTCGAACACTATAAAAATACAAATATAGCCTATAACTACATTTTATACAGGGTCCTGCAGCTCACCTCCCGTCTTTTATTACACCTTAACCATTTATTTTAGAAAAAATATTTAAAAGCCACTATATGCTGTTGATTAGAGAGCACATTTTAAAAATATTCTTGATTATACGGGGTGTTACAAAAAATAGTGGCGCATAAGAGTTGTATTTTTTTAAATGGAACACTCTATATTTTTTTACATTTTTGAAACACTTTTTACCTAGTCTACAGACTCCTAGAATAGTATCTCTCTTTTTTCAATAGTTTCGGAGAAAAAAGGTAAAATCGAAGAAAAAAAAATTACAGTCTACATTTAAAATATTTATAAAAATTAGATAAAACATCTTAAAAGCTAAGGTAACCTAGTAGCTTACTGCAAAAGGTTTATAGTTATTCTGCTATGAGTATTATAAGTCTTACTTATACAGGGTGACCCAAATTCCATGTCAAACGTTGCAAAATAAAAAATAATTTTTCTCCATTTTTTCAAATGGAACACCCTATATATTTTTTTTCTGTCCGGTACAGAATTAACAGATCAACATTTTTCATTATTACACTTATCTCAAAATTCCTGAAGGTTTTTGAAATATTCTTAAAAAACTAATGTTGTACTTTGTTTTTCAGTACGATAATTGAATAAACTCAATAGTAATGTGGAAAAATGGAACACCCTATATATGTTTTTTTTTCTGTCCGATACAAAATTAACAGATCAACATTTTTTATTATTACACTTATCTCAAAATTCCTGAAGGTTTTTGAAATATTCTTAAAAAACTAATGTTGTACTTTGTTTTTCAGTACGGTAATTGAATAACCTCACTAGTAATGTTCATAAGTAAGCACCTTCGTGATTTTGAATAATAAATAGGTCAGCGTAGTTATAGCTATGGGAAAAAACCTAAAATCCCAACATTTTTTGTAATTACGTTTACCGCATAAAATTTGAATTACTGCCAAGAGTTAAGCCGTAAAGACGTTTTACATGCTGCAGGTCTTCCTACAAGTTGCAAGAGACTTGCACAAAGGCATACGCTGACACTTGCAATTGAAATACAACTGCCGCTTTACAGTCTGCAAGACAAATTGCGCGCAATATCTTGCAGGTGCAACCCCTTGCTGCAAGAAACTTGCAGCATGTAAAACGGCCTTAACCTTTATTTAATATTATTGACAAGTGTTGCCCAAATTATTAACTAGAATTTAAGTAGGCCATGAAAAACAAATTGTCTAGAAACTGTCAAACAACTAAAACATATCGGCAATTTACTTATTCGTTTTTTAAGTTTTACAAATTGAAATAATTATCGGATTTTTCATATAGTGGTCTTTACCTTCTACGTAGTTCATTTTTCGTTTGTTTGCGTCACTGTTTAGAAGTTTTATTTGAACGTTCTATCGTCATGGAGTACACCCGCGAAGAACTGGTTGATATGGTTTTTGTGTTAGGAGAATCGCATAGAAATGCCTTTTTGGCCAGTAGGATTTATGCGCAAAATTATCCAGAACGAAGGCACCCAGACAGAAGGAGCATGACGAACTTATTAGAGAGATTTATGGCAACGGGAAATGTAAATTATACAAGACCAGTTAGAAATAGGCCCGTTCGAACGGAAGAAAATGAATTAGCTGTGCTATTAGCTGTCACGGAAAATCCTTCTGTTAGCCAAAAAGCAGTCGGGGATGCCGTAGGAGTAAGCGAAAGAACTGTTCAGCGAATTTTAAACAGCCATAAATTTCATGCATATCATATTCAGTTGCATCAAGAACTCCTTCCAGCAGATTTTGAGAAACGTGTTGACTTTTGTAATTGGGCACAAGCTAAAATTAGGTTAAGCTTTGATTTTTTTGATAAAGTTTTATTCTCTGGTGAGGCCACATTTCATAAGAATGGATTTGTAAATCGTCATAACTACCATTACTACGCCGACCATAATCCAAGAATTTTTAGGCAGCTTGATCTACAACACAGATGGTCAGTTAATGTGTGGGGGGAATTATTGGTGAACATGTTATTGGTCCCCATTTTTTTAATGGACATTTAACTGGAGCCATGTATCTCGACTTCCTAGAAAATCACTTGCCAAATTTGTGCGAAAATTTGCCGGTTAATCTGAGAAATACAATGTGGTTGCAACAAGATGGTGCTCCAGCACATTTTTCGTTGCCAGTTAGGGATCATTTAAATAATAATTTTCCAGATCGATGGATTGGAAGACAGGGAGCAAGTGCGTGGCCGCCCCGGTCGCCTGATCTAACGAAATTAGATTTTTTTCTATGGGGCTACGTTAAGGAAATTGTTTACAACAAACCTCCAACAACTCGCGAAAATATGCAGCAACGGATTAGAACCGCATTTCAAAGTATTACGCCCGAAGTATTAAGAATAGTAGGAAGATCTTTTCATACCCGTCTTCGTTTATGCCTCGAAGAGAATGGAAGACATATCGAACATATGTTCTAAGTAAAAATTAATTTTAGCAATAATTAGATATTTGTTAATAATGTTAAATAAAGCTGTTACACCTTAAGTTGAGCCTTAACTCTTGGCAGTAATTTAAATTTTATGCAGCAAACGTAATTAGAAAAAATGTTAGGATTTTAGGTTTTTCCCCATAGCTAGAACTACGCTGACCTATCTAATATTTAAAATCGCGAAGGTATGAACATTACTAGTGAGGTTATTCAATTATCGTACTGAAAAACAAAGTACAACATTAGTTTTTTAAGAATATTTCAAAAACCTTCAGGAATTTTGAGATAAGTAATAATAATAAATGTTGATCTGTTAATTCTGTATCGGACAGAAAAAAAATATATATAGGGTGTTCCATTTTTCCACATTACTAGTGAGTTTATTCAATTATCGTACTGAAAAACAAAGTACAACATTAGTTTTTTAAGAATATTTCAAAAATCTTCAGGAATTTTGAGATAAGTGTAATAATAAAAAATATTGATCTGTTAATTCTGTACCTGACAGAAAAAAAATATATAGGGTGTTCCATTTGAAAAAATGGAGAAAAATAATTTTTTATTTTGCAACGTTTGACATGGAATTTGGGTCACCCTGTATAAGTAAGACTTATAATACTCGTAGCAGAATAACTCTAAACCTTTTGCAGTAAGCTACTAGGTTACCTTAGCTTTTAAGATGTTTTATCTAATTTTTATAAATATTTTAAATGTAGACTATATTTTTTTTTTCTTCGATTTTACCTTTTTTCTCCGAAACTATTAAAAAAAGAGAGATAATATTCTAGGAGTCTGTAGACTAGGCAAAGAGTGTTCCAAAAATGTAAAAAAATATAGGGTGTTCCATTTTAAAAAATTCAACTTTTATGCGCCACTATTTTTGTAACACCCTGTATAATCAAGAATATTTTCAAAATGTGCTCTCTAATCAACAGCATATAGTGGCTTTTAAATATTTTTTCTAAAATAAATGGTTTAGGTATAATAAAAGACGGGAGCTGAGCTGCAGGACCCTGTATATTAGCCCATTTTTCTAAAAGAAAGGCGTCCTTTACGTTATAGGTTCCTCTGTTAGTATGGAGTGATATATCATGACTCTCAATTATTTTTATGGCATCTTTTTCTTCATAAAACATCTCGTCTTTTTTTGTGGCCACTTCCACTTCGTTCCATTGCATTCACTTTATAAGTAACGCCACCAGTTTCATTCTCATTTATCTCAGTCACAATTCTTGGATAGTATTTCTTGTCATACTTTACAATGACATAGTCCTTCATGAAGAAAAGCGACATCTAACGGATGGAGCAGATGGGTTGAATTCGGGCGAAGAAAGCGACATCTAACGGATGGAGCAGATGGGTTGAATTCGGGATAAGACACACAAACCTAATATTATTTTGCTCACATAATTTTAGGGTTTTTATAGTTACATGTGAACTAAGGTTATCTTCGATGACAACTTTTTTTTCCTTCCTTTTTATTTAATACGGGTAAGAGGTGGTTCTCGAACCAGTCGTCAAATATTTCTATATATATTTTATCTATACATCCACTTTTTAAACATTAAGCCTGGAGGAGCTTGTACATCCAGTCGGACCACTTATTTTTACCCTTCAAAATGATGTAAGGTGGCAGCAATTCTCCTGATGCACTTTTTTCTTTTGAGGCTGATCGTGAAAACCAGACTCATCAAAATTAAATATATATTTGCTTCGTCTACTTAAGCTCGTTTTCGGGAAATATTGGCAGCAAAGGTCTGTTTAATTATTTGATGTCTTTCAAGGAACAACTTTCCCTATTCCCATCCTGGTTTGTTATTGGTAAAAGTTGGTATATTCCGATCAGTATTATCCAAGTAACTTTTAATTATATAACGGACATCATAAAGAGTAAATGCGAGACCCTGCTGACTTGTGGCTAACAATTATTTCTTCTTCCTCCTTGGTGAGTGCGTTTGGACGTCCTCCTTCTTTTTTGTGTTTTCCTTTTAGCTTGTTTTTAAGAGTGGATTGTGGTATGTTATAAACTTTTGCAGCTTCTCGTTGACCTAGAACACCAGTTCTTATTTTTTCAAGGGCTTCTTGAAGCTTCTCGGCTGTGTAATTCCATTTGGTACCATAGCGACGTATTCCAGATAACGTGGTAAGTTTTTTTCGAGGCATTATAGAACCTAAAATAAAAATATATATGCTTAGAATGTCAGAAAAATAAATCAAAATTCAAAGCGGGTAACATTGGCCCAGGCCAGGGTAACATTGGCCCGGTCCAAAGTTACCCATAAATTTAAGCTAGGTTGATAACATTTTAAAATATAGCATTATTTACGTAAAAACTAAACGATCTTACCCTTATTAATTGTAATTAATTCATCGATATCTTTGAAACTAGGTATTAAGGATAAAAATGCATTTTTCATAAGTATGCGAAATTTTTATTATTTCCTATAATAGAATAACCACTTTGTAAATTTTAAAATCATGGAATTTTTCCGCATTTACTGGAATTATTTAAAATTTAATTCGTCCACGATAAGTTGCAAAAAACATACGCTATTCACATATGCATACGGGGCACATAACATTACCATAAGTTCTATTCCCGAGAAAACTTTGGGTATTTTTAACGTGATTTTAAACGCATTATTTTAGCATATTCAAAAACCACAAACCCCAAATGGTCGTTGTTAGCGTTATCAAGGGTCATAATAATGCCTTTAATTAAGGAAAAATTTACGATGGCGAAAACAAAGAAAAATTAAATCGGACTGAGAAAAATTGAATGTAGTCGAGCCATGCAACAATGTGCGTTCGGCCATTCGACCAATTAGCCTTGGAGGAATAATTAAAACTACCCTTAAGTTGTAATAAAGCATCCACTACTGGTCACGAAAACCTATTTATGTGTTTGCGTTTGGGTTACTTTTAAATTACAAGCTCTGTGAGAAACAAGTAGTAATTAGTTTTAGAAATATCATTGTCTATTTGTCCTTAACGATTTTTTTTATATTTTCTTTATATTTTTTATTTTTTGCTTTTTATATAGTTTATAAATCACTTACATCTTTTCTTTAAGATTACTGAGAAGTATAGTCGTAGTTTTGTACTGAAGGTTGGGCACTTAAATGCTAGTTCGCTGTTTACAGGTTTCAATGAATTGAAAACTATAGTTGAAATTATTAATTTTGATGTGATGCTATTATCTGAAACCTGGCTCTCTGAGGGCGACGGATGTGGACTATTTGAAATTCATAATCACCAATTTTTTAGGAAGGATCGCTTCGATAGGGGAGGAGATGTGGCTGCTTATATAAAAACTAGTTATACAACAGAACAAATTAATTTTGACTTGATATCTGACCCTAGTGATATTAACAATTTGTTTGCTGCTTTTCTCCAAAACGTGTCAAACTGTGGTGAAAGAATTGACTGTAATTCTAACAATGTTTTTAATTAACAGTTGAAATTTACATTTCGAATGGTAGAAGTGGCTGAAGTGAATACGATTTTAAATAATATAGAAACAAATGCTATTGGTGCTGACGAGATTTCTCCGCTAATGCTTAAGTATTGTGGTCCGTTTATAGATGAATATTTAACTCACATCACAAACTGTAGTCTTGAAATAACTACTTTCCTAAATTATGGAAAATATCAATCGGAAAACCCTTGGCAAAAGTTTCCAAACTTTTAATGATGAAAATATTGTATATACAAATGTATACTTACTGTACTACCAATAATATTATTCCAAATACACAATGTGGCTTTCGTAAAATTTTTAGCTTACCTTTTACATTACCTTAGTTAATGTTACAGATGACATAATTCGTACATGGGATAAAAAAATTAATAGTATTTTGGTACTCCCTTGATTTTACAAAGGCATTTGATACGATTAATCATAATTTACTGGTTGCCAAGCTAAAATACTATGGATTTGATAATAGCTCTTTTCAATTAATTAAATCATATTTATCGGACAGGTTTCAAGAGTGCCACAGGGCTGTATTTTGGGACCTTTTTTGTTTTTGGTTTATGCGTCTGATATCTTGAAATTATTATCTGTTTGTAAAGTTCAAGTTTTCGCAGACGATACACAGTTATATTGTTGCTTTGATAGAGAGGATTATGAACTTGCTGAATCATATATAAACACAGATCTTGAAATCCTATATCACCTTTCTAAAGGCCATAATTTGATTCTGAACCCTTCTAGTCCTGTCTTTTGGTATTTGGCAAAAATAATAATTCAATATTTTTAAAAAATAACCTAAATATTTCCGTTAATGGTTCAAGATTAATTTTTGTTGACTCTGCGAAGAACCTAGGGTTAATATTGGATAGTCAATTAAGGTTTAAAGAACATCAAAAAAATGTTACTTCACTCTCAAAATGTTATACAATAACAGGCATATTTTAAATGTAAATTTAAGGAGAAACTTTTGCCTTGGCAGGGGGAGCAGGAATCGGATTCAAAGAGGGCAGAATGCGTGTGTTAGATTTGTTTATGGTCTTAGAAAATATGATCACATTTCTGAATATTTTGGGGAAATTAATTGGCTGAAAATGGAGGCTCGTAGAAACCTACATTTATGTACCTTTTTAATAAAAACAATTAATAATCCTGCATTTCCTTTTTCCATTCGTGAGCGCTTGGTTTTTCGCCATGGCATTCGTAAAATAAATCTCCGAAATAACGAAGGGTTAACCATGTTCACTTACAATGCAGTATATCATTATAATAGCTTATCGAACAACTTGCTAAACCTTAATAGTAACACTTTTAAAGCGAACTATACAAAATATTTATTAACTTTGCAGAATATGATAAATTAAATTGCTTCTCAGTGACCTATTTGGAAGGGTTTTTTTAATGTTTGTTTTTCTTTTGTTTTTGTTAACGTATTTTTTTATTCACTTGAAAATTAACTATTTATTTTAATTTTAATTTTCTTATGTCAACTTTTTTTATGTAATTACTTAATGAGGACTTAAATAGTTTTTTATTTTAATTATTTAATTTTTTTTGTTTTGTTTTCACCTGGTTCTGTTGAGTAGCTATTAAAAGCTAGACTGCGCCAGGTGTAAGCATATACTTAATTACTTTATTACATTATGTATTGTTTCTATATCTTAATAAAACGCATTATTTATTTATTTATTTATTTAAAATGGACGCAAATAAATATTTTAAAAGTATTGAAAATAAATCGTAATAATGTTTATAAGTGGAAAATATTTATATTCAATTCAGTTCAATTCAATTCATTATCTTATTGCCAAATATACATGATTTAAAATTCGTCATGAACATAAAGGTAAGTAAGTTCTATATTAAAGGGCCCGAACATTTCTTATGGAAAATGGCTTTAAGTCAATTTTTCTGGAAATATGATATACTGTATGTTACTGTGTTACCAAGTTGGAATTTTGCATTTTCTATATTTTATGCAAAATTTATATATTTTTTTTTATTTTAAATACTGAATATGTATTCAAATAGGTCGGATGTTTAGAATAATTTTGATTAAAAACTAATGTAAGTGAAAATAAAAATAAACCTATACAGGGTAAAGCTGTATTCCAGAATCCAATCATTTTTATTTCATATTTGACAGTACCTAATATATTAAAATTCCAATTTTTTCTTAAAGCTTTATTATACTAAATCCAACAGTTATTTTTGTTGGATTTGTGATATGTTTATCAAAATTAAAGATAAATTAAGAGATTTTATCGGACATTTTTATAAATAGCTGACATTACAATAGCTATGAATTTTCATACAGAAGTTTTATAACCTATTGCATTATCTGAAAATCTAGATCTAATCTGTTTATAGCTATGATATTTAAATAGTAATGAAATTGACACATTTTAGTTATTATCGAATGCATATTGCCGATAGATACTGCTTCAATAATATAATTGGAAATATAAAACTGATACAGGGTGTTTTATAAAATTCTAGAAAAATTATGAGCTTACTGTTATGTCGGATTCACCTAATTTTTCATAATAATTCCTCAAAGTCTGATTCAATTCTATTAATATAATACTAATACACAAGGTGATAAATAATTTCCTTTTTTTGTTCTAATAATTTCGATAATATCTGCTACTCGTGTTGACGAGATTTCTCCGCTAATGCTTAGTATTAACTTTATAAATGAATATTTAACTCACATCATAAACTGTAGTCTTGAAATAAACTACTTTCCTAAATTATGGAAAATATCAATCGGAAAACCCTTGGCAAAAGTTTCCAAACTTTTAATGATCTTCGAGTTATAAGTATTCTGCTTGCTCTATCTAAAATATTTGAGAAAATATTGTATATACAAATGTATACTTACTGTACTACCAATAATATTATTCCAAATACACAATGTGGCTTTCGTAAAAATTTTAGCACGTCTGTTACCTTAGTTAATGTCACAGATGACATAATTCGTGCATGGGATAATAATTTCGATAATATCGATTATATAATATATTTATTACGTCATTTACAATAAAAAAAACTGTAAAACAAGTGTGGATTGTAACGCAAAAATTAAAGATTAAATTCCTACATCTATAACTTATTAATATTTTTATATTTAGTTAATACATATACAGTGTGTCACTTGAATGGGTGTGATGATGATGCATGTGTGTTTCGTGATTAAACATTCGATGTGGCGACTCTCCGCCATCTTAAAAAAAATGGAAAAAGGTGTCGGGTAGTATATCTTTTTAAAGGCCTTTACAATCCTAATATATCCTCAAATTATGGAGACATCAACATTACATAATTTAAAATGGCGGTCATTGGTAAATGTTTCAAAACCTAGAAAATATGGAGAACGAAAATTCTTAAAAATTTGAGGTATTATTCCTCACACGATTCTTAATTAATATTTTCTTATGAGAATGGGTGCTAAATATTATACTTTTTTATTTACAGGGTTATGTTTCTTTATAAAACACCCCGTAAATATACAAATATATTTATTTCGGTTCTGTCACCTTAACGAATTTCTTCCATTTCGAACTGTAATTATAATGACCGCATATTTTGGAGATAAATAATTCATAAAAAGACTTTTCAAAATATATACTATCCGATTGCCCTTTCCATTTTGTTTTCTTATATATTATCACACTTTAAGGAATTATTATGAAATATTAGGTGAATCTGATGTAACCGTAACAACACAGTTAGTCCAAAATTTGATGAAACCCCTGTCACTTTTAGTGATTATTTAAAAATTCCAGCTATAAAGTGATCCTGATTTTCAGATAATATAATGCCTTAAAAAACTTGTGTATTTAAATTCATATCCAGTGTAATGTCAGCTATGTACAAAAACTTTCGTTACAGTTATTGTATTTTTATTTAATTTTCATAAATATGTCAAAAATTCACCAAAATCTGACTGTTAGTTTGAGTATAGTGGAGCTTTTAATAAAAATTGGGAATATTAATATTCTAGGTGCAGTCGAATATGAAGCACAGTGCGAATTCTTAAATACAGCTACACTCTGTATAAGTTTATTATCTCTGATACATACCTTATCTTCTAGTAAAAAATATTCTAAGCGACTATTTTATTTAAAGGTCTATTATTTAATTAAAATATAAAAAAAAATCATAAAATATGGAAAAAT
This sequence comes from Kuschelorhynchus macadamiae, assembly GCA_030620095.1. Lineage (NCBI taxonomy): Eukaryota > Metazoa > Arthropoda > Insecta > Coleoptera > Curculionidae > Kuschelorhynchus > Kuschelorhynchus macadamiae. The sequence goes on along the minus strand of JAUTXW010005349.1, from coordinate 1,077,431 downwards.
TTTCTGAGAAATGACTTAAAGCCATTTTCCATAAGAAATGTGCGGGGTCCTTTATACAGAAAGACAACATATATAAGTTTATATAATAGAAACACAATACAATAAAATATAATAAGCTTAGGGATGTAACAAAAGGAACGATACGTTATTGCAAAAAAAGATGGTTTTTGGTTTTCTCCTAAATCCTCCTGCTGATGATTGTTGTTGTATGCTTAGTATAGACCAGGTCATTTGCATTTCTTGTAGGGTAGTTGCCATTGTCTCTATTTTCTTTGAACTCATCTCTGTTTTTAAATACAAAGGTTGAGCATTTAAAGATAAAAATTGAGGTAATCATTAAGTATTGTATTTTTTCAAAGTATCCTTGCATGTTTCCATTTGCTTCAGACCAAACATTAGCCTCAGCAAGCGTTTCTGAGCTGTAAAGACCCTGTTTATTTTAACTGCCTGTCGGCAAAGTATGATGTTATAGCTTAGATGTGTTTAGGCTAGGACATAGTAGGTTGTTGTTAAGCTGAGTTTCGTGCAGGCATGGTCTAGATAGGATTTTCAGGATAGTGTTGAGTCTAGCTATATATAAACACTTTCCAAAGCCATAAGACTTTACAATCGTCTTCCAGAACATTTAAAAACTATCCCCTATATTTGCACTATTTCGAAAAAAAACAAACAAAGCGTACCTCATTGAAAGACATTTTAACTGCGTTAATGATTTTTAGAATGAATAAGTCTCATTAAAATGTATTTATTTCTTTATTTACTTAAATCTTTTTGGGTGTCATGTTCCAGCTGCTAGCGTAGAATTTGAAAATCATTTTATAGGGCAATGAATATAGTCAATAGTCCATGAAAATTAATTATTTTTGTTACCTATTAGATTAAAGTTATACATTTTCTTTTTTTTAATACACGTTAATTACTATATTAGTTCAGTACACTTTTTGTTTAACTTCACTTATTTCGCTTTTATAACGATAACAAAATGTGTATTGTTTATTTCCTTGTTGTTAAGGTCAGCTGGATTCATTAACCGATTTACTGTAGTGTTTTGTCCTAACGACTGTTATATTTATAATTTATGTATTTACATTGACCTATCGAAAAATATGATTTTTTTTTCGATTAATATTTCGTTTTTTCATTATTTTGTCTTTTTCTTTTAAGGTAAATTTTGCTTTGTTCATAAAACTGTACCAATTTTCCTGCGGCACTGTTGTTTGTTTGTTCCAACATCATTTCATGCCTAAATATACATAATTTCGTTAAATTCAGGTAAGCGGTTCCTGAGATATTTCGCTGTTTCCTCAGTTTTGTTCCGCTATTCACATATGCACATCATATTACCATAAGTTCTGTTCCCGAAGAAAACTTTGGGCATTTTAGTCTGATACAAAACCCGGTATTTTTCCATATTTAAAATGTCTAAATCCCAAATGGTCATTGTTAGCGTTATCAATGATCATAATATAGCCTTTAATTGAGGAAAAATTTATGATGGTGTAAACAAAGAAAAATTAAAATCGGACTGAGAAAAATTGAATGTAGTCTAGCCATGCAACAATATGCGTCGGCCCTTCATCCAATTAACTTTGGAGAAATAATTAAAGCTACCCCTAAGTTATAATAAAGCATCTAGAATTGGTCACGAAAATATGTTTGTTTGTTTGCATTTTAGTTTCTTTTAAATTATACTTGACAAATGACAAAAATAATTTCGTTGACATTGAAATTAAAATTACGCGACCTTAAACTCTATTTTGTTATCGTTATACAAGCAAAATAAGTGAAGTTAAACAAAAAGTGTACTAAACTAATATAGTAATTAAAGTGTATAAAAAAAAAGAAAATGTATAACTTTAATCTAATACGTAACAAAAATAATTAATCTTCACGGACTATTGACTATATTGATTAGCCTATAAAATAATTGTAAAATTCTATGCTAGCAGCTGGAACATGACACCCATTAAAACTTCCTAAACTAAAAAAGATTTAAGTAAATAAAGAAATAAATACATTTTAATGAGACTTATTCATTATAAAAATCATTAACGCAGTAAACATTTCTTTCAATGAGGAACGCTTTGGTTTTTTTTCGAAGAGTGCAACCATAGGGATAGTTTTTAAATGTTCTGGAAGATGTTTGTAAAGTTTTACGGCATTGTAAATAATTGATTTTTTTATTAATTCTGTGGAAGGAATGGGACGGTATATGTTATACCTAGAGTTTCTGTATGATATACGTGTTATGCAGGAACTGTTAATATTTCATGTTTTTTGAAATAGTATTGACACTGCGCTATATTATTTAGACCGATATTTAGATACATACGTTTAAAAACAGAGGTTACTTCAAAGAAAGTAAAGACAACCACAACCTACGCACAAGAAACGAAAATGACCTGGGTCTATCCTGTATACAACGACATGCAAAAAAAGTGACGCACTTGATTTTGACACAAGTTCAATGTCTTATATCTTCTAAACCAGTAGATCGATTTTGAACAATTTTTTTTTCGTAGTTAGGTAATACCTTTGTCTTTCAACAAAAATGAATCAAATGAAAAATTTCTTAAAGTGTCTTGTATAATAATGTAAAAACTAGAACTATGTTTTTTTACTATTTTTTGACTTGCCTTGTGTATTGGTTGCGGATTCGTCTAGAAACTGTTTACACCGTATATGAAAGACCCTTTTTTGTAAGCACTTTGTTTTTTTATTCATCGACTTATCTCAGAAACCTTATCAATCTGTATAGTTGCTAATGGAAAAACTTAGACAATGTTTTTTTTTCTTAAAATAACAATAACTGGACAAGAATTTGAAAAATGTGCTTAGTACCAAATATTGACTTCTCTATAGCAACTCTGAGAGCTTCTTATTCTGTAGCATACTCGAAACTGGGCTTCTTATTCTTTACATTGGTATACCGTCGCATTCTTTTGATGTTGTGTCTGCCAATTCTGTTAGGCTCTCCAGAGACCGTTCACGAGAACACACCCTTCTTAACTTATCCCACATGTTTTACTGTATTCATATCGGGGCTTCTTCGCCCTATAATGTGGCGATACCCGCAGTTCATGCTAGGGTATACGACTGGGCATTGTCCTACGTCAGGATATGCACAACGATATTCAGGTATAGCAAATAGCAACTAGCAGATGGACTATGTAGGATCATAATCGACTTTGAAAAAACAATTGCCGTCGCCATAGTAATTAATTTGCTATAGTCCGCCATTATGTATTTATCTAACTTAATGATTGTCATTTTTTATACGAAAAAAAGGTTTTAGTGGTAAAATGCCCCAAATTACACCCTAACAAACGTCAAGATTAGTTGTTGCACTCCTGCTGTGGGGGCTCCCTGAAGCAACAGCTCGTAGAACGATTCTGAAATGTGAACAAACAGAAAGCATTGCTCAGAAAGTAGGTTCTGGTCGCCCTCACAAAGCCTCCTCTAGAGATGATCGCTTTGAAAGTTCAAGAAGATCTGTAGTCGAAATGAAATGAAGGAGGCCTGCAAAAGGTCCTAAATTGCTATCTCAACATCGTGCTACTTGGAGATACTTCGTAACAAATTTTGAAGAATGGACTAATCGTGAATGGTCAAATGTCCTATTTACTAATGAATCAACGTTTTGCCTTAATATCGTGTATGGGAGAAAAAGAGTATGGAGAAGAACTGGCGGAAGATTCAATCAATCTTTGTTAACTAAATGCGATATTTTAATGGTGGTTGAGTTATGGTGTGGGGTGGAATTTCAATGAATAAACGTACACCCCTTCATGTTTTTTTCATTAAACAGTCAATGACAGCCCAAATTTACATCAATGACATTTTAGAGCAGTAAGTTGTTCGGTAAGCATGGCAAAGTTTCAGCAAAAAAGCTGTAATTCGGTCAATTTTAGAGATAAGTCGATGAATAAAAAAACAAAATGCTCACCAAAAAAGGGTCTTTCACATAGGGTGTAAACAGTTTCTATAGGAATCCCCAACAAATACACAGGGCAACCCAAAAAAATAGCAAAAAAGGATGGTTCGAACTTTTTCATTATTATCGAAGAATCTTTGAGAACATATTCATTTCTGCTGGAAGAGATCTACCTAAGAAAAAAAGCTTTAAAATCAGTCCACTAGTTTAAAAGATATAAGACATCGAACTTGGGCCAAAAATGAAGTGCGTCTCTTTTTTGGAACTGAGTGTATCTAGGTATATTTTTTGAACGCTTTATTGCATTTTGATGCGTTTTGCATCAGTCAGAAGGAAATTTTATAGGCAGTTATTCTGCATTTCGGTTTTTGTCAACTTATTTTATTGTTTTGATATACAGGGTGTAATATGAGACAGTGCTTTTTTGTATATTTTTGGAGCACCCTGTAGAATAACATAACTACAGAAAAACAGTAGTTTATAGCTTTAGATTCATTGCGCTATCTCTATTTTTAAAGGATTTATACAAACTCAGAAGTCTTCAAAAAGATCTAGTAGCCTTGAAAATTAAAACTGTTAGTTCATTTGTATTTTATTAGCTTATCTCAAAATGTCAAATAGATGTCAAATAATTGAATAATAAAATCCACGCCATTCAAACTTGTATCTGGTAGTTATAATGGCTAGACAAATAACTCCAGAGAATGTAGCCAAAATTATTGCTTTCGTAGGTGAAGACAATAGAATTTGTAGACTATTGCGCATTTAAAATAGCTTCTTGGAGAACAGGATTAAGAAAACCGTGACGCGCACATGTGAGGTTAGGGGACGTTTGACATGTTGTTCAGCACACTTCATAAAGTATTTGTACCAATTTTTAGCTCAACGGAATTTTTCCCTCGGGTTCTCCCGATATTTTGACTAAATCTGCTGGACTATTAGTCAAAGTAGTCGAGGTCGATCGCAAAACGAAAGTTATAAACTCTTACACCAGGAGGAATTAAACTATTAAATATGCTTATGGAACCAGGAAGGCGACGGCGGCGTCGCGGAGTGGAATTCGGTCTACGCGACAACGGTTTATCCCCGCATTAAATGTGTAAATTATAAACGGCCGTAGCTTAGGTAGATAACAGTCATACATGGTTCCCTCGCGGCCAATTTTAATTGGATTATACGACTGTCCTGCCCCCGGGCCACCGCCGCCGCCACACGGTTAGTTTACTATCGGCACCGCCAACATCTGGCGGCAGCGCTGCTGCCTCTCTAACTACTTCCGCACGGCATATATTAGATAGTTTGTCAGCCGCGCGGAATACGGACGATTAATAGGCTAGTTAAGTAAGCTTTGGAAATTGCGTTAAATTTAGAGTTACTGGAAAATATTCCATTCGCCTATAAAAAATGCATAAAATGTGAATATTGTTGAAATTGTATAAGCCAAAATGCTGTTTGTTGTTGCGCCACTGTACTTTATATAGGCGATATTATTTTAACACATCAGCAGAAATGCTTATTGATAATTTTCTTTTATATAGTTATTAATAAAAATAGTCTGTGCTGGAAATTCAACAAGCGTGTTTCATTTTTAATAGGTTATGGGCCCAGGCCGTCGCGAAGCCCATTGATAACCTCCGAAATTTGATATCGTGTTTTGTTAGTTTAATTTCCGAGTAATCGCACAAGAATGGCTGGTAATTATATAGTTAAAGTTCCAAGATTGAAAGGACGAGAGAACTATGGGGATTGGGCGTTTGCTGTGGAGAACTATCTGGTTTTAGAGGGTCTATCTAAATACATATCAGAAGTTGTAGCTGACGATGACGCCAAGGCCAAAGCAAAACTTATCTTAACAATTGACACGTCACTTTATGCAAGAAATTGACACGTCACTTTATGCAAAAACGACTTTAGAATTATGGAATAAATTGAAGACGTTGTTTGACGATAAGGGTTTTGCAAGAAAGATTAATTTGTTAAGATTTTTAGTTTCCTTGCATTTGGAAAATTGTGATTCTATGACAAATTATGTCAATCAAGTTGTCGAAACGGGCCAGAAACTACGAGGTACAGGTTTCGATATTAATGATGAGTGGATTGGTTCACTTTTGTTAGCCGGATTGCCAGATAAGTTTCAACTATTAGAACTAAACTATTGGATATGGAAATAGATGTCAGTAGCAGTGAAAGTGCGTTTGCCAGTAAACAGGATTGTTGTGACAACCGAAACGCTAATAAAAATCTGAAATCGGGCGCGAATGTCAATAAACAGATAAAATGTTATAAATGTAAACAAATTGGATACTTTCAGAATAAATGCCCAAATAAGGATAATAAAGATACTGGTAAACAGAAGACTTCAAACGCTTTTATTGTAGTTTTTCTGAACGGATCATTCAATAAATTCGATTGGTATATTGACTCTGGTGCTAGTGTACATCTGACTGCAAATAAAGAGTGGCTGGAGAATATAGAAAGCTCAGCGAATATATCACAAATTATGGTGGCTAATAAGACAAATGTTCTTGTTATTTGTTCGGGTGATGTAAATTTAACGACTGTTGTTGGACATGATAGTTACGAAATAACTGTTAAAAAATGTGTTGTGTGTTTCCCAATTGACAACGAATTTATTATCGGTAAGTCAACTGATAAGAAATGGTAACACTGTTAAGTTTATGAATAATCGCTGTCAGATTTTCAATAACCAAAATAATTTAGTTAGAACAGCTGATTTAAAGGATGGGGTATATAAGCTAAACACATTGACTGTTGATACGTGTTTATTATCGACGAAATCGGTTATTTCAGGAGAAGTTTGGCATCGTCGTTTTGGGCACCTTAATAGTGCTTACCTGAATAAAATGGAGGATGGTATTGTCGAGGGACTTAATTATCAAGGTGTTCTAGATATAGGGCTGAAAAATTGTGGAATATGCTGCGAGGGTAAACAACCTAGATTACCATTTAAGAATAAGGGTCACAGGGCTAAAGATATTTTGGAAATAGTACATACAGATTTATGTGGTCCAATGAACACTGTGTCTCTTGGAGGATCAAAATATTTCATAATTTTTGAGGATGACTTTAGCCATATGGTTTTTGTTTATTTTGTAAAGACAAAAGACCAAGTGTTTGATTGTTTCAAAAATTTTAAAAACATGGTCGAAAATCAACAAGGCAAAAAGATTAAAACCTTGAGATCAGACAATGGGGAGAGTTTTGTAACAGGGAGTTAGACAAATTTTTAAAAACCTGTGGAATTATCCTTCAAAAAACAAACCCATATACGCCTGAACAAAACGGAATGGCAGAACGGATAAATAGGACTGTAGTTGAAAAATCTAAGTGTATGCTGTTTGATGCGAACCTTGAACAGAAATTTTGGGCAGAAGCAGTTCACACTGCAGTCTATTTACGAAACCGGTCATTAGCTTCTGGAATTGATAAAACTCCATTCGAACTGTGGACAGGCATGGTGCCTGATGTGAAAAATCTCAGAATTTTTGGCAGCACATTAATAGTACATGTTCCCAAAGAAAAACGCTTAAAATGGGACAAGAAGGCTGTTAAATGTATTTTAGTAGGGTACGATGATGAAATTAAAGGTTATCGAGTATATAATGCTACGAAAAATACAATATTTCTCGAGTCGAGATGTGACCACAATGGAAAATATCAAAGATAAAGAGAACATCATGGTGAACAGTATGGCAAACACAGAAACAGATAATACTGACCTAATATCAGTTCCAGTGGGAGATCATGTTGCAAATGGAATAATTGAGGATGACTTACTCTCTAATAGCTCAGGTGAACTTTGGGAGAATGCTGTCAGTAATGACAGTGTTGATTCGTCTCCTGATGAAGAGGCTCCTATTGTATTAAGAAGATCTGAGAGAGTGCGAAAACCAAGAAATTTTGAAAATGGTTTTAGTTGCATTTACTCAGAAAATTCTGATGTGAACACTGATCCGGAAACTGTTAAAGAGGCTTTATCACAACCTGATGGTGACCAGTGGAGAAGGGCAATGGAAGAAGAGCTGCAATCTTTCGAGGAAAACCAAGCATGGGAGCTGGTTGACATTCCTCAAGAACAGACAATTGTGCAGTGCAAGTGGGTGTTTAAAAAGAAAATTGATTGTGCGGTACCGTGCTAGGTTAGTTGCGAAGGGTTTTTCCCAAAAACCAGGTATCGATTTTGATGAAACCTTTTCACCTGTTGTAAGACATTCCACCCTTAGATTGTTAATAGCCTTATCTGTGAAATTAGAATTAGATATCATACATTTAGATGTTACCACCGCTTTTTTGAATGGCATTCTAGAAGAAAATGTTTTTATGATGTTACCAGAGGGATTTAAAACTCATGATAAAAATAAAATTTTGAAATTGAATAATGGATGGACTTAAGCAGTCTGCTAGGGCATGGTACATAAAAGTTGACGTTGTTCTTAAGAATTTAGGTTATAAGAAATCTGATCATGAACCTTGTTTGTTTACTAAGAGCAGAGGTAATTTGTTGACTTTTATAACAGTATACGTCGATGATTTTTTTATTTTTTCCAATGATAACATCGAAACAAATAATGTAAAACTTGAGTTAGGGCAACATTTTAAGATTAAGGACTTAGGGCAAGTTGAGCAATATCTCGGTATGAGAGTTAGTATTGATAAAAACAAGAAAACGATTTGTTTAGATCAAGAGCAATATATAAATCAACTTTTAAAACGATTTAATATGTTGGATTCCAAGACTGTTTGTACGCCTATAGAAGTCAATGTAAATCTTACAAAAACAGAAAAGCCATGTAAGCCATATTAGCAACTGATCGGTTCTTTGATGTATCTGTTTTTACTAGACCTGATATAGCATTTTCGGTAAGTTATCTGAGTCAATTTAATAATTGTTTCGACGAAACTCACTGGAAACAAGCTAAGCGCGTTTTAAGGTATTTAAAACACACTAAGCATTATGGATTAAAGTTTTGTAAAGATAATACGGAATTAGAAGGTTTTGCTGACGCAGATTGGGCTGCAGACTCGAATGGTCGCAAACATACACAGGATATTGTTTTAAACTTTGTGGTTCCGTAATATCATGGGAATGTAGAAAACAAAAGACTGTAGAGCTATCAAGCACTGAGGCAGAATACATGGCGGTCTCAGAAGCTACAAAAGAGGCTATTTACTTAAGAAATTTAATAGCTAAGTTAACAGAAGTTGTTAGTTGTATTAGAATATTCAATGACAATCAGAGCGCAATTAAATTGTCTGCTAATTCAATGTACCATAAGAGGACAAAACACATTGACAGGCGTCATCATTTTATTCGGGATGCAATTTCTGATAACTTAGTAGAAGTTAAGTATTTAGATACAGCGAACATGCCAGCCGATATTCTTACAAAGGGTTTGGCATCACTTAAACATTATAAGTTTTTGGATTTGTTGGGTATAACACACCCATTAAAGTAAATTTTTAATCATCATTTTGTGTTAGTGGGAGTGTTGAAATTGTATAACCCAAAATGCTGTTTGTTGTTGCGCCACTGTACTTTATATAGGCGATATTATTTTAACACATCAGCAGAAATGCTTATTGATAATTTTCTCTTATATAGTTATTAATAAAATTAGTCTGTGCTGGAAATTCAACAAGCGTGTTTCATTTTTAATAAATATTGTATTAACATATTACAACCAAATAACTCACTCTTCACATCATCATAATGTGCTGAATTCAAATATAAGCTTATTTTTACTCATCATCCACCTACAAGCTTTTAGGGGAGGGAAGAAGAATATAAAATATGACAAACCCAAACCATACACTGAAAAAAAATAAATCATTTCATTTGAACAAGAGTGGAGTTTAGTGGAACAAATATTTGTTTCCTAAAGGCTAAACAAATATTTATTTAAAAATTGTCAACAATTTGTTTGAACTAATTTCATTTATTTAAATTAATGTATGTTAAACAAATGATTATGTTTAACCCACATAAAGTTTTGTTTTGTATAAATAGGAACCTATATACAATAATCATGTGAAGAGTATGCACGCGTTTAAGAGCTCCGAAGTAATTTGTTCTTTTCGTGTTGTAATAGTTTAAATCTATGTACTGTTTTATGTGTATCTGTTCGTGAAAATTGTGCCAATGTAACTGAGTTATTTTCAAATCTGTACGCATTCAATTATCCGCGTAAAACATGAAAAACTATCGTCCAAATCTTTCTAATTTCTATAGTAAAGAAACTCTGTTTATGGTAGTATTGTTTTGCTTATCAGCATTAACGACAAAAAAGGGGTCTTGAAAACTTTGGAAAGAAACAATTGTGTCAGCATCGTTCAAAGTAAAGGATAAATAGTGCAGTATTATAATAAATTGGAATAAATAGTGCTTTACCCAAAGGATCAGTGCTCGCTTGACATGCATAAATATATCTATACCAGGGACATTTAAAAATTTATTGTAGCTTGTTGAAATTAATTTTTTCTCCAATCTCTTAACGAGTTGGATATTTTGAGCATGGGTGAACCAAGTACAAATTTACGAAGACTTTTAAGGTCAACATCCAGAAAAAGTCCTTTAATTACTGAACATGTAGAAAAAAAATCGTATAACATGAGCTATACTAGTATTACTTGTGATGAAGCTGAATGTAATGAGAACAAAGATACACAAGAAAATATAATTTTATCGTTACAAAATAAATGGGCTGACAGACACTCTAAGATTGAACTCTTGGAGCATGAAAATGAGAAAAACAAAAAAAAGGTCGACATTTTATTAAGGGACCTAAAACACAAAAAGGACGAAATTACACAACAAAATGATAAAATGATTCAAAACTCAAGCAATAAATCAAAGGCAAAGTGGCAAATTATAAAAACGTTACAAAATAAAAACAATTCTTATACGGCACTGAAAATAATTGAAAACGGCGAAAGAGTTCCGGATAATCTAGTTGCAAGTAATTTTAATTATCAATTTACTAATGTACCTCTTAGTAATAATAATATCGACAGGACATTTCTTGATAACTGCGTACCGCCTTGTGTAAATACATTTTTTCTTTCTCCCATTTGTAAACCAGATGTTTTATCATATTTGTTGTAAACCTTAAGAACTCATATGCCTCAGGACATGATGGCATATCCAATAATTTGTTGAAAAAGTGGGGTTTTGCTTTGTGTGATGTTTTAACGTACTTGATAAATCTCTCAGCGCAGTATGTAATATTTTCTGAGCAATTGAAGTTTGCAACTGTCATTCCACTTTATAAAAAGGGGGATCCTAGTGATTATTCAAATTATAGAGGCATAAGTCTATTAACAAGCATTTTTAAAATTTTTGAGTTCAATTTGAAACATCAATTATTTCATTTTTTTAATAAAAATAACATTATTAGCGTTTCTCAACATGGTTTTACGGAATCAAGCAGTACAGAAAGTGCCCTTTGTGATTTCCAATCGACAGTTGTCGATACAATTGATAAACATCTTTATGTATTGGGTTTATTTGTGGATTTCTCCCGAGCATTTGATATGGTTAGCCATGAACTATTATTAATAAAGTTGCATCGATATGGCATTAGAGGACAGGCATGGAAGCTCATGGAGTCTTATTTGGGTGGACGTCAACAATGTGTTGTGGTGAATGGGATGGGAAGCGACTCATTGCCAGTAAATCAGGGTGTTCCCCAAGGTTCAGTCCTTAGTCCACTACTATATCTTATTTATTCTAATGATCTCACTTCCTACTTAATGAATATGTCCACTGGTATTTCTGTCATATCATATGCAGATGATACAAACATTGTGATCGTGGAAAAGAGTGCACTATCTCTCAAAAGAACAGCAGATTTGGTTTATGATGGTATTAAGTTGTGGTCCAAAAAAAAATGGTTTGGTTATAAATCAAAGCAAAACAAATTTCGTCGTATTTTCAAATAAAAAACAAAAAAATGACAATTTTTTACTTCATGGATCTGACCTTGATCTTATTACACCTTCCAAGTCCTCAGTAATGTTGGGCTTGGAAATTGATGAAAACCTAAGATGGGGAAATCATATAGAAAGTCTATGCATACGGTTAAGAAAAAATTGTTATGGTTTGAATTCATTGTCAAATTACTGTAGTCAAAATGCTATGATGTCGGTATATTATTCTAATATCCACTCTCACCTGTCCTATGGCATCATAAATTGGGGCTCAAGCTCGGACGTGACAAGAGTCTTTTGGCTTCAAAAATATGCTATTCGAATTTTGTGTGGTCTTTCATGTACAGATTCGTGTCGAGACTATTTCAAGCAATTAAAAATATTGACCTTGGCTGGAATTTACATATTTAAAGTTTCTGTTTTTGCATATTAGAATATTAAAAAACCTCAAAGCAATCGCGCTTCACATGGTTACAGTACTAGAAATAAAACATTACTTCTACCTAATTTACATAATTCCACAGTTTTCCAAAAAAATGTTATATATAATGCATGTAGGTTTTTTAGTAAATTAAATAACGATATTAAAGATGCTGATAATCTTAAATCCTTCAAACGTAAATTAAAAAAATATCTAGTGGAGGGTAATTTTTATACTGTGCAAGAGTTCTTAAATTAGTTTTTAGTTTAGTTTTTTTTTGTTGTTTTTAAAAATGCACGCGTCTAATGTACTATTTGTATTGTTCCTTTTTTAGTGATCATTTATGTACTGACCTGTAACTTTTATGACGATGTACTTTTATAAGTAGGTATACTAGATTTACTCTTTGTGACGTTTTCTCCAATTGCTGATTGCATATTATGTACATCTGTTTTATTGGTGAAATAAAATTATTATTATTATTATTATTATTATAAAGAATTGTTTGTTTCAAATATATATTTTTTAAATTAAAAATCAGATGTTCCCTTCTTACTTATTGGACAGAGTTAATTATAGTTATAACATACATCAATATTTAACCCGTTCTAGTAACGGTTTTTTCATTCAGCAAGTTTCAAGTAGCCATTCTCAAAATTCAGTATTATTTTAAAGGACTAAATAGTTTTAATCAGCTACCTAATAATATAAAATCTAAAGAAGTGAATTTATCTAGGAAATCACTAAAGGCATACCTTCCTTCTGACAAGCAGAATCACCAGTAGCCAAGTTGCTCCCCGTTTCAAATGATGAAAACTCTTTATTTAAGTTATTATATAATTTTATTTGTATATTGTTGTATTTTAAATTTATAATATTTGTGAGTTCTGTATGTTTGTTTGAGTCTAATACTGTTGTTGCGGTTATTCTATTTTTTATTTTTTGATGTTTTTATGTACCTTTTTTGACTAATTCTACTGACATATGTAATAAGAACTGTTCACATAAAACGAAAGCTTTCACGGCTTTGTTAAATTCAGAAATTATTATTCTTGAGATTAGACTGTGTCAAATTGGAATTACTATCCGAAGTTTCACTTTCGATTGCACGAGGCATCTTTATTCCACGAGACCTGAACACTGAATGAGTTTGCAGAGATTCAGGCGGGCTTTCATATCCGACTTGTGCCGAAACGTGACCCTGTGAGAAGATCGGCTTCCCCGTGTGATGTAGACCGTAACCCGTATCTCTATTGACATTTTTTGTATGTTTAATAATTTCGATTGATTCTCTAATATTCCGTTTATGAGAGCCTGGAACATATCCTAGAACCTTGGTTTCCTTTACATTTATAATATGGGCAATGGTATGCTGGTGTTCAGCTGCGGCAGATTGAACAACTTGTTTCTTTTTAATACATCTTTCATGTTCCTAGAGTCTACTTGATATTGAGCGTCAAGTTTCTCGCACATACACTTCTCCACGTGAGCAAGAAATTCTATATACTCCTTCTGTTTGGAAAGGTACAATATTTTTCGGGGATCGCAAGCATTGTCAAATCTTCTTATGTGCATTGAAGATTATACGTATGTTGAACCGCCTAACTAATCGTCCTATTGTATCTGTAGTGTCATGTATGTAGAGAAGAACAACACTACCTAACGATGGCTCCTTATCATTCTCCTCTGGCGGAGGTGCAATAGCCATTCCCTCTGAGAACTTCGGTCAGTTTCGATGTTTCTGATATTAGAGAATCGTGATCAGAAATCAAAATAGCTATATTAGTGAGTTTATAACCGATTTCCAGTGTTTCAGTTTTAGTGGAGCAGATGTTAGAGCAATATCCTCAAAGGCTTCCATAAAGATATTCGCTGTCCCTGAAGCTTGTTTATAAAAAGGTCCTTGAGAAATGAAATAAGTAGACGTAAGACAAGCTTCCACTAGGTTTATTAAGGGCTTATCAAGATTATTATGATATAATAAAAATTGAGTCGTTGACAGAAACAATTGTGAATAGTGATTCTACATCTAAACTGAACAAAATATCTTCGGGATCCAACTGGATTGTTTTAAGTTTTTCTATGACCACTGTAGCGTTGCCTTTATCTGCTGGATGTACCACAATGTTTGCGTCTTCATTGCTGTTTTTTCGGCTGCGAAAAGATTCGACTTCGGTTACTTTTGAATTTTTGATGATCTTCGCTGTCACATATCTGACTTTATCGGGTTGTTCCACTGGTGATCTTCTGATTGCTGCTTCTACAGAGGATATTATGTCTTCTACGGGAATGCTACTCGGTATTATCTCGAAATTTTTGGCCCTTGGAAAGGACGGAATGTTCTGCTTCTGATAACGGTTTCGATGACAAGGTGATAACTGTATTCTGTGCTGGTTTTACTGAATTTTTTTCTATTCAGGATGAGTTTTTTTCTACCTGTGCGTTGGTGATATTGTCCAAAGTTGTAAATATAGTTCTTTCTAGTTTGGAACCTAATTTCAGATGAATGTCTAGTAGTCTAATATCGCGAGTTTATAATAGAAATTGAATCTAATGGAACGATTCCTTTTCTAGATGTATATGACCAAAGGATGGAAAATGGTACAATAGGGCATTCTGTGTATAGAAAACCGAATCATACAAATAGATACTTAAATGCATCGAAACTGATCAAAGTTCTCAAAGGGAATGGCTATTGCACTGAAGATATTATCCGTTCAATTAAAAGATATAGTAATCCAATTCCGCCAAAGTTGTTCTTCCCTACATACATGCCACTATAGACAAAATAGGACGATTACTTCGGCGGTCCAACATATCTTCAATGCACATAAGAAGATGGACAATGCTTCCGATCCCCGAAAGATATTGTACAGGGTTGTCCAACGAAGGGTAAACACCTTTATAATTTGTTTATTTTACAAGATATTGAAAAATGGTAAAAACAAAAGTTGTAGGGATTTTAGAGAGGAATAAGGATAATTTATGATAAAAACAATTGAACATCAAATAAAAAAATTACGCGAAAAAATTATGGTTATTTTGCTTATTTTAAATGGAACACCCTGTATATTATTGCATTTTTGGATTCTCCCGAAAATTCTAAACACTTTTTATATAAGATATTACACCTTTAAACCTAATAGTTTCGGAGCTATGAACAGTTGAAAATCAGTATTTTCGCTAATTTGCATTATTGTAAAACCTATCTAATGAAATAGGTACCATGAGTATACGAAAGTTGGTACTTCAGCTTGTACCATAGTAAGCACCACTATTAATTAAAGTGGCCAAGAGGCCGATTTTTACTTGTTTTTAGCTTAAAAACATATGAATTCAGGAATAACGAAGTGGCAACATATCTGCAATAACTAAACGAGTAGATATTAAATAACGACGGAACAATATTTATTATAAACCAAATCTATAATAACTTAACGAATATGTATTAAATAACGACGGAACAATATGTATTATAAACAAAATCTATAATAACTAAACAAATAGGTATCAAAGAACAAGGAAACAAAACTTATGAGAAAAAAATCTAGTTTTCAAAAATGCCTCCTTCAGCTGCAAAGCACATTTGCATGCGTTCTATAAAGTTTTCTTGAGTGTTACGTAACATTTCGTTGTTAACGGCTCTAAAGGCCTCTTGTATTCTCTCCTTCATTTCGTTTGGACCTTCACAAGGCGTAGCATTTACAAAATTGTCGACGAATCCCCATAAAAAGTAATCCAAAGGACTGAGGTCCGGAAACCTAGGGGGCCATAGAATCGGTCCTTCGGCTTCATTATTTACGTACCATGGATTCCCCCTATTACCTATCCAATTCGATCCATGACGTTCAGTTAAAAAGTATGTGACATCACGTGTGCCATGCGGTGGGGCCCCATCATGTTGAAACCACATATTGTTTCTAACTTGAATGTTCACATTTTCTAATAAAATCGGCAGTGACTCCCTTAAAAAGTTTAAATATATGTTACCAGTTAAATTACCCTGGAAAAAATATGGTCCAATAACATAATCGTTTACAATGCCACCCCACACGTTCACGGACCATCTTCCTTGTTTCATAATTTCCCCTCTCCAATTAGGATTTTGTTGACTGTAGTACCTTATATTATGTCGGTTCATAGTACGGTCACTCCTAAACGTAGACTCATCTGTGAATAACACATTTCTAAAAAAGTCAGGGTTTTGGTAAGTTTTCTCTATAGCCCAAGAACAAAAATCTACTCTTTTTTCTATATCTCCAGGTAGTAACTTTTGGTGATATGAAATACGATAGGGATGGACTTTGTGATTTTGTAAAATTATCTTCACAGATGTGTAAGACATACCAAGTGCTTCGCTCCGAGAATTGGTACTTTGAATTGGATTTTCATAAATGGAAAGCAGAACTCTTAGCTGATTTTCCTCATTGAGAACAGGCTTGTTAACAACGACTCTCTTCTTATAATCCACGTTTCCGGTCTCGCGGAATCTAACTCCTAATTTTTTTAATGTTCCTAAACTTGGTTGTCGTCTATCGGGATATCTGTCCAGATACTCTCGTTTGGACGGTCTTAACTGATAACCATTCCTCGCCAATATATTTAACAAATCTATCATTTCGGCTTTGGAATAACGTGTGACGTTTCTGTTCATCTTTAACAACTAACAACTTCACTAAAATAATATTCTTTAAAAAGTAAACAACCGAAAGTTTGACAAATCTTTGATTAACTTGTTGCCCGGCAACCAAACGACAGTATTTGCACAGGTATCTCGATAGACGATAACCAAGTTTAAACTCGTTAAAGAAATTAGGAGTTAGATTCTGCAGCGAGCCCGGGAATGCGGATTATAAGAAGAGAGTTGTTAACAAGCCTTTTTTTAATGAGGAAAATCAGCCACGAGTTTTTTTTTGAAACATATATTTTGTTTATAATAAATATTGTTCCGTCGTTATTTAATATCTACTCGTTTAGTTATTGCAGATATGTTGCCACTTCGTTATTCCTAAATTCATATGTTTTTAAGCTAAAAACAAGTAAAAGTCGGCCTCTTGGCCACTTTAATTAATAGTGGTGCTTACTATGGTACAAGCTGAAGTACCAACTTTCGTATACTCATGGTACCTATTTCATTAGATAGGTTTTACAATAATGCAAATTAGCCAAAATACTGATTTTCAACTGTTCATAGCTCCGAAACTATTAGGTTTAAAGGTGTAATATCTTATATAAAAAGTGTTTAGAATTTTCGGGAGAATCCAAAAATGCAATAATATACAGGGTGTTCCATTTAAAATAAGCAAAATAACCATAATTTTTTCGCGTAATTTTTTTATTTGATGTTCAATTGTTTTTATCATAAATTATCCTTTTTCCTCTCTAAAATCCCTACAACTTTTGTTTTTACCATTTTTCAATATCTTGTAAAATAAAGAAATTATAAAGGTGTTTACCCTTCGTTGGACAACCCAGAAGGAGTATATAGAATTCCTTGCCCATGTGGAGACGTGTATATGGGAGAAACAGAACGCTCAATAACAACTAGACTTAAGGAACATGAACGATGTATTAAAAAGAAACAAATTGTTCAATCTGCTGTAGCTGAACACCAGCATAACACTGGCCGTATTATAAATATAAACGAAACCAAGGTTCTAGCATGGGTTCCAGGATTATGGAGATACGGGTTACGGTCTACAACACACGTGGAAACCGATCTTAACACAGGGTCACTGTTCGGCGAGCACAAGTCGGGTATAAAAGCCCGCCTGAATCTCTTCGCACTCATTCAGTGTTCAGATCTCGTAAAGTAAACATTCCTGAAGATGCCTCGTGCAATTAAAGGCGAAACTTCGGATAGTAATTCCAATTTGACTGGGGTTAATACCAGGAACCATGATTTCTTAAGAACCGTTCACATTTATTTATTTATTTTACATTTTTATTTTTGTTTATTGTCACCGATAACATGTTTGACACCACTTGCATATTTATTATTTTTATTTTTATGAAATATACTTTGGAGGATCCTTGAAATGTCTTCTACTTTTTGATGCTATATCCATTTTTACTGGCCGAATTTGAAGGGATGTTTGCAAAGTGCTGAACTTATATCTATGGAGGAGTGTAAGCACTGATGTTTGTGGCTTTCCCAAATTCAATAACAATGATCTTTTAGGCATAAAACCTATGGCAACAAGGAGTCAGTTTGTATTATTTTATTCCTGTTTGCACAAGAACCTCAAAGAAAATATTCATAACACGTTTATAAAAAAATTAACAGCCCTCCATCCAAATTTCTAATTCTGACGTCCTACGCGATTATGGATTTGCGCGCTCGAATGACAAATTGCCTGAATAATCGCAATTTTGCCAAATAAACGCTCTTATATTTCCGAAATTTACCCATTCAGTTATTATTATTATTTAGTCTAACGGGCGCTCTATATTCCGCAATGATGGAGCGCTCCACAGAGCATACATTTGCAATTAATTTCTTAATTACGGTACGTTTGCGAGCACAAACGGGGTAACTATTTCGTGATCGAAATACAGGGTGTCAGAACTAGATTAAATTCCCTATGCCGATGCGTGGTTGATAATACTGTCGAGATCTAAGGCCGTCTTTTGATTTGGTTGTGTTTGTGTATTATTTTCTTTTTACTTTCTTCGAAAAAAATATTCATCAAATGAAACAATAACAGCTTTCTTGGACAAATTTTATAAACTTTTATTACAAAGCCATTTTTTCAGCACCATGTTTTTACCATCATCAGGGCTAAAATCAAGAGGATATATTAATAGTTATGTTAAAAGTTAACTGTATAACTAGAAAAACAGGGATATATTATACAATTGCTGATATACAGTGTGGTAATTTAATTATTTAAACCTTAGAAGATCCACCTGAATTTTCTGCTTATACGGTTATTAAAAAAAGCTCTGTTAAGAGCATTCTCAAGAAAAACAAGTTTCATGCTTATAGGCCAATGTTTATTTGCATGTTTCAAGAACGGGACTATGACATCCGCTATGATTTCTGCATACGGATTCTAGGACAAATAGAAGATCAGCGTGATTTTCATAGACACATTCTATTTGGGGATAAATCCACGTTCACAACAAATGGCACTGGAACATATATTCCCATTCTCTATTTGTAAGAGCTTGGTAGAATATTTTTGAAGTACAATCGATTTTGAAATCTTGAATATTAGAATAAACTAATTGTTGGAAGTTCTTTGCATCATTTTGCAAATATAATTAATACATTTTTATTTTACATTTGTTGTTAATACCTATCAAATTTAGTCCATAAGTTAACCTTTTATTAAGTTGAACATCTACTACTCTAAATATTTATATGAATACCTAAAGTAACTAATACAGTTATTGATCGTTCCCCGTAGAAGTATTCATTGCGATAAAATAACGCGCGGCCTCCTATACCTTGCATCTAACTGTTAGCTGCACGTGTTCGCTGTGATTTACGACCGCTCTTAAAAAAACGCCGGCTTTTGGGAGCACAACAAAGGAGTGAGGGAACTGTTTCTTTCTTAAACTGTGAAAGGAATATTTGGCCTCAAGCATTTGATTGTTCATTAGAATGATGCGGGCACTGAGAGATAATTTGTGAGATAGTAAAAAGATTGTGGCTTAGTGGCGTTAGACTGGATAAGGTTACTCTACTCATATATTCAAGTTTTAGAGAAAGATTTGGGAAATTATATATTGGAGTGGAATGAACTATCGTGAGTATAGCTGTGGACAGGACTACTGGTAGAAAGAAGCAGATCAGTTGATGTGCAGGAGGAATAAAGAGGTGCCAACACTGAACCCTCTGGAACGCCTGCGTTGAACTGGCAATTCAAGTACAAAGTTTTCGACGAAGACCCTAGGGAGGTAGTTTGATAAGAAGTGCTTCATGCCAGACTTGATCAAGTACTTTGGATATGTCAATGGCTATAATTTGGGCTTCTCCGTGGAGTTCGATGGACTTATTCCAGTTGTGGGTTACAAAGGTAAACGATCTGCTTTGTATCTTCTGGTCGCGAAAGTCGTATAGCTTTCGAGGTAGTTTAAAAGATCATTATTGATATACTTCTCCATTGCCTTGCTCATAATTGGCAGAAAGGTCTGTAGTCAAAGGGAAGCATCTTGCATTGGCGGTTGAATTGAAATATTACCTCCTTAATCTTAATGCTATGTTCAAATTGGTTCAATTGGTATGAACCGCCTTAATATTCCCTTCTCAATGCGACCGGGAGTTCTAGTGACTGACGGCGAACGGTGATAAATTTACATACGCACAAGCGATTATAAAGCCTAGCTTAACTGCAGTTCGTTGTGTCGTTTAGCAAGCCGGTAGCGGGGGGTATAGCAAATTTTAATAGGAAATATCGCACAGTTTTTGGTGTGCTCCAAAGCGGTTATGCATTAGATGACATTGGTTTATGGATTTGGTTTGATGTTTATGTTTTTGTGAATTGTTAAACAGCTATAAATATAAAAATGGACGTTTTTACAGTGGAATATTTAAAGGCTAATTTTAGCTCTTTGCCTTTATAGGAAAAGCTTCAAGTGAAAAATGCGGGCAGGCCCAAACCTGAAATTAAATTAACACAGACAACAAAGTGTAAATCTAGAGATTTTAACAGAAAATTTAAAATGGATACATATGAGAAAAATAACTGGATTTGTGGATGTAGTGTATCCAACCGTTAATTTTGTGTTTGCTGCTTGTTGTTTGAGCGCGGTACCAAAACCGCGTGGACAAAAAATGGAATAGCCGATTATATGAATGCGCAGAGTTGGAATTGTAGGAAAACTATAGGGAAGCAGTGCTTCCCCAAAAAAAAATCGCAAAACATCTTCTAAAATGTAATTTTTTAAATAGGAAACCATTAATTTATTTGATATTAAAAATGCTAAAATATTATCTTAATTATCAAGACCATAATAAATGCGGCCTTGACTCCGACCGAGTCACAATAGAAATCGAATAGAACCTATGCGGGCCGCTAGCTACTCTGCAGCCAAGTCCTGTATGCTTGACTTCCTGTGTATCGAGCCAGAGGTTATTGAACTTTCCACCGGCTGTTTGCAATTTTTGCGTTTCAGTCGCGTGCTTTAAGTGGGGGCGGAAGCTATCGTTGGAGTAGGTTCTTTGTTTGAACGGCTATCTGTGTGTTGTGTGATACGTACGTCGTGTCGTGCATGGTGCGATATGGAAGACAATAATACGGACGTGGATATGCAAATACCGTCAACTTCGGTTTTCGGTAATAACGTTGAAAATGTTAGAGAATTTAGTAAGAAGAGTGTGTGTGAATTTGTGGTGTGTGTCTTAATAATAAAGGGATTTTCAACATTAAACTTCGCTGATAAGCTTCAAATAATTTCTAAAGGGACCATAAAAATGAAAAACTGTATTAGGCATTTTTATCCGGAAAAACAATACGAGCAATTTAAATGGCTAACAGGGTGTGTTGGATTTCTTTTTGTGGTACAGGTTGTACACGTGCAGATTTCCAGATTTTAGCAAAAATGCTCTTTTCATAGGACATTTGGAATAACCTTGTATAGATGTGGCCAATTCAGAAGCGCACTTTAACTGCCTACTATTTTGCTAATAGATAATAATAATAATTATAGTGTGAGATAAAAGAAACACAGTTAAAATTTTAGCTATGGACTCTGAAGATACCTAATTTAATATTATGTTCGAAATATTCGTGCATGTTACAATCTGTTTAATAAATATACACAAACAATGGCCGAAATATAACTCATATCAAATAAATGCAATACGTTCTCTAAGCTTCATGTAGTTCAATTTAGGCGTTAATACTAATTTACTGTTGTGTGTTAGCAGTGCATTATTAAAAAAATATATATATAATTTATTATAGATTCGGTAATGCCCGCCCGTACAAATATTGTCAATAATTTGGGTTGTATATTTTACGTATACATGACGTGTATTTAATCGAAAAGTAATTTAACGCAATAAAGAACGTAATTAGGTTCAAACAATGCATTAAAATGGGATTTGAAACGAATCGAAGCCCGTAATTGCTATAAAGGTATTTTAATGCGTTTTCGGTTTAAACTTAACGAGTACGGGGTACTAATTAAGTATGTAGACAAAATTAATAGACAAAAATATCGTGCATTCTGGGTTCTCCTGAAGATTCTAGATATATTTAATCTAACATATTGTTTCTTTTATTAGAAAGAGTGAAGTGTGACCCAATTTAGTTCAGCACATAGTACATTTAATAACACATATATACTATTTTTTTAAACATTTATATTGCGCGCCATTTTGTTCCTTCATATTGAATTTCCTATCAATATTTTACCGATTTCTACCAATGCCACATGCGATGTTTAGGCACAATTTTTAAAGAAATTCAATAAGTATTTTTCACATTGACAGACACAGCTATTTTATTACGCCCTGTTGAATTTGAAATTAATCTAATGAGTAGTTTCTTCAGGCAGTTTTTTTAAAAATTTTATTATGTCGCCATTTTGTTTTGCTATACCAATATTTATATCAGCTTATTCCGAGGTATATTCCTACGTAAGACCTGCTTTTTGTGCAAAATTGGAGAAAATTCAATAATAAGTTGATTTAATCATATTTTTTTTTAACGATTCTCTATGCTGCTCTGGCAACTCACTGATAGTGCAGAATTATTAGAACATCTCTGAGTGAATGTCGCCATCTTATTAATATTCTTTTAATAGTCTCAACAACAGCAAATAGTAAAACGTTTAAAACACAATTAAGAAATGTTTATAATATGTGTTTTATTACCTGCCTCCATTACATACAGGGTGGTCCACTTAAGATGCTCCTATACTTTATCTCAATAAATAAGACACTGAGAAAAAAAAGTTAAATACAAAAAGTATTTGACCCTAAATTATTTTTTTTATAATATTTTTATGTATACAGGGTGTTCCATTGTGCCAGGACAGTAACCAACTTTTTTCTTTTTAATGAAATGGTATGAATTCTATTCTTCTACGCTTGATTTTGAGTATTTTTTGTCATTACATAGCATACGAAATTTTGAGTAGTTTTTGAGAAAAACTAACTTTTTTGGTTCTTGTAAAAATGTGATATTTTCACACCTGAAAACTAAAATTGTGAATTTTGGTTATGGTTCCATGAGAGTGGTTAATATTTAATACTCTGACCTATCAAGAGCGAAACTACATTATACAGGGTGGTCACAAATGACCATAAAAAAAAAAAGGTTTTTGTAACTAAAAAAACTTAATTTTTTTAAATGGAACACCCTGTATTTAGCACTTTTATTGTGTTTAGGATTTAATTCTGCATCATTACACATATATAGTTTATATTCCAAAAATTAGTAGTTTAGAAGTTATAACCAATTTTCTATAACAATTCGGGTATTTTTATTAAAAATCTAACTAAACCTAAATAATATCCTATTCTAGGTTTTTTAACATTATAATTAAATTTAACACTAAATCAACAAGTAATGCAAGAAAGAAAGTAACTAATTACTTATTACAAAACATTTTCGACATAACCTCAATTCTCGCAATAGCATTTCTAACCGCGTCTGTTGCATTAAGTCTTTCTACCTCTTGCCTAACTGTCCTTTTGAAATCTTGAACGATATTACACCTATTTTTACATACATCGTTTTTTAGGTTGCCCCATAGAAAAAAATCCAGGGGTGTTAAGTCGGGGCTCCTCGCTGGCAAATCTATGGTCCCGTACCGACCAATCCAAAATGGAAACCGTTGATTCAAACAATTTCAAACAGGCACTACAGTGTGATATGGAGCACTGTCTTGTTGATAAACAAGCCCTTCTTTAATATCATTCGGCAGATTGTCAATTAACGGAAATATTTCGTTCTCCAACAAATTTAAATACCTCTCACCATTCAGAACAAGGTCATAAATTACTGCACCTATTATTCGATCACGGATAATACCACACCACACATAAACACTTCTCCGACCCTGTTTTTTCATTTCTTTTACACGATGTTCATTTGAGTTACACCAGTAATGAGTATTTTTTCGGTTGAACATGCCGGCCGTATTAGATAAGATAAGATAAGATAAATTTTATTTGACTACATTTTGATACAAAAAATTTTTACAATTGTAGCACGTCATTTGTTCAATAAAAAATAAATGGTAAATTACATAAGATTAAAAATAAAAAACATGTAGGTTAAACGAACAAACTTAAAACATTTAAGAAACTAACGTCTCTATTGAAGCACAATCACTGGAGAGGGTGTGCATGTAATCACTCACCGAGTAAAACGCATTTTTTATAAGAAATTTTTTCAAAATTGATTTAAACCTACCTAAACTAGAATCCGTAATAGAACGTGGTAAAATATTATATAGAGAAATGTTTAAAGAGTTTTTGTAGGTTTTATCTAGTCTATATCTAGGAGGTCTAATTAAATTGGCGGTACGAGTTTTGTAATTATGATATGAAGAATTAAATTGAAAATTATCTTTATTTTTATGAATTTCCAATAGCTGATAATAAATATACAGTGATGGTACAGTCATAATTTCAAAATTAATAAAGTGTGATTTGCAGTGATCCCGGTAGCCGGCCTTTGCAATTATTCGGACATTGCAACCTTCTTCTGTAACCTAAATATAGACAAGGCGTTTGAGGACCCATAGGTGAACTCCATATGAAATATGAGAGTGAAACAAAGAGTAATACACAGTTAAAAGTGAAGACCGGCTCACCAAATCTCTCAGTCTCCTCACCACAAACACAGAAGAAGCAAGCTTGGCCTTTAAACCCAAAATGTGAGAATTCCAGTTAAGCCTATTATCAATTATCAAGCCCAACACTTTAACACTTCTACTAGGTGCATCATTTGTTTTAGTTGAGAAAGTTATTTCCTGGGTTTTATTCATGTTAAGCTTTAAATTATTCTGGGTGAACCAAACATCGACCCTGTCCTTAATTTCAAGCATCTTTGCATCCAAACGCTCCCTTGTGTCGGCATCAGACATCAGAGAGGTGTCGTCCGCATAGCATACACACATGTCAGGTAACAAATTCAAAAATAAATCATTAATGTATACTATAAACAGTAGGAGCCCCAGGACAGAGCCCTGAGGCACCCCACTACCCACACCACGCAAACTAGACATGTCCTCGCCAACAGATACACATTGGGTTCTATCTGTCAAATAAGAGCTCAATAAATCAAGTGGCAATCCCCTAATGCCATACCTAGATAGCTTCAAAAGCAAGAGTTGATGTGAAACACAGTCGAAGGCCTTGCTAAGATCACACAGGGTAAGGCCCATATGCTGCCCCCTTTCAAGACACTCGACTATACCCTCGACAACCTTAGCGACTGCCTGAACAGTAGAGTGCCCCTCTCGAAATCCAAATTGAGAATCATTCAACATTTTATGGTGTTCAAAGTATTTATTTAATCTTTGTTTTATAATAATTTCAAAGACTTTTCCAACTAGCGGAACAATAGAAATGGGGCGATAATTCTCAGGAGAGTTAACATCGCCTTTTTTTAATAATGGGACAACTCTTGACTTCTTCAATTGAAAATTGCCTCGTCGGTAAATAAAATATTTTTAAAAATGTCAGTTTCAAAATGGTGGTCCATCGTGAGAGAACAATAAAAAAGCCTTGTTTGAAAGTCCTGTTGGGATAATTCCTGAACTGGTCAAAATTTGAACGAATGGTAGTGATTATCAGTTAAAGTCCTTTGAACACTAGTCTTACTAATTCCCGGTAGATCTTGGGATGCATCTCTTTGCGAATTTTCGTTGCTTTCTTCAAAATACAGGAGAATTTCTAATTGTTTTTCTTCTGTTAGGACAAGTTTTGGACGCCGTTTTTGTTTATTGATTACCACTCCACGTTCAAGATCACGAACAATTCGTGAAAAAATATGTTTCTTGGGTACCCGTCTTGCAGGATACGACAACCGAAACTCCCGCAGGGCTAGTGCTGGACTCTTATTATTTCTTATTTAACATTCATGAAGATTTAAACGCTCTTGGACACTGTATAAAGCCATTTTTCCTTCAAAAAGAGTTAGAGGCAACTAAATGTCAAATAAAAACTGTGTATTTATTGGTGTCCAGGCAACAATTTTACTAGTTTTGTTTTTCCATGATTATCTTGAAAAATTAAGACGCGTTTAGAAATGCTATTATTGCAAAAATTAAAACCGTAACCGTAATATTATACTACTTGTATTGCCAAAGACGGGGGTTATGTCGAAAATGTTTTGTAATAAGTAATTAGTTACTTTCTTTCTTGCATTACTAGTTGATTTAATGTTAAAAAAAAACTTAGAATAGGATATTATTTAGGTTTAGTTAGATTTTTAGGAAAAATACCTGAATTATTATAGAAAATTGGTCTTAACTTCTAAACCACTAATTTTTGGAATATAAACTATACATATGGAATGATGCAGAATTAAATCCTAAACACAATAAAAGTGCTAAATACAGGCTGTTTCATTTAAAAAAATTAAGTTTTTTTAGTTACAAAAACATTTTTTTATGGCCATTTGTGACCACCCTGTATAATGCATTTTCGCTCTTGATAGGTCAGAGTAATAAATATTAACCACTTCCATGGATCCATAACCAAAATTCACAATTTTAGTCTTCAGGTATGAAAAAATCACATTTTTCCAAAAACCTGTTTTTACGAAAAAAATTTGAAAAGTTAATTTTTTTCAAAAACTACTCAAAATTTCGTATGCCATGTAATGACAAAAAATACTCAAAATCAAGCGTAGAATTAGAATTTCTAAAAATATTCATACCATTTCATTAAAAAGAAAAAAGTTGGTTACTGTCCTGGCACAATGGAAACAGGGTGTTCCATATTATAAAAAAAATTAAATTAGAGTCAAATACTTTTTGTATTTAACTTTTTTTTTCTCAGTGTCTTATTTATTAAGATAAAGTATAGGAGCATCTTAAGTGGACCACCCTATACTACCCTGTTATGTATTCATTGAATAATAAATGTAAACCATAGAGTAATAAAACCTCATTGGATATGCAAAAGGACAGGAATTTAAAAGGATCTGTATTATTATTTCTATAAAAAAAGTTTACCTACGCCTTTGGATGACCACAAAATTCAACCAAACTGGACGAAATTCCCCATTTTATTACTCTATACATTTATTAATAAAAAAAATCAACAGTATTTAGAAAAATAAGCAACTCCAAAAGACATTCTCTATATTTTTATAGAATCTACCTCAAAACCGATTTATTATAATTTCTAGTTCTTATTTCTATTACTATCATATTAAGAAAAGATAAATGATAAACTATTTATTTTTGTCTTACAGAAAAATCTAGTTGATTTGATTTTGACAAAATACGATCTGAAATAGTTTGTGTAAATGAACTAAACAAACGATGAACTTTATAATAAAGACGTATCCTCTAAGTGGGATTTTAGGAATTACCTAACATTATCGCAATCAAAATTTCATAAAACATTTATCAAGCTCTATCCCTTAATCCAATCAGAGAGCGAGCCTCTCAGAGTGCAACATAACAAAGTTAAATAACTATCCCATTTGTCCGGCAAAAAATAACACAGTTATATAAGTTCTCTTTTCTTATTTCGGAACAAAAGTGATAAGTAATAATTCCATTTCTGTTCCATCTACGGCGTGATACGGCCTTTGTCTCCCTGCCGGTCCCTTTGTGTATATAGTCAGAGAGCTAACGAAAAATATGTGTTATGTATCTCGTTACACATACATATATATTTATATTTTATATTAATATTAGACTTGTATATATATATATATATATATATATATATATATATATATATATATATATATATATATATATATATACCGGGTGTCAACGATATCGTTTTACACGATGCCATTCATTTGCTTTTTAGGTTAGGATATTTATATTTGGGTTAACGAAATATGGTATTAAGACACATATTTTTCATGAAAAAACAATTGAATATTACTGCCAGTTTTTCCGATATCAAAACCAAATTAAGAATTTCAAATGGAACCCTGTATATTATTTTACATAGTTTGATAGAGCTTAGAATTACCTTTTCAATGACATATCACAAGTTATATTTTTTTTTCAAAATGGCGGACCAGGAAGCGCTTTTTCAAAATTCAATAAGGCGTTCGTTTCACGATACCGATGAAATTTTTGTTTAACAAATTATTAAAATATTAAACAAAATCGGGTTTTCAATGGATTTTAATCAAATTTAAAATCAAATTTTTAATTTATCACAAAATGGGATAAGTTTATTTTTTTCTTTAAAATGTGAACTTTTTCTTAAATTTTCTCAAAGATTTTAAATAGAAAGTTGTATTTATTAAATATTAGTATTAAAGTATATCTTATTAGCTACACGAAACCGCATAACAAGCCGTATTTTTTTTTTTTGTTTCAGAAAAAATTGACAAAACCTTGCCGATACACATTTTTCCTAATACATAACATGAAACAAACACACACATATTATTAATCAGAAAATCCTGGAATATTTTTTATTGTTTATTGATAAGTAATTTTGTATTATTTTGACATTTTGTGACTGTTGTCTTATTTTAGGAAAGCGAGAAAAAATCACAAGTAGTATTAATTTTATTTTACCAGTAGATACGGTGCAGTAACATGAAAGATGACTTAACTAAGATAAGTAGGTCTTGGAAACAATTGCATAGGGATGCCAGTATAATTTTCATTAGATTTAACCAGAAACGTCAAAAGTACTGTTTTGTATCGACATTTCTGATAACTTTCGTTACATTTTTACACTGAGAAAAACAAAAAACAAAAACAAAACCGCATAACAAACCGTATTTTTGCTTTTTGTTTGAGAAGAAATTGACGAAACTCTGCCGATATACATTTTTCGTAATACATAACATGAAACACACACACCCACACACACATATTATTAATCAGTAAATTTCGGAATATTTTTTATTGATAAGCAATTTTGTATTATTTTGACATTTTATGATTTTTGCTGTCTTATTTTAGGAAATCGAGAAAAATTCACAAGTAGTATTAATTTTATTTTACCGGTAGGCTTTCGGTTTTTCCGGAAATACCTAGACCTAAGTCAAGAAGTTTAAAAAGAACCCTGTATATTTTTTCACACAGTTTGATAGAACTTAGAATTCCCTTTACATTGACATATCACAAATTGATTTTTTTTTCGAAATGGAGGACCAGGAAGCTTTTGTTCAAAATACAATATGGCGGCCATTTTCTAACACCCAAGATATTTTTGAATTATAGGTAGAAATAATAAACAAATATGGGGGTTTTTTATTGGGTTTAATGCTAATTTAAAATCAAACTTTCACAATTAATACAAAAGTCACTCAATTAAATGTTCTATGCGGTGTCCGCCTTGTTCTTGGCATAGTGTAACTTTCTCAACATTTTCCGCGAGCAGGTTTCGTAAATGCTGTTCTGAGATACTCTTAACGGCTCGTCTTATTCTATTTTCTAACATTTCCAACGATATTACAGGAGTTGCATACACTTTTTCTTTCAGATGACCCCATATAGAAAAATCAAGCGGGGTTAGGTCAGGCGACCTCGCTGGCCATCGAATTGGTCCATTGGTTCCCAACCAGTTCTCACCAAATCGTTCATTCAAGTAATTTGCAACAATTCTTGAATTATGAGCAGGGGCGCCATCTTGTTGGTAAACTAAATCATCATATTGCTGCAAATTATTTATAAAATGTTCAATTTCATTTTCGAGAAAGTCCAAATACATCTCGCCAGTTAAAGGCTGATGGAATAATATTGGACCAATAACGCTTAGTCCTACAACGCCTAACCAAACATTAACTCCAAAACGTTCCTGGAAGGCACCTTCTCTTACTAATCTTTGATTTTCCTTTGCCCAATAACGAAAATTATTTCTATTAAACATCCCTAGATTAGTAAACCTTGATTCGTCCGAAAAAATAATCTTATGATGAAACACAAGACTTATTCTATAATTATCTAAAAACCAATTGCAATAAATAAGTCGTCTTTGGAAGTCATTTTCAAATAGGTGGTGGTGAATTTGATACTTAAACGATTTAAACCCGTGTTTCTTTAAAATTTTTCTGGCGCTTTCATGGGACGTATTGCATTGTTTACCTAATTCACGAAGGGAAGCTGTACGGTCATACTCGATGTACGCTAAAACGTTTGTTTCCACTTCTTCGCTTACTACGAAACCATCATTGCCATTAGCATGGACACCACCATTATTTTCATTTTTTAAATGTTGTACTAGCCAAGGATAATATGCATGTGAAGGAGCGTCACGATTCGGAAAGCGTTCCTGGTATAATCTCTCTGTGTCCCTTGAATTTTTGCGACATTCCCCATAAATAAGGAGCATGTCAATTTGATGTTCTCTTGAATAAACCATAATATTTATTTTTAAAACTAACTAGAACCACTTCTCAGTGTAAAAATGTAACGAAAGTTATCAGAAATGTCGATACAAAACAGTACTTTTGACGTTTCTGGTTAAATCTAATGAAAATTATAATGGCATCCCTATGCAATTGTTTCCAATGCCTACTTATCTTAGTTAAGTCATCTTTCATGTTACTGCACCGTATCTACCGGTAAAATAAAATTAATACTACTTGTGATTTTTTCTCGCTTTCCTGAAATAAGACAACAGTCATAAAATGTCAAAATAATACAAAATTACTTATCAATAAACAATAAAAAATATTCCAGGATTTTCTGATTAATAATATGTGTGTGTTTGTTTCATGTTATGTATTAGGAAAAATGTATATCGGCAAGGTTTTGTCAATTTTTTCTGAAACAAAACGCAAAAATACGGCTTGTTATGCGGTTTCGTGTAGCTAATAAGATATACTTTAATACTAATATTTAATAAATACAACTTTCTATTTAAAATCTTTGAGAAAATTTAAGAAAAAGTTCACATTTTAGAGAAAAAATTAAACTTATCCCATTTTGTGATAAATTAAAAATTTGATTAAAATCCATTGAAAACCCAATTTTGTTTAATATTTTAATAATTTGTTAAAAACAAAAATTTCATCGGTATCGGGAAACGACCGACATATTGAATTTTGAAAAAGCGCTTCCTGGTCCGCCATTTTGAAAAAAAATATAACGTGTGATATGTCATTGAAAAGGTAATTCTAAGCTCTATCAAACTATGTAAAATAATATACAGGGTTCCATTTGAAATTCTTAACTTGGTTCTGATATCGGAAAAACTGGCAGTAATATTCAATTGTTTTTTCATGAAAAATATGTGTCTTAATACCATATTTCGTTAACCCAAATAAAAAAATCCTAACCTAAAAAGCAATTGAGTGGCATCGTGTAAAACGACATCGTTGACACCCGGTATATATATATATATATATATATATATATATATATATATCTATTTTTTCCATATATAGTTATATCTCCCTGTAAATACTATTTTTGACAAACTCTATTTTTAGTTACAATTAACGTCATTAAGATAATTCTGTTTTGCTAAACATCTTGTTTAAAGTTCAATTGCTATCTTCATTTCACTAAGACTAATTACATTGAAGTAAACGAAACATAATAAGGGTAGGCAGCAATTAAGTTATCTCAAAACACACAAATAATAATACTTTAAGAAGATAGAGAAACTTTGATTGGAATGATTTTTGCACAAAAACAATTAATTCTCGACATTCAAACGAGCAACACACAACATTTTCTGTATCCACCCCAGAGTTACTAATAAATAATTACATAAAATAAATGCAGAGTTTTTTCAAGTGGACTAAAGAAGATCACGAAACCCGGGAACAGAACATATGTAGGTTTGTCTATTAGTTGTCTAAAGAATGAGAGTTCAAAAGAAAAGCCAGGCTAGCTCCTTAAATGACCGATTTAATACAAATAACAGTTAATTGAAACAAATGGTATACAAGACGACACTGCAGTTAAATAACAACATAACAGGTAACTAGGTATAAACTACTGATATGTTATAGCAAACTAACAGTAATACAAATTAAAACTTATTACGTCTCACTTCTTAAAATAATTGCATTTTACAAGGCCTGTCTTTGAGAGAAGACAAAAAGGCTTCTCTATCATCTATTTTTTAAAAACTGTCACGAATCGACCACCAAAGAAGACCCCATCGCACATCTCTTATTATCAAAGCCAAAATAACCGTGCCATTAAAAGTATTCGTCGAATAGACTGTTTATTTTATTTTGTTTATAAATAACATACAGGTAGTGCTGTGTCTGAAGTTTTAGAAGGAATAAGAAATGATATGTTAGGAAAATGTGTACAAATATGAGTCACTTATTTCATTAACTTTTGAATAATAGTTATTTATTACACAAAGGATAAAAAGTTTAGGGAAAATTTAATATTTTTCCCACTATTTTTTTATGTGACGGGAAAAACGACGATTTAATATGGAAAATAGTTGAATGAAAATTATCGACGTGAAATTTGAAGTTTTAAACTGTTAGGCTGCGTCGCTAAGGAAACCTTAAAAGTAATCAAATATCTGTCAATTTATTTGTGTGATTTGATTTAAAAATTGCGAACTTAGTGGTTGTTTAGGACTTATTGTGAATAATGTAAAGCTAAAAAATTGCCTTTCTGTCACAAAATGGGAAAGGTTACACGTCCAAGAAAGCTGCGATTTTTACGAGTACACAAATTCGTGATGTTTTAAATAATGCTCCCGATGAAGTTTATTTAATGGTCAAGGTTGTGTTGTGGTGTTGTAAGTTTCGATGTAGAATCGCTGTATACGAATGTGCCTATTTTCCATAATATCAGACTTATTTCACCATAATAGTATCGATAACTCACTTTTAAATCTAATTGAACAAACAAACAAATAAACACAAGTATGCTTTATTGCCGCAGAAAAATTTTACAATTTTATGGAAAAAGCAAAATATACCGAAAATAAGACATATCAAAACATTAATCGAAAAGAATTTCGATAGGTCAATGCTTTTTAAAAATGTAAATTATCAATTTACCAAATCGTAAAACACACGTTAGAATATAATATAACATTGCCGCAAAACAGTTAATGAATCCTAATAACCTTATAAAAGTAAACAAATACACATGTACGAGGTGAATAATTTCGATGACCTTGAAATCAAAATTGCAACTATGCGACCTTAAACTCTATGTTATTATAGTTATACAAATAATTGTGATGTTAAACAGAAGGTGTAATGAACTAGTGTAGAATGTAGTATACAAAAAAGAATTAAATTTTGTTTTTAATCCAATACCTAACAAAAATAATTAAGTTTTAAGTGAATGTTCGACAGTTTTTTTCTCTATATGATGATTTTCAAAATTCTATGCTACGAGTTAGGACATGACTCACAAAAGATTTAAGTAAACAAGCGAATTTAGTGACAATTTAAAGAGACTTACTCGCTGTAAAAATCATTAACGCTGTAAAATCGTCTCTCAATGAGGTATGCTTTGGTGTTTTTTCGAAATTGTGCAAGCATAGGGATAGATTTTAAATGTACTGGCAGATTGTTGTAAAGTTTTATGGCGTTGTAAATAATTGATTTTTTTATTAATTCTGAGGAAGGAATGGGAAGATATATATCATGCCTAGAGTTTCTGGTAGGATATACACGTTGTGGCCTTTTTGGGAGGGTGTTTATATGTTTTCTCAACAAACATACCGTTTCCAAAATAAATAATGCAAGAAGTGTTAATATTTCATGTTTTTTAAAATAGTATTGGCAGTGAGCTTTATTATTTAGACCAAACAAATAACGAATGGCTCTCTTTTGAAGCATAAAAATACTATGAAATTGCTCGGTGGTACAGCAGCCCCAAAAGGGAAGGCCATAGCGGAGGTGGGATTCAAATAAAAAGAAATAAGTAAGTCTGGCAGAAGGAACGTCTAGTTCTTTTGAAACTGATCGAATGGCGAAGTGGTGGTAGAAAGTTTTTTAGTTAAGGTGTCAATATGATTAGACCATTTTAGGTTGTTATTTATATTTAAACCCAGGAATTTAACCGACTCTGCGTATTCAATATTGCTGTTATGTACCTGAAGTGGTTGTAAAGTTCCCTTATAAGATAACGCCGCCGTTTTAAGCATGTCTTACATCAATGTATTTTGTCTTTCAAGGAACTTTCTATGAGCAAACCTCAGGAGCAGCCATGGGATCTCCACTGTCACGAGTGGTAACCAATATCTTCATGGAAGCTTTTAAGGAGGAAGCCTTAGAGTCATCTTTACTAAAACCAAAATCATGGTTCAGATATGTAGACGACACTTTTGTAATATGGCCTCATGGTCCTGAAGACCTTCCTGAGTTTTTTGATCAACAACATGCTAACATAAAATTTACAATGGAAATTGAATCAGAAGGCACGATTCCCTTCCTAGATGTTCTTGTACGAAGGAAAGGGGACGGTTCCTTAGGACACTCTGTATATAGAAAACCAACGCATACAAACAGGTACTTAAATGCAAATTCCCATCATCATCCAACACAGAAGCAATCAGTCATTAATTCGTTGGTTTACAGAGCCCTCGCGATTTGTGACCAAAATTCCTTACTATTGGAAACAGAAAAACTCAAGCCTTAAGAGGGAATGGATATTGCACTGATGATATTAGACGATCAATTAGAAAATTGAATAATCCTACTCCACGAAATGATACTAATAAGGAATTACCGATAGGAAATATAGTTCTTTCATTTATACACGGAACCACAGACAAGATTGCAAGGTTACTTCGCCGGTCCAACATACGTACAATCTTCAACACACTCCAGAAAATTGGACAATGTTTGAGATCGCCAAAGGACATTATTCCTTTTCAAACGGAAGGAGTATATGCAATTCCTTGTTCCTGTGGTGATGTCTATATTGGAGAAACTGGACGATCCATATCGACTAGGCTTAAGGAGCATGAACTGAAACAGTAAAAATTTTCTTCAACTTTCATTCATTTCGAAGATCGCCTGTTACACGTTTAGTTGAATGTGGGGGAGACTTGATGACACTAAAGAAACATGGCGGTTGGAAGTCATCAACGGTCGCTGAAGGGTATGTTGATAGCATGGAAGCACACAGGGCAGAAATAGCTAATAAAGTGCTTAAAACGTGTGGCAGTGTGTGTACCAGTTGACAAGTTATAAACTTACATCCCCTTAACTTTTTTACTATTTATCGCATATAAGAAACAGAAATACTGCCTTATAGAAAATGTCTCGTAGATTTAGAATCTGCACTCGAATTTTTTAAAAAATATACAGGGTGGAGCGAAAAGTATATTTTTTTAATGGAACACCCTGTATTTTTTATTTGTGTTGGAAAGACAATTAAAAGAGCTTTTTAAAAATACACCATTTAATACCTTTCTCTTTAATAGTTTTTGAAATATACGCATTTAAAACAAAAAAGATTAATTTACTCCTAACAAAAAAGTAGGCTTTGGAAATCAAAAACAATGACGTTTTTGAATACGTCGCTTAGTAACGATACAGTTATTTATTGATTTTTGCTGGTAAAATGGTATATTCGACGGAACAGAAACAAGAAACAGTTCGTTTATTTTTTGGAAATAACCAAAATATAGCCGCAGCCAGACGCGCCTACGAAGAAAGACATTCCAATAAAAATATTTCGACAAGAAAAAACATTAAAAGCATTCATTCTCATTTTACAAGATTTGCCAATTTGCAAAGAAAAAGAAAAATAAGTGCGAACTATATATTTTGTTATACATAGAAAATTCGAGAGGATCAGTAAGACTAGGATCCCCAGACCTTCTAGAACGTTTTGACCAAAGATCACGATTTACGCGCGAAAGCGTGCGTATGGTTTTAAATATAAATTCAATCTCTACAAAGGCTCCAAATTTGTAATTTGATGCTAAACAGACTTCAAAATGATAGAGATTTTTTCAAAAATATACCATGTACTGATGAATCCAGCTTTTCAAGTCCAGTTTTTTCGCCTTTTAGAAAAAAGGGGATGGCAAAAGAATACAAAAAACATTTTAATTATGTTAGTGAGATGTACAGAGTGTTTTACTATATTTAGACTTTATCTACTGCCTTTAATATAAAAGATAGAAAAAATGTTAAATACAAAAGTTGTAGGGATTGTTTTTATTGAAACAAATGAATATTGCAAAACTACTAAACACATAAACTTGGTATTGTTTAAATGGGACACCTTATATTTCGATAGAAAATATTTTTCTGATTTCAAAAATGTATAATATGTCTATGTTTAGATCAGTAGTTTTTGAAATATTTGCGTATAAAATTCCAGATAATATCAGATTTGGGTTACGAAATCACACTTGCCGAGGACAAAAAACAAAGCGGAAGCTTCATATGTCTTTAATATTAATTAAAACTTATTTGTAAAATGGGTTATACAGAAGACGAAAAGTTTAACATTCTTCGCATATTTTACAAAAACAGAATATTGTTAATGGAACCCAAGCAGACTATCGCCGTATTTATCCCGACAGGCAAGTTCCTTCCAAATCAGCCTTCTATTGCACTGAAAGATGCGTGAGAGAGCGCCAGCATTTTCAAAGAAAAACACGCCCTATGACTTAAAACAATGGTGAAGAGTTGCAAATGTTATTATTTTTTCCAGGTTGGAAATGTGTTATTATTAATTACTTCCTAACACTGGAACCTGTGGTGGAAGATAGATCAAAATACAAGAGTTCGAACCACACTACACCACAACTTGTTACGTTCTTGACGCGCGTTTCGCTAACCAAGTTAGCATCATCAGCAGATGATATAAACTGTTTATACTGTTTATATCATCTGCTGATGATGCTAACTTGGTTAGCGAAACGCGCGTCCAGAACGTAACAAGTTGTGGTGTAGTGTGGTTAGAACTCTTGTATTTTGATTAATTACTTATCTTTAAAGCCTATTTATTTCTATTTTTTTTTGTGTCGGACGCTAGTAAACATTTTAATACATCGAGAAGCAAAATGTACAGAATCCTACATGAAGACTATGATTTTTTTAACAGAAAATCCTCATGGATATATTGAAATTAAAACTCAGGGGAGTATGTCTTTAAATGTTTGGTGTGGAATTCTTAGATATCAAATAGTGGATCCGATAATTTTTAGAGGCTCTTTAACAGGAATCAGATACCTATAGTTTCTAGAAAACGATTTAGATAATCTTTTAGAAAAGCTTCCTCTTATGCGATTCGCAGATCTTGGGTGGCATCAAGATGGCGCGCCACCTCATTATCCTATTTATGTATGAGAATACTTAAATGAACAGTATGACGAGTGGATAGGAGCTCATGG
The DNA here is from genome assembly GCA_030620095.1 of Kuschelorhynchus macadamiae. Taxonomy (NCBI): domain Eukaryota; kingdom Metazoa; phylum Arthropoda; class Insecta; order Coleoptera; family Curculionidae; genus Kuschelorhynchus; species Kuschelorhynchus macadamiae. The sequence goes on along the minus strand of JAUTXW010005349.1, from coordinate 1,039,715 downwards.
AACCATAAATTGGCCCCCGAATAGTCCAGACTTGACGCCGTTAGACGGTTTTCTCTGGGGTTATTTAAAGAAAGAAGCCTATAAAGAATGAAGTAATAATTTAAGGGGAAAGAATTAAAAAAACGTTTAATGATTATAGAAAATGTGCTGAAAATGACGACGCACAATAATTATTGTAAAATGTAATTTTCAAATAACTATTGATAGTTCTGTATTTGTTTGATCGTGTGGTTCTGTTTAATGTCGTAGTGATTACCGTAAATTTGTTTTTTTGTTGATTTGTTATATTTTGTTGTAATTTTTTAAATTTAAATTGGTTAATTATGTAATATTACTGTTTTTGTTAAAGATGCGAAAATTCAGCTTTGTTATTTTAAATGAAACACCCTGTATATTTTTAGTTTATTGAGAAGAGCTTTTTCTCCTGATCCCAAAAATATATGGTTTGTCTTTGCTCACTGTAACCATTATCCCATAATTTTGAACAAACGCGGAAAAATTATCCGCTCTGGCTTAAGTATAGTAGAAATAATAGAAAGCTTTGGTTTCAATTGTTTTTACTTCAAAATGGCCGTTCTGTCACTCACTTATCAACTTGTTTTAAAATATTCTTCGCTTTGCCTTGGAAAGTAATGGGCGGCTTTTAATTCCACTGTTTTGCTTTTCATATATGGTCGTTCTGTCATTAACTCATATGCCTACCTATTTGTCGAAAATAATAATACCTAACAATTACTATAATTATTACTTGAAATGATAGGGGAGATGTTAGCATAAGAAAATGAAGTAACAATCTTTTTAGTATTATTTTTATATTAAACAAGTTACAATAACGATATCTGTAGAAAACAAACAAGAAACTAACAAATAAAAAAGTCAAATTATTAAGAATATTTATTATTAAATTTAGTCTACCCAGCCGCCTTGATTCAATATACATTTCTGTAATAATTCTGAAAATTTGCGAGTTATGGCTTTAAAAGTGAAATCGGAATTATTTTGATTTAAATTGTTAGTTTCAGCTTGTATATTTTCGGCTAATTCGCGAATAGTGGTTGGTCTATTGTAATATACTTTATTCTTAATGTATCCCCATAAAAAAATCAAGAGGCGCAAGATCGGGGCTATTCGCTGGCCAATTCATGGGTCCCTGTCTTCCTATCCACAGATCATATTTGTTGTTTAGATATTCGATAACTTCAAAGCAATTGTGTGGAGGGGCACCGTCCTGGTGCCAAATGAGGTTGTTCAAAACTTGGAGAGGTAGCTCTTCTAAAACCTCATCGATCTGATTTCGTAGAAGCTCTAAATATCTTTTGCTATTCAAAGTATTCTCTATTACTACAGGGCCCAAAACTCTATTATTTATCATACCTCACCAAATGTTAATAGACTTCCAATTCTGAATTCGCACAATTTGTTTTTATAGGGATTTGTGGTTGTCCAAAAATGTTTGTTTTTTTCTATTAAACATACTTGCGGTGGTAAACGCAGCTTAGTCGATGAATAAAATTCTCCTACAGATACTAGGATCATTCTGTATTCTTGTCAACATATAAATGCATAAAAATGCGACTCTTTGTATTTTATTCAATGGAGTTAAATTTTGTACCGGTCTAAACCTATAAGGTTTATACTTGTAGTGCTTCAAGGTTTCGTAAATTTTCCACCTTTTTTTATTTAAGTTTATCACTGCGTCTTCGATAGATCGTTCTGGGTCTTCCACAAAAAAAAAACAAATTATATTTTATTGAAAACAATAGCAATAGATTTAATTTCCTTACGTTCAAAATATAACAATACTTCCAAATCGTTATCTTCATTTCTAGTGGTTGTCCTCTTTTTTCTAATCAAAGTTTTTCTGTTCTCAAAATTCTTCGCAATGTAATAAATCGTAGATGTGGAGGGAGCAACTAAATTAGGATACTCTCTCCTGTATTGATTTCATGTTTCACTATAATTATTTACAAGAAAGTATATTTTTAAAATATTGGCTTTTTCTTGAACAGTAAATCCTATAGTTTTGAAAATAAAGGCAAAAAGTGACTAAGTAAGTAATGACAGAACGGCCATATTGAAGGAAAAACATGAGAACAATAATTATTGATTTCAAAGCCTCCTATTATTTTTCCAATACGCCAAAGCGGCTCATATTTTAAAACAAGTGAGTGACAGAACGGCAATTTTGAAGTAAAAACAATTGAAATCACAGCTTTCTATTATTTCTACTATACTTAAGCCAAAGAGGATAATTTTTCCACGTTTTTTCAAAATTATGGGATAATGGTTACAGTGAGCATAGACAAACCATATATTTTTGGAATCAGGAGAAAAAGCTCTTCTCAGTAAACTAAAAATACAAAGCTGATGCTCATTTCCCCAATTTCCGATGTTCATATGTTTTTTTTTGATAACAAATTCTGACGATTCAGACTAAATCCTAGACCGTTCAAAATATAACCGAACACCCTAAACTTACTTAGTATACAGTCGGTATAATTGTAACATGTAAAACTATTATTAACATATAAATTTCACACTAGTACATTTTAACCAATCAGAATAGGATTTTTTGATAGGTCACCATGGCAACGCATGTATTTTATCGGAAATTTTTCTCCCTACAGTAAATAACCAACAGCGTGGAGTTTTTTTGACATAATGACAATACCTTTTTGACAATATCTTTATTTAAACGTGTTTATATTCGCAAAACGCACTTGATATGTAAAGCCCTTGTAAAAAGGACAATAATAAAATGTACCAAGAATTTCTGTCACCAGCTCCCCGGCTACTAAGAACCCTAGAATAATGGTGAGGGGGTAAAATTGAATGGCCCTTCCACTTCAGTGATCATCTGGTAAACATATTACGTGAAAAAACTATATAAAAGCGCCGGGGGTAGGTAATCTCGCTTCGCCCTCGAACGATAAAAGTCATTGTGGACGGCCGGCATATTAGGAGGAACAAATGGGACAATCGGATTAGAGATATGCCGAAATACCCCACAGATGACGCTCGAGGTGGTTTCGCTGATTGCCTTTCCCGTGTCTGTGCTTTATTATACTTGGCCGCAAAACCGCCCAGTTAAATCAACCTCGACCGTTTTTCATTGTCCTGCGAAATGGACTACGTTGTACGGGGTGTGTGTTTATATTTCGATCGGAGATCACTCAAGCTTTATTTGTCGCTCTATGGGAAACAAATTTAAAAACAAAGGTATAGAATTTTTTCAGGGTTGTTTCTGAACTGTCAAAATTTTCTAAATAAATAAACAAGCGACAATCTTATATTTTGTACAGAACTAGCCTTATTTGATGAAAATCCGTTTAAATCAACTAAACGGAAATACTTGTTTAAAATTTATGAAATGAAATGAATTGAATTGAGATGAGATGAGATGACATGAGTTTCCTCATGTCTAGACTAAGAGAACCAGCCATTTTAAAGGCCTTCAAGTTATATCTCGCCTTCCTGCACGACCAACCTGCGCCAATTCACTTTGAAGGGTTTACAAATACAAGCACCAGGCTGTTTTTGGCTTCTGAAGGCATTCCTATAGATTATAGAACCCTACATAAGATATATTTCGATTTTCATGCTGCTTACGGATTTAACGCAGCAGAAGTGGAAGCGGATCTTGCAGCCTATGGATCCTATATATCTTCGGAGAGAACGATCCATCTTCAGAGGACCAGAGAATGCCATAAAAACTATTTTACCAGTAATTCTCCCAAAAAAAAATTTTAGAAAACACGACGTGTCCTGGGGAACTAGATTCCTCAAAACTTCCTGTTGTTACTAGTCTTAATATGGTTCTAATTATTATTGCTTCTCTAAGAAATAAAACTGACGAGTTGTACCTATTTCTGGAAGAATTGGAGTTCCCCCAACTTGTTGCAATTACTGAGCACTGGCTGAATCTAAACGAACCCTTTTATTTTGGGAGGTATAAAACAATAGCTAGATATGACAGAAAAAACTCAGCTCATGGGGGAACACTGATTCTATCCCTAAATGGAGATTTCATGTCGGTATCTAAATATGATCATTTGTTAGCGGATAGCTCTTTTGAATTCTCTATGGTATATAATCAAAACCTTGATCTTTATGTAATTTGTATTTATAGATCACCAAACTCTGATGTACAATCATTTTTAAATAGCCTGGTAAGTTTGCTAGACAGTCTACCGATTAAAGGTAAAAAAATTCTATGCGGGGACTTTAATATTGACTATGTTACTATTTGTGCCATTCAAAATTATCTAATTTCTATATTCGCCTCTTTCGGTCTTTCAATGCATGTATCCTCGCCAACTAGAATTTAAAAAACCCTTCTTCTATCTATTCCAGGTTTAGTTTACCTATTGGGCCCTTACCAAGATCTCGCCATCGTGGCAGAATTTTCTCGGCCGCAAATTTCTCAGTATTTCATAATATTTGCTTTAACACCGATTGGAATTTTGAATCTGATAATGTCAACACGAACTTCAGAACTTTTTTAAATAAAACTCTAAGTGCTTTTAACAAGGCCTTCCCGCTTAAGAATATCAAACCTAAGCGGCATAAACCGTGGACCACGAAAGGAATACGAATTTCTGCTAAAAATATGCGCTCGCTCTCATATATAAAAAAATTCACCGACTCCTTTCTTATTCTCGACTATATCTCTAACTATAGGAGGATCTACACTACTCTTATTAAGTTAGTAAAAAAATTACACTAACGAAAACGTCTTAACAAACTCAAATAACGTTTCAAATGAAACCTGGTCCATCATCAATAACCTCAGAAACAAATCAAACCCTGTGACTCAGATCTTGCCAGGGGCTAATGATCTAAATGATTATTTTATTAAAAATGTTACCTCTAGTATCTCGCCAAGTTTGGACCCTCTTTCGTTTCTCTCTCCTTCAAAAAATTTAGCTGATAGCTTTTTCTTAAGTCCCGTTAGCAACACTGAACTATTGAAGGTAATAAATAATATCAAAAGTAAATCTTCGTGTAGCACTGATGGCCTATCAATTAGAATATTCCTGAACTTGCCACTCCCAGTCATAGAGACCCTTACAACATTAATATATGAGTCCTTTATAAAAGGTGTATTCCCTGATTGCCTTAAAACAGCTATAATTATTCCACTTCATAAAGGCGGCGAAAAAACTAACTCTTGCAATTATCACCCAATTGCACTACTACCAATGCTATCAAAAATCATCGAAAGGTTACTGAAGAATCGTCTTATGCCATTTCTCCTGAAACATCAGATAATATCCTCGGAGCAGTTCGGATTTCTACCCAACAAGTGCACCAGCGACGCCATGTTCACGTTGCTTAGAGGCGTCTACTTATCTCTCAATAACAACCACCCAACTGCCTCAGTTTTTTGTAACTATGCGAAAGCCTTTGATTGTGTTAGTCATGAAATTCTGATAAACAAACCAAATTTTTATGGAATTCGTGGTACTTCTTTAAATTGCTTCAAATTTTATCTTGGGAAAAGGCAACAACTTGTAAGGGCTAATGGTTCCGATTCCGATTGTAAGTTGATTATAAGTGGAGTCCCTCAAGGTTCAGTTTTGGGACCTATTCTTTTTTTGTTATACATTAATGATATCACGAACCTTAAAATTAATGGAAGAATTTCCCTTTTTGCTGACGACACAAGCATAACTTGGAGTGATTTTGATACAACGTCTTTACACTCTAGTATCTCCAAAGACTTGGTTATAATTAAGGCTTGGTCCGATTCCAATATGCTTTGTTTTAATGTCGATAAAACGGTGGCGTTATCTTATAAGGAAACTTTACAACCACTTAAGGTACATAACAGCAATATTGAATAAGTAGAGTCGGTTAAATTCCTGGGTTTAAATATAAATAACAACCTAAAATGATCTAATCATGTTGACACCTTATCTAAAAAACTTTCTAGCGCCTGCTTCGCCATTCGATCAGTTTCAAAAGAACTAGACGTTCCTTCTGCCAGACTTACTTATTTCTCTTTATTTGAATCCCACCTCCGCTATGGCCTTCCCTTTTGGGGCTGCTGTACCACCGAGCAATTTCGTAGTATTTTTATGCGTCAATTTGATTTTCGTTTTGATTCGTTATTTGTTTGGTTTAAATAATAGAGCTCACTGCCAATACTATTTCAAAAAACATGAAATATTAACACTTCCTGCATTATTTATTTTGGAAACGGTATGTTTGCTGAGAAAACATATAAACACCCTCCCAGAAAGGCCACAACATGTATACCCTACCAGAAACTTTAGGCATGATATATATCTTCCCATTCCTTCCTCAGAATTAATAAAAAAATCAATTATTTACAACGCCATAAAACTTTACAACAATCTGCCAGTACATTTAAAATCTATCCCTATGCTTGCACAATTTCGAAAAAACACCAAAGCATACCTCATTGAGAGACCATTTTACAGCATTAATGATTTTTACAGCGAGTAAGTCTCTTTAAATTGTCACTAAATTCGCTTGTTTACTTAAATCTTTTGTGAGTCATGTCCTAACTCGTAGCATAGAATTTTGAAAATCATCATATAGAGAAAAGAACTGTCGAACATTCACTTAAAACTTAAATATTTTTGTTAGGTATTGGATTAAAAACAAAATTTAATTCTTTTTTGTATACTACATTCTACACTAGTTCATTATACCTTCTGTTTAACATCACAATTATTTGTATAACTATAATAACATAGAGTTTAAGGTCGCATAGTTGCAATTTTGATTTCAATGTCATCGAAATTATTCACCTCGTACATGTGTGTTTGTTTACTTTTATAAGGTTATTAGGATTCATTAACTGTTTTGCGGCAATGTTATGTTATATTCTAACGTGTGTTTTACGATTTGGTAAATTGATAATTTACATTTTTAAAAAGCATTGACCTATCGAAATTCTTTTCGATTAATGTTTTGATATGTCTTATTTTAGGTATATTTTGCTTTGTCCATAAAATTGTAAAATTTTTCTGCGGCAATAAAGCATACTTTTGTTTGTTTGTTTTGTTTGTTTGAGAAGAGATGAGATGAGATGAGATGAGATGAAATGAATTGAAATGAAATGAAATTAAATGAAATATTTATTTCCTATAATATGACAATTCTAACATAACTAAGAATACAGCAAATAGCATATTTCTGTTAGAGAAAAGAAAAACATACACATAAATGCTAACGGCAATTCTGTGGACATAAATTGCTTAGAATCTGTGTATGCACATACCTTAAAACGCTATCATAAATATTAAATATATTTACTTCTACACAGAACTGAATTTACTTTTTTTTACAAAGAGTTAATTTTTAAATATAGACTAATTGAATATTTATAATTGAAGCCCATTTGTCCTTCCAAATAAATTCTATTACCTACCCCATTAACAGATACCTATTCTAAATATTGATAATAAATGTTGTAAAAAGAAAGAGAAAGATATTTTGTGTGCTGTAAATATAATTCCAAGAAGCGGCTTCCAAAATCCAAATGAGCCTGAAAATAAGTCATATTAATTTGCAAATTGTATAGTTTCCGGTCTTTTTTGTACAAGGTATCAAAGGGTTCCCAATAAATCAGACCAAAACAGTGTGATATACTTTTCTTTTATTACGATTTTTTTTTATTCAGCAACTTTGCAGCGGTCGTTTACCACCATCATCAGGCTAAAATACATAAATTTTATTTATAAATTTTAAATTGTAAATACAAAGGACAGAAATATGGAATGACACTACAAGTAGACGTTTTGTTTTTTTTTTGGTGATAGGTTGAAAAAGAATAAAATATTACATACATACATTTAAATTCAAAAACAAACAAACGTAATTATAGCTAATACACGTTATATGTATATTGTTATTATTAGTAGGTAACCAAGAGAAAGGAAACAGAGACAAATCTTTTGTTTTTTTATATATCTTATAGAAAAGCATGTATTATTATTAATTTTTTTTAAGTTTAATAAAGGCATCAAAACATGTAATACATAAACAATTATTATCATACCTTTTTTTTTTGGAGGTGTGCACCAGTTCAAAGCATACCTTTTGTTGTTCTAATTAGTATGTGGAGTCATATTTCGGTAAAAAAAAAAAAACAAAAAAACAAAAACAAAAGTATGCTTTATTGCCGCAGAAAAATTCTACAATTTTATGGACAAAGCAAAATATACCTAAAAATAAGACATATCAAAACATTAATCGAAAATAATTTCGACAAGTCAGTGCTTTTATTTTTAAAATGTAAATTATCAATTTACCAAATCGTAAAACACACGTTAGAATATAGCATAACACTGCAAACAGTAAATGAATCATGATAACCTTATAAAAGTAAACAAACACACATGTACGAGGTGAATAATTTCGATGACATTGAAATCAAAATTGCAACTATGCGACCTTAAACTCTATGTTATTATAGTTATACAAATAATTGTGATGTTAAACAGAAGGTATATTGAACTAGTGCAGAATGTAGTATACAAAAAGAATTAAATTGTTTTTAATCCAATACCTAACAAAAATAATTAAGTTTTAAGTGAATGTTCGACAGTTCTTTTCCCTATATAATGATTTACAAAATTCTATGCTATGAGTTAGGACATGACTCACAAAAGATTTAAGTAAACAAGCGAGTTTAGTGACAATTTAAAGAGACTTACTCACTGAAAAAAAAATCATTAACGCTGTAAAGTGGTCTCTCAATGAGGTATGCTTTGGTGTTTTTTCGAAATTGTGCAAGCATAGGGATAGATTTTAAATGTACTGGCAGATTGTTGTAAAGTTTTATGGCGTTGTAAATAATTGATTTTTTTATTAATTCTGTGGAAGGAATGGGAAGATAAATATCATGCCTAGAGTTTCTGGTAGGGTATACATGTTGTGGCCTTTCTGGGAGGGTGTTTATATGTTTTCTCAGCAAACATACCGTTTCCAAAATAAATAATGCAGGAAGTGTTAATATTTCATGTTTTTTGAAATAGTATTGGCAGTGAGCTCTATTATTTAGACCAAACAAATAACGAATGGCTCTCTTTTGAAGCATAAAAATACTACGAAATTGCTCGGTGGTACAGCAGCCCCAAAAGGGAAGGCCATAGCGGAGGTGGGATTCAAATAAAGAGAAATAAGTAAGTCTGGCAGAAGGAACGTCTAGTTCTTTTGAAACTGATCGAATGGCGAAGCAGGCGGTAGAAAGTTTTTTAGTTAAGGTGTCAATATGATTAGACCATTTTAGGTTGCTATTTATATTTAAACCCAGGAATTTAACCGACTCTACGTATTCAATATTGCTGTTATGTACCTGAAGTGGTTGTAAAGTTCCCTTATAAGATAACGCCACCGTTTTATCGACGTTAAAACAAAGCATATTGGAATCGGACCAAGCCTTAATTATAACCAAGTCTTTGGAGATACTAGAGTGTAAAGACGTTGTATCAAAATCACTCCATGTTATGCTTGTGTCATCAGCAAAAAGGGAGATTCTTCCATTAATTTTAAGGTTCGTGATATCATTAATGTATAACAAAAAAAGAATAGGTCCCAAGACTGAACCTTGAGGAACTCCACTTGTAATCAACTTACAATCAGAATCGGAACCATTAGCCCTTACAAGTTGTTGCCTTTTCCCAAGATAAGATTTGAACCAATTTAAAGAAGTACCACGAATTCCATAAAAATGTAGTTTGTTTATCAGAATTTCATGACTAACACAATCAAAGGCTTTCGCATAGTCACAAAAAACTGAGGCAGTTGGGTGGTTGTTATTGAGAGATGAGTAGACGCCTCTAAGCAACGTGAACATGGCGTCACTGGTGCACTTGTTGGGTAGAAATCCGAACTGCTCCGGGGATATTATCTGATGTTTCAGGAGAAATGGCATAAGACGGTTCTTCAGTAGCCTTTCGATGATTTTTGATAGCACTGGTAGTAGTGCAATTGGGCGATAATTGCAAGAGTTAGTTTTTTCGCCGCCTTTATGAAGTGGAATAATTATAGCTGTTTTAAGGCAATCAGGGAATACACCTTTTATAAAGGACTCATTTATTAATGTTGTAAGGGCCTCTATGACTGGGAGTGGCAAGTTCAGGAATATTCTAATTGATAGGCCATCAGTGCTACACGAAGATTTACTTTTAATATTATGTATTACCTTCAATAGTTCAGTGTTGCTAACGGGACTTAAGAAAAAGCTATCAGCTAAATTTTTTGAAGGAGGGAGAAACGAAAGAGGGTCCAAACTTGGCGAGATACTAGAGGTGACATTTTTGCTTACATTAATAAAATAATCATTTAGATCATTAGCCCCTGGCAAGTTCTGAGTCACAGGGTTTGATTTGTTTCTGAGGTTATTGATGATGGACCAGGTTTCTTTTGAAACGTTATTAGAGTTTGTTAGACGTTTTCGGTAGTGTAATTTTTTTGCTGACTTAATAAGAGTAGTGTAGATCCTCCTATAATTAGAGATATAGTCGAGAATAAGAAAGGAGTCGGTGAATTTTTTTATATATATAAAAATAGGTATTACCGAAATATGACTCCACATACTAATTAGAAAAACAAAAGGTATGCTTTGAACTGGTGCACTCCTCCCAAAAAAAAGGTATGATAATAATTGTTTAATAAATGTATTACATGTTTTGATGCCTTTATTAAACTCAAAAAAAATAATAATAATAATACATGCTTTTCTATAAGATATATAAAAAAACAAAAGACTTGTCTCTGTTTCCTTTCTCTTGGTTACCTACTAATAATAACAATATACATATAACGTGTATTAGCTATAATTACGTTTGTTTGTTTTTGAATTTAAATGTATGTATGTAATATTTTATTCTTTTTCAACCTATCACCAAAAAAAAAACAAAACGTCTACTTGTAGTGTCATTCCATATTTCTGTCCTTTGTATTTACAATTCAAAATTTATAAATAAAATTTATGTATTTTAGCCTGATGATGGTGGAAAAGAGTTCATCTTCCGAACTGTAACATTAAAACAATGAAGCTGGAACAGCTACGTGAAATTCTAGTCGGTTCGGAGATTAGTTGACTCGAGTTTGAAAGTATTAAAATATTTTGAAATTGTATAGCATGTGAGCTATCACGATCAAGCATGGTAATATTAAAGTATCCGAAGCAGAGAGTGTAAAGTTCTATCAACGTGTCTTCGAAATAGGTGAGAAATTTACTAAGATTTTATATAGATTGTCCAGAATATTTTTAGTCAGCCAACTCTCAGATATAACTAATACTATTTTTTAAATAAGAACATTTTTTATAGAACCAGGAACCAGGAACAGCCAAGTAATTTTTTATTTTTTATCGAAAATCCTTGCAAATTTTACAAAATACAAGTTTTCGTATGATATCTAGAATATGAAGGAAATAACTAGTCCTTCCTCAGAGGAGTTTCTATAACGTGTAAATTAATAACAAATTACCATAGATTAGTGTTTTCGACTAACTTGTGTTCCTCAGTGCACCTACATCGGATAAAAAACCTTTTTATGTATAAATAGTGCAAATATGTATAAAAAATTAGTAAGAAAATCATACACAATGGCGTAATAGCCACGTGGTTAATAAATCGAATAATTAAAAAATAGACATAAAACAATTAATAAAAGCTAACTAACTAAAAAAACGTAATGTATTTTTTTTTAAACGCAGGTGCTTTTACAAAGACTTAAATAACAGAGTATCTTTTGAAGTTTAGGTTAAATTAGATAGACAGTTACAGAGATTGCTAAAACGATGTGGGCGTTGAGATGGCAAGATAGTAAAAATAAAAAATTTGTTTTTATAATATATTTCTTTTGTATCTAATGGGCGTAAAAACGATTATTAAATTAAATTAAAACGAAAATTTATGATTTCATAACATTTGGGCAACACTTTTAAAAGTATTTACCTCTCTTAATACCACATTAGCTCTGTACTTTAATAATATTTTTACCTTAATTTTTGATATTGCGAGGTAATTTTCCCAATCTTCAATTTTTAAAGAAGGTACCAATAAATGTTTCTTATATCAGTTGTGTGTAGATTTTATTTTTCAACAATAGATCAATTATTCCGAGTAAGGCTATGTTTGAAGATATCAGAATTATTCATTACAAATCTTTTGTTAATATGTGTGCAGCACAACACAGTTGAATGTTAGAAAAAATAAAATATACAGGAAATAAAGGAAGTGGCACAAATTGGAGCGCTATAAAAAGAAAATAATAAAAGAAAGAAAAAAACACATGAATCGCGTCACAAACGGTTTCGAGCCTTGAACATACTTACAATGGGTAGCTGTCTATTTCATGTATAATACACAAATATCAACTGTATAATATGTTTGGTTAACCTACACCAGCCATGTGAAACTCAAAGTCACTGGTGGGCCAAAAACATGAAGACCATCGACTAGGTGGGCCGCAACACCTTATCTTAAAGAAGACAAACTACTGAGAATCTTGAGAAAAAGTACTATTATAGGACCAGTCTGTTTATTAAATTTCCAATTAAAAAGACATTACAAAAAACTACAAACATTAAATTATTTTCCACATATTTGACATCTTTTGTCTTTAATTAAGTTTTCTTTTGTCTTTAATTAAGTTGTCCAAGTGTGCGTCTGTCAATCGCGATCTTGCGGGAGATTTGTTTCCTTTCATCAAAGAAAATAGTTGTTCACACTTATAGGTACTTCCAAACATTGACAGGATTTTACAGGCAAATTTTCTCATTTCTTGGAATTGAACAGGCAAGTACTTATAAAATTCAAATGTACCAACACCATCAAATTTTTGTTTTAAATGGGTCTGACACTGAATCTCAATTACTTCCATTGGAGAGTGAGGGGGAACTTTATCAATATCAATAATGAAAAGACCAGTAAATAGAGAAAAATTGTTTTCTTGGGTCTTAAAATCCTGAAAACGCTTCTCAAATTCTGCTAGAAGCCTTCTCATTTTCTCTGAATGTATTTTGTACGATACTTGGGACACTTGTGCTTTCCTGATATGCCTTACAAGTCAAAAAATGTGATAGATTAGCCTCTGCTAACTGTTTTTCTCACAACATCATCTTACACTTGAAAGCTTTTACATGATCATGCATATCTGTAATAACTTGACGTGGTCCTTGCAACTTCATATTAAAGTCCGACAAGTGTTTTGTGATATCTACCATAAATGATAAATCTTGTAAAAAAAAGGTACATCGCATAATAAGCTGACATCTCCTTTCCTTTCCATGAATACGTGTATTTCTTCTTTGAGTTTCCAAAACCGGTCGAGTACCATAGAACACGAAAGCCATCGCACCTCTGCATAATATGGTAAACCAGTGTACAGGGTGTCCGGATTTGGTTGCAAAAGCAGGGTATCTCGCTTATTTTTAAAGATAGAACCTTGCGGTTTTCACGAACTTGAGATAATTTTTTGTGAAACTCATGAAGCCGTAAACAAAATTTTCATAGCCTTCTTCGTTTATGAGATACAGGGCGAAATAGAAAATTTTGCATTTTGGGACCCCCCTCGTATCTCGGTTATCATTTAACTTCACGCAAAGGGAAAAATTGCTGCTTATGCAGTTTTTTACGCTGGATCCAGTGGCGTAGTCATATTTTTCATTTGAGTTGTTATTTTTTAGATATGACCCAAAGTTGTGTTTTTTTAAATTGGACACCCTGTATATTTGTCCAGAAATTGATTTATCCTTTTAAAAGCTCAAAAATATATAATAGTATGGGACTATTTTAATAAACAATAACAAATTTTGCAGTACGCCATGCAAACAAGTCGTTAACAATATCTGCATCCTAACAATAAATCAAAACAAATATGTAATTAAGTCTATTTATCAAAATATGTATTGATAATTTCGCACCAAAGAAGTACCACCTACCTAGATTTATGTAACACAAGAACAAAACAGTAATAAATTATTATGTAACAACCCTTTCAGCAAAAATCAACTGTCGTATAAGAACTACAGTAACCAAGGAAATCAAAAGAACTGTTCAAACTGATTTCCATTTTGTTCTATGCATGCTTCGCACAATTTTCGTATTCGTTTTAGGGAATTAAGCAAAATAACGGGATGATTTTGTAAATAGCGAAAATTTTCTCTTATTGCATTTTCTAAATCTTGGACATTATCATAGTGGTCTTTGTAAATTCTATTTTCCAGATATCTCCATAGAAAGAAATCTAAAATCGACAAATCTGGGGACCTAGGGGGCCATCTTATAGGTCCATTTGTTTCGATCCATTGATTGGTAAAATTATTATCCAGAAATAATCTCGTCATTCCAGAATTGTGTGCAGGAGCACCGTCCTGTTGAAAATAAATTTCGTTAATTTGCGCTAGAGGAACATCGTCAAGTAATTCAGGTATACCTGCCTCTAAAATTTCTATATAGCGGTTGTCTGATAGATTTCCCTCAAATATATAACATTTTATATGTGTTCCTAATATGAAGCTGCTGTCCTCTGGGAAATATTTGGTATTGATTTTCCTGGGACCAGAATCTACTATTTGTGCTTTTTTAGAATTTCTTGAACTCTAGTTTTTGGAATCCCTATGCTCTTTTCACTGGCCCTACAAGAGTTTGTAGGGTAAGCTTCTGCATTAGCCAAAACCGTAATTTCCTCAGCCTCCCGATTTTCTTTATTATATGTTTTCGTACGAGGTTTGATAAATGATCCGTGATTAAGTAAATTCTTTTTTATCCGAAATAAAAATTAAACAATAGTATTTCAGCATACCTAAAAATTAAGTATTTACCTGTTAAAATACATCTCAGAAGCCGCTTCAACATTTTCATTACTTAATATAAAACAAGCTAACGTATCTTCCATAATAATACAAATATATTTTTACACAATAAATAAATACAAAAAACTAGCGCTATATTTTATATACGCGTACAAAATTGAAATTCTAAGAAAGCAAAAGAAAACGGCATCGTTTTGCATGGCCTACTGCAACATTTGGGATGATAATTATAAAAATTAGGATTTTTGTTGTTGTTTATTAAAATAGAAGCTTTTAAAAGGCAAATCAATTTCTGGACAAATATACAAAGTGTCCCATTTAAAAAAACACAACTTTGGGTCATATCTAAAAAATAACAACTCAAATAAAAAATATGACTACGCCACTGGATCCAGCGTAAAAAACTCCATAAGCAGCAATTTTTCCCTTTGTGTTAAGTTAAAGGATAACCGAGGGGGGTCCCAAAATGCAAACTTTTCTATTTCGCCCTATATCTCAAAAACGAAGAAGGCTATGAAAATTTTGTTTACGGCTTCATGAGTTTCACAAAAAATTAGCTCAGGTTCGTGAAAACCGCAAGGTTCTATCTTTAAAAATAAGCGAGATACCCTGCTTTTGCAACCAAATCCGGACACCCTGTACTCACTTTCTAAATCACCTAAAAATTGGAAAACTGTGGCTGATTAAGGCCTCGTGACCTTATGAAGTTTATAATTTTTTTACTGACTTTAAAACACTTTCCAACGTGATCACTTTTGAGCATACAACTTCTTGGTGGATTATACAATGAATATGATGAAAATCTGGTTTGTCACTGCCCGTTTCTCTCATTTTTGTTTGTAATATTTTAACGAAGCCATTTTTTACTCCAGTCATTGAAGGAGCTCCGTCTGTTGCAACGGAACACAGTTTTGACAAATCTAAATTGTACTTTTGCAGAAGTCCATAAACAGCATTGAAAATATCCTTCCCAGTTGTTGTATCATGCAATAGTACTAATTCCAGTAATTCTTCATACACATTGATATCTGTATCCACCGCACGAAGAAAAACAGCGAGTTGCGTCACACCACACACATCCGTACTTTCGTCACAGGTAATAGAAAATGCAATGAAAGAGTCTGATTTTATTTTTATCTGATCACTTATATTGGCAGCCAACTCAGTAACTCTTTCAGCCACATTATTCCGGGACAAGGATATATTTTAAAATGCCTTCACGCTCCCGGGACTTACAATTTCCGCGGCCTTTTCAAGGCACTCTTATAAATTTACCTTCAACAAATGGTTTTGAGTGTTTTGCGATCAACTCTGGCAGTACGTAGTTCGCTTGAAGGACAGATACATTTTCTTGCCTTGGACGTGTAAACATAAGCTGCTGATCTTTCAACTGTGATTTTAACTTATTTAACTTTTCGTTTCTGACCATGCCTGTATACTTGTCAAACATAGTTTTATGAATATCATAGTGACGTTTTATATTATATAATTTTGGGACACCGACTGTACTATGACAAATCAAAAAAATATTTTTTTCTTTCACTTCACAGCAAAAAAACTCTAATTCCCACTTTTCTTGAAAGATATGATGCTCATCTACAAGTTTCCTCTTACTTCCACTTGATTTTGAAAGAGACGTGTTAAAAACTGTATCCGAAATAAATTATAATAAGTACTGTTAAGTGTTGTAACAATAAGTACGCAACTCGAAACTCTATCGCAACTGACTCATAACTGACTAAACACTGAACGACTGAACTCAATCGAACACGGCTTATTTAGCTTCATCTGTGTTTTTGCGCGATAGAATTTCACGGAACAAGCCAGATAACGTTTGGATTTAGGTTTTAGGTTGAGTATGTGTATGTTCATCCTCCTAAACATAGATGACACTGTGTACAATTGTACACCAACCGATTACGCAGCGGCGCGCGATTTCAAAAACGGTTTTCAACTTGTTCGCGGGCCGCATTATCTGGCTGTTTTCAAAACTGATTTGGGCAGAAAAATGCTCACTCTTTAATTTTCAAGGAAATTCATAGAACGAAGAAGACCTTATAACCACTATCAACAAGACAATAAAAAAAAACAAATTTCGGAAGCTAACCGGGGAAAAACCGTTTTTAATTAAAATAATTTACTTCTAAGCGGAAAACGAACAAAACTTAATAATATTTCACAAAGTTAAATTCATTAAAACAGTTGTTATAACCGCGACGGAATAACAAATTTACATAACCAATAAGTTGGTTTTGATTAACTTTCGGTCAGTGTGAGGCACGTTCTAACCCCGTTTTGAGATAAATCCTAAATATTTCTCGCTCATAATGTGGAGTTCTGTTTTGTGTATTTCCGGACGCTTGTTAGCAAAACAAATGGGATTCGGGTTTAGACGAAGCTTAAGTGATGGTTCTATTAATGCTCAGTGACTAATCTGGAACACATTTATTTATTTATATATTTTCTCTACGACAAATTATGTAACGGAATAGACTATAGCAATAGAACAGAGTATATAAATTCTTATTTTATTTTTTCTCGTGACAAAAACTATACTTTCAAAGAAGTCGTTAAAGCAAAGCTATCTAATATTGGTGTTGAAAGTTCTTAAAATCTAAACAAAATAATACATATCATTTATCCCAAACGTTATCTTTTAGAATGTGTAGACTCACATATAAACCTATCAAGTTGCACTCGACGCGCAACGATACATCGCCTTTAAAAGTCTAAGGTTATCATATGGCCCTTTTTTCGTGGGTAGATTTCTTTGCCCGCTTTCATTTAAGTTAAAACTAATAATAATTGAAGCATTTCATTTCATTCGATGCAATCACCATAAATATTAAATTTACTTATGTTAAAAATACAATAGAATATTTTATAATAGAAGACGCTTCAAAAATGTTTTTTAAAGAATTTTTGAAAGCACTGAAAGATTAACTGAGAGGGTTTTTCTATACCTTTTTTTTTCTCCATGGTTTTTTGAGCCAGAATGCTGATAAGTTAATTTAAGTTTTAGACATTTATATAAAAGGTACTTTTACCCCATTTAGACACCTATGAAGTATTTATTAATTAAGGATTCAGGGTGCGTCTATGATGACGCATTGCATTTCAGCCAACCAGAGGCAGTTCTTATCAAATTAGGTGTCGACCTTTTTTCTATTTCTAAAATAAGAGTTAGTCTGTGTCAAATTTCTGTTTGATTGTTGATAGTCGATTTCAAATTCTTTTAAAGTGGTTGATGGGGCTTTACGTATACAGTGCGGTGTGAAGGTTGAGGGTTTATCAAAGATATTTTATTTTCATTATATGATTTATTTGGGGAGTAACTTTCACATATTTTCAAGAGTTAAATTTATGGTTTATTTAAAGATTTTTCTTTTCTTTTGCACTAAGGATTTTAAGTAAATTTCGTCACTTTCTTAAACAGATTTGAATACTTTCTTTATTATTAATTTTAAATATTATTTTTGTACAGTAAGTCATATTTTTTTTCTTTGTTAACAGATGTTTAAGTGTTTTTAAATCTTTTATTTAAATAAACCACCTGCTAGTTAAAGTAATTATATTCAAGAAGAAGATACCATCGTTGTTTCAGTTTTTGTTGTTCGAGTTATACGTGGTCGCTGAATTGGTGAGATAAGTTTATTAATGTTTAATTAAATTTATACTAACAATTATATTTGATAATATTGTTAATTATAATTCACGAAGAAGCCCACAGAGTATCTCTGATTTTACTTATCATATCTTAGTTAATTTCAGTAATGTGATAGGATTGCCCGCTATGTCTCAAATAAATAAATAAAATGAATAAATAAATTTAAATATTATAAATTTATACTCTATAACCCTGTTACAATTTATTTTACAACAGGTATAGAAAAGAAGTAGCTTAAAACACAGTTCACTAAATTGATTAATAAAAAGATCGGCAAATCTAATTTTTAGCACCATGTTCAAAGCTCTGCGGTTTGAAAACGAGTCTTTGAATTTTGACGAGCTCGGATTTTGAAAGACTATTTCAAGGAAATTCTGTTTCCAAATTATTTTGACATTAGCGACGCTTATCACTGTTATACAGGGTGTTGAATAAGAAGGTGCAAATTAAAAAATTAACGTAAAAAAATCTTTTTGTTCAATTGACTGTAAAGTTTAGAGAAAAATGAAATGATATAAGGATAAACTGGTGCAAATTCAACATAGCGTAACAAAATCGCGGTCTGTGTCAATGTAAAAACTACTTATTGAATTCATTTTAAATTATGCCCCCAAAATCAAGTGTGGCCTAGGCAGAAACTGGTAAAATATTGGTAGGTGTCCAATATATTGAAACAAAATGTGTCCAACAAAAATGTTTGAAAAGACACACATCACTATTCCTATAAAAGAAAATATTGAAAATTGAAGAAAGTTCCGGTTAAAGCAAATTTACCGATTTTTCTAGTTTATAAAAAAATTCAATGTTTCAATTATTTAACCGGTTTTTTAGACACAGAAATTTTAAGGGCAAAAGAAAAAAAAATCGACTGGTCTAAACGTATTTTCAAACAATGTCATTGCTATTATTATTATTATGACTGGCAAATTAATTCGGTTGTGCAACGAGGCGGTTTAATTTATTTATATCGAATATCTGCCTTCATATGTAACAACTCCGGTCCGCCCGAAAACGTAATTTAATAAACAATAACCACACCAATATTAATCATATTAATTAATTGACGTTCGAATGAATTACAGAAAATACTTAATTCAATCGAATTCAATATCTGATTACCGCTGAAATTTATTTAAACAATATTTATCGCAAATGATAACTGATTAATTTCCCCAAATCAAATAAATATTTGACAGGTAACATAAATTGATTCGAATTCCTAAACAGTTTTGGATATCAACATCACCATCAATCCCAATATACGAAGTGGGCTAAAAAAAAGTATATGCTCGTTAAAAATATTTTTCATATTTTGAGGATAAGGATAAGTAACATCTTAAAGCCCTATATCTTAGCAACAAAACTGCTATTTTACTTTTTTTTAAATATTTCAATTAATATTTATTTTATTGCACCTTAAGCGACATCGTACCTGTATCTCACATATAACCAAGCATGTAACAAATTTGCGGCAATAAGATGATTTTTTAATTATAAATAATAATAATAAAACTGCGTTTGACAATGTACCACATTCCTAGCTCATAGACGTACTACGAATATACAAAATTCACCCTATGATCGTCAATTTCCTCGCAACTCTCAAACACCAGTTGAGAACGAACCTGAGGACCTTTAATGGCGATTCATCTCTTATCACCGACGAGATACACATCAGTAAGGAAGTTTACCACGGAGACTCGTTCAGTTCACTTTGATTCTGCTTAGCGATGAACCCCCTCCCCACGTTGTTCAACAATACAGGAAATGTCTTCAATATCAAAGCGATTAGAGACGATTCCCGAATCATATTCCACCTTCTATAATATGGATGATATTAAGCTCTATGGTGGAAACCATAACTAACTAAATAAGCTTATTGACGTGACATACACTTCTCGAAGAAAGAATCTTGAAATAAACCAACACGAAGCTAGAGGGACCACAACGACTACTCGCCTAATGATGACCAAGTACAAGTCACACCACCACAAGTCACATCAACTCTCCGAATGACCTTACTACGAAGAGAAGGTGGTAGATCCCTTGTCGACTTGACCAATTCGCACATTCGACAGCTGCGAAAATTCAGAGATTTCTTTATCAACAAGACACAAGCATCAAGCCTCCACCGCATAGTAGCCTTAAGTGACAACATCAGCTTGAAGTCACTTTCTGACCCAGACCCAGTACATAGTCACAGTATACTGTCTTTTCAAACATTTTCTTTCATCATATTGGATTCCAAAATTTTACCAGTTTCTTTCTACCTATGCTACACTCGACTATTGAACATAATTTATAGAGTATAGAGTCAACTGAACAAGATTTTTTTAGGTTAATTTTTTAAAAATTTTATTTGGTCACCATTTTTTTTGTTAAATTCGTACCACAACTTTACCGGTGTATATCTATATCATACTTAATTCTTGAACAAAAATTGAGATTAATTTAATAAGTAGTGTTTTAAGGCTGATTTTTTAAATATTTTATTAAGCTACTATTTTGTTTTGTTGTCTTGGATTCATATCATAATGTTACCAGTTCATTATTTTATGTAAGACTTGATTTTTGTGCAAAAACTGAGGTGAATTGGATAATTAGTTCTTAGTATTCATTGTTTATATTTATATAACCTATATAACTAAGAATATGTGCTACTTTATTAAAAATTTTTGACAAATAAAAAAGTTATTCAAAAATTAGAAACTGGACATTTTGTTTCACGCACAGTGTATATAGGGTAAAAGAGAAATCATTACAAATATTTTAAGTCTTTTAAAGTACGTCATAAATAATTGTATAGTTTCTGGTCTTTTTTGTTCAAGAAACCTTGAAGGGTTCCCAATAAATCAGACCAAAACAATGTGATATACTTTTCTTTTATTACGATTTTTTTTATTTTTTATTCAGCAACGTTTACCACCATCATTAGGCTAAATGGGGGACTGGGGAGTGTGTTAGGTTTTAAAATAATTTCATTAATTTGGCGAGTAAGAACTTCATGTGTGGAGGTAAACTGTTTGTACCAGAAGTTATGAATGTTATCTATTCCACGACATTTCCAGTTATGTGTGTATTGTTTCTGCAACTTCTTGTGTTGTCATTGCAAAGTCCTCTTGTTACTACAAGCAATCGTGTTTGTCTTCTTTCACTTTAATCCACGAAGCGTTATTATTGTGTAGTTTCGGTTCTGACCAAATGCTGGTTTTATTACTCGTGCCTCCTCACTGCTCATGATTTTTTGGTAGAACTGTTTTTCGCTTATTCGAAACAGGTTGTTAGCGTCCTTTCTTTCATTTGACTCTTTGTATCTTCAGAGTCTTGCGGCATACACGGATAATTTTTGCTTCAGAGTGTCAAGGATTTCTGTAAACTACACTTTGTGTGATACGTTTTGACTTATTGCCGTTCATGAATTGGGTAAGACGTCCCAATTCTTTTCTAATTTTGTTAATTTTATTTTCGATCCTTATCTGCCATTTGAATTTTGATTTTATGCTGTTGGTGTTTCCGTGTCGTGGCGGGGGTTTCTGATTGTTCTGTGTTATTGTGGTTATAGCTGCTGCGTAGATCACTGCATGAATGCCCTCATTTGTGCTCGCATTCGTTATGTACTCGGGAATTATATGTTCGTTGATAGTCTTTAGGATTTTATGTGTGTCCCGTCTGAAGATTACACGAGGAACAGGATCTCTTGTTGTAGGATCGGAGCCTGACCATTTGTTTAGATGTGACTTTTGATTGCTTCAGTGAGTATGGTGGTTTGGGCGAATGATTCACTTGTCCTGTGCCCTGTATGGTACTTGTCATCTGTCGTGGGTTGTTGCTGGGAGCTTCGACCCTATTGAGCATTGAATGAGGTTGCTTGTCTTGAGCAAAGTTGGGCTGGTTTGTATGTGGGATCGGTTCGGCATCTGCCCCACAGTCCTCAATGTTTCGTTAATGAATGTTTAGTTCAGCAGCTACCATAGTTTTAATGTTTTGCAATGCGATTGGGGTGAGCTTACTGGTCTTAGTGATGACTCTTTTTTGATCTATTATTATTATTATTATTATTATTATTATTATTATTATTATTATTATTATTATTACAAACTCGATAAACATGCGCTCGTTATAGAAAAGTTCCACTGTACCAAAGTTTACTGAATATAATATATAAGTTACTTCACTCGCCTTGAACAAAAAACTTCCAGGTGAGATTAGAGTAATAAAATAAAAAATGTAATCGTTTTCTCCTCAGTTGCATATTGTGGGGAAGGCGATGTTCGATTGTAAAATAATAATAGTAAAAAAGTTTAATATTTATTACTAGTATCCGACAGTTATTAATTTAAAAAAAAATTAAGGAAATTAATTTGATGTTTAAAAAATCTGTTATATGGACGTGACTATTCGTACGAGATGGAGAAGAGAAAAATATCACAGTCGAAAAGCATCACCATTTTTTACATTGTTTTTTTAATAAATGGTATAATATTATATGTTTATAACAAGCATTGCCATGTCATAATGCAATAGCCGGGATTTTTCTAACGTTTATGAAAGGTACTTTCTGGTGTCCGAGTACGTAAATATTTCCCTTCCTGGAATATTGATTTTTAATGGAGAGTAGAAGTTTTAGCTAAATTAAGCAGGTAATACAAAAGCATGTTGCTTTTTGTTTTCAGTTTTTTTATTGGTAAACTATAAAAGTTATAACAGTGTAAGAAATGCGTTCTTAATATTATTTGTTTATAACAGTGTACATCCCGGTTGGTGTTCGAAAATGGACATACTGTCTTAAGGAGTTTTTATGCGATCCATGAGGTGCATAATTTAAACATAACTTTGATCATACAGGTTAGCTCACAAAACCGTAGCAAACCAATCTTTCTATTTTTAATAAGACACAGAGTATATTCGTTTTATTTTATTAAGCTTATTTAAAGGCCAATTCGAAAACACCATATTTTTTGGTTTAGCTTATTCAGGGTGCTAAAGAGTACACATTCTGAAGTATGCATGGACGACTTGGAAACCAATGAAACCATGTATAAGTAAATATAGGATAAAATATGATATTACCCAACCGCTTTTCGAATAAACTGTCCAAAATACAACAAATGCACTGGGTGTCTGATTAAAAAAGAAAAGAAGTTTGGTTTGCTATGGCTTTGTGAATTGTGAGCTGAAGTGTATGATCAAAGCTATGCTAAGACCATGTATCTTATGAATGACACTTTATTCTATTTTGTACATCAACTGAGATATTCCCTAGTCAAAATTTTATGGGACACCCTGTATATTCACCATTTTAAGTTGATGTGGTTTGAATTTTGCTGACAGACATTTTTTTCAAATTGGACTAAAGTGGCATATGTAGTGTTTCACAAGACTCTTGTAAATTTCTTGTTCTTGTCTTGTTCTTGCTGCAAGGACAAGACAAAACTCTTTTATATTTATTATTTCCCTTATCCCTTATTATTTACCAAAGTGTTATGATTCAAATCTGAGTACCTCAAAACCCATAAAAAGGCATATTACGGAATTATTAACAAAAAATTGTTGTTTTTTTTTATCAATTAATCCCTCACTTCACCCCCTTCTTCTCAACCGATTTTGCTCAATACCATTACTACCTATATACCAAATTTAAACTCGATAGCACAATTATTTTTTTGAAATTTATCACATAAACTAACAGACAGACAGAAAATAGATTTCGCCGAAATTATGTTTTTACACTTTTTGGGTCGTTTTAAATCAATTTAGCGAAAAAAAATTTCTTTTTGCCGATATTATAGTTCTCCATCTCTTAAAGATATAGAAGTAATAATTTAACGGCCATTTTGTTTCGCCATCTTATATTCGTTTCACAATTTTAACAGTTAACTTCTAAACCAAAATCAATTCTTATTCGTACCAAAATTCTAACCGTCGATTACTACGTAACACTTTGTGCAAAATTTGAGGTGTAGTTTTTTAGTAATATTTTTTTAACAATTTACTAGGCCGCCATTTTTACAGCCATTTTGGATTTTCAACAAAATGTTACCAGATTATCTCATAATGACCATTAATAATAATAATAATAATAATAATAAATGCTTTATTGTCAAAAAATTTTTACAATTTTGTGGACAAAGCTGTTGTAAAAAAATAGTTTACAAACATCAAAATTAGCAAACAAAACAAAACAAAAACACATCATAAATATTATAGAAAAATAATATTTAAATCAAGAATTTAGAATATTAATATTATAGAATCCTAAAAGAAGTACATTAGAAATGTACTTTGTCAGACGTACTATGTTATAAACATTTTCATAAATATAATGTAAAAAAATAAAAAAGCAAAGTAAAAAATAAAAAAGTACGAAACAATTAAAAAAAATACATATACAAAATTGGGTAAAAATGGTTGGTAATGGCAACTATCACACTAGGGGTTCATAAGGATAAAATTATGTGTTGTAAAACTCGTTCACGGTGTAGAAGGCTCTTTCCAGTAAGAATCATTCTTACTGGAAAGAGAAGCCTTGCGAAATGAAGTCAGAGATATTATGGATTTGATGTTAAATGGCAGGTGATTATGCATTTTTTTTTGCATTGTAGATTACTGATCTTTTAATTAACTCTGAGTGTGGGGTTGGAAGATAGAGATCGTGCTCAGTATTTCTGAGAGGGTAGTTGTGAGAAGGTCTCTCTAATAGAGCAGGTGCGTGCTTGCGAATTAAGCAAACCGATTTCAAAATGAATAAGCAAGGAAGGGTTAGTATTTTATATCTTTTAAAGAAATCTCGGCAGTGAGTTCTACTGTTAAGTCTCAGTAGGTAACGAACAGCTCTTTTTTGTAGTATAAAAATTCGATCAAATTGAGTCGCACAACATGTACCCCAGAATGGAATAGCATATCTGAGGTGCGACTCAACAAGAGCAAAATAAACAGTTCTAGAGGTAGAAAAGCTAAGCTCCTCGGAAACAGATCTTAACGCAAAGCAAGCAGAACCTAACTTCTTTGATAAAGCGTCGATATGTGGATCCTATTTTAAAGAATCATCTACAAGAAGCCCTAGAAATTTTAATGAGTTTACGACATCAATAGTGGTGCCATTAAGGTCAAAAGGTTGCAGCGTGTTTTTATAAGACAAGACTTTCGTTTTAGAGATGTTCAAACATAGGAGATTAGAATCGCACCAGGATTTAATGGTGATTAGGTCATTAGATACAATCCTATGTAGGTCCGTGACATCTGGGTGGCTCCACGTAAAGCTGGTATCGTCCGCAAAGAGACATATTTTTCCACTAATGTTTAAATTAGCCATGTCGTTTATGAACAGAAGAAACAAGATAGGGCCTAGTACCGAGCCTTGAGGCACTCCACATTCCATCGGCCTACAAGAATCCTGTTGTCAACTTTCACAACTTGATTTCTGTTGCTAAGATATGACTTAAACCAATTGAGAGGAGCCCCTCTAAATCCATAGTACTGCAGCTTGTTAGTTAATATATTATGATTCACACAATCGAAAGCTTAGGAAAAGAGGAGGAGGAGGAGTAAACTCTATTAAGAAGGGAAAACATGGCATCGCTTGT
This sequence comes from Kuschelorhynchus macadamiae, assembly GCA_030620095.1. NCBI lineage: Eukaryota > Metazoa > Arthropoda > Insecta > Coleoptera > Curculionidae > Kuschelorhynchus > Kuschelorhynchus macadamiae. The sequence goes on along the minus strand of JAUTXW010005349.1, from coordinate 1,013,662 downwards.
GCATTTGTTACTTAAAAATCCAAATTGATGATTTGTAAGTATTTCATATCTAGACAGAAATGATAAAAGCCTTTTTTTAACCAGTCTTTCGATGATCTTAGATAGCGTAGGGAGAAGTGTAATTGGGCGATAGTTCGAAGCTTCTTCTGAAACACCTCCTTTGTGAAGAGGTATGATTATTGCAGTTTTAAGGCAGCTTGGAAAAGTACCATTTTGGAAAGACATATTTATCAAAGTAGTCAGATGCTCTAGTGTGCATTCCGGCAGACTTGAATACATTTTTAAAGTAAGCCCATCAGTTCCCGAAGAAGATTTATTTTTGATATCATTAATTGTACTACGAAGTTCTGATAAAACTACTGGTGAAAAGAAGAAACTGTGCAGGTTTACCCTATGATTAGAGAGATATGAAATTGGGTCATTAGATTGAGATACGGATTTAGTCAAATCTTTGGCTACATTTACAAAATAATTGTTTAGGTCCTCAGGAGAGGTAAGGATAGTGCTGGATAAAAGAGTTTTGTTTCTTAAATCATTTACGATAGACCAGGTTTCTTTAGCTACATTTTTGGCGTTAGAAAGTCTATTATTGTAATAAATATCTTTGGCGGCTTTAATAGTTTTATGATAAATTTTTCTGTATGATTTTACATAATTATGAAAAAAGACACTGTCCGAAAATTTCTTTAAATGAGATAGTGACCGCATGTTCTTAGAAGATATACGTAAACCTTTAGTGGACCAGGGTTTACTTCTTTTATTTTTGATAGGCCTAAGAGGAAAAGATTCAGAAGCTATATTAGTTAGAGTTTTTATAAAACGAGAAAATTCAGTGTCGACATCATAAGTGTGAGAGTCCCAGTCAGTTATTTGACATAGGTGTTTGAAATTAATGAAATTTCTTACCGAAAAAATACGGCTGTGGAAGTGGGCGGCGTTTAGATAAGGGTTGGTGAAACTGAATCATTGGTAGGATCAATTATGGTACCAGGTGGCCACAGACTAGCGTTCTTAAGCTGAATTAAGTGATCTTTATTTTGCACCCCAATTTTAAAAACGGAGTGCAAAGTGTCTGCATTCTTAAGCATAGGAAAACAACGCACAAAATTCGTGGTTCCTAATTTTTCTTTGATGTAGTGTACAAGCTGATTTGATTTATACGTGGACGGAATTAAGGATACCACTACATAATGCCATTTCTCTATAATGGGTGTTTTGTTGCGCTGGAAGGAAACAGCTTTTTTTGGAGACCTATTGACAGGCATTTGGACATCTGTTGTATCGGTTTGGGTTGATATTGCGGTGGTGTATATCTTCTTTATTGATTGTTGTTTAGGCTTATCAGCAAGCTTCTCCAGGGTAAGTGCCATTTGTTTTACACTATGCCTCAATTTTTGACCAAAATTCGAAGTCAATGGGATAAGTACCTAGTTCTCTAGTTACACCGGGAACGGACAGTGACCGACGGAATGGAGAAAACATGTTTGTCGATATCTAGAGATCCCCTGAAACGTAAATATCTGAAAAAATCTCGGAGGGTGAATTTTCAACCCTACAATACTTCCCTTTTACGAGGGAAGTAAAAATCCTCGTCTTCGGTTAGGGTTTTTAAAACCAGTAGCGCTACTACACTATTTATGAAACAAATTCCTTAGAAACTAGCTTTTCCGGTTTTTTCTGGAAAAATCAGACACACAGGAGATATTACCCCCCAAATTTTAGCTACTTTTTGGATAGGTATAATGTGGGAATCGCATTGCACTGGAGGCGTTGCTTTAAAGGTGACATAAAGCTTTCGTCCGTAAAATAACGGCTGCAAATCCTATTTTTTTTTTATAGGACAACTCAGAATTAATGTCTGCATATTTGTGGTCCCCAGTAAACCCTAAATGCGACTTCCAAGCTTGACATCTGCAGAGATATTATTTTCAATTTAAATACCAAAAAAATGGGTACTATACAAAGGATATTCATATATTTTTTAATATTTTTAAAATTGCACAAAAATTATAATGTTATAATTTTATATTCCAAAATAGGTAGCTGCCTACCTTGGTTCATCCTTTGGACAGCGAAAAAACGATAATCGACCTCCACGTTTTGAAAAACAACTATCCACAGAACAATATTCGACGGGCATTTTATTGGTCTACCACGTACAAACAACCGACAATATGTTAATCGTAAACAAAATCCACTGTGTACACACCAGCGCCTCGCACAACTGAAAACGGTGGACTGCCGAGAACCAGCTGCGGCGAGGGGAATGGTATAGGTAGATCGGAATTTTCGTCGAAGTGCGGGAACTTATATTATATTTAGTAAACTTTGACTGTACTTATAACAGACGAATTATATCTTTTGTTAGAAGAGCTAAATTTTCCAGAAGTCATTGCCATCACTGAGCACTAGCTAAATATCAATCAACCTGTTTTTATTAAAAACTATACCACAATTGCCAGATTTAATAGAACTAATTTAACTCATGGAGGCACCATGATAATGTCTTTAAACAACGATTTTTCCGAAATATCAAAGTATAATCATTTATTATCTGAAAAAGTATTTGAATTTTCTATCGTTTATCACAATACTTATGACCTTTATATTATTTGTATTTATAGAATACCTGATGCTGATGTGCAATTATTCTGCCATAACCTTCTAAGTTTGCTCGAGTCCCTTCCTGTAAAAAGCAAATTAATCTTATGTGGCGATTTCAATATGGACTTTTCCAGTGTGTGTGCTGCTCAGGAATGTCTTCAGTCCATCTTTGAGTCATTAGGAATTGCCATGCACGTCAACTCACCAACCAGAATTACTAAGACAAGTGCCAGTACTATAGATTACGTTGTGTCTTCTTTCGATCCTAGCTCCGTCGAATGTAATGTCTTAAGTCCAGGTTTCTCCGATCATGAAGCAATTCACAAAATTTTCAATTACATCCAAAGCCAAAAATTCCTCTAGACAAGTAGGCCGTATTTTTTCGGTTAGAAATTTCATTAATTTCAAACACCTATGTCAAATAACTGACTGGGACTCTCACACTTATGATGTCGACACTGAATTTTCTCGTTTTATAAAAACTCTAACTAATATAGCTTCTGAATCTTTTCCTCTTAGGCCTATCAAAAATAAAAGAAGTAAACCCTGGTCCACTAAAGGTTTACGTATATCTTCTAAGAACATGCGGTCACTATCTCATTTAAAGAAATTTTCGGACAGTGTCTTTTTTCATAATTATGTAAAATCATACAGAAAAATTTATCATAAGACTATTAAAGCCGCCAAAGATATTTATTACAATAATAGACTTTCTAACGCCAAAAATGTAGCTAAAGAAACCTGGTCTATCGTAAATGATTTAAGAAATAAAACTCCTTTATCCAACACTATCCTTACCTCTCCTGAGGACCTAAACAATTATTTTGTAAATGTAGCCAAAGATTTGACTAAATCCGTATCTCAATCTAATGACCCAATTTCATATCTCTCTAATCATAGGGTAAACCTGCACAGTTTCTTCTTTTCACCAGTAGTTTTATCAGAACTTCGCAGTACAATTAATGATATCAAAAATAAATCTTCCTCGGGAATTGATGGGCTTACTTTAAAAATGTATTCAAGTCTGCCGGAGTGCACTCTAGAGCATCTGACTGCTTTGATAAATATGTCTTTCCAAAATGGTACTTTTCCAAGCTGCCTTAAAACTGCAATAATCATACCTCTTCACAAAGGAGGTGTTTCAGAAGAAGCTTCGAACTATCGCCCAATTGCACTTCTCCCTACGCTATCTAAGATCATCGAAAGACTGGTTAAAAAAAGGCTTTTATCATTTCTGTCTAGATATGAAATACTTACAAAACATCAATTTGGATTTTTAAGTAACAAATGCACAAGCGATGCCATGTTTTCCCTTCTTAATAGAATTTACTCCAGCCTAAACAACCATCACGCTACGGCAACAATTTTCTGTGATTTTTCCAAAGCTTTCGATTGTGTGAATCATAATATATTAACTAACAAGCTGCAGTACTATGGATTTAGAGGGGCTCCTCTCGATTGGTTTAAGTCATATCTTAGCAACAGAAATCAAGTTGTGAAAGTTGACAACAGGATGTCTTCTTGTAGGCCAATGGAATATGGAGTGCCTCAAGGCTCGGTACTAGGCCCTATCTTGTTTTTTCTGTTCATAAACGACATGGCTAATTTAAACATTAGTGGAAAAATATGTCTCTTTGCGGACGATACCAGCTTTACGTGGAGCCACCCAGATGTCACGGACCTACATAGGATTGTATCTAATGACCTAATCACCATTAAATCCTGGTGCGATTCTAATCTCCTATGTTTGAACATCTCTAAAACGAAAGTCTTGTCTTATAAAAACACGCTGCAACCTTTTGACCTTAATGGCACCACTATTGATGTCGTAAACTCTGTAAAATTTCTAGGGCTTCTTGTAGATGATTCTTTAAAATGGGATCCACATATCGACGCTTTATCAAGGAAGTTGGGTTCTGCTTGCTTTGCGTTAAGATCTGTTTCCGAGGAGCTTAGCTTTTCTACCTCTAGAACTGTTTATTTTGCTCTTGTTGAGTCGCACCTCAGATATGCTATTCCATTCTGGGGTACATGTTGTGCGACTCAATTTGATCGAATTTTCATACTACAAAAAAGAGCTGTTCGTTACCTACTGAGACTTAACAGTAGAACTCACTGCCGAGATTTCTTTAAAAGATATAAAATACTAACCCTTCCTTGCTTATTCATTTTGGAATCGGTTTGCTTAATTCGTAAGCATGCACCTGCTCTATTAGAGAGACCTTCTCACAACTACCCTCTCAGAAACACTGAGCACGATCTCTATCTTCCAACCCCACACTCAGAGTTAATTAAAAGATCAGTGATCTACAATGCAAAAAAATGCATAATCACCTGCCATTTAACATCAAATCCATAATATCTCTGACTTCATTTCGCAAGGCTTTGAAATCATTCTTACTGGAAAGCGCCTTCTACACCGTGAACGAGTTTTACAACACATAAATTTATCCTTATGAACCCCTAGTGTGATAGTTGCCATTACCAACCATTTTTACCGAATTTTGTATATGTATTTTTTTAATTGTTTCGTACTTTTTTATTTTTTATTTTTTACTTTACTTTTTTATTTTTTTTACATTATATTTATGAAAATGTTTATAACATAGTACGACTGACAAAGTACATTTCTAATGTACTTCTTTTAGGATTCTATTATATTAATATTCTAAATTCTTGATTTAAATATTATTTTTCTATAATATTTATGATGTGTTTTTGTTTTGTTTTGTTTGCTAATTTTGATGTTTGTAAACTATTTTTTTTACAACAGCTTTGTCCACAAAATTGTAAAATTTTTTTGACAATAAAGCATTTATTTACTTATAGTTTCTGTTGCCTATATCTTTAGACTTGTATAGTTTAGAAACTTAATACACTCATATGTTATTGGTATTCCACATAAATGAGTTCTAGGCAACGTCTGTCATTTCGTAGCTATCCTAAAGATAAATAAGCTTCCGGAATCACTACTACTTACGACAAACGAGGCGGTATCGAACACAGCGATTGAGTTACACAGAATGCATTTATCGCTCTCTAAATTTCCCGTACAACCGTTATTGTTACACACACAGTTCAGGAGCAATTCGATCTCCTTTGATACGGTTCAGCGAGCGCTCTGCACACACACATACGTCCTAAATAAGTAGAATTAAATTTATTCTCCGATTAGATATTCGAAATGCTTTGTACCTGCCTTCAGACTCCCTCGCTACCGTAAAGCACCGTTCGATTCGATTGTGTGCTTTCAATTTGATATTCATTCATTTCCAGGTTCAGTAAGAAGTTTTTCGGTATATTTTGATAATTATTGTTGCAGCTTCATCGAAATGAAGACTCAAATTTTAATTAAAACTTTAAGTAAATACGATTAAAGGACATTCTAAATAGTGTGCTTGCTATTCTTTTGGTACCGCTCAGGGGCAATATTCCGTCTTAAGGCGAGGATTCTTTAAGCACCGAAGATTTCTAACTTACTTTTTAAAAAAAATCAGGGTTGTTGGGATTAGACCATGTTAAATTGGAATTACTATCCGACGTTTCACCTTCGATTGCTCGAGGAATCTTCAGGGATCTTTACTCCACGAGATCTAAACACTGAATAAGCTCGAAGATATTCTGGCGGGCTTTTATACCCGACTTGTGCTCGCCGAATCGTGACCCTGTGTTAAGATCGATTTCCACATGTGATGTTGACCGTAAACCGAATCTCTATTGACATTTTTGTATGTTTGAAAATTTTAATAAATTGTCTAATTTTTCGTTTATAAAAACATTTACATTTATAATCGCCCTATTTTGTCTGTAGTGCCATGTATGTAGGCAAGAACAATACTACCTAACAGTGGCTCCTTATCAATCTTACTTGGCGGGGTTGGATTACTATATCTTTTAATTAAACGCGTATAATATTTTCATTGCAATAGCCATTCCCTCTGAGAACTTCGGCCAGTTTCGACATTTCCGAAGTTCGAGAATCTTGATCAGAATTCGAAATAATTCTAAATACTAGGCAGTTAATAACCGATTTCTTTTGTTTTGCATGGTTAAACACAGAATGCCCTAATGTACCATTTTCTTTCCTCTGAACACATATATCTAGAAAGGGAATCGTTCCATTAGATTCAATTTCCATTGTGGCCTTCATATTATGATGTTGTTGATTAAGGTGGTCCAGAAATATGAGGAGATTATTCTGTCCATGAAGATAAAACATCAAAAGTATCATCTACATATCTGAACCGGTGTCTTGGTTTTAGTGGAGCGGATGTTAGAGCAATATCCTCCAAGGCTTCCATAAAGATATTCGCTACCACAGGTGATAGACGAGATTCCATAGCTGCCCCTGAAGTTTGTTCATAAAATCCTCGTTGAAAAATGAAATAAGTAGATGTCAGCAAGCTTCCACTAAGTCTATTAAGTTCTTATCAAGATTATTAGGGGTACAATATGTCTGATATAATGGAAATTGAGTTGTTGACAGAAACATTTGTGTATAGTGATTCTACATCGAAACTGACCAAAATATCTTCGGGATCCAACTGGATTGCTTTAAGTTATATTGTGGGTGTGAATGAGTTTTTTATAAAAGAATGTGTTTTTGCAGTAAATGGGATTAAGAAAATTTGAAAGATATTTATCGGGTTTGTATGTGGGTGAGTCTATTGCACTAAAGATCTGTCGAAATGGTACATTTTTTTTGTGTATCTTGGGAAGACCGTAGAACCTGGGAATTTTGCTACCTGGTTTTAATGATTTCTTCTTCGCTGGTGGTAAGCTGGATGCGTTAGGTTAGGTTAGGTTTAGGGTCTAACTACATAACCGATGGCTTTGAATTTTTAATGATCTCCGTTGTCTCATATCTGATTTCATCGGCTTGCTACACTGGTAATATTTCGATTGCTGCTTCAACGAACGATACTATGTCTTCTATGGGAATGCTACTCGGTGCTATTGCGAAATTTTAGCCTTTGGAAAGGACGGAATATTTTGCTTCAGTTAACGCTTCGAGGACAAGTTGATGACTGTATTCTGCGGAGATTTCTCTGGATTTTTTCTGTTTAGGAGTGTTTCAAACATCTTTGGTTGCTTTGTTTGATTGATTTTTCTGCTTGTGTATTGGTGATGTTATCTAATATTGTAAATATGGTTCTTTCTAGTCTAAAAGCTAACTTCAGATGAATCTTTATTAGTTTACGGGCGTTTTTATTTAAATGACGTATTACTTAATTCTTTATCTAACTAATGCATTGCTGGAACGCTTATAAATATTCTTAGCAGTTCTAGAAGTAATGTCACGTCTCACTAATAGTGATTTCGGTACTACATCCTCATTTAAGGAGAAATGCCAACTGGCAGTGTGACTTTTTCTTGCTGTTCCGGAGATCGCCAAAAATTTGATATCCTTCTTGGTTTCCTCCCCATATCAATTAAGAAATCATGGCTCTTGGGATTAGACTTTGTCAAATTGGAATTACTATCCGAAGTTTCGTTTGTTCAGATTTCGTGTAGTAAAGATTCCTGAAGAAACCTCGTACAATCGAAGGCGAAACGTCCGATAGTAATTCCATTTTGACACGGTCTAATTTCAAGAACCATGATTTCTTAATTGATCAAGGCCGTGAAAGTTTCCTATAAACTTTTGTATAAGCCATCAAGGTTTCCCTGGGCTCACTATTGAGGTCACGCGCATAACCTTTTGTCATTTCACGCTAGTGTCCATAGTAATGGGGGTGAAAAATTTTATAAATTGGACAATCAGAATTATTAAAATACCATTAAAAAACGTATTTCCATCATAAATGGAATAGCCTTAAGTATAGCACAATTCGAGAAAATTGGTAGATTTCCTTTACCCGGAACTCCATTATGAATATTTCCTTTTATTAGGAATACTGGAGTGTGAATCAATTTAATTCCGCACATAGTCATTTAGTAACACATATACATATAATGCTTTTTCTAACATTTTTATTGAGCGCCATATTGGATTCGTACCAATATTTTACCAGTTTCTACCTATATTACACTTGAGTCTTGGGCATAATTTTAAATAAGTAGTTTTTAATGTTCCATCATCTTGAATTCTTATCACTTTATTCTTATGTCCCATTAAATTTTTGTAAAAAATTTAATTACCACCATATTGAACGGAAGCTTTCACGGCTTTGGTCAATTAAGAAATCATGGTTCTTGGGATTAGACCGTGTCAAATTGGAATTACTATGCGACGTTTCGCCTTCGATTGCACGAGGCATCTTCAGGGATCTTTACTCCACGAGATCTGAACACTGAATGAGCTCGAAGAAATTCAGGCGGGCTTTTATACCCGACTTGTGCTCGCTGAAGCGTGATCCTGTTTAAATATTTTAATAGACTCTCTAACTTTTCGTTTATAAAAACCTGGAACCGATGCTAGAACCTTGGTTTCCTTTACATTTATGAAATGGCTAGTGTTATGGTGGTGTTCAGCTACAGCAGATTGAACAATTTGTTTCTGTTTAGTACATCGTTCATGTTCCTTAGGTCTAGTTGATATTGAGCGTTCTGTTTCTCTCACATACACTTCTCCACAGGAGCAAGGAATTTTATATACTCCTTCTGTTTGAAAAGGTACAAGCTCTTTCGGGGATTGTAAGCATTGTCCAATCTTCTTATGTGTATTGAAGATTGTACGTATGTTGGACCGCCGAAGTAATCGTCCTATTTTGTCTGTAGTGCCATGTATGTAGGGAAGAACAACACTACCTAATGGTGATTCTTTATCATTCTCCTTTGGCGGACTGGTTTACTATGTTTTTTAATTGAACGCGTAATATCTTCAGTGCAATAGCCATTCCCTCTGAGAGTTTCGGCCAGTTTCGATGTTTTCGATGTTAAAGAATCTTGATTAGAATTCGAAATAGCTCTGAATACTAGTGAGTTAATAACCGATTTCTTTTGTGCTGGATGGTGGTGAGAATTTTTTAAGTATCCAGTTATCCAGTATGTCTGATATAATGGAAATTGAGTCGTTGACAGGAACATTTGTGTAAAGTGATTCTACATCGAAACTGACCAAAATATCTTCGGGATCCAACTGGATAGTCTTGAGTTTGTCCACGAAATGTGCACAGTTTTTAATAAAAGAATCTTATTACCTCACTAGTATTCAGAGCTATTTCGATTTCTGATCAAGATTCTTTACCATAGAAAACATCGAAACTGACCAGTCATCTTGGAATCATACCAAAATGACACTAGCTTATAGCTTATTTTTGTGGTAAATTTAAGGTAATCTGATTAGTTAATTCATCTCTTTACACCATTAAAATTGCTTTATTAATTTCCATTTTATAGCCAAAATCGGAAGACTTTTTTTTGCATTAACAAATAAACAAATGATAGTTGCGAGTGGAAGACATAATTGGATATTATTATGGAATATCTTGCGTGTGATGGCGCACGCAAATACGATTCCTGAATATAAGTAGGATCCCCATGAGAAATATAAATATTTTATTCACATATCAGCAGCGTAGTTTGATAAATGACGCGGTCCCGACGGGTCATAAAGCGGTCAGCTCTGAATAAACGGCCTGTTCCCGTCTAATTTTTTTCATAAGGAATCATAGCACGTATCTTTTGGTGCTTGGGTCTCTATTAAACGAGGGTTAAAAGATATCTGGATAAAATTATTACCAATCGGATAAGTATTCTTTGAGCTATGCCGCCTACAGACAGACCGAGGGAAATGAGAGATCATATTTTCGGGACCCTAAAACGCAAAAATCTTCAAATATATCCAAGGGTGATTTTTTACCGATTATAATAAATCCCTGTTACGAGGTAAAATACCTAAAGATTAAATTAATATACAAAGTTTAGACGAAACACACCAACATTTAAATGTAAAATGACAGAAAATATATTTTACTAAATAGATTCATAAATGATTTTAAAAATAGTTGTTCCAGACAATATCTTGAAGCCATAAAACACTTAAACATTTGACGATCTTGGTACACCAAGACTTGATCTTTAGCTTCATTTTAATTTCACTTAGAAGATTTAAATAAATACATATTTTTTATTTCCTATAGACTCACAAAGTAAGTATGGAATATTGTCAACGAAGCAACGCCGATATTTCATATACCGTTCGTTTAAAAAAAAATGCTCGGACCGGTCCGTTTTTAATTTCCCCATGGGTTTTGCGCCTATCATGAGCCTTGTCACTTTAACCACATCGCGGGGGCGAGCTCGAACCCCAAAATCTTAAATGGGAATAGGGATCGACTGGTACCTTATTTTAAAGGTAATTGAATTTTCTTTTCAACGCATCTCAGTTTATCAAATTTGATGTAGCCGTTGTTGAGAAAATAAGGGCAGAACAATAAAAAAAATCGATTTTTCATTGTTTTTGCTTGAGGAAGAAAATGCTGCAACCCGTTGATTTTTATCTCGAAGAAGTCTTTTATGCATATTTTCAATTCTGTTCCTTTAACCCTCGCAGGGGTGCGCTTCAACCCTTACATTAAATGGGATTAAACTTCATGTAATACCTCATTTTAATGGTCAACAAATTCTCTTTTCAACAGATTCAACATAAAAATAAGGAAAAGTTTTTAATATTTTTAATTACATTTATAACTCAAAAAAGTTAATCTAAATTCCAATATTATCGTTTGAAAAAAAAGTGGTAAGCACTATTCTTTGTGCATGCAATTAGCCAAATCTCAATATTTTTTTGTACTGTGGAGTCAAAGTATACAAAATATTTAATTCTGTAAACCTTACAGGAGTTCTACGTTTGTGTAAAAAATTTATAAATATTGCAGTTGTTTATCTTCTTTAGAAGTGGAGGCTAAAGTGTACTTACATCTAATTTATTTATATTTAGTATGTCGTAAGGTTTTGTCTTTGACTATTTATAAATTTATTTTCATCTAAAATGGTTTATTCTACTGCAAAAAGAGTATCGCTGAATGAACTCTATTATCAAAATGGTAGATGTGTTAATGTTGCAGTACAGGTATTTAATCAAATTAATCCAGATAAACATATTCACTGAAAATATATAATTAAACTGGACGCAAAGTTTAGGGAGACAGCATCAGTGGAAAACCGAAAACCAATCGCTCCAAACCAAATGATGAGTACGAAACGAAGTGATAGAATAGAATAGAATAATATATTACCAAAAATATACAAATTTGTACATTGGGTCGTCAATAAATTTACAATAAACAGATTTAAAAAAAATCAAGAATTATATTAAATATAAAAATCATATACTGTATGCATAAACAAACGCTACTGTATTCGTCAAAATTTTAATACAATGTCGAGATAAAAAAACATAATATAAAATAAAATTACATAAAACAAAATAACAGTAAAATAAACAAAGTACTAATATTTAACATAACAAACAAGTAAACACAATAAACAGTGCGGCTAGAAATAAAATAAATATTGAAGAAGCCAATCTAAAAAACAAAGTAACCAGGCAGCAGGAGAAAAAACGCAATAATCGTATTTATGCTAATGTCCAATAAACTCTTTGATAGAATAGCAACACTTAGTCAATAAAAGGGATTTCACCCCAGCAGTAAATTTTTTGCCACGCAACATGCGTATCTCCAATGGTAAGCCGTTGTACAAATTAATACAATTGTACAAAGGAGATCTCTTAAAGAACGATGTTCTATGAGGGGGGATTATAAGAAAGTTCCCTCCTCGCGTGTTGTAGGTGCTCCCCGACCCCAACTCATCAAACATGGATCTGTTATTATTTACAAACACGAGACACCTGAGAATGTACATACTAGGAAACGTGAGAATTCTCCTTTGCAAAAAAACGTCTCTGCAGCTCTCGCGCATATCTAAACCAAATATGAGACGCAAAATTCTTTTTTGATTAACAAAAACCCGGTTGCTCTGAATACCTGCATTGCCCCAACAAACAATATTGTTTGACATTTGACTAAATGCCAGGGAGTAATACACCGACAGAAGGCCATCAATGTCAAGGGTATTCTTTAAACTCAGAATAGCAAAATACGCAGAGTTAAGCTTACCACAAACATAGTCTATATGGTCATTGAGCGAGTTAAGCCGTTCCTCAAGATCAACCGAGTACGACTTTCTATTAATCATATTCATATGCACAGTTTTTTCTATATTTAATATTAGTCTATTTCTTTGGCACGCTTCCATACTTTTACAGACATTCAAGATCTTTCCACTCAAGTCGTCCACATTTTCAGCTTCAACCACAATAATAGTATCATCAGCATACATCGTCACATTTCCCTGATTAATATATAGCGGCAGATCATTTGCTTATAGAATAAAAAGCAGTGGACCCAAAACTGAGCCCTGCGGTACACCAATATTTACTGGACACGCCCTAGACTTTACACCGCCGTACTTAACTACAATCTCCCTTTCAGACAAGTATGATTCAATCCACTGTAGAAGTGTTCCGCGAATTCCCATATTATATAATTTGCTAATGAGGAAGTATTTATTTATTGTGTCAAACGCTCTTGACAGGTCAAAAAATATCGTGAACACCAGTTTCCCTGCATCTATACTCTCGTAAATCTGGTTTAGACACTGATACGAGGCCGATTCTATAGATTTGCGCGATAGGAAGCCATGTTGTGCGGAATTTAGCAAATTATATCTGTCAATAATATTTATGATTTTGTTATAAACTAGACGTTCAAATATTTTTGAAAATACACTAAGGATATTGGACGGAAATTCTCAATTTTATCACGAGCACTTTTCTTATGAATAGGTACTACATTCGCAGTTTTAAGTACTTTAGGAAAAACACCTTCAGAAAGGCTGTGGTTAATCAGGAAAGTGAGGGGTTGCAAAATATGATTTATAATATTTTTAATTATTTTTACGTTAAGGTCCAAACAAAAAGGTTAAACACCAGGCAACTATCTTTAGTATGTGGCATATCTCGTACCAGTATCTGCAGAATTTTAAAGACATACATTTCACCACAAAAAAAACACTTTGTACAACAATGAAACGAAGATGACTTTGACAGACGTTTGGAAATTTACGACAATATGAGTGAACGAATAATAACAACCGAAAGACAAAGAAGTCTTTCGGTTGTTCTTTTTCACATAGACATAGACAACCGAAAGACCATGAAGTCTTTAGGTTGTTCTTTTTCGCATACACGGTCTTCAGTCTGTTATTTTTCTGGTCCACTTATCAATAAAAATTCTCACAAAATCGCCGTGTCAATTGTCATTTTTGCTGTGATATATGTTCTACAATGCTTATGACTTTCGTTTTTCTCTTATGCCTTTGTTGGTTTTTCTGTCAATAGTATCCCCACCATAGTCCTCACCATTTTTCTCTGTTTCAGATTTTTCATACTATTTTCTGTTAGCTTTCATATACGCAATATACGTTAATATTGCTAAAATATACTAATTGAAGACTTTTGTTTTTAAATATGGGGGGAATTTGGTTTTCATCACAGAGTGTAGTTTCCAAACTCTTTCTGCTTTTTATTTCTTTAAGCTGGCTATCTTTTTCGAAGGATAATTTTTGTCCTAAATATATATAGTTGTTGACAAATAAGGATTTGTCCAACTTCGAGTTGAATCGGACTGATTTTCTCCCTGTTGGCCACAGTCTTAATTCTTGACACATTCATTTTGAGGCCGAATGTTTGAAAGGTTCTTTGCACATTCAGCAGTATATTCTTATTTGGTTCCAATTCAGCGTCTTAAATATATATCTTCAAGTTCGGCTTTTTTTCGGCTTCAACCACAATAGTAGTATCATCAGCATACATCGTCACATTTCCCTGATTAATATATAGCGGCAGATCATTTGCATATAGAATAAAAAGCAGTGGACCCAAAACTGAGCCCTGCGGTACACCAATATTTACTGGATACGCCCTAGACTTTACACCGCCGTACTTAACTACAATCTTCCTTTCAGACAAGTATGATTCAATCCACTGTAGAAATGTTCCGCGAATTCCCATATTACATAATTTGCTAATGAGGAAGTATTTATTTATTGTGTCAAACGCTATTGACAGGTCAAAAAATATCGTGAACACCAGTTTACCTGAATCTATACTCTCGTAAATCTGGTTTAGACACTGATACGAGGCCGATTCTATAGATTTGCCCGATAGGAAGCCATGTTGTGCGGAATTTAGCAAATTATATCTGTCAATAATATTTATGATTTTGTTATAAACTAGACGTTCAAATATTTTTGAAAATACACTGAGTAAGGATATTGGACGGAAATTCTCAATGTTATCACGAGCACTTTTCTTATGAATAGGTACTACATTCGCAGTTTTAAGTACTTTAGGAAAAACACCTTCAGAAAGGCTGTGGTGAATCAGGAAAGTGAGGGGTTGCAAAATATGATTTATAATATTTTTAATTATTTTTACGTTAAGGTCGTCAAAACCTGCAGAGAACTTGCTGTTTTGGGCCATGACACCTTAAACACCAGGCAACTATCTTTAATATGTGGCATATCTCGTACCAGTATTTGCAGAATTTTAAAGACATACATTTCACCACAACAAAAACACTTTGTACAACAATGAAACGAAGATGACTTTGACAGACGTTTGGAAATTTACGACAAAATGAGTGAACGAATAATAACAACCGAAAGACAAAGAAGTTTTTCGGTTGTTCTTTTTCGCATACACGGTCTTCAGTCTGTTATTTTTCTGGTCCACTATCAATAAAAATTCTCACAAAATCGCCGTGTCAATTGTCATTTTTGCTGTGACATATGTTCTGCAATGATTATGACTTTCGTTTTTCTCTTATGCCTTTGTTGGTTTTTCTATCAGTAGTATCCCCACCATAGTCCTCACCATTTTTCTCTGTTTCAGATTTTTCATACTATTTTCTGTTAGCTTTCATATACGCAATATACGTTAATATTGCTAAAATATACTAATTGAAGACTTTTGTTTTTAAATAATTAATTAATTTAGAATGAACTGTTTTACATTAAATTTATTATTAAGAAGTGTTAGGAGGCTGAACTTGTATCTTTTTATAATTGTTTTCAGTCTCCTTTTTGTCAAAATGTCTTACATAATTTTAAGTTAATAATGTGACAATGTATTAATTTGGCAAATAAACATCTATTATTATTATTATTAATATGGGGGGAATTTGGTTTTCATCACAGAGTGTAGTTTCCAAACTCTTTCTGCTTTTTATTTCTTTAAGCTGGCTATCTTTTTCGAAAAATAATTCTTGTCCTAAATATATATAGTTGTTGACAAATAAGGATTTGTCCACCTTCGAGTTTAATCGGACTGATTTTCTCCCTGTTGGCCACAGTCTTAATTCTTGACACATTCATTTTGAGGCCGAATGTTTGAAAGGTTCTTTGCACATCCAGCAGTATATTCTTATTTGGTTTTAATTCAGCGTCTTAAATATATATCTTCAAGTGTGTTTGTAAATAATTTCGGAGAGATGGTGTCTCCTTGTCTTATACCTCGTTTTATATTTATCGGTTTAGTTCAGTTGAACATTTGCACTATCGTTCTATTGTTGTTTCTTCGTATAGTCCTTTATTGAGTTCGATGTGCTTGTTGTCTATAGGGCATCGCTATATTGCTTTTATTAGTGCCCAATTTTCTACTATGTCAAAGGCCTTTTCCAAATCCATGAAAGACAGTTAAATATACTGGTTGGTCCTTTTCCTGTAGTTTCTCAATTCATTGTATGATAGTATGTAAGTGTTCTACAGTACTATATCTTCCGCGAAAACCAGCTTGTTCTACAGGTTGCTGTATTTATATAGTTCTATGGTATTTTAAGATGATTTAGAAAATATGTTTTTCGAACGGCATGATCCCTTCAATTTAATATTTTTAAAACCATCTTCAATTCAATAAGTAATAAATGGACCCGTCAGTTTGTGACACTTTAATCGGGCCATTTTGTTCGCAAATACGATTCCCGAATATAAGTAGGTTCCGCACGGGAAATACACACATGCTCAAAATCTAGGGATATTAACGAATTTTAATTCTTAATAATACAATTTCTATTTTAAACTAATTTGGGCAGTGTAGCACGATATTCGCAATATGTATTGATGTAAAAATAAACAGAATACATGGACAAATATTTTCACTTGAGGAAAAAAAACAATTTTTTTAAAGGTATGTAAAATAACAAAATAAATGATAAGAAACTATTCGGAATTTCTTCAGTGTAGTGCATATTGTTGTTCTGCAAACGTGTTTTAGTAATCTTTTAAATATGCCTAGACGCCATTTAAGTGAAAATGAGATGTTGAGAGCTGTGGGAATGCTTGAGGCCGGAATTCTTCAAGTTCATGTAGCAAATGCTATAGAAACTACTCAGAGTGTTATCTCGCGCCTCTGGAATCGTTATCGCGAAACTGGAACAGTACGGGAGAGGCATTTGGGTCGGCCAAGAATAACTACGCCTCATATGGATCGGTATGTCCAGCTAGAAGCCCGAAGAAATGACACAGTGACTGCATCTCAATTAATTAATCACTTGCACACAACTCGTCAAGTAAGGGTTTCCAGACATACCATCTACAGAAGGTTAAGAGAAGCTAATCTAGTCAGCAGAAGGCCTTGGAGATGTCAACCTCTAAACCGAGGAAATCGCGCAACTCGATTAGCCTGGGCTCAAGAACATGTTATCTGGACTGAAAATCAATGGCGGAATGTTTTATTTACCGATGAATCACGGTTTGGTTTGTATCCAGATTCTCGAAGGGTTCGCGTTTGGAGAGCACCTGGCGCAAGATCTCGCATCCAACATACCCAGGAAGTTCACAGCTACAGAGGAGGTACAATAATGGTGTGGGCAGGAATATCCATTGGTAACAGGACAGAGCTCGTTTTGCTGGATCGTTTTTTATCAGCGAACGATTATGTTAGGAATGTCCTGGAACCTGTTGTTCTTCCATATAGAAACCCCATAGGTCCAGATTTCACGTTGATGCATGACAATGCCACTCCACACACAGCGAGAGTAACGAGAAATTTCCTGGAAGAGCAAAATATTCGCGTTCTAGACTGGCCCGCTCAGTCGCCGGATCTGAATCCCATTGAGCATGCTTGGGATATGCTTCAACGAAGAGTTCTTCGGGACCAGAACCAGTGGCAGAACTGAAACCAGTTATTTGAAGCTCTTCAGCAGTGCTGGAATGCGATTCCACAAGAGGACCTGGATAACTTGATCCTGAGTATGGAAAGGCGTTGCCGAGCTGTCATAAATGCACGAGGAGGCCACATTCCATATTAACTATACTTCTAAACATTTTTCATAATCACTTTAATTAAAATTTTCTTAAGTGAATGTTAATAAAAAAATTAGATTTTGCCGATATTTGAAATAATGATTATTCTTTTATGTAAATCACGTACTTTACCAGTATATTATGTTATGTATTTCGTATTTAACGCATATCAACACTTATTACATTGTTCAAATTGAGTTTGAAATAAAAATAAATAGGATTGATGAAAATATCTACAATATCCCTAGATTTTGAGCATGTGTGTATATAAGTATTTTATTCACATATCAGCGGCCTACTTTGATAAATGACTCGGCCCCGACGGGTCATAGAGCGGTCAGCTTTGAATAAACGATGTGTTCCCATTAATATTTTTTATCGTACGGGATCCCGGGACATATCTTTTATGGAGTGCACTTCTATTAAACGAGGGTTAAAAGATATCTGGGACAAAATTAAACAAATTACTACGATTGTGTAGTAGAATATTCGAAATTTAATAACTCGCTGGTATTATTAAATATGTAATTTGATTATGAATAAGGGCAGGTTAAATTTTGCCACCGAGCAACCCTGATTCTACCCTGTTGGATTATTATTTTTAGAAGGTGTCTAAAAATACAATATGAGTTTGAGCATAATGAAACAAAAAAATATTGAAGAAACTCAATTACTTAATCAGAGTGTCTCTAAAGCAAAAGTGTGCATAACTATTTTAGCTCTCATTTCGTTATCAATGAAAATTTTTTAATGAAATTTTAGGGTCAAATAGTATTCGATGAGGTCTTCAAAATGAGGTATCGCAACACCCCTCGACCCTATTTAAAATCAAGGGCCTGTGCTTCCCCCCGTTACACGGTGGAAGGGATGAGATATCCAGTAAGACAAAACTCCATACTACAAGTTTCAGATAATTACCCTTTTTTGCTCTAGAACTAAAGTAAAATGTCATACTTGGTTAATGCGTATTAAAAAATTACCATAGTAGGCCATGAACCAATTAAAAGTTATCCAAAGTCATCTGTCACTCTAGGCGTCTCAGTAATGTTTGCTTTGATTGCGAAATAACGCATATTTTAAGTTATCTTAGTTTACCTAAAATTACATATAAAAACTACCGGTATGGCAAACGGACAGAGGGGTATGTAAATTTTAAATTAGTGTAGAATTTTTTCCTTTATTGCATAAACTTTCGTCTCTTTTTAAAACTTTATAAACATATGCATCAAAACAACTTTTTCTTCAAAGTTGAACTACTCTGGACATTTAAAAAAATAGGTAAAAAAAGGTATTTCTGATTTTCATATAAAACTGAAGTTTACGATATTCTGTATAATATATCCAAAAATGGTTTGCCTCTATTTGCCGCTTTTTGAGATTTTTAATATTTTATGATTCTCACGCAGTTATGTTAGTGTGAAAAATGATTTTTTGTACGACCTTAAAGAAATTTATTAAAGATTTTATATTTTTTATTATGATTTGGTTCATTACTAAATCGCTAGGGTCGTAAGAGGGCATGTTTATGATGGAGAGGTCCTCATACACCTCATAATTTTGACCTAGTAAAGGAAAAAATTAGTTTTTAATTAATACAGATAACATTGCTTGTTATGCAATCAGAGATATGCAAAAACTTTCTTGGCTATAGTCAACATTAAAACTTTACGTAAAAATGCTACTTGACAGATTTTTCAGTTATTTATTCCAGGAATTTGCCTGGCTGTCACGTGACTTTGACATAATTTTAAAAAAGTTTCTGCATAGGTCCAAATGTATTCTTTGCTAAATCTGCGAGGGATATTTTGGAAAATATTTCATATTACAAAACAGCTTTCCTTTAATATTCCTGGCTTGACCCCGAATCGTATTTTAGGTATAACTCGGCAAGAACTTTTTATCGCTTTACGGCAAAATGGCAAGTTTTCGCCTATGTCCAAGGAATCCAAGAAGTGCCTTAAAGATTAAGCAGGCTTAATAATCAAAACCTCGAAAATCCTAAGTTGCTCGAATCATCCATTTTGACTTTTTTATCCGATTTAAATAAAAAATGGAAATCATGTCACAGAACATACACAAAATTCGTTTCTATATATGATTCTTGGTTAACAAAAAGCATTAATCTGTCTAGGTTATTTCAAATAAAGAAAACGGGTGGTAGACCGACAAAACATTTTGCCGAATGTTCAGCTCGAACTAAAACACGCAAAATTCAAAATCTTGTGGCCAGCAAATCAATACAAGAGCTAGCCACAGCTACCAGAGTAAGTTTGAATCTTTCTGGTAAAAAAGACGCAGCCTTTTTAGTTAAACAAGCAACATCTCAAACTAACCAGGCAACTGAAATAAAAAATGCTTTTCTTGATAACCAAAAAATCTCAAGCAGTTTTACGTCCACGGAAGCCTTGGCATTATTAACTGACCTAAAATTAAGTAAAAACCAGTATATTTCACTACGAGCTAGGTTAAAAGAAAAGGGATATAAAAATCTTATTCCATCATATGATCTGGTTCAAGTCGAGAAATGTAAATGTTATCCCGCTAAAGAGGCTATAAAAATAACGGAGTCTTCAGCTGAGATTCAATTACAGCCACTACTGGATATTACTGCGCACAGAATTTTAGAAGTTCAAAAAGATGTTCTGGAAGCTTATATACCAAAAGAAAAACCTACAGAGTTGCAGTTTATACACAAATGGGGTATTGATGGGAGTTCTGGGCAGGCAAGGTACAAGCAAAGATTTTTGGATCAAAATGTGAATGATGCAGATTTACTCTTAGTTTCATTGGTTCCACTTCAAGTCCGACACAACTTATCAGACAAACCGGATACACAAAAAATTATTTGGAAAAACCCTAAATGTTCATCTACAAAATTCTGTCGTCCAATAAGTTTTCAGTTTAAAAAAGAAACAAAAGAAACTACAAAATTTGAAGTAAATAAAATAGAGAACCAAATTATAAATTTAATTCCAACTGTAGTACCCTTTCATCAAACAAACATTATTATAAATCACAAATTATTCCTTACTATGTTGGATGGCAAAGCAGGTAACAACTTAACGGATACGTCAACTCAAACCTGTAACATTTGTAAAGTTACACCTAAACATATTAACAATTTGGAATATGTTAAAGAGCTGCCTGTAAACAAGGACAATTATAAATACGGGTTATCATCGTTACATACCCATATCCGTTTCTTTGAATGCCTGATTCATGTAGCTTATAGATTAGAAATAAAGAAATGGCAAATAAGAGATGCACAAGAAAAACAAAATTTTGAAATCAGGAAAGCTCATATTATTGACCAGTTTAAAAAGGAACTTGGATTATTGATAGATCTTCCTAAGCAGGGTGCAGGATCCACCAATGATGGCAATACTGCGCGCACTTTTTTTGAGAACTATGAAAAATCAGCTTTAATAACAAACTTAGATCAGACTTTAATATGGAGATTTTATATTATATTGCTTGTTATATCCGCAGAATATGAAATAGACACTGAAAAGTTTCGTAGCTATACTTACGATACAGCAAAACTTTTTGTTGATCTATATAATTGGTACAAAATGCCCCAAAGTGTTCATAAAATTTTAATTCATGGGGCAGACATAATAGACGACTTTATTCTGCCAATTGGACAGCTCGCTGAAGATGCCCAAGAGAGTAGGAACAATGACTACAAATTTTACAGGGAGCATAATACGCGAAAAAACTCAAGAGAAAATACAAACGAGGATTTAATAAAACGAATGTTGATAACGTCTGATCCAGTCATTTCTTCCATGCATCCATCACGATCATATAAATCTCTAAAAGAATATCCTTTAGAAGCCAAAGTGTTATTTAAATGTGTTGAAATTCCTAATTTATAGTTGATTCCTTTTATTACATTGTTACTTTCCCAATATACTAGTTTGCTTTTGCTTAAAGAGTTTTATTTACTATTTTTTTGTACCAGGCGCGTGTGGTGCAGGAATTTATAGAAGGGATATCTCATAAAACTTGTTTCTTGGGGCAGCATATATTAACGTTTAGGTAGAGTGTTAAATTAATTTAAATTGGGTACCAAAATATACCAAAATCCTAATAAATAGCACCCCAGAAAGCAAGTTATATTAGGTTATTCAAAATGATCCATCTTTTTGCAAACCCTGTATGATAATGAAAATATTCACTAGGTTTTAGTAAATTCTTAATTATTTCTTCACTTTTGGTCAAGATAATTCTATTCCAATTCTTATGAACCAATATATAGTTTTGTCTTACTGGATATCTCATTCCTTCCACCGTGCGTTAGGGTTTTGAAGTTACGGGAATGAAAAAAGCAGACAAGTTGTTCACCCTGGTATCAGAAATCGACGAGACCGAGTGTTCTTCGATTTTTTTTCACAAAAACGAAAAAAATGAAGTCTAATTTGTATCTTTAAATCTCTAACAAATTTTAACAAGCTGTCATTTTGTTGTGCTTGAAAATAATAAGGAGAAATTATAGGATTATAAAAAACTCGATGAGATTCTAAAAACATGTATAGGACGGCCCCTCTCTCCTGTTCAAATTAATAAATACAGGGTACGGCGTTTTTCAGGAGCAGCTCTCTTATTTTATGTGACACCTTATATATTTATATGGATTTATACAAGGTGTTAGGGGTTTGACTACAAATATTTTAACACGTGATAGCATGGATCATTTTGATTCAAAAATGCTTAAATAACATAGGGTCAGTTCCTTACCATTTTTGAGAAAAACGGCCTTAAAGTTGTATTTTGTTTCATAAATTAAATTAAGCACATCGGTAAACCATTTATTAATTTTATTATGTAAAGCAATTAATTATACGATTTTCTACAGTGTCCACACATTTTTTCTTAGTAACATATCTGAACGACCTAAATTTAAAAATAAAAAACGAATACATGGTTTTATTTTACCACAGAATGCTCATTTGCAAACGGCAACACTGCCCACCGTAGAAAAACGAGCAGGCTTCCACGAACCTAATGATTCGCAACCATATCAGTTGCAGTTGTCTTGTTTTTTGGTTCTTTCACCCTAGTTTTTTGCCGTATGAGACAATTCCATACCGTTTTAATACGAAGTCGGGATTTAAAAACCCTTTAAAAATGTTTATTTAGAATAGGACTACGTAAAAATATATAGGGTGACCCATTTAAAAAAACCGTAACTTTGGGTAATGTATCCAAAACGACGGCCCCGAGTAAAAATCTGTCCACACTACTGGATTCTACGCAAAAAGCTCTATAAGAGCCAGTTTTTACCTTTTCGATACGTTAAAATATAACCGAGATATTTCAATTTGGCCCTGTATCTCCGAAACGAGGCGGGCTGTGGAAAATCTGATTACGGCATCTTGAGTTTGACCAAAAAAGTGGCACGGTGTCGCGAAAACCTCAACCCTAAATATTTGCAGATAACGGAGATACCTTGCATTTACAACCAAAATTGGACACCCTGTACAGCTTTACTCCTATGTGTTTTTTTTTTCTTTTTTATTCTAGCGCTTTTTATGGATCTGTAGATGAAATTCACTTAAATAAACTTGAAAAAATTAAAAGCAAATGTCTTAGACAAACCGTAGGTTTTTTAAACAGTACTTTCATACCCGTAATTGAAGCTGAAACATTAGAACCCCCATTAGAATTAAGACGAAAGTTTTTAGCTGATAAATTTCTTTTAACATTAATTTCAAAAAATAGTATTTTAATTAATAGAATTAACCAATTTACAATATTGTGTTATACACATCCGTATTGGAAAATTAAAAGACTACCCTTGCTAGTACACAGGTATTCTTGGGTACGTAACCCAGAGAAAAGGAGAAATTTATAGTAATAATACTCTGCCATACTTTCAGTTAGAATATTAAGCTTTTGAAAATCGTCATAAAGTTATTATTGAAGACAGTAATGGAAAACATCACTTAATTTTAAAACATACCTTTCGGAAATAACAAAACAAAATTTGGGTCAATTATATTATGAACTTTAAATCGACGAACAAACATGTTTATTTTGTCTGGATTAAGGCTCACATAGGTATTTCTGAAAAAGAGCTTGTAGGCCAAACAGCATGTGGTTCTTCTTCATACTTTACAATACCATATACGGATGTAGTTAATATAGTAACAATGAGACTGAAGGATGATTGGCAGGTGCAATATTCAATGACAGGAAAATGATTAAAGTATAAAAGTAACTTTTCAAATCTATGTAAAAAACATGATTCCAGAAAGAATCAAATAAGAACTTTATACAGGGTGGTCTATCTCAGCTCCCTTCTTCTGTAGCTCACTCATCATTTGACTCATGAATTTTAAATTTTGCACAACTCATATGTGTATTAGGGCGCATTTTCTAAAAATATTTTTGATTATACAGGGTGACCCAAAAAAGTGTGACGTCACAATGACATATTTTTTTAAATTAGATGACCTATATTTTCATGCATATTTAGATGGCTTCCATAGTTGTTTATATCATCCCCCCCCCCACACATTAATTAGACCATCTGTGCTGTCGATCGATCTGCCGAAAATGTCTTGGATTATGATCGGAGTAGTAATGGAAATTGTGGCGATTCACAAATTCATTTTTATGGAAGGTAGACTCGCCTGAGAAGAGCACTTTATCGAGGAATTCAAAATTTGCTCTGATTTTGGATTGTGCCCAGTTACAAAACGCTATCCGATGCTCATAATCTTCTTCATAAAGCTCTTGGTGAAGCTCAATATGGTAGGCATGAAAATGATTTTTTTTAAAACACGTTAAACGGTGGTTTTGCTGACATTCGCTATATCGGCGACTACCCTTTGGCTAATTGAAGGGGTTTCTGTGATATGAAGTAGCACATCCAGTTCCTTTTCATAAGTTTGAACTGGCCTATTTCTACTAGGTTTTGAGTATTCGACATCTCCCGTCTGAATAAATCTATCTAATAATTGCAGGTTTGTCTTACCGGGATGTCTTCGTTCCGGATATCGCTCCGCGTATATCCGACTAGCCAAGAAACTATTTTTTTAGATTCTCCCAACACAAAAATCATATCTACTAGCTCTTTGTTGGTATAATTTATTGTAAAAATACTTATGCAAAACGTGAACAACTTAAAAAAATAACTTCTTGAAATAAACTGCAAACAACTATAACAACAATAAACAAACTATACTACTGGAACAAAATAACGCAATAATTTGTAATAATTATGATCAAGAACAATATTAACCCGTTTGTAAACTAAATAATTTTTTGAATTTGTCAAAAAGACTCTCCTGTCATTTTGATTGAATTCATTTCATTTTAATAATCTAAGCCACCTTGGATTACTTTTCATTAAAATGGCTGTTAAAATAGGACGCTTTACCAGTTTTTGGCGAATATCTTTTAATACGTTAGAAATTTTAATAAAGATGCATTTACAAAAAAGTTTTATTTTTCAATTGCGCATCGATTGCAATGAAAAAAATGTAGGGTTGACATTTAAAACAAGAAAGAAAATGCACTTTGAAGTTTGGTAATTTTGACACTTAATTTTGTAGACCCTGGATAATTTAGATCGTTTAAATTTGGTCAGCGAGATTGTCAAACCTTATTTAATGAACTCCCAGTTTGATTCTTATGTCAAGGCAATATTTGAATTTTTATAATTTTTTTTCACCAGTGGTGTAAATTCATTTTTTTTCATATTTAATTTTTTTAAGCGGTTATTTACCGATCGAATCTAATAAAATTTTAGTATGATGTAAACAACTATGAAAACCATCTATATGTGCAAAAAATATCACAAGTAATCACGCCTTGTACCCCAAATTTAAGAAAAAAATTGGTTTTCAAAACTCAGGAAAACTGTGAATGTGGTGAAGTCGAAGATTTAGAACATATAATTTTACATTGCTCTAGATTAAAATCTCATTGAGAGAATTTTTTTATAAATATTTAAGGAATTGTACAATTTCCTTTTAATCTAAATCATTTAATTGCCTTTAATAATGTCAATATATAGATAGACATTTGTTCCAATTTATAAATGAAGCTAAAATAAAATTGAAACTGATCCATTACTTAAACCCTATCGTAGCGTAGTTAAGCACACATTTGAAAAAATAAAAAATATATATATAAAAAAAATGTATAAATCAACAAAAAAAAAGAAACAACAAAAGAGAGCCTTAAAAAATACCTAAAATAAAAAGGCAGAAAACATAAAAAATTAACTTAACGTAAGGTTATGTATAGAATAGTATGATACAATGCAATATCTCTGAAAATCGTATAGTAAAAGAACGGAATAGTAAATGAAAAACAAGACAATTATATAAATGTATACCCATAAAGAGGGATGCTGGCCAGTTGGTTCACACCAGAGCCATAAAACATATACACACATACGACTTTGTATCTATGTTATTATTGTATATCTTACAATACTATATCAATAGCGTCTTGCACGGTAATGATTATGAGACAGGTCGCGATTCGAAACGTTGTGAATATATTAAGGTGCACACAGCTGAGCAAATTCCAGGATTAATTAATCAAAAATATCTGGTTAGTCTAAAAGTATGTACTTACCTTTAACAATTTACTTAATGAAAGTTAATTGAAATAAGTAAATTGAAATGCCTCAATACCCTTTTTCATAAAAAAACACCATTTACATGGTTGAAAGGAGCAAGTCGCGCCGTGTAAGCGTTTTCTTACAAAACTTTATCACCATCCTCTTTATTCAAGAATGTTTGGTTTCGAGCTCATATTTTAAGCCCGGCATCATAAATCTATTTAGGACGATCCCATTCATCATGCCACACGGAAAATGATATGGCAAGTAATTTTAGAGTCCATCAAAAGCGGGTACAGAAAGAATGAATATCTAAATTCCAATATTAAAATTGCATTTTATTTTTCCAACGTTTTTCGATAAAATATGACCCTAAATCTCTTTGTGGTGGATTAATATTTGATGCAACTTTCGACTGTTTAGAAATCTATTAATGGCAAGAGCTTTTTTGTGATTAACTTTTCATTTACATAGGAAGTTTTTTCTCTTTTTTATATACATGAATTAAATTACGTTAGCTTTATTATTTACTAATTTTTATATAACATTAGCTAGAAAAGGATTTAAAAAGAGGCCTGTGTCACATTGTAGATTAGTGGTATCGGTTTACACAATCGTGAAACGCTCCTTTTTGTCATTGAGATATTTCTAATGATACAAAATTGTAATTTTTTCTTAGATAAATAAATGCTCTTTGAAGTTTTAAATGGGAAATAATGGTATATTATTAAATGAGCAGGTAATGGTTATTATTACTTGCCAGTAAAGTACTATACTTTTTCTATGACTACGTATGGAAGATCCCCAATTGACAATTCCATACTCCAATCTACTTTTGACATACGCATTATAAAACCAGATTTTTTACTGACAGTATATCTTAGATTCTATAATGCATAACGGAAACTCTTTAGTTAGCCAGCCAGATCCTCAATATGAAATTCCCAAGTTAGGTGACACTGGCCGACAAAAAACAATTTTTTTTGTTGTAACACAAATCAGAATAGCATAGTAGTGTTTTCTTGTTAGAGTTGTAGAACCATATCGAATGTTACGATATCTATAGAAAAAATGATTTCAGAAAATTTCTGTTTATTGACTATGTTTACAGTCTTCGCCTATTAAACATACCATACTTCTAAGAGAAAAGCAAACGAGAAAAATATTAACTTAAAACACTAATTAAACTTTAATTTTTCCGTTTATTCTTCTTCAAAAACCAACAGTAGTCACCCATCATGGCTGGATCCCCCGTACCGAATTTCTATTCTTCTGATATCTTGGTGAAACCTTTCACCCTGCTCGTCACTAACAGCTCCCAAATTTTTAGGAAAAAATGACAGATGGGAATGGAGGAAGTGATTTTTCAATAACATTCTGGCACCAAGAGCTTTATAGGCATCTAAGAGTTCATTAACTAATTGTTCATAATTTTCATCCATATTGTTGCCTAAAAATCCTCTTACTACATTAACAAATGAGTTCCTGCCTGGTAAGCATCGGCCAGCAATTTTCTGATTTGTAGCCCAATAAAAATGCCTTCTTTTAATTTGGCATCACTTAACTGGGGAAAGACTTGTCTTAGGTATTTACATCCATCAACATCTTTATTCAAAGCCTTTACAAAGTTTTTCATCAGCCCAAGTTTAATGTGGAGTTTAAAGAGGAGGCAAAAGGACATTTTTGGGATCAACAAGAGGAATAAATTTAACATTTTGAGATCCCGGTTGAAATTCGCTTCTTTCTGGCGAAATTTTTGTTACATAATGCTGATTTATCGCACGACTGTCCCATAAACAAAGAAAACAGCAATATTTTGTAAATCCCACCTGAAGTTCCACTAAAATCCCTATAACTTTTAAGTCCCCACATATCCGCAATTTAGACCTATTGTAGTTTATTTTATCCAAAATCGTGCGCATATTTTCATAATTTTCTTTCATTGCAACTGAATGGGCAACTGGCATAGAGGGTTTTAAATTTCCATTATGCAATAACACAGCTTTTAAGCTATATTTAGATGAGTCTATGAATAAGCGCCACTCACGGGGAGAATGTTCAATATCAAGTTCCTGCATTAAACTGTCTATATCAGTACACGCGCACAACGAATTTTCCATACTGTAGAATCTAGAAAACATAGCATTTCTTTTTCTGAAATTCGTAATTTTTGTTTCTTTGGCCAACAGGTTCCATTCCTCAAGACAGGAACTTAGAAGTTCTGAATGTTGCTTGGATAGCCCCAAATCACGTACTAAATCATTTAATTCACTTTGAACGATCAAATGTGGCTCGCCGAAACTGGGATCGGTGCACTGTTCTTCTGAGCTGCCTGATGATGCGTTATCTCCATTATCTCCCAAATCAATAGCTTGCCAATTTAAAGGCGCAATCGGCACTGGCAAATTTGTATTATGAGGAACAGATCGTATGGCAGATTGCAAATTTGGATATTCTATATTGTGCTTTACCTTTTTGGAATAACCTTCAGCTTTTGTCAGGCAAAAATAACAATCGTCAAAATGATTGGTGGGTTCTCACCATACCATTGGAACTACAAAAGGCATACTTTTTCTCTTTCCCTTCATCCACTGCACCAATGATACACTACAACTAACACAGCACACATTATTCACAAGAAGGTCATGATTTATGACATCAAAAGCCTTGGACAGATCAAAATAAAGCCCATCAATGCAAAGTTTTTTATCAACTGATTCTGCAGTATTGTTTATGGCTTCAAAAAGAGCAGGTGCAGTGTCCCTGCCCCTACAGAAACTATGGTGTGTTTTTGAAAACAAACTGTATTTTAAAAAAAAAGCCTCCCGTCGATTTTTCATACACCTGTCTATAGGGTTAGCAAAAACAGACAAATTGGAGATAATTCTATAATTGGAAATATCGGAATGATCTCCCTTCTTGTGCAGTGGTATACATCTAGCTTGTATTTTGGTAGCAAGATGAGGAATTATTGTGTTTTCCGGTCTGCCAGAACATACAGCATCTTTTGCCTTTTTTAGTTTCACGAAATGTTTTGTTAATTTTACTTACCGTAGATTTAGTTAATTGGATTTCTGTTAGAATATTTGTCACAAACATCATGCAGGTTTCGCTTTCTATCGCCACAACCCAGTACTGTCTTACCATGTCGCTAAAATATGCCATCAAGACTGTCTCCGACGCGATATTCTTAGCATTTTTTTGGCACACCAATTTTCATATAGCTTCAATGCTTTTTCATTTTTGCTCTTTCTGCACCTTCTTTAAGGTTTGGTAGAGTAATTTTGGCTTTCTTTGTTACACAAATTAGCAAGAACGAACGAGAAATTCAAAAATGCGAAAGTCTATGTTTTGCTGGTTTTGAAGATTTGCGCCATAGCAACCATCCGCTGTGAAATCATCCCTGGTGCCAGTAACAACATATATGAAAACGTCAAAAAACAGAAATTAACAAATTTTGACATTTTTACTATATTTGTCCGTTTTCAAAATAAAATTTTGCACCTACTTTTTGATTAACGGCATGGTTGTAAATAGAATAATATTATACGCGTCTAAATAAACTCGACAGTAATGAAACACTTCCTTACTCGGTATGTAATATACTGGTGAAATTTTGAATATGCTAAATTTGTTTTAACTTTGGTCTGTACATTTTTTTCCACTGAACAGTGGGGTTATCTTAGCTTTTTAAAAGCACAAATTCTTTTGTTTTCGAAAATCATGAATATTTTAAAAAAGCGGCAGAGTTCAGCAAATTTACTATATTTTTTTGCATATAAACCTCATCTTAGAAACTTAATTAACGCACATACGTATATAGGGTCGTACTATCTTTGACAAAACACATTTTTTTTCGTCAAAAAATAACTATATACTAGGATAGAGAATATATCACTCGATTTTAAATAAGTAGTTCTTGTGATCTATTTATTTAACAATTATCATTATTTTTTAAGACCTTTTGACTCCTCAGTAATATCTTACTAAAAGTGGATTTAAAACATCCAAATGTAGAAGGAAAAAACAACGAACGTATAAAGTACCATTAGGCATTATTTTTCAAACTCGAAAGAAAATGAGATGAAATCGGTATTTTATGCTCACTTCTGGCCCCAATGTAGAATTTAAATGAAATTGCTTCCCTGGTAATAAATCATGGAATTTTACAAACGTACCCAAATCCAATAAATTTTATATTGCTGATAATATTTTTAATGCATGAATAATAATTCTGAACTGTAAAAATTTCTTTTTTTTAAATCTTTCAAAGGATTCTATTTTAATAAGATTATGTACAATATGGAAACTAAATGAGACTGTAAGACAGCTTTTAAAAATAATTACCTGAAAATCGGTTTCTGAATTAGGCACTCCAACGATCTGTCACTGTCATGTCATTTTTGGGTTGTCGTAGGACAAACAAACTGATTTAGCCAATGAGGCTTAAATATTGGTTTGATAAGTCCCACAATAAATTGGTCAAATAGCTGTCGTACGTCAAGCAGCTGTTTTTTTGGACTGCCTAATTGGCAATTACATTTAAGACAAAAGTTTACTATTTTATCATTGGTCAAGTTGCGCAATTAAGTGTAATTTTTAAACAAACCCTAGGTTGTCAACCTATGCTGTCGTAGGACATGACAGATTGTTGGACTGCCCTATTTATTTAAATTCTAACCTCGATGGGGAATATCTTTTAAATTAAATGAGTTTTTAGGACGAATATTTTGTCAATGGCTATATCATTTCCTCAAAAATGTGGCAGGAGAACACTTTCTCAGAAACAAAAAATTCTTGAGATCTTATATGGGTCAAGAACGACTTAACGATTTGGCAGTCGCTTCAATAGAAAATCTGACTGAAGAATTTGCAAGTAAAGTATGTTGTAACTATGTGACATTTATAGTTTAAAGAGTTAAAAGCCTGGGTTATAGATTGAAAAAGTTTGTGTCTTGCGTTGTCCGTTTAAACTAAGCGTTTACGCTGGTTCTTAGCCCGAGTTATAGATTGAAAACTTTTGCGCTTTACGTCGCCTGTGGAACTAACCTTACTTTAATGTTTATATTTATCGCCTTTTTGTGTAATGCAATTTTGCCTTGCTTGTTTTTCAGTTTATGGGCGTTTTTTTTAAATTTGCTTTTTAATCAAAATCATAGTAAAGATACCTAGTAAAGACTGGGCATTGTGAATATATTAATGTGTGCCGCAGCTGTATGTTGTTGAAAAGAGGGTGGCAAAGAAGATCGCGAATTCGGCCTGTTAATTATGGTGGAAATACTCGTAACTCCTACTAAGCAAATTAAGATAGAATGGCAAATAGTTAACTCAAATTCCGATATCCGAAATGTATTTTATATTCATGGAGAATCCCCAGTTGCCAATAATGACTAGAAAAAGGTTTAGATGGATTCAGACTAACTTCTATAAACTTGGTACTAGTAGAGCCGAAGAAAACTACCAAAACCCATCACAGACTCCGAGGGAAAAGAAATCACAGTATTAGGATATTTCCATGTATATCCTCATGCTTCTATTCCAAGCGTAGTCGATGATGTAGGTATATCATATTCTTCAATTCAAAGGATTCTAAAAAAGTATAATATGCAGGGCAATAAATTGGTTACTTTGCATCTCTTCTGCCGGAAGATGCACCAAATCGAGTTGAATTTGGTAAGTTGATGTTAATTCGAACTCAGGAAGACCCGGATTTTTTGAAGAAAGTTATTTGGTCTGACGAATCTAAATTTTCACGAGAGGAAATTTTTAATCGGAGAAATTGTTGAAATTTAAAAAAGTTTGTACGAGAACGGGCGTTTCAACACAAGTTTAGTTTTAATGTTTTTTGTTTGTTGATGGACAGTCAGTTCAGTTTTTGTATTTACGATGACAATTTGAATTGGATGGAGTATTTGCAAATTTTAAGAACAACGGTAACCGATTTTTTGGATGGGGTGCCGCTTGCAATTTATCGAAGTTATTGGTACCAATTGGATGGTGCACCAGCCCACACTTACAAACATGTTTAAAGATCGTTGGATTAGACGTTTGGGTCTATGGAATTGCACCCCCTCCCCGTTCCCCGGATCTTACTCTTTGGGATGCCTATTTATGGCGTGCCATTAAGGAAAGGGTTTATTCAACACCAGTGAAAACGCGAGAGGATTTTGAAATCGTGTGAGACGCGCATTTCAGCAAATGGATGGGAATGAAATTCGAAGGGCAACAACTGATAACGTTATGGAGTCAATTCATAATTGCTTAAGAGCCAATGGTGGGCACTTTAAACAAAATAATTATTAAAGTTCCACCCCCTGTGCCAAAATTCCTCGCTTTGATTGGTCCTATTCGTTGGCAACAGGGGTTTTTTTCTATCTTCGTAAACTTTCCCATGGTCAAAATAAAAACATTCATTACAGATAGTAAAATGGGAATTTGGAGAAAGCTTTACTAAGAAGGGTCGTTTCGGTATTTTCCTATCATAAACACTAAATGCAATAAACAGTTCACTATCGGTGATGGTTCCTATTATCGAACGTGCAACAACATAAAATCGTACAAAGAAGTGTTGTAAAAATAAAAATTAACGGATAGCATACAAGAACCTTAAAACTAAATTAGACTCTAAATGCCGATGGAAATTCCCACAATTATGTACAGAAAACTAAATACCTACAAATTGTTACATTTCTCAATAGCAATAGATAATTACCTTAGATTAAAAAAGTAAATGTAAAATAAAATAAATATGTACAGTATGTTATGCAGTAACAATGAAAAGAAAAACAAATATATACCGTGTGATATGCGCAAATTTTAACTTTGGCAGACAAATGTGGGAGACATTCAG
Source organism: Kuschelorhynchus macadamiae (assembly GCA_030620095.1). NCBI lineage: Eukaryota > Metazoa > Arthropoda > Insecta > Coleoptera > Curculionidae > Kuschelorhynchus > Kuschelorhynchus macadamiae. The sequence continues at coordinate 980,315 of JAUTXW010005349.1, read as the reverse complement.
TCGCCACATATATATATATATATATATATATATAATATATATATATATATATACTGTATATCGACTGTCAGAATCAGAAATTCGGTATGAAAATCCAGTCATATATGCAACGCTGCCTTCTGTATTATTACCGGAAATTAAAAAAAAAACTAGATTTCATTCGAAATCGGAATGTTCTTCTTCTCGAAAGTCGGTAAAAATCAATAAACACACAAGTCTGGCTTTAACTTTTCTGTACCCACGTTTAAAGAGCCCGCATAATATATCGACAACGGTTCCCCATTGCCGTTCTACACAATCGCTTTAGAAATCGCCAGTGAACTCTTTGTAATGAAAATTTGTTTTCCCAAAACGAACAGCCGGCAATGAATCTCGCAGTTCTTTTAATTTAATAAGATTAATTGCGGGACATAATCATTACGATTAGAAAGCGGCGCGAAAAAGCAACCAGCCAAATAACTGTGCATTAAATAGTTACATTTAGATGGATTCGTCGAATAAAACGCGGCATTATTCATAAGTAGTGGCAGCGGCTTTTGTTTGTAATTAAAGGTGCACTATTTCATGAAAAAAAACCTTAATGGATCCGATTTAAAATGCAAATGGTTGGGCTGGCTTTAATATATGTTTGTAGTTGTGTTAGAGTAATGTAGACATCGCTTTCAATAGGAGATATTACGCCACAGTTAAAACAATATAAATATAAATTACATTTTAGAGAAGGTATACAGGGTAATTCACAGTGAGAGGCCAATTAGACGTTTATGGAGAACCGATTTACGGATCGTTTTAAAATCTTGGTTACAAACATAACCAGCTATGATCTATCTTTATAAAATATTTTCAGTTTCGCAGTGTTGCCGCTTCTACCCGAAACCGGTGGCAACATCGTTATTTTAAATAGAACACTCTGTATATTTTCCAGTTTTCAGAATCTACTTTCATTGCTGACTAACTTTCGTAAATATCTTCCTATACCTATCTGTGGCCGTTCTTTAGATATTAATTAATCTAATTTTCAGGAAACAGGGCTTTTTAAAAGCTTTAATATTTCCATTCTCTAAAACAATCTGAAGCTGAAATTCTGGTTACGATTAAGCAATGCCCGTAAATATTTACTTCTTTCGTCATAATAATACCGAAGCATACAGGGTTGTCCAGAAGTAAAAGTTTTAATATGAAAATTTTTTAAACGGTACACCCTGTATATTATTACTGATTTGAAATGCCGATAAATGTAGCTCTGCAACTATGTATAGGTTCCCTATACCTAACTCATCAAGTTTTCGATTTATAAGCATTCCTTTATGACTTCTAGTTGAAAACAATAAAAATAAAGGAGCAGACTTATTTTATTATAAAATAAACATAAAACATACTATTTTCAAACAGGTTTCTTGAAATTTGTATTAATATTTAGAGGAGGACTCTGTTTTTGGACTTGCAAGAAGTCGGATGTGAATTTTATTGTTCTAGTTCAATAGACTTATTTTATTTCATTTTTAACAGTGTTTCAATAAACTCTCACAGTTCATATAAAAAAAGGAATATTATTATTATTATTATTATAGTATTGGATATATAGCTAATCAAGCACACACCATACGTTCCTAAATATATATATATATATATATATATATATATATATATATATATATATAGATTTGGTAAGAGTTTCTTGACCTTCCTTTTATATTGTTAGTATATATAATTTTCTTGGGTATAGGTCCGAAAAAAGAAAGTAATTGTGACTGAGGTTTTGGTAGTGTCACATATATGGTCAATTTTAAAAAAATATAATTTTTGACGTTTCGGCAGGAACACCCTTGCCTTTCTCAAAAAATTTATATACATGAAACGTAATTAATCAATTTAAAATTAAAATCTTAATAAAGAACAAACACTTTAAGTTTGATATCGCCTAAGAGCGAGCAGCAAACGATATGTTGTTGTCGTCTTTTTTGTTATTTTCGTATGTTCGTAAAAATAAGTGAAATTTGTTCTTTATTAAGATTTTAATTTTAAATTGATTAATTACATTTCATGGATAAAAATGTTTTGAGAAAGGCAAGGGTGTTCCTGCCGAAACGTCAAAAATGATATTTTTTTAAAATTGACAATATATGTGACACTACCAAAACGTCAGTCACAATTACTTTCTTTTTTCGGACCTATACCCAAGAAAATTATATATATATATATATATATATATATATATATATATATATATATATATATATATATATATATATATATATATATATATATATATATATATATATATATATATATATATAGGGTGGTCATTTAAGTGTGGTAAGAATGGTTGCAAGTCAAACAGCATACAGATTAGGTCAAAAAATTTTAAAATCATTCAAGAGTAAAGTAACCTTATTTCGAAAGATTCAGCAAAAAAACATTTTTTTTTCGGAAAAAGTTTTTGAAAAATTGATTTTTTTTTGATAATTATCATAAACACTTTCATAGTTTAATCAAAATCGGATCAGATTCTCATAACTCCGTTCAAATTTAAGTATACTTGTGAAATTAACTTGGATTTTAAGTTTCTTCTCTCAAACTTCAGGTTTGTTGCAACGATATTAAACACAACTTGAACATTTCGCCAATAATCTTTTTAACAAGATAAAACATTTGTGAAGAAAATATGCTCATTAAAAAACTTTCATGTGCAAAATTATAAAATTGTTATTAAATAACTGTACAAATTAATTGACAAACCTGAAATCGTATACTAAGATAATCGCGGATACCCATGGAAAGAACAAATGAGGGTTAGAAGTAAAAATTATGACAGTTCGGTGGCGTTAATATTTCATTCTAGAAGAACAATTATATTATTACAGATTAACTTTATTTGATTTAAAATGCCTCCTCCGAGATAATTAACGCTAGTCGAGAAGGCAGAATTAGTTTTGATATGTGGGGATAATTATAAAACAGTGTGTCACGCAGCAGATATTTTCAATGCACGACATCCAGACAAACAAGTTCACTACTCAACTGTAAGTAGAATTTTAATAAACTTCAAACAGACAGGATCTTTAGATTATAAATATAAGAATGATCGTGCCAAAACTGTTTGTACTGAAAAAAGTCAATTAGGGGTACTTCAGTCAGTTGTTGAAAACCCTAGAAGATCCACCCAGGAAATTTCTGCTTATACGTGTATTAAAAAAAACAAGTTTCATGCTTATAGGCCAATGTTTATTTGCACGTTTCAAGAACGAGACTATGACATCCGCTATGATTTCTGCAAATGGATTCAAGGTCAAATGGAAGATCAGCGTGATTTTTATAGACACATTCTCTTTGGGAATGAATCCACATTCACAACAAATGGCGCTGTCTCTTCCCAAAATTGTAGGTGGTGGTCGGACGCAAATCCAAATTTTGTTATTGACAATAGAAACCAGTATTACCAAAAAACAAACGTGTGGTGCGGTATTATCAACGAAAAATTATTGGGTCCGTTTTTTTTCGCCGAAACCTAACTGGTGATACCTATTTACAGTTTCTGGAAAACGAAATATCGGATTTTTTTGGACAATATAAGTTTACAAGAACGGTATGAATTATGGTTTGTACGTGATGGATGTCCCGCTCATTCTACTTGAAATGTTTCTGAATGGTTAAATGGGAAATTTGGTACTAAATGGATAGGACGAAATACCGATCCGCGGTGGCCTCCTCGTTCCCCAGATCTTACCCCATTAGATTTTTTTTATAAGGATACTTAAAGCAAAAAGTTTATAAGGATCGACCATTTAATAATGTTGAGGAATTTGAAAATTCGATTAGTTTCCATTGCAGAAATATTCTAGCAAATATCTTGCGATCTGCTTTTAGTGAATTTTATGATCGGGCAATTAGATGCATTGAACGTGAAGGTGGGCACACAAAAACGCTTAGATAATTTTCATTTTTTTATGTACTTCCTTAAATGTTTCTTTACTTCATGCTGATTTGTTAATTGTTTAGTTGTAATAAACATTTTTGGTAAAACTAGTGGTATCACATTCAATTAGATCTCGGTGCGTTCGATTTTTTGTTAATATTAATTAACATTAATTCACTTTTAACCCTCATTTGTTTTTTCAAGGATTTCCACTTTGTGAAATATGTATACAGTTCTTTAATAAATATTTGAAATGAAAATTTTGCACTTCAAATGAAAGTTTTTTAATGTGCATATTTTCTTCAGAAATGCTTCATCTTGTTAAAAATAATATTGGCGAAATTTCCAAATTGTGTTTAATATCGTTGCAACAAACCTGAAGTTTGTGATTCCCTAAAAAATTAAAAATCCAAGTTAATTTCACAAGGATACTTAAATTTGAACGGAGTTATGCGAATCTGATCTGATTTTGATTTAATTATGAAAGTGTTTATAATAATTATCAAAAAAAAAACAATTTTCCAGAACTTTTTTGATTTTATCCAAAAAAAATGTTTTTTCTCAAGAGGCTAGGTTTTAGTATCTTAAAATAACTTTTGATGCTAAAGAACTTTTCTTAATAACATTTTGCTGAATCTTTCGAAATAAGGGTACTTTACTGTTGCATGATTTTAATATTTTTGACCTACCCTGTATGCTGTTTGACTTGCAACCATTCTAAGTACACTTTATATGATTATCGGGGATGCACCAACTTTTGGCAATATTTTTATTTTGATCGTGTAGTTAATAAAAAAAAATTCCCATTTGTTGCACACATATATGTTGATTTTTACTCCTTCACGGATGGAAAAATACAATGTGTTTTCATTCCGGGTGTACATCCGTTCACTACTGTCGTTCTGAAAAGAACAGTTTTGCTGACGTTTCGCCAAAATCACATTTGGCATTTTCGACGCGAGAAAGAAAGCTTCGAAAATGTACACCCGGAATGAAAACACAATATATACAGGGTCCTGCAGCTCACCTCCCGTCTTTTATTATACCTAAACCATTTATTTTAGAAAAAATATTTAAAAGCCACTATATGCTGTTGATTAGAGAGCACATTTTAAAAATATTCTTGATTATACAGGGTGTTACAAAAAATAGTGGCGCATAAAAGTTGAATTTTTTAAAATGGAACACCCTATATTTTTATACATTTTTGGAACACTCTTTGCCTAATCTACAGACTCCTAGAATATTATCTCTCTTTTTTTAATAGTTTCGGAGAAAAAAGGTAAAATCGAAGAAAAAAAAATTATAGTCTACATTTAAAATATTTATAAAAATTAGATAAAACATCTTAAAAGCTAAGGTAACCTAGTAGCTTACTGCAAAAGGTTTATAGTTATTCTGCTACGAGTATTATAAGTCTTACTTATACAGGGTGACCCAAATTCCATGTCAAACGTTGCAAAATAAAAAATTATTTTTCTCCATTTTTTCAAATGGAACACCCTATATATTTTTTTCTGTCAGGTACAGAATTAACAGATCAACATTTTTTATTATTACACTTATCTCAAAATTCCTGAAGGTTTTTGAAATATTCTTAAAAAACTAATGTTGTACTTTGTTTTTCAGTACGATAATTGAATAACCTCACTAGTAATGTTCATGCCTTCGCGATTTTAAATATTAGATAGGTCAGCGTAGTTCTAGCTATGGGGAAAAACCTAAAATCCTAACATTTTTTCTAATTACGTTTGCTGCATAAAATTTAAATTACTGCCAAGAGTTAAGGCTCGACTTAAGGTGTAACAGCTTTATTTAACATTATTAACAAATATCTAATTATTGCTAAAATTAATTTTTACTTAGAACATATGTTCGATATGTCTTCCATTCTCTTCGAGGCATAAACGAAGACGGGTATGAAAAGATCTTCCTACTATTCTAATTACTTCGAGCGTAATACTTTGAAATGCGGTTCTAATCCGTTGCTGCATATTTTCGGAAGTTGTTGGAGGTTTGTTGTAAACAATTTCCTTAACGTAGCCCCATAGAAAAAAATCTAATTTCGTTAGATCAGGCGGCCGGGGCGGCCACGCACTTGCTCCCTGTCTTCCAATCCATCGGTCTGGAAAATTATTATTTAAATGATCCCTAACTGGCAACGAAAAATGTGCTGGAGCACCATCTTGTTGCAACCACATTGTATTTCTCAGATTAACCGGCAAATTTTTGCACAAATTTAGCAAGTGATTTTCTAGGAAGTCGAGATATATGGCTCCAGTTAAATGTCCATTAAAAAAATGGGGACCAATAACATGTTCACCAATAATTCCCCCCCACACATTAACTGACCATCTGTGTTGTAGATCAAGCTTTTTGGATTATGGTCGGCGTAGTAATGGTAGTTATGACGATTTACAAATCCATTCTTATGAAATGTGGCCTCATCAGAGAATAAAACTTTATCAAAAAAATCAAAGCTTAACCTAATTTTAGCTTGTGCCCAATTACAAAAGTCAACACGTTTCTCAAAATCTGCTGGAAGGATTTCTGATGCAACTGAATATGATATGCATGAAATTTATGGCTCTTTAAAATTCGCTGAACAGTTCTTTCGCTTACTCCTACGGCATCCCCGACTGCTTTTTGGCTAACAGAAGGATTTTCCGTGACAGCTAATAGCACAGCTAATTCATTTTCTTCCGTTCGAACGGGCCTATTTCTAACTGGTCTTGTATAATTTACATTTCCCGTTACCATAAATCTCTCTAATAAGTTCGTCATGCTCCTTCTATCTGGGTGCCTTCGTTCTGGATAATTTTGCGCATAAATCCTACTGGCCAAAAAGGCATTTCTATGCGATTCTCCTAACACAAAAACCATATCAACCAGTTCTTCGCGGGTGTACTCCATGACGATAGAACGTTCAAATAAAACTTCTAAACAGTGACGCAAACAAACGAAAAATGAACTACGTAGAAGGTAAAGACCACTATATGAAAAATCCGATAATTATTTCAATTTGTAAAACTTAAAAAACGAATAAGTAAATTGCCGATATGTTTTAGTTGTTTGACAGTTTCTAGACAATTTGTTTTTCATGGCCTACTTAAATTCTAGTTAATAATTTGGGCAACACTTGTCAATAATATTAAATAAAGGTTAAGGCCGTTTTACATGCTGCAAGTTTCTTGCAGCAAGGGGTTGCACCTGCAAGATATTGCGCGCAATTTGTCTTGCAGACTGTAAAGCGACAGTTATATTTCAATTGCAAGTGTCAGCGTATGCCTTTGTGCAAGTCTCTTGCAACTTGTAGGAAGAGCTGCAGCATGTAAAACGTCTTTACGGCTTAACTCTTGGCAGTAATTCAAATTTTATGCGGTAAACGTAATTACAAAAAATGTTGGGATTTTAGGTTTTTTCCCATAGCTATAACTACGCTGACCTATTTATTATTCAAAATCGCGAAGGTGCTTACTTATGAACATTACTAGTGAGGTTATTCAATTACCGTACTGAAAAACAAAGTACAACATTAGTTTTTTAAGAATATTTCAAAAACCTTCAGGAATTTTGAGATAAGTGTAATAATGAAAAATGTTGATCTGTTAATTCTGTACCGGACAGAAAAAAAATATATAGGGTGTTCCATTTGAAAAAATGGAGAAAAATTATTTTTTATTCTGCAACGTTTGACATGGAATTTGGGTCACCCTGTATAAGTAAGACTTATAATACTCATAGCAGAATAACTATAAACCTTTTGCAGTAATATATATATATATATATATATATATATATATATATATATATATATATATATATATATATACATACAATATTACCCATTTAAAAATGGAACACCCTAATATTTCAGGAATTAACTACCAGGTTAATTTAAATTTTGGTGATGTGTATGGATTTAATATATAACTATTTTGAACTTTGACATCGTTCATTGGCGTGCAAGCCTAGAAGGGAGAAATGGTACGATGTTTAAGAAAGATATTACCGATTTTTTTAACGAAGTTTTGATTCTCGATTCTTACTCAGCATCATCAAGAACTCCCGTTTACCAAATTTCAACAAAATAAGTCATTAGCTATGGGAAATACGAACTTTCAAAAAATGCATTTTTTTTTTCATTTTAAAGGTAGGAATCTCTTAACTCAGTGCTTTATCAAAAACACTATTTTTACATTTTTTTATTATTTTGACCATCTTTATCGAATTTAGAAAACAAAATAGTTCTATGACGTACTCTAAAATATGTTCTACTTCTTCAGCTCTGCGTTGCAATTCTTAATTATTTTCATTATAGTTATAGAAATAAAAAAAAATGTCTTATTGTCAATTTTTTTACTAAAATTTTATAAAAATCGTTAAAATAATAAAAAAATTTAAAATAGTGATCAAGACAATCGTTTAGTGAGATTTCAGCTTTCGAAATGAAAAAGAAATGCATTTTTTGAGCTCTCGTATTTTCCTTATTTTGTTGAAATTTGGTATAAGGGAATCTTGATGATGCTGAGTAAGATTCGAGAGTCAAAATTTCGTTAAAAATATCTTTTGAAATCCGTACCATTTTCCCCCCACTAGGCTCGCACTCCAATAAGCCATATATAATCTCGAATTCGAGATGTAACGTCCGAAGAAGCTACTGTGTTAGCGAAACATGTCACGTTTTTAGTAAACTAATATAGTGGAAGTGTTCTGTAAAAAATAGTTGTTTTTTACATCTTACATAATGTTACAGTCAGATTGTCATATATGTTTGTCAGTACATAGGGCAGTAAAATTCAGTAAAATAAATCTTCGCTTGATACTTTTTTATTTTTTTAGTATTATATCTTTTGTGATATCTAAGTCATTTTAATCTAATTTATAATTAAAAACACACTTTTATACTATATTCAGTCTTATATTTAACATTGATACCTAAGTTACAGAAATAATGCTAGTTTCAGAAATTTCTTGACACAAATAGCCGGAAGCAAAAGTACAAAATTAGAACCTTATGTGAATTTACTTTATTTTTGATAGAGCCAATGTAATATACTTGCATATTGTACTGTATTATCATATAATTACTGTTTTGTATATAAAATTAACTTTAAGATATTCCACTTAATAGGAATTAACATTTTTAATATGCTGTGACTCGAAGACTGGGTCAACAATCATATAAGACAAACAAATGAAGGTAAAATCTAAGTGACATATGTTACTGATAAGATAATTTAATAGAACATTCAAAATTTCACCTGTATATAGTTTTCTTGCGTTAATATTCTAAAATTCCATTTGTTTATATCAGTTAGCTCAGAAGAATCTTGTTGTTTACATGTCAAATAGCATATCACATTTTGTGTGGAAATTTCACAAGCACGTTAATTTAAACACAAATGTTCTTAATAAGTTCACTATTTTGCATTAATTAGTAATGGTAAATTTGTTCATTATTATATATTTCGAAATCTACAAGATTTGCTTTGTTATTGTTTATCAGTTGTCAGATTTTTACACGGGGTTATGATAGGTCAGTTCAAAACCACATGCTTTCAATCGATAGAATAATGCAGTCGAAATAAGTATAGAAATGGAAGTATTCTCTCTCTTTTTCTTTCTTATTATAAGTCCTATTGATTTGACGTTTCGGCGAGCTAATATTACTAATTTAGATGGTTATTCTTTGGTTGGACAAAATACAGGGTAGCTTAGATTAGTTGAGGTGTAATAATATATTTTCATCTCTTTCCAATACCATGGATATAAGGCTATTTTTGTTATAAACCGAACTGGAATTTGACAAGTTAATATTTAATTTAGGGGATTTATTGTACCAACATTATTTTGTTGATACTGAGAAAAGTTGTTTTCTTCTAATAGTGTTTTGGAATGAAGAAAAGGATATGTTGATTTACCGTGTTTGGTAATATTGTGTGATGGAAACCATTTCGTGCACGTGAGAAGGGCTAAGAAAAAGATCTTTTTTTTTAGCACCAAGTCTCATAAACGACGGAAGTGTCGGATGTTCTGAATTTTTTTTTTTGATTGTTAACTAAATTCCATCCCAAATGGGAGATTAGAAGGATCCTATTTGACGAAGTGGGTTTTTTTGGGTTTCAACTTTACGGCCTATATGGCGATTTTGTCTTAATTACTTCCACGTGCCACTAACATCGGTCATCTTAATATTGGTGCTCCTCAAGCAATTTTTTTTTTGGTACCCTCGTAGCTACAATGAGGTAAGGATTTTGTATTATATTCTCGTATATATTGTGTGCTGTTTTGTCTGTCTGAAATTATATTCCAAACTTTGTTATAGAGATTTTTCTACATGGGGCAATTCTTGTTTCAGGGTTTTTGTATAAAGTTGAACCTTTGAAGTTCATTGGGATTATTTTGGAGCTTTAAAGCCAAACCATTAGCAAGGTTTGGTATGGTTTCCTAACTGCTAGTTATTTATGGAATGGGAACTTTTCTTTTGATGGAATAGACATGATGTCTTGGATACGGTCTACGTAGCGGAGCTGTAGGACATGGTGATCACTGAGGAACACTTGGATGTTACCTGCCTTACCACCTTTTCCAGCCTACACTAGGGAATAGAGTATTCAGCTAAGTAGTAGTACAATATTTGGAAACTTAACATATAGTACTATTTCTGTTAATCAAACTGTTTATGCATATTAATTTAATTACTGGTGTCACCTTGTCTAGCATATAGCATACTGTGCAGAATTTCTGTAAGGTGAAACACAGCCGGCTTCGTAGCGCTACATAATTGCTGCTCATTTATTAGTAATATCTAAGACAGTCAAATCTATGTAATAGACCTTTTATAGATATTTATTGGGCGTGTGGATAATCAAAATTAATTTTTTTTAATACTTAACCCTAATCATTATCATTTGTAACATAACTATTTGTTTTAACTAGAATTAAACTTCAATCATTTAAGGGGGGGAAAGAAACTTATTGGGATTTCAGTTAGTGTAACCTTACAATAAATTTAAACTCTTGTTAGGGAAAACCTTGTTTCTTCACTTCTTGTTGGGATGCTATTAAGCTCCCTAGTGGATGGAATTGAGTTAACAATCTTTTTTTTTTTTTTGTTCAGTACATTTTCTTTTTTTTTGGGGATAAGTCACTGATTTTTTTTTTGTGAATTAAACAAGAAAAGTCATTTGTTTCCAACGTGTTGATTTTCAATTGATCAAGATAAGTCTTTACCTAATGATAGTGGTTAGATCCAATGCAACTTTTTTTTCCAAGTTTTATTTAACTTAAATTAAAACTTGGTGGCGCTCAACTTAAATATTACATCTAAAGTAAGAGATTGTGATATAGAAGTATTGGTAGAGTCACGAGAAAGAAGAATCCGAACCTACCCGACTAGAGCTGGCAATAGTCATCATTAAGAGATATTATTGAGTCGATATTAGGTGAGTGTATTGCGTCTGGTGACTAACATATCTTACTTATTTACCGCCTTACATCATATTGGTAAACCATAACATTTCAATTGGGCATCCTTTAAAGGTAGAAATGTTAGAATAATAATAATTATTATGGATTTCCACCGAGTATCGGCTGACACAATCGTATTATTAATTGCAGATACATTTCTCCATTTAGATTTCCTGGGAGAAAAAAAGAACCAATTAAACAATGGCCATAAACTCCAATCCAGATGTCAAATTCTCAGAATACTCAGTATAAACCTCATGGAATAGATATGGATTTTCGCCAGACCAATATCGGTAATTGTAACGATTAACAGGCCCCTTTACAAAAAAGCGAACACTCATCGGAAAAACAAATGTTGAACTCTAAATTCGGATTGTTCTTTATTCGTTCACTTATAATCTCACAAAATTCCACACGTCTGTCAAAGTCATCTTGGGGTTTTTCCATGCACTTTGTACACAAAATACTTCAAATATCTCTATTTGCCACAGTTAAAATCGTATGCCGGCAAAAGTATACTCCCGCGCCAAATAAATTTTAATCAAATGATCAAAACGACTGGCTGACGCTCGAATCTAAAAATTGCGATATTGGCCGAGGCAAATTAAACACCCCATTGAATTCAATTTTGCCAGCTCATTAGTGCAATGTTGCAACATTGAAATCAATTAAGCTGATCCTGGTAACGATAACAGATTCCTAGGTCAGGTAATGCGAATATAATTCACCGGGATGGCGGTGTACGGCTAGCATTTCGAGCGTATATTGCGTGTTCAAAAATTATGACCCGATATTACTGGAACCGCATTGGGAATTTCGTAGTGGTGACGGGTTTACGAACATGCCTGGTAGGTCAATTTTTAAGTCTTATTGTTTTTTAGCCAAGTGTGTTGTTTATCTTCACATCGCGTCGAGTGAAAGTATGAAATTTTATATAAACTATTTATCGAGTAGCGAATTACCTGGTAACAAAGGTAAGGCATTTAGGAGTTTGATAAATATACCTTCTGTAGACCAGGGGCGTGCGGTGAAATTTTAAGAAAGGGAAGCAATTTTTAGAAACTTACCTATTTGTAATGTAATTCAATTCTTCGATCATTTTATGCAAATTAGTCAATGACGTCACGTAGATCGCAGTAACAATCGGTCGAAGAAATGGTCATAATGAAAAAGAAGAGATTTAGACGCATCTTCTGGAAGAGTTTTTCCTTTGAATGGATCAAAATTGCAGAGCTCGAGGAATTTAAAATCATTTAAACCGTTAAATCTATAGTTTATTTGTTGCTGAATTTGATCGATTATTTCATAAAAGGGGCGTCTGTATGATGTTTGAACATCTCCGACCTTGTCTGTTCGAAGACGCTTGGCTTGTGGCTCTACATTTAACGTCAGCGTTTTCTCCCAAAATAGGTCAGTCATCTCTTTTTTGGCTTACATGGACTTGAAATCATCCACTTTTTTTAGGTAAAAAGCAATATCATTTGTTTTAGTTTGTAATATATTAAAAACATTGTCCGAGAATGGAAATGTTTCTGAAAATATGTTCAACAAATAATTAAAATTAAAATCTTGTTTCAAACAGTCCAAAAACCCCCTCGAACTATTTATTGCTTCTAAGTCCCATGTTTCATTATTTTCTATTATATTCTTAAATAATCAGTGATTCACGATTTTTTGATACTGTTAACACAAGTTTTCCATTATAGTTCCACCTAGTAGGAGCTACTTTGGATAATCGTTTGTGGACAATGGAGTCCAAAGCTTGTGAACGTTTTGTTGACTTGGAAAAAAAGCAGCCATGCCACTTAAAGTAACAAAAAATACTTTACACTCTTTAAAGTGATTGATGGACTGGAATAAAACTAAATTTAATATATGAGCAAAACAATGGACAAAGACAGCACTTGAGAATGTTTCTCGAACTTTAGCTTGCAGACCCCGTAATTGTCCTGTCATCACTGCAGCTCCATCATAGCTTTGAACAACTATTTTTTTCTCTCCATTAATTTCTTTCGTAACGTTATAAACTACGATGTATAATGCATCTGCTGTACGATTTTCGGACACATTCTTAAAAACTAAAAATCGCTCTTGAATACTTCCGTTTGTTTTAACGTATCGTATTACTATAGATAATTGGCTAAAATTAGTGATATCAATTGTTTCGTCCTGAACAATAGCAATGAACCGCGCCTCGCCAATCTCCTGCTTAATTTTTTAAGCAATCATATTTAGCCATTAATCTAAATAAATCTTAAAAATTTCCTCTATTTGAAGAAACCCTTGTTTCGTCATGGCCTTTAAATCCCAATTCGTGCTGTCTGAGAAAACAAACAACATCGATAAGTCTTCTTAATATTTGCCTATTTTTATCGACTAGTTCATTGTATTGGCGGTGACTAATTTCCAACTGTTTATTATGGGCGTGTTCAATTCTGGTTTTGCCGAAAACTTTTTCTTTTATGACGGCCTGCAAATGCGCTTTGGAGATGATGTGTCTTTTTACAGCTTGATGGAAATTGTTTAAATCGGAAAAACCAGTTTTATTCCAGAGACCTTTTTCATTTTCAAAAAGTAAACATGACCAACAAAATAATTTACTTATATTTTCACACCCTGTTAGCCATTTAAACTGTTCGTATTGGTTTTCCGGATAAAAATGTCTAATAACAGTTTGTCATTTTTGTGGTTAAATTTTTCATAGGCGGTTTTGCCCTTCCTTTGGAAATTATTTGAAGCTTATCAGCGAAGTTTAATGTTGAAAATCCTTTTATTATTAAGACACACACCACACATTCACACACACACACTCTTCTTATAAAATGCTCCAACATTTTCAACGTTATTACCGACAGCCGAAGTTGACGGTATTTGCATATCCACATCAGTATTATTGTCTTCCATATCGCACCATGCACGACGTGACGTACGTATCACACAACACACGGATAGCCGCTCAAACAAAGAACCTACTCCAACGATAGCTTCCGCCCCCACTTAAAGCACGCGACTGAAATGCAAAAATTGCAAACAGCAGGTGGAAAGTTCAATAACCTCTGGCTCGATTCGCAAGAAATCAAGTATACAGGACTTGGCTGCAGAGAAGCTAGCGGCCCGCATAGGTTCTATTCGCTTTTTATTGTGGCTCGGTCGGAGTCAAGGCCGCATTTATTATGGGCGTGATAATTAAGATAATATTTTAGCATTTTTAATATAAACTAAATTAATGGTTTTCTATTTCAAAAATTACATTTTAGAAGATGTTTTGTAATTTTTTTTGGGGAAGCACTGCTTCCCTTGCTTCCATGGACTGCACGCCCTTGATCAAGACTGATTAAACAATTTTTCAAATGCCAAAGTTTAATAAAATTAGTGATTGTAACAAAAAGCTTGGTTTACACAATAGTTCATCTATATTTTACGATACCTACTAAGTTTTTAAAAGTGTATGTCAAACAATACAAAAGGTTAGAACAAATGTTTATTACAGAAGTGGTGTGAGTTAAAAGAACATACTATATAAAAAAAGTTGTTTGTATTTTAGGTACAAACTAGCCTTATTAGTTGATAACGTCTGTCGCCTGTGCACATTTAATCCTTATTATCCTAAATTCTAATTTTTTAACTTACACCAATTTTGCATTTAGGGGCTCATATATCAAAAAATCGATAAATTTCCTTTACCCGGAACTTCCCACGTTATGATTTTTTTCCGTTTGTTAGGAATAGTGAAGTGTGACCCAATTCAATGCAGTACATAGTCACATTATATATGTTTAACATATGTTGTCTTTTCATTTTGATTGGGCGCCATTTTGTTCCATTATATTGGATTCCTACCAATGTTTTACCATTTTCTTTCCACCTGTGTCACACTTGAGTTTTGGGCATAATTTAAAATAATTTATTTGCCAGAGATTTTGTTTCGCCATCTTAATTTGAAACCCATATTATCAGTCTTTACCTACTCCGTTGGTCGGCAGATACTTCCCAAATATTAAGTTTCTAACTGGTTTTCGTTAACGTACCTCTTACTGTTATGTTAGAGTGGTTATTATTTGGAGTTAGGATCCAGTAAAAAAATCAAAAGCCCTTTTATTGTTGCATCCTCAAGATACATATATTTAATATCTCACACGAAACCCATATTATCTATATATGTGTTCTGAGAATAAATACCACTCTAACATAAAAACAAGGGGATCGTAAAAACCATTTAGAAACTTTATATCTTGAAAATATCTGAACCAACGTAGTAGGTAAAGACTGATAATATGGATTTCATGCAGGATATAGAATCTATATATCTGTTCTGAGAATGCAACGATAAAGTTGCGAAATTTCGACAATGTAAAAAAGTATTTTGTTTCTTTACTGGATTCTAAGCTCAAATAATACACCACCCCAGATAAAACTACACCAGATGCGAACCTATTCGAACTTCTACTTCATATATATACATCCTTCCACAAGATAACTTTTAAAAACCGTAAGGTTTTCAAGGCCGCCGGCATATTTACTCCATATTCCCCTAAAAGTCTGTATCACCATAGCAACGCCGAGGTAGGCCGACGAGACTTGAAGAATTGTTCGTAAAGAATCCAAGCGCAGCTCTCCGGTCTCCTCGTGACGCAGCAGCGACAGAAAACAGAAGCAGCATGCTATTCTCTTATAATTTTCTAAAATTACCAAGTTTAAAGTTGTAAAACAAAAATCCTCAGTGTTATTATTTCGTAACGCTGTAATAGATAGGTTGAAGATTTATTGACCACTATTAAAAAGTAAGTAAACATTTCGAGCCTTACAAATAAAAACGGTGCTTAATCTTAATTAAATCCTTTCCAATCAAAGCGAAGTTTCAAGTCGGTATTACGACGAAGGTTTCTGGTAAATTCTTTTTTCCTGCTTTTTTTTTATTTAAAGTCTTAATGAGGAACGAAAATTCCCGACCCACTCCGGATAACTGCGTTAGCGTGCAATTAAGTACCCATACAAAATTATTTTAATTCCAGGAGAGAGTTTAAATACTCGACGACTACGGTGACTGTCTTGGTTTGTAACGGCAGCGGGTATTTTCTCGAGCGTTAATAATTCTGCCCGAGCCTGTCAAATGGAAATATGAAATTTTCGGGGGTTAAATTACCGCCTACGACGCACGGTTGACGTTAACCAACTTTGCTGCTATTAAACACTCGACTGAAATTAAAACGTTGTTCTGAGAGATAAACCTGAGTTTCAGTTGTGAACAAAATAGCATATATTCGCATAATATTTTACCGGTTTCTACCTATGGCACACTTGATTTTTGGGTACAAAATTTAAAACAAGTATGCTGCATGCCTAGTCGGATTATTTGTCTAAAGTTAGCAACTCGGAACACGAGAAATTGTTTTAAAAAAATCAATTTTACTTCATGAGCGTACAAAGAGAATTTACTACAAAATGCATTTAAATTATATTTATAAGTTCAGTAATACTTATGTTGCATGAGAACGAAAAGATAAAAGTCTAAGAATTGCAAGTGCATAAATGCAGAATTGCCATTTTTGTTTTCAAAAATTACTAAAAATTACACAGGGTAACAAAATGAAAACAAAAATTTGGTGCCGGAAATCTAACATCTGATTTTAGATGTTTTTAATGTGCTGATTCCATCAGGATATTAAAACTATGGAAGATCGTTATCAAGAACGATGTGATAGCCACATGATGTCGTATAAAAAAAAATTTCATGTGATTAGTGACTAATGTAATTATGTAAATTAAGTTTTTGCAATAAATATTTAAATCCATGTGTCTTTGTTTTTTTAACTGGCAATAGTAATATTATATATTATCACAGTTATAACGTAAAATATATACACAAAAAAAAACTAGATCTGATAGACAAAATCTAAGAACTTTTTTACATTCTGCATCCAAAAATTATCCAGGAACAGTTAAAAAATCGCAGGCACCAAAATGTGTGTTGGCCTGTGTTGTTAATAGTTTAGAAAATTCTATTATTTTCTTCAATATCTAAAGCATCAAAGTTTGCATTTAATTGTTTCTTCTAGTTACGTTCCTGTGAGAAATGCAATTCTGCATTTATGCACTTGGAATTCTTAGACTTTTATCTTTTTGTTATCATAAGCATTACTGAACTTATAAATATAACTAAAATACGTTTTGTAGTCAGTTCTATTTGTACGCTTATGAAATAAAATTGATTTTTTAAAATTAATTTCTCCTGTTTCGAGCTGTTAACTTTCTTAGACTTAAGAGTAGGTAGATTAATTCCATTAAATGTTAATTAGCTTGATTTGGGGATGACTCAAGAAGATAGGAACCATATAGGGGTAGGTTATCTTCGAATTTTTGACAATTTTTATATTCGATTACCTTTGTTGTCTGGATCTCGTTTAGTTGAGTAGCAAACGGGTGGTAAAACCTAATATTTCGGTGATGTTTAATAAGTTGAACAGCGCAGGAAGTGCTGTCTTCGACAAACGTGTTGTGGGTTTCTTTACACAAATATTTCTGTGGTTGGATTTCGTGACATCTTTGGTCCATATGGGCATAATTTGTATAGCCTAATGTTAGGTAGGGTTTATAAGGAATATTTACAAGAAATGATTGATGATTGGGAATTCGTAAAGGAAATAACAGAAAATACTGATATATCTCCGATTCCACAAAGTTCAAATATAAATACAATAATAACGTTTTTTAAGAAACTTTTAATTTCTATAATTTTTTCGAAATCAAAACTTACTTCTAAAGGAAGTTTATCTGAGCTTAAATGATTGTATAAGTTCTTTATTTCTATAAATAGTACATTTGGGTCTATTACTGAATTATAAAGTACATTAATTTTTTCAAAAGTGATAGCTATTTCGATTTTATTCAGAATATTGTATTCATTGAAAAATTGTTGTTATTTGATTGATTATTGTATATATGAAATAAAATTCGTGATTGCTTATCTGTTTCATTTGAAGTTTATTAATTATATTTTCATTTATAGAATGCGTGATTTTAGTGCTATTTGGTCATGCGTGATATTAAATATAATTGTTTTAAATTTATTAATAGTAGATTCTAAAAGTGTAATTTGATTAATTGCGTCATTTTTTAATTTATTTTGATTTTCTTGTAGTTTCGTGATTTTGGCATCAATTTTCTCTGCGTCATTTTGGTCTAAGTTTCCGGTTATAGTTTTTAAGAATGAACCTAAGGTGTTAAAAATACCTCTTTTACTACGATAGTTTTCTTGATTTGGGACATTTTGTTCCAATAAGGTTTTTATTCTTTTTTGAAGTGTACATAATGTATTGAAAGGATTAAAATATTCGTTATGGTATTGTTAATTAAAGGGGTTAGGTTAATATTTTGAACGAAAGTTCAGTGCTTGGATTTAAGTTTAACGGTTCCCATTGTGAATGGTAGTATTCCTGGGTGTTTATTTAAATCGGGGAATTTTACGTGGTCGCCGACGATGATCCAGCATCTGGAACAAGGGGTATTATTTTAGATTCGTTAACGTATATAATTTCTTTGTATTGATTTTTGGGATTTTCTATTTCTATTTTGTTGTTTTCTAGTATAGCCGTTAATATGAATGGGCCTAAATATCTCTTTTTAATTTTTCCAGATCGATTCTCTGCTGTTTTGTAAATTTGTGAGGCTATTATTAAATTAGTCGGGGTTTTATCCTTATTTGCCCTATCTATGTTTTTTTGTTTTAGTTCTCGTGAGTCTTTTGTAATTTTGTCGAACAAAATGGGTGTGTTATTTTTATGATTATTGACTCGGTATATATATGACCTGGTATTAAATCCATAGGGTCTCTAGAGTCTGTGTGTCCGAAGACAAGTTCGTATAAGGTAAAACTCGTACTAGAATGAATCGTGTTATTATAGGCAATATTTGTGTACTGCATAAGTTTAGTAACTTCTGCATTGTGGTCTGATTCTCGAAGTAATCGAATATGTTCGATTAAGGTGGAATGTAGCCTTTCCACTGGGGAATTTGATTGATGGTGTTAAGGGGTAGTGAAGTATATTTTACGTTACAATGTATGCCGATGATACAATGGTGGTATTAGCGGCAAATACCCAGGAGGGGTAGTAGTTAAAAAAACGTTTGTAGCGATATGAAGATTTGGTGCCATAATAACCATCTAATACTCCGATATAACTGTATACAGGGTTATTCACGCAACCCTTTCATTAAAAGTTTTTGATGATGCCATTTAGATAAAAATTTCAAATTTTGGGATTAAGGTAAGGTCAAGGGGTACTTCTTTTTTGAAATATTTTCAACTTCCTGTCACTTCCGGTTTAACCGAAAGTTGGTATCAACTTGCTTATTTTAAATGGAACACCTTGTATTTTATGATATTTTTGGATTCTATGGAGAATTTTAATGCTATTTTATGTAGCATGTCCTATACCTAGGTTCAAGCGTTCTTAAGATACTTGACCTTGAACCAAAAATGAGCCTTCGGGGTACCAAATTTTAAAATCTCATATTTTTGTAAGGTTTGAAGATATAATCTTCATATTTTGCAGACGATCGGTAAATAATCTTAGGTTTCTATTTTTTTTTATTGAATTTGTCTATTTTTATACAGGGTGTCCTAAATTCAACGGCAAACATTCACATTTTCAAAGCCGCTAAAGGCCGTTTTTTTAAATGGTACACCCTATAACTTTATGCACTATCAAATGTAGAATTTAATTTTCTATCGAACTGTATTAAGATTCCCTATACCTATTCGTAACCATTTTCGAAATAATCAGGTTTTTATTAAACTATCATATGTATTTGCTAAATGCTTACACCTTCCCGTAGTAAGCCATGGAAAAGCAATTGTTGTGCTTTTCTATTCAACATGACAGCTGATTTGAAACTTTTAAATTAAAATAAAATAACACTCAAAAGCTGATATTCTCAATTTATTTTATATTCGCGGAGAATGTTACAAAATATTGCAGAGAACGTGCCATATTTTTAATGAAAAACATCCTCATTTATCGCCAATGAACAAGAGAAAATTGAAGAAGATTGAAACGAAATTTTTTCGTTTCGGAAAAGTTAAAGTTATAAAAAATGTAATAAATTGTTTACATTATTTTTAACCATATCTACTATGTTCGAGACTGTTCTAAACTTGTTTTAGTGAACTTAAAAATTATAGCTATCTAACAATCAACAATAAATAAATAAAATAATAAAATTGAATTATAACAAATGTTCTATATGCTGTCCGTTTATTTGAAGACACATTTCAATTCTTCTTTGTACAGTTGCTGTGGCCTGTTGAATTTGTCCGTTTTAATTTCTAATCTAATTCTAGTCTAATTCGGCAAAAGCTGTTCGTATCCTGTCCAGTAAATCTTGTTGTCTATTTACTGGGGAAGCATAGACTTTACCTTTGATAAATCCCCATAAATAAAAGTCCGAAAACATTGAAGCTAAACCTCTCTTGAGAACGCGTTTCGCGTAAAGCGTGCGGATTTTCTCTAGAAAATTTCGCTTCATCGGTCCAAAATATTTTTGAAAGGAATTGAGGGTCCTCTTGAATTTTCAAGAACATGAATTCGCAAAATTCTACTCGTCGGACGTCATCACCAGGTCTCAAGGCTTGCACGTTTTGGAAGGAATAAGGGTGCATATGATGTTCGCTCAATTGTCTTTGGACAGATGAAAAAGAAATTCCCAAATTGTTTTCTGCAGACGGTATTGAACTCTGCGGGTTTGCGTGGAAATAAGCTAATGTGTTTATTACGTTATCCTCGGCATTTGTCACTGGTTTCGGAACATTTTTTGTAACTTTAACCGTGGCAAAACGCAAAAAGTTCGTTTCAATCCTCTTGAATTTTGACTTGTTCATTGGCGGCAAATCAGGGTGGCGTACATTAAACACACGACACGTTCTCTCCAAAATTTTATAACAATCTCCATGAATATAAAATAGATTCAGAATATCAGCGTTTGAGTATTCTTGCATTTCGATTTAGAAGATTTAGTTTATCACTGACAGCTTTCGATAAATAACGCATACTAATCATCTGTCATATTGGATATTGGATCTCAATTGTTTTTCCATGACTCACTATTGGAACATGTAAACTTTTAAGCAAATACGTACGATATTTTTATAAAACCCAATTATTTCGAAAATGGTTACGAATAGGTATAGGGAACCTTAATACAGTTCGATAGAAAATGAAATTCTACATTTGATAGTGCATAAAGTTATAGGGTGTCCCATTTAAAAAAACGGACTTTAGCAGCTTTGAAAATGTGAATGTTTGCCGCTGAATTTAGGTCACCCTGTATAAAAATAGACAAATTTAATAAAAAAAAATAGAAACCTAAGACTATTTTCCGATCGTCTGCAAAATATGAAGATTATATCTTCAAAACTTACAAAAATATGAGATTTTAAAATTTGGTACCCCGAAGGCTCATTTTCGGTTCAAGGTCAAATATCTTCAGAACGCTTGAACCTAGGTATAGGACATGCTACACAAAATAGCATTAAAATTCTCCGTAGAATCCAAAAATATCATAAAATACAGGGTGTTTTATTTAAAATAAGCAAGTTGATACCAACTTCCGGTTAAACCGGAAGTGACAGGAAGTTAAAAATATTTCAAAGAAGAAGTACCCCTTGACCTTACCTTAATCCCAAAATTTGAAATTTTTATCTAAATGGCATCATCAAACACTTTTAATGAACGGGTTGCGTGAATAACATTGTATATGAATATGTTTTGTTCGTACACCCTTGCCTTTAAATTTTGATAGCCTTAACAACATTAAATTTTCAAATTCTAGCAAATTTCTGGGAACTATAATAGACTCATCCCTAAGCTTTAATAGTCACGTCGAGCATGTCTGTGCTAAGCTTAGCTCTGCCTGCTTTGCTGTTCGGAACTTAAAGAATACACTTAACGAGTCTGGCTTGCTTAGTGTTAATTATTCTTTGGCTTACAGCCACTCATCTAATAATATTATTTCATGGGGAGGTAGAGCAGTTTGGGAGAGAGTCTTTATTGGACAAAAAAGGATTTTAAGACTGATTTTCAATCTCTATATTTACTTAAAAGCGAATTTTAACATTGCCCTGTATATATATTTTTAAGTATCTACTTTACACAAACAATAACCTTAAATTATTTGTCAAACTGGGAGAGACTAATTCGTACAAGACTAGAAATGAGAATGTCATTAGTGTACCATCTCATAAAAACTCATTCTTTCAGAGATCTCCATATTACAGTTGTCTGCCCTTTTATAATAAACTGTCCAAACACTATAAAGTTCTTAGTGGCAACAAGTTTACGAACAAAGTCAGACAGTTTCTTATTGATAAAGCTTTCTATTCGGTACAAGAATATTTGCAGTCTTGAGCGTTTCGTTACTGCTTGACATACTTTTTCTTTTGTTTTTTTTATATATAATTACTTTTTGATGACCCTTTATACAATAATGTATTTTATGATAATATAAACTATTCTATTCCATTTTTAATATTATGCGTATTTAATAAGCCTTCAACGGCTTCGTTCTGAAATTCAGATTCGTTGTCTGAAATTATTTGTTTTATAGTCCCATCAAATAAAGAAATATTGTCTGCTTGATATCTGATTAATTGAAAATTAGTTTCAGTAGTAGTAGTCATTATTTTACTGATTTGAATTAAATCAGAAAAAGGTGATAGATTTCCTTTTCAATTTAAGTTTCCAAAAGCTGATATTAAATCTTCCAATTTGCGCAATTGCAAGAAACGTAAATATCAATATTTAAGTTGGGTAAAAATAAAACGAAATAAGGAAAATTGAAAGGAAGCACTTACAGCAGTGCACTGAAGATAATTCCAATTTTCATTCTTAAACTAGAGTCCAATAGGAGAGGCGGTCTGGTCCTTTCCCTGGTTAGCTGCTATGAGGGTGGGACGATGTGTGTTCCCAAACTCGCACCAATAGGACGCTGGACGATGCTGTTCCAAATCTTTGGACAATTTTGAGGTTCTTGGTACAACCTGAAGATTTTTGATTTTGCCACAAATCGTTGAAACGAAACCGGAAATTACGCACGATGCGCGACTGTTGGCACATCCTACCGACTGCGCCAGTTAACATTTCGAAACACGAGAAATTGTTTTTAAAAATCAATTTTATTTCATAAGCGTACAAAGAGAACTGATTACAACATGCATTTAAGTTATATTTATAAATTCAGTAATGCTTATGTTGCATGAGAACGAAAAAAGTCTAAGAATTGCAAGTGCATAAATGCAGAATTGCATTTCTCACGGGAACATTAAAAATTCCAAATAACTATTATCTATAATTAGCAAGTCTATCCGTAAGTACAGGTCGTTGCTTGTCTGAACAAAAAAGAAGGATATCGCAAAATGGCATCCAAATCATCACTTGATAATCCTACTGCCCTTTCTAGGTTTGAGGGAACAAATATTAACAAAACCTGACCGTCATCAGCATATGTCTGTGAATCAGTATTTAAGACAACTGAAAACACATCTAAAGTATAAATTACAAAAAGTTAAGGCCAAAAAAGTAAAGAATAGACTCTTGTAGCACTCCTTATACAACGCCCTCGACTGTGGCAGACCATAATCGAATTGCTCTTAGATAGATATAATTCGAAAAATGATTTCGTAGTTTCATCAAATCCATAGTAGTATAATTTAGAGCAAATGAGATCATGATCAATCATGTCAAACGCTTTTGAATAGTCAAGGAGTGCCAAAATTGCACGATATTATCTGCATTTCATAAAGCAGATGTTCTGCTTTAATCACACCCGATTAATAAATTGGATTCAAATAATTTTGACATTAATTAAAAGGAATAAATTTAGATCTTATCTTATTATCACGGTTATTAGTTTTCTGAAAAACACTACAGAAATAATCGTTAATATCCAATGTGTCCAGATTGGAAAAAGCCGGATGAAGGTCGGTGCTGTTTGTTTTGGGAGAGTAAACATTAAAATCTTCCAATGTTCTCCACAGCTGACGTTGATCTGTCTCACTCTAACCCTAGCTTTCTCTTTCCTCCCTTATAATTTTTATTGCTGAGGTCAGTCAAGATGCACAAGGATTATTTGCTCTTACAGTTCTAAATAAAAGTAAAATATATTGTCCCATGGAATACTTGGAACAATAATTTTATATAATTTTTCAAAATATCTTACTACTCAATGTTAGACGTCATCGGACTTTACCGACAATGCAAATTTTCAGGTAAATCAATTTAGTAAACGCTGTGTTTAATAAATGATCGTTTTTCTCGAAAACGAGTCAAAAAGATGTTTTTATTGAAATGTCTATACACAGATAAAAATTATGTAGTAAAGAAATTTAAAAGTAGTTCCGTAGAACGAATATATCAGTTTGTGAGCAGTTTACGAGAAAATCTGTAATCTACCCTCCGTTGCATGTGTAGTCGGATTTTTTGTCTAAATAAGTTTTTAATATCGGGTAGAAGAACGAATATAATTTTTGTATTGAAATAATTTGGGATTTTCTCTTTACATATACCTGTCGTAGAGAACGAGTTAATTGAATTTTAGGAACCAAAAAAGTTTATTTTTAAATACGAGATTATATACATTTTAATAAAAATTAACGTACCGAAAATGTGAAAGCTAAAAACTGCATATTTAGGAGAACGATAGGGCGTTATCAGCAAAATTCCAAAACGTAATTAAATGGGGTATTTTTCGATGGCGAATTTCGAGAGCGAAATGGAACGAATTAAATTATATGTTTTATTTTAAACAAATCTAAATACCGAGCGCGCGGAACTGTGTGTATTTTTAATTAAATAACCGCGCCTAATTTAATACAGCTCAAAAATTGCGTTATTCTCACGTTAAAGCATATTTATTTCGAATGCAACGGGGTTCCAACGAAAACTGAAAATAATTAAAACCGGCAACTTTTGCCTTGTTAAGCAATTACAAATAACAATGGCGAAATGTAGTCATTAAGACCTAATAGATGTAAAATTTATATTTTACTTCTACAGTGTGTCCTGAGAAGTTTTTAAGAGATGGAAACCGTTTTTATTTTTCATCTTATGAAAAATGTTATTCTTCATAAAAAGTTCTGCTTCCTCCGAAAGGATTGTTGGAATTATAAAACTTAAAAAATATTGCACAGGGTTGTTAAAATCTAAAATTGCCTGAAAAGGAAACTTCTAGAGTCTCCATGCATTTGCCGCCTCGATACTTGTAGTCATCTGAAATAAAAAATATTATTAATAGGGAAGGTGTCGTCTTATCAGGGGGGGATATTTCTCTGTTGTCCTCCTGTCCTTCTGTCCGGTTTGCCGCTGCCTACGTCCTACTAGAGTGTGCCTGGTGGTCTTCGAGTTTTTAGCGACACTGCTGTTCCATGATCCGGCAGTGTTGAGGCTGAGGTGGGGTGTTCTTTTACCTCAGGTTCAACTGCAGCTCACGCCGGAGCCAGTTGAGGTACCTGGGAATCGTCTTTTTGGAGTTTGATGGCCACTTGTTGATACTCTTTGGGTTTAGGTGGGCAAGATCTAGTTCCTGAGGATGAGCTCGAAGAGATAGTCTAGTTGATATTGAGCGTCCTGTTTCTCCCGAGGGATCCGAGAGTTTTTCAAAAAAAAATGACCTGCCTATATATACAGGGTTATGATAAATTAAGGAATAAATTCATTATCTGAAAAATTAAAAAGGTAATAGAAAAACGCTCGAACCCGTCGATTTAGATTTATTTTTACGCATATTTAGAAATTATTTTAAACTATACAGGGTCACTCACAAAAGTTGTACAACTGTTATCTTTGATTTTTTCAATACAACGCCTTATTTTTTTCTGCTGATTTGAATTCTCTATGAAATTCTAGACATTTTTGGTATAACATAACCTATACTGAAAATCAACAGTTATCGAAATATTCTTATCTAAATAAAACCTGTGTATTTAATAACCTATCGGACATTTGTATACCCTACCTATGTCTGTCGCGTAATCCCAAAGAAAAATGACTTTGTCACTGTCGCTGTGTTGACAAGTCATATAATTTATTTACGATCTGCCATTTTGATTTCAAATATTGACTATGCGTTTAACAGAGAAAGAAAGAATTGAAATTCTAATAATGCTTGTTACTGGTAATAAGACTAAGACACAAAAAGAAGTTTGTCAGCTGTTTAACAACAGATATCCTCATAGGCAACCTATTACTCAGTCTGCAGTGAGCAAAATAGAAAGGAAATGGACGGATACTGGTATAGTTACAGACCGCTTTGGAAAAGGTCGCCCTAGGATCTCAGATGAAAAGAAACTAGACTACATCAAACAACAGTTTCCAAATTTTTGAAAAAAGAAAATTTTTATCCCTATAAAGTGAAATTGTGTAATAAATGATGATTCATGATCCATTATTTGTCAAATTAGAATTTGTTTCACAGATGAGGCAACATTTTGTCTCAATGGAGAAGTAAATAAATAAAATTTTAGACACTGGGCACAAGAAAATCCTAAGTGGTACAGGGAAAGTCATACACAGTATCGTCAAAGTGTTAATGTATGGACAGGTATTGTAGGCAATAAAGTTATAGGTCCATATTTCTTTGATGCCTCACTAACTGGGCAAATGTATCTTCAATTTTTGGAAGAGAATCTTATACCAGCATTAGCTACCCTACATCCTAATGTAAACGATCCGGATCTTCCCAGTGAACTGTTATGGTATCAACAGGATGGGGCACCACCCCATTTTGCAGCTAATGTCAGGAGATACTTAAATGAAACCTTTCCGAGACGATGGATTGGGCGACGTGGGACAATAGAGTTGCCGGCAAGATCGCCGGACTTAATCCCGTTAAACTTTTTTCTTTGGAGGTATGTGAAAAACGAAGTGTATAAAAATAAGTCACATACTATTGAAAGTCTTAAGGATCGTATTCGAACTGTTATAAGAAATATTCAATGTGATACAGTTACTAATGTGCAACAAGAGTTTTTCCATCGTCTAGGGCATTGTAGAGCTGTAAATGGTGGACATTTTCAAAATATAATAAATTTTCTTATTTAATTTCCTGATGTGTTTTGTGTTTTATTTAGATAAACATATTTCGATAACTGTTGATTTTCATTATAGGTTATGTTATACCAAAAATGTCTAGAATTTCATAGAGAATTCAAATCAGCAGAAAAAAATAAGGCGTTGTATTGAAAAAATCAAAGATGACAGTTGTACAACTTTTGTGAGTGACCCTGTATAGTTTAAAATAATTTCTAAATATGCGTAAAAATAAATCTAAATCGACGGGTTCGAGGGTTTTTCTATTGCCTTTTTAATTTCCAAGATAATGAATTTATTCCTTAATTTATCATAACCCTGTATATATATATATATATATATATATATATATATATATATATATATATATATATACATATACCGGGTGACACAGAACATAGGGTATACGGACTAATTTTTTTACCTTTCCAGATATCGCTTTGAAACGGTTTAACCGAAAGTGACCTAAACCTTAATATATTAAATGGAACCCCTGTATATTTTTTTCACAGTCGTATTCTGTGTAAAGTTCCCTTTCCAATGATGTTTCACAAGTTATATTTTACTTCCAAAATGGCGACACTAAAACCGATTTTCTGAAAAACCTTATATTGACTGTACAACACACAAAACAAAAGACAGTGTCAAACTTGAAGTGACCTGATTAAAACGAAACCTTTTAGGTTAGAAAAAGCATGAAAGCATGTTATTATATTTTTTCAAAATATTACTACTGATACTTACTTACTACTAATGACTACTTTTAATGTAACTTTTCTGCCAAAATTACAACAATATTTCGATTTTTCCTCCGAGCTATATAATTTTTTATCGGGAAAACTACTAAATCAAAGTTTACCATTTTTTATAGTTAAACTATGTTAGATTTGCTTAGCCATCATTTTTAGTAGTCAATAACTAAGTATTTTAGTTAATCTCAACCTGTTTCAGATTTGTTTATAACATTTAAACTTAAATGACCAGGCCATTTTATACCCATACCTGTATAAGCAGTGTTAGTGATTCTATACTCTAATCTCAATATTCCAGTTTATAGAAAAAGGTAAACAGGCCATTTTATTTTTATAAAAAACGTGACAGTTAATTAATATAAGCACTTTAAAATAATTTTCGCTTATATTAATTTTAAGTTTAATTGTTCCTAGATGCTTACGATCGTACAACGTAAATGCAGCTTAAATCGCATATATTGAGAAGAAGTAGTAGGCCATGAAAAACAAAATAGCATAATACTTAGTCTACAAAAAATCTTTAAGGAAGACGCATGAAACAAATAGCTGCTAGGATGATCAATATCAATATCAGCATTCTAATAAGCAGGATTAAAGGATTAAATTATTATTTTAGTTTTACGGAGGAATATGTAATAACCCGCATTAAAATAAAAATGAGTGGTTTGTATTAAAACTGTATATAAACTTGCGTGCAAAATACCCGGACACGACAAGCCAATTTCAGCTAATTTACTGTACATTGTGGTTTACTGGGGAATTTAAAACCAAGAAAAGTGTAATGGAAATTACTCACTAAAAAGCGTCGAAC
Source organism: Kuschelorhynchus macadamiae (assembly GCA_030620095.1). Taxonomy (NCBI): domain Eukaryota; kingdom Metazoa; phylum Arthropoda; class Insecta; order Coleoptera; family Curculionidae; genus Kuschelorhynchus; species Kuschelorhynchus macadamiae. Next base: position 951,284 of record JAUTXW010005349.1, on the reverse strand, counting down.
CACGTTGTTTCGAGATTCCAAAATTATACGTTGCCTCTTGGAATAACTGAAACAAAAAAAATATGGAAGGTCTTTGTAAAACTAAGTTTATGACCTTTGTAACTACCGATTCTCGAATTATTACGTGACTTTACAGTTCTATACATCTTAATACTGAATATATTTTATAATAAAAAATTTTAAAAAAGCGATGCTGGACTAATATGATTATTATAATACTGGCTAATATGATTATTTTAATAAACCCAATAGGTATAACAAAAAATTTTTATCCGTTGTTTAAAAATAAAAAAAATGAGGATATAAATGGATAATGAATAAGTTATACCGTTTATCATAATATATCACATAAATCGATGAAAATTTTAAAATCTTCATATCGAAAATATCGATTTTTAAAAATTGTTAATTTCAGTTTTTTTTATTGTGCAATCCTAGAGTGCCTTGACTGAAGTACAAATTGCATTTTTTTTGGTCGTTGCGCACTTTTCCTTTTTCCTTAAAAATTCAAATAAATGTCAAAGTAGGTTAAATTTTAGAGCTGCATAAATCCAAATTTATTAAGTTTAGATATAGGACATGTTACATAAAAAATGTTTAGAATTTCTCGTGGAATTCATATATGCAAAAATATACCAGGGTTGCCATTAACAATAGCAAAATTTTATTCATTTCTGATTAAACCGGAAGTCATTTGTTTTTTGCTGAACCCAGTCAAGGAAAGGTTTTCCTTATGAAGCCATCCAGCCCCGCGGATGTCTGTCTGTAGTAATAAGGCTTCGTGACATATGGTACTTAAAGCCACAACGAGAAGGTCACCCTCTAAGATCTCCTCCACGCGAGATGGTAGATATTGAGGAAGATATCTTGGATACTGTCGAAAACGACCCAACAACGAGCACTAGGTCTATTGAAGCACAAGTTGGAACTGCTCATACTAAAGTATGGAAGACTATACGACAAAAACAACTTTACCCTACCATTATCGACGGGTCCAAGCGTTACAGCCGAAGATCATCCTAGAAGAATTGGATTTTATCAGGGGCTTTTACATCAACACAACTTCCATGAAAATTTTACCATACTTATTTTGGCTACCGATGAGGCTACATTTACAAAAAACGGAGTAGATCAAAATACAAGAGTTCTAACCACACTACACCACAACTTGTTACGTTCTGGACGCGCGTTTCGCTAACCAAGTTAGCATCATCAGCAGATGATATAAACTAAAGTAACTTATCCTAACCGAGACTATTTATAGGTAAATGTGGTCACACTTGGTTGCACCCGACTGCACCGTTGTCAAGTAAACAATAGAGGGGACTATAGGGAATAGGCCCTCTGTCTTTATTTAGTGCTTTCTTACCACATTTAACTATTTCTATACTCTCAAATACATCCAATAATCTATTATTAGATACATTTTTAATCAACTTAAGATTATTTATTCCTATTCGGTGATTGTTTCCCAAAGCATGTTGGGCAACGCTTGACTTTTCTGTTCTTCCGTATCTTAAATGTGCCATGTGTTCTTTAAAACGAATGTTTATGGAGCGTTTAGTTTGCCCAACATATTTTAGATCACAATCATTACAGCTAATTTTATAGATGCCACTCCTCTCCCTCAAGTCGACTTTGTCTTTGGGGTTTCCAAGGAGATTTTTTAAACTATTCTCCGTTTTGTAGGCTACTCTAAAACCTACGTTTTTAAATACTTTTTCTAGACCTCTCGTATATCTGGGATCATATGGGATTACTATGAATTTATTGGAAGCCTCAGGTAGTGGCATCTTTTAACATTTTCTTATGCTTATGTCTATTTACTAGTTTATGTACAAAATTATCATTATATCCATTACTTTTAGCTATATTTTTAATCCGATTCATTTCATTGTTAAAACGTTCTTTACTTAGTGGAAAATTGACTAACCTGTGAGTTAAGAAATGGAATGCTGCCATTTTGTGTTGACAGCAATGAAATGAGTCGGATGTTATATATCTATCAGTATTAGTAAATTTCCTATAAATATCAAATTCTAATTTATCGTTATTTCTAATAACTAACGTGTCGAGAAAAGGTAATTGCCCATTGTTCTCCTTTTCGTACGTAAAATTAATGGAAGGATATTTATTGTTTAATGTTTCTAAGAAAGTGTCCAAATTTTCTGTTTTAGTATCAAAAATAGCAAATATATCGTCTTCGTATCTATACCACACCCTTTGGAAATACTTGAGTTCTTTTTTGAATTGGGTTTCTAATCTGCCCATAAACAAATTTGCAAGGAACGGAGATAAGCAATTGCCCATCGCAGTTCCCTCTAGTTGTTTATAATATTTATTGTTGTACTGAAAAAAATTTTGATTCATACATAATTTTGTGAGAAGTAAATACTCATCAATAATTTCTTTCTTCAAATTATTGATTTCAAGTAGTTCCTTTAGGTACTCTAAAGCTAGTGGTATGGGTACACTAGGAAACAATGAGCTTACATCAAAAGATATTAAAATTTCACCTTCTTTTAAGTGAACATTCTTAATTTTATCTAAGAATTCTAACGAGTTAGTAACCTCAAAGTTATCATACGAGATATTTAATTTGCCGAATTCTTCTACTAACCATTTTGAAATATTGTACGTTGGTGATCCAACAGCTGAAACAATAGGTCTCATGGACTTCCCAGGTTTATGAATTTTGGGAAGGCAATACAGTTTAGATAACTGTGGGTTACTATGTGTTAGTTTGAATTTTAGTTTATCGGACACAAGGTTTTTACACTGTTTTAAAGTTCTTTTTACTTCTGCTATCATTTTTGATAACGGGTTTTTCTCAATTAAATCATAAGGAAAAAACGGAGTAAATAATTTTCACAGCAGCCATGTTTGGGCCATAGAAAATCCGCTTGCTGTGAAGAAAAACCATTTTCAGCACAGATTTTTAGTAAAGGTCTGGGCTGGCGTGGCATGCTTATTGGGCTTTACTGTTTTCCAGATTGCCTGACAGGTGAAATTTATTTGGACTTTCTCCAAAACGATCTGCCCAATTTATTAGAAGATGTTCCTTTAGATGTGAGACGGAATATATGATTTCTACATAATAGAGCTCCGCCACATTTTAGACGAGAAGTTCAAGAACATTTAAATAATGAGTTTTGTTTTTCTTGGCCTGCGCCCTCCCCGGATTTATTGCTCTGTGATTTTTTTTCTCTGGGGCTATTTAAAACAGTAGGTTTATCAAAATGGAGATATAGATACTGTACAAGAACGCATCGAAAACGCTTGTGATATTATTCGTGGACACCGGGATTTTATTTCTGAAACCTGTAGTGCTTTTCTGGTACGTCGAGCAAGACTTTGCATTGACCGTACAAATGGTAACTCATTTGAACAATTTTTGTAACAACGATATGCATTTCATTAATGCGCAAGAGATTTTCTAATTTTCATTTTGACTTGGATCTTTATTTTCTTATTTTTATTTTTTGATTTTTTTATAATTTATAACCCTTTTATATGCAACTTTCATATCAATGATTTTTGATTAAATGACTTTATTTGACGATAATAAAGTTTTAAATATTTGTACTGTTAATAACCTCTTTATTTTTCAACACACACCACAGTGGTCGATAGTATCAAAAATCAGGCCTGCGATAAATTTTTAAAAATTTTAAGGGTCTATAACTTTATTTTGCAACTTTTATTCGGGCGATTTTTTGTAAATTTACTTGTTTTAACTAGTTTTGCAACCTGTCAAAATAAATGACTTCCCCGATCCCATTTTTCATTCAACGGGCAAATGTATAAACAACTGGATGGTGCTCCAATGGGGTCTTTGCTATCACCAGTAGTCGCGAATTTATTTATGATATATTTCGAGAAAGAAGCTCTTAAGAAAGCAAGTTTAAAGCCCAAATTATGGATTCGTTATGTGGATGACATATTTATTATATGGCAACATGGTCATGCAGAGCTCGAAAAATTTCTGACTCACGTAAATTCAATCCACCCCAGAATACAATTTACTCTAGAGTTAGAGAGAAACAACAAACTACCGTTTTTAGATGTTTTGGTCACAAAACTGCATAACGGACATTTCGAATACACCGTGTATAGAAAACCAACACATACAGACAGATATTTAAATGCAAAATCACACCATCACCCAGCACAAATTCAAGCTGTGGCAAATACTCTAATATCCAGATCCGTGCGATTAACTGAAACACAGACGAGACAAAACGAACTTAAGGTAATATCTAGTGCTTTAAAGAAAAATGGCTACACAAATCGCACCATAGAGAAAGCTATTAAGGCACAGGTTTCTCGAACAACGAACAACAAAACTTATGAACCGGGAAAGCAACAAGTAGTCTTACCATATGAAAAAGGCACAACAGACAGAATAAATGTCTTTTATTTCAAAATATATACAATGTAGTAAATAAAAAAAATTAAATTGCCAAAACCTGGCGTAGTCTAGCTTCAGTAGCTACTCAACTCAACCAGGCAGAGACAAACTAAATACTAACTTACATATTTCCTTGGCGAGAATGTAACAATAAGCACTAATTCAAATAAAAAAAAAACTTAAAATAAAACAATTAATAAGATGGGTAGTTTATAATTTGCTACAAATATCCAAGTAACACAATATTATTGGCTTCAACGGAATTACCGGTCCGAATACAAAAGAACTATGTAGCTAACAATATTAACGAACGGATTTGAAAATATCAATTAAAATAATGCATAGTTAGTTTCCTTTCTGCAAATTCAAAAGATGCATTTTATATTTAAATTTAAACACGTTTAACTTTAAATCCAAAAAATTAACTGGTAATAAATTATAATATTTTACAGCATTATAAGAAAATCCACGCTGAAAAATGGCGCTCTGGTGATTGGGCATAGTCAACCCATGTCTCATTCTGACATTAACATTGTGAATGTCACTACGAAATAGCAGCCGCTGTCGAACTGAAGAAGGAGAAGCAGGGTTGTTAATAATTTTAATTAAAAAAGTACAAAAGTGAAGATTTCGCCGAGCATCCATTCGTAGCCAGTTAATTTCCCGATATAGGTGTGAGATATGCTCATATTTTCTCACACCATACACAAATCGCACGCAGGCATTTTGGACTTTTTGTATACGAGATTTACTCTCTTGATCCAAACAAAATCCATAAATATAGTCGCAATAGTTGAAATTGGACAAAACAAGGGATTCACATAAATTTCTTTTTAAATTCCTATTTAGTATATGTCTGTTATTATATAACATTTTTAATGACAGGTAAGTTTTTTGAAAAAGTTTTTTTAGGTGATCCCTGAATCTAAGTTGTGTATCTAACCATAGACCCAAATTTTTCGCACAATCCACAAAATTTAGTCTTGAGCCGTTTATTGATATATTAAGTGTGTTTTTCAGAAAATCCACTTTATTTTTGTTTCCAAAAATTAAAAGACACGATTTAGATGGATTTAAATGTAAGTTGTTGCTCTGTGAGAGTTCACTTAAATTTTTTAGATCACGATTTATATTGGACTCAGATTCTATGTAATTATTACAATAAAAACTACAATATATTTGTGTATCGTCTGCGAATGCTTGAACCTTGCAAAAAGTTAAAGATTTTAGAATATCCGAGGTATAAATAAGAAAAAGCAACGGCCCTAAAATTGAACCTTGAGGTACACCAGAAAGTATCCTAACTCGATCAGAATATTTGTTGCCAGAAAATATAGTTTGAAATCTGTTAGATAAATACGATTTAATAAGAAGAAATGATTCATTTCGAAAGCCATAATACTTTAACTTAGAAACAAGCAGCTCATGGTTAATAGTGTCGAAAGCCTTCGAAAAGTCGAGCAGCACTAACAAACTATTCATTTGATTGTCACAAGCTCGAATAATATCATCTATTACGTTAGTAAGAGCTACTGAGGTACCAAAATTCTTTCTAAATCCGCACTGGGTGTTAGGTATAATACCGTTATCAACAAAATAAACATACATCTGATTATACATAATTTTTTCAAAAATTTTTGATATCGAAGGAAGTATACTTATAATACGCAAATCATTAAAATTTTTCGGATTTGAAGCTTTTGGTAAAGGCTCTCCTATTGCTATTTTCCATTGCTCTGGGAAATAACTTACTTCTATACAACAGTTAATTATATGTGTTATAAACTGATCAATATAAGGGCTACAATACTTAAGCATCAATGCCGAAACGCCATCAATCCCAGTTGCGTTGGTATTTACACTATTTAAAATTTTGTTAACATCAGATATTTCTGCCAATTTGAATGAAAATCCTAAATTGTAGTCGTACTTATTCGTTTCAAAATAGCTAACCTTTTCACCACAGTCTGAGACATTTTGTAAAAATGTAGCAAAAAAAGAATTTATTTTATCAGGGTCAGACAAGCTACAAGGAATTGAAGTATTTTTGTTATCGCAAATATTAAATGTTTTTACAGCACACCATATTTTACGGGAGTTCTTTTCTGTACACAATGTATCCAATAACTTTTTTTTTTCTCGTCTAATTTCAGCCAATGTAAAATTTCTTAGGTACTTATAATTAATCCAATCATCATGAAGTTTAGTTCTTTTGTACTTCTGCAATGCACTGTCTCTTTGCTTCATAAAAACTTTTATATTTTCGGTTAACCAAGGCGCTTTAGGTTTAGTTAGTCGCGACTCACGTATTGGAGTGTGTTTATTAAATAAAATTAAAATAAGTTCATTAAATATTTTTATTTTATTATCAATATTATTTTCGTAAATTATATTCATCCAAGGTAGATTATACATGTCATTTAAAAAAATATTGAAATTGAAATTTTTAAAACTCCTGTATTGTATTAATTTAGGACATATTGGCAATTTCCCCAACTTCATTTCGCAATAAATAATTTTATGGTCGGAAATATTATCAGCCGGCAAAACTCCACTTTTAGTTACTAACGACAGGTTTGTTACAAAAATTGCGTCAATCAACGTACTTGTAGTTCCGCAGATTCGAGTAGGTTCGTCTATGATTTGTTCCAGATTATAATTCTCAAAGAGAGAAGTTAGTGGGTTTTGCAAGTTCAGCAGATTAATATTAAAGTCACCCAAGCAAAAGATTTCGTCCACAGTCGGGTATAACGAAGAAAATATGTTATCGAAATCTGGTATAAGATTATTGAATTTCAAAGAAGGTGGTCTATAAAATACGAGGAAAGCATACGTTTTATTTGCTATTTTAACTTTAAGTGCTAGGAATTCCAACTGTACTTCTATATTAAATTCAAATGTAATAATATCAAGGACATATTCTGTTTTAGCGTACACTGCCACTCCTCCCCCTCTGCCCTCACGATCTTTTCTAAAAAACTGATAATTTGGAATTTGGAATAAGGATGAGCTATCCCCACCAGAAAGCCACGTTTCAGACAAAAATACCATGTCAAAGTCATTATCCTCAACCAATGTCCTAAATTCATTGAAGCCCGTAAACAGTGATCTCACGTTCAAATGAGCCACTTTCATATCAACATTAAGGTTAAACTAAGAATATATTTGTTTATATAAGTTTTCTTTATAGCAAATTATAAGTAAATATAAATAACAACAAAGTACGACACAAATCGGAAGAATTCGTAGAAAACACAACATACAAACAATACAGAAGCCGCAAACAATTATAGGTAAACTACTTGGAAACCCAAAAACTGCTTGCCATTAAAACTACCAACAGTATGGAAGACAATAATCGACAAATCTAAAGTCGCAAAAACTCGAGCGCAATTAGCGCAACAATAACAGCACCATCCGGAAACTAACCTTCGGCCCCGAGTGGGGGTATGAAAGGAAGCGTCGCAGTCACCAACACTTCAGTCTCTATTCGGACGCGAGAAAGAAAGCTTCGAAAATGCCAAATGTGATGTTGGCGAAACGTCAGCAAAACTGTTCTTTTCAGAACGACAGTAGTGAACGGATGTACACCCGGAATGAAAACACATTATATATATATATATATATATATATATATATATATATATATATATATATATATATATATATATATATATATATATATGGAGAATTACTTTTTTATCTCTTATTATTCGGTACTCTTTATTAATCCCACAAACAAATAATGTTTTATTTACGTCCTAAGGACCTTGATATCAAAATTTGTATGAATCACTTTTTTTTAACATTTACGTTTAAATTAGGTATGTCAATATTTTTTTCTGGATTCTGGGAAAGGTTTTGTGTTCTCATCTACCTAATTAAATCTAATTGGTTAAATTAAAAATGGATTTTCGTCAAACACCGTCTAACTACGCTCAATATTGGTTAGTCACTAGTTTTGTTATTTTAGCTTTAAAATGTACATAATATCGCAGCAAAAACCGCCCAAGTTCTGTTCAATATTAGAACAAAATCTATAGACACGCAAAATTTTAAAATTGCATGTCGGCAAAATTTATTACAGCTAATAAAATTTTGTATGTAGCCGAACTTTTCCTAAATTATATTTACCATAAATGGATTTTTATTACGCCTTCCCATTGCGTTTGCACTGAATTCAGCGATTCATGTTTTATATTAAGAAAGCTGTCTAGATTTATGGGTCAATCACACACTAAGGCAATCGTGTAGAATATTATTCAGTTTCATATTTGAGTGCATGTCGGGGGGCATCATTTTGCCTTAGTAATGCTATAATATTTACAATACATAACGATCATCTGTCGACCTAAATGCGGGCAACAACGTAACCCATTTTAAAATTTTGTTTGGGTTTTAACTAGTTTACCTATCATATTTGCAATTTCCCTTCTTTGAAAGTTGATTCTACACTATCTCTATGTAACTAAAGCACACAATCGTGCTCTATTGCACTAAAAAAATCCGCCGGTTTGAAACATTAGAGAAGCTTTGTGTCAGTTCACCGTCATATAAGATGAAAATAAATACTTCAAAGTGAATATTTTCTAACGAGAAGAGGTATTAAGATGAGGTTGAGAACAGTGGCGGCTCGTGGTGTATTATATTGGGAGGTCAATAACAAATTTAAAAATAGGCGTACTTAAAACAAAAACAAATATCTTATCTTCAAATTGCGCTTTAAATTCTCTTGAAGTTAAGGTCTACTTTTCGTTCTTTAGAATTGGAAAAATGCTGAATGACACGTTCATTAAAATTGCTCGGTACTTAACATTGCTAAAGCGGATAGTCTATATTGGCCCAACACCTCAACAAAATTTATAAGCACTCGAAAAACCCCTGAATTTTCAGACAAAGCATCATGGCCACGTAGTGCCAACTCGAATGCCCCACAAAATTTTACACAATCCATAAGTTTGATTAAAATATAACGATTTTTGGATACATTTTCATGAAAATCTCTAAGGGATTTTCTATAAGCTGTGTCTAGCTGAGTGCGAATATCAACACTTCCGACCGTAGCATTTCATGTGATCTGCAGAAAACGTATGTTTTTTTATTTTGTCTTTTAAGTGTTTTGAGTCCGACGATTCCTTAGAAAACAACAAACAAACAATATTGCCCGCGCGACCTCTGAGCAACTGAACTTCCGCATGCCGACGTGATGCCGCGACCGATCGATCGAATTTTGAGAAGAGACCGGCTGATGTCCCAAATCGCGATTTCATATTCCATTTGCTATCACGTTCGGCTACCGCTCGGTAGCTGTAAAATCTTCGGGTACCTTCGTCAAGCTTTAAAGTAATCAGGGCAATTCGGACTGCCTAGCCTAGCTTAGTATAGCGTATTTTATTATGCCTAAGGAACACAACGAGACCATTCGTACCGCCGCGCGCGGCTAGTAGTGTAGCGTATTTAACTTTTCTTAGGGTTCGCGTTTTATTACAACTATTAGTAGGGACGGTCAAACAAATAATTTATTTTCTGAAATATCATATCATATATCACCATGGAAGGAAACGAAGAAATCTTGGTCCTTCTAATAGATAATGGCAACGCTGCAGTCGTCATGGACAGAACGTAATATCGAGTCGATATGATTCCTACGGTATGCATGTGCCAGACAACATTTTTTAATGTGTATGTATTGAACCATTCTATATATATAATAAATTTTAAGTGTTATGTGAACCATTTGTAAATCGATAAAAGAAATTACCTTCTTGGTTTTAGTGACTTTTTTAAAAGGCATTTTGGACGAAACGTTTGAAATTAATAAAAATTAAAATGATTTTCGAAAAATAAACAAGTTGTATTTTGTAAGAAAAGAAAATTGAGACCAAAAACCCAAGAAAATTTCCTAAGTATATATATATGTTGATTTTTTACTCCTTCACGGATGGAAAAATAAAATGTGTTTTCATTCCGGGTGTACATCCCTTCACTACTGTCGTTCTGAAAAGAACAGTTTTGCTGACGTTTCGCCAAAATCACATTTGGCATTTTCGAAGCTTTCTTTCTCGCGTCCGAATAGAGACTGAACTGTTGGTGACTGCGACGCTTCCTTTCATACCCCCACTCGAGGCCGAAGGTTATATCTGCGCAGGCGTTGGTCGTTATTTATGTTTTCCGGAAGGTGCTGTTGTACATAACGGACATTTCGAATACACCGTGTATAGAAAACCAACACATACAGACAGATATTTAAATGCAAAATCACACCATCACCCAGCACAAATTCAAGCTGTGGCAAATACTCTAATATCTAGATCCGTGCGACTAACTGAAATACAGACGAGACAAAACACACTTAAGGTAATATCTAGTGCTTTAAAGAAAAATGGCTACACAAATCGCACCATAGAGAAAGCTATTAATGCACAGGTTTCCCGAACAACGAACAACAAGAAATATGAACCGGGAAAGCAACTCGTAGTCTTACCATATGTAAAAGGCACAACAGACAGAATCGGAAGAATTCTGAGGAAACACAACATACAAACAATACACAAGCCACAAACAACTATAGGTAAACTACTCGGAAAACCAAAAGATAAAATCAAACTGGAAAACCACGGAGTGTACAGTATTCCGTGCCAGGACTGTGAAAAGTTGTACGTAGGGCAAACTAACAGGCGAATATCAGCAAGAGTGGAAGAGCATAAACTCAGCATCAGAAATAAACAAACAACCTCAGCTTTATTCCTACATCATCAGGAAACCGGCCATAAAATAAATTTCGATGGGTGTAGGGAGATTGCCAATATAGAACATTATAAGACCAGAATAATCCGAGAAGCCATAGAAATTGAAAAACAAGGTGATTTGAATAAAAGGGACGAATCATTAAAACTACCAACAGTATGGAAGAGAATAATCGACAAATCTAAAATCGCAAAAACTCAAGCGCAATTAGCGCAACAACAACAGCACCATCCGGAAATCAGAAATAACGACCAGCGCCTGCGCAGATATAACCTTCGGCCCCGAGTGGGGATATAAAAGGAAGCGTCGCAGTCACCAACACTTCAGTCTCTATTCGGACGCAAGAAAGAAAGCTTCGAAAATGCCATATGATTTTGGCGAAACGTCAGCAAAACTGACGTTCTTCTCAGAACGACAGTAGTGAACGGATGTACGCCCGGAATGAAAACACATTATATATATATATATATATATATATATATATATTGTATTGTATATGTACACTATGCATAAAAATTGGAAAGAACTAGTCTGCAGCTGGAACTGTAGAGGGTTAGTTTTTCCCAGGACAGCTACGCATTGGCACGTGTTCAACCAGACCATGTGAACCGAATAAAAGATTCCCAGAAATACAGGTTATGTTGCATTTTTCTTCAAAAAATACAAAATGTGAAGAAGAAAGAAAACGGTTTCGCCTTTGCAGCCGGAGGGAGAAAGCAGAATATTTACAATGAAGACTAAGGCCTTAAAAGTAAAAAAAAAAGATCGCGAATCAGCAAAATCTCAAAAATATAGCCCTCATTATACCAAAAAGGTAAGGGAAACAAAGAGGACTTAATCCATACGAACTAATTTAAGGTGCAAACATGCCGCACCAGACAAAAAGAAAATGAAAACATCTTAGGACATTAACATGCCTCTAAGTCTTTAGAGCCCAAGATCCCGTCGAAAAAATGATCTATTTAAAAATGCTCTTGACCTTTCTTTTATCGATTGATCTAAACAGCTGACTGAATTAGGGAGAAGCCATATTATATAGAAAAATCTGCAAATTAGGGAAATCAATAATGACAATCTTTAAAAATAATGAATCTCACAAGATAAGCGGGAGAAATGGCAACGCTGTAGATAAATGTCATTCGAAAGCATGATTTATCGATCGGCGGGTGTTTTTTGAAGATTAAGGCAATCCAGTTGGGTCCCAAGAATATTTTGGTTAGTTTTGATTTTGAATCTAGACACAAATGTTCCTCGTAACGATTCAATTTTCATTATATCAGAGATATTGGAACATAATAAATTAATAGACCTAGTGGAAGCTTATCTTACATCTACTTATTTTATTTTTCAAGGAGCTTTTTATAAACGAACCTCAGGATTTGCTATGAGATCTCCTCTGTCACCTGTGATAGCGAATATTTTTATGGAGACCTTTAACGATATTGCTTAACACCCGCTCGACTAAAACCAAAGCACTGGTTTAGATATGTAGATATTTTTGTTGTTTAGCCCCATGGACTGATATTTCGGGACCACCTTAATCATCAATATTATAATATTAAATTCGCAATGAAAATTGAATCTAATGGAATGATTCCCTTCTTCGTATATATTTATTCAAAGAAAAGAAATTGGTACAATCTCTGTATGGACAACCGATGCATACAAATAGGTACATAAACTCAAAATCTCACCACCATTCAGCACAAAAGAAATCCGTTAACTCACTAATATTTAGAGTCATTTTTCTCTAACATTGGAAACACCTTAACTGAGCGAAGCTCTCAGAGGGAATGGCTATTACACTGAAGATATTACTCGTTCAATTGGGAGATAGATAGTAATCCAAATCCGCGGAGGAACTACAGATAAAATAGGGCGATTACTTCGGCGGTCCAACACACGTACAATCTTCCGTACACGTAAGAAGATTGGACATTGCTTGCGATCCCCAAAAGATGTCTGTGTAGAAGTGTATGTGGAAGAAACAGGACTTCCAATATCCACTAGACTTATATAAAAGAAACCAAGATTCTAGCGTCGGTTCTATTGGATCTTCTGGAGTGAAGATCCCTGAAGATGCCTCGTGCAATCAAAGACGAAACGTCGGATACTAATTCCAATTTGACAGGGTATAATCCCAAAAACCATGATTTCTTGTACATTTCTATCATAGTTTCTATCGCTTCTTTTGTTGTTCAATTCTGATTTGAGCAGAAGTAAAAGTTTGTCTGCTTGTCAAAAAAAAATCGGGAAAAGTTTAATGTCATACTAAACAAAGGCAGAAGTGTAAAATTAATTTTTGCCTCGACCTTCCAACTCCATAAAGCAGGGCACCAAAAAAACGCTAGGTTAATATTTAGCGGAGATCAAAGATTTTAGGACCCCCCAATAAAACTCTAAAAAAAAAATTAAGGGGTGATTTTTTTCACGGATGAAATACGTCAAAAGTAAAAGCTATTCCACTCTTTCTGACGCGTTCCTTCGTATTCTAAACATACGTATAACCCAAAAACTTTTCTCCCTATTAGATTCCCGGAAATCACATTTCATCTGCGAATTTGAAACTGGTCCCGTTTTTTTTTCGGACGGCCTGTCGCACGTCGACGCGCATAAAATATTCATTTCCCCAGTCTGTATGTGTGTCTGTGGGTGTGAGTGTCAGTCGGTTGTTATTCAGGAGCGCGTCCCCGCGACTCGCGTTCGCATATTTACATGTTCGTCGTTGTAACGTTATTCGGCATCAAAAATTTAATGCATTTTAATGTGCCCCGGGAAGATTTACTCGCCCAAATTCCGGAGACCACTTCGCTCTGAATGTTTATGTGAAATATTCTTAATAGGATTGGTTCTTTTCGACGACGCGGAGCGATAGTTTGGGCAAATATGCAAAACGATTTTCGATCCGACAGAATCTAGTTATATGTGAGATGTTTAAAAATTGGTTGACAAGATTGTTAAATGTAGTTTTAAATGGCAAATGAAATACTTTCTCAAAATACTGGCGTCAAGGGCTTGGTGTGAAATATGTCATGAAAATCTACCCTAAATATTTAACAGTGATACAGTCTTCCCCTGGGGGTTTACGATGGACTCTCCTTCTTCTGGGCTGAGTCCTTCAGAGTCATGGTCTAGCTCAGTTTGGTCATCGGAATCTTGAGCCCATCTTCAACTCCTGGGTACTGGGTTGATATTCCAGCGGCACTACCGACATCATACGCGTCCTGGCCAGTCTCACTTGCAACGTTTCAATTAATTAACGTTGTTAGACCATCTTCATATAAGTATTGTTCGATATATTCATAGTTGACTTCTTTCTTGGTTTAATAGGGCGCCAGTTATACTTTCCGCGGGTATAATGCCGCTTCCATACCCTAGATGCACGCGCCTAGGTCTCATTCTGTTGTCCCTTTCTCCTGGATTAGTCAGGAAGCTATCTGAGTAGTATCATCCCGTTTTCCATGATGGCCTATCCTGGTACATGTCACATTCCGATAGCCATCTGTCGTTATATCGGATTTCATTCTTCCTTGCAATTTTTCCATTAGGCCTTACTCCTGATGTACTTGCCATGCCTCGATTGTCCATTAGGGTTCATAGGGATGCTATTCCCGTATTTCCCGGGGGTGGCACACGATGATATAAGAGTAGCCTGATCAGTTACACGTGTCCTTTCCGTGTATTGCGGCAACCATTTGTCTTTATTGGTAGTTTCGTCCTTTCTGGCCTTTCTGCCTTGATGGTACTGCGTCTGCCCTTCGGAGTCCTCGGGATGTTCCTCCTATGCCATGCTTTCCTGGAGTGGCATATTTGTGTTAATTAAGGGTGACGTGATTCATTATCTTTGATTGAATGGTATACTGTAGTTTTCGAATATTATCTTGGTAGGCCTTTCTTGCCTACGACGTTTTAAAGGCCACCCCTTTGAAACTTCGTGATATCTTTTTTCCTCTGTCTGTTGTCTGCGTATCTTCCTCTAACGTCCTCTTCAGAGATCCTCCCAAAATATTAGCGACGGCGGTCTAGAATTGCCGATGTCGTCGCAACTTTCTCCTCTTCTTTCCCAAAAATTGGTAATTTCTCAGGGTTTATTTTTACCCTTAATACGAAGGTGGCAGTCAACTTCCGTTAGGTGGCAACCTACTCTTTTACTTTCAGGGTCACTTTACTTGCACTTTCACTTGGTGCCGTGAAGCCGGCCCTTAGGTACCTCAGACGAAATCAAAATCCAGTGGTAAACTTTCAATCACCACCCTTCTTTATGCATAATATCTCTACGATAACAACGTGATTTCGACTGGAATTGAGACACCTAACTCCAGGTTCTCAAAATACGCTATAATAGCAATCGTCTTTACTCGTCAAGATCTCAGCTCCAACTTTTTTAAAATTTAATTCGGTGTATTATTTATAGGCAGAGATCACGTGACAACAGACCACTAAAGAAAATACCTGCAATAAACTTTAGTTAGTGAAATGAAACTCTTATGTCTGAGTAAGCCTGGTGTGGTTTACAAAGGCAAGTCAAAAGATGTTTTTTGCTTATATGTATCTATAACTATCTGCCCTTTTCACTAGATCACAACATGTATATAGTACTAAAAACTGGGCTTAGTTATTGAATTGGCGGCTTGGATATCATTACCAGTAATTCCTCTTAATCAAAATTAATTATTTGGACCTCAAAATTAGATTTGACATACGCCGCTAATCCTCCTCCCCTTTCTATTTGATCTCTCCTAAAAACCTGCAAGTAATAAACAATCTATTTTTTTAGCATCAAATGCGTATATAATGGTGCATTTTTGAAAAGCTCTCTTTGATCTTTGTAGAACATACAGGGTGTTCCATAAAAAAAGTATGCTTTTCGCTACACCCTGTATAGTTTATTTTATTGTTTTTTAAATGGAGTGCGGATTCGGAATTTAAGAGAAATTTTCTATAAGGTAGTATTTTTGTTTCTTATGTGCGATAAATTGTAAAAAAGTTAAAAGGGGTGTTACTTTATAACTTGTCATCGGGTACATACATAAAAAAACAGGATCGAATTGACAACCTCCTCGGTTAAAAATAGTAAAATATTACGCATTATAATTTTGGCATTACACAGGATAATTAAATACAGCAATAAATTAAATATAGAGCAAAAATGCTACAACTAGTAGTTTTAGGTGGAATATTAAAATAAGAAAAAGTCAACGGAAACTCAATACAAAGTGCACTATCGGAAACACTTTTAACTCGAAATGGCCAGAGCCGGCAGCCTGACTGTCCGAGAAGAAAAAGATATAAATCCGATGGGACATACAAATTACGGCATCAGCAAAGCTGCCCGAGGCCGGAAGAGTAGCCCTGCAAGATTAATGGACGTCTTGGACCGGAAGCGCCTTGACAATGCGACGCTGGACACTGATATAAGACAGTGATGGAAATCTGTAACGGACACCCGATGGGACGCGTCGTGTTCCCCTTTGTGTTCTTAATAATTTCTTTATTTGACGGGCGATGGAATAGGTCGGTGAAACGTAATATGTCGATTTGAATTGTTTTTTCTTCTAGGGGAATGTCTCTATATATAAGTTGGTTTACTTTACGTGTTAATGCTAATACACTGTGGTCTAAATTAAATTGGAACCTTTTTTAAACTTTATTATTTTTCTGATTTTTTGACGGGTTTTAAATATTTTTGGATGTTTTAGTTGAATTATTTCTGAGTTATTTGTAAAATCTCGACTTGTACTTGTACTGTACAGGGTGCGCAAAAAAAATCGAATTTTTCTAAAACGTTGATATTAAATTCGTTGCAAAAATCAGGTGACTCTAATATTTCTACGATTCGATGTTAAAATGGTTCATTGGTTTTCAGGTAATGAACAGCAACAACAAAGATTTTGATTGAATTAAATTTTTAATAGTTAATTTTTTTAATTTAAGTCGCATGCCAGATTTATTTAATCGGCTAAAAAACCTACAAGTTTGTATTTTGCTGAAGTACATTAAACTATTTAAAATCAAGATTGGCGTGTTCTGAAATTTTAAAAATGTACAAAAAAACGAGCAGAAAACAGGAAATATAAAATAATAATACATTTATTTATTAGACTCGAGAAAAATGAACTTTAAATTATTTTATTATAAACAATTCATAAAAACTGATGGTGGATATGACCACCTTAGTGTTTAAACCACATCTTCGAAAACCTTTTTTCCAGAACACACCATACTATATATCCACTGGATTAAGATCCGGACTGTTTGGGGGCCAAGACTGACTGACTATAAAATCTGGGCAGTTCTCTCGTAAATATCTAATGGCACTGTTGGAGGTATACCGTCTTGTTGGAATGTATAGTTATCACAAATATATTCGATTTCCGGTAACATATGAGGTAAAATTTTTCTTTGGTAAACTTCAGAGGTTACGTTCTCATCTACAAAAATGATGCTGGTTTTTCCCTTCATGGAAACTCCCACGGCAACCATCACCGATTCCGAAAAACTAGCAACCGATTTAAAGGAATATCTTTTTTTTTCATATCAGCGGCAAAATATACTCGGTTATTTTGAGGGTTTTTTTGTTATCGAAGAGTGAATATTTTTTTCATCGGTAAACCATATTTTTTCAATATCTCGCCGGCATCGGAATCTTTGTAATAAAAGTTCACATCTTTTAACACGTTTTTGCTTTACGTCAGCCTGAACCGTGAAGATCTGAAAAAATCTCGGAGAATGATTTTTTCACGATTACAATACTTCTCTTTTACGAGGGAAGTAATTAAAATAAGTTATTCTCTAACTTCAGAGTGCACTTCAACTTTTCTGTTACCATTTTTCTATTGTCCAAAGGTTATTGGCTTAATAAATCTGTCAGCAGGTAAATAAAAGACTACTAACAGTCAAAAGGCTGCTATTAAACATATTATAGAATCCGGGCCCTGTATCATGTTTAAATAAAATAAATAATTACATAGACAGTGTAATAATATTCAATAAAAAGTGGCACCACAATAAGGCGAAGTCTAGCACAAGTCGGCTACTCTACTTAACCTCAAAAGTAATGCAGAAAATGTAGTATATAAATAAAAGAAAATCTAAAATATAGATAAAATCAATATATCCAAAATAATTCACAAGTAATTGCATAGTTATAATTTAAACTATAAGAAAATTATGGAGAAATTTGAAATTGTGACATTAAAGATTTTAAGTGCTTTGAAGTGTCAATAAAAAAATTTGTTTTTTGAACTGAGTTACATTAAGTGAGATAAGGTTATCTTTGGAACATGGCTGAACGATGGTGAGGCAGAGTTAAATGATTGGTAAAACGAGTCCTGTCATGAATATTATTACGAGGTACCAATTTATTTTTTAGTTAAATAGAAGCATCAGGGTTATTTAAAATATTTAATACAAAAGTAGCCATATGATGAAGTCTGCGATTGTCAATTTTTAACCATTTAAGTTGTTCAAATGTATGCGATATATAGTCAAACTTTCTGAGTCCAAAAATGAACCTGCAACAGGAATTTTGAACCTTCTGGATCCCATTTTTATCCAAAATAACAATACAGTTACCATAAATAAAATCACAGTAATTAAAGTTGGATAAAACTAAGGATTCGCACAGAGTTTTGCATGAGTTTTTAACATGTTCTTTAAATCTTAAATTTGAGTCTATGATAATTCCAAGATTCTTTGCTGACTCAACTATATAACCCTTCTTTTAAGGTATTTACCTGATTTTTATTTCCGAAAAACATAACTAAAGATTTTGTGGGATTTAATTGTAAGCTTTGCTCGGACGACATTATTTTTAAATTGTTTAAATCATAATCAATTAAATCTGATGCTTGTAGGGAATCCTGAATATTAAAAGAATAGTAAAGCTGAGTATCCAGCATACGCTTGTGTTTGGCAATATTTTGTAGATTTCAGAATGTCAGCTGTATAAATAAGAAATAGTAAAGGGCCCAATATTGATCCTTGAGGCACTCCAGAGAGAATTGAAATTTGTTGTGAGAATTTATTTGCAAAATATATCTTTTCAAACCTGTTTTCAAAATAAGAATTAATAAGATTAAGGGATGCCTCATCAAAGCCATAATATTTTAATTTGGAACAAAGAAGTTTTTGGTTGATGGTATTAGAAGCTTTAGAAAAATCGAGAAGTACTGGCACGGTACATTTCTGCTGATCTCAAGCTCTTAAAACGTCATCTATTACCGTAGATAAAGCCACCAAAGTACTAAAATTTTTTCTAACACCACATTGAAAATCTGGTAAAATTTTATTAAATAACACAAAAGTATACAGTTTTAAAAAGATTATTACTATAGAACTCAATTCTATTTTACCAAATTTTACAGTGGTTTTGATCAGCAGACAGTGAATCAAGATATCTTTTTTTTCTCGTCTCACTACCGATAGTGCGAAATTTCTTAACCTTTTATAAGCTACCCAATCATCTGGATCACTCGTTCTTTTAAGAGTCTGTAAAGCCCGATCCCTCTGTTTCATGTATAATTTAAGGTTTTCAGTAAGCCACGGTGCTTTAGGCTTTGTTATTCGAACTTCTTTAATTGGGGCATGACGGTTAAACAAATCTAAAATAAGGTTATTAAATAAATTAATTTGGCACAACAAATTAAAGAGCTCACATTATCCTCATTAATTATTATTGTTGAATAACTAGTATGTTTATATTTTCCCTTTTCTTATAAATTTACTCCTGCTTTTACATCATCGGAAAGTACTACCAGTTTAATCAAAGTTTTTCGGGAAGGTTTTATCTCGACAAGTTTACCTTATAAAAGTCTGTTATTATCGAGCTTTTAAAGAGCATATTTTCGAGTTAATCCTATTTACATTTAAATTATGCTTTTGTTTATTCACAAGGTTTCGCCAGTTTTCATTCCCTCTCCGAAATTGGTTTCGTTTTCGACTTTTTCGGCAGGCACTTTTTTAATTTCGAAAGAATTATATTCGGCAGGACCTCCTAAGCCATGGAGATTCGGAAAAATAATCTTTGGAGTGATAAAAGTTAAGTAGTAGATTAAATTCGGATATTAAAATGCCAAGAATCCATTCCAGAGGTTTATTAGATTTGGTTCCCTTTTTAATTTTCAACGCGAATAAGATCGCGATAATAATAAAGGTCTTACTTTGAGCGAATTTAAATTAACTTTGAAAATAATTCCGTTTAAATGTGTTATATTTTATTTTTAGTTCCTTATCCATGCTATTTCAGTTATTTTTAGTAATTATTTCTGCCCAGTGACAAGGAAATCGTTCCCTAGCTCATCGCAAATTTAGATATTTAAACAGAGATCCCTGTATTTTTTTTAATCTTTGAATTTTACCAGCAAGTTTCTTTAACTTTTACAATAACATACTACTGGGTTGTAGGGGTTTAACTACATTAAAAAATGCTTAAATAACATAATGTGCTTACCAATTTTCAGAAAAATAACCTTAAAGTTATATTTTGTTTTATTAATTTTTAAGCACATCATTAACACTTTTATTAAACAATTAATTATATGATTTTCTACAAAATTCCTACAAATTATTTTTTAGTAAAATATCTGAACGACCTAATTTTAAAGAACAAAAAACGATTAAATTGTTTTATTTTACCATAGAATGCTTATTTGAAAACGGCAACACTGCCCAACGTAAAGAAACGAGCAGGCTCCAACGAGCATAAAAATTCGCAAACATATGAGTTGCAGTTGTCTTGTTTTTTGGTTCTTTCCTAATGACTGAACTTTTGTGACGTTTTTACAAAGAGTTCGCGATACGGGAAGTGTAAACGTCCGTCGAACTAATCGAGGACCTAAAAAGCAAACAACACCCAAAAACGAGAAAGATATTTTGGCTCTAGTGGAGGCAAACGTTGGTTTGAGCACTCGGGAAATCTCGTGACAAGTTGGATTTTCTAATTGGACCATTCATCGTACTCTTCGTGAAAACCTTCTGTACCCCTATCATGTACAGGGTGGCCCACATAAGATGACCCACTACCTTATCTCATAATCTGTATGAGATAGGGAAAAAAGTTTTATACAAAAGTTTCTTGGGTTTATCTAAATTTTTTAAATATTGTATTTTTATATATACAGGGTGTGTCAGTTTGCGTTGACAGATGTCAACTTTGTTATTTTAAATGGAACACCCTGTATATTATTATGGATTTGAATAGCTCTCTTAGAGACGATTTCAACGATGTATATAAGATCGGTCTACGAGGCACCGTTTCGGAGATATTTACGATCATCTTCAATTTTTGACATACTTTCAACTTGTTGTATCTCTGGTATTTATCAACTTTTTTGTTTCATTTTTGTGCAGGAAAAAACATAATTTTATGCTTTATTGGACGTGTAGGTAAAAATATTGAAATTGAAAAAAAAATGTTACAGTGTTGTCACGTTTTGCGTACCATCAGTTTTCTCAAGATTTTTAAATGCAACCCCCTATATTTTATAACGAATTTAAACAGAGCATCGAAACACGATTTCAACGATATATTATAACATAGGTTTACAAGTCACGGTTCCCGAGTTTTTGGGATTTTCTTCAGGAATCAATTTTAATATTAAACAATTTTTACTAAACATAACATAAACTATTAAACATGACATAACAAGAACACAGACAAAAAAATAAACATTACTTAAATTAAATTTTCTATATAACCACCTTCCTGTGCTATACATGTTGTATAAATAATGTCTAATTTTTTTATTGCCCTACGAACTGCTCCACTCTCATTGATCAAATGGATCTCTTGTATTATTCTCCCCCTTAAATCGTCTACGTTATTAACTTTATTCTTATACTTTGTCTTTAATATTTCCCCATAAAAAAAAATCTAGTGGAGTTAAATCTCCGAGCTGGCCAGGGTATTGACCCAAATCTGCCAATCCACATTGGAAATCTTTCATTTAACCATTCAATTACAGGTCTTACGGTATGGTACTGCGCACTGTCTTGTTGAAATACAAGACCATCTTTAATTTCATCCGGTAATTCATTAATAAGAGGTTGTATTTCATTTTGCAACAAACTGTGGTATCTCTGTCCGTTAAGAGTCCTATCATAAAAAACCGGCCCAATCACTCGGTCCTTTATTATTCCGCACCAAACATATACACTTTGATGTCCCTGCTTTCTGATGGCTTTGATTTTATGTTGATTTTGCCTTGACCAGTAGTGACAGTTCTTTCGGTTAAATATTCCCGCGGTGTTGAAAATTGCTTCGTCAGTGAAAAGAATTTTGTCAAAAACCGGTTGATCAAAGTGGCGGTCCATCATATCCATGCAAAAAGTAGCTCTGTTGTCAAAATCAGCTATGGATAGCTCTTGTACCGGAGTGAATTTGAAAGGATGGTAATCGTTGATATTAAGTGTTCTCTGAATACTTGCTCGGCTAATATGCGGTATGTCCCGTGCGGCATCCCTTTGGGAATTTTCATTGTTTTCCTCAAAATATAAAAGAACATCAAGTTGATTTTCTTCTGTAAGAACTGTCCTAGGCCGGTTTCTTTTATTGTTTATCACAACGCCATTTTCCAGATCTCGTGTAATTCTTACGAAGATTTTCTTACTTGGAATTCTGCTATTTGGATACAGTCTTCTATACTCCCTTAACGCTAGTGCGGGACTCTTATTGTTTCTAATGAAGCACTCATATAAATTTAAACGTTGTTGAATAGTGTAGTTCGACATAATTATTTCTTAAATTTACTAATTTAATGAAGAAATGCAACCAAGCTGTCAAATTTCATGCAAATAATATTTCGTTTGTTTCCATGGTTTTGAAGCACAGCCTACTTAAAATTGTTGATAGGGTTGTGGAAAGGTTGGTAAATAATTGTGAGAGAAAAAACACGAAGCCAATACTTAGCTTGATGACGTTTATTACTCGACTGACTTTCAGACGCTCTATATAAAAACGAAACAACAAAAATGATTAGTAAGCAAAGACATTTTGCGGCACCATTATCGACACAGTCGCCTTGGCCGTCTGTTTCGGTAATCGCTAATCATAACATTGATAAGGCTTATTTAGTATATGGGAAGGAAACATAAAGAACTATTTTTAAATAGATTCACACTATTTTAACAAAAAGACACATTATGTATTCCCCACATAACTGATTTTTAGAGAGTTTTACGTTTGATCTGGAAAACGGCGTGGTAATAATTATTCAAAGCAATTAGAAAATCTAATTTAGATATTCTTTAGCATATAATATTAATTTTGTTGTCTTCGTTCATGTCATGTCACGTTTAATAGTTTTTATTATGTTTTAGTAAAAATTGTTTAATATTAAAATTGATTCCTGAAGAAAATCGATTACGATTCAAAAATTCAAGAACTCCTTAACTGTAATGAATTCGTAAAAACTAATCATAACCCAACCACTAAATATCAGAATAAAGTTACAAGGGCTATTAAAGACAATAATACAGTTCTTTCTGGTAATAATTACTACAAACTAAAATCAATGAACCCTTTGCCACCAATATTATACGGCCTTCCGAAAATTCCAATTAGACCTATTGTATCATACATTAATGCTCCATCCTATAAGCTATGCAAAGAACTAAGTAACATTCTTCCAAAACTAACCAATTTTCATTCAAAATATTCGGTAAAAAATTCTTTTGAGTTTATAAAAAATACAGAATATCTACAGTTTCCTAATAACGCTAAAGTTGTCTCTTTTGATGTAAAAACTCTGTTTACATCAATACCCACAAAAGAACTGCTAGATATACTAGAAAAACTTATACAAAAATCGGAAATATCCGTAAAAGAAAAAACAGAATTAATAAACCTTTCCCGAATCTGTGTAAATCAAAGTTATTTCCAATTTAAAAATGAAATTTACTTACAAAAAGAAGAAGGACTGCCAATGGGATCACCCATTTCTCCTTTATTAGCGGAAATATTTATGTCACATTTTGAGGAATTAATATTTAATAGCAATAACAATTTAAAATCACATGTTATCTATTGGACTCGTTATGTCGATGTTTTCTGTATATGGGATAGTACAGAAAGGAGACTATCCCAATTTTTAGATTTTCTAAATACAATTAATCCAAAAATTCAGTTTACAATGGAATTAGAAGATAACAACGAAATCAACTTTTTAGATATAACTATAAAAAGAATCAATAAACAACTTAAATTTAACATATACAGGAAACCAACAACAACAGACGGGGTTATTCATAACCATTCTAAACAGTCTTGGAGAATAAAAATGTCACCTTTTTACAGTTTCGTACATAGGCTATTAACCTTTCCCTTAAGTAAAGAAGACTATAATAACGAGTTAAATGTACTAAAACAAATTGCAAGAAATAACGGTTATAATGAATCTCTAATAGATAACATGATAAAGAATAAAAAACGCAAAATTCTTAGAAGACAGTTTTATAGTGTCACGCCTCAATTAACCAAAAATTTTAGGTTTTTAAATTATATTCCCAATTATATTGACAAAATATCAAATAAGCTTAATAGATTAGGTTGCAACACAATTTCTGTAAATAAACTAAATTTAGGTAGTGTTTTAAAAAATAATAAGGAACAAATTTGTCAGTCTAATAAATCAGGTGTGTACAAAGTTAAATGTAAGGACTGTGAAGCTGTCTATATTGGGCAAACGGGTAGAAATATCCAAACAAGAGTAAAAGAACACCCCAACTCTATTTTATATAATGTTAAAAATTCAGGATTATCCTCATTGCATAGAAAACAACCATTTTATTGACACCGATAATGTAATGTTATTACATCAAGAAAATAAAGGTAAACGTTTGGATCTTTTAGAACAACTTGAAATTAAAAAATCTTTGTCAAGGAATTCACTCACAACGAATGACCAACAAAATTTCCAAATTACCCCAATAATAGACAGCCTTCTAAGTACCTATAATATAAATGTGAAAAATCCCATTTTAAATAGATAGGCAATAAAACTAAATTGCATTATGCACACCATTAGATATAGCTCATTTTTAGTTTAGTATTCACTGAAGCTGAAGCAAAAAGCAGAAACATATGTAGAGTAACTGTATAATAAATGAAACATTAAAAAGACAAAGTTTTATTTTAAATAAACCACTATAAATATTGGCTGGAATAATCCAATCTAATCGGATCTTTTGAGCTACCAAGACGTTTAACAGGAGAGACATACCTCCAATTTTTAACTAATGACTTGCCTATTCTTTTAGAAAATATTCCTTTAGCTCAGCGAGCCAGTATCTGTTTTTTTCATGATGGAGCTCCTGCCCACATTCATAGTGTTACAAACATCTGAATAATACGTTTGATAATAGGTGGATAGGTCGAAATGCCCCAGAACCTAGAAAATGGCCTCAGTGGTCACCAGACCTAAACCCCCTTGATTTTTATTTTTGTGACCACATGAAAATATTAGTGTATAATAGGGTTGAAATTGAAAATGAAGATGACCTTTAGAAACCGTCTTTTTTAAGTTTTTAAAATACGTTTTTTAGTGTGTGAATTACCTACCTAGTGCTATAAATTAGTCTGGTTGCTAAGTTAATATTCTTTATTAATTTTTAAAAACTAATAAACTTAATTAGAGTTGCACAGTTATAAACTATACAAATAAATAATCTAAAAAGTTTTAATAACAAGTTTTTACAATTTTTTTATACACGTCGATATTTTGCTAACAAACCACAATTTATTAAAAAAAAATATTTCATACATTCCAAAAAAATAATAAAAACGAAATAATTAAATCGTTTTCAAACCTACAGTTTTTTTTTATAATTTTTTGTTGTCAAAACTCACGTGTGAAGATTGTCATCACTTTGATGTTCAAGCAAAGAGCAATGTTGCCATGTTGTCTTGGAATTAGTTGAAATTTCCAAAATTAAACATTTTAAATTCCAATACCTCCAAAACCCTTTCGAATTTACCGATGGTTTATAAGAATATTTTGTTTAAAATCATTCATACTATCCTACCTTAAAATATTTGTAGTCACGCCCCTAACACCCTGTATATCTTAATTATCATCAACCGTTTCTGGAATGGAAACAAGAAATTATTAATCTATTCGGGATTTCCTTTTATCCTACTGTAACAACTGTGATGTGTTCTACAACTTATTTGCCAAAAATGTAGTCATTTTATCTTAAACAAAAACCAAATTATTATTAATAGTTTTTAATTTTCTTAGAACTTAACCACGACCATGTTGCCACACTCTTTCTCTGTTTAATAGCAGAGAGTAGGATTCTTAAATTTTAAGTTTTGTTTTCTGATAATCAAAATAAAAAACTTAATAATGAAAGATCAGTAGCGGTTAATAACAAGAAACGGTAGTAACTGTGAGTGGGCAAATACCGACTACTCAGAAAGAGGGGTTCGTTTTAGGGCGCTAGCAGCTCCGAACCAGTTGAACTGCAAACTGCCTCAGTTGTTTGAGGCACCACTCCTGAATTATTACCACTTACCAATAAAACTAAAAAACTAATCAAACAAAACGATGTTTAAAAACAAAGACATTTAATAAAAAAAATGCAACAATTGCAGCACAAGAGTGTAATCACACAATACAAGTTTACCAAGATCTTTTAGAACACAAGCAACGGGAGGAATTTACCAAAACTATTAAAGATAACAATATTAATAGGTAACTATCAACAATCAGTTACAATCAGTTTTCTATATTTAAAATATATGTATAAAATTAAGATCTTAAGAAGGGACTTAAAAACTTTCAATAACCAAAACCGCTATATATAGATTATGAAAATTGATAAATGACTAAATTAAATGTTAGTGCAAAATGTGAGAATTTATGAAATTAATTAAAATAATAAAATAAAATTCAACGTTTCACTAAGCTTCAATAAGCTTTAAGATCGAAGAGATAAACTACGAAGGTAAATTGAAATCTTCATACACAGGTACCAACCAACGTGATCACGTAAGCTGTTTCTTACAAAACAGATCGAATTATAACATACAATACTCTATTATTATTCGTAACATCAAAAATAAAAATATGTTAGAGGCTTATCTGTTCTGTCTTCGTCAGCAGCAGGTTATGATGAATGGCCAGGAACAGCACTTGAAACGGTCTTATATAACTTCAATAGGCTAAGTTATGTTAGTTTAACAAATTGTCTAACTAGACCCTATGAAAGAAGCCTGAAAACAAAAAGCGTCTAAGATACTAGTCATCGCTCTGATGTAGAGTGAAAGTACAAAACTTTCATTTAAACCCAAAAAAAGGAACATTCCCCCAAGATTACATTTAGTTAAGCTTGTACATGTAAAATTTAAAACCCCAATTGTCATTTGAAATATAAAACCCAACATCACCCTTAAGTAAGAAAATCAGTTCCCACTAAAAATTAACACTTTTTAGTCTAAATAAAAGTTCATTAGTTCACTAATAACAATAGGCAAAAATCCTGATAAATACATAGATTTTCCTCCAGAGACTAATATACTTAGAGAATGAACTAACTGGTTTTTAAGTATCCAGTATCCCCTGAACTAAAGTAAATAAGTTAGGTAGGTAAATTCCAGCCAGAAAGGTTTTAATACATATAATTAACAACTTCCCCAAGTATCAATGTTCTCTTTTTAATGTAACATTTAAATTTACTAATTTGAGAAAAATGACCTGATCCTCCTAGAAGGTTCTTGCGTCATAATTTTAGTAACAAATTTTAACAGCACTAACTGAAGAAAAATAGCTATAAAATATTGTTTGAAATGATAAAAACATTCAACTAAGACTAATACTCTTGTTCTGTTACCATACGGGTAGTATTAGAGCTACTAATAGGTCATTAAGACATCTTTTTTTTGTATAGCTGTTAGATTCGGTATTTAATAACTTAAATTTAAAAAGAACAACGTTTTAAAGAATTATTAATACATTTGATGAGCTAAAGGTGTATGCCAGCTCAATATATACATTTTTAGTACTCGGAAAGCATAAACTAAATAAATGATATTTTAAAGAAAAATAACAGGTTCCATTATTAAATAAAAACAAAATAATTACCTCTGCTTTTAAAGTTGAGGGTTCCAGAAAAGAGACAAATATTAACTGCAAAAGTTGGAATCAAATTCAATACAGTGGCTTCTTCAGCCTGACAGAATGGCCAGTGTCAAAAATCATTGCAAAGAAATAATTAGTTTGGTACAACAAATCTCCAAATTACTCTCCAATACAAAAAGGTAAACCTATACCAAACTTTTCTGAGGTCCGCCGTCTAAGATCAATTTGGGCCTGAAAAATCCAGATTTAGTCGGCAGACACAAAACGACACTCGTTGCCAAAAGGATGTTAGGCTGAAGAAAAAAACACCCATTCTGTTGACAGATGTTTATATACTAAAAATCACGGTTACCACTTTACAAAAATGTACCAAAATAAGTGAAGTGACAAATGACATGACAAGTTCGAATATAGTTTATCACATTAGGTATTTGACCAAACAAATGAAGTATAACTGAAGGGTTACCAAGTGTGGTACAAATTAAAAGGCCTATGTCGAAGTAGTGATAGGTAGACATTCGTCAATAATCCGATGATGCCAAATTTCTCAGTTCGGAACCACTCAGAAAGAGAACTGTGACAATGAAATGAATGTTGTAATTGATGCTTTATTTATAAGTTACGTTTAATAAACGGTTTATGTTTACAATTTAAGTTACTAGTAAATAGAAATTAAAGAAAAATATGAGAATTACATTTTACTGAAATTAAAATGTTAAAATGTTAATTACATATTTATAGAAATTCAGTTCAATTTATTGAGTACGA
Organism: Kuschelorhynchus macadamiae; assembly: GCA_030620095.1. Classification (NCBI taxonomy): domain Eukaryota; kingdom Metazoa; phylum Arthropoda; class Insecta; order Coleoptera; family Curculionidae; genus Kuschelorhynchus; species Kuschelorhynchus macadamiae. The sequence goes on along the minus strand of JAUTXW010005349.1, from coordinate 922,280 downwards.
GAGTGTATTTGATATATTCGATGCTCTTAGTGGATAAAGTTTTGGTCGGGTACGTTAAAAAGTACAAAGTAATTTTGTAGACTGGGAAAGGTCATGTCACTTCGTTTTTTGTTGCTCTTCCAGTTTATTTACTTTCGCTGGCCAGGATCCATCGCCTTCTTTTCCTTGAATTCCACCAGGAGAAAGTTGACAGCCATGTTTAATTGGGCATATTTTTATGATTTTGTGCCGTATAGATAGCACGCGACATTGTGGGATTAGTTTCACAAATAATAATGATCTGATTCTAATCTTCTGTATATGGAAGAAAATACAGTTTGCTTCAGGCTTTTAATTTAGGAACACTCAACTTTCTTTGGAATAGCCAAAGTTCTTCTAATTTTGGGTATATTAGTAGTAACTTGAAGCTTTAAAAGTACCGGAATTATTATTACAATTTTACTTAAATTATGTTGGATTTGAACTGTATCTGAATAAATCTGGCGAGCCTACAGTGCAAATGTTTTTACTACTATCTCCCAGAGTTGCAGAATACTCCGAAGAAGATTTTTGGATGTTAAGGAGAACCTCGGATAGTTTTTCTTTTCCCGTGCACGTGGTGATTTGCTATTTTCCTAGACTTTTCCACTAACCAGACGCCGCTGCTGTTTGAGAGTTTGCGACGCATTTGGGAGGTCCAGATGTTTTTAATTCCTTCGGGAAATTATAACTTAAAAATGAGTATTTTTGCTGATAATAAAAATTTAACTTTTTTGGGACAAGAACAAACCGGGTGTTTCTTATGTAGAACTCACCGAAAAAACCTAAAATAGCCTTTAAACTAAGTTTAGAAGAATCGATAAACAGATGTCAATAATTTGGATCATGTTTCCATCCTAATGGGTTAAACAAATTCTTGACATTTGGACAATATAATAAATCTGCTTCTTGAAGAAAGCAATGTGTGAGATCTTTTTTGCCGCTTTCGGTAAAAAGTAATGTTTACATTCTTTTAAACTGGATGCTAAAAGTTCTGAGTGTACTTTTCCTAGATTTAAATCTCGAATGAAGTCATTAAGTTCGCCTTGTGAAATCAGATGCGGCGATCATGAACAGCCTTGAACAGAGTCGCGATTCGGCAAGCACAAGTCGGATATAAAAGCCTGCCTGAATCTCTCCGATCTCATTCAGTGTTCAGCTCTCGTGGAGGAAAGATCCCTGAAGATGTCTCGTGCAACCGTGGGCGAAACGTCGGATAGGAATTTAAATTTAACACGGTCTAAAATATTTGGCGTAAAATTTTTCATTATCTGCCTAGCGGTTTCGACAGTTTGTCATCCTTAGGGCTAAGACTCTACAAAAAAAGGTACAGGATAAAACAAATTTTAGATAACTTAAAAATTAAAAAAAGACTATTCAGTCTACATTTAAGAACGTGATTGGTTATTGTATTTACTTTGTTGTAAACAGAATAGTTTTAAGTTTTTTAATTTTTTTACAAATGGGTTTTATCCTGTACTTTCTCTTTTAACGACTTAGCCCTGGGGATATCCAAATTGTCGCTGGACAGATAACAAAAAATTTACATTAAATACTTTAAACCTTTTTTCTAAATGTTTAATTAATTAATTTTTAATTAATGTAAGGACGTAGCCGATGCACGCATCGGACAAGTGGCCCTTCAGAAACGTACACTACAGAATGCTAAACATTCCAAATAATACGCATTCGCAAATAACGTCAAATAAGTAAATAATGTAGTCAGTAACTCTAAGAAAAAATATGTCAGATCAGCAAACAAAAATTAGCAATGAGAAAGATTTTCAATTGAAATAAAATAATACATGAATAATGATAAAACTACACAACTACATAAACAAAAACGAACATCAATATGGGCCAAAAAATAACACAAAACCAATCCGGTTAACTGCATTTTTAGCTGCAAAGCGCTTAGTCTGAAAATGTCATATTTTGAGAAGTGGCGATTGTGATTGTGAACTAGTCGGTCAACAAATGCACTAAACCCATAATTTGTGGGAACGGGAACTGATTCCAGCAGCACTTCACAATTAATGCCCCCATTGATCAATTTTTGCAAAAAGACCAGAAGTGCCTTCTTTCTTCCAAATTCAAGGGTTTGAAGGCCGCAAAGAAGAGCTCTACAATTAGATGGCAGACCTTGATATGGGAAATGAAATTTATGTAAGAGGTATTTTGAAAACCTATTTTGCACCTTTCCAATTCTGTCGATGTGACACTGGTATGATGGACTCCATATTGTACAACAATATTCTAGAACGCTATAACCAATGAGTTATAGAGACACCCAATTCCTTTGGTATCAGTTACGTGCTTCGTATGTCGCTTTATAAAACCCAGAAGTCTAAAACCCTTAACTATAATGTTATCAATATGTAGATTAAAAGTAAGATTTTCATCAAAAATAATGTTATCAATATGTAGATTAAAACATTTGTGAAAACGATTTTTCATCAAAGAGATAACACCATTTGAGGTCTCCATATCAGACTGCAAAGAACTAACAATATAACAGACATTCAAACAGGATATTATATCATTTATATAGAGCAGAAAGAGAACTGAAGTAGGTCACAAGAATCTCCCTGGAGGGTTGACTGGTATTATTGTACATCATTTGTGACGAAGCACTTTACATTTCGAGATGTTAAGAGAGAGATAATTAGTTCTGCACCATTTGACGAGCCTTTCCATATCAGACTGCAGAGGATTGGAGTCTGAGGAGACTGGTGAGAAGAATTTTAAGTCGTCTGCATATAACAGACATTCGGAAAATTTGAAACAGGATATTATATCATTTATATAGAGCAGAAAGAGAACTGGACCCACATGCGAACCCTGCGGGACACCCGATGTCACAAGAATCTCCCTGGAGACTGAACCGCATATGTTGACTTGCTGGCGATGATTAAATAAATACGATTTGATCCACTCAACATATTTTCCACAAAAACCAATTTGCTGTAATTTCCATAACAGAAGCTGATGGCAAACACTGTCAAAAGCCTTAGATATGTCAGTGTAAATAACATCGATCTGCTTGCCAGCCTCAACCGATGTCACTAAGTAGTTTTGAAATATTGCAAGATTGGTAGTTGTTGAACGACCACGATAAAAACCATGATGTTTACTCGTAATATAGTGTTTTAAAGACTCAAATATATGATCGGCGATAATTGCCTCAAAGAGATTTGGTATACGTGAAAGTAAAGAAATATCTCTGTAGTTCTTCACATCACTTTTATCCCAGATTTGAAAATGGGCAGAAGGGTAGAAAACTTCCAAAATTCAGGAAAGGAACCCAGATTAATGGATCTCTGAAAAATTATACATAGAGGTTGAGACAATGACTCACAGCATCATTGCAATAGAATAGTAGGAATACCATCAGGCCCAGCCTTCTTGGAAGGATCAAGGTCCTTTAATTTATTAAAGATTTCTGCCTCTGTAAAACCAAATGTTGATCGTATCTTTGCTGAATAACTTATTGGATCAATTTTACTAAAGTCTAAATTATGGTGGTAAGTATAGCAAGACTGAAAGTAAGTAGCAAAAGCATTTGCGATGTTATTTGATCCAGTGATTTCTTGTCCGTCAAAATTCATAACACTGGGCAGATTGGAGTACCTTCTTAAGTGTCGTACAAATGACTAAAAGTATTTAATAAGTAGCTCAGTCTGTGTGACATATATTGTGAATTCTGATCAATTTTTTGATTTCTGAAATGACTCAAGCTTTATTTCGTGATTTTGAGAAAAATATACAACCACGCCACACTCGTAGGTTACAGCCTTTGAAATGTTTAATTTTATATTTTGTGTAGAACAAATATAGCCTATTATTTATAGTAATTATTAAATAGTACTAATTATGAATAGTGCTTATTTAGCATATAACATCAATACTGAAATTATTTATCTATGCAATGTCAAATAAATTACATCGTTATAATACCTTAAATTTTACTAAGAGAAAATTAATTTCGCAAATTTGCATGTTGATGGCGAATAGCTGCTTAATTTTACGTATAAAATGTTATACTTCCCCGACCACCGTTGGTAACTGGACATCTCGAGTGCATGCCTTACATTTTAATTAAACCATGTTCTCTTTAATTGCAGGAAACTATTCGGATTTTCCGTACATCCAATATTTAACACGTAAGTTGGAGTTCCAGGCGGCATAATGTGTACCACTGAGTGGGGCACGTTATGCTATATATTTTATCTTTTTATCCCCAAGAGGGTATTCTTTAGGTTTGTAATTTATACACATTTTTCGTTTTTCTTGTTTAGTTTACTCTCTAATATTAGAAAATTACTTTTTAGAAAAAAACTCCCAATCCTATATTTAGATAAGAAAATATCTTGGTTAGTAATAAAGCTATTTGAAATAAAAGTTGTTGACTAAAAAGCGGTACGTTTCTTGCTCAAAGGTTATAAGTTTTATATATTAACATTCAAAGGTTTAAAGTAATTTTTGGGGCACATTTTTGCACACATTTGCACAATTTTGCACACCATGTTAAAATTTTGGGTACCAACTTCAGACTAAACAAGGTTAAGTGGTTTATGTGTTTTTCATTCATGTCATTCATTCGATTTAAATAATAATAATTCCGAGACTGGTGCTTGTAATAATGTTTATTTATTTATCTTCAACAATGTTATGTTAAACTTGACATCCCACGGACGAGAACAGATCGCTCTGATGATGAGGTAAATTAGGCATCAAAACGTCAGCGAAATATATTATGTGATATAGCGTTATATTTAGGAAGGTCCAGAGCTATTTAAAAGTCAGGTCATTAATCCAGAATCGTATTTACAAAAATAATGTTTAAAATAGGTAGCGTTAATGTAATAAACAATTCAATTTTCTTCGGATATTTTTAAATTTGTAAGCGACAATTAATTTAGCCCACAAACATGCAACTTTGCCTTATATTAATCGACTTTGGATCTCTTATGGTCTCTGAGGGAAAAATTAGGACTTTTAGTATTTAAATATAGGTTATTCCATAAAAAAATCGGTTTTCTAACCCTGAAGACTATTTTGAATTTTTTTTAATGGTTGTTTAAGTTAAAATAAGGGATCTCCACTTTATGCTGAACCCTGGCGTATTTAAGGGGAGATAAAAAACTCCATCACTTTTATTTAAACTTAAATAATACAAATAGTATAAAGTGAGAAACATTTTTTTTTAATTAAAATATGTTGAAGTTTACAAAAATCGCCCCTCAGAAGCAATGTATGTAACTGATGCTGCATGAACTTTGATAAAGTGCGGGACACGAAAGAAAACCGGGCGGTCCTTAAAATAGAGGTTCATAGTCTTAAACAAGCGGAAAAGTAAAATTTGTGTACGCAAATAAATTGTATGTTATTTTATTTGTTGTAATAGTTTGCCGCTTCACCTATAAAGTGCGTCAGCTAAGCGGTACGAAAAATGAATTGAGGATTTAGTAAATTTCGCACTAGTCCACTTGTACTTGGGATGTGCCTAGAGTCTCCATGCACTTGCCGCTAGAAGGTTCTAGCTATTTCCAGTGGCGCCTATACATTTCGAACATTTGTTTTCATTTCTTTATAAATGCTCTGCGTTGAATTTGAACTATTATTTCGAAGTAACGATGGCGAGCAAAAGAGAAAAAACGTTATAGAGGCCTGTACTAGAGAAGCTGAAAATAATAGTTTGACTATTCCAATTTAAAATCGAACAGAACGCGCTGCATTTTACCCTGGTGTTTCGGAAAGTAGTGTAAGAAAAATTCAAAGAGAACAAAATGATCGCTCATGTTCTATTTCACCTTTAAAATCTCCTGGTAAAAAAGATCATGCAAAGATAAAATTGACGATGGCGATTTTCAAGTAATTCGACGAACAATAGAGGATTTTTACATAAACTTGAAGAAGGTTGCGACCTGCAAACCCCTACTTCGTGCTGTAAAGAACAAAATAGATTTTTCGAAGGGGTATAAAACCTTAAATCAGCTTTTACGATCAAATGGTTTGGTTTGGCGCAAGTGCCAAAATAGACGAAAATTGCTCATTGAGAGACCAAATATTTTTCACTGGCGGGTGAAATATCTATCAACTGTAAGGCAATATAGGCAAGGAGGACGCAATATTGTGTATCTAGACGAAACCTGGGTAGATAATGATATGACAGTGAACAAATGCTGGCAAAGTGAAAGTGTTACAGGTGTTGTTCAGGGAATCCGCTATAGTAGTCACTTTATTATAGTTTATGCTGGTTCAGAAGCCGGATTTGTTCCAGGTGCTGCTTTAATTTTTCGCTCGGCACTAACAACTGGAGACTATCATAGACAGACGAATAGAGATAATTTTGAAAAGTGGTTGCTCGAGAAACTTCTACCTAACATTCCTCCCAAATCAGTCGAGGTAATGAATAATGCGTTTTATCATTCTCACGTAGAAGATAAAGTGCCAACTAAATACTCTACAAAAGCTCATATGATATCGGGGCTTAATCCGACATGGAGTAAATATCAATTATATGAAGTAATATCAGCCAACAAGCCTAGAGAAAAAAAGTATAAAATTGACGGTCTTTTACGTAACCTCGGTCATACATCTTTAAGGCTGCCTCCATACATGTGCGACCTCAACCTTATTGAACTTTCAATTAAAGATTTAAATAAAATAACAATAGAAGCGATTGACTCAATATCGGCTGAAAATTGGAAATCGTATGTTAAACATGTTCGTTCTATTGAAGATAAATACTGGGAAGTAGATGGCAAAATTGAAACGGTTATTGATGATTTAGTTATCACACTGGGATCTTCAAATAGTGATGACGAAACCTCATCATTTTCAGAGGAAGACAACGATTTAGAAGGAATCGAATCATTAAAAACACAACCGTCAACCTCAAAAATGGCTTAGTTTTTTTTTCGTATATTTTGTAAAATTGTATATATTAAATAGCTGTCAATAAACTGCTTCAAAATAATTAATTTTCTGTTCAATACCGGGTGTCAAAAAATATTTAATATTGCAATTAATATTTGAAAAATTACTGAACTCATATTTTTCCAAAATTAACACATCAATGTAGTTGTAGTAGGGGAGCCAGCACTGATTCCAGTGAACAAGATTAATCAAAATTTTAACTTATGAAGTTCGACTTTGGGCTATTCGGGTAGACCAAAAGTGACCGTTTGTCTCCGTCTGTCATATTACTTGTCATTGTGAGGTACTATACAGGGCGTTTCCTAATTGCGTGCTAATGTTAAAGGGGGGTGATTCTCTTTTTAAGAAAAAAGTTTAATATGAACCAGAAGTCTTAACTTTAGAGGGTTTTAAAAAAACATTTTTTTTTAAATCCTAATTCTGATGATATTATAGATAAATTGTGAAATTTGATACACGTCTTTTATGCATAAAAGGGCATTTTTTATTAACAATCAATTTTTGAAATTTCTACCAGTGGCGTGCGTATGTAATTAACCTCGGTGAATCCGTACGCTCCTTAATGCATAGAAGACGTGTATCAAATTTCATGCAGTTATCTACAATAGCATCCTAATTGGGATGAAAAAAAATGTTTACTTTTTAAATTTTATCATCCTGTATCTCTAAAGTTAAGACTTTTAGGACATAAAAACGCCCCCTTTAACATCAGCACGCAATTAGGAAGTGCACTGTATAGTACTTCACAATGACGGCCCCTGTATAAAGTAATATGACAGACGGACACTTTTGGCATACCCGAGTAGCCCAAAGTCGAACTGCATAAATTAAAATTTTGATAAATCTCGTTCACTGGATCTGATTCTGGCTGCCCTTGTAAAATCTGGACTTGTAAATCGTGTATCATTGTACAGGGTAATCCAATAATAGTGGACGTAGGCAGTAGCCCGGGAACCGTTAATGACAGGACTCAAGAAAAAATATATTTAGAGCTAAATCGATCAAGAAAAATCAAAATTAAATCATTTTAAAATTCGAAAGTTCGCCGTTTTTGTAACACAAAAGAGATATAGAAGTGCTGTACACGAAAGAAAACAGACAAATATAGATAAAGGTTCATTAAGCATAGTAACATTTTTTAATTATCTGAAGTGCGTATAGTTATAAAGGAGTGCCATATTATTTAAAGAACGACGGGGCACCACTGGTTTAAAGAGATTTCTTGGCCGACCTTCCTAAACCGATTGACTCCGCTCGGTTTTCTTTCTCACTTTAACCTTGTATAAATAGTGCAAATTGTGGCAAAGCGAAAAAAGGCCCGGGTATCATTCAAAAATGTGTAATAAAGTAAAGATTACATATGTATCGCCAAACAATTACGATATAGTACCTAAGTGAATTCGGTATTAATTTAAGTACCTTTAATTTCAAATAATTTTAACAGCTCCTGAGATATTTTCTAGTAGGACTGCGACCGACTTCTATTTCAAACTAAATAAAATCGATTCTCTAAATGTTTACGTTATTAAAAAAAAATCCCAATAAAAATTGTTACCTTTAATTGTCATCGTTTTTATGAGAGTAACTCGTGCATAGTCTGACGCTTCTCTATTGACCATACTGTTATGCCGGTTGGTCATAAATATTTTTTGCTATCAATTTTTGTTAATAAAAAAAGTAAAATCAGTTTTAATTTTTTTCAATACTCCTCGATCAATCCGGGTTTAGTTATTCATAAATAATAATAGCTGTGTCAAATTGTTCGTTTATTCTTTCATTTTTTTTTCTAAATTGTTTATTAAAACGTTTGTATGATATAGAAGGTATTTTAGATTGCGTATATCCATATGTTAAAAAGTTATATAGATTTAAATTTAAAAAATTTGGGCCAATTATGATTTAATTTAACATTCAGTGATAAAAGCTAGAAAAATAATAAAATTTTCTCTTGATTACTTTATTTAACAAATACTCCATTAATTCCTACGTAATTTATTGTAATAAGTTGTAATGCATTAATACAGGGGAGTCACTTGATATCGTGGGGTTATCTGAGACCTGGCTTGATGCTTCGTTTTCCAGTGAAACAGTAAATATACTTGATTACAGAATTGTTAGAAGAGAGCGTGAAACCCGTGGAGGTGGAGTACATTAAAAATTCTATTACCTGTGCCATGGCTTACTGATAATTTAAAATTGATTCTAAATCTCAGGGATAAAGCCCTATTAAAATTAAAAATTAAAAGAAAAAAGTCTAGAGATGCATGGAATGAGTATAAAGACTTAAGCCTTCACACTTCTATCTGGAGTTTAAATTTAGATCTAATCCTAAAGAGTTTTGGAAAACGCTGAAGTACCTAAATATTTCAAATAATTGTACAAATTCCACATTTGAATGTAATCCAAATATCCTAAATCGTCACTTTATTTACAACGTTCCAAACTCTGATGATTTAGTCCCAAATAATGCTTTGAATTTAATTACTAAGTACAAAAATCGCCGTAGTGTACCGGACAGTGGCGAATTTAATTTTAAGGAAGTATCTGCAGATGATATTTTAAATATCTTTGGTTCGATAAAAAGTCATGCTTCTGAAGTTGATAACCATAATTTAAAATTGCTTACGTGTCTTTTTCCTTACCTTTTAAATCATCTGACTTTTATAGTTAATACTTGTTTACTCAAGGGCACTTTTCCCAATCAGTGGAAACATGCAAATATTATCCCTGTCCCTAAATGTAATAATCCTACTGAGTTAAGTCAATATAGGTCAATAAGCATTCTGCCCACTTTGTCCAAGGTATTGGAAAAGGTTGTTGCACAACAAATGAACTATTATATAACTGTATTTGTACAGCTCTCCTTAAAGTTTCAGATGATACTTTCACAGCTGTGGACAGTGGACTGAATACCTGCTTGATTTTGCCCGATTTTAGCAAGGCTTTCGACACCCTGAACTATAATTTGCTTTGTGATAAATTGTATTATTTTGGTATGTCTAAGACCGTGATCTCATTCTTTAAAAGTTACTTAACTGAAAGAAAGCAAAGGGTAGTCTTTAATGGTAATAAATCAGAATTTTCAATAATCGACAAAGGTGTCCCGCAGGGTAGTATTTTGGGGCTTCTTTTGTATTTACTTTATACATCTGATTTTTATACTTACTTGAAATATTGTAATATTTATTTATATGCAGATGATTCGCAAATTTACTTTCTTTCTTACTCTCCGAATCGCATACTGCAACGTTAAAAATTAATGAAGACCTTGCTATGATACACAGCATTTCTAAAGCGCACTATCTTACTCTCAATGAATGTAAAACGGAAGTTTTGCTGTTTGGCAGAAATAGTGAAACTTTCAAGAACAATAACGATTTTGTAATTTCTCTAAATGGTAGCGATCTTCGGTTCTCTGCAAGTTGTAGAAACTTGGGAGTATACTTCGATTGTAGTCTGATGTTTTTAAGTCATGTAAATAATTTATTACAAAAATCGTATTTTAAACTAAAGGTGTTATATAGACACAAAGATATTCTGAGTCCTGAAATTAAACTTAAATTATGTGATTCCGTGATTTTGTCGTTTATTTCATATTGCGATGTAGTATATTGGCCGGCTTTGCGTCAACAGGAGAAATACTCACTGCAAAAACTGCAAAATGCGTGTATACGGTTTTCGTTCAATTTACGGAAATTCGATCATATTTCAGACTGCCTTCGGGATTCTCATTGGTTAAATTTGGACGAGCGGTTTCAAGTTCATATGGCATGTTTAGTATACAAAATTAATGAAGTAGGAACTCCGCAATATTTATTCGAAAAATTATGTAAAAGAAATGAGGTACATAATCGTGCAACTAGATCTGCATACCTTTATGATATTCCCAGATACCGTACATGCTTATTTCGGCGTTCAGTTATCAAAAAGTCCCCCAGTGTTCATTCGTTTAAAAAGAAAATTAAAAAATTCGTTTTGGGAGGGCGTAGGTAGATTGTGTGCTTTTTACATGTATTACATTTAAGATTTATTTAATATATATATATATATATATATATATATATATATATATATATATATATATATATATGTTTATTTAAGGTCATTACTTATATATTTAAGTTAAGTTTAATTAGTGTTTAACGATGGTTGCGTGGAAGAGCATTAATTTGAACGTGGCCATCATTCTAATAATTTTTGTATATGTCTATATTCAAATCATAATAAAGACTTTTTGTATTGTATTACAATTATTTTACTGGTATTCCCGTGTTCCATATGGCATGAGCATGCATTAATATACATTTTGTTAAATATGATCATCATAATATACATTTTATTCAAATCATAATAAAGTTTTTGTATTGTATTACAATTATTTTACTATTCCCGTGTTCCAATAGCATGCATTAATATACATTTTGTTAAATATGATCTAAATAGTAGAAAATATATAAAATATTCTAAGAAACCAAAAAGTTACAGAATGGTGAATTTGATTTTACTGTAAATAAAAATTGGAGGAGGGGAGTAATAGAGACCTGGGAAGAAATACTACCCTGTATATATTTCTAAAATGTGTTATAGGCTTTTCAGAGACATTATTCACTGCATGCTGGGTGCCAAATTTGGTTAATATATCTCTAGTAATGTACGAAGGTAATGAAAAAATTAAGCGGACACCTTTTTATATAGACGATTATAGTCTGTTTCGGAAATATAGAGTAATAAAACTTCATTAGGTATGCAAAATGACTACAGGGTGACTCACCAATAATGTATGTCAGTTCCATAGTTTGGCATTGATCTTATTTTAAAATACATTCTTTTCATCTAGTGCAGGTAGTACCACCCGGTTTTGGGTCAATTTTTGCGTTTTGCCTATTGTTATCCGTTCATAAACACTGAAAATGGTACCCCAAAGGCGTGCGATTGAATACCTATAGAAAGAATTTAAATTTAACGAAATTTTATTTTAAGAGAAAAAAAATTATATCTAATATGTACCGGGTGGTCGAAATTGGTCTGTTTTAACAGAGAAAACCTATTTCCTGACTAGATAGAGCAAAACTGACTTAGGTGTCATGGGCTCGATTTCTGAGAAATGTTAAATGGCAAAAACCGCCTGCCGATATTTTCACTGCCAACTGAGATATAGGGCGTTTTTCAATTTTCGGCCATTTTGAAAATTGTCCATAACTTTTTTTATTTGCGGAATATTAACATTCTGCAAAGACATTCTAAAGGCACTTTTTTATGTGCAATCCAGTGGCGTACTCAGATTTTTTCTATAGTTGTCCGTTTTATCATAAATAGGCAAAACTTTTTTTTTTCAAATGGAAATCATAGTTGGCTATAAATTATAAAAAATGCTCGCGTTTAGCCCTTTTCAGTGATATAAAGTTGTAGGTACTTATTTTCAAAAATAACGAAAATATTAGGTGTTTTTGGTTTACATCGAAGTAGGCCTTGGAATAATGACGCGCGTTCAATATTTTGAATATATTGCTGTCAGATTATGTAGTCTGGTGTAATTATTGCGTTTTGGTGTTATCTTTATAAAGTTGTGTTAAGTTGCTGACAAAATATTTTGAGAATTATGAAAAGTATGATATGTTAAAATGTTACATATTATCTAACGAAGTTCCTGAAGCAGCTAGTGAATTATATTTTAATACATTTCCCGAGCGACGTCAACCGGATAACCGAATTTATCAAACATTAAAAAGTAATTTAGTAAATTACGGAAGTTTTAAAAAGTTAAGAACAAGACATTATGAACTAAAGGAAGAAAAGGAAATCCAGCAGCTAAATATAATTGGTGAGGTATTAGATCATCCTGGCACCTCCTCTCGAACATTGGCTAATATAACGAATGTTCCAAAGACCACCGTTTTAAAAATACTCAAAAAACATAAATTCAAACCGTACAGAACGAGAAGAGTTCATCAACTCCGTGAAGGGGACGCCGCTAGAAGATTGAGATTTTGTCAGTGGTATGAGCAAAAATTCATGGAGAATGAGAATTTTCCATTAAATATTATTTGGAGTGATGAATCCAGAGTAGATACTTCTGGTATATTTAATAGATATAATTCATATCACTGGTCCACTGAAAATCCACACGTAGTTGTGCAACAAGACCGGCAAGGTCGGTGTGGATTCAATATATGGGTGGGGATATTCCGAGGAAGATTTGTGGGACCTTATTTTTACGATGGAAATTTAACTGCAGATGATTATGTAAATATTTTGCGCACATATATTGTCCCTTTGTTGGAAGACATACCTTTAGCTGATGCCAGAAATATCTACTATCAACAAGATGGTTGTCCCCCGCACAATGCAAGGATCACAACTGATCTTTTAAACTTCGAATTTCGAGAAAATTGGATTGGTACGTGGGGCCCCATACCTTGGCCTGCTAGGTCCTGTGACTTAACTCCCTTAGATTTTTTTTTGTGGGGAAGATTGAAGGACTTGATATTTAAAGGAAGAACCTTTCACACAAAAGAAGAATTGCAAGAGGCCACTAGGCAAGCTTTTGCATCTATTAGCCCAGTTGAACTAATAAATAGTTGCAACACGCAAAAGATGCTTAGTTTGTATTCAACAGGGAGGGGCTCAATTTGAACAACTTCTCTAAATATATTTATCAGAAACCTATCTAACTAAATACCTAGATTTTCATAATTATTTTTTATTTTCACTTGTAGCTGTAAATAGTAGTTTAGTTTGTTAATTTTGTTCAACTTTGCTATGTAAACAAAAAAAAATAAAAAAAATTAATAATAAATAATTAAAATAACGTTAGCTAGTGTTATTTAAAGTTGTGTTTAAGTTGCTAACAAGCTATAAATCTTAACAATACATAATTGAGATATTGTCATCACAAATCAAAGCCTACTCCGATGTAAACCAAAAACACCTAATATTTTCGTTATTTTTGAAAATAAGTACCTACAACTTTATATCACTGAAAAGGGCTAAACGCGAGCATTTTTTATAATTTATAGCCAACTATGATTTCCATTTGAAAAAAAAAAGTTTTGCCTATTTATGATAAAACGGACAACTATAGAAAAAATCTGAGTATGCCACGGGATTGCACATAAAAAAGTGCCTTTAGAATGTCTTTGCAGAATGTTAATATTCCGCAAAATAAAAAAGTTATGGACAATTTTCAAAATGGCCGAAAATTGAAAAACGCCCTATATCTCAGTTGGCAGTGAAAATATCGGCAGGCGGTTTTTGCCATTAAACATTTCTCAGAAATCGAGCCCATGACACCTAAGTCAGTTTTGCTCTATCTAGTCAGGAAATAGGTTTTCTCTGTTAAAACAGACCAATTTCGACCACCCGGTACACTATATATACGAGGGCCTTTCAACAAAGACTAGGACTAGTACTACCAAAACTTTATTTATTAATCATAAACAACAATACTTTTATCACATTCTATAATGCTGTAATGCAATAACCTTATCGCAACAGTGCTGCCATTGTTCAGAGACATGGCGGAAGCCATTCTTTGAGAGCTTCTCTAAAATCGCATTTAAAGCCTTAACAGCATCCAATTCTGTTTGAAATCGTCGTCCTTTGAGGTCTTTTTTTGCTTGAAGAAACAGCTAGAAGTTGCATGGGGCTATGTCAGGACTATATGGAGGAGATGTTTTCTCTTATCACTTATCAACAAAACTGCTATTCTACTTTTCAAATATTTTAATTATAACTAATTTTATTGGAAATTTATTGACATCGTATATTTCATGTTACAACAAATTTTGGACACCAATTGTAACCTATTAGGAACGATAGGCATAATTTGAAATATTAATATTATTATTCTGAAAAAAAAGACACAAACCTAAAGTTTTATTATAATCTATACTTTTATTTTTCAAAAATACTGACAGTCCTTCTACATCGGCTATCACTAGTTCCCAAAAGCCCTGGTTTAAGAAGCAAAGTTATCTTGTTTACTTAGTATTACTGCTGTCACTTACCGGTTTAGATAAATCTCTGACGCTTCATCCGGACTTTCCTGGCACTGTATAAAACAAACAAACATGTCATATTTCTCCAAGTTTTCGAAATTCGCAGCCATTTGATATTTAATAAATGGACAAAGGCAATATTTGATTAAAATAATTTAACAATGACAAATGTCAATTAGTGTCAACAATGGCTTAACAGAATCTATATATTCTTTTGTTTAATCAAGTCATGGCAGCGGTATTTTATTTAAAACAGATCTTGGGTATTTCTAAGGGATAAATTAAATAGTTGTAAGTAAGTATTTTCAAACAACACAACTGTCAACATTAGAAAAGTATTAAATCCAACGTCATTTGTTGTAAATAAAACATTTTTATTTTATAATAGGTATATATTTTTTTTATTAGATTTCCTAAGTATTTGTGTTAGTTGTGTTGTCCAGGGTAAATACTAAATAGTTGGTATGTATCTTTCTTTATTGATTTATTGTTTAACTATAATGATGTAGCAAGCTTTGGTACAGTTAATTCAGATTTAGAAAATTAACACACAATTTTCATGGCCTACTAGAAAAACAGATTAAAATTTTTTTAAATTGGCTTTATTGTCGGTACCGGATTAAAAAAAAAATATCAAATGTTAGATATTTTTGAGAAACTCAAAATGAGAGGAAACCAAATATTAAAAAATATACAGAGTTTCCCATTTTTAAAAAAATCCAACTTTAGTCTATACCTCGAAAACGATAGTATCTAACCAAAAACTGACTACGCCACTGGATTCTACGCAAAAAACTCTATCGATGTTAGTTTTCACCTTTTCGGTAAGTTGCCAGGCCATCGAGATACGAGGGGTACCTGAAAACGTAAAATTTTCAATTTCACCCTGTATCTCAAAAACGAAAAGCGCTAGGAAACAAACATGTCATATTTCTCCAAGTTTTCGAAATTCGCAGCCATTTGATATTTAATAAATGGACAAAGGAAATATTTGATTCAAATAATTTAACAATGACAAATGCCAATTAGTGTCTACAATGGTTCAACAGAATCTATATATTCTTTTGTTTAATCAAGTCAGGGCCGCCTTAGTTTGTTGACAACAGACCTTGGGTATTTCTAAGGGATACATTAAACAGTTGTAAGTAAGTATTTTCAAACAACACAACTGTCAATATTAGAAAAGTATTAAACCCAACGTCATTTGTTGTAAATAAAACATTTTTAGTGTATAATAGGTATATATTTTTTTTATTAGATTTCCTAAGTATTTGTGTTAGTTGTGTTGTCCAGGGTAAATACTAAATAGTTGGTATGTATCTTTGTTTATTGATTTATTGTTTAATTATGATATTATAACAAACTTTGGTACAGATAATTCAGATTTAGAAAATGAACACACAATTTTCATGGTCGACTAGAAAAACAGATTAAAATTTCTTTAAATTGACTTTATTGTCGGTACGGGATTGAAATAAATATCAAGTGTTATATATTTTTGAGAAACTAAAAATGAGCGGAAACCAAATATTAAAAAATATACAGGGTTTCCCATTTAAAAAAATCCCAACTTTAGTCTATACCTCGAAAACGATAGTATCTAACCAAAAACTGACTACGCCACTGGATTCTACGCAAAAAACTCTATCGATGTTAGTTGTCACCTTTTCGGTAAGTTGTCAGGCCATAGAGGAAACGCAAAATTTTCAATTTCACCCTGTATCTCAAAAACGAAAAGGGCTAGGAAAAATTTGTTTGTGGCTTCTTTGGTTTCACAAAAAATTTAGTAATAAGTAATAAGGGAGATACCCCGCAAAACCATCGAAATTCGGATACCCTGTACAGTAAAACTAGGGTAATAGTGTCTTATGCAATCGTCTACATTTCAAATAATAACTTTTTCACCCGCTGTTTACAGTATGGCGTAACAGCAAATACTAACATGTTTAAAACACAATTAAGAAGTATTTATAATCTGAGTTTTATTACCTGCCTTCAGGGGCGCCGGCAGAAAATATTTCAGGGGGGGAAACATATTTTAGATGAAGGAGCAAATGATACATCTTTTTTTATTTATATGAATATTATATTAACATAAAAATACAAACCAACGCTAAAAATATCTAAGAAAAGACTAATTTTAACCTTCTTCGGTCTTGAGCAAATTTATCAAGTACTGTCTCTATAAATCTGGTTTTATCGCTTTCAATTTTTTTTCTATGTACACTAAGTAGACATAAACCGGCTAAACGATTCTCTCCCATTGTTGACCGTAGCCAAGTTTTGACTCTTCTTAGAGTACTGTTCAATTGAACAAGTCGTAGGTGGCAAAGAAAGAAATATTTGTATTGCATTAGCAATTGCGGGGAAGAATTGACATTCCTCTGTGAGTAATGTAAAAAAGTCTATGTCATCGGGATTGTTTTTATTTTTCCACATATCCTTCCATGTAAGACATTCTGCCTCAAAATTTTCAATATTGTACTGCTCTATTATATTTTTTATGATTTCATCATTTAAATTTAAAATATTTGATGGATGCAAATTTACCGACGAAAAAGCAGTTGTTGTATCTTCGGAAAATCTTGTTGTTAACGAGCTGATCAGGGAATCTAAATACGGATTAAAAATAGATATTCTAAAATATGCCTCAGGTGAATCCGCCAAGACATTTGTTCTCATCGTTTGACGCTGTGTTATTCTGGGCATTTTAAATTCTATGTCAAATATATTTTTGAAATCATGACATTTTTTAAATATTTCTGAAAAAACTACATCTGAATTTTCCCGGTCTCTTTGAAAAATGCCTAATAAAACGTCAATATGTTTTTTTACAGAAAGAAGATTTATAGACACTCCTTGCAAACTATTTGTAATTAGTTCCAATTGTGAAGAATATTTTGAAATTATCGTCAGGCATATCAAAAAAACTGGTTCTGATGTAGAAATAAATAACTGGTGGGCTTTTTGTCTAGTTTGGGTATTGAAATTTAGATCCAAAGAAATATTTTCTAAAGTTTCCTTTATAGTAATAAAATTTTCAGAAAATATTCTTATTGATTTATATTTAGCTGACCACCTAGTCTCTGATAGAAGAGGAATATTGGTAACAAGTGACCTTCGCTTTGGACTTTTGGAAATTTAATTACTTCTTTAATTACAGCTATACTGTTTTGAATTTGTGGTACTGCATTAAGGTCATTTACAACAAGATTTAGCCGATGAGATGCGCAATGAAAAAATGTTGCCTTAGGATATATATTTCTTATTAGGTTTTGAACACCATTTTCCTTCCCCGCCATAGTAGAACAACCATCAAACCCTAATCCTACTAGTTTGTCTAAATTCAGACCACATTCCCTAGCATAATTTAGTAGAGTATCCGCTATTGATTGTGCAGTCTGTGATTTTAACTCGGCAAATCCAAGAAATTCTTCTTTTACAATGTTATTTTTACCTATATATCTGACTCCAATAGATAATTGTTCAATCCCGGCAATATCTGCTGTTTCATCCGCCAATAAGGAAAACGCATTGCAGTCATTTACTTCACTAACCATCATGTTTCTTAAAACTTCACCACATATTCTTATTATTTCGTTTTGACACATATGAGAAGTATATTTGGCATTTTTTTTGCAAGTGTTCAGATGTTGTTCTAATACTTCGTCTCCGCTTTCCACTCTAAAGTTAAGAAGATCTTCGAAATTTCCATCATGTGATTCTTTTCCTCTAAGAGCTATATCGTGCATTCCACAAAATAATATGGATGAAATAATATTCACCAGTTTTTTTCTATTATTTTCAACTAATAATTGTTCCTGCGTATTTATTTGTTCTACTACGGCACTGGCTTTTCCAGTTACAATTTTAATGAAATTAAAAACCTCTATGGATGGCTGGTTTAAAAACTACGCAATATTTACAGAGAGCACCTTTTAAGGCTTTTGAATAAACCATCCAGGTATATTTTTGCATCCATTCTATCCTAAATGCTCTTTTTCTTTCGCCAAAACCAACATCATCCTTGAAGTTATAATTAGAAAACGGTGTAAAAGGATTCACTAAAAGTTTGTATTTAGTCATATCGCTTATGTTGACAGCCGAAATAAAAAGTCCTAAATCATATTTTTCATGTTCACCAATACCTGATTCCGGTGATTTGTTGATTTGTGTACTACACGAAGACCTAGTGCTGGAGCTGGCTATCGAATTTGGGTGTTGATCTGGTTCTGGTACTGGCAATGGCGTGTCATTATCGAAACTTATTTTGTTTGTTAATTTTATTTTTTTTTTCTGTTTGTTGCCCACAATGATCACTAGAGCTTTCAGAACCAGAAACAGATATTTTTGTTTTAGTTAAAAACTTTCTAATATCCATTTTAAAATTATATTCTATTGATTCTATTGGTAATAATAACCACCACCTTCCACCTAACGACAAAATACATACAAATTAAAAACAAAACTAATAATAATCAAAATAGGCTTACCAAAAAAATGTAGGTACACCTCACTTCTTTAAATCAAATCAATAAATAAGATCGAATACGAGGTCTTCGAGGTCGAATATCCTATTGTCAATATATTTATGTATATATAGTAACCACCACCTAACGATAAAATTCCAATCAAAAAAACAAATACTAATAATTAAAATAAACTTACCAACAAAAAATTTACACCTCGCAATCGTATTCTCAAACTAAATTGTATTGGAAATACACTGAAAGTCAAGCTAGGTATATCTAAATAAAATCTTACTTCCAGAAGAACTAAAACAATGCCGAATTGAACGATGCAGTTTCTATTAGACTATTAGGCTGTTAAAAATCACATCTACAAGTCGTGGTAATCTCCGGCGTGTCGTGGGATTCCCCGGCGCCGGCGTTTCAAGTTTAGACGGTAACTAGTGATGTCGCGCTTAATTAGGGAGTTCCTATACCGCGTGTTGTGTCGAACACAAAACGGTATTATGCAATTTTGCTCATTGTCTTTTAACTGTATGATTTTCCAGGGGGGGGGGCAACTGCCCCCTCTTGCCCCCCTCTGCCGGCGCCCATGCCTGCCTTCATTAAGTAAAGGGTTTAATAAGATCTTTATTATTATTTGTAAAAAGTACATCCTGCATCAATTTAAAACGCTCTATAGATACTTCCACTGAGACTAAAGTTATAAAGCTGTAAATATTCACTTAGAACAAAGACGTAAATCACAAAATAAAGCACACCTTTAATAAAAACAACCTTACAGAATATGGAGTCCGTGAGATAGTTATTCGATTTCTTGCTCCGAGCAAAATTTATGTCTCTTAAGGTAAAAGAGTACGTAATGTTATACGGTTTTTCGGCCAAACTTTCACCGCAACAGAAAACTAACCTCATATTGTCAAGTTTGAGCTGAAACTAAGAGAGTTTTCTTGTATACTTGTCTAGTAAAAACGTATCGTCGGTGCTTCCGGTTTTATATTATTCTCTATAGATATATTGAATGGACTTAGAGCAAAAAGGGTACTATTTTATTTAGGAAAAGGTGGTGTGGAAAAAAATTACAATATGGCGTCAGTCTTTGCCTTGTACAAGATACGACTGAGACTCACTTATATTGAAACTGATTTATTGAAATTTTATATTATTTTGCTATTAAAATAAATCTCAATAAAAAAATATTCACTTTATTTGTCATCGTTTTTATGAAAGTAACTCATGCATGGTCTGTTGGTTCTCTATTGTCATACTGTTATGCCCGTTGATCATAAATATCGCTTTCAATCAATTTTTGTTAAAAAAAAAGTAAAATCTGTTTTAATGAAGGTTTTAAATTCCTCCAATACCCCTCGATCGGTCGGCGTTTAGTTGTACATAAATAATAAAAGCTTTGCAAATTGTTCGTTTAATATTTCGAAAATTCATTGTTGTATACAGTGTTCGCTAGAATGTTATGTAGATATGAAGGTGATTTTTAGGCTGTGTTTGTTAATCTGTTAAGAGGATTTAGATGTAAAAATTTAACGTTTCACAATAACGAAGCTAGAAGTCGAGAAAAACAATGAAATATTCACTAGTTGTAATATCCTTAGTGCTGAATTGTTACCAGAAACATATCCGAGAGCATGAATTATTTGAAAATTATGCATCTGAAAATATTTCAGGGTCTTAATTTAAGAATGTGGGATTTTCGGTAAGAAAATTTTGCACCTAAATGAATATATATTAATAAAAATTTGTAGGTATATTTTTTAGTGTAATGTTTATGAATGTTATTGGATTTCTTTAACAACATAAAATTCCTTCGTGGGATTTTATTTATAAGAAATAGCAATTAATAAGTCTAAAATTCTTAGTACTATCTATTTATTACAAATGTTTGTTATTAAAGTCAACCAAAGTTTTTTTTTCGTATTACTATAGATTTTCGCTTATATTTTGTCAATAATTAAATTATGTTAGCGTACAGGGATTTCTCGTATATTTTTCCACCCACCTAGAGAGTTTCTTTGAATAGATACGGAAATGTAAATACAAAAGTTGTTGCGTTTTTCGTGAAGATTTAAAATATTATAACCGAAAATATTATTGGAAATGTCAAATTTTGACAGGTTGTCAGTTTTTTTTAATGAAACACCCTGTATATTAAATCCTATTCTTGAAGATCTTTTTTTTCTAATTTCAAATATATATACTTTTAATATATTCCGTCAATTAGTTTTGGATATATAAGCGTTTAAACATTAAAGAAATGGTAAGGTAATTTGCGCTAAAACATAGTGGGCTATGGTCGAGACAATTGCAATGAACGACGCCTTTTTGACGTTTACCTGTCAGAAGTATCTATTTACGAGCATTTTTAATATCTAATACGTTGAACGATGGGTTATTGAGAAGAAGAGAAACTCGACATGATAGAATTATGTTATTTACATGGTAAAAATGCATCGATAGCTCGTAACAAATATCATAGACGGTTTTTAGATAGACCAACACCGACTCTTAGCATAATATTAAACATCGTTAAACAATTGAATGAAAACACTTAAGCGAAAAGTTAGAACAGTGAAAAGAAACAATGCTATACAAAATCAATAATATAACATAGGTAAATAATAATATTAGCTTAAAGAACTAAGTTTTGGTTTTCTATATAGCCTCCTTGGTTTATAATGTATTTCTTAATATTTCTTCTAAATTTTCTGTGTTTGGATGCGTAGATAAAATGAGTTGATTGGGTTTTTAAATCGTCGATTGTTTGGACTATATTTTTGCTCTAAAGCTTGGATGTTTCTTGGCCTATTGTAGTTTCTTGTTTTTCAGATAACCCCATAAAAATATGTCCAATGGAGAGAGGTCGGGACTGTTTGCTGGCCATCTTAATGGTCCATGTCTTCCAATTCAAAATGGATACCTGTCATTTACAAAATTGGTGACCGCCTGGACATTATGAGGAGGGGCACCATTTTGTTGCCATATCAAATTAAGATATGAATTAATTGGTAGTTGTTTTAAATGCCCTTCGATTTCGTTTTCTAATAACTCCTGATACCTTTGTCCGGTTAAATTCCCATTTAAAAATATAGGTCCAATAACATGGTTGTTAAGAAGGCCACACCAAACATGTAGGGATCTTCTTCCCTGAATTTTGACCGCCTGAAGAGCCCGCGGATTTTCTTTTGACCAAAAATGCTTATTTTTACGGTTAAACATGCCTCCAGTGGTAAATGTTGTCTCGTCAGCGAATATTATGTTTGACAGATTTAGTTGGTTCATCATAACACGTCTTTCTATTTCTTGGCAGAAGTGTAATCGGTCTATTTTATTTTGATCGGTTAATTCTTGAGTAGTTAAAAACTTATATGGCTTATATTTATAATGTTTTAGAACTGAGTGGATTTTATGTCATGATTTGTTAAAAAAAGTGGCTGCATCGGGAATTAAGCGCTCAGGATTTTCTAAAACAAGAATAAATAAGATAAATAAATTATTTTAATACAAAAGTTTCAAAATTACCTTCAAAATATAATAAAATATTTAAATCTTCTTCAGCGTTTCTTTCCACTATTCTAACTTTTCGCTTAAGTATATATATTTGAAATCAGAAAAAAAATCTTCAAGAATATGATTTAATATACAGGGTGTTTTATTAAAAAAAACTGACAACCTTTCAAAATTTGACATTTCCAATAATATTTTCGCACCTATGATATAATATTCCAAATCTTTATAAAAAACCCAACAACTTTTGTTTTTAGGACATTTTCGTATCTATTCAAATATACTCTCTAGGTGGGTGGAAAAATATACGGGAAAACCCTTAAAATACAATACCTTCCTTGAATTTTAGTTACTTGAAAATTAATGGTACTTTAAACTATTTTGCTTGAACCTTAAAAAATATTGTTTGTATACTTTGTTGTTGGTTGTTTGACAAAAGTTGGTTGACATTATACTGCCAAATTTGTATGTACAAACATCGCATAAGGAGAAATTATTAAACCAAATTTTGAAGTCAATCGGGTAAGTAGTTTTTAGCTATGCTGCAAACGGAGAGATAGACAGACAGACCGACAGAATTAAGAAAACATGTTTTTTCGGCATCTAGGGACCCTGAAAAGTAAAGATCTGAAAAAATCGCAGAGGGTATATTTTTCACGATTACAATACTTACCTTTCACGAGGGAAGTAGAGAAATATGTCCTGAACTACCGAAAGTGTAGTACGTGACATCACGAGATGGATCTCCAGCAATCTGGAACTGCTGTCGAGAAAACGAATAGAAGATGTTATACATTTTTTGGTAATCTGTGTGTGACATTTTTCAGTTTGTTACTGGTGTTGGACAAGCTTAGATGTACAGGGTGTCCGGATTTGGTTGCAAAAGCAGGGTATCTCGCTTATTTTTAAAGATAGAACCTTGCGGTTTTCACGAACCTGAGCTAACTTTTTGTGAAACTCATGAAACCGTAAACAAAATTTTCATAGCCTTCTTCGTAAATAGAAAACTTTGCATTTTGGGACCCCCCTCGTAACTCGGTTATCCTCTAACTTAACGCAAAGGGAAAAATTACTGCTTATGCAGTTTTTTACGCTGGATCCAGTGGCGTAGTCATATTTTTCATTTGAGTTGTTTTTTTTTAGATGAGCCAAAGTTTTAAATGGGACACCCTGTATATTTGTCCAGAAATTGATTTGTCATTTTAAAAGCTTCTCAAAAAAATATAATAGTATGGGTCTATTTTAACAAACAACAACAAAAATCCTGATTTTTATAAATATCATCCCAAATTTTGCAGTAGGCCATGCAAAACGATGCCGTTTTCTTTTTTTTTCTTGGAAGTAAATGACATTTCCCAATTTTGTACGCGTATATAAAATATATCGCTAGTTTTTTGTATTTATTTATTGTGTAAAAATATATTTGTATTATTATGGAAGAAAACCAAACTTTCGAACATTATGAAAAGTACGATATGTTAGCTTGTTTTATATTAAGTAATGAAAATGTTGAAGCGGCTTCTGGGATGTATTTTAACAGGTAAATAGTTAATTTTTAGGTATGTTGAAATACTATTGCTTAATTTTTATTTAGATATCCATAAAGGAGGCAACCCAATATATCCACTTTTTATAGGATAAAAAAGAATTTACTTAATCACGGATCATTTATCAAACCTCGTACGAAAACATATAATAAAGAAAATCGGGAGGCTGAGGAAATTACGGTTTTGGCTAATGCAGAAGCTTACCCTACAAACTCTTATAGGGCTAATGCAAAGAGCATAGGGATTCCAAAAACTAGAGTTCAAGAAATTCTAAAAAAGCACAAATACCACCCATACAAATTTAGGCTCGTGCAGCACTTACAGCCAGGGGATGCAGAGCGTCGGGTAGTCTTCTGCAATTGGTTTCGAGAAAGATGCCATATGGTTAGAGATTTTGAAAGGAAGGTTATATGGTCAAACGAAGCACTCTTCAGTAATTCTGGTATACTCAATAGGCACAATAGTACATTCTGGTTCCAGGAAAATCAACACCAAATATTTCCCAGAAGACAGCAGGGCAGGTTTGGTCTAAATGTGTCCTGCTTCATATTAGGAACACATATAAAATTTTATATATTTGAGGGAAATCTAACAGCCAATCGCTATATAGAAATTTTAGAGGCAGCTATACCTGAATTACTTGACGATGTTCCTCTAGCGCAAATTAACGAAATTTATTTTCAACAGGACGGTGCTCCTGCACACAATTCTGGAATGACGAGATTATTTCTGGACAATAATTTTACCAATCAATGGATCGGAACAAATGGACCTATAAGATGGCCTCCTAGGTCCCCAGATTTGTCGATTTTAGATTTTTTTCTATGGGGATATCTGGAAAATAGAATTTACAAAGACCACTATGATAATGTCCAAGATTTAGAAAATGCAATAAGAGAAAATTTTTACAAAAATCATCCCGTTATTTTGCTTAATTCCCTAAAACGAATAAGAAAATTGTGCGAAACATGCAAAGAACAACATGGAAATCAGTTTGAACAGTTCTTTTGATTTCCTTGGTTACTGTAGTTCTTATACGACAGTTGATTTTTGCTGAAAGGCATGTTACATAATAATTTATTACCGTTTTGTTCTTGTGTTACATAAATCTAGGTAGGTGGTACTTTTTTGATGCGAAATTATCAATACATATTTTGATAAATAGATTTAATTACATATTTATTTTGATTTATTGTTAGGATGTAGATATTGTTAACGACTTTAAATTAAAAGGCAGCATTGTTTTGCATGGCCTACTGCAAAATTTGGGAATTTATAAAAATTAGGATTTTTGTTATTGTTTATTAAAATAGACCCATACTATTATATATTTTTGAGAAGCTTTTAAAAGGACAAATCAATTTCTGGACAAATATACAGGGTGTCCCATTTAAAAAAACACAACTTTGGGTCATATCTAAAAAATAACAACTCAAATGAAAAATATGACTACGCTACTGGATCCAGCGTAAAAAACTGCATAAGCAGCAATTTCCCTTTGCGTTAAGTTAAATGATAACCGAGATACGAGGGGGGTCCCAAAATGCAAAATTTTCTATTTCGCCCTGCATCTCATAAACGAAGAAGGTTATGAAAATTTTGTTTACGGCTGCATGAGTTTTACAAAAAATTAGCTCAGGTTCGTGAAAACCGCAAGGTTCTATCTTTAAAAATAAGCGAGATACCCTGCTTTTGCAACCAAATCCGGACACCCTGTACTTTTTCGATTCACAAGTGTATTATTTCGAGTTCGTTTTTCAACTCTCAATATAGTAGTACCTTACAGTACAGTAGTACACATAAAAAATCTCGTAGTTTAATACATTGACAAACACTTCCTGAACTAAAACGAGCTTATACACATCAATCTTAAAATCAGAGAATGTAAAAGAAAATGACCTTTTATATTTATTTAGAAAAATCATATTGGAAGAATTTACTATTTTTTAACTTCTAACGGTTTAGCTACATAATTTACTTCGTTTGAAATATGTCTAGTTTGATGTTTTTTAATGCTTGTTGCATTTTTATTATTTTATTATTAGTATCTAGTATAACTAACTTATTACACTAAGATATTATTTCCTATTAAACCTTTTTTCAATATAATATTCTTTATTTTCATTAACCGATCTGATATTAAAAAGAACTTTAAATTTTAAATTCAAAAGTCTTACAAGTATATTTAAAAAAATAAAACCTTTTACTGGTAAACCTATAGTGTTTGGGCTTCTTTATAAAATGGTCATTATAGAGATAAAAAAAAATATGAAAATAAAAAAATAAAAAACGATATTAAAAATAATACTAATCATACAAAATAACGCATTTCTCAAAACTATACATTTCTGACCCATGACACTTTTGAAGTGGTTGTGCGATATGTCTGTTTTAAAAGTGGTCGATTCGAAATATATAACTTTTGGCCACTGGTTTATAGGAATGACAATATACTTAAATATCAGAGGAAGGTTCACGCGATACAATTTATGTTTAATTTCGGCCATGTCTATATCTAGATGGTTTAGTATTTTTTAACGTCTTTTTGAAAACGTTTTATTATTCCCATAGAAACATTTTTTGCCTATTTACAGTCCACAATCCGTTTAGACCTTCCATATCAATTTAAATTCAGCATAATATTACTTTTAACAGATATAGCGAAGTGTGGATATATATGTTAATAATGAGGGCGAAAGTAATAATATCTATATTTAGATCGATCCATAATTACCCGTATACTTTTATAGATACTTTCACTCAGACTATAACCATGAAGTCATAAATATTCACTTACAGCAAAGAGGTAAAACATAAAACAAAGTCAGAGGCGTGCGGTAAAACTTTAAGAAAAGGAAGCAATTTTTAGAAACTTACCTATTTGTGATGTAATTCGATTATTCGATCATTTTTTGCAAATTCGTCAATGACGTCATCATAAAAACGTCGATGCCGACATATTTTGGAGAAGTTTATTTTCAATGTACAACAGCGATGTATGCGAAAGTCTCTCTTGCACCGTGCTCACGAAATATTTTATACGTTTAAGTGTTGAAAAATTGCGTTCTACTGACGAACTTGTGGCAGGTATTGTCAATACTAATTCACACACTTTCGACACTTCGGTGTAGGCATCTTCCAGCTCCTTGTCTGTTAAAAATTGCATTAGTTCCTTAGCGTCATTTTTATCGCTAATGTCATCAATTTCGTAAATCGCATTTAGTTCAGATCGCAGTAACACTCGGTCGAAGAACTGGCCATAATGAAGAAGAAGAGATTTAAACGCATCTTCTGGAAAAGTTTTTCCTTTAAATGCAACAAAATTGCAGAGCTCGAGGAATTTAAAATCATTTAAACCGTTAAATCTATAGTTTATTTGTTGCTGAATTTGATCGATTATTTGATAAAAGAGGCGTCTGTATGATGTTTGAACATCTCCCACCTTGGCTTGTGGCTCTACATTTAACGTCATCGTTTGCTCCCAAAATAGGTCATAGTCATCTCTTTTTTTGGCTTAACATGGACTTAAAATCATCCACTTTTTTTTAGGCAACAAGCAATATCATTTGTTGTAGTTTGTAATATACTAAAAACATTGTCCGAGAATAAAAATATTTCTGAAAATATGTTCAACAAATAATTAAAATTAAAATCTCGTTTCAAACAGTCCAAAAACCCCCTCGAATTATTTATTGCTTCTGAGTCCCACGTTTCATTGTTTTCTATTATATTCTCAAATAGTTCAATCGGTGATTCACGATTTTCAGATACTGTTAACACAAGTCTTCCATTATAGTTCCACCTAGTAGGAGCTACTTTGGGCAATCGTTTGTGGACAATGGAGTTTAAAGCTTGTGTACGTTTTGTTGACTCTGCATCTGCTGTACGATTTTCGGACACATTCTTAAAACCTAAAAATTGCTCTTGAATAATTCCGTCTGTTTTTTTATCGTAGCGTATTACTATAGATAACTGGCTAAAATTAGTGATATCAGTTGTTTCGTCCAGAACAATAGCAATGAACCGCGCCTCGCCAATCTCCTGCTTAATTCTTTTTAGAATAATGGTTCTGGATTCGATTCGACGTTCCGCGAAAAACGCTAGACTGCTCTAAATGATTTTTTAAGCAATCATCATATTTAGCCATTAAACTAAGTAGATCTTGAAAATTTCCTCTATTTGAAGAAACACTTGTTTCGTCATGACCTCTAAATCCCAATTCGTGCTGTCCGAGAAAACAAACAACATCGATAAGTCTTCTTAATATTTGCCTATTTTTATCGACTAGTTCATTGTGTTGGCGGTGACTAATTTCCAACTGTTTATTAAGGGCCTATTCAATTCTGGTTTTGCCGAAGACTTTTTCTTTTATGGCGGCCTGTAAATGCGCTTTCGACTCAATGTATCTTTTTACAGCTTTATGGAAATTGTTCAAATCGGAAAAACCAGTTTTATTCCAGAGACCTTTTTCATTTTCAAAAAGTAAACATGGCCAACAAAATCATTTACTTATATTTTCACACCCTGTTAGCCATTTAAATTGTTCGTATTGTTTTTCCGGATAAAAATGTCTAATACAGATTTTCATTTTTGTAGTTAAATTTTTCATAGGCGGTTTTGCTCTTCCTTTGGAAATTATTTGAAGCTTATCAGCGAAGTTTAATGTTGAAAATCCTTTTATTATTAAGACACACACCACACATTCACACACACTCTTCTTACTAAATTCTCCAACCTTATTACCGATAGCCGATAGTTGACGGTATTTGCATATCCACGTCCGTATTATTGTCTTCCATTTCGCACGACGCGACGTACGTATCACACAACACACGGATAGCCGTTCAAACAAAGAACCTACTCCAATGATAACTTCCGCCACCACTTAAAGCACGCGACTGAAATGCAAAAATTGCAAACAGCCGGTGGAAAGTTCAATAACCTCTGGCTGGATTCACAGGAAATCAAGCATAAAGGACTTGGCTGCAGAGAAGCTAGCGGCCCGCATAGGTTCTATTCGATATTCTATTGTGGCTGGGTCGGAGTCAAGGCCGCATTTATTATGGGCTTGATAATTAAGATAATATTTTAGCATTTTTAATATAAACTAAATTAATGGTTTCCTATTTCAAAAATTACATTTTAGAAGATGTTTTGTAATTTTGGGGAAGCACTGCTTCCCTTGCTTCCATGGACTGCACGCCCCTGAACAAAGTACACCTTTTATAAAAACACCCCTATAAAATATGGAGTCCGAGACCTAGCTATTCGATTTCTCGCTCCGAGCTAAATTTATGTTCCTCAGGGTAAGAAAAGTACATAATGGTATACGGTTTTTCGGCGAAGCTTTCATCGCAGCAGAGAACTAACTTCATATTGTCAACTTTGAGCTGAAACTAAGAGAGTTTTCTCGTAAACTTGTCTAGTTAAAACCTACGTATCATCGGCTCTTCCGGTCTTCCGTTATTTCATATTGATATATCGAATGGACGACTTTCAGTTTAATAGTTTAATAATAAATTTATTCTTACATTTTTTTACAATTTACACAATGGTTTGACTAAGTTCTACAAATTTCTAATAGATTTTTAACGAATTGTGTGAATGACACCTAAATGTATTGAACAATAATTGAATATCTGCATGCGCCGATTAATACAGCTTTTTTAAAAAAGTATTTTTTTACACTTATTTTATTATTATTGACTTTAGCGAGAGTGCTATTTTTCGTAAAATGTTTTGCTTATCTTAAAAATACGATTAAAACCATTTATCAGTCGATCCCCCTTCCATAAAAAAGTTTCGAAACTGGACCCAGTTGTCTTCTTGACATTTAAAGCTGTCATTTAAAAAAAAATGGAGAATTAGCTCATATGTTATCGTTCAGATTTCGTTGCAATATACAGAGCGGTACAAAAGTTGCACAAACACACACTAAATGACGTGTACTCTAACTAAATTGTGTCACAGTTCGTTATTCCTAATAAAAGGACTTAGGATCTTAGGATTTTATAATATCAGCTCCAATAGAACGTCGGAGAATTTATTTCTCTATTGGATCAAATTTTGGACCAATTTGACTATAAACAAAAATTAATAGGGCAATGTTGATGTGTGATGTCTGGCCATCTAATTGGCCTTCAAATAACATGTAGCAAAGTTTAAAAATATTTCTAAATATCGAATTTTTTTGCAAGCCTTAGTGGTATTCCATCAATTTTTTATCACTCAGCCAAACAGACGTATGCTCTTACATCTGCATCTACGAGGCGTATACCAACAATTACAGAAACTCCTTGGTCTTCAAATTCGAAGTTACTAAATGTGATTGTTCAAGTTGCGCTCTTCAAAAAAAAATCGTTTGACATTCATTTTTGCATATCCAATATAAAATGCTGTCGACAGGCGCTCTGTTTTGATGTTTGATAAAGCAAATTAGGGCTAAGTATAGAACCCTTTTTTATGAAATATTTGACCATATTTTAATGGAAATGACACTAAGCTTTCAAGACTCTGAAAAACTTACATTTTTATGTTTGGCAGATTCTGCTAAATCTTCCGAATATAGTTATCCGACTGGCTCGTTTGAAAATTTGTTACAGTTATATGGAGAAATATTTTCAAGAAGTCGACGACTTAAAAATGAGCTTGCTCTTATTTTTGCCAATGACAGTAAAAGTGTTTTCCCTTATTTTGACAATACCTTCGACAAGTGCTTCAGTGAAAAGAAGTTTCTCTTGCCTCAAACGTGTAAAAACTTATTTAAGAAATACAATATCTCAAAAAAGACTTACTTCTCTAGGCAATATTTCAATTCAAAAGGAATGTCTGGAGGAGATTAGGGCAACTCGTCCATTTTATGAGGATGTTATAAGTAAATTTGCTGCTATGAAGGATAGGAGAATTGATTTAGTATACAAAATTTAGGTAAGTCGTAAAAAATATTCTACCCCTTCCACATATAAAAAAATTCTATAGCTTAAATTATACTTACCCGATTGATTTCAAATTTTGAATTAAGGATCATATACCACAACCAAGTGTTTTTTCAAATTATCGACGTTTTGCAACTTAACTGTTGCATCCTCATGACACATATAGATTATATATCCCGAATGAAATTTTAGATAAAATTTGTTACTATTAACCAAAATATACATAAATCATAAAACTTGCTTAAGCCAGCATCATAGGCGCCAACCATGTCTGTGTGTAGGCGTTTGGGTAATTAACTAGTTGGGACGTAATTTAGTTCACAAAGGACGCAAGAAGCATCCGCTTAATAATTTACCTAGAGTATCCCATTGGAAAAACACAAATGAATTAGAAAATACCGTGCACTTATTTTAATGATGTTAAATTAGAGTTCCGTGCCGCCGGTCGAAGTTTTCTAATTAATAAAGTCGGGGTCGAAGGAGAATTAGACTTTTAGCCATATAAAACAAATAATTTGTTAAAACACAACGTTAATCTGATTAAAAACAGGCTCTGAGAGTCGCAATGTCAAACGCGGGAATGATGGATCGGTCCTCAACTTTAATGCTCTTTATGCAAAATTGTTTCTTGATTTATGGGGGTTCTTGTAAAGAAACGCTTTATTAAGTCTCTGATGTGACACAGCAAACGGTTTTAATTCTCTAATTGAGATTTTGTGTCGGCAGTAATACGTGTTTGATACAAATAACTTACTATAAAAGCTTTTATTTAATTTCCCCTGTATGTTTGTTAGTGTGTATGTTTGGGTCAAATTTTGCAAGTAACTTTTGAAGTAGAACCGAAGCTTTCACGGCTTTGGTCAATTAAGAAATCATGGTTCTTGAGATTAGACCGTGTCAAATTGGAATTACTATCCGACGTTTCGCCTTCGATTGCACGAGACATCTTCAGGGATCTTTACTCCACGAGATCTGACCGTGACCCTGTGTTAAGATCGATTTCCACGTGTGATGTAGACCGTAACCCGTATCTCTATTGAAATTTTTTGTATTTTCGTGTCGGTTGGGCGAGCACAAGTCGGGTATAAAAGCCCGCCTGAATCTCTTCGAGCTCATTCAGTGTTCAGATCTCGTGTAGTAAAGATCCCTGAAGATGCCTTGTGCAATCGAAGGCGAAACGTCGGATAGTAATTCCAATTTGACACGGTCTAATCCCAAGAACCATAATTTCTTAATTGACCAAAGCCGTGAAAGCTTCCGTTCTATGTTAGTTAACCTCTATGGGGAGGAAACCAAGAAGAATGCCTAAACTTTTGGCGATCTCCGGAACAGCAAGAAGAAGTTACTCTGCCAGTTAGTCTTTCTCCTTAGATGGCGAGATGAAGATGTAGTACCGAAATCGCTACAGGTGGACATCACATTACTTCTAGAACTGCTAAGAATATTTATAAGCGTGCTAGCAATGCATTAGTTAGAGAAAGGATTAAGGCAACACGTCTTCTACACTAAAAAGAACTACATTTACAACTTTGGACAACATTACCAACGCACAGGCAGAAAAAATCCATCAAGAAGTTACACTTAAGCAACAAAAGAAGTTTGAAGCCCTTCTGAACAGAAAAAATCCAGTGAAACTTCCGCAGAACACAGTTATCAACCTGTCATCGAAGCCGTTAACCGAAGCAGAACTTTCCTTCCTTTCCAAGGGCCAAAACTTCGCAATAGCACCTAGCACCATTCCCGTAGAAGACATAGTATCTTCTGTTGAAGCAGCAATCAGAAGATTACCAGTGGAACAAGACGATGAAGTTAGATATGAGACAGCGAAGATCATTAAAAACTAAAAACCACCGAAGTCGAACCTCTCCGCAGCCGAAAAAACAGCAATGAAGACCTTAAACGAAGACGCAAACATTCTGGTACTTCCAGTAAATAAAGGCAACGCCACAGTCGTCATGGACAGAATAGAATATGTGGAAAAGGTGACTAAACTTTTGGACAACAACACCTAACATAAGGTTATGCAGGCAGATCCCACAAGTAGAATAGAAAGACGCATTACCAATTTGATCAACACATCCAGTCTACCACCAGCGGAGAAAAAATCACTAAAACCAAGGTTCTATGGTCTTCCGAAGATACACAAGGACAACGTACCACTTCGGCCGATCGTCAGTGCAATAGGCTCGCCCACATACAAACTAGGTAAATATCTTTCAAATTTTCTTAATCCGTTTACTGGAAAAACAGATTATTTTATTAAAAACTCTGCACATTTCGTGGAAAAACTCAAGACAATCCAGTTGCATCCCGAATATATTTTGGTCAGTTTCGATGTAGAATCACTTTACACAAATGTTCCTGTCAACGACTCAATTTCCATTATATCAGACATATTGGATAACAATAATCTTGATAAGAACTTAATAGACCTAGTGGAAGCTATGAACAAACTTCAGGGGCAGCTATGGGATCTCTTCTATCACCTGTGGTAGCAAATATCTTTATGGAAGCCTTTGAAGATATTGCTCCAACATCCGCTCCACTAAAACCGAAGCACTGGTTTAGATATGTAGATGATACTTTTGTTGTTTGGCCTCATGGATAGGATACTCTCCTCATATTTCTGGACCACCTTAATCAGCAACATCATAATATCAAATTCACGATGGAAATTGAATCTAATGGAACAATTCCCTTTCTAGATGTATGTGTTCAAAGGAAGGAAAATGGTACATTAGGAAATTCTGTGTATAGAAACCGACGCATACAAATAGATACTTAAACGTAAATTCTCATCACCATCCAGCACAAAAGAAATCGGTTATTAACATCGGAAAACATCGAAAGTGACCGAAGCTCTCAGAGGGAATGGCTATTGCACTGAAGATATTACGCGTTCAATTAAAAGACATAGTAAACCAACTCCGCCAAAGGAGAATGATAAAGAGCCACCATTAGGTAGTGTTGTTCTTCCCTACATACATGGCACTACAGACAAAATAGAACGATTACTTCGGCGGTCCAACATACGTACAATCTTCAATACACATAAGAAGATTGGACAATGCCCCGAAAGATCTTGTACTTTTCCAAACCGAAGGAGTATATAAAATTCTTTGTCCTGTGGAGAAGTGTATGTGGGAGAAACGGGACGCTCAATATCAACAAGACTTAAGGAACATGAATGATGTATTAAAAAGAAACAAATTGTTCAATCTGCTGTAGCTGAACACCAGCATAACACTGGCCATTTCATAAATGTAAAGGAAACCAAGGTTCTAGCATCGGTTCCAGGTTTTTATAAACGAGAAAGAGTTATATTGAAATATTTAAACATACAAAAAATTTCAATAGAGATACGAGTTACGGTCTACATCACACGTGGAAACCGATCTTAACACAGGGTCACGGTTCGACGAGCACAAGTCGGGTACAAAAGCCCGCCTGAATCTCTTGGAGCTCATTCAGTGTTCAGATCTCGTGGAGTAAAGATCCCTGAAGATGCCTCGTGCAATCGATGGCGAAACGTCGTATATTGAGTCCAATTTGACACTGTCTAATCCCAAGAACCATGATTTCTTAACTTTTGAAGTACTTTCCGTTATCGGAATCAACTGAGATTTGGTGTACGTACATAAAACCGATGAAAATACAAAATTCTGGTATTCAATCATGAATGTCATATACAGGACGGGTAAAAAATAATACTAAAAAGAACAAAATAAAATAAATGTAAAAAATATTCTTCAAAAGAGGGTCCCTAGATGCCGAAAGACAAGTTTTCTCAATTCCGTCGATCTGTTCGTCTCTCGGTTTGTCTGTTCGAGGAATAACTAAAAGACTATTAATTCGATTGACTTCACATTTCGGTCAAAAATTAAGGGTTATATGAGAATGACCTGGTAACATTTTGGTAAAAATCCAATATGGCTAAAACAAATAGTATGAGAAAATCAGCTGGTAAAATTTTGGTATGAATCCAAGATGGCGAAAACAAAATACAAATTTTGTACAATAATTAAGTATGGTATAGAGATGAGCTGGTAATATTGTGGTACGAATTTATGATGGCAGCCAAATAAATTATCGTCAAAAATACAATGCCAAAAAATTCATGTTTTATCATTTCCGTCGGTTTGTCAGTTTGCGGCATAGCTTAAAAACTAGTTACCCGATTGAACTCAAACTCAACTCAAATTTGGTCAAGCATTAAAATCTAGTATGGCGGAACAAGATGGCGATCTAGTAAAACGTTAAAAATATTACTAAAAAACTAATTATACAATTAACCTCAAATGTTGGACATAAATGAAGTGTTACATAGGAATGGACTGGTAATATTTTGGTATGAATCCAAAACAAAATGGCGGCCTAATAAAATATAAAAAAAATCAGCATGAAAAAACTTATCAGGTTAATTTTACATTGTGTGCAAGCATTAAGGGTGATACAGAGATATGCTTGAAAATTCATGATAGGAATTCAAGAAGGCGAAATAAAAAGGCGGCCAAATAAAATGTTTAAAAAACCAACTTAAACAAATCTTTTTCTTCAATTGACTTTAAATTTTGCAGAAAAATTAAATGTAATATATAAAATGGTGCGAATTCAACATGACTGAACAAAACTACTTACTCAATTTATTTTAAATTATACCCAAAAATCATGTGTGGCATAGGTAGAAACAGATGAAATATTGCTAGGAATCCCAATACGGTGGAACAAAACGGTACCCAAAGACAGTGTATACAGGGTGTTAGGCGTTTGACTTAAAATATTTTAACATAGGATAGTAGGAACGATTTTAAACAAAATATTCTTATAAAACATCTGTAAATTCGAAGGGGTTTTCGATATATTTAATTTTAAATTGTTTAATTTTGGACAAGGTTTCAACTAATTTCCAGACAACATGGCAACATTGCCATTTGCTTTTGACATGTAATGACAATCACATCACCTGTGTTTTGTCAACAAAAAAGTATAAAAAACCTGTAGGTTTGAAAACGATTCAATTATTTTATTTTGATTATTTTTTTGGAATGTATGAACTAATTTTTTAATAAATTGTAGTTTGTTAACGCAATATCGGCGTGTATTAAAAAATAGTAAAAACATGTTCTCAACACTTTTTAGATTATTTATTTGTATAGTTTTTAACTGCGCAACTATAATTAAGTTTATTAGTTTCCAAAATTAATAAAGGATATGAACTTACCAAGCATATTAATTTATAGCACTAGGTAGGTAATTCACACACTAAAAAAAGTATTTTAAAAACTTAAAGTAAAAAAAACACGCACGAATACGGCGAAGCCAATTTTCTTGAACTGATTCAAGAACATTAGGTTTTTGTCTAATTTGTTCCTCTGCAGCAAAAATACGGTTTCTAAGGTCATCTTCATTTTCAGTTTCAACCCTATTGTAAACTAATGTTTTCATGTGGCTCCAAAAATAAAAATCAAGGGGGTTTAGGTCTGGTGAACTCGGAGGCTATTTTCTAGGTTCTGGGGCATTTCGACCTATACACCTATTATCAAAAGTATTATCCAGGTGTTGTAACACATTCCTATGATTGTGGGCAGGAGCTCCATCATAAAGAAACTGAAGGAATATCTTCTAAAAGAGTGGGCAAGTCATTAGTTAAAAAATGGAGGTATGTCTCTCCAGTTAAACACCTTGGTAGCTCGAAAGGACCGATTAACCGATTGTGGATTATTCCAGACCAAATATTTATTGAAAACTGAAAACGAAAACCGGTATTGAAATCGGCCTTACTGAATCGTGTGTGGATTTTCTTGAGCCCGGGTATGAGTGTTATGATCATTTAAAATTCTGTCTCTCGTAAAACAGCATTCATCGGTTGTCGGTATGTTTAAAGTCAAATTTTCGTGTTCTTGTATTTTTTTCGGAGAAACTACCGGCAAAATTTTCTTCTTCGAGTTAAGTCCTCTAAAGTCAAAACCTGTACTAGCTGCACGTGATAAGGGGTATAGAAGTTTTTCACGAAAGATACGATGAATTGTACAATGAGAAAATTCAAGTCGCGGGATTTCCCAAGTGCTCAAACCAGAGTTTGTCTCCACTAGGGCTAAGATATGTTTCTTGTTTTCGGGTGTTATTAGCCTTTCAGGCCCCCAATTAGTTTGACAGATGTTTACACTTCCCGTATTGCGCACTCTTTGCAAAACTGCCACGAATGTTCTTAGGACACGTCCTGTTAGGATATCTTTCCCGGTATGTTTGGGACGCCAAGTGAGCATTCTGTCTAGATTCTCCATATATAAGTAAGATGACATTCGTATACATTTTTAAAGAGTTTTTAAACCCCGACTACGTATTAAAACGGTATGGAATAATAATAATAATAATAATATTACACATATAGACGAGGGGCGCAACGACAATTTCCTAATTATTTAAAAATTAAAAATTGCTCTTTTACCAAAGTTCTTTCATCATAAGTTCATTCTTTAGCACATCTTGCATTTTACTGATCTAAAAACAGAAAATGACTGCAGTTTCCACAGTGCAGTTTAGGGTTACAGTTTGTAATAAATATTATAGGAATTTTATCAACATTTTAATAAGCATGTAACGTTAAAAACAATTTCTTTACCAACAGCAATTAGGCATTACTTAATGTTTTTTTTTGTATAGATTATATGCTTACAACGAAAGTAATCACGCACAACCGCTGATCACGCCACTTTAAACTTAGATTGCTTTCCCTAATTAGTCCACGAGCTCTTGAAACTATTCTAGCTATTAAAATTCAACACCATATTCTAGTGTTTTGTTCAATATATTGGTTTATAGTGTAAGAGAGAGATTTTGAAATTGAATAGGACCGTTTATTAGTAGAGTCAATAAAGGATTAAAATCATTTTCCCACAACCCCCTAAGAAAACAAATAATAACACACACACGCACCACGTATGTTAGGAGAATAACGCAGAGCATTGTATAATATCGTAAAGTCTGCTTCGTTTGTTAATAACAATTTTTTAAAAATAGCTTATTCTGTTGCTCTGTAATAAAAATATCGCCATTTTGTTCCGCCATCTTGTATTCATAACAAAATTTTACCAGTTGATTCCTACATAATACTTTATGTTTGTGCAAATTGAATAATTAGTTTTTTAAGTAATAATTTCTTCTAGGGACACCAAAACGTGAAGATATGTAAAACGTGGGAGGGTAATTTTTTCAGATTACAAAAATTTTATTTGGCCGCCATTTTGTTCCGCTATCTTGGATTCGAACAAAAATTTTACCAGTTGATCCAAACATAATACTTGATTTTTATGCAAAATTTGAGATAAATTGGATAAGCACTTTGTTAGTAATAATTTTTTTAACATTTCACTAGGCCGCCATTTTGTTTTGCCATATTGGATTTTTACCGAAATATTACTAGGTCATCCCCATATGACCCTTAATTTTTGACCAAAATTTGAAGTCAATCGGGCAAGTAGTTTTTTAGCTATACCGCGTGTGACAGACAGACGGACCGTCGGAATCGAATAAACATGTTTTTCATCATCTAGATGTAATAAATAGGTGTTTTTATTGATTTTTTTTGTGATGTGGGAAAAATACTCTACACGACTCGCTGGAAAGAGCACTAACATACGCACATGATTCATCACACTCGAATGTCATACCTATGCCATTTCATAAAGTCGTTGAAACTTCTTAATTCTCAAGAACAGAGCAGATTTTGATATTTAATTTGTTTTTATATAATATTTTTTAAAATCAGAAACAATCTGGTGAGGGCACATGAATATTTAAATATGGTATATGTAATTTTGGTTAGCAAATGGAAAACTTTTTTATTACTGACTTTAGCAAAAAAGTTATTCTTCATAAAAGGTTTTCCTTACTAAAAAAAAATTTAGCAGTAAAAAATTTCATATAATATACAAGGTGAGCAAAAAATACATTTCTGCAAGTAGGCAAAACAAAAAACGTGTAAAATTCAAATTTCGGTAATGGCCGAACTGAGAGTAAAAATATGAGTTAAAACTAGCCGAAAATTTAAAAAATGCTGTTAATTTTGAATATTTACCTATATCCCCACATCTTTGTGGATGGATCTCGGATTTGATGATCAATTGGAACATTGAAAAAATTGACCATAGTCAAATAGAAGATTTGCAGGTTACAGATTTTTCACCAGACTAGGATAGAAATATTTCTTTAAGATATTTTTACACTATTGTGTAAAAACTTTGTATTCTTTTTCATCAAAATACATGAGTTCTAACCACACTACACTACAACTTGTTACGTTCTGGTCGCGTGTTTCGCTAACCAAGTTAGCATCATCAGCAAATGATATAAACTAAATTAACTTATCCTAACCGAGAATATTTATAGGTAAATATGGTAACACTTGGTTGCACGCGACTGCATTATTGTCAAGTAAACAAGAGAGGATACTATAGGGAATAGGCCCTCTGTCTTTATTTAGTGCTTTCTTAACAAACATAGAAAAAGACTCCAAGTCTCGGTCTCATTAAATTATAATTTTACAATTCACAACAAACAAGACACGTGTTTCGCCCTTTCGAGCATCATCAGACCTACAAACAACAGAGAGAACCTTAGTAAATAATCACACTCACAAATCCTAAAACAATAACTTACAAATAGAATAAAACACACTAAAGCACAACAAAACAAACAACTACTTATACATATTTGATGGACATTAAAATGAGGTTAAGTCTCACATGAATAAACAAAATAAAATATTAAAAAAAAAAAAAAAAGTGTTAAAAAAGATTCATGTCTCTAGACGGAATCGAACCCAGACCACCCGAGTGAGACACCGAAGCAACCACCCACAGACCACTGGACTAGTCGAAGAAAAGAACCAAAAATTCTCACTCTATGAATTAGTGAATGAAATGAAGGTTGCCTACAATTATTATTACATTAAATTGTTAAATATTAGGGTTGGTTCAAAATTAAAAACATCGTTAACGCAAGTGAAAATGGGACTTTTTATAGAATTGGTTATTTCCATTTCTTCTAGAAGGTCAAGCTTTTTCCCCTTCGGACATTCATGTAAAACATCAACGTCAGAAATGGAAAATTCATGACCTGACTCCAACAAATGATTGGCAAAAGCCGAAACAGTCTCAGTTACATCCGTATTTCTGAATTTGTTGACAAGGCTTAAATGTTCTCTCACCCTTGTGGAAATTTTTCGACCTGTTTGTCCCACATAGGTCGTGGAACATTCGCTACAATTTAGTGCATAAACCCCAGATCTGGACAATTTATCGGTTGTGT
Source organism: Kuschelorhynchus macadamiae (assembly GCA_030620095.1). Classification (NCBI taxonomy): domain Eukaryota; kingdom Metazoa; phylum Arthropoda; class Insecta; order Coleoptera; family Curculionidae; genus Kuschelorhynchus; species Kuschelorhynchus macadamiae. The sequence goes on along the minus strand of JAUTXW010005349.1, from coordinate 881,544 downwards.
CCTTTGTCCTTACTAAATGTCTCTTGAGAGTATTTACTGTTTTGAATGAAATATTGACATTTTTAATATTTTTAAAAAATTTTGCCAATTGGAGAGAAATACTTCCGAAAAAAGTAATGCACTTGAAAAAATTTGTCTCATCGCTAAGTTTTGAATTTATGACAGTATAGGACATTTTGTACTTATTTATAAATTTGTAATATAATTTGGTGATGGACTCCAAAGGAAAACCGTTATTCATAGCAATCTGCATTATAATATCATGCTCCTTAGTAAACGCTTCCCTTGACAATGGTAAATTACACCACCGATAGAAAAAGGGGTTGAACGCGGCAAATTTATGTGTGTAAGGAGAGTTTGAAGCATACTGAATAACATTATCCGTGGACGATGTTTTCCGGTAAAACTCAAACTCTATCCTACTGTGTTTCCGAGATAGTAAAAGGTCAAGAAACGGTAGCTTTCCTTCATCTTCCATTTCCAATGTAAACTCAATTTTAGGATGCAAGGAGTTAACGAATTGTAAAAACTCTTCCAACTGATTTCTGTTGCCATTCCACACAATGCAAATATCATCCACGTATCTTTTATATGCTGTTAGAAAGGAGGCAAAATAACTATTCATTATCCTGTTTTCCAAATTGTTCATGAAAACCTCACTCAGAAATGGGGACAAACAAGAACCCATAGCCAGCCCAGACCTTTGCCTATATAACTGTTCATTAAATTTGAAAAAATTTTGGTCTAAAACTAAGGTAAGAAGAGAAGTGAGGCCATCAACGAGTAACTGTGGCAAAGAAGATCTCGCCAATAAATCCCTTACCAACTGAATACAGTCTGCGGGAGGCACACTAGGAAACAAATTCTTAACATCCAATGAAACTAATAATGCATTGTGCGGAATATCAACGTTTTTCAGGTGATTGGCAAAGTCGATGGAATTCCTGGTAGAATACGTGCTATGAAAACCCGTTACGTCCCTAAGAACTCTATTTAGCCAAGCTGAAAGTTTATAGCATGGGGAATCAAAAAATGAAACCACTGGCCTCATGGGCGTGCCATCTTTATGAATCTTTGGCAAGCCATAAAGTAAGGGTGTTTTAGGGTTCATAGGATATAATTTATCTTTTGTCATGTTAAAATATTCTAAGGTTGTTAGAAATGTGTCCAGACTACTTTTTAACCTCGTAAAAAATGAGTTTGTTTGTTGAGTTGTAAGTTATTGTTTTAGGATTTGTGGGTGTGATTATTTATTAAGGTTCTCTCTGTTGTTTGTAGGTCTGATGATGCTCGAAAGGGCGAAACACGTGTCATGTTTGTTGTGAATTGTAAAATTATAATTTAATGAGACCGAGACTTGGAGTCTTTTTCTATGTTTGTTATTAAAACTAGGTCTCTTTGAGCAATATGGACAATTTCTTCGATTTTTAGTGCTTTCTTACCAGAGTTAACTATTTCTATACTCTCAAATGCTTCCAATAATCTATTATTAGATACATTTTTAATCAACTTAAAATTATTTATTCCTATTTGGTGATTGTTTTCGTTAAAATGAATGTTTATGGAGCGTTTAGTGTGCCCAACATATTTTAGATCGCAGTCTTTACAGCTAATTTCATAGATGCCACTCCTCTCCTTCAAGTCGACTTTGTCTTTAGGGTTTTCTTTAGAGTTTCCAAGGAGATTTTTCAAACTGTTCTCCGTTTTGTAATCTACTCTAAAACCTACGTTTTTAAATATTTTTCTAGACCTCTCGTATATCTGGGATCATATGGGATTACCATGAACTTATTGTGAGCCTCAGGTGCTTGAAGAGTAGTGGCATCTTTTAACATTTTCTTATGCTAATGTCTATTTACTAATTTATGTACAAAATTATCATTATATCCATTACTTTTAGCTATATTTTTAATCCGATTCATTCCATTGATGGAATGTTAAAACGTTCTTTACTTAATGGAAAATTGACTAACCTGTGAGTTAAGAAATGAAATGCTGCCATTTTGTGTTGACGGCAATGAAATGAGTCGGATGTTATATACCTATCAGTATTAGCAAATTTCCTATAAATTTCAAATGCTAGTTTATCGTTATTTCTAATAACTAACGTGTCATGAAAGGGCAATTGCTCATTATTCTCCTTTTCGTACGTAAAATTAATGGAAAGATATTTATTGTCTGATGTTTCTAAGAAAGTGTCCAAATTTTCCATACCACACCTTTGGGAAATTGAGTTCTTTTTTGAATTGGGTTTCTAATCTATCCATAAACAAATTTGTAAGGAACGGAGATAAGCAATTGCCCATCGCATTTCCCTTAAGTTGTTTATAATATTAATTGTTGAACGGAAAAATTTGATTCATACGTAATTTTGTGAGAAGCAAATTTTCATCAATAATTTCTTTCTTCAAATAATTGACCTCAAGTAATTCCCTTAGATACTCTAAAGCTAGTGGTATGGGTACACTAGGAAACGATGAGCTTACATCAAAAGATATTAAAATTTCACCTTCTTTTAAGTGAATATTCTTAATTTTATCTAAGAATTATAACGAGTTAGTAACCTCAAAGTTATTCTGAATTCTTCTACTAACTGTTTTGAAATATTGTACGTTAGTAATCCAACAGCTGAAGCAATAGGTCTCATGGACGTCCCAGGTTTATGTATTTTATGAGGGCAATACAGTTTAGATAACTGTGGGTTCCTATGTGTTAGTTTGAATTTTAGTTTATCGGACACAAGATTTTTACACTGTTTTAAGGTACTTTTTACTTATATTATCATTTTTGTTAACGGGTTTTTCTCAATTAAATCGTAAGGACCAGTCAAAATGTCTAATTTTTCAAAATAATCTGTTTTGTCTAGTATGACAACCTTATTTCCTTTGTCAGCTTTTAAATACAAACATTATTTTTTCTTCAATCCCTGGATAACTTCAGTGTTTCTACGAGAAACATATTTTGAGGTTTTTTGAGATTTGATTTCTGCAAGCCTCTCTAATGAATCCATTAGTTGACTCTGGCACGTATTGAATGGAACTTTCGATATTTTTTACTGGAGGTTCTGCAAAATGCAAACCTTTATTCAAAAGGGCGATTTCTCTATTATCAAAGGACTGAGAAGAAAGGTTTTCTACAATGTTCTCGACTTCCGAAGAAATTTGTTTTTGTGGCTTCAACTTTCTCAGTTTGTTTTTAAGTGAACACATTTTCTTCAAAAATTTGACATCGATAACTACGAACATTTTTCTTTGGAAATCTAACCATTGTTTTTTCATATCTATGGCGAGATTTTTCGGGCAATACTTGTAAGCTGACTGCTGCAGCTTCTTCCAAAATACTTTCAGGAATTCCATCATCGCCTATGTTTTGCCTGTTCATTGGCGAAACCGTCTTTTAAAAGTACAAAATTACAAATAACTACGCAAACAAAATCACGGACAGGCTCATAAATTGTTGTTATTGCTTTTTGGTGTCATCGCAACCGAGACTTGTCTATTAACACTATTGTTGGAACAATTATAATTAAGATTTTTTAGCATTAAGTGAACTGAAATGATATGAGATTATAATACCATGTAAGTCAAAATTATAATATAAATAATGGGATGAATTTTTAAGAATATTATATTAATACATTGTTAAGCGGGTTTTTTAATAATTTTTGAAAAAAACATCTAATACTTTTGATACGGCTGAAAAAAAAATTGTCTCTTTCAAGTATTGGTGCGGAAAGCAAATTACTTTCCATAGTAAAAAGTAGTTTGTTTATTTGTTATACTAGTAATAATGAATTTCCATCAAGTAAAGTCTAACTCGATAAATTATATATTTATTCCCGTTAAGCATACTCGAATAAAGTGAACACGGGACACAGAAAGGTTTTTTACATAACCGCAACCTAGTCGATTAAAAAAAAATCCCGTTTCAACATCAAATGGCACAAAAGCTCTTTCCATAACATCAACTACCGGTCATAAAAAATAACCGCGCCAGGTATTAAAAATACATACACCTGTTGCTGCACGGAGCTTAAATACTTTTTCCCATTTTTCCATTATCCTTTTTTCCCGGCTCAATTTAAAACAAATAAAAGACAGTATATGAGCCATTGGTCGTTTTTCAGGCTGCACTATTGAAAGTTGAATGACTTTCGATGTTAAAACATCAAACGAATATATAACTTAAAAAATTACCGATAGGGTTAAAACCAAAAATAACTGGGTTGTAAGTCGTGCTTGCTTTTGTTCTATTACATCAAAACAGGCATCGTTATATTATTCAAATGCTAGTTGCATACAAAAGTTGGTGAGTTTCCTTTATCCTGAACCTTAGAGTAAGAATTAAAAGTAGAGATCACAATTCATTCATAAATCACGTTAGGGGTATGCGCCAACATGGTTCTCCTATTTTTCATATTCTATCGACCAATGTTTACGATAAAACAAGAAGTGGGGATGGCCCATGCCCAAGCCGTGGCCATTTGTTGACGAATGCCAGTGACGGCGTGAGTTTTCACTTCCCGCATAAGGAAATATCATTAATCGTGAAAAAATTATCGTTCTTTTTTACTTTTGTTAACTGCATCTTATTTACGAAAAAATAGCACACTGTGGCGAAAACCGTAATTCTATTTATAAAAATAACACGGGGATAACCCGCAAAAGTATCCAAAATGGGGTACAGTCACGCCCATTTCAAAAATAAAGTAAGTGACAGTTAAGCAAAAGTTGTATTTTCATTTATTTGCTAAAATTTACTCTCACAAACAACGGACGACTCCTTTAAATGAGTATATATGTGTTCCTAAATAAATAGGGGTTTTCCCGTATATTTTTCCACCCACCTAGAGAGTTTATTTGAATAGATACGGAAATGTCGTAAATACAATAGTTGTTGGGTTTTTTATGAAGATTTAGAATATTATGTTATAAGTGCGAAAATATTATTGGAAATGTCAAATTTTGACGGGTTGTCAATTTTTTTAAATGAAACACCCTGTATATTAAATCATATTCTTGAAGATCTTTTTTTTTCTAATTTCAAATATATATACTTTTAATATATTCTGTAAATTAGTTTTGGATATATAAGCGTTTAAACATTAAAGAAATAGTAAGGTAATTTGCGCTAAAACATAGTGAGCCATGGTCAAGACAATTACAATGAACGACGCCTTTTTGACGTTTCCCCTGTCAGAAGTATCTATTTACGAGCATTTTTAATATCTAATACGTTGGACGATGGGTTATTCGGAAGAAGAGAAACTCGACATGATAGAATTATTTTATTTACAATGTCAAAATGCATCGATAGCTCGTAACGAATATCATAGACGGCTTCCAGATAGACCAACACCGACTTGTAGAATAATATTAAATATCGCTAAACAACTGAATAAAAGAAAAACACTTAAGCGAAAAGTTAGAATAGTGGAAAGAAACGCCGAAGAAGATTTAAATATTTTATTATATTTTGAAAGTGATTTTGAAGCTTTTGGATTAAAATAATTTATTTATCTTATTTATGTAGAAAATCCTGAGGGCTCAATTCCCTATGCAGCCATTTTTTTTAACAAATCATGGCATAAAATCCACTCAGTCCTAAAACATTATAAATATAAGCCATATAAGTTTCTACCTACTCAAGTTTTAACCGATCAAAATAAAATAGACCGATTACACTTCTGCCAAGAAATAGAAAGACGTGTTATGATAACCAACTAAATCTGTCAAACATAATTTTCACTGACGAGGCAACATTTACCACTGGAGGCATGTTTAACCAGAAAAATAAGCATTTTTGGTCAAAAGATAACCCGCGAGCTCTTCAGGTGGTCAAAATTCAGGGAAGAAGATCCCTACATGTTTGGTGTGGCCTTTTTAACAATCATGTTATTGGACCTATATTTTTAAATGGGAATTTAACCGGACAAAGGTATCCGGAGTTATTAGAAAACGAAACCAAGATGGTGCCCCTCCTCATAATGTCCAGCCGGCCACCAATTTTTTAAATGACAGGTATTCATTTTGGATTGGAAGACATGGACCATTAAGATGGCCAGCAAACAGCCTCGATCTCTCTCCATTGGACATATTTTTGTGGGGTTATCTGAAAAACAAGATATACTACAATAGGCCAAGAACCATCCAAGCTTTAGAGCAAAATATAGTCCAAACAATCGACGATTTAAACACCCGATCACCTCATTTTATCTACACATCCATACACAGAAAATTTAGAAGAAATATTTAGAAATGCATTACAAACATTACAAGGAGGCTATACAGAAAACCAAAACTTAGTTCTTTAAGCTAATATTATTATTTACCTACTTTATGTTATTGATTTTTATGGTATTCTTTCAACTATTCTAACTTTTCGCTGAAGTGTTTTTCTTTCATTCAATTGTTTAACGATGTTTATAATTATGCTACGAGTCGATGTTGGTCTATCTTGAAACCGTCTATGATATTCGTTACGAACTATCGATGCATTTTTGCCACGTAAATAAAATAATTCTATCATGTCGAGCTTCTCTTCTTCCGAATAACCCATCGTCCAACGTATTAGACGTTAAAAATGCTCGTAAATAGATACTTCTGACCGGTAAACGTCAAAAAGGCGTCGTTCATTGTAATTGTCTTGACCATGGCTCACTATGTTTTAGCGCAAATTACCTTACCATTTCTTTAATGTTTAAACGTTTATACATCCAAAACTAGTTGACAGAGTATATTAGAAATACATATATTTGAAATTAGAAAAAAAAGATCTTCAAGAATACGATGACTCCACTTTCGGTTTTTTAAATGGAACACTCTGTATATTTTAACATTTTTGGATTCCTGAGACAATTCTGAATCAGAATGTGACATTTTAAAAACTTTTTACGCCTACTCGATTTTTTTATAGCCATTTTGCTTCTAAGTGGCCATGATCAACAACACAATCGTTAAGTTTTCGTGATTAGTCTGATAGCTAAGAACAGAATAAATTGATAAAATCAAATTTTTCTGTCTAACTATTTTGTTTTCAAATGGCGACCCTTTTTAGACAAGCACTTTTTGAAACGAGGATTTTTCTGTGAATCTAACGGTACTAACTTTTTTGCGATTGGATTAAAAATATGCTCAAAAATTAAATATTACTAAGAAAAATATTCCATAATCAATTATTTACTTTTATCAAGTGTGCCATGGATAGCCATGCTGAATATTAAGTAGGATTTTTAATTGTGACAGTTGGTTGATCAAGATTACTTACGTTGGATCTATCTAAGCGTCATTTCACGTAAAGTCTGCCCAGCCTATCTCTGTTGATGAAAAGAATGCACGCCTATGTGTCTAACGCTCGGAACAGCATTTTTTATACAGTTTTGTGCTGCCCCTCTTCTGATATCGTCAACAAATTTAGGCGTCCAAATCTATATCTTTGGCTAACAAATAATTCAGAGTATTAAACAAAAATATAACTTCAACTAACTTTAATAACGCTGTAAAATGTAAAAGCACATTATTCGAGTTCAGTGTAGTTGTTCAAAGTGTTCCTCCTTATTTACGACACATTTCCGCTCGTTCAATTGCTTTTGCGGCATTTGAGGCGTAATACTTCTGAATACACGTACAATCCTTTCTTCTAAGATCCAAGAGTGGCTGGGGCTATTACATAGGCTCTTTGGTTGCAATAACTTTATTATTAAAATGTTCAATTAAATAATTAAGAAGTTCTCTGGTATTGTGAGGCGGTGTTCCATCTTGCTGGAAGTAAATTCAGCGTAAAACTTCTAAAGGTAGATCATTAAGATGTTACTCAATTTCATTTTGGAGAAAGCCTAAGTACCTAACCCCTGTTAATTGGCCTTGAAATGAAATTGGCCCAGTTATTCTGTTACCAACGACACCAGCCCAGACATTGACACCAAACCTTTCTCGAGAATTTCCTACTCTCATTTCACGTTGATTTTGTTGGGCCCTGCAACTATTGTTTAGCTTGTTAAACATACCATTATTAGTAAATCTGCATTCGTCAGAAAATAAAGTTGGAATAATGTAGGTCAATTCTACAATTTTAGAGCAACCAATCACAAAACAATACCCGTCTATCGCCATCGTCAGGATACAAATGGTGGTGTAACAGGCACTTAAAAGCTCGATATCCGTGTTTCTTTAGTATTTTTCTGGCTAATTCATGACCTAAACCCAGTTTGTGATTAGCAAGATAGTCTCCATTTCTTCATTTAAAATAAATCTGCCTTCAGCCACTTGATTTCCTTTTTGATGTCTCGATTCTCGAAATATGGAAAATACTGATAAACTCCGGTATTATAAGTCACGTTATAAAGATTTGTTACGTAACTGCAATTTAAACAGTTTGCAATTAGGATCCGTAGGCTAGCTTGTACGGTGGGAGTTCAAAACTTTTCAATCCGTTTCATTTAGTGTATGAAGAAGGAAAGTCAAAAATATATATAAAATGGAAGGGCGCCAACACACGTATAAAAAGAGAATCTACATTACGTCCTTCATACACACTTTACCCATGTGATAGTAAAAATGCTGAGACAAACAGTAAAACACAATATACAATTATTATTTCCCTTTATTTCAGATTATACTTGTGAATATTTACCAGTGTTTAAAGGAAATGCAAGAATGTGATATAAATTATATTTATAGATAGAGATAAGTATAAGAATTCGAAAATGAAAATTTAAAAAAAAAGGTACCGCGAATTTATAAATTTAAGTTAAAAATTTCACCAAGTAGGTAGCACGTAAGCAGGAGGTGATAACTCAAACTTGGGCCTGGTTGTTGGGCTGCATACTAGAGGCCAAATACTTCAAAGCCTCTTCGGTAAAAGTGGATCTTTTTTGTGCCAACTTTCGGTAAGTAGAATACTACTTCAGTTTTCAAAAACCTTTTAAACGGTTCCTGTCGGAACCACAACCCTTCCGGTGGCAAAAAGGTTTTGTTTTTTATTTTGGCTTCACCCAAAAGTTCTTAATGTGAAAACTGTTGGGTTCAAAACTACCACAAAAGTGAAACATAGGCTTTCACATTTCAATGAAAATGTAATAGTGATAAAATGCAAAGTGGTAAAATACAAAGTGGTAAAATGCAAGCTGAGCTGTAAAAAAGAGAAAAAATCCATTGTAGCCTAATTGTAAAATTTGTAAAAATTAAAATAAATAAATCTTGCCAAAATAAATTAAAATTGTTAATTACCTGGCTGTTATTCGATCACTGTTCAAGACAAATTTTAAAACAACCTTTGAACAGGATCAGCCGTTTAATTGTATTTTCACGGCCACTGTCAAAACTAACTAGAATGAACTCGTTCCAAAACGATTTTAGCCAAGAGGTTTATCAAAGAAAAAATGTTCAAAAAAAGGTAGGAATTTGGCTAAAAAAACTAACATGTTGGAAGTGCTCTACGCAAAACTTGATCTTAATGTTCCTATATTTTGTCTCTTTCGCCTTTATTGATTTGGTAAAAATAAACGTTTTTTTAAAGGTTAGGCGACTAATTTATTTATGATGTTAGATATTTTTTATTATTATTATTTTTCTCTAGTCTTTACTTAAGCCTCGCCCTTAATAATTAACTTTAAAATTTTAAGTTTTTAATAAATAACGAAACTGAAGTGGTTGGACGGAATTATTTGGGTTTTAGGCGTACATGAAAAAGTTAGATTCGCCGCAGTAAAACGTCAAACTTCATTGGGCACTCTAACGATCTGTCAGTTGAACGTCACCGATCAGCTGTTTTGTGGGATCGCCTAATTAGTTGTCACTTGAGTTAACCAAAGTTAACCAAAACATTAGAACGATTACTTAAATGACACAAACCCTTGTTTAATGAATCTCTGACATGTGTTTACAGGAAATCAAAAATATGGGTGACATTTTTTAAACTATTTTTTATAAAAAGGCAAGTATTTTATGAACTGAACGTGATTTTGAAAGGCAATAACGTATTATACCATATAGTTTAAAACCTTTATTCTTCTCAGCGGCATAAAATTCCTCTGCTCGTTCGTTGTTTTATTTTGTGTTTGTGAAGTAACAACAATATGTATGTCTATTTAGACTACATAAGTAATTAGAATTTACTAGCCCTGATGATGGCACAAATTGGTGCCGAAACGTTGGTTTAGTAATAAACGTTCAACTCTATTGTCCAAGGAAGCTGTTATTGTTTCATTTCAAAGATCAGGATTAGTGGACGAAAAACCTACCATAAAATCCTAAAATTTAGTCCCTGACATCTTGGTGAGTGACAAAATATAAATTTAGCACCATAGCAATATCATAATTAATACTTATAAATTTATCTGTTACCGTAAAAGTGTAACGTTACAATATTAATAACATCGATTTTTTCACTTTGAGTATACATTATTTTGACTTTTGAAAACAAATGAAATTTTATGTCTACTCAGAAAGAATAGGTATGTGTCACTGTCAAAACAAAAAATCCTACTTAATATCCAGCATGGATATCCATGGCACACTTGATAAAAGTAAACAATTGATTATCGAGTATTTTTCTTAGTAATTGAGCTTCTTTTTAATCCAATCGCAAAAAAGTTAATATCGTTAGATTCGCAGAAAAATCCTTTTTTCAAAAAGTGCTTGTCTAAAAAGGGTCGTCATTTGAAAAAAAAATAGTTAGACACAATAATTTGATTTTATCAACTTCTCTTGTTCCTAGCTATCAGACCAAGCACTAAAACTTGGCGATTGTATTATTCTGTCATAATTTCAGGTCCTTAGATTGATTTGCGTCTGGTCATAGCCACCTAGACGCAATTTTAAAAATGGCTGTAAAAAAAAACAAGTAGGCGTAAAAAGTTTTTAAAATTTCACATTCTAATTCAGAATTGTCTCTGATTCCAACATTTCTGGTGAAACTAGAAGTGACCGAAAAGTGAAAAAAAGAAAAATTGTTCTTTTTATATATCATTTATCTATACCTAATTTCGTTTTGATACATCAAATACTTTAGAAGTAAGTTATGGCCTGTCTAATAGATTCGTTGACACACGGGACACATCACTATTTCTAACAAATGGAAAGAAAATCGTAACGAGGGATGTGTCGGGTAAAAAGGAAATTTACTGATTTATTTGATACTAAATTTTTTAATATTTCATTAGGCCGCCATTTTATTTCGACATTAGAACTATGCTCCATACAGATAGAACGACAGACTAAGGGAAATGCGAGAACATGTTTTTCGGGGTCCAGGGACACTAAAACGCAGAAATCTGCAAAAATCTCAAAGGGTGAGAGTCCTGCTCTTACGTTTCCGGAGGCCTAACCACCAGTTGACACGAAAATTGCTAGATACGTGCATACCAAAATACAGGGTGTCCCAACTAAAAGTATCCACCCCAAATAACAAGTCGCCAAGACAAAAAAAAAATAAAACGCTCGGATCCGTCGATTTTGCTTTTGAGGGGGAAACATTTTGCGCCTATTTTCAATTTCGAAACATCACCCTCTGAGCGGGGGTGAGATTCACCCCCAAAATGGTAAATGCAAAGGGGGGTCGAGTGATACCTTATTTTGAAGGGTTTCCGACCCTAATTACAACTGCCAAGTTTGAAACCTCTGCTGTCATTCCCGAAGAAATGGCAGCTTGTCGAAAAAAAAAAAAATTAATAAATTAACTGCTGCAAGAGTTGGCTGCTTTAAATTTAGGGTATGATGCAGGCTAGTGAAAAGATTTTAATAATAATTACTCCGGACGAGAGGAAAATAAAAATAGTAAATGTAAATTAATGGGGAATTTTTGCGTTTAAGAAATGTTTTCTACAAAGACTAAATTATTTTATGAATTGTTCGAAATGTTCGCCATTTACTCCCTTTATTTAAAATTTATTTTGTCTGAAAGTGTTAAAAGACGAAAATTTCTAACAATTGCCTATGACGTTTACGATACAAGAGAGAATCGAAATTATTGTTCTTTACATTAGAAACAATAATTGTGTGAGAGCTGCAGCTGTAAGTTTTAATGAATCTCATCCCGAACATTCTTTGACTCATAGAAGTGTATTACAACTGTGGAACAAATTTTTTGAAACCGGCTCAGTTGTCAATAAAAAGCATGAAAGAGTAAGACCAATAAGAAATGAAAATGTTGAGGTTGCAGTCCTTGGCCATGTTGCTATGGTCCCAAGCAACTCCATTAGAGAAACAGCTGCAATATCAGGAGTCTCTCGAAGCAGTGTTCACCGGATTCTAAAATCCCATAAGTTTCGACCTTTTAAATATCAATTGCTTCACGAAATGAACGAAGATGACTTTGATCGCAGAGTAGAGTTTTGTGAGAATATTTCTGAAAAATTAAACAACCATACCATTTCATTGTACAATATTTGTTTTTCTGACGAAGCCACATTTTACTTAAATGGAGAAGTAAACCGTCACAACTGCAGGTATTGACAGCAACCCCCATTTATTCAGGGAAACCCATAGCCAGCATCCTTTAAAAGTAAACGTGTGGGCGGGAATTCTAGGCAATCACGTTGTTAGACCTTTTTTCATAGAAGGCAATTTAAATGGTGAAAGTTATTTAAATTTACTTGAAAATGCCATCGATCCGCAGATTACTGAGATTCTAGAAAACGACCAGGATTTAGCTGAAGATCAGATATTCTTTCAACAAGATGGAGCACCTCCTCACTACGCTCGTCCGGTAAGAGATTTTCTCGATAATACTTTTCCCGATCACTGGATTGGAAGAAGAGGTCCCATCGAATGGCCGGCACGATCACCTGATTTGACGCCGTTGGACTTCTTTCTTTGGGAACACTTGAAAACAAAGAATTTTAAGGTGCAGCCAGAATCACTTGAGGATTTAAAACAGCGAATAGTAGCTGAATGCCGTCAGTTAACACCTGAAACATTTCAAAATATTCGAGAGGAATTCGAGGCTCGTCTGTATCATTGCATGGAAGTAAATGGTGAACATTTCGAACAATTCATAAAATAATTTAGTCTTTGTAGAAAACATTTCTTAAACGCAAAAATTCCCCATTAATTTACATTTACTATTTTTATTTTCCTCTCGTCCGGAGTAATTATTATTAAAATCTTTTCACTAGCTTGCATCATCCCCTAAATTTAAAGCAGCCAACTCTTGCAGTTAATTTATTAATATTTTTTTTTGGACAAGCTGCCATTTCTTCGGGAATGACAGCAGAGGCTTTAAACTTGGCAGTTGTAACCAGGGTCGGAAACCCTTCAAAATAAGGTATCACTCGACCCCCCTTTCCATTTAAGATTTTGGGGGTGAATCTCACTCCCGCTCAGAGGGTGATGTTGCGAAATTGAAAATAGGCGCAAAATGTTTCCCCCTCAAAAGCAAAATCGACGGGTCCGAGCGTTTTATTTTTTTTTTGTCTTGGCGACTTGTTATTTGGGGTGGATACTTTTAGTTGGGACACCCTGTAGATGGACATAAGTTCAAGTTTTAAAACCGCTCTATTACGCAATACAATTAATCACTCAAAACTAGGAATGTTTGAAGTCCTCCTCAATAAATTTTTAGTTTCTGCCAAACTTTTTTTCAGCAACTCGTATACTATGTCGAAAGGTAAAACACATTGATGCACGTATTTTTTTTAATTTTTGACGAGCACATATCATTTATTCCGTGAGCGCCAATCACAAATTGATATTTGGTTTGTTTAAATATAAAACACGCCTGGTTTAAATAAATGTCTTTTGCGATAGCGTTTGATGGAAAACGTCGAGCCCGAATGCGAAATACGCCAATTTATTTGATTTGCAGCGTCCGATCCGGAAAAATCTTTAATACAGGTACACATTGCAAAATGTCCGTATGGCTTTTGCGGCTAATGTCCGGTTGACAAATGCGAGTTATTTATTTTTTATTAAGCTCCCCCCTTTATCTGATCCATCCGGATTCATTGCACGCTTGTCCGTCCGGAAAGCAACGGGATATTGGAAACGGATTGCGGTTTAATTATTCACTTGATTCTTATTAGCGATAAATTATTAAGTAAGAGAGAAATGACAACGTGGCGAAATTACAAATACCTATATTTCATCATTTGTCTTCAAAGAATATTTAACTGAGAAATCATGGTTCTTGGGATTAGACCGTGTCAAATTGGAATTACTATCCGACCTTTCGCATTCGATTGCACGAGGCTTCCACGTGTGATGTAGGCCGTAATCCGTATCTTGATTGAAATTTTTTGTATGTTTAAATATTTCAGTAGATTCTCTAACTTTTCGTTTATAAAAACCTGGAACCGATGCTAGAACCTTGGTTTCCTTTACATTGATGAAATGGCCAGTGTTATGCTGGTGTTCAGCTACAGCAAATTGAACAATTTGTTTCTTTTTAATACATCGTTCGTGTTTCTTAAGTCTAGTTGATATTGAGCGTCCTGTTTCTCCCACGTACACCTCTCCACAGGAGCAGGGAATTTTATATGCTCCTTCTGTTTGGAAAGGTACAAGATCTTTCGGGGATCGCAAGCATTATCCAATCTTCTTATGCGTATTGAAGATTGCACGAATGTTGGACCGCCGCACAGTAGTTCGCTCTCTTGTAAAGTTTTGGCCAAAACTCAGTATATCGAAAACCTTTATTTTAGTGAATATGTTTAAAATATGTTAAAATATATATTTTAAAATCATAACGGTGTTATTTAAAGAATGTCCTACGTAAGATCATACACTTTAGAGCACCTAATTATAAGCGTTTTACATACAAAAATCGACCAAAACTTTCAACAATTTAATATAAAAAACGAATTAAAGTACCCGTTTAAGCGTTTTTAAAATAATTTTAAATGGTCAAATTTATGCTGAGGCTATACTTCACATATTCTCTTCTTAAATAATATCGGTTTTTATCAATAATTTAAAAATAAATAGCACTAATCATTTTTGCGATTTGCATTTTTGCAGTAATTTTTATCTATACAGCCAAATCAGAGTCATCCAAGCTGATCCAAGTTATTGTTTTTAGCTAAAAGTAAGCCTCACAATGTCATTTTAAGGAATATTGCCAAATTAGCTGCTACTATCTGCTATTCAGTTAGTAATATTAATATAGGTTGGCTTTGGAAACATGGTTTGTTTACTTTTCACGCGTCGCGTCATTCTTAGTTGTTATGGTGTCAGTTCAGTTATAACTGAAGAGTTAACATTAAAAATGCAAGTAAAAAGAAAAATATTGTGCGATATTTTAATAGAAAAGAACGGAAATGAAACTTTTGTTTTTAATTACCTACAAGAAAAATATCATTTTTTTGGTAATAGTGAAAAGTTAGCGTTTGACGGTTTAAGGCGCCATTTTTTGCCGCAATTTCGTGAAAAATGGAAATTGGCAAGTCGCAATAGAACTTTTTTTTATAGAAAATGTGCTTCGTGGTTGGAAGGTTCATTGACGCTGTTCAAAGGAAAAGGAGGGAGGCCAATTAAGACTCTAAGAAACTGTTCCGGTCGCTCAAAACGAAGAAAAGTGTCCTCTTTAAGTAAACATACCAACTTATCTGCCGCTGAATTACAGCATCTTTTAGTATTAGTGTTAAAGTCATCAGGTAAAAAACACGAAGCTCAATTAATTAGTGACATTTTGGAAAACGGTGCAAAAAATTATAAAAAAATCACATGTGATGACATTCCGGATTTGTTTACAAAAGAAGAAGCCTTAGCGTTAATAACCGATACAAAACTTTCTAAATATCAATATGAACATTTGCGAAATCAGTGTAAGCTTAAGAACACTATCATATTTTTCCTCGATATGCTTGTATTTTAGAAGCGAAAAAGCAATGCTATCCTACCAAAGAAAAAACTGTTATATCTGAGAGTGGCGTAGATGTGGAACTACAGTCTTTGTTAGACCATACTGTTAGACGACTGCTATTAGTTCCAGATATAAAAAGTAATATACTGGCAACACCACCAGAGACATCAAGGTTAGTACTAAAATCAAAATGGGGATGCGATGGTTCATCTGGTCAAAGTATCTACAAACAAAATTTTTCGAATCCCAATTTAACTGACGAGTCTGTTTTTATGTCATCCCTCGTTCCAATCCAACTAAATGACGTTTTAGATTCCACAACTTTTTTTTGGAAAAATGAGCGACCATCATCCACAAATTACTGTCGACCAATTTCGTTTCATTTTGCTAAAGAAACAAAATCGTATGTTACTGATTTTGTTAATTCCATAAATGACCAAATACCTAAATTGTCAGATACTAAAATTGAATTTCCTGGTAAAACGGTATACGTTAAGCATGATTTGTTTTTAACAATGATTGATGGAAAGGTGTGTCAGATTCTAACAGGCACATCATCTTCAGCGTGCTGTAATATATGCGGGGCAAAACCTTCCGAGATGAACAGTATACAAATTATTCAACAGCGACAAGTAAATCAAGATGCATATAAATACGGATTGTCACCTCTTCATGCTTTAATACGGTTTATGGAATGTGTGCTTCATGTTTCTTACCGTTTGGAATTTATGAAATGGACGGCCAAATCATCGAATGAAAAAGAACTTCTAAAATCCAGAAAATCAAAAATTCAATGTCAGCTCAAAGAAAAACTTGGAATAATTATTGATGTGCCAAAACAAGGTAGTGGCACATCAAATGATGGCAATACAGCAAGACGATTTTTTAAAAATTTTGAACAGGTGTCAGAAATAACTGGATTTAACAAAGAAATATTTAGACGTTTTGCAGTTATTTTACAAGTTATTAATAGCCGATGCGATATTAATGAGACAAAATTTGAAAACTATTGCTATGAAACGGCCAACATTTTCATTCAGCATTATTATTGGTATTATATGCCATCATCATTGCATAAAGTTTTAATTCACGGGGGTCAAATTATAAAGTCCATCAATCTTTCAATAGGCCAGTTAAGTGAGGAAGCAGCAGAATCTAGAAATAAGGATTTTAAAAGATTTAGGCAGTCTCATTCTCGAAAGTGTTCTCGCGTTTCAACAAATGAAGATGTAATACATGCGTTACTTATTTCTTCTGACCCATTAATTACAAACTTGAGGTATAAATGGCAGATCAAAAATAATGAAACAGAACTGTACAGCGATTCTATAGACCTTTTAAATTAATATCAATGTTATTCTACACTTCAACTTTCTTTTTACTTGATAGCTTAGGAACTACACAGAGTGTTTTCAAAGTTAAGTCATTTATTTTAACAGCATACAGAGCTTGCCAAAAGAAATTGATTTGCCAAAAATCACCTACATAAAAGTTCCATAGTAAAGTACAGTGTGCCCAAATTTGATTGCCAAGTGGAAATCTTTTTTATTTTCAATTTTTCAGCAACAACTTATTCTTGATAAAAGTTGGTGCTTGAAAAAGGAAAGCTTTTGACAATATTGAACCTGACTGTACCCTTTGGGATATGCCAATGCAATTGACAACTTTTATTTGTATGGCTAAATAGGCCTCTAATCACTATCTACAAATAAAATTACCAAATTTCAAAAAAATTGGTTCAAAAATTCTAACATAAAAAAAATTAAACTAATTTTGAACACCCTGTATTTTGAAAACTGAGCGACCGACGAAAAAATGTTATTCTTTATTATTGTCTTAAAACTAAGTAAGCATTCATCCCTTTTTTTTTGTAAAAAATGTTAGGAAATACCCTATTTTAGGTCGCATATTATTAGCTTATTGTTAGATTCTTTTTGGGTACTCCTGTATATTGCCAATTGTAATAAAAACTTGTATATTATCAAAATATAATTAGACATGCTTAAAAAATAGAAACTGATACATTATTTTTGACAGATATAATAAAATATAGGTTTTGGCCACATGTGTCCATAAGGGCGAACCAGTGTGCGCCGAAGTAATCGTCCTATTTTGTCTGCAGTGCCATGTATGTAGGGAAGAACAACACTACCTAATGGTGGCTCTTTATCATTCTCCTTTGGCGGAGTTGGTTGGTTACTAACGCACAGGCAGAAACAATCCATCAAGAAGTTACACCTAAGCAACAAAAGAAGTTTGAAGCCCTCCTGAACAGAAAAAATCCAGTGAAACTTCCGCAGAACACAGTTATCAACCAGTCATCGAAGCCGTTAACCGAAGCAGAACTTTCCGTCCTTTCCAAGGGCCAAAACTTCGCAATAGCACCGAGCACCATTCCCGTAGAAGACATAGTATCTTCTGTTGAAGCAGCAATCAGAAGATTACCAGGGGAACAAGCCGATGAAGTCAGATATGAGACAGCGAAGATCATTAAAAACTCAAAACCACCGAAGTCGAACCTCTCCGCAGCCGAAAAAAACAGCAATGCAGACCTTAAACGAAGACGCAAACGTTCTCGTACTTCCTGCAGATAAAGGCATCGCCACAGTCGTCATGGACAGAACAGAATATGTGGAAAAGGTTACTCAACTTTTGGACAACGACTATAAGGTTATGCAGGCAGACCCAACAAGTAGAATAGAAAGACGCATTACCAATTTGATCAACACATCCAGTCTACAACCAGAGGTGAAAAAATCACTAAAACCAAGCAGCTCCAAGACTCCCAGGTTCTACGGTATTCCGCAGATACACAAGGACAACGTACCACTTCGACCGATCGTCAGTACAATAGACTCGCCCACATACAAACTAGGTAAATAGCTTTCAAATTTTCTTAATCTATTTACTGGAAAAACAGATTCTTTTATTAAAAACTCTGCACATTTCGGAAACATCAGCTGATGCTGAGCTGCATAGCTATAGAACTACAAAAGAAGAACATTTATCTCTGGTCAAAAATTCGACAAGTTTGCATTAGTAGATTTTACGGTATTGCGTAATCCAAAATTGAATAAATTAAATTGTCGTAATTGGTTGTTGAACTCATTGTCTTCCTAGCTTGGTGATCAGAGCGTTTACCTAGTATTCAAATTCAAATTGTTTATTTCCATATTTAATCTACAAATATATTGGAATTGTCAAAAAATTATAGTTATTAATAAACGTAAAAATAAAACTTAGGTCTAAGATGTATCAACAAAAATTGCAAAAATTACAACCATCTTATCAAATATATAATAATTAAATTCTCATGGAGACATATGCGACATTACTTTATGAGACAATATCTAGATATAGATAAAATATATAGATTGTTAAGTCCTAACATTGGAACCTGTGGTGGAAGATATATCAAAATACAAGAGTTCTAACTTATTACGTTCTGGACGCGCGTTTCGCTAACCAAGTTAGCATCATCAGCAGATGATATAAACCAAAGTAACTTATCCTCTCCGAGACTATTTACAGGTAAATGTGGTCACACTTGGTTGCACCGTTGTCAAGTAAGCAATAGAGGGAACTATAGGAAATAGGCCCTCTGTCTTTATTTAGTGCTTTCTTACCACATTTAACTATTTCTATACTCTCAAATACATCCAATAATTTATTATTAGATACATTTTTAATTAACTTAAGATTATTTATTCCTATTTGGTGATTGTTTTCCAAAGCATGTTGGGCAACGCTTGACTTTTCTGTTCTTCCGTATCTTAAATGTGCCATGTGTTCTTTAAAACGAATGTTTATGGAGCGTTTAGTTTGCCCAACATATTTTAGATCGCAGTAATTACAGGTAATTTCATAGATGTCACTCCTCAAGTCGACTTTGCCTTTAGGGTTTCCAAGAAGATTTTTCAAATTGTTCTCCGTTTTGTAGGCTACTCTGAAACTTACATTTTTAAATACTTTAAACTGTTTAATCCGATTCATTTAATTGTTAAAACGTTCTTTACTTAATGGAAAATTGACTAACCTGTGAATTAAGAAATAAAAAGCTGTCATTTTGTGTTGACGGCAATGAAATGAGTCGGATGTTATATACCTATCAGTATTAGTAAATTTCCTATAAATATCAAATTTTCATTTATCGTTATTTCTAATAACTAACGTGTCGAGAAAAGGTAATTGCCCATTGTTCTTCTTTTCGTACTTTATTAATTAATGGAAGGATATTTATTGTTTAATGTTTCTAAGCAAATGTCCAAATTTTCTGTTTTAAAATCAAAAATAGCAAATATATCGTCTACGTATCTGTACCACAGCCTTGGGAAATACTTGAGTTCTTTTTTGAATTGGGTTTCTAATCTGCCCATAAACAAATTTGCAAGGAACGGAGATAAGCAATTGCCCATCGCAGTTCCCTCAAGTTGTTTATAATATTTATTGTTGAACTGAAAAAAATTTTGATTTATACATAATTTTGTGAGAAGCAAATATTCATCAATAATTTCTTTCTTCAAATTATTGATTTCAAGTAGCTCCTTTAGGTACTCTAATGCTAGTGGTATGGGTACACTGGGAAATAAAGATCTAACATCAAAAGATATTAAAATTTCACCTTCTTTTAAGTGAACATTCCTAATTTTATCTAAGAATTCTAATGAGTTAGTAACCTCAAAGTTATCGTACCGGACATTTAATTTGCTGAATTCTTCTACTAACCATTTTGAAATATTGTACGTTGGTCATCCAACAGCTGAAACAATAGGTCTCATGGACGTCCCAGGTTTATGGATTTTGGGAAGGCAATCCAATTTAGATAACTGTAGGTTACTATGTGTTAGTTTGCATTTTAGTTTATCGGACACAAGGTTTTTACACTGTTTTAAGGAACTTTTTTCTTCTGTTATCATTTTTGATAACGTTTGAGTTTTTCTCAATTGAATGATAAGGACCAGTTTGAATCAAATTGTCTACTCTTTCAAAATAATCTGTTTTGTCTAGTAAAACAGCTGTCAGCTTTTAAATAAAAACATTTTTTTTTCTTCAGTTCCTGGATAACTTCAGTATTTTTACGAGAAACATATTTTGACTCGTTGTTAACAACGTTTTTTAAGATTTAATTTCTGCAAGTCTCTCTAATGAATCCCTTAGTTGACTTTAGCCAGACTCTGAATGGAACTTTCCATATTCGCTATAATAATTGGTAAACCAATTTTTACTGGAGGCTCAGCGAAATTCAAACTTTTATTCAAAAGGGCGATTTCTCTATTATCAAAGGACTGACTACAATGTTCTCGACTTCCGAAGAAATTTGTTTGTGTGGTTTGAACTTTTTCAGTTTGTTTTTAAGTGAACAAATTTTCTTCAAAATTTGGCATCGATATCTACGAACATTTTTCTTTGGAATCCTAACCATTATTCAAATTCTAAATTACTAAACTTATAAGTGAGTTTTTTAAATAATCCGTATACTTCGTTTGCTATACAGATTTTTAATTTCTAAATCTTGCCACTTTTGTTTGGCAAAAGATTCAACCTTCCCAGTAATGGGTGATGGGAGATTCAAGATACGGAAGAACAGAAAAGCGTTGCTCAACAAGCTTTGGAATAAATAATCTTAAGTTAATTAAAAATGTATCTAATAATAGGTTATTGGATGCATTTGAGAGTATAGAAATAGTTCAACGTGGTAAGAAACCACTAAATAAAGACAGAGAGCCTATTCCCTATAGTACCCTCTATTGTTTACTTGACAACGGTGCTGTCGAGTGCAACCAAGTGTGACTACATTTACCTATAAATATTCTCGGTTAGGAGAAGTTACTTTAGTTTATATCATCTGCTGATGATGCTAACTTGGTTAGCGAAACGCGCGTTCAGAACGTAACAAGTTGTGGTGTAGTGTGGTTAGAACTCTTGTATTTTGATATAGCTGTTATTGAAGGTCAGGTTGTTTATAAATAGAAGAAAGAGAATGGGTCCCAAAACACTGCCCTGAGGCATTCTAGTTCTAATATTCGCCCAATCTGATACATTTACACCAAACAGTTTGACTCCCTGTGTACGTCCCGACAAGTACGTCTCCAACATAGAACGGAAGCTTTCATGGCTTTGGTCAATCGAGAAATCATGATTATTAGGATTAGACCGTGTCAGATTGGAATTACTATTCGGCGTTTCGCCTTTAATTGCACGAGGCATCTTCAGGGATCTTTACTTGGCTTTGGAAAACTGAAAAAGGAAATTTTTGTTTCTTTCAAAAAATTTAAATAGATTCCCTAATTTTCCGTTTATAAAATCCTGAAATCCGATGCTAGAACCTTGGCTTCCTTTACATTTATAATATGGTCAGTGGTATGCTGGTGAAAAATCTGTTTCTTTTTAAGACATCGTTCATGTTTCTTAAGTCTACTTGATATTGAGCATCCTGCTTCTCCCACAAACACTTCTCCACAGGAGCAAGGGATTTTATATACTCCTTCTGTTTGAGAAGGTACAATATTTTTTGGGAATCGCAAGTATTGTCGAATCTTCTTATGTGTATTGAAGATTGTACGTATGTTGTACCGCCGAAGTAATCGTCCTATTTTGTCTGTAGTACCATGTATATAGGGAACAACAACACTACCGAACGGTGGCAGCTTGTCTTTCTCCTTTCACGGAGTTGGATTACTATGTCTATTATATCAGATATATTGGATCATAATAATTTTGATAAAAAACCTAATAGACCTAGTGGAAGCTTATCTTACATCTGCTTATTTCGTTTTGAAGGAAGTTTTTATGAAGAAACTTCAGGGGCAGCTATGGGATCTGCTCTATCACCTGTGGTAGCGAATATCTTCGTAGAAGCCTTTGAAGATATTGCTCTAATATCCGCTCCACTAAAACCAAAACACTGATTCAGATATGTAGATGATACTTTTGTTGTTGACAGGATAATCTCCTCTTATTCCCTTTCTAGGTGTATGTGTTCAAAGGAAGGAAAATAGTACATTAGGACATTTAGGACATTCTGTGTATAAAAAAATCGATGCATATAAATAGATACTTAAATGCAAATTTTCGCTACCACCCGGCACAAAAGAAATCGGTTGTTAACTCACTAGTATTTAGAGCCATTTCGCTTTCTGATCAAGATTATCTAACGTCGGAAATATCGAAAATGACCGAAGCTCTGATGGAATGGCTAATACACTGAAGATATGCCACGCCCTATTAAAAGATATATCTCCGAAAGATATTGTACATTTTCAAACAGAAGCAATATATAAAATTCATTGCTCCTGCGGAGAAGTGTATTTGGGAGAAACAGGACGCTATATATCAACTAGACTTAAGGAACATGAACGATGTATAAAAAAGAAACAAATTGTTCAATTTGCTGTAGCTGAACACCAGAATACCACTGGCCATTTCATACATGTAAAGGAAACCAAGGTTCTAGCATCGGTTCCAGGATTTTATAAACGAAAAATTAGGAAATCTATTAAAATTTTTAAACATACAAAAAACTTCAATAGAGATACTGGTTATGGTCCACGTCACACGTAGAAACCGATCCTAACAGAGGGTCACGGTTCGACGAGCATAAGTCTGGTATAATAATAAGCTCATTCAATGTTCAGATCCCGTGGAGTAAAGATCCCTGAAGATGCCCTATGTAATCGAAGGCGAAACGTCGGATAGTAGTTTTAATTTGACATGGTTTAATCCCAAGAATCATGATTTCTAAATTGGATATGTAGTTTTAATAATTCTTTTATTAACATTTCACTATTGCGTTTTTACCAAAATGTTACCAAGTCATCTTCATATGAGTATATAGGCCAAAATTTGAAGTCTATCGGGTAAGTAGACCGACGGAATTGAGAAATCATGTTTTTCGGCATCTAGGGACCCTGGAACGTAAAGATCTGAAAAAATCTCGGAAGGTGTTTTTTTTTCACGATTACAAATAATACTGCCCTTTTACGAGGGAAATAAAAATCAACAATAGACACAATAGAAATCCAACAAGCAAGTTCTTTTAATAGATATTCTCATTATTCTAGCAATATACAAGCAATGATTATAAATATTCAAATCGATAGCCATTACGATTCTTCCTCTCGTACCACTTGAAAAATAAGCGACAAGTTCGAATAACGAATAGTTAAATTATCCGATAGCGTGTTGGGAATACAATTAGACCCCGCCGCGCTATCTGCAGGCAAATTAATAAATTACGTTTTGCGTTATGAAAAATCTTGATAAGGGGAAAATTAGTGTTTAGTATCAACTAACAAGACACATTCAATGACGGCACGGTCTTATCTTCCAGGTTCAGGAAATTGCATTCCAGTAGTTAAATATTTTTCAGTCAGTTCGTTCGTGTATATGCAAGGAACGGTCCACTTGTTGGCGTTTAATTCTGTTTTATTTTTGTTTAAAACTATTTTTTGGGTTTTTCCGCCTTAGAAAATTGGAAAAAAATAAAAATAAAATATAATTACCCTATAAATTGAATAGAAAGTCTTAAGTTCTGGGTCCACTATGAAGGTACCCGAGGAACGACACTGAAAAATGTTTGTTTTCTGGACGTTTCGAGGGAAAGTCTACCCCCGTCTTCAGCAAACCTACAAATAAAATACTAAAAGCAGAATATTTCTTATGTTTTGTATCAGAAATATAACCAAAATGGCTAATCTCTGACAAAATGTCAATGAATGTCAATTTAAAGGTGTTATTTTTAATTATTAGAATAAGGTGCGAAATAGGTGTACCTAGAGTATGTTCATTTTAATTTATTGTATTTTGGGGTGTCTTTTTTTTACTTCAGTATTTAGCAAATTTAACCAAGTGTTATTAAAACTAACGGAACAAGATGCTACACAATTATCTTTATTTAATAATATTAAGGCACTTTCTTTTATTTTACGTTTTTTGGAACATGGTTCTTTTGCTAAAATACTAGAAGCATTCCAATTAATTTTATGATTGTTATCTAGTGCATGTTGGCAAATGTTTGATTTTTGAAATTCCCTCTTTTTTATGTATGTTTGGTGTTCAAAAGAATTAAAGAACACCAAACATACATAAAAAAGAGGGAATTTCAAAAATCAAACATTTGCCAACATGCACTAGATAACAATCATAAAATTAATTGGAATGCTTCTAGTATTTTAGCAAAAGAACCATGTTCCAAAAAACGTAAAATAAAAGAAAGTGCCTTAATATTATTAAATAAAGATAATTGTGTAGCATCTTGTTCCGTTAGTTTTAATAACACTTGGTTAAATTTGCTAAATACTGAAGTAAAAAAAAGGACACCTCAAAATACAATAAATTAAAATGAACATACTCTAGGTACACCT
This sequence comes from Kuschelorhynchus macadamiae, assembly GCA_030620095.1. Lineage (NCBI taxonomy): Eukaryota > Metazoa > Arthropoda > Insecta > Coleoptera > Curculionidae > Kuschelorhynchus > Kuschelorhynchus macadamiae. Next base: position 856,384 of record JAUTXW010005349.1, on the reverse strand, counting down.
ATTTCGCTCCTTATTCTAACAATTAAAAATAACACCTCTAAATTGACATTCATTGACATTTTGTCAGAGATTAGCCATTTTGGTTATATTTCTGATACAAAACATAAGAAATATTCTGCTTTTAGTATTTTATTTGTAGGTTTGCTGAAGACGGGGGTAGACTTTCCCTCGAAACGTCCAGAAAACAAACATTTTTCAGTGTCGTTCCTCGGGTACCTTCATAGTGGACCCAGAACTTAAGACTATCTATTCAATTTATAGGGTAATTATATTTTATTTTTATTTTTTTCCAATTTTCTACGGCGGAAAAACCCAAAAAATATTTTTAAACCATGAATCCGCCACTACAATTTCGTAATTATTTTTTATTTTTGTGTTGTGCAGATACAATCGGCGACTTTGTCATGATTTTTTAGTTATTTTGAGAATTTAGGGTCAGTATTTAGGGCCAAACGTGCTGACTCCCCCTAACTCTTTTTCTGTTTTTATTACTTCCCTCGTAAAAAATTGTAATCGTGAAAAAATTACACGCAGATCTTTGCGTTTCAGGATCCCTAGATGCCGAAAAACATATTCTCTCGATTCCGTCGGTCTGCCGGCCTGTCTGTTCGCGGCATGGCCGAAAAACAGGGGCGTGCGGTGAAATTTTAAGAAAGGGAAGCAATTTTTAGAAACTTGCCTATTTGTAATGTAATTCGATTCTTCGATCATCTTTTGCAAATTCGTCAAAGACGTCATCATAAAAACGTCGATGCTCCGACATATTTCTCAGAAGTTTATTTTCAATGGACCACATTTGTAGAAGTTTATTTTCAATCTCTCCTGCCCCGTTGAATATCTCACGAAATTTTTTCTACGTTTAAGTGTTGAAAACTTGCGTTCTACTGATGAACTTGTGAAAGATATTGTCGATACTAATTCACACAATTTCGACACTTCGATGTAGGCATCTTCCAGCTCCTTGTCTTTTAAAAATTACGTTAGTTCCTTAGCGTTATTTTTTGCGCTAATGTCATCAGTTTCGTAAATCACTTTTAGTTCAGATCGCAGTAACACTCGGTCGAAGAACTGACCATAATTAAGAAGAAGAGATTTAAACGCATCTTCTGGAAAAGTTTTTCCTTTAAATGCATCAAAGTTACAGAGCTCGAGGAATTTAAAATCATTTAAACCGTTAAATCTATAATTTATTTGTTGCTGAATTTGATCGATTATTTCATAAAAGAGGCATCTGTATGATATTTGAACATCTGCCACCTTGTCTGTTCAAAGACGCTTGGCTTTTGGCCCTACATTTAACGTCACCGCTTTCTCCCAACTATAAAAGATCAAGTAGGCGTAAAAAGTTTATAAAATGTCACATTCTGATTCAGAATTGTCTCAGGATTCCAAAAATGTAAAAGTATACAGAGTGTCCCATTTAAAAAATCGAAACTGGAGTAATTTCCGGTACCGGAAAGTAAAAAATATGCAAAAACTCTCCTCGCTATATACGATTTAACTATACCAAATTTCGTTTTGATACATGCAATACTTTAAAAGTTATGGCTTGTCTGATAGATTCGTTGACACCCGGTATATAGCGGGACTAAACGGTCTTAATCCCTTAAATGGTTGTTGCTCTCGGGCGGAGAATCAGTTTAGTCCCTAGTTTTATAATATACCGGGTGTACAAGTAAGAAGGGAGGCCGGCCGTATCTCAGAAACCACTTGTCTTACGGTTTCGGGAAAAAAAAATTATATAGTAAATCGGCCAAGAGAAATCACCGAAAATTATTTTTAACCTCGAAAAATTGCCGCTTGGGGGCGCAACAAGAACTTTAAATCGTAAATGTCGATTTTGTTGTGAATTTACATAGTTAATCATTTTTTTCTATTTTCAATAATAAAGTGGAGGGGGAAAGTCAAACATTTTTTGTTTCAATGAATGAACCGATTTTATTGAACTTGATCTTAAAAAAAGGGCTTTATTTGCGGTGCTACGGTCACCAAATTTATTTTGCTACTGGTCGCTAGATGGCGTTTTTCTGGAATTCTTAAAAAAATACGTTTTTTCTCAAAAAACTCAAATAGTATGATATGACTTTTTTGTCACATTTTATTTTGTGGTTATGTAGGATATAAGATAGTGAAATAAAAAAACCAGATCTGTACTTAAATTAAGAAAATTGATGATGGATGCTCGAGTCCGAAACTACACCGAATTGTAGAGGAGAAAAAGTGCCAATGGTAAAGTGAAAGTTATTTTCATCTATCATTTCAATTTAACCTAATATTTGACAAATTTTGAGAAAAAATTATGCAAATTAAATCACTACTTCCACATCATCTTTAGATCTCCATAAAACATTAAATTAACTCAAAAATTCAAATCTGTATACCCGAAAATCCATAAATCCACATATTACTTATTATATAGCTACTTTCCGCTTCGATGTGAAAGTGAACTTGCATAACCTGCATTATTGGTCGGACCACAATCCTCTCTGGATGCGAGAAGTCCAGAGTCAAGGTCGTAAACAACTGAATTATCGGCCCCAGTAATTTTCAATAATCCACTAAATAGACGGACTTATTGAGATTTTTTAGAAAATCAGCTGCCAGTTTTGCTTGAAGCCATCGACTTAGACACCATATTCTTCCAACATGATGGCTGCCCAGTTCACTACTCAAACAATGTCAGTCGGTTCCTAGATGTTCGTTTTCCCGGAAGCTGGATAGGTAGGGGCAGTTTATTTCCCTGGCCCCCTCGTTCTCCCGATTTGACGTGTCTAGACTTTTACTTGTGGGGTCGCCTTGAGGATTTGGTGTACCAAAATAGACCAACAACAAGGGAGGACTTCATCAACCGAAATAGAAACGCAATCCAGATGATACCAGCTGCAGAAATAGAAACTGCAGTAAATTCTACAGTAGAAATTTCCAACAGTTCACTTGACACCAATAGTTAATTAATAAACAATTAAATTGCAAAAGAACTTGCATTTTACGACATTTTCTTTATTATTTATAGCATTTTTTTAGATTATCCCTGCTAAAAAAGACAATAAATGGAGTAGCAGGAAATAGCACAGCGAAGAATAAAGCATAAACTCTTTCTTTGGTATCCTATTTCCTGCTAATTATTTTACTGTTTAGTTTTTTATGTTCTGGCTTACAATAAATATAATATCATTTCATTTCAATATATTTCTTCTAAAATTGTGGTAAAATTTAAACGCTGGATAAAAATTGCTCTAACTTCACCATTGGGCACTTTTCCTCCTCTAAAAGTTGGTGAATTTATTTTTTTAATCCAACGCTACTTTTCAGATTCGAGCGACTATCATCAACTTTATTTAAAAAAAATATATATATTTATAAGGTAGAGGGAACGAAAATCCAAAATTTCGTAAAAAATCGAGAAATATGTCGATTTGGTTTTCGGGTATGTCTACAGTTATTATGTTGTATCTCCTAAAGATGATGTGGAAGTAGTGATTCAATTTGCAGCGTTTTTTTCTTAAAATTTATTTCTCAAATTTAAGGTTAGGAAATTATAGATGAAAATAACTTTCACTTTACCATGGGTACTTTTTCTCCTCTACAATTCGGTGTAGTTAGTTTTTTAATCGGACGTTTCGGATTTGAGCAACCATCATCAACTTTCTTAAATTAAATATGGATCTGGTTTTTTTATTTCACTATCTTATACCCCTTATAACCACAAAATAAAGTGCGACAAAAAATTCATATCATACCATTTGATTTTTTTGATAAAATAGGTATTATTTGAGGAATTCCATAAAAACGCCATCTAGCGACCAGTAGCAGAATAAATTTGGTGACCGTTAATAGCATTGCAAATCGAGCGAAAAAAGCCCTTTTTTTGAGACCAAGTTCAATGAAATAAGTTCATTCAAAACAGAGATATCAACGTTTGAAACACAAAATGTTTGACGTTCCACCACCGTTGCGTAACTTATTGAAGAATACTATGTTTATATTTTTAACATACCTTAACTATGCAAATTCACCAAAAAATCGACATTTACGATTTAAAGTTCTTGTGGCGCCCCCTAGCGGATTTTCGAAGTTAAAAATAATTTCCAGAGATTTCTCTTAGCCGATTTACTATATAATTTTTTCCCGAAACCGTAAGACAAGTAGTTCCTGAGATACGACCGGCCTCCCTTCTTAGTTGTACAGGATGTCCGATTTTGGTTGTAAACGCAAGGTATCCTTTATTTGCAAATATTTAGGGTTGAGGTTTTCGCGACACTTTTTTGTCAAACTCAAGCTGCCGTATTCAGATTTTCCATAGCCCGCCTCGTTTCGGAGATACAGGGCCAAATTGAAAAAATTGCATTTTGGGACAGCACTCGTATCTCGGTTATCTTTTAACGTATCGAAAAGGTAAAAACTGGCTCTTATAGAGTTTTTTACGTAGAATCCAGTGGCGTTTTACCCGGGGCCGTCGTTTTTGATACATGACCCAAAGTCACGTTTTTTTAAATGGGACACCCTGTATATTTTTACGTAGTCCTATTCGTCTTATTATGAGCTTTTCAAAAATATATAGTTATCTATACTTATTTTAAAAATAAGGCTACAGTTTAAGTTTTTAAGAATACATTAAGTATATCTATTTTTCGTAATTAGCCATGTTCAAAAGAACTGCTCAAACTGATTTCCATTTTCTCTTAGACGTCTCTCACACACTCTTACAATTTTACCCAGTGCATTTGAAATGACTACATTGCGTGTTTGTATTTGCAAAAATGCCTGCTCTCAGTGGTGTTACGCAGGTCTTGAACTGTGTTATGTCGGGTACGAAAAATGAATTTTTTACTTAAATCTTTTGTGAGTCATGTCCTAACTCGTAACATAGAATTTTGAAAATCATCATATAGAGAAAAGAACTGTCGAACATTCACTTAAAACTTAATTATTTTTGTTAGGTATTGGATTAAAAACAAAATTTAATTCTTTTTTGTATACTACATTCTACACTAGTTCATTATACCTTCTGTTTAACATCACAATTATTTGTATAACTATAATAACATAGAGTTTAAGGTCGCATAGTTGCAATTTTGATTTCAATGTCATCGAAATTATTCACCTCGTACATGTGTGTTTGTTTACTTTTATAAGGTTATTAGGATTCCTTAACTGTTTTGCGGCAATGTTATGTTATATTCTAACGTTTTACGATTTGGTAAATTGATAATTTACATTTTTAAAAAGCATTGACCTATCGAAATTCTTTTCGATTAATGTTTTGATATGTCTTATTTTAGGTATATTTTGCTTTGTCCATAAAATTGTAAAATTTTTCTGCGGCAATAAAGCATAATTTTGTTTGTTTGTTTGTATTAATTTTTTTTAAATACCACTGGTAAAAATCAATACGTCGTTCTGCCTCTCCAGGAAGTAGATTTTGTACAACTTTGACTTTATAAGGTTTATACTTATGTTTTTTTTAAAATCGTTTGAACCCGGAACTTGATTACACCCACTTGATTCTCTATTTTTCTACAGGGCGTTACAGGCGTTACATTTACACTTACTAATTTTATCAGCCTCACGATTCTCTTTATTATATTTCTTTGATCTGGGCTTTTTGAAAGAGACAAAATTTATTAAATTCGATTTCAGCCTATAGAATATTAATTTATTTGGCTGCCTCCTTTCCGGATATCTATATAATAAAAGTTTAAGTTTAAAAAAAATTGCGATAATAATTATAAAAATAAAACATTACCTAATGAAATAAAGCTCAGAAGCAGCGTTTATATTTTCATGACTCTCTATGAAACAGGTCAGCATATCATATTGCTCAAAATTTTCAAATAATTGATTTGCAGCCATTTGATAAAAAGTAAGAATCAGAGCGACTAATTTAACACGTCTATTAGTATTAACATCAAAACTTCATTTACTTTATGACAAAGCAGTGACAACGCCATTTTTGACAATCAGTCCATGGCTTACTATGAAAAATATAGATAGATATTATTACAAACCTAAATTACAGCCTTATTTTTTAAAATAAGTATAGATAACCATATATTTTTGAAAAGCTCATAATAAGGCGAATAGGACTCCGTAAAAATATACAGGGTGTTCCATTAAAAAAAATGTGACTTTGGGTCATGTATCAAAAACGACGGCCCCGAGTAAAAATCTGCCTACGCCACTGGATTCTACGTAAAAAACTCTATAATAGCCAGTTTTTACCTTTTCGATACGTTAAAAGATAACCGAGATACGAGGGGTGTCCCCAAATGCAACTTTTTCAATTTGGCCCTGTATCTCCGAAACGAGGCGGGCTATGGAAAATCTGATTACGGCAGCTTGAGTTTGACAAAAAAGTGGCACGGTGTCGGGAAAACCTCAATCCTAAATATTTGCAAATAACGGAGATACCTTGCATTTACAATCAAAATTCGACACCCTGTACAGGGTGGTCGAAATTGGTCTGTTTTAACAGAGAAAACCTATTTCCTGACTAGATAGAACAAAACTGACTTAGGTGTCATGGGCTCGATTTCTGAGAAATGTTTAATGGCAAAAACCGCCTGCCGATATTTTCACTGCCAACTGAGATATAGGGCGTTTTTCAATTTTCGGCCATTTTGAAAATTGTCCATAACTTTTTTATTTTGCGGAATATTAACATTCTGCAAAGACATTCTAAAGGCACTTTTTTATGTGCAATCCAGTGGCATACTCAGATTTTTTCTATAGTTGTCCGTTTTATCATAAATAGGCAAAACTTTTTTTTTTCAAATGGAAATCATAGTTGGCTATAAATTATAAAAAATGCTCGCGTTTAGCCCTTTTCAGTGATATAAAGTTGTAGGTACTTATTTTCAAAAATAACGAAAATATTAGGTGTTTTTGGTTTACATCGAAGTAGGCTTTGATTTGTGATGACAATATCTCAATTATGTATTGTTAAGATTTATAGTTTGTTAGCAACTTAAACACAACTTTAAATAACACTAGCTAACGTTATTTTAATTATTTATTATTAATTTTTTTTATTTTTTTTTTGTTTACATAGCAAAGTTGAACAAAATTAACAAACTAAACTACTATTTACAGCTACAAGTGAAAATAAAAAATAATTATGAAAATCTAGGTATTTAGTTAGATAGGTTTCTGATAAATATATTTAGAGAAGTTGTTCAAATTGAGCCCCTCCCTGTTGAATACAAACTAAGCATCTTTTGCGTACCGAGTTGCAACTATTTATTAGTTCAACTGGGCTAATAGATGCAAAAGCTTGCCTAGTGGCCTCTTGCAATTCTTCTTTTGTGTGAAAGGTTCTTCCTTTAAATATCAAGTCCTTCAATCTTCCCCACAAAAAAAAATCTAAGGGAGTTAAGTCACAGGACCTAGCAGGCCAAGGTATGGGGCCCCACTTACCAATCCAATTGTCTCGAAATTCGAAGTTTAAAAGATCAGTTGTGATCCTTGCATTGTGCGGGGGACAACCATCTTGTTGATAGTAGATATTTCTGGCATCAGCTAAAGGTATGTCTTCCAACAAAGGGACAATATATGTGCGCAAAATATTTACATAATCATCTGCAGTTAAATTTCCATCGTAAAAATAAGGTCCCACAAATCTTCCTCGGAATATCCCCACCCATATATTGAATCCACACCGACCTTGCCGGTCTTGTTGCACAACTACGTGTGGATTTTCAGTGGACCAGTGATATGAATTATATCTATTAAATATACCAGAAGTATCTACTCTGGATTCATCACTCCAAATAATATTTAATGGAAAATTCTCATTCTCCATGAATTTTTGCTCATACCACTGACAAAATCTCAATCTTCTAGCGGCGTCCCCTTCACGGAGTTGATGAACTCTTCTCGTTCTGTACGGTTTGAATTTATGTTTTTTGAGTATTTTTAAAACGGTGGTCTTTGGAACATTCGTTATATTAGCCAATGTTCGAGAGGAGGTGCCAGGATGATCTAATACCTCACCAATTATATTTAGCTGCTGGATTTCCTGTTCTTCCTTTAGTTCATAATGTCTTGTTCTTAACTTTTTAAAACTTCCGTAATTTACTAAATTACTTTTTAATGTTTGATAAATTCGGTTATCCGGTTGACGTCGCTCGGGAAATGTATTAAAATATAATTCACTAGCTGCTTCAGGAACTTCGTTAGATAATATGTAACATTTTAACATATCATACTTTTCATAATTCTCAAACATATTTTGTCAGCAACTTAACACAACTTTATAAAGATAACACCAAAACGCAATAATTACACCAGACTACAGTAATCTGACAGCAATATATTCAAAATATTGAACGCGCGTCATTATTCCAAGGCCTACTTCGATGTAAACCAAAAACACCTTATTTTCGTTGTTTTTGAAAATAAGTACCTACAACTTTATATCACTGAAAAGGGCTAAACGCGAGCATTTTTTATAATTTATAGCCAACTATGATTTCCATTTGAAAAAAAAAAGTTTTGCCTATTTATGATAAAACGGACAACTATAGAAAAAATCTGAGTACGCCACTGGATTGCACATAAAAAAGTGCCTTTAGAGTGTCTTTGCAGAATGTTAATATTCCGCAAAATAAAAAAGTTATGGACAATTTTCAAAATGGCCGAAAATTGAAAAACGCCCTATATCTCAGTTGGCAGTGAAAATATCGGCAGGCGGTTTTTGCCATTAAACATTTCTCAGAAATCGAGCCCATGACACCTAAGTCAGTTTTGCTCTATCTAGTCAGGAAATAGGTTTTCTCTGTTAAAACAGACCAATTTCGACCACCCGGTACACCTGGTACTATTTGATACTGATTTGCTATGTATTTCTCTGAAGCGAAAGATATATTTTGCTATCGCCAAAATTAATCCAAGAACATGAGGCCGAATACCGCTTAACAAACAACCGTGTCTTATGTAAAGCGATCTTTATGTAAATAAAATTAAACAGGTCTTTGGGACACGAAAAGTATTATTCCTGTTAAAATTCCGTGAAATTGTCTGATTTCGGGCCGGGGCGTATTCGAATACGAAACAAATTACGCAATACAATAATTCGAATTGCAAATGAGACATTAGCCGCCACGGTCCCCCAGCTTTTGATGGATGGCCTCGGAAAATATATTTTTAATGTAAATGATCAAAACTTCATTATTATTATCTCGCCTACGCCTCCCGTTCCACCACCACCGCTTCTGGCCAAATAACTTCTTGTTCTTCGCTCCGATCGGATAACTTCCTTAGGACCAAAATTTAATTTTCGGTTTTTGGTGGATGTGTCGTAAGCGTAGTTTAAAATTAGCATTGCGGGATGTTTCCGCTGAGCAAAAATAGAGTGTGATATAGGTATAAACTGGAAACATTTCTGTGTAAATTCGTTATGGTGGAATAAAATGGTGGCCTTTCCCTCGTACTTAAATTATTACCATAAGATCCCGTTATTTTGACTGGGTATGCAACATTGACCAAAAATTTTAATAAATCGGTTAATTTCTTTTACCCGGAACTTTCCTCATAATGAGTATTTCTTTTTATTAGGAATAAGGAAGTGTGAACCAAATGGAGATTTCATGTCGGTATCCAAATATAATCAAAACCTTGATCTTTATGTAATTTGTATTTATAGATCACCAAACTCTGATGTACAATCATTTTTAAATAGCCTGGTAACTTTACTTGACAGTCTACCGATTAAAGGTAAAAAAAATTTATGCGGGGACTTTAATATTGACTATGCTACTATTTGTGCCATCCAAAAACATCTAATTTCTATATTCGACTCTTTCGGTCTTTCAATGCATGTATCCTCGCCAACTAGAATTTCAAAAAACTCTTCTTCTATCATCGATTACATGGCGTCTGATTTTTCTCCATCAGAGGTGCATTCACAGGTCTATAACTCAGGTCTTTCCGGTCACGAGGCGGTAATTTCCAGGTTTAGTTTACCTATTAGGCCCTTACCAAGATCTCGCCATCGGGGCAGAATTTTCTCGGCCGCAAATTTCTCAGTATTTCATAATATTTGCTTTAACACCAATTGGAATTTTGAATCTGATAATGTCAACACAAACTTCAGAACTTTTTTAAATAAAACTTTAAGTGCTTTTAACAAGGCCTTCCCTCTTAAGAATATCAAACCTAAGCGGCATAAACCGTGGACCACGAAAGGAATACGAATTTCTGCTAAAAATATGCGCTCGCTCTCATATATAAAAAAATTCACCGACTCCTTTCTTATTCTCGACTATATCTCTAACTATAGGAGGATCTACACTACTCTTATTAAGTCAGCAAAAAAATTACACTACCGAAAACGTCTAACAAACTCAAATAACGTTTCAAAAGAAACCTGGTCCATCATCAATAACCTCAGAAACAAATCAAACCCTGTGACTCATATCTTGCCAGGGGCTAATGATCTAAATGATTATTTTATTAATGTAAGCAAAAATGCTACCTCTAGTATCTCGCCAAGTTTGGACCCTCTTTCGTTTCTCCCTCCTTCAAAAAATTTAGCTGATAGCTTTTTCTTAAGTCCCGTTAGCAACACTGAACTATTGAAGGTAATAAATAATATCAAAAGTAAATCTTCTTGTAGCACTGATGGCCTTTCAATTCAATTAGAATATTCCTGAACTTGCCTCTCCCAGTCATAGAGGCCCTTACAACATTAATAAATGAGTTCTTTATAAAAGGTGTATTCCCTGATTGCCTTAAAACAGCTATAATTATTCCACTTCATAAAGGCGGCGAAAAAAATAACTCTTGCAATTATCTCCCAATTGCACTACTACCAGTTCTATCAAAAATCATCGAAAGGCTACTGAAGAATCGTCTTATGCCATTTCTCCTGAAACATCAGATAATATCCCCGGAGCAGTTCGGATTTCTACCCAACAAGTGCACCAGCGACGCCATGTTCACGTTGCTTAGAGGCGTCTACTTATCTCTCAACAACAACCACCCAACTGCCTCAGTTTTTTGTGAGTATGCGAAAGCCTTTGATTGTGTTAGTCATGAAATTCTGATAAACAAACTAAATTTTTATGGAATTCGTGGTACTTCTTTAAATTGGTTCAAATCTTATCTTGGGAAAAGGCAACAACTTGTAAGGGCTAATGGTTCCGATTCTGATTGTAAGTGGATTACAAGTGGAGTCCCTCAAGGTTCAGTCTTGGGACCTATTCTTTTTTTGTTATACATTAATGATATCACGAACCTTAAAATTAATGGAAGAATTTCCCTTTTTGCTGACGACACAAGCATAACTTGGAGTGATTTTGATACAACGTCTTTACACTCTAGTATCTCCAAAGACTTGGTTATAATTAAGGCTTGGTCTGATTCCAATATGCTTTGTTTTGATAAAACGGTGGCGTTATCTTATAAGGGAACTTTACAACCACTTCAGGTACATAACAGCAATATTGAATACGTAGAGTCGGTTAAATTACTGGGGTTAAATATAAATATCAACCTAAAAAGGTCTAATCAAATTGACACCTTAACAAAAAAACTTTCTACCGCCTGCTTCGCCATTCGACCAGTTTCAAAAGAACTAGACGTTCCTTCTGCCAGACTTACTTATTTCTCTTTATTTGAATCCCACCTCCGCTATGGCCTTCCCTTTTGGGGCTGCTGTACCACCGAGCAATTTCATAGTAATTTTATGCTTCAAAAGAGAGCCATTCGTTATTTGTTTGGTCTAAATAATAGAGCTCACTGCCAATACTATTTCAAAAAACATGAAATATTAACACTTCCTGCATTATTTATTTTGGAAACGGTATGTTTGCTGAGAAAACATATAAACACCCTCCCAGAAAGGCCACAACATGTATACCCTACCAGAAACTCTAGGCATGATATATATCTTCCCATTCCTTCCTCAGAATTAATAAAAAAATCAATTATTTACAACGCCATAAAACTTTACAACAATTTGCCAGTACATTTAAAATCTATCCCTATGCTTGCACAATTTCGAAAAACACCAAAGCATACCTCATTGAGAGACCATTTTACAGCGTTAATGATTTTTACAGCGAGTAAGTCTCTTTAAATTGTCACTAAATTCGCTTGTTTACTTAAATCTTTTGTGAGTCATGTCCTAACCCGTAGCATAGAATTTTGAAAATCATCATATAGAGAGAAGAACTGTCGAACATTCACTTAAAACTTAATTATTTTTGTTAGGTATTGGATTAAAAACAAAATTTAATTCTTTTTTGTATACTACATTCTACACTAGTTCATTATCACTTCTGTTTAACATCACAATTATTTGTATAACTATAATAACATAGAGTTTAAGGTCGCATAGTTGCAATTTTGATTTCAATGTCATCGAAATTATTCACCTCGTACATGTGTGTTTTTTACTTTTATAGGTTATTAGGATTCATTAACTGTTTTGCGGCAATGTTATGTTATATTCTAACGTGTGTTTTACGATTTGGTAAATTGATAATTTACATTTTTAAAAAGCATTGACCTATCGAAATTCTTTTCGATTAATGTTTTGATATGTCTTATTTTAGGCATATTTTGCTTTGTCCATAAAATTGTAAAATTTTTCTGCGGCAATAAAGCATACTTTTGTTTGTTTGTTTGTTTGAATTTAGTTCAGTACATAGTTTAGTTTTAGTTTAGGAACACATACAGGGTGTCCCACGACAAACTGCAGCGATCGATGTCTCAGAAAGTAGGCTTTGGAAAAATTTGAAATTTTGGCAGCTAACTAAATCGATGGGAGCAATTCGCGCAAAATATTTTCAAGATGGCGGCACTTCCGGTTATACCGGAAGTAGACGTCAACTTTCGTTTTTTAAATAGAACACCCTGTATATTATCGAATTTTTAGATTCCTCGAAAATCTCTAGGTATATTTCATGTATAATATCCTATACCTAAGTTGAACTGTTTTTGAGATATTTTGAATTTTATGTAAAAAATGACGTTTGCAGGTCTAGACATAACTATAAATATCTGCTTATCGTAGTCTCTATTATTTATTTGCGGATGGCTTCCTTGTCCAAAAGGATCCACTTTAGTGGCCTGTGCTGATTAATTTTATAATAAGTAAATATAGGGTGATCAAAAACTGACATTATAAATATATTTTAAAAAATCGTTAAAAATTAATTTTTTAAAATGGAAACCCCCAATTTTTATATCTCCTTTAACACTTAAAATAAGTGTGACTTTGTATAAAGTTGTCTATTCCAAAAATTTGTAGTTTTTGAGTTATTGACGATTTAACATTTTTTATTCAAATAATGCCAGACGGCTTCTAAGTTTTCTTGTTAGTTGGCCATGACGGGGAGGCCTGACAAGAATAAAACCAATTGGCTACTATAGAAACGCAATATTTATTGTCGTTTGACAATTATCTACTAAAATATTATTTATTTATTATAGTAATTATAATAATTATTAAACTAATAATCATGCTGGGGCGATTAAATTACACACACGAGGATTATTTGAATTTGTTTATTATCTATGGGGAATCTAACAGAGTTTTAACAAGAACATCCAGATATTTGCTGATGGATATCCAGATAAACAGAAACCGTCACCGAACAGCGTTAAACAAATGTTGGATATCCAGATCAAATTCGGGATTCAACAAAGTCAAACATATCTTTCATGTTTTCTGGAATTAAAAGTGGGTGGTTTGATTCTGTACTATTTGCTGAATTCCAAAAAACTCCACCCACCTGTGTCAATCATTAGGTAATGCAACACCTAACGCACGTTTAAAATAAAAGTGGACAGATCTATTGGACGCCTGGAAGAGCACTCTCAGACAATCCAAAAGGAACAATTTTCAAGATTGGCCAGAAAATTGTGTGATTCTGTTTTCATCAAAAACTATTTCCAACACTTAATATTCGGTTTTGGATTTACGGTACCTATCTTGTTTGATGTCCATAGCAATAATTAATTAAGCCTACTATTCCACCTTGTTTATTTTAAAATTTTGATTCATTTTCATTCTTACAAAACTGCCAATGCAAAAAATGACAATTCTGAAAATTTCTCGGGGCTATTTCCAAAAATTTCCACTTATTAATTTCCAAAAATAATCGGGTGAAATTTTGAGTTAAATTTGCACAAGGAAAATGTCCAATGTAATTCTGTTGAGGGTACCCTAGGAGAAGGAAAATTTCCGGAAAATTTTCTAATTACCATGTTAAAGGTTTAAAATGAATGGTGGTCACATAATTCAGTTTAAAAAGCGATAGCGATTCAAGAGAAAATTTTAATATTTTTTTGTTAATAACAGTCCTAATTTTAATGCTTTAAGTTAGTTTTTTAGCTTAGTAAGTATGTAACATATCTAATTTTTATTTTTCTTTTCAGATCCTCCAGAAATTATTACAAAGCCTAGAAATCAGCAAGTTAAAGCCGGCGGAGTAGCGGGATTTTATTGTCAAGCAAAAGGAGATCCCCTACCTCAGATTCAATGGCGGAAAAACCAGAAGAAGGTGTCTGGTAAGTTTTATTATAATTTAAGTATCCCCTCACGTATTAAAAACCTATGTTTTTTAAACGTTTAATTTATGCAGAAGTAAATACAATACTAGTCGGGGAACAAATTTTTAGTTATATACAAATTCTGCTAGTGAAACCTTTTAAACAAAAAAATGATATAAATGTGACACTCTTTACGTGTTACAGAACCAGGAAGAACATATTTTTGTAGAACAATATGAAAAGCAGGCAAATTTAACTATTTTCGTAAATTGATGTTCCTAAACTGCAAAAAACTTAACAAGCATGGAAAAAGACTGCAAGTTTCGGTCTCAGTAAATTATAATTAATACCATTTAATAACACGACACGTGTTTCACAAAACAACAGAGAGAACCTTTGTAAATAATCACACTATCAAATCTAAAAACAATAACTTACAGATAGAATAAAACACACTAAAGTACAACAAATAAAACAACTACTTATACATATTTGATCGACACTAAAATGAAGTTAAGTCTCACGTGAATAAACAAAATAAAATATTAAAAAAGTATTAAAAAAGTTGCATGTCCCTGGGATCGAACCCAGACCGCCAGTGTTTTTTATTCTATTCGTAAGTTATTGTCTTTGAATTTGAGAGTGTGATTATTTACTAATGTTCTCTCTGTTGTTTGTAGGTCTGATGATGCTCGAAAGGGCGAAACAAGTGTCAAGTTAATAAATGTTTTTTATTATTTACTGAGATCGAGACTCAGTTTCTTTTCCCATGCTTTTTATTAAAACTAGGTCTCTTTGAGAAATATGGACAATTAGTTTAGTTTAGGGGAATTTGGTGACTATGATCCGGAAATCCATGTGAGTCATTATGTGACTGATCTCAAGGTCTGCTTTAATAGAAGAAAAAGCAATAAATCCATCAGAAGCAATTAAAAGGTCAAGATCAGTCACAAGTTGAACACAGTTTTTTAAAATTAGCCTCTCAGCTCGATTTTTTTTTAAAGGTGAAAAAATATTTCTTTAAATTTATACATATAGTATAGTACCTGTATTTATTTCAATAATGATTATTAAGTCTTAAAAAAATTAATTTTGAAAATGTAAATGTTATTTAAAAATGTCACATTATCTATATGTTGAGGTAAAATTTTTTCATAAAAAAACATTTATTTCCTCAATAATGATCAGTTGAGGTAAAATTTTTATAAAAAAAAAATTAAGAAGTTTTAAATTCGCAATAATTAAAAAAAAAACGTTAAATTTGCTTTACCCGTAATTTTTCATGAATTTTTCGTTTTATCAAGAATAGTGAAGTGTAAACACATATATACTGTCTTTTCAAATTTTTTTATTGAACGCCATTTTGTTCCACCTTATTGGATTGATAATAATATTTTACCGGCTTTTACTGATGCCACATTTTTGGGCATAATTTACAATAAATTTTATAAGCGATTTTTATACCGATTTTAAATAAATTTTATTATACCCCCATTTTGTTTCTTCATGTTAAATTCGTATCAAAGTTTTACCAGTTAATCTCTATGTATGCGCTTTCTGATGGGCGAGTAAGCCCCCCAGCTTTGAAAATTAGACAAAAAATTAGTATGTTCAAGCAAAAGCCGATAAATCCAAAATTCATGTAAAACTACATAAATCTAAAACTCAAGGAAAAACCGATATATTTTTCGTTTTGAAAAATTACAGTAGATGACACTGACAGCCTCGTTCATCTGGACTGCTGCATACGCGCTCGTTTGTAATACAGAACTTTTTATAGTGTTGACTAAATTATACCTGGTACTGACGAAATATCCGATATCATTCTAGTATTCTACTAAACAATTTTGGTTAATAGGTTCGTCTGTGTATGTTGTTTCGCGAGTTTGCATGTTTGGGAGGTTTGTGCATATGTATACATGAGTGTCTCAATATGTTTAAGGGCAGGAACGTAAAATGACGCCCATCTATGCCTTTAAATCTCACCTACATAGTGTTTTTTAGACTTACATAAACCAAACTCACGCGCTTGCATGAGTGCGTTTTCGTGAGTTTGTGCCTGTACATTTATGCATGTACAACTATAAAAACTAGTTATTTCTCAGTAAGGTCAAGTAAAAACCCCTAAATCCGAATATTTTTTGTTATTAAGAAAAAAAAGGGTATTTTGTGTTAAAAATTTTGGTATTTTCCATCCAGAAGCCTTCAATACCAGTAAAAAACTCTGTAAATTTTCAGTATTTTACCAGTTTCTTTCTACCTATGCCACAATTGACTTTTGGGCATAATTTAAAATAAGCTCAATAAGTAGTTTTTACATTGATATATACCGCAATTTTGTTACGTCATTCATTTGTATGTAGCACTTGATTTTCATGCCAAATTTGAGGTAAATTGAATAATTAGTTTTTTCAGTAATAATTTTTTTAACATTGTTCCGCCATATTGGATTTTTATCAAAACTTATTTTTGGAAAGGATCATTGACAGTCATCTAATGGAGGGAGTTTCTACCAACTCTACCGAATCATGCTAATCAGCATGCATATAGAAGATGGCGGTCAGCTAGAGTCAAATCTCCAACCGGTGCAAAGGATTGACCGAAATCTTTTAGACCGATAAGCTTTTCTTCCTAATTAAAGCATTGGAAAGGATCATTGACAGTGTTTTTGGATGTGGAAGGAACGTTTGATAGAGCATGCTAATCAGTCATCTAGGGGCGATTCGCTCGCAGCCAGGAGCGTTAAAACTAATCTGGTGCGTTGGGTTAGAAGTGCACTGCAAGAGCGCGGCGTCCAAGCGAGTTAGGGCGGGTACCAGATAGACATCGGGGTGCGAGGCGGATGCTCTCAAGGCAGCTGTCTGTCCCCGCACCTGTGGTGTCTAGTCATGGACGGTCTGCTCAACAGACTCGTGGAGGCCGGCTTCTATGCACAAGCTTATGGGGATGATGGATTGATTCTAATCAGGCAAGTACTGGGGCATCATCTGCGAGAGAATGCAGATGGCCTGTAATATATTGGAGGCATGGTGTAATGAGGTAGGTCTCACGGTTAATCCGCGAAAGACTGAGCTGATCCTCTTCACAAGGAGAAGGATTTTAGGAGATTTTCTACCCCCAAGATTGTATGGTCAACAACTGACCTTGGCAAAAGAGGTTAAATATCTGGGGATTACAGTAGATGCAAAGCTGAGCTGGAAGACTCATGTCGATAGGCAGATAAGGAAGTCAATAGCGACCTTCTGGCAGATCCGTAGAGCGGTAGGCACAACATGGGGGCTAAGTCCTAGGGTCATGCACTGGCTATACCAAGCAGTCATAAGACCCAGGATATCATACGGCTCAATAGTATGGTGGCCCTCGGTGGAGAGGAAAACCATTCGTTCCAGTCTTTCAAAAGTTCAGAGACTGGCTAGCCTAGCGATAACCGGAGCAATGAGGACAACGCCGTCAGCAGCATTGGATGTCTTGCTAGGGCTGCCATCATTGTCGACTTTCATTAAGAAAGAGGCTTTGGCAGCGCACTTGCGAATGAGAGACGCAGGAGCTTGCCATACCAAAGGTGAGGTTGTGGGTCATGCAAGGATCTCCCACATTGTGGAAAGAGAGATCCCTTTATCTACCTACAGAGTAGCACGACCCTCAGGCAGACTAAGATGGCATAAGGGTTATAGTATCTCAATCCCCGAAAGACAGGACTGGGAGAGAAACAGGCCGGAGTTCTCCAGAGAGGCAATTGTTTGCTATACGGATGGTTCACGTATGACACAGTTGCAATCCTCTGGTGCTGGAGTTTATATTGAGGCTACACAAACCGGGTCCAGCTTTCCTTTGGGGAAGTTTTCAACGGTGTTTCAGGCTGAGGTATTCTAATGGCAATAACGATGAAGAAAGTCATAGAGGGGGCAGAGAGAGAGATTGTCATATGCTCAGACAGTCGAGCAGCACTTAAGGCGCTCGACTTACCCATGGCGGGATCAGTTTTGGTTCAGGGATGTGGTGACAGGCTAGAGCAGTTGGCGCGACGTAAAAGAGTAAAGTTGGTTTATGTGCCAGGACACTGTGGGATTGAGGGCAACGAGAGAGCAGATGAGTTTGCTAGACTCGGCGCCACCAGCCCGTATGTAGGACCAGAACCAGCTTTAGGCATCACTAGGCAGCAGAAAAGGACAGCACTCGACGAATGGGCACAACATGAACTTCAACGTGAATAAGGGGCCCGATAGCCGAACAGAGTGGTTACTAGCCCGAGACAGGAAAGCTCTAAATTCCATCATAGGAATAGTAACGGGGCACTGTCGATTGAGGAGACACCTCTTTATGTTAGGCATTGAGGAAGATTCTATCTGCACGGAGTGTCAGGAAGAGGAGGAAACTCCGCTTCACTTCCTGTGCAGATGTGAAGCGCAAGCGAGACTGCGACGAGATGTTTTCGGCACTACGGTCTTGCATAGGGACGTAGTTAAGGATCTTGCATGGAAGGATATGCAGACTTACATAGTAAGGACAGGCAGATTCAAAGATGTACACCTGGTGGCGGGTGGTGGTTGAGGGAGGAGCTGGGGTAGACTGAAAGGGCCTTATAGGCCTACCAGTCAGGTCTCTAGACCTCCCCCTAACTACTACTACTACTACTACTACTACTAGGTAGTTTCTAAGCTATACCGCGAATTGACAGACAGACCCACAGTCTGACCGACACAAATGATAAAACAAATTTCTTGGAGCTAAACATTTTATTATGCCGCCATTTTGTTCCGCTATCTTGGATTCGTATCAAAAATTTTACCAGTTGACTCCAACATAAAATAGTACGCCGCACGGATCTGAAGCCCCGGCGAAAGGGGGGGAGGGGGTTTTGTCAAAGCAGGCCGTTTCTATGGACACGTATCTAATCACCACTCAGTCATGCATCGTTTCCATATATACTGGCATTCTTTTCATAGCACCAGATTCGCGCGCCACACTTTACTTGATGTTTGTGGAGAATTTAAGATAAATTGGATACGTTTTTATTTGATAATTACTTTTTTAACACTTCACTGGGCCGCCATTTTGTTTCGCCATATTGGATTTTTACCAAAATATTACCAGATCATTACCATATTTTCCTTAATTTTTGACCAACATTTGAAGTCTCTCGGGTAAGTAGTATTTAAGCTATGCCGCGTACTGACAGACAGACAGACAAACCGACAAACGGACCGAATTGATAAAACAAATTTTTGTGCATCGAGGAACGCTAAAACGTGAAGAGGGTGAATTTTTCACGATTGCAATACTTTCCTTTTACGAGGGCAATCCCTCAATAAACGATGACCTATATTTTTTATACGCCTTGATCACAGAAGGTAATATTTTTAATTTTAATATAATAGCATTTATCAGTGGGAAAAAGAAAACAATTAATAACGCACTGGCCCATATAATATAGCTGTTAAACGTGGTGAAAACCAAGGGGAGAACGTAAACAGGAGCAGTGAAACGATTAAATAGCCATAAACCTTCGCTCCGCCTTATTCATCTGGGAAATTACGGTTGTTTTTCTTTCGTTTAAATTTTCCGCTTTTTCTTTTCGGAAAAGTGCAAACACTGACGTCTCCACGAGACGACGAGGCGACGCCGATGGTCTTCCATCCCCACATAGGAAGAGGGAGGAGGATTAACTGTTCTTCGGGACGGTTTCATTTTCTTGTGTGTCGCAGCCGTTTAAATTTATTCCCGAGATTTGTAGCAGCAACCACTGCTCCTGCAATTTGATATAATACGCCGGGTGTATTGGAACGTACAACGAAATATTTGTTCCATTTTATTTCCTTGCGGAACATTATGCCCGTACTCCGTACTTAATATTACTTGTAAAGTGAGTCATTTGTATCTTTAGGATTATATCGGTCGATACTTAGTGGAAATACGTAATAATGTTATGTAAAAATAATAGTATATATATATATATATATATATATATATATATATATATATATATATATATACAGGGTGTCCGAACTAAAAGTATCCACCCCAAATAACAAGTCGCCAAGACAAAAAAAAATAAAACGCTCGGACCCGTCGATTTTGCTGAGCGGGGGTGAGATTCACCCCCAAAATGTTAAATGGAAAGGGGGTCGAGTGATACCTTATTTTGAAGGGTTTCCGACCCTGGTTACACTGCCAAGTTTAAAGCCTCTGCTGTCATTCCCGAAGAAATGGCAGCTTGTCCAAAAAAAATATTAATAAATTTACTGCAAGAGTTGGCTGCTTTAAATTTAGGGGATGATGTAAGCTAGTGAAAAGATTTTAATAATAATTACTCCGGACGAGAGGAAAATAAAAATAGTAAATGTAAATTAATGGGGAATTTTTGCGTTTAAGAAATGTTTTCTACAAAGCCTAAATTATTTTATGAATTGTTCGAAATGTTCGCCATTTACTTCCATGCAATGATACAGACGAGCCTCGAATTCCTCTCGAACATTTTGAAATGTTTCAGGTGTTAACTGACGGCATTCAGCTACTATTCGCTGTTTTAAATCCTCAAGTGATTCTGGCTGCACCTTAAAAATATTTGTTTTCAAGTGTCCCCAAAGAAAGAAGTCCAACGGCGTCAAATCAGGTGATCGTGCCGTCCATTCGATGGGACCTCTTCTTCCAATCCAGTGATCGGGAAAAGTATTATCGAGAAAATCTCTTACCGGACGAGCGTAGTCAGGAGGTGCTCCATCTTGTTGAAAGAATATCTGATCTTCAGCTAAATCCTGGTCGTTTTCTAGAATCTCAGTAATCTGCGGATCGATGGCATTTTCAAGTAAATTTAAATAACTTTTACCATTTAAATTGCCTTCTATGAAAAAAGGTCCAACAACGTGATTGCCTAGAATTCCCGCCCACACGTTTACTTTTAAAGGATGCTGGCTATGGGTTTCCCTGAATAAATGGGGGTTGCTGTCGCTCCAATACCTGCAGTTGTGACGGTTTACTTCTCCATTTAAGTAAAATGTGGCTTCGTCAGAAAAACAAATATTGTACAATGAAATGGTATGGTTGTTTAATTTTTCAGAAATATTCTCACAAAACTCTACTCTGCGATTAAAGTCATCTTCGTTCATTTCGTGAAGCAATTGATATTTAAAGGGTCGAAACTTTTAGATTCGATTTTAGAATCCGGTGAACACTGCTTCGGGAGACTCCTGATATTGCAGCTGTTTCTCTGATGGAGTTACTTGGGACCATAGCAACATGGCCAAGGACTGCAACCTCAACATTTTCATTTCTTATTGGTCTTACTCTTTCATGCTTTTTATTGACAACTGAGCCGGTTTCGAATAATATATATATATATATATATAATACACTTCTATGAGTCAAAGAATGTTCGGGATGAGATTCATTAAAACTTACAGCTGCAGCTCTCGCACAATTATTGTTTCTAATGTAAAGAACAATAATTTCGATTCTCTCTCGTATCGTAAACGTCATAGGCAATTGTTAGAAACTTTCGTCTTTTAACACTTTCAGACAAAATAAATTTTAAATAAAATGCACAAACTGTAATAAACGAATGAATGCTTGACACTAAATAAACGATAACAATGTGATTTTATTTTGTTTGTTGCTGATGTTTTATGATAACAGTAAGAATGGAATGCTGATTTTTTTTTTAATTTTGTACAGTGACAATTCGACAAGTTAGCTTAAACGTTTTGGCAACGGTCTGTTTCATTGCAAGGGAGTAAATGGCGAACATTTCGAACAATTCATAAAATAATTTAGTCTTTGTAGAAAACATTTCTTAAACGCAAAAATTCCCCATTAATTTCCATTAATTACTATTTTTATTTTCCTCTCGTCCGGAGTAATTATTATTAAAATCTTTTCACTAGCCTGCACCATACCCTAAATTTAAAGCAGCCAACTCTTGCAGTTAATTTATTAATATTTTTTTTTTCGACAAGCTGCCATTTCTTCGGGAATGACAGCAGAGGCTTCAAACTTGGCAGTTGTAACCAGGGTCGGAAACCCTTCAAAATAAGGTATCACTCGACCCCCCTTTCCATTTAACATTTTGGGGGTGAATCTCACGCCCGCTCAGAGGGTGATGCTGCGAAATTGAAAATAGGCGCAAAATGTTTCCCCCTCAAAAGCAAAATCGACGAATCCGAGCGTTTTATTTTTTTTTGTCTTGGCGACTTGTTATTTGGGGTGGATACTTTTAGTTGGGACACTCTGTATATATATATATATATATATATATATATATATATATATATATATATATATATATATATATATATATATATATATATATATATATATATATATATATATATATATATATTAATTTGTCGATTATTGTCCTCCATTCTGTTGGTAGTTTTAGTGATTCGTTCCTTTTATTTAAATCACATTATTCAAATTCTATGGCTTTTCGGGTTATTCTAATCTTATAATGATCTATATTGGCAATCTCTCTACTCAGCCATGTCAAACATGCGGCCCAGTGAGCATTTTTCTGCGGCGCAAATCAGTTTTGAAAACAGCCAGATAATGCGGCCCGCGAACAAGTTGAAAACCGTTTTTGAAAGCGCGCGCCGCTGCAAAAACGATTGGTATAATAAAATGTACAGTTGTACAGGGTGTCCGGATTTGGTAGCAAAAGCAGGGTATCTCGCTTATTTTTAAAAATAGCAAGGTTCTCACGAAGCTGAGCTAATTTTTTGTGAAACTCATGAAGCCGTAAACAAAATTTTCATAGCCTTCTTCGTTTATGAGATATAGGGCGAAAAAGAAAATTTTGCATTTTAGGAACCCCCTCGTTTCTCGGTTATGCTTTAACTTAACGCAAAGAGAAAAATTGCTGCTTATGCAGTTTTTACGCTGGATCCAGTGGCGTAGCCATATTTTTCATTTGAGTTGTTATTTTTTAGATATGACCCAAATTTGTGTTTTTTTAAATGGGACACCCTGTATATTTGTCCAGAAATTGATTTGTCCTTTTAAAAGCTTCTCAAAATATATATAATAGTATGGGTCTATTTTAATAAACAACAACAAAAATCCTAATTTTTATAATTATCATCCCAAATTTTGCAGTAGGCCATGCAAAACAATGCTGCCTTTTATTTAAAGTCGTTAACAATATCTACTTCCTAACAATAAATCAAAATAAATATGTAATTAAATCTATTTATCAAAATATGTATTGATAATTTCGCACCAAAAAAGTACCACCTACCTAGATTAATGTAACACAAGAACAAAACAATAATAAATTATTATGTAACAAGCCTTTCAGCAAAAATCGACTGTCGTATAAGAACTACAGTAACCAAGGAAATCAAAAGAACTGTTCAAACTGATTTCCATTTTGTTCTATGCATGCTTCGCACAATTTTCGTATTCGTTTTAGGGAATTAAGTAAAATAACGGGATGATTTTGTAAATAGCGAAAATTTTCTCTTATTGCATTTCCTAAATCTTGGACATTATCATAGTGGTCTTTGTAAATTCTATTTTCCAGATATCCCCATAGAAAGAAATCTAAAATTGACCAATCTGGGGACCTAGGGGGCTATCTTATAGGTCCATTTATTCCGATCCATTGATTGGTAAAATTATTGTCCAGAAATAATCTCGTCATTCCAGAATTGTGTGCAGGAGCACCGTCCTGTTGAAAATAATTTTCGTTTTTTTGCGCTAGAGGAACATCGTCAAGTAATTCAGGTATAGCTGCCTCTAAAATTTCTATATAGCGATTGGCTGTTCGATTTCCCTCAAATATATAAAATTTTATATGTATCCTAATATGAAGCAGGACACATTTAGACCAAACCTGCCCTGCTGTCTTCTGGGAAATATTTGGTGTTGATTTTCCTGGAACCAGAATCTGCTATAGTGCCTATTGAGTATACCAGAATTACTGAAATGTGCTTCGCCGGACCATATAACCTTCCTTTCAAAATCTCTAACCATATCGCATCTTTCTCGAAACCAATTGCAGAAGACTACCCGACGCTCTGCATCCCCTGGCTGTAAGTGCTGCACGAGCCTAAATTTGTATGGGTGGTATTTGTGCTTTTTTAAAATTTCTTGAACTCTAGTTTTTGGAATCCCTATGCTCTTTTCACTGGCCCTACAGAGTTTGTAGGGTAAGTTTCTGCATTAGCCAAAACCGTAATTTCCTCAGCCTCCCGATTTTCTTTATTATGTGTTTTCGTACGAGGTTTGATAAATGATCCGTGATTAAGTAAATTCTTTTTTATCCGATAAAAAGTGGATATATTAGGTTGCCTCCTTTCTGGATATCTAAATAAAAATTAAGCAATAGTATTTCAACATACCTAAAAATTAACTATTTAACTGTTAAAATACATCTCAGAATTCGCTTCAACATTTTCATTACTTAATATAAAACAAGCTAACGAACATATCGTACTTTTCATAATGTTCGAAAGTTTGGTTTTCTTCCATAATAATACAAATATATTTTTAC
Organism: Kuschelorhynchus macadamiae; assembly: GCA_030620095.1. Taxonomy (NCBI): domain Eukaryota; kingdom Metazoa; phylum Arthropoda; class Insecta; order Coleoptera; family Curculionidae; genus Kuschelorhynchus; species Kuschelorhynchus macadamiae. The sequence continues at coordinate 831,396 of JAUTXW010005349.1, read as the reverse complement.
ACAATAAATAAATACAAAAAGTAGCGCTATATTTTATATACGCGTACAAAATTGGGAAATGTTATTTGCTTCCAAGAAAACAAAAGAAAACAGCATCGTTTTGCATGGCCTACTGCAAAATTTGAGATGATAATTATAAAAATTAGGATTTTTGTTGTTGTTTATTAAAATAGACCCAAACTATTATATATTTTTGAGAAGCTTTTAAAAGGACAAATCAATTTCTGGACAAATATACAGGGTGTCCGTTTTAAAAAAACACAACTTTGCGTCATATCTAAAAAATAACAACTCAAATGAAAAATATGACTACGCCACTGGATCCAGCGTAAAAAACTGCATAAGTAGCAATTTTTCCCTTTGCGTTAAGTTAAAGGATAACCGAGATACGAGGGGGGTCCTAAAATGCAAAATTTTCTATTTCGCCCTGTATCTCAAAAACGAAGAAGGCTATGAAAATTTTGTTTACGGCTTCATGAGTTTCACAAAAAATTAGCTCAGGCTCGTGAAAACCGCAAGGTTCTATCTTTAAAAATAAGCGAGATACCCTGCTTTTGCAACCAAATCCGGACACCCTGTACATAGTGCCATCTATGTTTAGGAGGATGAACTACACATACTCAACCTAAAACCTAAAGCCAAACGTTATCTGACTTGTTCCATGAAATTGTATCGCGCAAAAACACAGATGACGCTATCTGAACATTCTGGAAAGATCTCGAGAAATCACAATCCGTATATAGTCGGTGTTTGATTGAGTTCAGTCGTTTAGTATTTAGTCAGTTATGAGTCAGTTGCGATAGAGTTTCGAGTTGAGTTGCGCAATTATTGTTACAACACTTAACAGTACTTTATTATAATTTATTTCGGATACAGTTTTTAACATGTCTCTTTCAAAACCAAGTGGAAGTAAGAGGAAACTTGTAGACGAGCATCGTATCTTTCAAGAAAAGTGGTAATTAGAGTTTTTCTGCTGTGAAGTGAAAGAAAAAATTATTTGCTGATTTGTAATAGTACAGTCGGTGTCCCAAAATTATATAATATAAAATGTCACCATGATATTCATAAAACTATGTTTGACAAATGTACAAGCATGGTCAGAAACGAAAAGTTAAATAAGGTGAAATCACGGTTAAAAGATCAGCAGCTTATGTTTACACGTCCCAAGCAAGAAAGTGAATCTGTCCTTCAAGCGAGCTACGTACTGTCGAAGCTGATCGCGAAACACTCAAAACCATTTGCTGAAGGAATTTATAAAGGAGTACCTTGTAAAGGCCGCGGAAATTGTAAGTCCCGGGAGCGTGAAGGCATTTCAAAATATATCCTTGTCCCGGAATACTGTCGCTGAAAGAGTTACTGAGTTGGCTGCCAATATAAGTGATCAGATAAAAACCAAATCAGACTCTTTCATTGCATTTTCTATTGCCTGTGATGAAGGTACGGATGTGTGTGAAGAATTACTGGAATTAGTACCATTGCATGATACAACAAACTGGGAAGGATATTTTCGAAGCTGTTTATGGACTTCTGCAAAAGTACAATTTAGATTTGTCAAAACTGTGTTCCGTTGCAACAGACGGAGCTCCTTCAATGACTGGAGTGAAAAATGACTTCGTTAAAATATTACAGACAAAGATCAGAGAAAGTGAGTACACTGGTTTACCATATTATGCAGAGGTGCGATGGCTTTCGTGTTCTATGTTACTCGACCGGTTTTGGAAACTCAAAGAAGAAATACGCGTTTTCATGGAAACAAAAGGAGAAGATGTCAGCTTATTACGCGGGACATCGCGTTTTTTTGCAAAATCTTTCATTTATGGTAGATATCACAAAACACTTGTCGGATTTAAATATGAAATTGCAAGGACCACGTCAAGTTATTACAGATATGCATGATAATGTGAAAGATTTCAAGTGTAAGATAATGTTGTGGGAAAAACAGTTAGCAGAGAATAATCTTTCACATTTTCTGACTTGTAAGGCATATCAGGAAAGCACTAGTGTCCCAATATCATACAAAATATATTTAGAGAAAATGAGAAGCCTTCTGGCAGAATTTGATAAGCGTTTTCAGGATTTTAAGACCCAAGAAAATAATGTTTCTCTATTTACTGTTCTTTTCACTATTGATATTGATAAAGTCCCCCCACACTTCCAAATGGATGTAATTGAGATTCAGTGTCAGACTCATTTAAAACAAAAATTTGATAGTGTTGGTACATTCGAATTTTATAAGTACTTGCCTGTTCAATACCAAGAAATGAGAAAATTTGCCTGTAAAATGCTGTCAATGTTTTGAAGTACCTATAAGTGTGAACAACTATTTTCTTTGATGAAAGGAAACAAATCTCCCGCAAGATAGCGATTGACGGACGCACACTTGGACGCAGTTTTAAAAGTTATTTCCGCCGATAAATTCGCGCCACAAATAGACAACTTAATTAAAGACAAAAGATGTCAAATATTTGGCAAAGGAATTTAATGTTTGTAGTTTTTTGTAATGTCCTTTTTATTAGAAATTTAATAAACATACTATAATAGTACTTTTTCTCAAGATTTTCAGTAGTTTGTCTTCTTTAAGATAAGGTTTTGCGGCCCACCTAGTCGATGGTCTTCATGCTTTTGGCCCACCAGTGACTTTAAATTTGACATGGCTGCTCTACATCCATCGAAATTTATTTTGTCGCCGATTTCCTGATGATGTAGGAATAGAGCTGAGGTTGTTTGTTTTTGATGCTGAAATTATGCTTTTCTACTCTTGGTAATATTCATCTGTTGGGTCGCCCCACGTACACCTTTTCAGAGTCCTGTAACGAAATGATGTATGTTTGTTTTCCAATTTGATTTTGTCTTTTGGGTTTCCAAGTAGTTTACCTATAGTTGTTTGTAGTTTGTGTATTATTTATATATTGCGTTTTCTAAGAATATTTTCGATCCTATCTGTTGTGTCTTTTACATACGGTAAGACTACTTGTTGCCTCCCCGGTTCAGTTTTCAGTTAATCGCACGGATCTAGATATTAGGGTAGGCCACAGCCTGAAATTTGTGCTGCGTGATGATGCGATCTTGCATTTAGATATGTCGGTATGTGTTGGTTTTCTTTTTTTTTCAAATACATGGTGTATAGGAAACCAACACATACCGACAGATATCTTAATGCAACTACAGTTAATATCTTGATCCGGGCGATTAACTAAAATACGGACGACACAAATAGAGAAAGCTATTAAGGCACACAGTTCCCGAACAACAAACAAGAAATATTAGGAACCGAGAAGGCAACAAGTAGTCTTACTAAATGTAAAAAGCACAATAGATAGGATCGGAATGAAGCACAACATACAAATAATAAACATGCCACAAACAACTATAAGTAAACTACTTAGAGACCCAAAAGACAAAATCGAATTGGAAAACCAACATAGAGCATTCCGTGCCAGGACTGTGAAAAGATGTACAGTCCTGTGCATATAAAGGTCGTACATCGATCAAAGGCCTCAGCTCGATTATTTAAAAAGAGCTCAAATAATCATGCATGTCCAGGATCGTAGGCCAAGGCCAAAGGAATATAGCTTATATTATGGATGTAAATAAAAATACCGTGTTAAATATAAAACGCAGATGGTAAACTGAAGGACACGTGGATAAAGAGAAGGTAACCGGAGAACTCACAATAACTACTCACGAAGAAAACATTGCAGTTTTGCAGTATTTGGAAGATAACCCATTCGAAGTAGCAGGAAATGCTATTCAGCAAACACATTTTCCTGCATTAAGATCCACAGCAAGCGGCAGAATAAAAAAATCGCCATTAAAAATCTGCCAAAAAAGTGATCCTATTTCTTTCAGAATGACAGTGGTAAACAAATATCCGTCAAGCTGATCGCGAAATAGAGCCACAAACAGCAAAAATTGGGTTAAGAGATATGATACCCTTAACTGCGACAATAATTTTAAATGACATTGTTTTCCATAAATAATCGGAAGGTGTACTCTCTTTAATAAGGCAACGATCATTTAAAATTATTGAGTGGTGTAGTTTTAATAGTGATTTCTTCAAAAAGAGACAAAACGGATGTCCTTCCTTTTATGATTTCTTAGCTTAACTGTTTCTTTTCTACGACTGCTATGAAAACTGACTAAAAAGGCACGCCAAACAAGATCTGAAAATTACTAATTTCACAAGATGTGTGAAAACTGCTGTGTGAAATTTTTGCACACAGTTTTGCTTAGGTTTGACCTCAATGATGGATGACTAGCACAAATGTCACTAAAGCTTGAATCAAGTAGGTCGTGGTTTTCGATTGCCTGGTTACTTTCATTTTAATTTCAATCTGTCAAAAATATTTTATTTTTTTGCCAAAATCACCTTTTATTGTGTAAAAATTGAGAGTGAAAGTGAATTTGAATATACGCCACCAGAAATAAAGGAAAAAGCTACAAGCGTCTCGCTAAACCTTTTGCCGGAAACTTCCAGATACAAATATGAGACCGCGTACATGAAATTTCAGCAGTGGAAAGCAAGAAGCAATGTAAAGTCATGTTAGGAAAATGTGATGCTAGTATATTTTGAAGAACTATCGAATAAATACAAAGCATCCACATTGTGGTCGATATTCTCTATGCTTAAAGCTACCTTAAAAGTAAAGCGCAATATTAATATTTCCGATTATATGAAACTACAGTCGTTCCTAAAACGAAAATCAGAAAAATATACACCAAAGAAGTCCAAAATTCTAACGGAGGAGGATTTTTCAAAATTTTTAAATTCAGCACCGGATGAGCAATACTTGTTAATAAGAGTAACATACTAAAAGCAAATTTTATGGCTTATATTTTTTTAATCGTAAACATTGCAAAAATGTATTAAATATTATACGTTTAAACTTTCAGGCCGCAGTTGCTATCGGTCTAGCAGGACCTTGTAGACGTGACGAATTGCATAAATTATCAGTCAATGACATCAAAGATTTAAATTCGGCTATGTTGATCAAATTAACAAACACAAAAAATAAAATACCTAGATCATTTACTCTGATTGGAAACTTCTACAATATATGTAAAAAGTTTGCCAATCTCAGACCCAGTAATATATCCGAAAACAGATTTTTCTTGAATTATCAAAATGGAAAATGCACTAGACAAGCTGTAGGCATCAATAAATTTGGACGCATGGCTACAGAAATAGCCAATTTTTTGAAACTGCCCAACCCGAGCGAATATACTCGTTAATGCTGGTGAGGATTTACTAACTCTTAAACGCCATGGGAGATGGCGTTCTAGTGCAGTGGCTGAAGGATACATAGACGATTCAATTGGGAATAAATTAAAAATTGCAAACAAAATTGCAGAATCTGTAGACCAAACTTCGACGTCCTGGTCCTCACATGAATTGCAAGAATCTGAAACTTCCCCGCTGGAGCCGGTTCCTTCATGTTCACGAAACATAACGGAGAACATAACATGTACGAATTCTATCAATAAACAAGATATGCCAGCACACAGTTTCCAAAACTGTACAAATGTAACCATAAATTATAACTTCAAATAGAGCTACTTTACTTTATATTTTGCGCTATTAACGTTAGATAATTTGTTAGATTTTGTTGTGATTAAGTAAACTATGTGATGTACTTAATTGTTTAAATCTAGCCTAATCATGAATTGTACTTTTGTTGTTTTGTTGCCATTTTCGCTTATAATCTCCCTAGTGCTTCAATTATTTCCAGAAATTTTTCGAGTACAGATTTTTCGAAAATTATTCCGAGTCGAACTGAGGGATAATTTTCAAAGGAAAATTGTGTACGGGAAAATATCGGATTATTAATTCAAGCGCGTGGGAGATTGGGTAAGAAAATTTCACACGAATTCAAACTAAAATTTAAATAATAGGTAATAAAAATGTCTACAAAGAATAAAGTTCGGCACGTATTAACTTGTAGTGTCAGTTGTTATTCTCATTTTAATTATGTATTTTCCTTGGATCTTAGTAAAATAAAACATTTCATATCGCTTTAGAAACATGTTGAGTTAATGATCTTGAATGAATTTGTGCTACTAAAGTAATAGGAAATTTCACTTTTATATGAAATTTGATGTAACATGCGAGGTGACGTAATCATATCGTTTCTATCCTTTATCAAATTAAACTTAAAAAATATATATATTCCTTGGATTTTAGTAAAATAAAACATTCTTTATCGGATTACAAAAATGTTGAATTAGTGATCTTGAATAAATTTGTGTTAATAAATTAATAGGACATTTTATTTTCATATGAAATTTGCACGTCTTCTCTTATCCTTTATCAAATTAATATTAGAAATGTATTAAGCTTAGGTGGCAATTTACGGTGTTATTTCTCTATTTCTTCGACACTTTCGCAAAATTTACAAAAGCCGTACTTATTAATTTTTTCCATTTTAAATATAAGAAATTGTGTAAACCTTCTGCAACAATTATTGGTTTGACAGCTTGCTTATGGGAAATATTTGCTGCCATAGCCTTCTAAGATTTGTGAATAGAATTTCGGTTCAAGCTCATATTATTCGTCATTTCATTTTGACATAAGCGTGTGAAAAGTTTTCACACGGTGTATGAAAAAATTTCTCACAGTCTTGTCAAAGTTGAAAGAATAAAAATAATCAAAACTGTATTTTTATTTTTATTTTCTGCAGTCGTAGAAAAAGTATCGTGTGCAACACGTTTGAAAATGACTCTTTGTACACTCGTGTGACTTGTAGCACTCCCCTGCGGCTCGTGCACAAACCTCACACTCGTGTGCAAAGAGTCAGTTTCTAAACTTGTTGTACAATATACTATTGTAGTATGTTTGGCTTTTTTAAAACTTGTAATTTATTATTCAGCCACTTCCACCTATGATCGATTAATTTCAAATTTCTATACCGTGACAGTACAATTTTATTATTTCGTATGTGTGTAGCGAAAGAGTGCCAACTAGCGGTGAAGTTGCTACCTGTGCGACAAGTGATTATAGTGAGTTGAGTATTGTGTGTTTTGATACGCACAAGACGGATATTGTACTGTGGCGTGCAGTCGCGCAAGTTTAGTTTTGTCGTGGACATTTAACTCGTTTTTTCTATCTTAACATAAAAAATTACTTCTACTTTGTGTAAAAAACGAAAAAGTAGTGATCAAAAGTGCATATTTTAAGACACTGGACTGAGTTGTACTTGTTCGTTAGTCTTAATAAAAACCATCTGTTTGGTGTGTCCAGAATCCCTTTTAGCCTTGAAAGAATACAACTTAAAAAGACATTACGATACAAAGCATGCCACACAGTTTGAGATATTCAAAGGACAATTACGGCAAGATAAAGCGAGAGCTCTTAAAAGTCAGCCTCAACGACAGCATGATAGTTTTCAAAAGCGGAACATTGAAGATGAAGCAAACGTGAATGTTAGCTACATTATATCCGAAAAAATAGCTTTGGAATCAAAACGTTTTACTGATGGTGAATTTATCAAAGAATATATGGAGGCCGCCGTCTCAAAAACAAATTTTTTCTAAATATAGTTTGTCTGGTGTCACTGTTGCCAGAAGAATCGAAGAGTTAGCGGCAGACATTGAAACTTCACTAAAAAAACGTGCATCGAAGTTCGTATACTATTCTGTTGCCCTCGACGAAAGCACAGATTTAACCGATACCTCTCGATTAGCTATATTTATTCGGGGCATTGATAATAATTTTGAAATCACTGAAGAGATGGCTGCCCTTTTTCCGATTAAAGGAACTACAAAAGTTTGTGACAGTACTTAAACGATTTAATTTAGAATTGACAAACCTTTCTCTAGTTGTAACAGACGGTGCACCATTCATGGTGGGAAAAAATGAAGGACTTGTGGGTTTAATGAAGATCTTCCGTTGATGCATTGCCATTGCATCCTTTATCAACAAAATCTTTGTGCAAAATCCACAAATATTGATGAGGTGATAAAACCACAGGGAATTCCAAATTTTTTTACACGAAATTAATGCCTAGTATGATGATGTGACATATTTTTCTTATATTCGTTGGCTCAGCACAGTAAAAATGCTAAAATGCGTTTTTGAACTTAAGAAATCGCCTCCTTCATGAAAACCAAAGAGAAACCAGTTCCTCAATTTAGTGACCCCGACTGGCTGCGCGACTTTAGATCACGCTGCACCTCAATGACTTGAACACCAAACTGCAAGGAAAAGAAAATCTCATCAACAACCTAAAGTGCGGGACACGAAAGAAAACCGGGCGGTCCTTAAAATAAAGGTTCATAGTCTTAAGCAAGTCGAAAAGTAAAATTTGTGTACGCAAATAAATTTTATGTTAATTTATTTGTTGTAATAGTTTGCCGCTTCACCTATAAAGTGCGTCAGCTAAGCGGTACGGAAAATTAATCGAGGATTTAGTAAATTTCGCACTGGTCCACTTGTAATTGGATGTGCCTAGAGTCTCCATGCACTTGCCGCTAGAAGGTTCTAGCTATTTCCAGGGGCGCCTATACATTTCGAACATTTGTTTTCATTTCTATATAAATGCGTTGCGTTGAATTTGAATTATTATTTCGAAGTAACGATGGCAAGCACTTGAATTCCAATTCAAAATCGAACAGAACGCGCTGCATTTTACGCTGTTGTTTCGGAAAGTAGTGTAAGAAAAATTCAAAGAGAACATAATGATCGCTCATGTTCTACTTCACCTTTAAAATCTTCTGGTAAAAAAAGACCCCGATTATCACACAAAGATAAAATTGACGATGGTAGTTTTTAAGTAATTCGACGAACAATAGAGTATTTTTATATAAACTTGAAGAAGGTTGCGACCTGCAAACCCCTACTTCGTGCTGTAAAAAACAAAATAGATTTTCCGTACGGGTATAAAACCTTAAATCGGCTTTTACGATCAAATGGTTTTGTTTGGCGCCAGTGCCAAAATAAGCGAAAATTGCTCATTGAGAGACCAAATATTTTTCACTGGCGGGTGAAATATCTATCAACTGAAAATTGGAAAGATAAATACTGGGAAGTAGATGGCAAAATTGAAACGGTTATTGATGATTTAGTTATCATACTGGGATCTTCAAGTAGTGACGACGAAACCTCATCATTTTCAGAGGATTTAGAAGGAATTGAATTTCATATATTTTGTTAAATTATTCATAAAGTAGCTATCAGTAAACTGCTTCAAAATAATTAATTTTCTGTTTAATACCGGGTGTCAAAAAATATCTAATATTGCAATTAATATTCGAAAAACTACAGAACTCATATTTTTCCAAAATTAACCAATGTAGTTATTGTAGGGGAGCCAACACTGATTCCAGTGAACAAGATTTATTAAAATTTTAACTTATGCAGTTCGACTTTGGGCTATTCGGGTATGCCAAAAGTGACCGTTTGTCTCCGTCTGTCATATTACTTTGTACAGGGGGTCATTCTGAAGTACTATACAGGGCGTTTCCTAATTGCTTGCTAATGTTAAGGGGGGATGATTCTTGGACCTTTTTAGGAAAAAAGTGTAATATGAACCTAAAAGTCGAAACTTTGCATAACAGGGTTTTAAAAAAACATTTTTTTTTTAAATCCTAATTCTGATGCTATTATAGATAAATAACTGTGTGAAATTTGATACACGTCTTTTATGCATAAAAGGGCATTTTTTATTAACAATCAATTTTTGAAATTTCTACCAGTGGCGTGCATATGTAATTAACCTGGGTAAATCAGTATGCTCCTTAATGCATAGAAGACGTGTATCAAATGGCATGCAGTTATCTACAATAGCATCAGAATTGGGATGAAAAAAAAAGTTTTCTTATTAAACTTTACCATCCTGTATCTCAAAAGTTAAAACTTTTAGGACATAAAAACACCCCCTTTAATATCAGCACGCAACTGGGAAACGCCCTGTATAGTACTTCACAATGACGGCCCCTGTATAAAGTAATATGACAAATGGAGACAGACGGCCACTTTTGGCATACCAGAATAGCCCAAAGTCAAACTGCATAAATTAAAATTTAAAAAAAATATATTTATATATAAAATTCGAAAGATCTCTGTTTTTGCAACAGAAAAGAGATATAGATATAAGTGCGGTACACGAAAGAAAACAGACAAATATAGATACATTTTTTTAATTATCTGAAGTGCGTATAGTCAAAAAGGAGTGTCATATTATTTAAAGACTGACGGGACACCACTGGTTTAAAGAGATTTCTTGGCCGACCTTCCTAAACCGATTGACTCCGTCCGGTTTTCTTTCGTGTCCCGTTCTTTACTTGACACTGCTAAAGCATTTGAGTTGTTTAATCTGGATTTATGGAAAATCAGTTGTTAAAAAAAGAGTTTACGCACATTCCTAAACTGAAGAGTTGCGAATGTACAGATGTGGATAAATTTGTCGCAGCACTAGATTTACTTAAAAAAGAGTTCCAATCAAGGTTTTCTGACTTCAGAGATAATGAAAATTATATCAATCTCTTTGCCTGACCATTCAGTGTATCCGTTGAAGACATGCCAGAAAATTGTCAGATGCAGTTTATCGATTTTTAGTGTCATTCGGAACTGAAAGACAAGTTCGACATGGATCTTCTTGATTTGTATTCAAAATATGTCGATCAAAACCCGTTTCTTGAAATCCGAAAACTTGCCCAGAAGATGATGGGTCTGTTTGGGAGCACATATGTGTGTCAGCAGCTGTTTTCTCGTATGAAGAATGTGAAGTCACATCTGGAAGAAAGTTTGTGGGTTGCAACTATAAAAATTAAACCAAATATCGACACTTGTCAAAAATCGTATTGATTGATTGAACTTTTCAACCAATAAAGAATATTATACTTTGAAATTATATTTTTTTTATTTTATTGATATGGTGGTAAAATAACGTGGACTATTGTGGCCCTTCGGACGATGTGAAATCCAGTTTGGCCCTTGCCCTTTTGCTATCCGTATTTTTAAATCAGTTGACTCTTGATTGTTAGTATGATATGATTATTTATATTTTTACTCTACAATGTATGATGTTTAGTTTGCACCTTATTTTTATTTAGGATCCCAAACCCGATATCAGGTGAAAGAGTTTTCGGATGGTGGCGCCCTCTTAAGAATAGATCCAGTAAAGGCAGGCCGAGATGACGCGACATACGAATGCGTAGCCGAGAATGGTGTCGGAGATGCTGTTAGCGCTGAGGCCACGCTCCAAGTTTTTGAAGGTAAGTACTTTTTACTAACCTATTATTTTTTTATAAAATTTCGATTTCTCACCCATATCAACATTTCGACATAAGAGATTAACTGCAGTAATATTTTATGTGTATTTTTTGCAAAAAATACAAGTTTTTGTTTTTTTGGAACATGGAAATGGAGCTTTAGAGAATTTATTTAGAGATTCATTTAGAGAATTTTATTTAGAGAATACGTGAAACAATTTTTGGAGTTTTTCCGAAATAAAAATTGGCCCACGTTATATTTTGTTGAGTATTTCCTGAGTAAATATGGTAAACATAACTGGGAACTATATTTTATTTTAACTAATGTATTGATAAGTATTATAGCGCTTAGCCGTGCTAGATTTACTTATTTGTCATTTTAATTCACCATTTTTAATACTCCAAATTAATAGTATTAACGAATCGAACTATAAATGGGTCATATGAAACATTCTATATTTTTCATGCCTAACAAATTCAAAGTCAACTCGATTTTATTTGGGAACATGAATACACTTTTATCGTTTTGTATGAAATGCACAGAAGTGAAAATGGCACAAGTCCATTTTTCGCGAAAAAATACTTCTAGCTGGTTTTAATTTTTTTTTGTGTTCTCGTGCAACATGGCGTGAATGGTTGAATTTTTTTATATTTGAATTTTATTTTCAATTATTTTTGTAAACACGGCAATCTGGTAAGCTTTCCCTATCAGGGATGCCATGCTCTGATGTGGGACATTTTGGAATCGAAACGTTTTCATTAGTTTTATTCTTTAAATTTTAAAGTGTTCGGTTAAAATATGGTTCCTATGTTGTTGATAGTTGTTAGGAGAAAGGTTGCTGACATGCTATATGATATCTGTAGTCTCTGGGTTACCTGTGAACTCAGAGAAATAAGTATTAGTATTGGTATTCATGATATACAGATTTATCAAATTAATTTCCCTCAAAGGTTTCATGCACTTGTATCTGATGAAGGTGAGAAAAATCAACGAAAACGTCGTTTTTCACGGCGTCCTGGGTAGAGCTATATATCCCTGTAGTATTATTGTTGGTTGCATAATTTGACATATGGTCATTAAATTAGATTAAATCTTGTAACTCTAAGATACCACTGTTAACGTTGGTACTTTGGTTGAAAGTATTATATGCTAATAGACACAAGCGAGCTTTGTCCAAATGACTTATAGCTAGAATTATTTTAATTTAGTTGAACTGTCGTTAAAAATTTGTAGCTGAGACAGCAACGTCGGCTGAACAGCACGTTAGGCAAATCTTTAGGGTTATTATCATCATGTTAAGCCTCCCAACTAGCCCTACAGAATCGAGTAGGGAGATCTCCCTACGGGAGTAATTATCAATTAGACTGTTATGTTTCTTAGGAAGTTTCTCACTCTCATTATGGTTACCACTATTACTATTCTTATAAATATAGACATCACAATTATCTATAGTGTTAACATGCTTAGTGTTAATCTTTGGTATGGAGTTGTTAGAATGGGGGTTACTTAGTAAGGTTAATCCCGAAGGACTAGCCGAGGTCCATATACCCTAGAAATTGGGCACCCGCTTCAAGAAGATTGAGAATCCTAAGGACTCTCTACTTAGTAATTTATCATTTTTAAAACCAAATTTCGCAACTGTGAAACAGGTTCTGTGAGTCTGTGACCAAAATACTTTACAATCGGTAACAGAGATGCTGATTCAAGCTTGCACTGAGGATATTAGACGATCAATTAGAAAATATAGGTAACTACTATATTCCACGAATTGAAACTAATAAGGAGTTACCGATGGGAAGTGTAGTTCTTCCATTTATACATGGAACCAGATAAAATTGCAAGGTTAATTCGTACATACATACAACCTTCAACACACACAAGACAATTGAACAATGTTTGCGATCGCCGAAGGACATTATTCCTTTTCAAACTGAAGGAGTATATGCAATTCATTGTCCCTGTGGCGACGTATATATTATCGGAGGAACTGGACGATCCATATCGACTAGGCTTAAGGAACATGAACGATGTATTAGAAAGAAAATAAACAATTTATAATCTCCTGTATCTGAACACCAACATTCTTCTGGATATGACATGCCATAAATTTAACAGAAACCAGAGTTCTTGGATCAGCGTCGGGATTCTATAAATGAAAAATTAGAGAATCTATTGAAATTTTTAACCATCCTAACAATCTTATTAGAGATTCGAGCTTTAGTCTTCATCATACGTGAAAACCAATCATAAACCGCATCACAGTTCGCTGAACATAGGTCGACTATAAATATAAATATTTTGCTTGTCAAGAAGGATTAGTCTAGAAAATTGTGAAACTGTGATAGAAAAACTAGTGACCGAAATGCTTGAAGAATTTGTTATGTCAGAAGCTTGCTCAAGATATTTAGCTTTAGCTGGTGATGATGATAACATGAATGCTCAAGATTCAAGTCAGAAATATGCTGAATTTTGTAACAAAATAGCGCAAGTGTGTAAAAAAACTTTTTAGAAAACAAAAACACAAAACAATTTTTTGCTGATATTGACAGTTTAGAAATACAATATAATGTTTATGTTATAATAAGTTTAGATAAAACAAAGTACATATAGCTAATATTATCTTTTATTTATTCATAAACAAATTATGAAATAAATATATCACGTTTGAAAGTGCACACATACATAAAGTGCGGGAAAACATAGTTTTACACAAGCGGAAAAGTAAAATTTGTGTACGCAAATAAATTTTATGTTATTTTATTTGTTGTAATAGTTTGCTGCTTCACCTATAAAGTGCGCCAACTAAGCGGTACGGAAATGTAATCGAGGATTTAGTAAATTTCGCACTGGTCCACTTATAATTGGGATGTGCCTAGAGTCTCCCTGCACTTGCCGCTAGAAGGTTCTAGCTATTTCCAGTGGCGCCTATACATTTCGAGCATTTGTTTTCATTTCCATATAAATGCGTTGTGTTGAATTTGAATTTTTATTTCGAAGTAACGATGGCGAGCAAAAGAGGAAAAACAATTCGAAGCGGCGCACGTGAAGTTATTGCGAGCGTTATAGAGGCCTGTACTAGAGAGGCTGAAGATAATAGTTTGACTATTCCAATTCAAAATCGAACAGAACGCGCTGCATTTTACACTGGTGTTTCCAAAATAAACGAAAATTACTCATTGACAGATCAAATATTTTTCACTGGCGGGTGAATCTATGAAATATAAGCAAGAAGAACACAATATTGTGTATCTAGATGAAACCTGGGTAGATAATGATATGACAGTGAACAAATGCTGGCAAAGTGAGGTGTGGTTCAGGGAATCCGCTCTAGTAGTCGCTTCATGCTGGTTCAGAAGCCGGATTTGTTCCACTCTGCTTTAGTTTTTCGCTCGGGACTAACAACTGGGGACTATCATGGACAGATGAATAGAGATAATTTTGACAAGTGGTTGCTCGAGAAGCTTCTACCTAACATTCCTCCCAAATCAGTCGTGGTAATGGATAATGCGTCTTATCATTCTCACGTAGAAGATCAAGCGCCAACTAAATACTCTACAAAAGCTTATATGATATTGTGGTTTAAATCGAACAATCTTGTATGTGATCCAACATGGAGAAAATATCAATTATGTGAAGTAATATTAGCCCACAAGCCTAGAGAAAAAGAGTATAAAGTCTTTTACATAACCCCGGTCATACACCTTTAAGACTGCCTCCATACATGTGCAACCTCAACCCTATTGAACTTGCATGGGCAGGAGTAAAGAAATATATGCGAGAGCGCAACACTGGTGAATTTTCAATTAAAGATTTAAATAAAATAACATTAGAAACGATTGACTCAATATCGGCTGAAAATTGGAAATCGTATGTTAAACATGTTCGTTCTATTGAAGATAAATACTGGGAAGTAGATGGCAAAATTGATGATTTAGTTATCACACTGGGATCTGCAAGTAGTGACGACGAAACCTCATCATTTTCAGAGGAAGACAACGATTTAGAAGGAATCGAACCATTAGAATTCACAGCCGTTAACCTCAAAAATGGCTTAGTTTTTTTTCATATATTTTGTAAAATTGTTCATAAAGTAGATGTCAATAAACTGCTTCAAAATAATTAATATTCTGTTCAATACCGTTCAAAATATCTAATATTGCAATTAATATTTTAGAAAATACAGAACTCATATTTTTCCAAAATTAACACATCAATGTAGTTATAGTAGGGGAGCCAGCACTGATTAAAGTGAACAAGATTTATCAAAATTTTAACTTATGCAGTTCGGCTTTGGGCTATTCGGGTATGCCAAAAGTGACCGTTTGTCTCCGTCTGTCATATTACTTTGTACAGGGGGCGTCATTGTAAAGTACTATACAGGGCGTTTCCTAATTGCGTGCTAATGTTAAAGGGGGGTGATTCTTGGACGTTTTTAAGAAAAAAATTTAATATGAACCTGAAAGTCTTATGATGCTCTTATAGATAAATAACTGTGTGAAATTTGATACCCGTCTTTTATGCATGAAAGGGCATTTTTTATACATACCTGTGGCGGGCATATGTAATTAACCTCCTCCTTAATAATTCGTATGCTCCTTAATGCATAGAAGACGTGTATCAAATTTCATGCAGTTATCTACAATATCATCAGAATTGGGATGAAAAAAAAAATGTTTTCTTTTTAAACTTTACCATCCCGTATCTCAAAAGTTAAGATTTTTAGGACATAAAAACACCCCCTTTAACATCAGCACGCAATTAGGAAACGTCCTGTACAGTACTTCACAATGACGGCCCCTGTATAAAGTAATATGACAAACGGAGACAGACGGCAACTTTTGGCATACCCGAGTAGCCCAAAGTCGAACTCCATAAATTAAAATTTTGATAAATCTCGTTCACTGGATCCGATGCTGGCTGCCCTTGTAAAATCTGGACTTGTAAATCGTGTATCACTATACTGGGTGGTCTAATAATAGTGGACGTAGGCAGTAGGTAAATCGATCAAGAAAAATCAAAATTAAACCATTTTAAAATTCGAAAGTTCGCCGTTTTTGTAACACAAAAGAGATATAAAAGTGCGGCACACGAAAGAAAACAGACAAATATAGATAAAGGTTCATTAAGCATAGTTACATTTTTTAATTATCCGAAGTGCGTATAGTCAAAAACGACGGGACACCACTTGTTTAAAGAGATTTCTTGGCCGACTTTCCTAAACCGATTGACTCCGCCCAGTTTTCTTTCGTTTCCCGCACTATAATGATTTAACAACTGGTTTTTTTGAATAATTTCTTATACATTCAGCATTTTCTTTCCCCTTAACGTAAACAAATTCAGTATCCTCGGTTCTTTGATTATATTACAAAATTGATGAACTGGGGTATGTCCAGAATTCCAGTATATACAATGATAATTTTTCATTAACCAAATAACTTGCTAATGTTGCTCAGGCGAAAGAAAGTTTAAAGGAAAAAAGTTGTTTAAAAATATAGTGGGTACTCAATAATAATAATAATAATTTTATTTCACCAATAGAACAGATGTATATAATATGCAATCAGCAATTGGAGAAAACGTCACAAAGAGTAAATCTAGTATACCTACTTATAAAAGTACATCGTCATAAAAGTTACAGGTTAGTACATAAATAATCACTAAAAACGGAACAATACAAATACTACATTAGACGCGTGCATTATAACATTTTCAAATTTATGTATAATTATTTAGTTTATAGTAACAGTGAGGCAATTACTAAATTTGGCTAGTTATATAGTTACTGATTTTTACACGGTGTTCTAACACCATCCTGTCGTATAACTCTACGAGTTGGATTTTTCCAAATTTACATATCATACACTTTATAAAAGAAAGTTAATAAAATCTTTATTAATAGGGTGTTACTATTGAAAGTGACATAGTTTGAATCTATAATCAGTTTTAGTTCATAAGATACCGGCCTTCTTTATTAATGAAAATAACAATTTTTTCATTTACAATAAAATATTCTGTTTTTTTGGTTTCTTCTTTCAGTCCATTTCACTCACATGAATTATGATAAACATATTTACTCTCTTCTTTCTTGTAAATATCAATTTAAGACTTTGAGAACACTCGAACTATTAGAAAGTTTCAGTTGACATAACTTTTTGTTTTCATCTCTCCAAGCTGCCTTTCTTTATGTTTGCTTGGTATGGAATGTTAAACAGACATTTTGCTTATGGTTTTTCATTATTTTAAGCCCATTAGTAATCTGAAACAAAATTGAACATTATAACTTTGCAGTTAAATATAACCTTTAAAATATCAAGACTTTTATGTAAATTACATTTTACATACCTCAATATGTTTTATTCATAATTCATTGGATTACATTTTGTAAAGTATTTTCAACTTCTCTAAATTAAGACAAAAGAAATTTGTTTTTGCTTTGTTTATAAATATTCGGAATTTGCCTGCCTTTCTCTTCTGTCACTATGGTTTCATTAGTTTCTTAATTTTCGGCATCCAGCCAGCTTTGACAGTGTCTGATTTTTCATTTAAGTCATAATTTTGGTTCTGCTCAGGAGCAATTCGCCAGCTGTATTCGGGGACACCGAATGTTATCGGGTTCTTACTCCCTTCTACTAGTGGCGCCAGCAGTGAACTCCACTGTAAATATTATTTTATTTTATGGCATTAGGTTGGCATAAGTCTGAAGTGAGGAAGAATGATGGAGGGGAATGTCAAACTTCTTTGAATTTTCTGGAACTGATTTTCTCGTCCCTTTCTATTGGCTCTCCTTAGAGGTGCAACATGTGTCCGGCTTTATAAAAGTGCCTTAATGGACCAATTTTTTAAGTACTGAGAGTATGCCATAAATAATTATTTTAAAGTGCAGTGCTGTTGATAGTCTAAGGCCTATTTATGGACATCATCTGGCCATAAATTTTGGTCCCATTTTGTTTGGTTCCACATTTGATCAACCACGTGGTAAGTCGATTTTCAAATTAGTTTCCTACTGTGAGCTAATTCGCAATTATCTTTTATAAACAGAATGGCGTCCTGAATTTTGTTTTTGGCTGTCGATCCTCGAAAAGCCTTTCTAGATGTCTGGAAATTCCCTTTATTGGTGACCGTTGACGTCGAAGGAGCCCTCTAGATGACTAGAGGTAAGGCAATGTCTTTGAATAGTTGTGTTGTAAATAACTTGTTTTTGCACATTCCATGTCGATTTTATTTTAAGACAAACAATTGTTTGTAGGGTTTCAGGTTAAGAATTCAAGTTTATGGTGTAATTTTTGGGGTACATAAACCAAGAGTTCTACAATGGTTTTGGAGTTCCTTCCTGTAAGAGTACAAGGAATTAATTCTTAATTTTTATATTTATGAATTTTATATAAGGTAGCAGAAAGGAAGTAAGTAACCTATTTTTTGTAAAACAGCCTTGGCGAAACACTTTATATTTTTATAACTTTTTTCCTTGCGGCAGTGTAAGAGAAAATTCATGAATTTTTGATTCCCTGTGCGCTATTTAATTTAATTTTCATATTTACATATTTGCGACATGACATTTCGCCAGATGTTCATAGGTTGATGATATAATGGTAATAACGTTCTATCACATTTCATATATTTGATATATTTTATATATTTTACATTTTTTTGATTTATTTTTTTTATATCTTCATGTTAATTGAATTTTTGAATGTAAGCTTCACATGTCAAAAATTATTTTATAAAACAACTTTCTAAAAAAAAAAACAAAAGATCAAGGTGATCATTAAAATTTGACAGTCTGCACTTTATATAGTGTTTTATTGAAAAGCCCTCCAAATCTTTATTTTGTCTGCATTTAAATATCGATATAGATTTCTTCCTAATTGAGTCGCAGTCAATTAGGTGGCGCCCATTTTAATTTCGAAAGGTGTACCCGAGAACCTGCAACCTACAGCTCTCCGAAAAGATGACTGGCTGCCGTTCGCATGTATTGGTAAGTTCATAGGGACTTTACGCCATAGCATTTTTAAAAACAACTAAAAAAAAACTAAACTAAAAACTAATTTAAGAACTCTTGCACGGTATAAAAATTACCCTCCACTAGATATTTTTTTAATTTACATTTGAAGGATTTAAGATTATCAGCATCTTTATTATCATTATTTAATTTATTAAAAAACCTACATGCACCTAAATGTAAATTAGGTAGAAGTAATGTTTTATATCTAGTACTGTAACCATGAGAAGCGCGATTGCTTTGAAGTTTTTTAATATTCTGATATGCAAAAACGGATACTTTAAATATGTAAATTCCAGCCAAGGTCAATATTTTTAATTATTTCTGTACATGAAAGACCACACAAAATTCGTATAGCATATTTTTGAAGCAAAAAGACTCTTGTCACGTCCGAGCTTGAGCCCCAATTTATGATGCCATAGGACAGGTGAGAGTGGATATTAGAATAATATACCGACATCATGGCATTTTGACTACAGTAATTTGACAATGATTTCAAACCATAACAATTTTTTCTTAACCGTATGCATAGACTTTCTATATGATTTCCCCATCTTAGGTTTTCATCAATTTCCAAGCCCAACATTACCGAGGACTGGGAAGGTGTAATAAGACCAAGGTCAGATCCATGAAGTAAAAAATTGTCATTTTTTTGTTTTTTGCTTGAAAATACGACGAAGTTTGTTTTACTTTGATTTGTAACCAAACCATTTTTTTGGACCACAACATAATACCATCATAAACCAAATCTGCTGTTCTTTTGAGAGATAGTGCACTCTTTTCCACGATCACAATGTTTGTATTATCTGCATATGATATGATAGAAATACCAGTGGACATATTCGTTAAGTAGGAAGTGAGATCATTAGAATAAATAAGATATAATAGTGGACCAAGGACTGAACCCTGGGGAACACCCTGATTTACTGGCAATGAGTCGCTTCCCATCCCATTCACCACAACACATTGTTGACGTCCACCCAAATAAGACTCCATGAGCTTCCATGCCTGTCCTCTAATGCCATATCGATGCAACTTTATTAATAATAGTTCATGGCTAACCATATCAAATGCTCGGGAGAAATCCACAAATAAACCCAATACATCAAGATGTTTATCAATTGCATCGACAACTGTCGATTGGAAATCACAAAGGGCACTTTCTGTACTGCGTGATTCCATAAAACCATGTTGAGAAACGCTAATAATATTATTTTTATTAAAAAAATGAAATAATTGATGTTTCAAATTCAACTCAAGAATTTTAGAAATGCTTGTTAATAGACTTATGCCTCTATAATTTGAATAATCATTAGAATCCCCCTTTTTACAAAGTGGAATGACAGTTGCAAACTTCAATTGCTCAGAAAATATTGCATACTGCGCTGAGAGATTTATCAAGTACGTTAAAACATCACACAAAGCAAAACCACACTTTTTCAACAAATTTTTGGATATGCCATCATGTCCTGTAGCATTTGAGTTCTTAAGGTTTACAATAAATGATAAAACATCTTGTTTACAAATGGGAGAAAGAAAAAATGTATTTACACAAGGCGGTACGCAGTTATTAAGAAATGTCCTGTCGATATTATTATTACTAAGACGTACATTAGTAAATTGATAATTAAAATTACTTGCAACTAGATTATCCGGAACTATTTCGCCGTTTTCAATTATTTTCAGTGCCGTATAAAAATTGTTTTTATTTTGTAACGTTTTTTATAATTTGCCACATTGCCTTTGATTTATTGCTTGAGTTTTGAATCATTTTATCATTTTGTTGTGTAAAAAAGAGTTTAAGTTTTTCTCTATAAATACTGTTAATATGTTTGCTAATATACTTGTACCTTATATCTTTTTTTGGTAGGTCAGTGAACAAAGTAATCTTATCTTTTAGGCGAACTAGCTCCGGCGATAGAACTACCTTTTTTTGGTTATTTTGAGTGCTGTTATTTATTTTAATTAATGGAAATGACAATTCATAATAATAAAATAATTGCCTGGCAAAGACTTCAAAAGCAAGATTGCTGCTGCGAGAAGTGATCTGACAAGCCCAGATTAACAACAGATGCTGAAAACTGTGTGTTTGAACTTATTAAAAAATTATCAATGCATGTGCTTGAATTTGTAGCTACTCTCGTGGGTTCCCTAGTAGTATGTATAAGATTAAAAGTAGCTAATAAATCTAGAAAAATCGACAGTTGTGTACTATGCTCTAAAAAGTTTAAATTAAAATCGCCCCCAATAACAAGGGTAGTAAGTGGATTAAATTGATTTTCGAGTAGCGAATTAAAACATGTTAAAAAAACCTTAAAATCTCTTTTAGGTGGCCTATATACAACAATTAATTTTAATTTTAAAATGCTTATAATTACAGAAACACATTCAAACACGCCTTAAACACAAAAGTCAGCAACATCACACACTGTAGCACTATATGTGAAACAATTATTTTTAAAAATAGCTACACCTCCATTCTTTATAGATGCACGGGAGAAAGACGAACATAGGTTATAATTACGTAAAACTATTTGGTTCAATTGCTCATCACTCTACCAGTGCTCAGTGAGCAACAGAAAGTCACAATTCACATTCTGTATACCTGCAATAAGTGGGAGTATCTTGTTAGATAAACATTGAATGTTTTGATGACAGAGAATAACAGAATTTGATGCTTTTTGCTTAGGCCCTTTATTATTTAAAAGCATTTGTTTAATAAACGTATAACTCAAAGTTCCTGTAGTCCCCACTGGGACAGACGGGGATATAAAAAATTACTATCGGAGGATGGTTTATCTTTTTCTATGACATTTTTAATTAATCAGTTCTACTTTACTACATTCGCTCGAGTTACAAAGATTTATCCTATTTATACTATTATTTAAATTACAGGCCGGCAAATTCTGTCTTGTAACTGATTTTAAAACAATGTTTAGATTATTCGTTTTGGTATCAACGTAATTAGCCAATATTTCGCACATTTTAAATTTAGTAAAACGATACATTCTATTATACTTAAGATTATATATGATTCTTATAGACCTGTTAAATCTCAACCTATTACTAATACAAATATTAAACAATTGTAGAAAATTATTGTAGATACTATAATGTATTTTTACGTCACATTTTATAGACACGATTAGGTTTGTATATTTTCCAACTGCTAAAATTGATTCCATTATCCTTGTATTTATATGGTACGCACAGTTTAGATCTAATAATAAGATAACACAGTTATTTTGATCAAAACTAGAGCACAACTTGTAAGCAGAATGAGCCAAATCACTTAGGTTTGCTCCATGTTTAACCCACCCTTCGATTATACATTCTTCCTCGGTTAGCTGATGTTTTCTCAGTATATGAGCACAGCCCAATGCCGAACGGTCGCCTATTACCAGCACTCTGCGTTTTCTTATGTTAACTGTGTGACTTACCAGAGAATTAGATGATGATACATTCGCTATTTCAGATTGGTCGAAGATATTAGCCGTAACATTTTCTTTGAAACTGAAGTTCTTACCAGCCGTCAGAAAATATTGTTGCGTCATTTAAAACACAAAATCTTTAACTTTTGTAGTTTTCCAAAAAAATAAATGGCGAAAGTTCATATTAAAATACAAAAAAAACTTCCTTTGCATTATGCAATATGTGCTTGTGTTTGATACCTCTAAAATTAAGCGGACATCTAATTACTACCAATGTAGAGCTGAAAGTATCGTCTGCACAAAATTGAAAAAAGAAAACGAAAATTTTAACTACAAAATGTACAATCGTGGTTGTTAAAAGGAGTAAAGAAGTGCAGCCCTAACCGAAATTGTATCCGTTATTAGCGAACTTTCAAAACCTAATTTTCAGCGTAACAAGGGAATTCCATTATAATGCAACAAACTTTGTTTTTTAAAAGGAACGCTATGTCCATTAAATTAAAACTCTAGGAAAGAATATGAACTCATTAATTTTATTAGGAATATAAAAGTTCAGCGGGCGTCGTAAATGAGTTTTTAAGATTTTCCCTGTTTTTTAACCTTAGACCTCTGGAAACGTAATTGGATATTTAAAAGCGAAAAGAGGGAATATTATTTCAGTAATAATGACGTTTTTATAAATTATGGACCCAAGTGAATGCCTGAATGGGGGAAAACTTTTTATTTTTTCTTTTGAAATGTATTGTCTTTACCCTCTGTTACGATAGGTTCCGTTTTTCACACTATTAAACTGTCAGTTAACACTTGATGTGTGACAAAACTTGATTTTAGTTTTTAACGGGCTTCAAAGAGGTTATCATATTGTTCCTATGTGTTTTTATGTATGTACAGGAGCTATTTTTTTGTGAAACTCATGAAGCCGTAAACAAAATTTTCATAGCCTTCTTCGTTTATGAGATACAGGGCGAAATAGAAAATTTTGCATTTTGGGACCCCCCTCGTATCTCGGTTATCCTTTAACTTAACGCAAAGGGAAAAATTGCTGCTTATGCAGTTTTTACGCTGGATCCAGTGGCGTAGTCATATTTTTCATTTGAGGTGTTATTTTTTAGATATGACCCAAAGTTATGTTTTTTTTAATGAGACACCCTGTATATTTGTTTAGAAATTGATTTGTCCTTTTAAAATCTTCTCAAAAATATATAATAGTATGGGTCTATTTTAATAAACAACAACAAAAATCCTAATTTTTATAATTACCATCCCAAATTTTGCAGTAGGCCAAAACGATGCTGCCTTTTATTTAAAGTCGTTAATAATATCTACATCCTAACAATAAATCAAAATAAATGTGTAATTAAATCTATTTATCAAAATATGTATTGATAATTTCGCACCAAAAAAGTACCACCTACCTAGATTTATGTAACACAAGAACAAAACAGTAATAAATTATTATGTAACAAGCCTTTCAGCAAAAATCAACTGTCGTATAAGAACTACAGTAACCAAGGAAATCAAAAGAACTGTTTAAACTGATTTCCATTTTGTTCTATGCATGCTTCGCACAATTTTCGTATTCGTTTTAGGGAATTAAGCAAAATAACGGGATGATTTTGTAAATAGCGAAAATTTTCTCTTATTGCATTTCCTAAATCTTGGACATTATCATAGTGGTCTTTGTAAATTCTATTTTCCAGATATCCCCATAGAAAGAAATCTAAAATCGACAAATCTGGATACCTAGGGGGCCATCTTATAGGTCCATTTGTTCCGATCCATTGATTGGTAAAATTATTGTCCAGAAATAATCTCGTCATTCCAGAATTGTGTGCAGGAGCACCATCCTGTTGAAAATAAATTTCGTTAATTGGCGCTAGAGGAACATCGTCGAGTAATTCAGGTATAGCTGCCTCTAAAATTTCTATATAGCGATTGGCTGTTAGATTTCCCTCAAATATATAAAATTTTATATGTGTTCCTAATATGAAGCAGGACACATTTAGACCAAACCTGCCCTACTGTCTTCTGGGAAATATTTGGGACTAGAATCTACTATTGTGCCTATTGAGTATACCAGAATTACTGAAATGTCTGACCATATAACCGTCCTTTCAAAATCTCTAACCATATCGCATCTTTCTCGAAACCAATTGCAGAAGACTAGCCGACGCTCTGAATCCCCTGGCTGTAAGTGCTGCACGAGCCTAAATTTGTATGGGTGGTATTTATGCTTTTTGCTTTTTTAGAATTTCTTGAACTCTAGTTTTTGGAATCCCTATGCTCTTTTCACTGGCCCTACAAGAGTTTGTAGGGTAAGCTTCTGCATTAGCCAAAACCGTAATTTCCTCAGCCTCCCGATTTTCTTTATTATATGTTTTCGTACGAGGTTTGATAAATGAACCGTGATTAAGTAAATTCTTTTTTATCCGATAAAATTGGATATATTAGGTTGCCTCCTTTCTGGATATCTAAATAAAAATTAAGCGGTAGTATTTCAACATACCTAAAAATTAACTATTTACCTGTTAAAATACATCTCAGAAGCCGCTTCAACATTTTTATTACTTAATATAATTTCATAATGTTCGAAAGTTTGGTTTTCTTCCATAATAATACAAATATATTTTTACACAATAAATAAATACAAAAAACTAGCGCTATATTTTATATACGCGTACAAAATTGGGAAATGTTATTTGCTTCCAAGAAAACAAATGAAAACGGCATCGTTTTGCATGGCCTACTGCAAAATTTGGGATGATAATTATAAAAATTTGGATTTTTGTTGTTGTTTATTAAAATAGACTCATACTATTATATATTTTTGAGAAGCTTTTAAAAGGACAAATCAATTTCTGGACAAATATACAGGGTGTCCCATTTTAAAAAACACAACTTTGGGTCATATCTAAAAAATAACAACTCAAATGAAAAATATGACTACTCCACTGGATCCAGTGTAAAAAACTGCATAAGAGGCAATTTTTCCCTTTGCATTAAGTTGAAGGATAACCGAGATACGAGGGGGGTCCCAAAATGCAAAGTTGTCTATTTCGCCCTGTATCTCATAAACGAAGAAGGCTATGAAAAGTTTGTTTACGGCTTCATGAGTTTCACAAAAAATTAGCTCAGGTGTGTGAAAACAGCAAGGTTCTATCTTTAAAAATAAGCGAGATACCCTGCTTTTGCAACCAAATCCGGACACCCTGTACTGGATGTCCTATTTTGGGTTCTTTTGCGGGGTATCTCCGTTATTTTTATAGATAGAAAGTTGCGGTTTTCGCGACAGTTTCGTAAAACTAAAAATGCTGGTAACAAAATTATCATAGCCCTTTGAGTTTTTAAGATACAGGGCTAAATTGAAATTGTTGCGTTTTCAGGCACCGCTCGTATCTCACCTATCAGATAACTTATCGTGAAAACTGTTTCTTATATAACTTTTCCCGTATAACTCAATTTCGCCTTCGGAATTAGTATACAGAGCAAGCTCAAAAAGTTATCGGACCCTACTTTAATTTTTTAAATGGAACACCCTGTACATTTATAGACTATAAAATTCGTCCGTTATTTACCTTTTCAAATATATATAATAGTATACACTTTTTCTTAGAAATAGTAGGCTATGGCTATTATTTATGACAACAAACAAAAATAAATGTCAAAATGTGTCTCATCGGTTTTTGAATCGACTTTTGGTTTATAAAGCAGTTTATAAACGCTCTTTTGGTATTTCTATTTAATTAATCATTATCAATTTCTTCTAATAGTGGCAGCGTATGAAAATTATGAAAAATATGATAGGGTAAATCGAGGAGAGATGAACCAGTAGGACAGATGGACCACTTGCGATTTCTCGCATACTGTGGCAACAACGCTCTTCTCGCCGGTGTAGAATCATGCAACAGCGTCAGTTGTTAATTGGTAGTGTGGTTACTTGCGTATTTGTGTCGTTTGTTATAAGTTTTCAAAGAATTTAGTTTTGAATGGTCATCGAAATTTTGCATAGTGATTTTCTTTGAACAGTTATTTCACTTGAGGTAAGTTTTAGATAAAATTTTAGGCGTGGCATAGACAGATATGTATTTCAGCTTGCACATAATCTCGAGAACATAAAGTTCACTTGTTTAGTCGATGTAGAATTTACTGGTCCATCAATCCTCCATTTTTAGGAGAGACGGACCATCAAAGTATAGGAGAGACGGATCAATGGACTTTTGTTTTAGGATAATGCCCAATCAGTACATCCGCAAGCAGAATGTGACCGAGAGGGGTTGTTGGTCCGCAGAGGATTTATCCTCTGCTGTTAATGCAGTAGTGTTTGGCCAAATGGGTATAAACGAAGCAGCGAACTCATTCGGCATTCCAAAAACAACGTATGAACGCCGACTTGCAGCTAGCCATTCCGATGAAACGGATTGTTTGGGCACTAGCAGCGTCCTCGGTAGAGAAGTAGAAATGAAGCTCGCTAACCACATCAAAAAATTGCACCGACTAGACAGGAAGTACGAACAATGGCTTATAATTTAGGCGAACGTCTTGGAGTTCAACCTTCATTTAATCGGGAAAATGGTGAGTCTCGATAGTTAAAGACTTTGTAATAAAATATTTTTAGGTAAAGCTGGTAACGTATGGTTGCTCCAGTGTTTAAGACGAAATCCAGACATTGCAGTTCGTCAAGCGGAAAATACTTCAATAGGACGAGCATTGGGAATGTCTAAAACCGTTGTAGATAACTATTTTAAACAACTTGATAGATTACTTTCTGAGAACAGAACAGGGAACGAAAAGGGGATGTTTTACGATATGTAGAAGCAACGACTTCGTCCTCATGTGACAAAATTGAGAAGGAAATTGGAAAAAGGAAAAACTGACGGTCAGAGGATCTTGAAGAAATATAAGTATCATCCATACAAATTTAATATAGTGCAATATTTGCATCCTGGCGATGCCGAGCGCCGAGCACTGTTTTGCCAGTGTTATTTGCAACAAATCGATACTAACGATTTATTTGGCAGACTTGTTGTCTGGTCAGATGAATTCTTTTTTTCAAGTGGGGGAATTTTTAATCGTCACAATGCCAGGGACAGGCATGGTAAAAATCAGCATTTAATGTTTGAAAGGGCACAACGAGGCGCTTTGGAGTTGGGGTGTCATGTTTTGTTTTGGGCATGCATATAGTTTATAAGATTTTTGAAGGAGTTCTTACAGCACGTAGATACTTAGAAATCCTTGGGGAACTTTCCTCAACGATGGATACCTATCCATCCTTGGTACCTACCAACGGACCTGTTAGATGGCCTCCGCGATCTCCAGATCTGTCAATTTTAATTTTTTTTTATATGGCTGTATACAAAATGAGGTATATAAAACTTCGGGAGGCAATTCATTTAGCCTTTCGAAATTTGCGAATGAGATCAATGGGTCTTTATAACGCTATTCAAAGAATTACAAAAATCTGCTAATTTTGCATTAGAGAGGATGGTCGTCAATTTAAATATTACCTTTAAAAATGTGTTTTTTCTTTTTTTTTTAATAATGTATTTTTTTTTGTTTTATATTGTTACGTTTTACTATAAAACTGTTGCTACAAACTAACTGTTTTTAAAAAACTCTATAGGTATTTTTATATAAATATGCAAGGTGCCACACTCTTTCTCTGTTTGATAGCAGAGAGTATGTATTTGTTTTAAGATAGTATAAATCTACACTAAGTGGTTGATTGAAAGAGAGGCAGTAAAGTTAGTGTGCAAATCACCGACTGCTCAGGGTTCGTTTTCTATTTATAAGGGCGCCAACAGTTCTATACCAGTTGACTGTTAACCGCTCTAGATGTTATGAGTACCACTCCTCAAGACCACTAAGATAAAATTAATTAAAGTTAATAGTAAAAAAAAACCTATTCAACAAATAACATTTATTAACAAGTTCAGTGCTCCCCAAAATATTTCCAGAAATATGTATCTCCTATAGGATATTTTATATAACATATAAAAGAAATTGGCCTTAATTGAAGTTTTTTTTTTTAAATGACAATTGACTGTGTAATGATCCTATGTTAATCAGTTTTCATATCTCATATGCTGAGAAAAAATCTAAAGTATATTCAAATAAAGGTCACTATCCAAATATTAGATCAACTGTGTAAAATGTTTTATGAAAATAGCTAAAGAATCACAAAACAACAAACTAAATGTTCAATAAAACCTGAAAATTAAGTAATACGGATGAAAAAAGAAATTCTCAATCAGCTAATGACAGGTAAAAGTAATAGACTCCAAAATCTATAAATGTTTATAAATCTTTAAGTTTTAATTTACCGAACAATTTGATCTAACTGTAAAAATTTTACAAAGGATGCAAAATAATCAAGCAATTAATTAACTTCATTAATTCAAATACAATTAACAATAATAGAATAAAAGAAAAGAGTATTATGTGAATCTAAGAGCAAGCAAATAACAAGAAAAATTATATAACTAAGTATCAAATCCAATCACCAATATTACCTAACAAACTGACACCATTGTTTTATATCAAAATACCTTTCTAAAGCAAGTAAATACAATAAATCATAAATATCATCACATATTCCAGTAGTGTTACCTGTCTATAACACTTCTTATATACCTTGTAGAAACTAACTAGATCTTATAAGTTAAAATTTCAAGATGTGATCACACTTTACAACAACACTGTATCTTAAAGTATATTATACTATCAAATGTTGACAAAAACCTATAGATTATTGTGTTCTAAACTTATAATGTGATATTTGAGTATAGCATGAGTTATAAAGTAAAAATAATCTTATTGACAACACCAATAATCATGCTTTATGCACACCAGCAGTAGTTAGAACTTTATATCAAAAAGTATATTCTACACTCAAAAGAAATAGAAAAAGTCATAAAGTTGATCAGCAATAAACAATAAAGTCAATTCAGCACAAGGGATGTTAAAATAAAGATACTTATCTAAGTGTCTATCAGCATCGGTGACTTAAATCAGCAGTCTATGATGTAAGTGTCATCGAAGACATTTCCAACAGGAAAACTGGGTACGTACACACTTAAGTACTAGGTAACAGACTTCTGCTCCACTTAAAATGGCACATCCAGGTTCAAACCCTGGTTAGGAGAAGAGGAACAAGAAGTAGAAGAGGAGGGATAAGAAGAAAAAACCCTAGAATAGTACAAACGTCTAAGATTTACACCCCCAAATAAAAATATATAGGTCTGTTTAGCAACTCATCACCCAGTATATCAAATAAAGAAAATAATTCCAAACAAAAATGTATCAATATTTCCCAGCTTGACATTTAAACCAATTTACCCAAATTACAAAAAATCTTAAGTCATTCTTTTATAGAAATTCAAAATATTACTACAACCCGTTAACATTATATACAAAATATAAGCAACATATCTATTAATTAATACTAATATAGGTACATTACAGCCCTTATAGTGTTAATACTAATATAGGTACATTACAGCCCTTATAGTGAATAGTAACAAGAATCCACCCTTAAAATCTCCTAATTATAACATACAGCTGTAATAGTTGTATTAAAACACACTTATTAAAGGAAACAAATTCTCCCCAATGTATTTACTATTCTTTACTTTATGCAAACTTAAATAACAATTGGCTTATGGAGGTTACAAATAGACCTTTTTGTATTGCAGAAATAAACTTAATAATTATAACAAACGTAAGGTATATATACATTCAACACATATCTTAAGAACATGAAAAGTACTATTGAATACATTGTTTGCTACACAAATCAAAGGGCAATCAAGAGTGTCCCCATAGCTCTTAATTTCAGTAAGTAAAATAACTCTTGTATTTACTTTTTAATAAGAGAACTCAGTAACAAAAAAAATAACACTTTTTTTATATATAAATAAAAAGACCTTAGTGATAGCCGAGAAACTATATCCAAGCTAGAGGTTAGAACATAACCTATAAAAAATAATATGGTAAAATACAACAAAATATGTCCAGGGAAAATATATCACATTTTAGTGAATATAAAATTGGGTTATCTTACCTTATTTGATGGTAAAGTGTTTCTTATTAGTAATTTCGTAAAGTTTGTCCCATCAAAAAAATATGGTAGGTGGTCAAGTGCAGTTAAATCGTCACAAGAGAGTAATAAAAGGTTCTTCAACCAAAAACATTAAGGTACAACGTAATTAAATACACATAGGAGCCTTTTTAACTAAGTTGCCGACGTAAATCCCAAAAGATGGCCTGGATTAAAACAGGATCAATTCGCCGACAAACTTTCACACTTAACCTTCTTCTTCCAGAGAGACAAGAAGCTTAATCTACTTCACCACCAGGTCAAGGCCGCAGTAGGGGAATGACAATCCGTCAGTGGTGCCACTTTACTAAAATCAAACTGACCAAATCTGGACAATAGATCAGCCAATCCCTGAGCTGGATCACAGGAAAGAAAAAATATTTAAAGGCGAAGGAAGTAAAATTACTAATAGAACAAAACTAAGGCGCCATCTACACGAAGACTAGTGAATTGCCTCAATATGAAGCGGAAGATTTTGCTAAGCAGAGACCGCGAGCACCTTACTACATCGATAGGAGACTTACAGTACCGGATTTACGGATTTTTATGCATTAAAATGTAGTGACGAAATTAAAATGTTACAGCATATTTTTAGATTTTTAAATGCATAAATATCCTAAGCCTACTCATGGAGTTTTATTAGTCTGTACATTTCTGAAACACACTATAATTAATTGACTAAATTTGTGAAAGCTTCAAGTTTGTATGCTTAGAAAATATGTATTATGCGTAATTGCCATACACTGGGTTTTTACCACGTTATCCTCTATAATATACTTTAGAATAATAAGACAAGAAGACCGCAAATGATACAGTTTAAGACTAATGCGGCCAACTGGCGCGCCACCAAAACTGTCTATAAAATAAGCATGCCGCGCGAAATTTCGATAAAATATTTTTCGGCCATCATCATGAATAACGTAGATTTAAGGTAACAACTGTCTTAAATGATCCCCCGAAGATCGTTATTAAACCCCTCCGAGCGTTGTTTTATGATTTATAACCGAAATTATGACCGTCAGTAACGTTCGCTTTTACTCTAAAATTTTCAAATGGATCTTACAAGAAAGCGCTCTTTCAGAGCGAGGGAAATGTTTTTACGCCATAAAAAAGAAATTGGAGATTGTAAGGCAAACTTTCCGGAAGCCCTTTCCTCCTAATGATCGAATCAGCGTCTCTTAAACTAAAGATATTCGCGTTAAAATTTTAAAACCGTTTAGAATTCTACTAAGAATCTACCTTGGGATGGAGGTCATTAATAATACTGCAGTGTGGACGCTCCAAGGAAATTTCAATAAATGGAATTTAAAAATTATCTAGGAATACTCGAAATTGACGTTAGATTAATTGCATTTTCATTTCGTAGTAATTGGACCGTAAACTTAAATTTTTATTTACCTAAGAAAATTTAAATAAAGAAAGTAAGAAATATACCTGCTGCTAACTTTATTTGGAAGGACCAGGCCACTCATGTGGATTGATTACTTCGGATTAGATTTGATCACAAATTAGAACTTTAAAATACGTCAAATGTGATTTTTAAAATGTGATTTTTAAAATTCCTAAGCTTCATTTACCTTTAGCGACTTTCAAAAATAGTCACAAATAAAGATAACAATATATTTTTAAATTATTATTTTATTAAACAATTATCTTTAGTCGGTTATATCGTTTATATTGTGGGGAGTTCGAATTTATGCACAGACGAAACAACGTATTTGGTTTAACACGTTTATTAAAATTAACACATACTAAAAATAAACTATGTACAAGTGATATGTATAATAGCAGAAATATATAATTTCTGCAGGTGCAAAACGGCCTAAAAGAAGAATTGTTTTCGATTATGTCACAGGGTACCCTGTAGGTAATTTAAAAAGAGCGCATTTTTATCGATTTTTAGTATCTACTCTCCGCATGATGGTGCTAGTGCATGCTTTTTAAATTACCTACGGGTTTGCAGCCGGAAATCACCGGAGCCCCGATAGGTGGTGCTAAATGTTACATTTAACTTGTAGTACTGTTTCATTATGATAGACGTTTCGTTTTCGATTTTGTCATATCGAGCAATCTGTTATTTCAGATCTCCCTGGGTACAAGCCTGCCTGATGAGGGTAGAGGCCCAGAAATCATGATCGCAGGAGGGTACCCTGTGACATAATCGAAAACAATTCTTCATTTAGGCCGTTTTGCACCTGCAGAAATTATATATTTCTGCTATTATACATATATCTTTTCCGGCTAAGAACTTTTGATAAAGATGTGTGAGAGCGCATTTTTATCGATTTTTAGTATGTACAAGTGAAATATTTATATAAAAAGATTACGGAATTCAAAATTCGAGGGCATCTCGTTTCATTGTCGTTTTAATCGAGCGAGCGATGTGCACCCGAAGACGTTAATCCCGTCACCAGTTTGGTTCTTTCTCTGCCTGGCTGACCTGAAGAGTCGAAGTTTAGGTAAGTGCGGAACACGAAAGAAAACCGAGCGGTCCTTAAAATAAAGACTTATAGTCTTAAGCAAGCGGTTATTTTATTTGTTGTAATAGTTTGCAGCTTCACCTATAAAGTGCGCCAGCTAAGCGGTACGGAAAATTAATCCAGGATTTAGTAAATTTCGCACTGGTCCACTTGTTATTGGGATGTGCCTAGAGTCTCCATGCACTTGCCGCTAGAAGGTTCTAGCTATTTCCAGTGGCGCCTGTACATATCAAGCATCTGTTTTCATTTCTATATAAATGCTTTGCGTTGAATTTGAATTATTATTTCGAAGTAACGATGGCGAGCAAAAGGAGAAATACAAATAAGTTATTGCGAGCGTTATAGAGGCCTGTACTAGAGAAGCTGAAAATAATAGTTTGACTATTCCAATTCAAAATCGAACAGAACGCGCTGCATTTTACACTGGTGTTTCGTAAAGTAGTGTAAGAAAAATTCAAAGAGAACATAATGATCGCTCATGTTCTACTTCACCTTTAAAATCTCTTGGTAAAAGAAGACCCCGATTATCATACAAAGATAAAATTGACGATGGTGATTTTCAAGTAATTCGACGAACAATAGAGGATTTTTATATAAACTTGAAGAAGGTTCCGACCTGCAAACCCCTACTTCGTGCTGCAAATGCCAAAATAAACGAAAATTGCTCATTGAGAGACCAAAGATTTTTCACTGGCGGGTGAAATACCTATCAACTGTAAGGCAATATAGGCAAGAAGAATGTAATATTGTGTATCTAGACGAAACCTGGGTAGATAATGAAGTGTTACAGGTGTTGTTCAGGGAATCCGCTCTAGTAGTCGCTTTATTATAGTTCATGCTGGTTCAGAAGCCGGATTTGTTCCAGGGGCTGCTTTAGTTTTTCGCTCGGGACTAAGAACTGGAGATTATCATGGACAGATGAATAGAGATAATTTTGAAAAATGGTTGCTCGAGAAGCTTCTACCCAACATTCGTCCCAAATCAGTCGTAGTAAGGGATAATGCGTCTTATCATTGTCACGTAGAAGATAAAGTGCCAACTAAACACTCTACAAAAGCTCATATGATATCGTGGCTTAAATCGAACAATCTTGTATGTGATCCAACATGGAGAAAATATCAATTATATGAAGTAATATCAGCCAACAAGCCTAGAGAAAAAAGTATAAAATTGACGGTCTTTTACGTAACCTCGGTCATACACCTTTAAGGCTGTCATACATGTGCGACCTCAACCCTATTGAACTTGCATGGGCAGGTGTAAAAAAATATATTCGAGAGCACAAAACCGGTGAACTTTCAATTAAAGATTTAAATAAAATAACATTAGAAGCGAGTGACTCAATATCAGCTGAAAATTGAAAATCGTATGTTAAACATGTTCGTTCTATTGAATACTGGGAAGTAGATGGTAAAATTGAAACGGTTATTGATGATTTAGTTATCACACTGGGATCTTCATTAGAATCACAGCCGTCAACCTCAAAAATGGCATAGTTTTTTTTTTCATATATTTTGTAAAATTGTTCATAAAGTAGCTGTCAATAAACTGCTTCAAAATAATTAATTTTCTATTCAATACCGGGTGTTAACAAATATCTAATATTGCAATTAATATTTGAAAAACTACGGAACTCATATTTTACCAAAATTAACACATCAATGTAGTTATAGTAGAGAAGCCAGCACTGATTCCAGTGAACAAGATTTATCAAAATTTTAACTTATGCAGTTCGACTTTGGGCTGTTCGGGTATGCCAAAAGTGACCGTGTGTCTCCGTCTGTCATATTACTTTGTACAGGGGGCGTCATTGTGAAGTACTATACAGGGCGTTTCCTAATTGCGTGCTAATGTTAAAGGGGGGTGATTCTTAGACTTTTTAAGAAAAAAGTTTAATATGAACCTAAAAGTCTTAACTTTGGAGATGCAGGGTTTTAAAAAAACATTTTTTTAAAATCCTAATTCTGATCAAATCAAGTCAAATTCATTAAGAAAATCTCTAGTAAATGAAAAATCGAAAAGTAACGCCATTCCGCTATTTTCATTATTTGTATATGCTTGCTATATGAGAACTCCGACACTATCCTAAATATTTCTTGAAAATTTCAACAAAATGCAAACCATCCTGGAGTAATTAATGACATACATAAAATAATGGGTCTTACAGCTTACTCAATTAAAATTTAGTACCTATGCTTTACCAAATAGTATATTTATGTTGTTTATTAACCCTTCAAAAAAAGTGGTTTGAGAAATTTTAGAGGAATATTTGAGACTTTTCACAAATATATAAATTAGCAAAAAACTGTATTCCGTTTATCATCAGTATCTTCGACTTTATAGATAGATTGAAGTTATAAAAATTTAATTTAATACAAACAAATATAAGAACGCTATTAGACAGTGATTTTACCTTTCAACCTTCGAAAACAAACTTCTGGTTTTAAATCGTCCCTTTTTCTGCAAATAAAGCAAGTTCGCACCATTTTCTTAAAGTTTTTTAAGCAGATTCTAGAACTAGAACAATTACAACGCCGCATATCAAATACGTCGAAATAATGAATGACTACGACCGTCTTCGGCGTATTCCGGATGATCCCGAAAGAAATCTGCAGTAAACTCGAAAAAGGTAGAATTCCGACGTTGCCGATTAGTCTGGGCTTTATTTCTTGAAATAAGGAATTATAATTACAGAAGATTTAAATTACATTTAAAACAGATTCGGTTTGAGTTATTTATATTAAGCTATTTAATTATCAGTTTTAAAATATTCTATATGGAAATTTATACTGGGGATTTCTAGAATTCCTTGTTTATTTAGGTAATAGTACAAAGGATGATATCCGTTATAATCTGGCCGCAGTAACGGTTTGGCAAACCAGGGTTAATGTTGGATTCTTCGAAAATGTAAACAACTGAGTCTATGTTATTTCCATGTCATTGGCTTATATGCATATAAAAGTTAATGTCTGCAGTCTGCTAGGGCAGCTCATCATTCGCAGGAAACATGTACTCTTGCCAAAGATCCACAGAACCATTTTTATCAGAAAATCATATTGTTTAACGCATGTAGATTTTATAATATTCTTGAGAAAGGTATTAGGGACTCACCTACTGTCAGTACATTTAAAAACAAACTTAAAAAAATAATATTGGAGAAGAACTGCTATATTTTTCATGACTTTATTACTGTATAGACATGTAGTCTCTTAAACAATTAATTGGTGTGCCCACGTTTTGTGTGTCAAAGGAGATGACTTGAGGGGGCTAAATAAATATTAAGGAGAACTGAGCCTACTCTTGCGCTGCTTTGACTTGCGTGGAACTGCATCTGTTGACCTTTTCCTCAGTTTTTGTGTTATATTACATGTATATTACTTTTTAACTGAAGAAATAACATTTTTGTTATTAATATCATTTTCTACTCCGAAGAAAAAGATTTTTCGTTTCTATCCTAAACTTGTGTTAGGATGTTATTTCACCGCAATAGCCTCAAATTGCTTCTTCTCGGCTGACTTACAACTGTTTAGCCTAGTATCGCTAAACAATGGAGTCTGGTCGATCTTCATCAGGGAAACATACAAAAAACTTTAATTGAGATACAAGTTACGGTCTACATCACACAGTGTTTAGATCTCGTGATGTAAAGATCCCTGAAAATGCCTCGGGCAATCGGAGGCGAAACGTCGGATAGTGATTCCAATTTGACACGGTCTAATCCCAAGAACCATGATTTCTTAATTGACCAAGGCCGTGAGAGTTTCTCTTTTAATTTTGACCTGGTCATACATTTCTTTTGTTATTTTTAGCCTTGAGGAAAACTAAATACATAGACGAAACGTAGGCTACGAAGAAAAGGATTTTTTTATATCCATCCTAAACTTGCTACTTCAACGCTTCTTGAATTTAAAAGGATGTTATGCTACAAATTACACATAGTTACTGCAGAATAAAAAGTTAAAATGTAAAAGCAAAAGCATATAACATACAACTAAATGTTCGGGAGCAATTATAATTAATCAATTAAAACACAAAATTACACCGCAACAGCCTCAAATTGCATCTTCCCGGCTGACTTGCAACTGTTTAGCCATAGTACCCCGAAACAATGGAGTTCGGTCGGTCTTCATCGGCCCTATTAGAACTGCAACATAATTCCCTGTCGACCGCCGATGCTAATGCTCTAACATGCTCATAAATCATAACCTATTCATGTACCGACCGACAGCGTATGGCGTTCATTTAATTAAACTTTAATACAGATTGAGGAGCATATTTTTGTAATAAACCCGCCATATTGGGAGTGAATTAATATGTGTGCCATGTAGAATGTGAATCGGTGTTATCCATCAGTTATGCTGTCCAAAGCGACATGGATCTTTTGTCTTCGGAATTTTTATATTTAACATAAGTTTTAAACAAACTTTTAACTTAATCTTATCGAATACAAAATTATTCTTTTTTTTCTTTTAAATTATTTGTGATCCAGAATAGTTTATACTATTGTAATACTGAGATCTACACTAATAACGTTACCATCTCCCAGTTTGACAAATAAATTAAAATTATCATTTGTATAAATAAGACTATTAAAAGTATACAGGGTGTTAGGGGTTTGACTACAAATATTTTACCATCGGTAAATTCGAAACGGTTTTCGAGATATTAAATTTTAAAATGTTAAGAAGGTTTCAACTAATTCCAAGCAGGGTGTGCGGTGAAATTTTAAGAAAGGGAACAATTTTTAGAAACTTACCTATTTGTAATGTAATTCGATTCTTCGATCATTTTTTGCAAATTCGTCAATGACGTCATCATAAAAACGTCGATGCTCCGACATATTTTGGAGAAGTTTATTTTCAATGGACAACAGCGATGTATGCGGAAGTCTCTCCTGCCCCGTTGAATTTCTCACGAAATTTCTTACACGTTTAAGTGTTGAAAAATTGCGTTCTACTGATGAACTTGTGGCAGGTATTGGCCATACTAATTCACACAATTTCGACAATTCGGTGTAGGCATCTTCCAGCTCCTTGTCTTTTAAAAATTGCATTAGTTCCTTAGCGTTGTTTTTTCCCCTAATATCATCAGTTTCGTAAATCACTTTTAGTTCAGATCGCAGTAACACTCGGTCGAAGAACTGGCCATAATGAAGAAGAAGAGATTTAAACGCTCTTCTGGAAAAGTTTTTCCTTTAAATGCATCAAAATTGCAGAGCTCGAGGAATTTAAAATCATTTAATCCGTTAAATCTATTGTTTATATGTTGCTGAGTTTATTATTTCATAAAATAGGCGTCTGTATGATCCATCTCCGACCTTGTCTGTTCGAAGCTGTTGGCTTGTGGCTCTACATTTAACGTCATCGTTTTCTCCCAAAATAGGTCAAAGTCATCTCTTTTTTAGCTTAACATGGATTTAAAATCATGCACTATTTTTAGGCAAAAAGCAATATCATTTGTTTTAGTTTGTAATATATTAAAAATATTGTCCGAAAATGGAAATATTTCTGAAAATATGTTCAACAAATAATTAAAATTAAAATCTCGTTTCAAACAGTCCAAAAACCCCCTCGAACTATTTATTGCTTCTGAGTCCCATGTTTCATTATTTTCTATTATATTCTCAAATAGTTCAATTAGTGATTCACGATTTGCTGTACGATTTTTGGACACATTCTTAAAACCTAAAAATCGCTCTTGAATACTTTCGTCTGTTTTAACGTAGCGTATTACTATAGATAATTGGCTAAAATTAGTGATATCAGTTGTTTCGTACAGAACAATAGCAATGAACCGCGCCTCGCCAATCTCCTGCTTAATTCTTTTTAGAATAATCGTTGCCACAGCGGAAATTAAGTCATTCTGGATTCGATTCGACGTTCCGCGAAAAACGCTAGACTGCTCTAAATGATTTTTTAAGCAATCATCATATTTAGCCATTAAACTAAGTAAATCTTGAAAACTTCATCTATTTGAAGAAACCCTTGTTTCATTATGACCTCTAAATCCCAATTTGTGCTGTCCGAGAAAACAAACAACATCGATAAGTCTTCTCAATATTTGCCCATTTTTATCGACTAGTTCATTGTGTGGCGGTGACTAATTTCCAACTGTTTATTAAGGGCGTCTTCAATTCTGGTTTTGCGGAAGACTTTTTTTATGACTGCCTACAAATTCGCTTTGGACATAATATGTCTTTTTATAGCTTTATGAAAATTGTTTAACATTTTCGACGTTATTACCGACAACCGAAGTTGGCGGTATTTGCATATCCACGTCCGTATTATTGTCTTCCATATCCCACCATGCACGACGCGACGTACGTATCACACAACACACGGATAGCCGTTCAAACAAAGAACCTACTCCAACGATAGCTTCCTCCCCCACTTAAAGCACGCGACTGAAATGCAAAAATTGCAAACAGCCGATGGAAGGTTCAATAACCTCTGGCTCGATTCACAGGAAATCAAGCATACAGGACTTGGCTGTAGAGAAGCTAGTGGCCCGCAGAGGTTCTATTCGATTTCTATTGTGGCTCAGTCGCAGTCAAGGCCGCATTTATTATGGGCCTTGATAATTAAGATAATATTTTAGCATTTTTAATATAATTTGCTTGGACATCAATGTGATGAAAATCTCATCAGCACCTGTGTTTTGTTAACAAAGAAGTTTAAAAAAACCTGTAGGTTTGAAAACAATTCAATTATTTTGATTATTTTTTTGGAATGTATGAACTAATTTTTTAATAAATTGTGGTTTGTTAGCATAATATCGGCGTGTATGAAAAAATAATAAAAACCTGTTATTAAAACTTTTTATATTATTTATTTGTATAGTTTTTAACTGCGCAACCCTAATTAGGTTTATTAGTTTCCCAAAAATTAATAAATAATATGAACTTACCAAGCATATTACTTTATAGCACTAGGTAGGTAATTCACACACTAAAAAAAGTATTTTAAAAACTTAAAGTAAATGCTGAAAATGACTATCGCCACTATTTAAACACGCACGAGTGCGGCGAGTTAGGTCTTTGTCTTTGATAGTTCACCGAACATTTCATGTGATCTGCAGAAAACGCATGATTTTTTATTTTTTCTTTTAAGTGTTTTAAGTCTTTAACAGTTTTAAGAAAACAACAAACAAATATAATAGTAAAATGAGTTAGACACTTCACAACTGCATATCCAGTTAGCTAAATCGTACCTACTTTTGCGA
Organism: Kuschelorhynchus macadamiae; assembly: GCA_030620095.1. Classification (NCBI taxonomy): domain Eukaryota; kingdom Metazoa; phylum Arthropoda; class Insecta; order Coleoptera; family Curculionidae; genus Kuschelorhynchus; species Kuschelorhynchus macadamiae. Next base: position 790,961 of record JAUTXW010005349.1, on the reverse strand, counting down.
ATGTTTCGATGAATCTCTTAATTTTTGTCTTTACTAGTTTGTCGTATACTAAGTTCTGGCAAATTGCGACCACTTACCTTGATTTCGGGTATTTTCTCAAAATTAAGTTCGCTAGCACTCTTAAGTTTAATTTTTTGTACTACCGACATTTTATTTCATGTAAATACATAACTCAAACATAGATCACCTTGAAATTGGTTATTTTTGCAAAATTAAGTTCGTAAGCACTTTTTAGTTGTTTATTTTTTTGCAGTAGTCACTACCAACATTTTATTTCCTGTATATTTCCAACACACACATCCATCATAAAAATAAAAAAATATATATTACAAAAAACATTATATAAATCAATTTTCATAGGTTAACAACGTCCGAAACAGTATCGAGTTGTAATATCGACCGCGCGACCTCTGAACAACTGAACTTCCGCATGCCGACGTGATGCCGCGACCGATCGATCGAATTATGAGAAAAGACTGGCTGATGGCCCAAATCGCGATTTCATATTCCATTAGCTATCACGTTCGGCTGCCGCACGGTGGATCGAGGTATAGGGATCGAGCGGCCATAATTCAAGCAAAGTACATAATTTATTGAATTTGGACAAAAAATAATTTATTTAATGTACAAAATTTATAAAAAAGTGTTTTTACATTTTTTATTGAAATGAAGCTAAATTGGTGAAGGGGTTGACTTATAAGCGAAAAAAATAAGGTTTTTTTAAAAGTGTCGCTAAATAATATCGGCAACAGAATTATATACAGATTTTAAATTTTATTAGCAATGTAACTGAAAATGTTACCCTTGGAATAACCCACCCCTTTGCTTTATCGGGGCGAGTTTCAAGAAATGGTTGGATTAAGTGAGATTTGGCAAATCAATTTAAAAGAGATAGGAAATTATAATAAAAAACAGTTTTCAGCTAGCTAGTTATTACATATTTTAATAACAAAATTCATATTTTTATAAAAAAATAACAGAAACATATTATTACCCTAACAAAAGTGTAGACTATACTCAACCCAAATTTTCCCTCAAAAGGTAAATAAGAAAAGTAGATACATATATATACATATAACTGAATCGTAAAACAAAAAAAATATAAAAAAAAAGTTTGGTACTCTATAATCTATAAAAGCAGTTCTTTGGCTTCTTCATGTAGCTCCAAATATTCTTTTTTTATCCACGTATGCCGAAATGCTGCCAAATAAGGGTCAGATGATACAAGGAGACAATTAAAAACATCTTGATTGGTGGCAAAAATAGCAGCACCATGAATAAGAATACGATGTACTGTTGATGGCATGTAGTACCAACTGTATAAAGATACATAGAGCTCAGCAGTTTCAAAACAAAATTTTCCAAATTTAACATCATTCAGTGGACATTCGCTTACCAAAACTTGTAGAATAATTGCAAATTTTTGAATAAGTAACTGACTAACACCAGTTACTTTCGAAACTACTTCTATATCATGAAAAAAACTCCTGGCTGTATTTCCATCATTCGAAGTTCCAGTTTCCCCAGTTTTTGTTTTAGTTCTTCTTGTATTCTTTTTTTGGTTGTTTTCACTATCTCTTTTTCCTCAATACTTCGAGCACTCCATTTTTCAATGGGGAGTTTATATGAAATATGTAAAATGCACTCCATGAAGCGAATCCAAGCATGCAAATTTGATACCCCATATTGAAAGGCGGTTTCGTCTTCTTTTTTTTGAATGATTTTATCTAGGCTGTTCATTTCTGATGGTTTAGCTTTACAGATAATGCAGCATGCTGAAGACGATGTTTCTGTCAACACTTGCCCCACTTTACCACACTAGGGAAACAACAAAAACACTCTCATCAGAAATATTTGAATCACTAAAATTTTGTTTGTAAACACTATTTCCTATTTGACACTAAAATTTTGTTTGTAAACCGTCACAGCCCCATTTGGAAATTAGAGTAAATGACCCAGATCCACTTTTTTTTACATTGTCCAGTACATTATTTAACAAAAATATCCTCTTTGTTGTGTGATCCAACAGATTTTGTAGTTGCAGTGATGCTCCTCTCTCGCTTATTATGGGATTCGCTGGATAACATTCCAATTTTGCAGCAGAAATTTGGTAGTAGCTTGGAAAAACTGCTGTGCCTTTTTCTTCGCATTGCTTTCTCAAATGCTGATACTGATATTTGGATAGTTTTAGGTCTACCATTAATGCTAAAGCTTCAGTTTTGGAGAATTGCTTCGGACATTGTTCTTTATTTAAACTTTTTGCCCCCTGTGATAATATTTTGTTAATGACATCGGCTTCTTCTATTTTGCCACTAGCTAACAATTTTCTTATTAATAATTTCTCTATTTCTGCCAAACTTAAATCATAATTTTTTTGACTTAATTTTCTTCTTTGACTCCTTTTAGAACTTTCTTCAAAGAGTTTAGAGGGTCTCCCTTTTTTTGGGGCATTTGATAGACATTTATCATCAATAAGTATTTTTTTTTCCAGCCACGAAGAATTTTTTAAAAAAAAAACATGTTTAGTTCGATTACTGTCCCTCCATCTTCGGCGAATTTGGCTTAGAAATATTTTTTGTAACTGCTTCTTGAGGGCCTTAAATCCATCATCGGTCAGTTCAAAATGCTGCTTAAGGCTTGTAAAAAACAAATCGTCATTTCCACCACAATTTACAAAAAACTCTGCCAAAGTACACCTACTAACACGAACCATATTATTTTATTTAATGGGAAAACGTAAAATAATTGTATTTCGGCGATGAACAAAAATCAACTACTTTAAGCCAATTTTTTTTTTGTTGATAAATACATTCCTCAGATAATATTATTTACAATATTAGAAAACGTCGATATGCGGCGATAGTATTTGGTCCCTTCTCTGAAAATTACTAAATTATGGAAAAAAACAACGTTAAAAAAAATCAAAAAATATTACAGGAAAATTTTTCATAATTTTTTGACCGAATAGTCTACAAATAGAAAACATATTTTCTCTAAAAAAAATAAAAAAAAAATATCAAAAGTTTTTTTAATCCTCCGAAAATAAACAATTTCCTATGTTCCTTTAATAATCGAATAAGTCAAATAAATTTGGTATGTTTGGGAGGATGAAAAATTTGAGTGATAATTAAATTTAAAAATTTTTTTTTCGTGTTTTTTTTTTAACCAACCCTTCTATTTTAAAAAAATAATAACAATTTTTCATATAGTCCAACTTTTCGAAAATCACTTATGGCCGCTCGATAACATATGAACGGGCCAGCGTGTGCCGCTCGGTAGCTGTGAAATCTTGGGGTATTTTCGTCAAGCTTTAAGGTAATCAGGGCAATTCGGTCTGCCCAGCCTAGCTTAGTATAGCGTATTTTATTATGACTAAGGAACGCAACGAGACCATTCGAACCGCCGCGCGCGGCTAATAGTGTAACGTATCTAACTTTTCCCAAGGTTCGCATTTTATTACAACTATTAGGAGGTCATTGACCAAATATTGTTAAAATTGGCTTTTGAATAAATATAGGCTTACAGCTATCCATAGGCTGAAGATGGAAAGTCAGTCTCATTATTCCTTTTTTGTCCAAGAAAGTCCCTATTCCATACAGTTCTACCTTCACATGAGATAACATTATTTGATAAGTGGAAGCCAGACTCGTTAAATGTATTCTTTTAACTTTAAACCCTCAAGGTAATGAGCCTTGGGGAACCCCAATATTTACAAACTTAGCTTCAGAATACATGCCCCCATACATTACTGTCATCTGACTTCCAGATAAATAGAAATTTATCCAGTCAGACATACGTATATTTTACTGTACAGCTTCGAAAGCAAAATATCGTATTGACACTATCAAATGCTATTGAAAGATCAAAAAAGAGAGCTACAACATATCTTCCTTGGTCAAGTAAAGAATAGGCGTAGTATAAGAAACGATAGGAGGCTATTTCAATTAACTTATTTGGTAAAAAACATGCTGATATTGACTTAAAATATTATACTTCTTAATAAAATTAAGTATTCTATTGTACACTATTTTCTCTAAATTTTTAGAAAATACACTATGGATTTTGGTATCACATTTGCAGTTTTTAGAACTGTTGGAAAATATCCTTTTTTAAAATCCTCATTTATTAAGTATTTAAGTGGACAATTAATATAATCCTTAGCGGCTTTAACAAATTTTACATTTGCATCATCTGGACCTGCAGTATTTTGGTTTTTTAGATATTTAGATAAAAAAATAATTGGATATGTGGATGTGAAATAAAAAATGTATTGCACTGTTTCGCGTGTTTGCTGTTTTATAAAGCCGACTCTAGAATGGACCTTAACTGGACAAGGAAAGGAATAAACGATTTACACCACCAATTGTTGCACAGTTTTTGCTATTATGATATGCTAGACAGCATGCTACAAGTGTGTAGAGAAAACATTTCTAACCAAATTGATATGGCAGATTTCTTATCAATTCAAGCCGATGAAACCACCGATGTATCAAATTGTCAAATGGTTATAATACTAAGCGTTTCAAGGATCAATCCGTGAAAATTTTTGGAGATTTATAAGGGTTAAAGATAAAACTGAAACCGAGTTAAAAACTTGCATTGAAAATGAAATTGAGTTTTAAAGACTTCCTCAAAAAATTTAGTGCACGGAATTAACAATTTTGAGGAGAAAATTATGGAAAAATGTATTTCCATGAAGGATCGCAGAGCTGATTTCAATTTTAAAAATTGATGTTATATTTGTGTATATATTTATTGCTATTGTGTTTGTTTCCTTAGACAATAAGACCGTTACTAGTGAAATGACTTTTATTGACTATAAAAAATATTCATATTCCTGTCCTATGAAGGTTTTGAAGCTCATTTTGGAGCAGATTTTGATTTTAAAAATTTATGTTATATTTCTGTATACAGGGTGATAATTTAAAAACTTGAAATGACTATATCTTAGAAAGGAAAAACTCAATTAAAAAACGCTTAAAACACTTTCTATAAAATGAAGAGGGAACAAATTAAAGCGTATTATTCGACCCTTATCTGTAACCTCTTGGGCAGGGTGAGATCCACCCCTAAAATCTTAAATAGAAGGATACGAGTGATACATCATCTTAAAGCTCTTGAAAAATGCTTTCGAATGGTACCATAGAAAGCTGTTTTTCGTGAAATTCTTCTGTGTTTATTAAAGAAAACAATAAATTAAAATACAATTGTGAATTTTTTTATAATTATTTAATTAAATGTTCAAAATGGTTCCCGTTGTTTTGAAGACAATAATAAAGCCTTTGTTCAAATTCTTCGCGAACATTTGCAAATGTTTCTCTGGATATAGCACGGCATTCCTGAACTAGCCTGTCCTTGAGTTGCTCTATTGACTCAGGTTGCGTTTTAAACACCACAGATTTAAGGTGACCCCACAAAAAAAGTCAAGAGGTGTTAGGTCCGGGGATCTAGGTGGCCATTCAATAGGACCTCTTCTTCCAGTCCACTGGTTGGGATAATTATCATTCAACCATTGCCTGACGGGAACTACATAATGAAGAGGTGCCCCATCTTGTTGAAAATGTAGTAAGCGTTCTTCTAATGCTAAATATTCTTGTATGTCCCTCTGATTTTCTAATTCCCTCACTATTAGTGGTTCAATAGACCTCAATAGACCATAGCAGCATACATGTCGCCATTTAAATTCTCTTTTATAAATATTGGGCCGATAATTACGTCTCCCAATATACCAGCCCAAATATTAATTTTCTGGGGGTACTGGATATGCCCTTCTCTAAATACGTGTGGGTTCTCGTCATTCCAGTAACGACAGTTTTGCTTATTAACATGTCCATTCAAATAAAAGGTACATTCATCACTGAAACAAATATTTTTAACTAGTCGAGGTTCTAATTCTATCTCTCATTATTTCACAAAAACTGGATTCTTCTATCCGGATCGTCGTCACCAAGTTCTTGCAGTATGCGCAGTTTATAGGGATGAAACTTATGAAATTTAAGTACCTTTCTTATTGTTTCACGAGAATAGCCAGTTGCTACAGCTGCTTGACGAGTTGATAAAGTTGAATTAATTTCAAACTGCTCTAGAACTTCAATTTACGCTGCTTCGCCAACTAGTCTCGGTTGATTTCTCTTTTTATTCGCGACAGAGCCAATTTCTTCAAATTTGGTTACTAGTTGGCGAACATACTCCTAACTTACATTTTGACTTGGATGCTTTTCATTAAATCTTTGATCTGTCCTTAAAAAACATTGATCCTGAGAACCATAAATGAAAGTCATTTCTACACGTTCAGCTGTGTTGTACACCATTATTTAAGATAACTGCTGCTTTTCGTTTAAACTGAACCAAAAGTCAACTGTTAAAATATCAATACTAATAGTACAAGTTATGTTTAAAGTAAATATTGTGATAATAAAATGCGAATATTCATAAACAAATAAAATACCAGGTTTAAAATGTTTAGAATTCTTAAGAGACATGCCAGGATATCGGGACCAATAATTTTTAACATTTACTTAAATAAAAATAAAAATGTTCAAAACTGTGTTTATATTTATTGTTTCTTGTAATAAATACAGAAGAATTTCACGAAAAGTTGCTTTCTGTGGTATCATTGAAAAGAGCTTTAAGATGATGTATCACTCGACCCCATTTTCTATTTAAGATTTTAGGGGTATATCTCACTTTGCCCAAGGGGTTACAGATAAGGGTCGAATAATACGCTTTTATTTGTTCCCTCTTCATTTTATAGAAAGTGTTTTGAGCGTTTTTTGATTAAGTTTTCCCTTCCTAAGATATGGTCATTTCAAGTTTTTAAATTGTCACCCTGTATATTATGTTGGCTTTTTTACCTTTATAGACACTAATGAAGTGACTTACTTATAAAACTATTATTGTTCCTGTCCTTTTCAAGACTTAAGCTGATTCTAAGGTAGGTGAGCTAGTGAGTACTCGTGAGCCTATATTTATAATAATATACCAATTTTTATAATCTTGCATGAGTGCGCCCCTCTCAAGTCAAACCCCACGAGCCGCCACTGCCTTGCATTGAGTAATAAATGTAATCTATGGAGTAATACAAACTTATTAGGTATGCAAAGGACAGAGATTTAAAAGGATCTTTATTACTATTTCTATAAACAAAGTTTACCTACGCTTATTAACGACACCGAAATTCAGCTAAACTGGACGGAATTTCCCACTTTATTACTCTATAAATGTCTGGAATAGACAGTAAGTCTCCTCAAAACCTCTAAATACTAAAAAGCACACCAAAACATGCATACTCATAAAAGACGCTAATCGATAATCCTAATCAATATGACTGACGTAAGTGATATTCAATGACATCCTTTTCTTAAACCGATCAGTGACACCTCGTGTACACAACCAATAAGCAAGAGGCAAATTTCATTGTGCGTGGAAGAACTGATTCCTTAGTCACGGATTATTATTTTGTTGGGTATCTTTCCATGTATTTAATCCAAGATCCAAATTTATTAGTCCGAAATATACGCAAACTGAAATAGGGACGCAAGCTGGCCTTTTGTAATATTTCAGTTTGAGAATGACGACTGGAAATTATGAAAAATATTCCAGATGCCGCGGTGCTTAACTTGTAGGTTTATTGCAGTCGTAAAATGCAGGAACCTAATTGTAAAAACTGACGACGTTGGAATTAAAAATAAACTAGTGGTGTTAATGTTATTAAATATTTGAATATGCAAATTAAACCACGTATTTTCATTTTTAACGAATTACAGGCAGGGACTGTTGTGTTGGTATATATACAGGGTTGTTCAAAAGAAATGCACAAAATTCATATCTTCTGTATGAGTCATTTTTCACAAAAACTTTGGAACACTTGAGATATTTTAAATGTTTATTCGTAATTTTGTAATATCTTCAACCCTCTCTCTGCAACCCCTTAATTTGTAGGCATCCCTTTTTTTTCAAATGGCAACCTAGATGGGGGCTCTATGAGAAGGTCTTATAAAACTGAATTCCATACTAGCAACAAATTAGGGATCTGCTCATTTTGTTATAGTAAAACGAGTCTACCATACGCTATTATTCGAGGGGGATCCTTAGCACTCATCTGATTCGCCTAATGTAACAAATGCTGAATATTAGTAGCCTCCATCCTTATTCTATCTTGTAGGTCCTTATCGATATTTGGTCTATTGTTATTCCCTCTCTCCTTCAAATTTCCAATAGAAAGAAAGATGTAAGGTCCAATGGTGTAACCGGGAAAAATCCTTCGAACATTTCGTGCGTCATCTTGTTGAAACCATATTCTTTTATGAGGAATATCTGAATCACCTTCGTTAGAAAACATTTCTGCTAATGAAGATATAAATCGAATCAGTGGAAATCTAAGTAATGCTCAGCAGTAAGAAACATGGATTTTTTGAGGATGTAGTACCCACATCATTCAAATGAATAATCAAATGCTTGAAGCCAAAAATTGCTTTAGTCTAGTCGATATTACTTTTTAGAAAAATCTTCGTTGTCGTGATCATATCACCTCTATGGGGTTTTCTTTTCCGACCTCAAAAATACTACTGCCAACCTGTTTACCCTCTACACTTCGCAAATCAGATCTTGTCTTGAGGATTGCTCGCACATGTGGGAAGCAGCCTCTCCTTGGTTCCATAATATCCTTGACTCTGTCCAGAGAAGAGCTGTTCGCCTTGATTGATGATCCAAACATAGCGCGGGTGCTTTCATCACTGGAGCATCGTCTAATAGTGCGCGATCTATCTTTATTTCATATAATGCCTTCTACGATGTCTTACCTAAATTCCGAACTGAACAACCCTATGGACATTGTTAACTCATTTGCAAATATGTTTAAGGAATCTTTTATAACATCTACTGATTATGCGCACACATATGATTCAAATATTAGTCATGTTTTAATTTCATTGTTTAACATAACGCCTGAAGCCACTGAAACTGCATGTAAGAAACTAAAAGTTAAATTTACCACTGGGCCTGATCTTATCCCTTCATTTATTGTGCGAGACTGCGCAAGTGCTTTTGCCAAACCTTTAGCAGTTATTTTTAATTTATGTGTGCAAAGCTGCACTTTTCCAGATGTATGGAAAAAATCAAAAATCTGCCCAATCTTTAAAAAAGATGATAGGAGTAAAATAGAAAACTATCGACCTGTTGCTATAATATGCAATTTTAGCAAAGTCTTTGAATTTGTTATTCACGCCCAGTTATCTTTTTACGTTACTCCTCTTCTAATTGATCAACAACATGGTTTTGTATCTGGTAGATCGACTGTAACAAATCTTTGTACTATTACTCAATACATTGCTGAGAGCCTGGATTGTAATACACAGGTTGACGTTATTTTTACAGATTTTTCTAAAGCGTTCGATCGTCTTGATCACGGTATCCTACTTACTAAATTATCCAGTTTTGGCTTTTCGGGAAACTTGGTTAAATTTTTGCAAAGCTACCTTTTAAGTCGGTCTCAATTTGTGCAGTATCGGTGTCATATTTCAGATACTTTTGTTGCCACGTCGGGTGTTCCCCAGGGGTCTGTCCTGGGTCCCTTATTTTTTAACATTTTTATAAATGACATCGTTAACGGTATGAATAATAATTGTTTGCTTTATGCTGATGATTTAAAAATATTCCGCACAATTGACTGTCTTGATGATTGCCGGAACTTGAGTCTTGATCTTCTTACACTTGGTCAATGGTGTGAAAAAAACAAACTGTCCCTTAACATCAATAAATGTAATGTTTTAACATTCAGTAGAAGTAGAATTCCTATGCAGTATGAGTATCATATGGACGGTGTTGCTCTGAAACGAGTTGAAAATTTTAAAGACTTGGGAGTCATATTTGATAGCAGGTTTTCATTTATCCATCACATCGAGGATATTGTTGCCAAGTCTTATCGGATTTTAGGATTTCTTATACGATCTAGTCGGGAGTTCAAGTCATCTGAAACCTTGTGCTCACTTTTTTATTCTCTGGTTCGTAGTAGGTTAGAGTATGCCTCCTCTATTTGGCACCCTAATTATCAAGTGCATATTGACAAATTAGAAAGCGTGCAGTATAAATTTTTAAAATTTCTGAGTTTTAAAATTGATGGGTCTTACCCACCTTTTGATATTTCCCGACAAAGTCTACTTTTAAGATTTAAATGGGACACCCTTGAGAAAAGAAGACAATATTTTCTGCTCATATTTCTGTACAAGTTAATAAATAATAAAATGTCTGCTCCTAATCTGCTATCTCAAGTTACTTTTCACGTGCCCGCTAGATCAACTCGGTCATCACCATTATTCTACCTTCCAAAATCTAGAACGAACGTTTTAAAATTCTCCCCACTGCACAATATGTATTCTATTCACAATCGCTTGAAGGATTATTTGGATATTTTCCATTGTAATGATAAAAATATTAAATCTGTTAGTTCTAGTTATTTATAATTATATAGTATGTTCAATATTTGATAAGTTATTTTAGTTTTAGTTATTTAACTATATATATGTTAGCTATTTGATAATTTATATTGCTGGATATATATTTGTTTATCTGTATAACTTAATATTTGCTGTGTATCCTGCCCAATAATAGGGGCTACTGCCCTGTGGGGTAGTGTAAATAAATAAATAAATAAATAAATAAATAAATATATACTACAACGGAACAATCATCCATTATACCCTCCTTTGTCATTCCTGCCAGGGAGACACCTTCTTCGTCCAACTGAAAAGACCAAGGACCTCCCACTTTGTTTGCTCCTTTGTTCCCAGAGTGACCCTATTCTGGCTATTCTGGAATGCGTTACCACAAATATCTTTTTTTCTTCTCCTAACTTGCAAGTCTTTAAATTCCGCATGAATATAAAAATCAACCAAAGAAATAATTATTAAAATAGTTTGACTAAATACTCTAGGTATTCTATAAATTCTCTGTATTTATAGATCACCAAATTCTAATCTACAATCTTTCTTTAATTACCTGCTAAATTTGCTAGCTAGTCTATCAGTAAAAGGCAGGAAAAATCTATGCGAGGACCTTAATATTAACTATGCTACTGTTTGTATCACCCAGAAATATTTTCTATATTCGACTCTTTCGTTCTTGCAATGCATGTATCGTTTCCATTTCAAAATTTCAAAATACTCTTCTTCTATCATTGATTCCGTGGTGTCAGATTTTTCTCCCATCAGAGGTTCAATCTCAGGTTTGTAGCACAGGTCTTTCCGATCACGAAGCAATATTTTCCAAATTTAGTATTCTTGTTAGGTCCTTACAGAGACCTCGTCAGATTTTTCAGTATTTCATAATATTTGCTTAAACCCCTACTGGAATTTTGAATTTGAAAATATTTTAGAGCTTTCTTAAATAAAATTTTAAATGGTTTTAATAAGGCCTTCCCGCGTAAGACTGTCAAACCTAAGCGTCATAAACCGCGGACCACAAAAGCACTACGCATTTCTGCAAAAAATATGCGTTCTCTCTTATACATAAAAAAATTCATTCTTATTCTCAATAATATTTCTAATTATAGGAGGATCTATATTAAACTAATCAAGTCAGCAAAAAATATATACTATCAAAAACGTTTGACAAAGCCTAAAAACGTTTCAAAGGAAACCTGGTCCATTATCAATGACCTCAGAAACCAATCAAACCCTGTGACTCAGATCTTGCCAAGGCCAAATGACCTAAATTATTATTTTATTAATGTAAGTCAAAATGTTACTTATGGTATCTCCTCAAGCTTGGACCCACTTTCGTTTCTCCCTCCTCGGAAAATTGTCGCTGATAGCCTTTTCTTAAACCCTGTTAGCAGCATGGAACTATCAAAAGAAATGAATGAAGAAATCTTCGTGTAGCACTGATGGCCTATCAATTAAAATATTCCTGAACCTGCCGCTCCCAGGCATAAAGGCCCTTACAACACTAATAAATGAATCCTTTATAAAAAGTTAAAAGGTATATTCTCTGAATGCCTTAAAACAGCTATAATTATTCCTTTTTATAAAGGGGGCAAAAAACTAACTCTTGCAATTATCGCCCAATTATTCTACTACCAACGGTATCAAAAATCATTAAAAGGTTAATGAAGAATCGTCTTACGCCATTTCTCCTTAAGCATCAGATAATATCCCCGAATCAGTTCGGATTCTTACCCAACAAGTGCATCAGTGACGCCATGTTCTCAATAACAACCACCCCACGGCCTCAGTTTTTGTGACTATGCAAAAGCCTTTGGCTGTGTTAGTCATGAAATTTTGATAAGCAAGCGTGATATTTCTTTAAATTGGTTTAAATCATATGTCGGCAATTGGCAACAATTTGTAAGGGCAAATGGTCCTGATTCTGATTGTAAATTGATTACAAGTGGAGTCCCTCAAGGTTTGGTCTTGGGACCTATTCTTTTTTGTTATACGTTAATAAAATCATCAACGTAAAAATTAATGCTGACGACACAAGCATAAAATAGAACATCGACTTTGTTATGATTAAGGCTTGGTCCAATCTGCTTTGCTTCAATGTGGATAAAACGGGGGCCTTATCTTATAAGGGAACTTTACAATCACTTTAGCTACTTAACAGCAATATTAAATACGTTGAGTCGGTAACATTCCTGGGTTTGAATATAAATAAAAACCACTAAAATGGTCTAAGCATATTGACACCTTAACTAAAATATTTTCTACCGCCTGCTTTGCCATTCGATCAGTTTCAAAAGAACTGGGCGTGTCTTCTGCCAGACTTACTCATTTCTTTCTATTCGAAACCCCTCTCCGCTATGGCCTTCCCTTTTAGGGCTGCTGTACCACCGAGCAATTTCTTAGTATTTTTAGACTTCAAAAGAGAGCAATTCGCTGTCCATTCCTTCCACAGAATTAATAAAAAAATCAATTATTAACAACGTTATAAAACCCTACAATCTTCCAGAACATTCAAAATTTACACTTTTTCGAAAAAAAAACAAAGCGAAAGATCTTTTGACTGTGTTAATAATTTTTATAATGAATAAGTCTCATTAATTTTTTTTTGTTTGTTTACTAAAATCTTTTTGGGTGTCATATTCCAGCTGCTAGCATAGAATTTGAAAATAATTTAACTGTCTGTCCGTTAAAATTAATTAGTTTTGTTACGTATTCGATTAAAGTTATACATTTTCTTTTTTTTAATACACTTTAATTACTATATTAGTTCAGTACACTTTTTGTTTAACTTCACTTATTTTGCTTGTATAACGATAACAAAATATAGTTTTAGGTCGCGTAATTTTAATTTCAATTGTTTATTTCCTTATTAAGGAAGGTCACTTGGATTCATTAACCGCTTTACGGCAATCTTATGTACTAACTAATGTTATATTTACAATTTATGTATTTGCATTGACCTATCGAAAAATATGTGGTTTTGTTTTTTTTCCTTTAAAGGTAATTTTCGCTTTGTCCATAAAAGTGTAACATTTTTCCTGCGGCAATAAACCATACTTGTGTTTGTTTGTTTGTGTTGGGAGATAGTTTTGGAAAGTGTATTTCTCAAACAATTTTTTTCAGATTTTGGGGTAATTACCCGGGCGCCGAAAGGCAATAACCGATGCGAAACAAAACCGCCCGCCGCAATCCATATCAAAGCGCAATTCTTTTATCTTCGACTCCGATTCGAAAAGTGGAGAGACCTGAAGACGTATCGCAAAACTTTATCTCATTTATGAAATTAATTCCTGAAGTTTCCCACGGCGATGGAGAGAGAATCTAAATTTCTATTATCGTCTAGAAATTTACATAAAACTCATTTGGAAAGACAATGGTTGATTACATGTCGTCGGGAACCATAACTGGATTTTGTGGTGCAAAACGGGATCTGATTTAATTATTGCATTTAATAAAACAAACCACCTCTATTTATAATCCGTTGGAGAGCCTCTAGTACGGAACAATGGATATTCTGTTTGGTTGTCTTCTATAGAAACTTTCGCAGAAAATAAATATGATTATTACTGTATAGAATTAGGTATTTTTTACTGTTGATAAAGAAATTATACCGTATATCAACGAAAAAAAAGATGTTCTTCGACGTATAATTTTAAAAAGAGTTTTCGCATAAACGAAAGTGTATTCTAAATTTTTAATACAAATAACTATTGGTCCTAAAAACAAAATCTGTAATAAAACAATTAAGTATCTTTAAATTGCTTTTTAACTTTATATATTTTTTGCGTTTTTACCCACTTGGACGGCATTCACAGCGGGTATATTTATAAGAAATATTCCTGAGTACCCCATTAGTTATTCCTAGAGAGATGAAAATGTAATCCCATCGAAAATCTGGAACTTGAAAATAGAGTATTAGTATTTAGCAGAAGTATTCTTTGGGACCTCTTCAGTTATTCCTATAAAGACTAACGAGGAATCCCATCTAAAATAAAAAAATTAAGTATGCTTAATATGTCTTTAACTTTTATATTATTTCGCTCTTTTACCCTCTTGGACGACACTGACAGCAGTCCGTCGGCTCGTCTGTAGGTCTGTCTGTCTGGCAGTTCGCGGCATAGCTTGAAGACTACTTACCCGATCGAATTTTGATAAAAAATTAAGAGCCATATGGGGATGATCTGATAATAATTTGGAAAAAATACAGCATGGTGAAACAAAACGGGGTCTATTAAAATGTAAAAAATATCATAATGAAAGAACTGCTTATCCAATTTATTTGAAATTTTGCACAAATATCAAGTATTATATTGGAATCAACGGGCAAAATTTTTGTGCGAGTCCAAGATGGTGGAACAAACTGGCGGTATAATAAAATATTTAAAAATTCAGCCTGAGAAAACTTGATTTCAAATTGTGTGTCATTACTATATATTGTGGTATAGGAATCAACTAGTAAAACTGTGTTGCTAATGTGTGTGGTGTATTATTTGGAGTTAACATACAGGGTGTCCCACGACGAACTGCGGCGATCGATTTCTCAGAAAGCAGGCTTTAGCTGATATTTTTATAATAAATAAATATAGGGTGATCAAAAACTGACATTGTAAATATGCTTTAAAAAATCGTTAAAGGGTACTTTTTCAAATGGAAACCCCCAATTTTTATAAATGTATCTTATTTAACACTTATAATAAGGGTGACTTTGTATAATCTATTCCAAAAATTTGTAATTTTTGATTCTGACGATAATTTTTTTTTCAATAATGACGGCTTCTAAGTTTTCTTGTTAGTTGGCCATGATAGGGAGGCCTGGCTAGAACAAAACCAATTGGTTACTATAGAAACGTAATATTTATTGTCGTTTGACAATTACCTACTAAAATATTATTTATTTATTATAGTAATTATAATAATTATTAAACTAATAATCATGCCGGGGCGATTAAATTACACATACGGGGATTATTTGAATTTGTTTATTATGTATAGGGAATCTAACAGAGTTTTAACAAGAACATGCCAGATATTTGCTGATAGATATCCAGATAAACAGAAACCGTCACCGAACAGCGTTAAACAAATGTTGGAAAACTATAAAAATTTTGGAAACAAGGCAAAAATTAATAAGAGGAAGCCCATTGTTGATAATGAAAATGTCGAGATTGCAATTCTGGGATATTTTGCAGCATATCCAACGACATCTCTAAGAAATGTGGCAAGACAATCAGGAATCTCGAGGAACTCAGTGCATAGAATTCTGTTAAAACATAACTTCCAGCCTTATTTAATATCATTGGTTCAACATCTAAAAGACACTGATTTGCCAAAAAGAGTACAGTTTTGCGAGTTTATTTTAACAATGGTACAAGATAACCCTAGATTTTTGGACGATATAATTTGGACCGATGAAGCAAAATTTACTAAAAATGGCCTTTTCAATAGACACAATTCCCATTTTTGGAGTGATTCGAATTATTATGCAGTAAGATCGCGGAACTTTCAAGAATCCTGGCAATTTAATGTATTTTGTGCTGAATTTTTAGGAAGAAAATTTGAATGGTAAGTTATACATTGCCTAAACACAGGGACTTTTTTAATGAAAAATAATCCATTTAGGTAATATTACAATAATTTTTTTTATCAATTTAGCGTCAATCCAAAAATTAGTTAAATCATTTAGTAAATATTATTACACAAATAAATTAAAAAAATTATTTATACAGGTCACACTACACTACCTCATACAAATATTGGTCCACATACCGTAACACATCATATCTAAAAAAATTAATCGTCCCAAGTTTTATAGGAGAGTTATCTTTAGTTAGATATTTACAAGCTATTTATACAGGTTACTTTAGAAAGTTATAAAATACTAAACCTTCTTTTTTTTATTGAGCACTCTTCAGATAATATTAATTAAATTTTGATGTATTTTGTTTCTTCTTAAATTAATAAATCGATTAATATTATCAAAGCATTTCTTTCCGTAAAATTATGTCTATAAACTTTTGTAGGAGAAAGATATCTGAATATTCTTGAAGAGTTGGACAACGAATATTTAAGTAATTTACCTTTGGCAGAACATAGTCAAATTTTCTATCAACACGATGGCGCCCCACCACATAGAACCGTTGCAGTTACTAACTGTTTACAAGCTACGTTTTACGACAAGTGGATTGCCAAAAATGGACCTTTCCTGTGGCCTCCTCGTTCCCCCGATCTGACAGTCCTAGACTATTTTATATGGGGAACGATAAAAGGAATCGTTTATTTTAATCTAGTAACAACGAAAGAGGACTGTAAGGCAAGGGTAAGGGACGCGTTGGAAAGTTTATCTCCACCTTCAATTAGAGCGGCCACCCACGAGAGATTTATTCGGAGATGCGAAAAATGTTTGGAAGTACAAGGTGGACATTTTCAACATTTATTGAAAAAATAAGTTGTGCTCTTGTGTAGACTAGACTATAATGGGAGTAGGTTTTCTTTAATTAATTTTTGTCTTCACGGTTTCAACATTTTTATAGTTTTCCAACATTTGTTTAACGCTGTTCGGTGACGGTTTATGTTTATCTGGATATCTATCAGCAAATATCTGACATGTTCTTGTTAAAACTCTGTTAGATTCCCCATAGATAATAAACAAATTCAAATAATCCTCGTGTGTGTAATTTAATCGCCCCGGCATGATTATTAGTTTAATAATTATTATAATTACTATAATAAATAAATAATATTTTAGTAGGTAATTGTCAAACGACAATAAATATTACGTTTCTATAGTAACCAATTGGTTTTGTTCTCGCCAGGCCTCCCCGTCATGGCCAACTAACAAGAAAACTTAGAAGCCGTCTGGTATTATTAGAATAAAAAATGTTAAATCGTCAATAACTCAAAAACTACAATAAATGGAATGGAAAGTGGAATAGACAACTTTATACAAAGTCACCCTTATTTTAAGTGTTAAATAAGATAAAATTATAAAAATTGGGGGTTTCCATTCGAAAAAAGTAACTTTTAACGATTTTTTAAAGTATATTTATAATGTCAGTTTTTGATCACCCTTTATTTATTTATTATAAAAATATCAGCACAGGCCACTAAAGTGTACCCTTTTGGGCAAGGAAGCCAACCGCAAATAAATAATAGAGACTTCGATAAGCAGATATTTATATTTATGTCTAGACCTGCAATTGTCATAATTTACATAAAATTCAAAATATCTCAAAAATAGTTGAACTTAGGTTAGGTTAGGTTATACATGAAATATACCCAGAATTTTTCGAGGAATTCAAAAAATTCGATTATATACAGGGTGTTCCATATAAAAAAAGAAAGTTGACGCTACTTCCGGTATAACCGGAAGTTCCGCCAGCTTGAAAATAATTTGCGTGAATTGCCCCCATCGTCTTTAGTTAGCTACCAAAATTACAAATTTTTTTAAAGTCTGCTTTCTGAGAAATCGATCGCCGCAGGTCGACGTGGGACACCCTGTATAGTAAAATCAAATTGTCGACGTTTCAAACTTTATTGTTG
This sequence comes from Kuschelorhynchus macadamiae, assembly GCA_030620095.1. Taxonomy (NCBI): domain Eukaryota; kingdom Metazoa; phylum Arthropoda; class Insecta; order Coleoptera; family Curculionidae; genus Kuschelorhynchus; species Kuschelorhynchus macadamiae. The sequence continues at coordinate 772,983 of JAUTXW010005349.1, read as the reverse complement.
CCTCCTCAGAATACATATACACATCTTATATCCTGCATGAAACCCATATTGTCAGTCTTTACCTACTAGGTTGGTCCGTAGATATTTCCCAGATATTAAGTTTCTAAATGGTTTTCGTTAGCGATCCTTTTGTTGCTATGTTAGAGTTATTTGGGGTTAGGATCCAGTAAAAAAACAAAAGTTTTTTTTTAATTGTCGACGTTTCGCAATTTTATTGTTGCATCCTCAGGACACGTATAAAATATATATCCTGCATTTCTCCATCAGAGGTGCAATCACAGGTCTATAACTCAGGTCTTTCCGATCACGAGGCGGTAATTTCCAGGTTTAGTTTACCTATTAGGCCCTTACCAAGATCTCGCCATCGGGGCAGAATTTTTCGGCCGCAAATTTCTCAGTATTTCATAATATTTGCTTTAACACCAATTGGAATTTTGAATCTGATAATGTCAACACAAACTTCAGAACTTTTTTAAATAAAACTTTAAGTGCTTTTAACAAGGCCTTCCCGCTTAAGAATATCAAACCTAAGCGGCATAAACCGTGGACCACGAAAGGAATACGAATTTCTGCTAAAAATATGCGCTCGCTCTCATATATAAAAAAATTCACCGACTCCTTTCTTATTCACAACTATATCTCTAACTATAGGAGGATCTACACTACTCTTATTAAGTCAGCAAAAAAATTACACTACCGAAAACGTCTAACAAACTCTAATAACGTTTCAAAAGAAACCTGGTCCATCATCAATAACCTCAGAAACAAATCAAACCCTGTGACTCAGATCTTGCCAGGGGCTAATGATCTAAATGATTATTTTATTAATGTAAGCAAAAATGTTACCTCTAGTATCTCGCCAAGTTTGGACCCTCTTTCGTTTCTCCCTCCTTCAAAAAATTTAGCTGATAGCTTTTTCTTAAGTCCCGTTAGCAACACTGAACTATTGAAGGTAATACATAATATTAAAAGTAAATCTTCGTGTAGCACTGATGGCCTATCAATTAGAATATTCCTGAACTTGCCACTCCCAGTCATAGAGGCCCTTACAACATTAATAAATGAGTCCTTTATAAAAGGTGTATTCCCTGATTGCCTTAAAACAGCTATAATTATTCCACTTCATAAAGGCGGCGAAAAAACATCTCTTGCAATTATCGCCCAATTGCACTACTACCAGTGCTATCAAAAATCATCGAAAGGCTACTGAAGAACCGTCTTATGCCATTTCTCCTGAAACATCAGATAATATCCCCGAGCAGTTCGGATTTCTACCCAAAAGTGCACCAGTGACGCCATGTTCACGTTGCTTAGAGGCGTCTACTCATCTCTCAATAACAACCACCCAACTGCCTCAGTTTTTTGTGACTATGCGAAAGCCTTTGATTGTGTTAGTCATGAAATTCTGATAAACAAACTACATTTTTATGGAATTCGTGGTACTTCTTTAAATTGGTTCAAATCTTATCTTGGAAAAAGGCAACAACTTGTAAGGGCTAATGGTTCCGATTCTGATTGTAAGTTGATTACAAGTGGAGTTCCTCAAGGTTCAGTCTTGGGACCTATTCTTTTTTTGTTATACATTAATGATATCACGAACCTTAAAATTAATGGAAGAATCTCCCTTTTTGCTAATGACACAAGCATAACATGGAGTGATACAACGTCTTTACACTCTAGTATCTCCAAAGACTGGGTAATAATTAAGGCTTGGTCCGATTCCAATATGCTTTGTTTTAACGTCGATAAAACGGTCGCGTTATCTTATAAGGGAACTTTACAACCACTTCAGGTACATAACAGCAATATTGAATACGTAGAGTCGGTTAAATTCCTGGGTTTAAATATAAATAGCAACCTAAAATGGTCTAATCATATTGACACCTTAACTAAAAAACTTTCTACCGCCTGCTTCGCCATTCGATCAGTTTCAAAAGAACTAGACGTTCCTTCTGCCAGACTTACTTATTTCTCTTTATTTGAATCCCACCTCCGCTATGGCCTTCCCTTTTGGGGCTGCTGTACCACCGAGCAATTTCGTAGTATTTTTATGCTTCAAAAGAGAGCCATTCGTTATTTGTTTGGTCTAAATAATAGAGCTCACTGCCAATACTATTTCAAAAAACATGAAATATTAACACTTCCTGCATTATTTATTTTGGAAACGGTATGTTTGCTGAGAAAACATATAAACACCCTCCCAGAAAGGCCACAACATGTATACCCTACCAGAAACTCTAGGCATGATATTTATCTTCCCATTCCTTCCACAGAATTAATAAAAAAATCAATTATTTACAACGCCATAAAACTTTACAACAATCTGCCAGTACATTTAAAATCTATCCCTATGCTTGCACAATTTCGAAAAAACACCAAAGCATACCTCATTGAGAGACCACTTTACAGCGTTAATGATTTTTTTTTCAGTGAGTAAGTCTCTTTAAATTGTCACTAAACTCGCTTGTTTACTTAAATCTTTTGTGAGTCATGTCCTAACTCATAGCATAGAATTTTGTAAATCATTATATAGGGAAAAGAACTGTCGAACATTCACTTAAAACTTAATTATTTTTGTTAGGTATTGGATTAAAAACAATTTAATTCTTTTTGTATACTACATTCTGCACTAGTTCAATATACCTTCTGTTTAACATCACAATTATTTGTATAACTATAATAACATAGAGTTTAAGGTCGCATAGTTGCAATTTTGATTTCAATGTCATCGAAATTATTCACCTCGTACATGTGTGTTTGTTTACTTTTATAAGGTTATCATGATTCATTTACTGTTTGCAATGTTATGCTATATTCTAACGTGTGTTTTACGATTTGGTAAATTGATAATTTACATTTTAAAAAAAAAAAGCACTGACCTATCGAAATTATTTTCGATTAATGTTTTGATATGTCTTATTTTTAGGTATATTTTGCTTTGTCCATAAAATTGTAGAATTTTTCTGCGGCAATAAAGCATACTTTTGTTTGTTTGTTTGTTTGTTAAACCCATATTATCAGTCTTTACCTACTAAGTAGGATGCAGCAATAAAGTTGCGAAACGTCGACAATTTTAAAACATACTTTTGTTTTTTTACTGGATTCTAACCCCAAATTTTACAGGAAAATTAAATGCGAAAATGGTATAAACTGTTACGAATCAACACGACGTAACAAATTGGCGGTGTTTGTTAACGTAAAAAATATTTATTGAATTGATTTTAAATGATGCCCAAAAATCAAGTGGCATAGAGGGAGAGAAACTGGTGGTTGCATTTCACTATTCCTAACGAGTGGAAAAATATTCATAACGAGGAAAACTTCCCTAAAGGAAATTTACCATTTTTTATTCAACATTTTGGACCGAATTACACATTTATCTCCTTTAGCATAACTAAGGAGGTACAAAAGAGTACTTCTACCAAATATTATCGCTGTCATCACCACCCAAAGGGTGAATGCGGAATAATATATAAAGTTAAAAAGCATAACAAAGATACTTTATTTTGTTGTTCCAAATTTTGGACGGGATGGCACTTTCTTCTGTTTAGGAACAATGAAAAAATACCCAAAGGTACCAGATTTAAAACAAAATAAAACGTCCAGAAAAAGAAAAAGCATTATAGCAACAGACACGCCTATTAGTAGTAGTAGTAGTTAGGGGGAGGTCTAGAGACCTGACTGGTTGGCCTATAAGGCCCTTTCAGTCTACCCCAGCTCCTCCCTCAACCACCACCCGCCACCAGCTGTACATCCTTGAATCTGCCTGTCCTTACTATGTAAGTCTGCATATCCTTCCATGCAAGATTCTTAACTTCGTCCCTATGCAAGACCGTAGAGCCGAAAATATCTCGTCGCAGTCTCGCTTGCGCTTCACATCTGCACAGGAAGTGAAGCGGAGTTTCCTCCTCTTCCTGACACTCCGTGCAGATAGAATCTTCCTCAATGCCTAACATAAAGAGGTGTCTCCTCAATCGACAGTGCCCCGTTACTATTCCTACGATGGAATTTAGAGCTTTCCTGTCTCGGGCTAGTAACAACTCTGTTCGGCACTTATCGGGCTTCACAATGAAGTCTTTAGCTTGCCTCCCGACCCCGGACTGGCCCCATTCACGTTGAAGTTCATGTTGTACCTATTCGTCGAGTGCTGCTAGTGATGTCTAAAGCTGGTTCTGGTCCTACATACGGGCTGGTTGCGCCGAGTCTAGTAAACTCATCTGCACTCTCGTTGCCCTCAATCTCACAGTGTCCTGGCACCCAAACCAACTTCACTCTTTTACGTCGCGCCAACTGATCTAGCCTGTCACCGCATTCCTGAACCAAAACTGATCCCGCCAGTGGGTTAGTGCGCCTTAAGTGCTGCTTGACTATCTGAGCATATGACAATCTCTCCCTCTGCTACCTCTATGACTTTCTTCATCGTTATTGCCATTAGAATGGCATATACCTCAGCCTGAAACACAGTTGAAAACTTCCCCAAAGGGAAGCTGGATCCGGTTTGTGTAGCCTCAATATAAACTCCAGCACCAGAGGATTGCAACTGTGTCATACGTGAACCATCCGTATAGCAAACAATTGCCTCTCTGGAGAACTCCAGCCTGTTTCTCTCCCAGTCCTCTCTTTCGGGAATTGAGACACTATAACCCTTACGCCATCTTAGTCTGCCTGAGGGTCGTGCTACTCTGTGGGTACATAAAGGGATCTCTCTTTGCACAATGTGGGAGATCTTTGCATGACCCTCAAACTCACCTTTGGTATGCCAAGCTCCTGCGTCCCCCATTCGCAAGTGCGCTGCCATAGCTTCTTTCTTAATGAAAGTCGACAATGATGGCAGCCCTAGCAAGACATCCAAAGCTGCTGACGGCGTCGTCCTCATTGCTCCAGTTATCGCTAGGCTAGCCAGTCTCTGGACTTTTGCAAGACTGGAACGAATGGTTTTCCTCTCCACCGAGGACCACCATACTATTGAGCCGTATGATATCCTGGGTCTTATGACTGCTTGGTACAGCCAGTACATGAACCTAGGACTTAGCCCCCAGGCTGTGCTTACCGCTCTACGGAGCTGCCAGAAGGTCGCTATTGACTTCCTTATCTGCCTATCGACATGAGTCTTCCAGCTCAGCTTTGCATCTACTGTGACCCCCAGGTATTTAACCTCTTTTGCCAAGGTGATTTGTTGACCATACAATCTTGGGGGTCGAAAATCTCCTAAATTTCTTCTCCTTGTAAAGAGGATCATCTCATTCTTCCGCGGATTAACCGTGAGACCTACCTCATTACACCATGCCTCCAATATACTACAGGCCATCTGCATTCTCTCGCAGATGATGCCCAAGTACTTGCTTGATATTAGAATCAATCAGACACGCCTAAAGTTGAATACTATAGAAGAAAAAGCTAAAGAAAAACGAGGGCAGAATACTCTTAAAACAATCGAAGAAGATGTACGCCTTATTTCAGAAAACGATATCGATATGATTCTTCAAAGGCGCTAAACAAAACAAAAAGATACCAATCTCTTATATGTTTCGAGGTGAATCTATTTTCTTTAAACGTTAGATATATAACAGAAATTTTGTTCGGTATTACTTTTAAGTTAAAAAAATATACAATTTATTGTATTCTTTAAAGAAGACTTTTTTGGTATTTATTGTAGAGAGACTTCTTGGATGTATTGTAATCCCTAGTTTTCTTTAAAAATTATTTTTTTTCCATTGAACTTTGTTTTATTCATCATGTTTCATTTTGGAACATACTTGTTCCACAACGAGACAAAGAAGATGTTTGACATAAACATTTGGAACTTACCGTTACAGAAAATTATGAGAAACATAAAGAGGTTTAAATATGTACTTGATGTGTCGAAATGGTTTTGATACATTTCTTTAATTTAATGAAGTACACTTTTTATTTCACTGTGGAACACTCTCCCCTATACCTCGAAGAATAAAAATTGTACTGGTGCGGATGCCCTGCGCACTTAATTCGTCCTTGAAATCCTTCGCTAATTTCACGAAAATTTTTTCTTAGTGGGGTTGTAGGAAAATTAATTAATACATTGTTTTCAAAATATTTCAAAGGCGCTGTTTTTTTTGCTCAGGCAAAGGATAATAGCGTCATTGAAAAATCAAAGCTGTTACATCTGAAACATATCCGAACACCCCTATTGTCCTCTTGCCCCTCGGGGCACCATCTTGTCTCGCAAAATATTAAAAATTCGCCCATAAAACACAATACCTCGTGCATATTACCTTCGACAAAAAAGCGCGTACATTCGTGTATAATGAAAAATGGTATTGCAAGCAGCAGGAGCAGCAGTGATACGATCGTTTCATAAAACATTTTCTTCGAGAGAGAAAAAAGTCGGCGATGGGGAGCAAATGCCGAAAGAATAGAATGAAGGATGGCATTTTGAAATAAATTGTTTAGTGTTCAGCGTTCTGGAGTCAGATGTTGAACGGGACGAATACAAAGTAAGGCCTCTCTACAAGGGGATCTTTTTGGGCCCGAATATACTGATTTTAAAATGTACGTTCGTTTCTCGTAAACGGCTGCTAGTTTCTTTTGAATATTTTATAACACTTCGAGGTAGTTCATCATTATATATATCGGCCAAAAACTGGATATTACATTTATTTTTTTAATATGCCAAGCTTTCGGAATAATTGATTTCTTCTTCATAGCTGAAAAAAAATGTTGATGATGTTTGGGATACGATGAGATTATTTACATTTTTAACGATTATAATTCAAATTTTCATTTTTTTAGAGAAGGGAATTAACCAGGCTTCCCTTTCTTCGATACAAATGTCATAAAGGGCGCAAAACAATAAAAAAATTACAGCTTTGTATATCAAACTTACAAATTCCGTTAGACATATTAATTATAAGCCAATTCGTAGTAATAAAATAAAAATTAATTTGATCTTAAAAAAATGCATTCTATTAAATAAAACACAAGGTCTTGGTCTCAGTCAAACAAATATTTTAAAAAACCTAAGGTGACACGTGTTTTGCTCTTGCTCTTGCATCATCAGACCTAAAATAATAAAAAAAAACTTAATATACTAATTATACAATTAAAAAATAATATTAAGTAAAGCTACTTTAACACATTTAACACATAACATAAATCCAAGTACGAAATAAGAATACAATACAAAACAACAAATCACACGTTACATCTTAGACATACAGGGTGGCCATTTTATGGTAATACAGTACCTTATCTAGAAAACGGTAATAGTTACGACAAAAAGTTAAATACAAAAGTTGTTTGGATTCAATTAAGTTTTTATTTTATTTTACTTTTGTTTATACAGGGTGTTTCGTTTTGACGTGACACATGTCAACTTTCTTAATTTAAATGGGACATCCTATATATTATTACATGCTTCGATTCTACTGTTAATTTGCGAAAGTTTTTATAATAACATCTATATTTGAATTCTTTATCGTTTTTGAGTAAATTGAGTTTTTAGAATTTTTTTTTTTAAACATATTTTTAAAAAAAAAAATTTTACCTATAAAACTTTAATGGAACTGACTAATATCCTAAACATACATTACTAAGGGTTCAATTCAACGAGTTTCCATGCTGGTCTTACCAATTAATATACAGGGTGTTAAAAATGGAGAGCAAAACAAACAGAACTTTAAATGTAAAAATCTCCTGTTTTTCAAATGAAACACTCTGTATATTTTTATTTCATCTGATTCAGCGTTGAATTACCTATCATTACTCATATATATGTCCTATACCTAAAATGAACAGTTTCGATTTTATTAGCCGTTTTCTGATTTATCCCGGAATATTGTCAGTAAATGAGATCAGAAACTAAAAAAATCAAGGTAGGCTTAGGAAATAACCTAATGCAATTGTTGACTTAAGTTGATATTTGCTCTGTTTGACGTTTTTGTCAAATTTTTGCTGCGAAATTTGTTAAAAAATGGCTTTATATAGTTTAGATGAACGTTTGAAATTATACAACTGTTTCATAAAAATTATAAAAGTCCAGGGTTAGCCCTTAGAGAATATCCGAGGGAATATCCTAATAATCGAGTTCCCTCCAGGACTATATTTTTTCGAATTGTGCGTGATTTGGAAAATGGTGTCCTTAAAAACTCTAAGAAAAATCGTCCCAATTTTGTCCTCACTGAGGAAAAACAACTGGAGATTTTACTTTATTTCGAGGAAGATGATGAAAGATCCCAAAGAGATGCTGACAGAGACATTGCAGGTGTCAGTAGAGGAAGTATTCAAAAAACACTGCAGGTGAATGGTTATCATCCTTATAAATTTCTTCCAACTCAATTATTATCACAATTAGACTTTAATGAAAGATTGACTTTTTGTTGTGATATTATGGACCGGCATCGGCAGTTCGAAAATGTGTTTTTTTCAAAAGTGCTTTGGACTGATGAGGCCTCATTTAATACGGGGGGTATTTTTAATCGGAAAAACACTCATTACTGGTCTCAAACTAATAAACATCTAATAAAAGCAATTAAAAAACAAGGCCGTCAAACCGTAAATGTGTGGTGCGGAATTATTTGCGACCGTATTATCGGACCAATATTTTTTGACAGGTAGTCAAATGGCGAAAGATACTTGGAGCTGCTTAGGAATGAAATCAGGCCCCTTATCAACGACTTGCCAGCAAATATTCGAGAAAATATCATTTTCAGCAGGATAGCGCCCCTTACCATACGGTTGCACCGGTAGTAAATTTCCTTAATCAACATTTTCCATTGTGGATAGGAAGACATGGTTTAATATCCCGGCCACCACGAAGCCCTGATTTAAGCCCTTTAGACTTCTTTTTGTGGGGTGCACTAAAAAATAAAGTTTATAAAAATAGATCTAATAATAGAAATGAATTAAAAATAAAAATCAGGGAAGAGATCAATAATTTTAATGCATCTGATTTGCACTTCATGTGTTGCAATGGACGGTGGCCATATTGAAAATTTTTTATAATCTGTTTTAATCATGTTTAATACTCAGTTAGTTATTAGTTATACCGTGTGGCACAATATATTTTTTTTGTCTCTCCCTTATTTTCGTAAACATTAAATAATAAGAACATAAATTACATAATATTTCACTTTTATTTGTATTTTCTAACATTATTTATAGTCGCTATCTGTGTTAAGGAAATGAGAAAAAGGCTTAGTTTACGACATTTTTATTTTAGCCCACTTCATCTGTTTACTTATATTAAAAAAAAATAGTCAAATCAGAAAACGGCTAATAAAATCGAAACTGTTCATTTTAGGTATAGGACATATATATGAATAATGATAGGTAATTGAACGCTGAATTAGATGAAATAAAAATATACAGGGAGTTCCACTTGAAAAACAGGAGATTTTTACATTTAAAGTTCTGTTTGTTTTGCTCTCCATTTTTAACACCCCGTATATTAATTGGTAAGACCAGCATGGAAACTCGTTGTTTTATAGTTTTATAGGTGAAAAAATTTTTTTTTAAAAATATGTTTTTTTTTTTAAAATCTAAAAACTCAATTTGCTCAAAAACGGTAAAGAATTCAAATATAGATGTTATTATAAAAACTTTCGCAAATTATCAGTAGAATCGAAATATGTAATAATATATAGGGTATCCCATTTAAATTAAGGAAGTTGACATGTGTCACGTCAAAACGAAACACCCTGTATAAGCAAAAGTGAATTCAAACAACTTTTGTATTAAACTTTTTGTCGTAACTATTACCGTTTTCTAGATAAGGTACAGTATCACCATAAAATGGCCACCCTGTACACAATAATAAGAAGAGGCTGAATCTTTGAGTATCGATGGTTGCATATGCTCCACAAAATTTAAAACGAGCCCGCATAGTGAAGTGTGTTAAAATAAAACTATAAAATAAGAATACAGGTCAGTGTCAATTGTCACATGACTGACTTATTGGTGACACAAGTGTATGTAAATAAACAATTTAGGTAAGAACGCAACAGCTTTAAATATAAACGTCCTTTTAAAATACACAGGGGCGTGCAATCCATGGAAGCAAGGGAAGCAGTGCTTCCCCAAAAAAAATTACAAAACATCTTCTAAAATGTAATTTTTGAAATAGGAAACCATTAATTTAGTTTATATTAAAAATGCTAAAATATTGTCTTAATTATCAAGCCCATAATAAATGCGGCCTTGACTCCGACCCAGCCACAGTAGAATATTGAATAGAACCTATGCGGGCCGCTAGCTTCTCTGCAGCCAAGTCCCGTATGCTTGATTTCCTGTGGTGAATCGAGCCACAGTTATTGAAGTTTCCACCAGCCGTTTGCAATTTTTGCATTTCAGTGGCGTGCTTTAAGTGGGGGCGGAAGCTATCGTTGGAGTAGGTTCTTGGTTTGAACGGCTATCCGTGTGTTGTGTGATACGTACGTCGCGTCGTGCATGGTGCGATATGGAAGATAATAATACGGACGTGGATATGCAAATACCGTCAATCTCGGCTGTCGGTAATAACGTTGAAAATGTTGGAGAATTTATTAAGAAGAGTGCGTGTGAATGTATGGTGTGTGTCTTAATAATAAAGGGATTCTCAACATTAAACTTCGCTGACAAGCTTCAAATAATTTCGAAAGGAAGGGCAGAACCGCCTATGAAAAATTTAACAACAAAAATGAAAAACTGTATTAGACATTTTTATTCGGAAAAACAATACGAACAATTTAAATGGCTAAATGGGTGTGAAAATATAAGTAAACTATTTTGTTGGCCATGTTTACTTTTTGAAAACGAAAAGGTCTCTGGAATAAAGCTGGTTTTTCCGATTTAAACAATTTCCATAAAGCTATAAAAAAACACATTATGTCCAAAGCGCATTTACAGGTCATCATAAAAGAAAAAGTCTTCGGCAAAACCAAAATTGAACACGCCTTAATAAAAAGTTGGAAATTAGTCACCGCCAACACAATGAACTAGTCGATAAAAATAGGCAAATATTAAGAAGACTTATAGATGTTGTTTGTTTTTTCGGAGAGCACGAATTGGGATTTAGAGGTCACGACGAAACAAGGGTTTCTTCAAAAAGGGGAAATTATCAAGATTTACTTAGTTTAATGGCTAAATATGATGATTGCTTAAAAAATCATTTAGAGTAGTCTAGCGTTTTTCGGGGAACGTCGAATCGAATCCAGAATGATTTAATTTCCGATATTGCAACCATTATTCTAAAAAGAATTAAGCAGGAGATTGGCGAGGTGCGGTTCATTGCTATTGTTCTGACGAAACAACTGATATCACTAATTTTAGCCAATTATCTATAGTAAAACGCTACGTTAAAACAGACGGAAGTATTCGGGAGCGATTTTTAGGTTTTAAGAATGTGTCCGAAAATCGTACAGCAGATGCATTATATACCGTAGTTTATATTACTAACATTACGTTACTAAAGAAATTAATGGAAGTATTCAAGAGCGACTTTTAGGTTTTAAGAATGTGTCCGAAAATCGTAAAGCAGATGCATTATATACCGTAGTTTCTAACGTTACTAAAGAAATTAATGGAAAGAAAAAATTATTGCTCAAAGCTATGATGGAGCTGCAGTGATGGCAGGACAATTAGGGGTCTGCAAGCTAAAGTTCGAGAAACTTTCCCAAGTGCGTTGTTTGTCCATTGTTTTGCTCATAAATTAAATTTAGCTTTATCCCAGTCCATCAATCACATTAAAGAGTGTAAAGTATTTTTCGTTACTTTAGTGGCATGGCTGCTTTTTTTTTCTAAGTCAATAAAGCTTTGGACTCCATTGTCCACAAATGATTGTCCAAAGTAGCTCCTGCTAGGTGAAACTATAATGGAAGACTTGTGTTAACAGTATCTGAAAATCGTGAATCACTGATTGAACTATTTGAGAATATAATAGAAAATAATGAAACGTGGGACTCAGAAGCGATAAATAGTTCAAGGGGGTTTTTGGACTATTTGAAACGAGATTTTAATTTTAATTATTTGTTGAACATATTTTCAGAAATATTTCCATTCTCGTGCAATGTTTTTAATATATTACAAACTAAAACAAATGATATTGCTTTTTGCCTTAAAAAAGTGGATGATTTAAGTCCATGTTAAGCCAAAAAAGAGATGACTTTGACCTATTTTGGGAGAAAACGATGACGTTAGATGTAGAGCCACAAGCCAAGCTTCTTCGAACAGACAAGGGGGGAGATGTTCAAACATCATACAGACGCCTCTTTTGTTAAATAATCGATCAAATTCAGCAACAAATAAAGTACAGATTTAAAGGTTTAAATGATTTTAAATTCCTCGAGCTCTACAATTTTGATACATTTAAAGCAAAACTTTTCCAGAAAATGCGTTTAAATCTCTTATTCTTCATATTATGGCCAGTTTTTCGAGCGAGCGTTACTGCGATCTGAACTAAAAGTAATTTACGAAACTGATGACATTAGCGTAAAAAATAACGCTAAAGGCCGTTTTACGTGCTGCAATTCTTTCTTGCAAGTTGCAATAGTCTTGAACAAAAGCATGCGCAGGGACAAGACATTTGTATCTTTTGTCAAACTGCGCATGCCTTTGTTCAAGACTAATGCATATTGCAAAGAAGAATTGCAGCATGTAAAACGGCCTTAAGGAACTAAAGCAATTTTTAAAAGACAAGGAGCTGGAAGATGCCTACACCGAAGTGTCCAAATTGTGTGAACGCAATTTTTCAACACTTAAACGTATAAAAAATTTCGAGAGAAATTCAACGGGGCAGGAGAGACTTTCGCATACATCGCTGTTGTCCGTTGAAAACAAACTTCTCCAAAATATGTCGGAGCATCGACGTTTTTATGATGACGACATTGACGAATTTGCAAAAAATGATTCAAGAATCGAATTACATTACAAATAGGTAAGTTTCTAAAATTTGCTTCCCTTTCTTAAAATTTCACCGCACGCCCCTGAAAATACCAATTATTTGGATTAATTTCATTGAAACAACATGTGTTCGACTTATTGGTGACACAAGTGTATGTAAATAAACAATTTAGGTAAGTACGCAACAGCGTTAAATATAAACGTCCTTTTAAAATACATAAAGCTTAAAATTAAAAAACTTTAATAAACTGTTTTTTCCATACATTATATTCAGCACATGGTAAGCCGGTAAACAAAAAGAAAAAAATTAGTTAGTGGAGTATCGGTTTACACGATTTACACGAAATTTTATATTTGAATTTAGTTTTTAATTCTAAACAATATTTTCCAATATTTTTTTCTATTACAAGGAATAAGGGTACTTTACTCTTGGGCAATTTTCGAAAAAGTGATCTGAGCTCTGTTACTATTACATCTGACATGTCTGAGAAGTGAATAGTAAAAAAGTTTCCCATTTGTTTCATACTTTTTTTGGACACACTGTATATATATATATATATATATATATATATATATATATATATATATATATATATATATATATATATATATATATATATATATATATATATATATATATATATATATATATATATATATATATATATATATATATATATATATATATATATATATATATATATGAGACATAACTAAATAAAAACGATTTACAATTTTAAGGCGTTAATGTCACAGCTTTCTTTGTTAAGATTATATTATTGTTTATGTAAGTTTAGGATTTTATAAGGAAGAACGAGGTACCTTTAAAGTAGACGTCTATAAAAAAGGAGATTAGCACTGAGCAAAATCAAAATTGGAGGAACAATCAAAATGCTCTGAAAATAACCATTTCAAATAGCACCGATCTGTTTTTAAAGAGACCATTATTAGATTCAAACTATTGTGCACGGTTACTACATGAAGTAAACGTCCCTTATTAAACGAAATTTTAGTGGTTGTTCGCTACGAAATGGCGGCTTTTTTATCATGTTTACACACATGGAATTTTGCTCTCGTCGGGCCATTAGTTTTACAAATGTTTTTGCGTCCCGATTGTTTGCAATTTGGCCGAAGTTGGAGCACGAATCGAGCAGACGTGGTCAATTATATGCCAGATTGTGTAGTTTTTCTGGTCGGTTGTTTTTTCTAAAGGCAGGGAAATGCACGTATATTTCAAAACTGACAGGAAATGTCCGGATATGTTATGAATATCGAATATGGTGTAATACATATTTTTTCATTACAAATTTGTTGTAAAATTCGATAAAAATATACTGCTGTAAAACTTAAATTGTTTTTAAGCTGTCTTTAAGGAAGTCAAAACAATTAAGTAGTTCTTTAAAAAAAATATTGCTTAGGAATACAATGGAAAATTAGTTTTTCTTAATAACCCAATTATTTCAAATTTACAAATTCTCGCTCTTAGCAAAGGTCGTGTTTAGGATTATACTTTTTTTTCTATTTGATTTTTGTATATATATATATATATATATATCTATATATATATATATATATATATATATATATATATATATATATATATATATATATATATATATATATATATATATATATATATATATATATATATATATATACATGGTGTCCCTAACTAGCAGAGATGCAGAGATGTTTAAATTAGAAAAAAGTTGCGCTCTACTGAACTCTGCAAGATGACGTTTTCACATTTGGAACATTCCGAGTACTTCTGAAGAAATTAAGAAAATCCGAAAACTCGCGATTCGTTTTTATTTTTTTCTGGTTCTATTTTCAAAAATATTGGAAAACAAATTTTACATTTTCATTGTCACTTTTTCTCCTCTACAAGATGGCATCATTGGATTTCGAATCCAACGTTTCGTTTTTTCACAACCACCATCAACTTTATTTTTTTTAAATATTCGAAAAAAATTGTTGTTAGCTTAATAAGCTCTATTTTTAATTTTAAATTCAATGACATATCACACTTTGCATTTATTCAACGTTTCGGACTCAAAAAACCATCATCAGTGATATTCGATGATGATTCCGCAAAAACGAAACGCCGGAACAAAAATCTGTTTAGTTTATCTTGTCGAGAAGAAAAAGTTGCTGTAGTAACGTAAAATTTATTTTGATCTAGCTCTTACCGTAGACTTTAAAAAAATGAATTATTATTTTATTTGTGTTGGTATCAGGTGTGATAATAGTATTTAAAGCGATAATATGAATAAAGTTGTTTTTTTTATTAAAGCAATTTACATCAACAACAATTATTATTAATAATGTTAATACAATGATAAAGTTCTAAAAACTTAACCTACAAAATAATAACAAATTTATGAACTTATCTAATTTAGATGTGAACCATTGTATTAGTATTAACTTACATAAAAACTTATTATTAACTAAATACAATTAACTATTTTTCTTATTTTCAAAAATGCTGCCCTCGTTTTTTAAACATAAATAGGAACAATAAACAATTTCTTTCATTACATTTGCTAGCATTTCCGGTGTTATTTTTCGGATGGATTCTCGTACTGCAGCTTTTAATTCTTCAATATCTTGAAATGTTTGCCAATAAACGTCATTTCCAGATACCCCCAAAGGAAAAAGTCCAGGGGTGTAAGGTTTGGTGACCGAGGAGGCCAGCTAATTGGACCACGAGTAGCAATTAAATTATTTCCGAATCGATTTCTTAAATAATCCATTTTGAGTGAGGGGGAGCACGATCTTGTTGCAACCACATGTTATGGGTTAGGTTTAAAGCCAAGTCATCCAGTGCCTTTTCAATTTCGTTTCTTAGGAACTGACCATACCTTTCGGAATTGAGGGTTCCTTCAAAAAATAATGGTCCAATGATGCGGTTTCTTAAAATACCACACCAAACATTTATTCCAAACCGATTCTGGTGTTTGGATGTGCGGAACCGGTTTTCATTTTTTGTTGACCAATAATGTCTATTTTTTCTAATAAATAAACCATTGTTAGATAAATAAGTTTCATCGGTCCAAAGAATCTGGTGGCGAAATTAGGGATTTTCATCGCATTTTCGTGTGAACTACTCACAGAAAGTAGTTCTACGTTCTTCATCTCCAGGATGCGAAGCATGGCAGATGCGGTATTTATAAGGATGGTATTTCTCTTTACGCAGGATTCTATGTGCAATGGTTTTTGGCACTTCTTGCTCTTTCTCGATGGTACGGAGTCCTATATTATCATCTTCTACGGTAAGCAAAATTTTGCGTTACCATAGCAACTTTTTCTTCTCGACAAGATAAACTAATCAGATTTTTGTTCCAGCGTTTCGTTTTTGCGGAATCATCATTGAATATCACTGATGATGGTTTTTTGAGTCCTAAACGTCGAATAAAAGCAAAGTGCGATATGTCATTGAATTTAGAATTAAAAATAGAGCTTATTAAGCACACAACAATTTTTTTCGACTATTTAAAAAAATAAAGTTGATGGTGGTTGTGAAGAAACGAAACGTCGGATTCGAAATCCAATGATGCCATCTTGTAAAGGAGAAAAAGTGGCAATGAAAATGTAAAGTTTGTTTTCCAATATTTTTGAAAATAGAACCAGAAAAAAATAAAAACCAAATCGCGAGTTTTCGGTTTTTTCTTAATTTCTTCGGAAATACTCTGAATGTTCCAAATCTGAAAACGTCATCTTGCAGAGTTCAGTAGAGCGCAACTTTTTTCTAATTTAAACATCTCTGCATCTCTGCTAGTTTATGAGATTTCTGTAGAGTTCATTCTTATCCGGGCCACTCTATATATATATATATATATATATATATATATATATATATATATATATATATATATATATATATATATATATATATATATATATATATATATATATTGTTGTTTTTATGACATTTCACTAGACCGCCATATTGGATTTTTACCAAAATGATACCAGGTCATCCTCATATGACCTTTAATTTTTGACTAAAATTTGAAGTCAGTCGTGTACAAAAATTTGAGGGAAATCAAATCAGCTAATTCGAACCCGACCTCAAAACGTTTATATCACAAAAGGCAGCCGCTTGACCTATAACTTTTTTATTTTCGCTTAATCTGAGTATTCCAAGCCGGCTTCTCTCGTTCTTGCCACCTTAAGAAGGGACTTGAAGCACACCTAAATACATGGTTGTAAATATAGTTATTATCCCAATAAAATCCAAGAAACACAGGAGCAAGGTTACATCAAGTTAAAACCCACCAATCAGAACTCAGCCCGATTATAATTCTTCATGAAATTCTTTCATCTTGTGTGGTCTTGTTACCTGCGTCAAGTTAAGCAGTTGGCTAATGGCAGTAAATGGGCGGTCTTTACTGTTGGGCTGGCCAATATGAAGGGGATTGGCTACTCAAATTGTAAAAAAGGGAGATAAGCCCAGTTAAAGAAAGTGAGCTCAATGATTAGAACTGATTTTTTCTGTTATTTACTTCACTATATAAGAGCCAATGAACTGTATTTTTAAAATACTAAATAGGTTATACAGTGAGTCCTACTTTTAATATTTCAGTTAATAATACTGGGATTTTCTTCAAATTTGAACATGTATTATTTTTAAGAACCTGTACGATAAAATTTTAAAATCAAGGATCGTAGTATACAGGATGTTACATTTTTTTGCTACACCTACAAGTTTATCTTGCGGAACTTTTTTTTACAGCACCCTGTATGAATTCTGGTATAAAATTTAAACTATTTGTACATTTCTTTAGCTCTTTCGTATTTTGCATTATTCTCGTATCTATCACAGTTTTCGACTTATTTGCAATAATTGCCATAGATGTAAATTAAGTGTAGGCTAAATAATGAAACTGGAAAAAAAAGGTAATAGGCTGAGGCAGGTCATTTGTTAAATCTGTTCTTTAATCTGACATTTTGTAAGAAATATTTTTTTGTTTGACGTTTCCGTAGCTGTTTCGAGTTGTTTAATGATGGTTGAATTCACAAATCAAGAATATGCAGAAATTCATTTCATTTATGGCCTTGTCAACGTCAATTGTTATGAAGCTAAACGACTCTATGAACAGAAATATTCAAATCGCATGGTGCACTATAGACAAACATTTGCAAAGGTACATAATTGGCTATGTGAAAATCTATCATTCAAGAAATCCACTTATTTAGCACGAGCAAATAGAACGGTTAGGACTCCTGAAATCGAGGAAGCAGTCCTGAATGCAGTAGAAAATGATCTTGCTACCAGTACGAGGAAAATTGTAGCAACCCTTAACATTTCATTTGTGCTTGTATGGACAACTTAATGTATCCTTACCACATACAAAGGGTTCAAGCTCTTCCACCACGTGACTGAGGTCCATTTTTCCTTCCAGCAAGGCTAAACGGATGATATTGTCGTCAATTTCTCGAAGACGAACTCCCGGTATTGCTAGAAGACGTGCCAATTCTTCTTAGAAATCAAATGTGTTTTATGCACGATGAACATTTCAGCATAGAGGTGAGGGAGTTCCTAAATAATAGTTTTAACAACCATTGGATAGGGCGAGGGGGACCTCAGCCATGGCCCCTAGATCTCCAGATCTGAATAGCCTGGATTTCTTTTTCTGGGGACACCTGAAAACATTGGTGTATCAGACCCCAATCCAGACAGAAGAAGATTTAAGAAACAGAATAATAGCTTCATGCGACACCATTCGCAATACTCCTGGAATATTTGACAGAGTCCATCAGTCCATGAGGCGAAGACTTGATTCTTGCGTTCTAGCAAGAGACGGACATTTTCAACAACTTTTATAATTTTGTTTTATTTTTAATTTAACGGTAATAATTTTATCTGATTGTTCATTATCATGTCGGTTGATTTAAAATAAAACCCGATTCTTAATTTTTTTCTTAATTTCGCGTATATGCAATCGATGCAATGCATCGATTATTGCAAATAAGTCGAAAACTGTGATAGATACGAGAATAATGCAAAATACGAAAGAGCTAAAGAAATAAACAAAGAGTTTAAATTTTATATCAGAATTCATACAGGGTGCTCAAAAAAAAGGTCCGCAAGATAAACTTGTAGGTACGTAAGGGTTCTTAAGAGTAATACATGTTCTAAATTTGAACTAATTGTTTCAGAAGGAACTAGAAAAAACGCAAAAAACGAGAAGAAAATTGAAACTTTGACACCCTGTATAATGAAAATGGTGCGATTTTGACCATGTATATATTGGCATTTTTTTCCTATTTTGCATCCTGTGAAACTTCAGCATTGGTTTCTTTTCCAAAGTACGTTGTCCAGTTTAAGGATTCTAATATAGCACTGCAGTTATAATTAAAAATCAAGATATTTCCAACTATTAAAAAAATTCTTCAACAAGGATACATAGCACCTAGCTGGTTTGGATTCCAACAGAAACATCGATAATATCCCCACAAAAAAATTAACAGCTCGTCTCAAAAAAAATAGATCTCTATTTCCGAGTCGTTGTTGATCAACCTTCTTACTTTGCTTTGCGCAAGATATTTACCACCAAATATTATATATATTACCTTTTGTATATGTGTGCTATATATCCTTGTTGAAGAATTTCTTTAATAGTTGGAAATATCTTGATTTTGCATTATAACTGCAGTGCTATATTAGAATCCTTAAACTGGACAACGTACTTTGGAAAAGAAACCAATGCTGAAGTTTCACAGGATGCAAAATAGAAAAAAAATGCCAATATATACAGGGTCAAAATCGCACCATTTTCATTATACAGGGTGTCAAAGTTTCAATTTTCTTCTCGTTTTTTACCACCCCCTGAAATATGTCCACGACATTAATTAACACCCTGTGTATATATAATTGTCTGCACATTGGGATCGACGTCGACGCAGATAATTTTATTGGAATATTCACCTATTTTTCGTAAAATTTACTATAACAAAAGCCATTGAACTATATAGGAATAATGCAAAATCTAATCTGATTCTTTTTGAGAACCTTTACCTGGTCTTTATCGACCACCCCGTTTGTTGGGTCCGGATCTTTTTCTACGTTATTTGCTTAGAAAATCCGAACGCCCCTTTAATTAGGGCAGCTGGGCTGCTAGTTTGTTTGATGCCTCAGCAAAAATTATGCGGGAAAAACTGTTTGGCGGTATAAAAAAATCAATTAAACCAGGGCTATATTGAAAATTCTCAAAAGCACAATAAAGGCAGTTTAACTTTACATAAAAGGTAATTAGGCAAGCTCTCGAACTAATTTTTCGTTACAGTGTGTTTAGTTATTAAAAATTAATGAATAGATATTATCTTTCCAGTTTCCTTCAAAGCAGGGTTGGAAACTATTCTCCTTTAACTTGAGAAAACTAAAGGAAACTTAAACCAAGTTTTTCTTTGGCATTTACTTACTGCTTCACTAATAAGGTGGTTAATAAGACTGTTGGAAAAAATTGGAAATGGTTCATATGACATCCTGTTAGATAATTTTATCTTATTACTCCTCCATCCAGTCCCTTGATGACGAAAAACATGTTTTCTCAACTCCGTTGGGTCTGTCTGTCTGTTCGCGGCGTAGCTAAAAAACTACTTATTCGATTGACTTCAAATTTTGGACAAAAATGAAGGGTCATATGGGGATGACCTGGTAATTTTGGTAAGAATCAAACAAGGCGAAGCAAAATTGAGAGTTGATAAATCACTGCAAAATTTGTCATTTTCCTGTTTGGTATCCTTGACATGGGAAATATTCGGCGATATTCTCTTAATGCAAGTGCTGGACTCTTATTATTTTCAGTGTGACAGTTATACAAATTTAGTCGCTCTTGACTTGAATATTGATTTTTTTTTTAAATAGAACAAGTAAACACCGTTACAAGCAAACATTTTTAAAGCCTAGTTATTTTAAATTTAAATGATATTAATAAAAGAACAGCACTAAAAACACAAATATTGAAAAACTGTCAAATTTAAAACAAATAGCTATATTATCTATTCCATGGCCTCCTATAGTTTTTTTTTGAATATGCAGCATCACAATATTCAAAAAATAATATATATATATATATATATATATATATATGTATATATATTATATATATATATATATATATATATATATATATATATATTATAATTATAAACTAGTGGTGTCCCGTCGTTCTTTAAATAATATGGCACTCCTTTTTGACTATACGCACTTCAGATAATTAGAAAATGTAACTATGCGTAATGAACCTTTATCTATATTTGTCTGTTTTTTTTTTGTGTACCACACTTCTATATCTCTTTTGTGTTGCAAAAACAGTGAACTTTCGAATTTTAAAATGATTTAATTTTGATTTTTCTTGATTGATTTACCTATAAATATATTTTTTCTTGAGTTCTGCCATTAACGGTTCTCGGGCTACTGCCTACGTCCACTATTATTGGACCACCCAGTATAGTGATAAACGATTTACAAGTCCAGATTTTACAAGGGCAGCCAGCATCAGATCCAGGGAACGAGATTTATCAAAATTTTAATTTATGCAGTTCGACTTTGGGCTACTCGGTTATGCCAAAAGTGGCCGTCTGTCTCCGTTTGTCATATTACTTTATACAAGGGCCGTCACTGTGAAGTAATATACAGGGCGTTTCCTAATTGCGTGCTGATGTTAAAGGGGATGTTTTTATGCCCTAAAATTCTTAACTTTTGATAAACAAGTTGGTAAACTTTAAAAAGAAAACATTTTTTTTCATCCCAATTCTGATGCTATTGTAGATAACTGCATGAAATTTGATACACGTCTTCCATGCATTAAAGAGCATACGGATTTACCCAGGTTAATTACATTTTCCCGCCACTGGTAGAAATTTCAAAAATTGATTGTTAATAAAAAATGCCCTTTTATGCATAAAAGACGTGTATCAAATTTCACACAGTTATTTATCTATAATAGCATCAGAATTAGGATTTTAAAAAATGTTTTTTAAAACCCTGTATCTCCAAAGTTAAGACTTTTAAGTTCATATTAAACTTTTTTCTTAAAAAGGTCCAAGAATCACCCCCTTTAACATTAGCACGCAATTAGGAAACGCCCTGTATAGTACTTCACAGTGACGCCCCTGTACAAAGTAATATAACAGACGGAGACAAACGGTCACGTTTGGCATACCCGAATAGCCCAAAGTCGAACTGCATAAGTTAAAATTTTGATAAATCTTGTTCACTGGAATCAGGGCTGGCTCCCCTACTATAACTACATTGATGTGGTAATTTTGGAAAAATATGAATTCTGTAGTTTTTCAAATATTAATTGCAATATTAGATATTTTTTAACACCCGGTATTGAACAGAAAATTAACTATTTTGAAGCAGTTTATTGACAGCTACTTTATGCACAATTTTACAAAATATGTAAAAAAAAAACTAAGCCATTTTTGAGGTTGACGGCTGTGATTCTAATGGTTCGATTCCTTCTAAATCGTTGTCTTCCTCTGAAAATGATGAGGTTTCATCGTTACTACTTAAAGATCCCAGTGTGATAACTAAATCATCAATAACCGTTTCAATTTTGCCATGTATTTCCCAGTATTTATCTTCAATAGAACGGACATGTTTAACATAAGATTTTCAATTTTCAGCCGATATTGGGTCAATCACTTCTAATGTTATTTTACTTAAATCTTCAATTGAAAGTTCACCGGTGTTGCGTTCCCGAATATATTTTTTTACTCCTGCCCATGCAAGTTTAATAGGGTTGAGGTCGCACATGTATAGAGGCAGCCTTAAAGGTTGCCGAGGTTACGTAAAAGAGCGTCAATTTTATACTTTTTTTCTCTAGGCTTGTTGGTTGATATTACCTCATATAATTGATATTTTCTCCATGTTGGATCACATACAAGATTGTTCGATTTAATAATGATAAGACGCATTATCCATTACCACGACTGATTTGGGAGGAATGTTAAGTAGACGCTTCTCGAGCAAGCACTTTTCAAAATTATCTCTATTCATCTGTCCGTGATAGTCTCCAGTTGTTAATTCCTAGCGAAAAACTAAAGCAGCACCTGGAACAAATCCGGCTTCTGAAGCAGCATGAACTATAAAAAAGCGACTACTAGAGCGGATTCCCTGAACAACACCTGTAACACTTTCACTTTGCCAGCATTTGTTCCATTATCTACCCAGGTTTCGTCTAGATACAAATATTGCGTTCTTCTTGCCTATATTGCTTTACAGTTGATAGATATTTCACCCGCCAGTGAAAAATATTTGGTCTCTCAATGAGCAATTTTCGTTTAGGCACTTGCACCAAACAAAACCATTTGATAAGGTTTTATACCCGTACGCAAAATCTATTTTGTTCTTTACAGCACGAAGTAGAGGTCTGCAGGTCGGAACTTTCCTCAAGTTTATATAAAAATCCCCTATTGTTCGTCGAATTACTTAAAAATCACCATCGTCAATTTTATTTTTGTATGACAATCGGGGTCTTCTTTTACCAGGAAATTTTACAGGTGCACTTTCACGTGCGCCGCTTCGAATTGTTTTTCCTCTTTTGCTCGCCATCTTTACTTCGAAATAATAATTCAAATACAACGCAACGCATTTATATAGAAATTAAAACAAATGCTCGAAATGTGTAGGCGCCACTGGAAATAGCTAGAACCTTCTAGCGGCAAGTGCATGGAGACTGTAGGTACATCCCAATTACAAGTGGACCAATGCGAAGTTTACTAAATCCTCGATTAATTTTCCGTACCGCTTAGCTGGCGCCCTTTGTAGGTGAAACGGCAAACTATTAGAACAAATAAAATAACACAAAATTTATTTGCGTACACAAATTTTACTTTTCCGCTTGCTTAAGATTATGAACCTTTATTTTAAGGACCGCCCGGTTTATTTCGCGTCCCGCACTTTATATATCTCAAAACATCTATCTCTTTTCTTTCCCTGGTCTCTTTGTTGTATGTTTTAGGATGTTTAGGAGGCGGGTGAACAAATGATAAGTGCTCAACTAAATTTGCTTTTAAACGAGCAAATATCTCAAAAAACGGTTGCCTTCTTTCTGGATATCTAACAAGCAACAACTTGTAATGATAATACAGATTTTCATAGCCATAATAGCTTATTACTTTTGGAAATATAATTCCGAGGCTTCTTCAGCATTTTCATTATTCTGTATAAAACATAACAGCATATCACATTTTTCATAATTTTCATACGCTGGCATTATTCGAAGAAATTGATAAATATCAATTAAATAAAAATACCAAAAGAAAGACCTAGTTTTAATAACAAACATAGAAAAAGACTCCCAGTCTCGGTCTCATTAAATTATAATTTTACAATTCACAACAAACATGACACGTGTTTCGCCCTTTCGAGCATCATCAGACCTACAAACAACAGAGAGAACCTTAGTAAATAATCACACTCACAAATCCTGAAACAATAACTTACAAATAGAATAAAACACACTAAAGCACAACAAAACAAACAACTACTTATACATATTTGATGGACATTAAAATGAGGTTAAGTCTCACGTGAATAAACAAAATAAAATATTAAAGAAGTATTAAAAAAGATTCATGTCTCTAGACGGGATCGAACCCAGACCACCCGAGTGAGACGCTGAAGCAACCACCCACAGACCACTGGACTAGTCGAAGAAAAGAACCAAAAACTCTCACTCTATCAATTAGTGAATGAAATCAAGGTTGCCTACAATTATTATTACATTAAATTGTTAAATATTAGGGTTGGTTCAAAATTAAAAACATCGTTAACGCAAGTGAGAATGGGACTTTTTATAGCTTTGGTTATTTCCATTTTTTCTAGAAGGTCAAGCTTTTTCCCCTTCGGACATTCATGTAAAACATCAACGTCAGAAATGGAAAATTCATGACCTGACTCCAACAAATGATTGGCAAAAGTTGAAACAGTCTCAGTTACATCCGTATTTCTGAATTTGTCGACAAGGCTTAAATGTTCTCTCACCCTTGTGGAAATTTTTCGACCTGTTTGTCCCACATAGGTCGTGGAACATTCGCTACAATTTAGTGCATAAACCCCAGATCTGGACAATTTATCGGTTGTGTCCTTTGTCCTTACTAAATGTCTCTTGAGAGTATTTACTGTTTTGAATGAAATATTGACATTTTTAATATTTTTAAAAAATTTTGCCAATTGGAGAGAAATACTTCCGAAAAAAGTAATGCACTTGAAAAAATTTGTCTCATCGCTAAGTTCATTCACTAATTGATAGAGAGTTTTTGGTTTTTCTCTTCGACTAGTCCAGTGGTCTGTGGGTGGTTGCTTCGGCGTCTCACTCGGGTGGTCTGGGTTCGATCCTGTCTAGAGACATGAATCTTTTTTAATACTTTTTTAATATTTTATTTTGTTTATTCACGTGAGACTTAACCTCATTTTAATGTCCATCAAATATGTATAAGTAGTTGTTTGTTTTGTTGTGCTTTAGTGTGTTTTATTCTATTTGCAAGTTATTGTTTTAGGATTTGTGAGTGTGATTATTTACTAAGGTTTTTAATTTAATAATAAATTATAATTTAATGAGACCGAAACTTGGAGTCTTTTTCTATGTTTGTTATTAACTGCTTTATAAACCAAAAGTCTATCCAAAAACCGATGAGACAAATATTTGAGATTTATTTTTGTTTGTTCTCATAAACAATAGCCATAGCCTACTATTAAGTTATGCATTTAATTACAGAAAATTGTCATTTATTTGTGTGTTTCTCAGAAAAAGTGCATACAATTATAAAATTTTGAAAAGTTGAAAAAAAAAATAAATTTCATAGTCTTTAAATATACAGGGTGTTCCATTTAAAAAAATTAAGTAATCTGATAGTTGAAATACGAGAGGCGCCCGAAATTGCAACATTTTCAGTTTAGCCCTGTATCTTAAAAACTAAAAGGGCTATGAAGTGAAAGTGGCATCCTGTCGCGAAAACCTCAACTTTGTTTCTATAAAAATAACGGAGATACCCCGCAAAAGTACCCAAAATAGGACACCCTGTACACGTAACACCGGCTCTATTTTTGGTTGTTTACTATTCCCTCTTCATACACACGCATAGTTGGCAAGCTAATGCCTGTTTATCACTTCTACATGTTAAATCCGTGTTATGCTCCAACTATCGTGTGCGGAATAACATTAAGATAAATTAAATAATTTAAATCGACCTCGAACATTAATCTTTATTTACATAAATGATGAATATATTCCTATCCTTGACGTAACATACTGAACCGTGCCAGTTCGGAGGGATTTCCAGATTTATTATTAATATAACGGTATATCTGATGGTGAAGTTTACGAACATTTATTTTCTCCATGTTCCTGTTATGTATAAAACAGACTTTGTAACCCTTACAGGGTAGTTTTATTCATGTCAATTTACTTGATTCATTCGCTAGGGTTGCAAAAGTTGACGGCTATTAATAAAACATGCACGTCAATATAAAAAAAAAGATGTAATATATCTGATTGGTGGTAGTTTCGCCTGTTTCTCTTTTGCCCGATGACATGAGGATTCTCGATTTATTTTTCGACAGTTTTGTGGCAGAGCAAAGTTGGCCAAAAATTAAAAAAAAAAAAAGGGGAAATTCGGGCTACTTTCCTCGTTAGGAGTCTTTTCTTTTAGTAGACATGTGACACTATGTTATACTGTTTTTTCAAACATTTTTATTGGGAGCCATTTTGTTCCACCATATTGGATTTGTACCAATATTTTACCAGTTTTTACCTATGACAAACTTGGTTTGTGGGCATAGTTTAATTAGATACGTAATTTTTTTAAGGCCCTATGTGGAAAACGAAAGTGAGCTGGATAAAAATAAATTTTCGTTGATGATATTTGACTGCTATTTTGATTTCATTCCACAGTTTTTCTACTATTTTATCTCTATATCATACTTAATGTTTGAACAAAAGTTGTAATTTAATACTTGATTTTTGTGCAAAATTTGAAATAAATTGAGTAATTAATTTTTTAATAAGGCTTCCATTTTGTTACGCCATATCGGATATCTTCCAAAATTTTACCAGGTTATCCCTATAATATCCTCAACTTTTGACCAAAATTTTATGTAATTCGGGTAGTTTGTAGTTTTTAGTAGTTGAATTGAGAAAACTGTTCTTGGTATCTAGAAACGCTAAAACGTAAAAATAATATCTAAAGCCTTGGAGGGTGATTTTTGTTCACGATTACAAACATTTTAATTGGTCGCTATTTTGTTACTAGGTATTATGTTTGTGGTCCAAAAAGAATTGTTTGATTATAAATCAAAGTAAAACAAATTTCGTTGTATTTTCAAATAAAAAACAAAACAATGACAAAATTTTACTTCATAAAACTGACATTCCTCCTATTACACCTTCCAAGTCCTCAATAATGTTGGGTTTGGTAAATTGATGAAAATCTAAGAAGGGGAAATCATATAGAAAATCTATGTAGACAGTTAAAACAAAATTGTTATGGTTTGAAATCATTGTCAAGTTATTGTAGTCAAAACGCTATGATGTCGGTATATTATTCTAATTTACACTCTCATCTGTCCTATGGAATTATAAATTGGGGTTCAAGCTCGGACGTGACAAGAGTCTGTTTGCTTCAAAAGTATGCGATCCGAATTTTGTGTGGTCTTTCATGTACAGATTCGTGTCGAGACTATTTCAAGCAATTAAAAATATTGACTTTGGCTGGAATCTACATATTTAAAGTGTCCGTTTTTGCTTATCAGAATATTAAAGGCAATTGCGCTTCACGTAGTTACAGTACTAGAAATAAAACATTATAATCCATGTAGATATTTAAAGATGCTGATAATCTTAAATCTTAAAAAAGGAAATGGAAAAAAAACAACTATTTTGTATTAAGAAATGATCTAACAATGCTACATGTTTTCAAAATGACCAATTTTTGGATTTTCTTATGAATGTCTGTATTAAGCCCTAATTGATGACTCTTTCTTGTTTCCACAGCCTTTTTAATTCCATTGCCATGTCGGTGTATTTGGCTATCTTCTCACTGTATTTCGCTTGGATGTTCTCGTCGTTGGGGACAGCCATGTCAATTAAATAAGTGATCTTCTCTTTTTTGGATTGACAGGTGATATCGGGTTTGTTTCCGGGGATTGTTTTATCTGTGTGGATGTTAATGTCCCAGTAGAGCTTGTAGTCTTCGTTTTCAAGTATGGATGTTCGTGTATAATGGTAGTAAGGGTCTGTGTTCTGCGTTAGTTTGTATGTTGTGGCTAATGCTTGATGAACGATCGTTTCTCTCTCCTGGTGACATCTCCTGCACCTGTCGTCCTCAATGGTTGTATCCTTGATGATGTGCTTTGGGTAGTTTCTGGTTGCTATAACTTTGTCCTGGATAACAAGTAGGAAGCCTTTTGTTTCGGGGAACAGCTGACCTTCTTGTAACCACGTATATGAAAGCTTTTTATCTATGTGGTCTTGCTTTATGTGGTACCTGTGCCTTCCGTGAAGTATTTTTTCAGACCAGGTGTTCATATTTTTTTAGTCGTGATTGGATATGACTGTGTGCATCTGATGCGTGGCTCGTTCGAGACAGGTTGAGCGGTGTATAATTCTTGTCTGCCTTCACTATTGCCTTATGGAGGTTAGCTTGTTTGTTGTGAAAGAATTTTCGAGAGTTCGTAAATTTGTTTTTTATTTAGCGATTGTATATCTATAATTCCCCTCCCTCCTTCTTTTCTTTCGATGGTGTAACTTCCTGTGTTTAGTGAATTCAGAGCGTATGAGAATGTGAATGTTTTCTATGTCTGTGTGTGACCATTTAATGATACCAAACGAATACGTAAGAATAGGTATGGCGAAAGTGTTAATAGCTTTCGTTAGATTTCTGGAGTTCAGTTTTGTTTTTAGTAGCTTTGTGAGTCTGGTTTTAAATTCCGTCTTAAGCTCTGATTTGATATGAGTGTGGTTTACTTTGGTGCTTTGATGAAAGCTTAGGTATCTGTATGTTTCTTCTTTGAGCATGTTATCCATGGTTCCATCGTTGATTTTTTCCATCGTAGGGTGGTCTTTCCACTGTCCCTTGTTGATATGAAGTAGCTTGCATTTACTTATACCAAATTCCATGTTGACGTCCAGGGTAAAGGTCTCTGTGATTTTAAGGAGTTCCTTTAGCTGTACCTTTGTGCTTGCATATAATTTTATGTCAGCGATGTGCAAAATTTCAGGTAAATTGGAAAAATAGTTTCTTAGTAATAATTTTTTAACATTTCACAAGGCCACCATTTTGTTCTTCCTTAGTGTCTTCTGACGAAAATGTTACCTGGTGATCTCCACATGACCATGTAGTTTTCAAGCTATGTCGCGAACTGACAAAGAGACAAACTGACAGACAGACAGACCGACAGAATTGAGAAAATATATTTTTTGGCATCTAGGGACCCTAAAACGTGAAAATCCGGGGTGGAAGATTTTTTCACGATTTCGTCCTCTGAAACGGCTTATTGAACGCAATAAACTTCTCCAGCCATTGAGCACAGAAAACTTCAAACGCATGCAAAAATTAAGAGATAAAGCTTTTCGTGATTTTAAATCTGGTAAACTATGTAGCAAATGAGATTATTATAAACAGCTGAGGAATTTAACAAATAAATCAATTAACGTAGAGAAAAAAGTATTATAGGTATACATTTCAAAATAGCTCTATAAAAGATAAGTGGAAAGAATTTAATAGGCTGAGACCAATAAACACAAAAGAAATTCCAGAGATACGAACAATTTTAATACATGTTTTAAAAATTCAACCAAATCAAATAATTCTTTAAATAACGATCTTATAAATTTTTACTAATATAACACTGAAAATAATCTGGATTCTCGTTGCGCTGTCCTTATATTATTGACTTTATAACACATATAGTTAATGAATGTATTCTTCAAGAATATTTTCTTAAAACTTTTCCCAAAGTAAGTGTTCCTATGTCACACCTCTTCCCACAGTAAGTGTTCCTAAAGATTTGTCTCACTTTTGATCAATAAGCATATTTCCAACGTTTTCAAAAATTTTAGAAAGAATACTGGAAACTCAAATTCGCAGACACGTAAATATAAATAATATTTTACCAACGAAACAATCGGGATTTCGCCCTGGACACAGTTGCGCGACGGCAATGGCGGATGTTGCTGATGATATCTCTTCTGCTTGAGACAACAACAAAGTCGCAGCATTAATTCTATTGAATTTTAGTAAAGCTTTCATAAATCATAAAATATTAATTTCTCTGTTACACTATATACATTATTAAATCGTTTCTCTTCGATACGTTTCAACGTGTAAAAATTGATCAACATTTTTCTGATTTTCTTAAAGTTGATTTTGGGGTTCCTCAGGACAGCAGTTTAGGACCCCTTTTATTTAGTATCTACACAAATACTTTCCACATATATTTTAAATACCATGTTTAGGCCGACGATATCCAACTGTCTTTACCTTTTAAACCTTCTGACTATGAAGAAGCCAATTTTAAAATTAACTCCGGCTTAGACGAACTACTTAAAATATGCTCTAAACATTTGCTAAATTTGAATTCGTCTAAGTTGATTCTTCTTTTATTTGGTAATAAAAATATTCTTAACGATAAAAGGCCAGATTTTGATATAAAAATAGGAAACCAACGTCTAAATATAATTGAAAACGCAAAAAGTTTAGGTCTCGGTTTAGATTCACATCTTCGATTTACTTCTCATATTTCTTATATTCTTAAAAAAACCTACTGCTCTCTCAAATCGCTATACCCGCATAGACATTATCTTGACCAATCTACTAAAATGGAGCTCTGTGACTCATTAATATTATCACATTTTAATCACTGCGATTATATTATTTGGATAGTTATGATTTACGTAGAGTTCAAAAAGTGCAGAACAGCTGAATTCGATTTATATTTAGTTTCAAAAGGAGAAACAGGGTATATCACAAATTTCAAGAATTGTCATGGTTAAATATGTGTAACAAACGTAAGCTGCATGCCTTGTGTTTTTATTATAAATTACTTACGTTTCAATCGCCTTCATATCTCTATAACAAAATCACTTTTCGCACGGACGTACATCATTTGAGTTTACGCAGGAATATCCTACCAATTCCACGTCATAAAACTGAAATATTTAAGAGATGCTTCTCCTATAACATTGCTTTAAATATAAATTCGTTACCTCCAGATTTATCTGTCACAATCTTCTATTACAAAGGTTTAAAAAGAAAATTACTACTCAGTTACTCAATTTTCAATAGTTTTTGAAATACTCTCAGTTTCACTCTTCTTTCTTTTGTATTTCTGTCCCCTCCTTTTTTTTCCTCTCCTTTCTTCTCTTCATTTCCTTAGTACATTTTTGTTGTTTATTTATTATTATTATTTAGCTAACAAAATTAATTGTTTAGTTTATAGCCACATTGGTAGAACGGAATCTGGTCTACAGAAGTGCTTGCTTTTATTTACCTTATTTTTATGATTTTCAACTTTATATTTATATATGTATACATATGGTAATTAATAAACGTTATTATTATTATTATTATTGTTATTATTAATACTTCCCTTGTAAAAGATTTAAATAATTTCCTGGTTAAAAAATAGTACGATCTGTTTAAATATCTGTATCACATTTTTTGAAGCACAGGATGTACTTATCAGCATTCATAATAAGTTCCACAAAGTGTTAAGTTTTCTACTCCACTAGCTGTCAAATCATAACAGAAGTCCGAAATTTAACTTTCTTTTTAAAACAGTCATTTTGAAACATCTTTTCTTTAGTTTTTATGACACGACTTCAACTATTAAACGTATCACCAACAAAATTAATATTATATGCATAAATACATAATGTGTATTTTTGTTAAAATAGTGTGAATCACGTCTGAAAGTCAGTCGATAATAAACGCCATCAAGCTAAGTATTGGCTTCGCGTTTTTTCTCTCACAATTATTTACCAACCTTTCCACAACCCTATCAACAATTTTAAGTAGGCTGTGCTTCAAAACCATGGAAACAAACGAAATATTATTTGCATGAAATAACGCATTCAGCTTGGTTGCATTTCTTGATTAAATAGTATTGAAATAATTATGTCGAACTACACTAAACAACGAAATTTATATGAAAGAAACAAAATAGCGTTAAGGGAGTATAGAAGACTATATCCAAATAGCAGAATTCCAAGTTTTACAAGATCCACGCTGATATATGTTTTTCTGAGCTTGAGCCTCTCTTTTGCCTATAAATAATTGAATTAAAAACGAACAAAAAACAAAATTATCTAAAGTTTTAAATCCCAGTTTTTTTGGCAGCTTTGTGAAAGGTCCAGTTGTCGGTTTTTAAGCCACAGATCCAGTGCTTTTGTACAGTTTAATAATATTTCGAACTGTATATCTCGGTTTATTAACACTTCCAGCGATTTGGGAGTCGTATTTCGTCGGAAACAGCTTTACCACTAGCCATTTTTAGTTGTTAACAACACCAATGTACGAAAGTTGATTATAACGTCAAAAACGTCGGCTTCTTAGCAACGTCAAATATCATTTGTTTTACAAAACCTACCTGGTTTTTACTGAAGCGCATAAATCTCTCATTCAACTTCAGTTGTCTCCATCTTGTATTTTGCCAAACACAAATCATTTTACAAAGAAGCCAATTTCGAAATAAAAATCCTTTAGAAATAGCCACGTTGGTCTTGTTATCTTTCCATAAGCATTAAAAAAAAAACAAAAATATTATATTTCAAATTAAATTTTAATTTGCCCTGAAATAAATTCACAAATACCATGTTTTGGGGGGTTCACTGAGACAAGACTCGTATAACCACAGCCAACTTGTAAATTGTTATTATTTTATTAATAATTCCAAATTGCTGGCTTAGTGTTTAAAATAAATATTATGTGTTATACCGGGTGCCTCAAAAAAGTAGCCCACCATTGGAACTTTTTTTGTTTTTAAGATAATGAAATGAAATTTTGCTAGTTCAAATAGGACAAAATTTCGCATTTTCTGGCTTTTACAGTGTTGCTACATATTTCTTAGTTTCGTAGTTTTTGCTAGTAAATTTAATTTTTAGTTGGTACACCCTATATATTTTTGATTATTTACATTCTATACAACATTCTACGAACAGACATGTGTCATTTGTCACATTTTGACATATTAAACTATTTTAGTTTTAATAATAAAATCGATTAATTCATGCCCGTGTAGCTAAGAAAAATAGAATTTATCCTTTTTTACTCATTTTAATTTTTTTTTACATCGATTTAAATATGAAATAAAAATATTTTCCTGGATTAATCAATTTTTTTAAATTGTAAGAGGATGGCTCGTTAGGTCAGTCGAAAAAAACATTATCTTACGAAGAATTTGATATTTCACTTTAATATGTTGTCTGAAAATAAGTTGGTCAATAACGTTGAAAAATGTTATAAGAGTGAGCCACTTTTTTGAGGCACCCGGTATATTTTTGAACAGCGTGAAATAAAGTGCTTTTAGCTGCATTAAAATGTACCGCTTCTCTCTATCTTCAATAGTTACTATCATACTTTGCACAAGTGTCGAAAATAAAGCATAAAAACAAAAATCTCAGAATCCCTCGATAATAGATATACACCACAAAAATCTGGCTCATTTAAGCCGGATTGTTTTCTTAGTTTCGTAGCTTTTGCTACTAAATTTAATTTTTAGTTGGTACACCCTATATATTTTTGATTATTTACATTCTGTACAACATTCTACGAACAGACATGTGTCATTTGACATATTAAACTATTTTAGTTTTAATAATAAAATCGATTAATTCATGCCCATGTAGTCTAAGAAAAATAGAATTTATCCTTTTTTACTCATTTTAATTTTTTTTTGCATCGATTTAAATATGAAATAAAAATAATTTCCTGGATTAATCAATTTTTTTAAATTGTAAGAGGGTGGCTCGTTAGGACAGTCGGAAAAAAACATTACCTTACGAAGAATTTGATATCCCACTCTAATATGTTGTCTCAAAATAAGTTGGTCAATAACGTTGAAAAATGTTATAAGAGTGAGCCACTTTTTTGAGGCACCCGGTATATTTTTGAACAGCGTGAAATAAAGTGCTTTTAGTTGCATTAAAACGTACCGCATCCCTCTATCTTCAATAGTTACTATCATACTCTACAGAAGTGTCGAAAATAAAGCATAAAAACAAAAATCTCAGAATCCCTCGATAATAGATATACACAAAAATCTGGCTCATTTAAGCAGGATGGTTTTCTTAGTTTCGTAGTTTTTGCTACTAAATTTAATTTTTAGTGGGTACACCCTATATATTTTTGATTATTTACATTCTATACAACATTTTACGAACAGACATGTGTCATTTGTCACATTTTGACATATTAAACTATTTTAGTTTTAATAATAAAATCGATTAATTCATGCCCATGTAGTCTAAGAAAAATAGAATTTATCCTTTTTTACTCATTTTAATTTTTTTTTGCATCGATTTAAATATGAAATAAAAATATTTTCCTGGATTAATCAATTTTTTTAAATTAGAAGAGAGTGGCTCGTTAGATCAGTCGAAAAAGAACATTACCTTATGAAGAATTTGATATCCCACTCTAATATGTTGTCTCAAAATAAGTTGGTCAATAACGTTGAAAAATGTTATAAGAGTGAGCCACTTTTTTGAGGCACCCGGTATATTTTTGAACAGCGTGAAATAAAGTGCTTTTAGTTGCATTAAAACGTATCGCATCCCTCTATCTTCAATAGTTACTATCATACTCTGCACAAGTGTCGAAAATAAAGCATAAAAACAAAAATCTCAGAATCCCTCGATAATAGATATGCACAAAAATCTGGCTCATTTAAGCCGGATTGTTTTCTTAGTTTCGTAGTTTTTGCTACTAAATTTAATTTTTAGTTGGTACACCCTATATATTTTTGATTATTTACATTCTGTACAACATTCTACGAACAGACATGTGTCATTTGTCACATTTTGACATATTAAACTATTTTAGTTTTAATAATAAAATCGATTAATTCATGCCCATGTAGTCTAAGAAAAATAGAATTTATCCTTTTTTACTCATTTTAATTTTTTTTTGCATCGATTTAAATATGAAATAAAAATATTTTCCTGGATTAATCAATTTTTTTAAATTGTAAGAGGGTGGCCCGTTAGGTCAGTCGAAAAAAAACATTACCTTACGAAGAATTTGATATCCCACTCTAATATGTTGTCTCAAAATAAGTTGGTCAATAACGTTGAAAAATGTTATAAGAGTGAGCCACTTTTTTGAGGCACCCGGTATATTTTTGAACAGCGTGAAATAAAGTGCTTTTAGCTGCATTAAAATGTACCGCATCTCTCTATCTTCAATAGTTACTATCATACTCTGCACAAGTGTCGAAAATAAAGCATAAAAACAAAAATCTCAGAATCCCTCGATAATAGATATACACCACAAAAATCTGGCTCATTTAAGCCGGATTGTTTTCTTAGTTTCGTAGTTTTTGCTACTAAATTTAATTTTTAGTTGGTACACCCTATATATTTTTGATTATTTACATTCTATACAACATTCTACGAACAGACATGTGTCATTTGTCACATTTTGACATATTAAACTATTTTAGTTTTAATAATAAAATCGATTAATTCATGCCCATGTAGTCTAAGAAAAATAGAATTTATCCTTTTTTACTCATTTTAATTTTTTTTTGCATCGATTTAAATATGAAATAAAAATATTTTCCTGGATTAATCAATTTTTTTAAATTGTAAGAGGGTGGCTCGTTAGGACAGTCGAAAAAAAACATTACCTTACGAAGAATTTGATATCCCACTCTAATATGTTGTCTCAAAATAAGTTGGTCAATAACGTTGAAAAATGTTATAAGAGTGAGCCACTTTTTTGAGGCACCCGGTATATTTTTGAACAGCGTGAAATAAAGTGCTTTTAGCTGCATTAAAATGTACCGCATCTCTCTATCTTCAATAGTTACTATCATACTCTGCACAAGTGTCGAAAATAAAGCATAAAAACAAAAATCTCAGAATCCCTCGATAATAGATATACACCACAAAAATCTGGCTCATTTAAGCCGGATTGTTTTCTTAGTTTCGTAGTTTTTGCTACTAAATTTAATTTTTAGTTGGTACACCCTATATATTTTTGATTATTTACATTCTATACAACATTCTACGAACAGACATGTGTCATTTGTCACATTTTGACATATTAAACTATTTTAGTTTTAATAATAAAATCGATTAATTCATGCCCATGTAGTTTAAGAAAAATAGAATTTATCCTTTTTTACTCACTTTAATTTTTTTTTGCATCGATTTAAATATGAAATAAAAATATTTTCCTGGATTAATCAATTTTTTTAAATTGTATGAGGGTGGCTCGTTAAGTCAGTCGAAAAAAAAACATTACCTTGCGAAGAATTTGATATCCCACTCTAATATGTTGTCTCAAAATAAGTTGGTCAATAACGTTGAAAAATGTTATAAGAGTGAGCCACTTTTGTGAGACACCCGGTATATTTTTGAACAGCGTGAAATAAAGTGCTTTTAGTTGCATTAAAACGTACCGCATCCCTCTATCTTCAATAGTTACTAACATACTCTGCAGAAGTGTCGAAAATAAAGCATAATAACAAAAATCTCAGAATCCCTCCATAATAGATATGCACAAAAATCTGGCTCATTTAAGCCGGATTGTAATGCTGTTGTTTGCAGCGCCAAGTAAAATATGGAAGGAACAATGCCAGGAGCTCAACTAAAATAAAGATAACAAGTTTTTGCTTTCAAAGAAGGCACAAGTAGAAGAAACTTTGACGGGAATGAAACTTACCTCGAAAGTTTTACCTTTATTAATAAAGTTTCTAACAGTTATAATAGCGTTATAAACTAAAATAAGTGCTCGAGGAAAACAGAATGAATTGCACCAACAAACTACGGTTTTAGAAAAAGTTTCGCTATTCTAAGTATTCAATCTGTTGCTGAAATAATTGCGCATTGATCCACTCAGGATGTAGCACGTGGTCCGTATCTTATTCCTAAAGTATTTTTAAGATGAAAAGTTCATATAAACATTTGCCGAAAAATGCTTCCTAAGGGAGCTACGCCCACTTCAAATGAGCCACCCTGAAGACAGTTTTTCCTAAGTATTGTCGAAATCTTTGATAATGAAATTATAAAATTTGGTATAATGCATACACTTTTGACGCTGAATCAGAATCTGAATTGTTGGTGACTGGCCAATTGGATCAGTCTTTCCCCACCGACGCACAGCGGTTTCCCGGAAACCATTTATGGCCAATAAGGGTTATATTAGAACTATCTTTAACCTAAGTAAACATAGTATTAATATACTAGAAGGTCCAGTAGGCTTAGAAAATAAAGAACACTGAAACAAGAGAATACCTACAGCTATTAAAACGAAGCACCTTTTCAATGTTTTACAAACAGGCTCTTAAAACACATTATTGTTTAAGTTATTGGAAATTATTTAAGTTTGTTTGGAAATATATTAACAAAATTTAATATGGAAGCTGCCGAACAACTAGTAAAATTAAAACGTTAATTCAATGTTTGATTTTTATTTCATAGTAGCTGTTTTGAAGGGTTGTTTTATTCGTGGTTAAAAATGTCTCATGCATTTCAAACGTTTTTCTTTGGTAGAGAAAATGTATGTTTCCGTCATCAACCGTTTTTGCAACTTGCATGGTGTTTTTAGTAGAACATTATCTAAAGATATTTTTGAGAATTAAAATAGCTGCCTCTTTTTGCCGCTTTATGAGATATCAACACTTTTATGTTAGTATTTATTAGTAATAATTTTTGCTACAATAAGATACATCGTACAGTAGAAATAGAAAAAACATTATTATTCAAGATTTTTTTGCTTACAAAAATTAAAAACCTACAGTTTAATATACTAAAAAATTAAAAACCTACTCTCAGTTTAATATACTAATGTCGTAGACAGGTCATGTACTGCACAAAACGTTCCGTGACCTGTCAACGACATTGCAGGTAACATAAACTAAAAAAAAAATTTTACAGAACCCCAAAGAGTCACAACCATTCAAAGGTTAGAGATTTTTAATTTATGGTTTGAAAATAAAAGAAATTCAATTGAAAGAAGTTCTTAAGTTTACAATGGAATTGCCAATATAATAAATATTCGAGGCGAAATCTATCAACAATCCGCTAAAAAAAATAATTGAAATTTGCGACCAATTAACAAAACGATAGAAAGAAGCTAATAGCTCCAAAAATACATTTATCAAATCAAATAATGCATAGTTAATAAGCGAGGTAATTTTTTTCTCCACAAATGAATATACTACAAACCCCGAGTATTTTTTTTGGAAGACCAGAAAGATCATTTACAGAAATCAGAAAGCATTGGCAGATACATACGACAAAAATCAATTGAAAGGTGCGTTGAAGTTAATTTTAAAAGAAGAACAAAAAAAGGATGACCCAAATTTAATTAAAACAGGTCTTGAAACCACACCAACCCGATCAGCTAAAATATATATCAATACCATATACAAATGATGAAGCTCTTAGCCTGATAATCGATACTAGGATGTCCAAGCGTGATTATGAAACAATTAGAAGAGACGCTAAGGAAAGAAACTTCGATGTTTATCCATCTTTTGAACATATACAGGTCACCGAATTGGATGCAAAGGTTCATCTACAGGCGCTTTTTGACCATACTGTTTCGCGAATTATTTTATCTCCAAAAGATGTATTTGGAAATGTCGATACCGGCCTTCAATGACTTTGATACACGAGTGGGGTTGCGACGGAATATAAACCGACTATTACAGAAAATGCTTCAGACTCTGATATATTTCTCACATCACTCGTACCCCTACAATTATTTTCAATTAGTGAAGTTGATCCAAATACCGTCCTCCACTAGATATTGTAGACAAATTCATATTTATTTTAAAAAAGAAACTGTAGCTTTGACTTTGCAAGAATCCAATTCAGTGAGGAAAGAAATTGAGGAATTACATTTGACCGAATGTAGATGTGAGAATAAAACATTTTTAGTGAAACATGATTTAAAGGTGACAATGATAGATGGCAAAATTACTGGCGTTTTGACAGAAACCAGTTCAAATCAAGCATGTAATATTTGCGGAGCTACTCCGAAGATAATGAACGACCTCGAAAAAGTTACAAAAAGGCCAATAAAAGAATCATCTCTAGACTACGGTTTATCCACTCTTCACGCATGAATTTGATTTATGGAATATTTCATACACTGGTTATACCGATTGGACTTCAAAAAATGGCGGGCTAGGTCAGAAGGGGAAAAGGCAAGTGTTAAAGGAAGAAAGAAAGAAATTGAAATCCGCTTTAAAAGTGAAGTGGGAATGAATATAGATAAAGTAAAGCCAGGGGGGATTGGAACTACCAGTGACGAGAATACGGCAAAAACTATCGCGAACATTTTACTCGAAAAACATCAAGAACAGCCACAAACCAAGATCTTTTAAATAGATTTTTGGTATCTTCTGATCCACTAATCACAGGTTTAAGGAAAATGCCGAAGAAAAATGAACAAATGTTTTTACCCGAAACAATAAAATTATTTAAAGAACATTTACCATCTGTGGCTCCTAAATATATTGATTCCTCCGATTCTGAAGATAAAATCAATGTTTTATATTGATTTTTGTTTGTTTTTCAATAATTACTTCATTTAATAATACATATTCGTAATATTAAATATTTTATATTTATAACTTGTTGTTAATTTAAGACACAAATTTCATTAACTGTTATCACTGTAATTAATGACGTAAATGAAAAAACTTCAATGGTTTAAAAAAAACTTGTTTTTTATAATTTTTTTTCTTAATTTAACCTACCAGTTAAGATTATTACGACTTTTCGTTCGAATATCGAACGCCGACACGTGTTTTTTTCCGCACACAAACGCAGACAAAATATTACATCTTACATCCTAAAAATCAGAATTTTTTTCGGAAAGCATTCCAGGATTATAAAAAAATAAGAGATTTTTTTCTATTTCACGCTATTATTCTTAATAGTTATAAAAGTTTATGTTTTTGGATAGTACGTTTTCTTTCATGTTTTTTACATTAAAAAAATCAGGTTTTTTTTAGCTTAGAAAAAAAATCGTTTTTTGTACATCCATCCCTATAAATAGGTAGGTATCTAATGTTTACCATTTCACAAATAAGCCTAAAGAATTATGCGGACAAAAAACATTCGTCAAATCCGAATTTATTCTCAGATATGAGGGAAAGCTAATGCTAAATTTTGTAACTTTTAAATAAAAAAAAATATTTGAAATAATGTAAAAAAATGGAAATTGCTAAATTGGCCTGAGAATTATCAAAAAATATTAATGTATTAGAAGCATTATATTTTACAAAAACAGTATGGGAGAACGTAAGTTCCAACACCATAAAGAATTGTTTCGGCAAAGCTGGATTCAAAAACAGCGAGTGCGTTTTCACCGATTTTGATCCGGAGGACGATTTGCCATTGTCTATACTTTCTGCAATGTTGAAAGCCGCCAAGGAACTAGGTGACACACGAGAACAAAATCTGGATGACTTTATAAGCCTAGATAATGACATACAGACGGAAGAAACTATCGACATTGAAAATTTGTCTAACGAACCTGAAGACATCATCATTGATCGTTAATCGCGATAATTTGCAAGGGTTGACTACATAGCTTTTCAACATATAAAGAACCTTGAAAGTCATTTCCAAAATTGTATTATGCAAGAAAAGCGGTCAAAATTACGGCA
Source organism: Kuschelorhynchus macadamiae (assembly GCA_030620095.1). Lineage (NCBI taxonomy): Eukaryota > Metazoa > Arthropoda > Insecta > Coleoptera > Curculionidae > Kuschelorhynchus > Kuschelorhynchus macadamiae. Next base: position 732,269 of record JAUTXW010005349.1, on the reverse strand, counting down.
GTCGTCAATATTGACTTTTTTTCAGTTTTGTTCCAAATAATTTTGCCTAGGTTATCCACATTAATTTATAATTTTGTTTTATACTCATATCTATTTCTTGCTTTATTATTTGAAAGAAAGTCGACCATATTTTTTGTATAAAATGTATGTATGGCCGTGAGCAAAAACGTTTATTTGTTTTACATTATAAGCCTATCAAGTAGTAAACATTCTTTGCATACATATGTATATGCAAGTATTTATTGTAATATATATATATATATATATATATATATATATATATATATATGTACAAGGTGATCAGTTAAGGGTAGCGAGCGGCCATATCTCATAAGATATTGGTCGTATAGATTTGAGAAAAAAAAATCATAATAAAAGTCGCCAAGAGAAATTGCTGAAAGTTATTTTCGAGTTTGTCAAACGTCCGCTAGAGGCCGTAACAACCAACACCAAGTAGAAAAATGGGGTTTTTATAGAATTTTGCCTAATGAAAATATATCGATGATATCATTTTCATATTTAGTGACCATTTCCCTACACTTTTTATCTAAAATGTTTTGTTCTATATATCAAAATAAAGCGGTAGGGGCAGTTCAATTGTTTTTTCAAACAAACCAAGATGTCTCCCGTTTCTTTTGACCGATTTTAGCAAACTTAGGCTCATATGAAAGAGCATAATTTGCACTACAAACCGCTTATTTGGTTTTGAATTTTTGACTTTTGCTGGCGTCGCTAGATGGCGTTAACTGAATTAGTAGCATATTTTTTAGTTTTTTTCAAAAAAATCAAATGTAATGGTATATTCATTTTTACATATTTTAAAAGGGGATAAATTTCTCTATAATTTAATGAAAAAAATTTATCATCTACCTTTTTTTGAACCGTTGATATTGACCAAAATATTATTTTATTTTATTAAAAAATGGCACGCCACTGCTTTTTGTCAAAATAAAAATCATTTTCGTAATCACTTATTAGCTGCTAATAAAAAGAACCTCTTGACTTTTTTTCGTTAGACGAACGGTTTTGGATTGAAAAAATAAGATGTTTAACAATGAAAAATCTTAATAAAACTGTCCAACAACAACATCTTATTTTTTCAATCCACAACCGTTCGTCTAACGAAAAAAAGTCAAGAGGTTCTTTTTGTTAGAAACTAATAAGTGATTACGAAAATGATTTTTATTTTGACAAAAAGCAGTGGCGTGCCTTTTTTTAATAAAATAAAATAATATTTTGGTCATTATCAACGGTTCAAAAAAAGGTAGATGTTAAATTATTTTCATTAAATTATAGAGAAATTTATCCTCTTTTAAAATATGTAAAAATTAATATACCATTACATTTGATTTTTTTGAAAAAAACTAAAAAATATGCTTCTAATTCAGTTAACGCCATCTAGCGACGCCAGCAAAAGTCAAAAATTCAAAACCAAATAAGCGTTTTGTAGTGCAAATTATGCTCTTTCATATGAGCCTAAGTTTGCTAAAATCGGTCAAAAGAAACGGGAGACATCTTGGTTTGTTTGAAAAAACAATTGAACTTCCCCCACCGCTTTATTTTGATATATAGAACAAAACACTTTAGACAAAAAGTGTAGGGAAATGGTCACTAAATATGAAAATGATATCATCGATATATTTTCATTAGGCAAAATTCTATAAAAACCCCATTTTTCTACTTGGTGTTGGTTGTTACGCCCTCTAGCGGATGTTTGACAAACTCGAAAATAATTTTCAGCAATTTCTCTTGGCGACTTTTATTACGATTTTTTTTTCTCAAATCTATACGACCAATATCTTATGAGATATGGCCGCTCGCTACCCTTAACTGATCACCCTGTACAGCGTGGCCCACTTAAGATGCTCTGATACTTTATCTCAATAAATAAGGGACTGAGACAAAAAAGTTAAATACAGAAAGTATTTTTAAGTATATATATTTCTAAGTATATTTTTTATTTATAATATTTTTATGTATACAGGGTGTTCCATTGTGCCAGGACAGTAACCAACTTTTTTCTTTTTAATGAAATGGTATGAATATTTTTAGAAATTCTAATTCTACGCTTGATTTTGAGTATTTTTTGTCATCATAGCATACGAAATTTTGAGTAGTTTTTGAGGAAAATTAACGTTTCTAATTTTTTTTGGAAAAATGTGATTTTTTCAAACCTGAAGACTAAATTGTGAATTTTGTTTATGGATCCATGGGAGTGGTTAATATTTAATACTCTGACCTGTCAAGAGCGAAAATCCATTATACAGGGTGGTTGCAAATGACCATCAAAAAAAATGTTTTTTGTAACTAAAAAAACTTAATTTTTTTTAAAAAACACCCTGTATTTAGCACTTTTATTGTGTTTAGGATTTAATTCTGCATCATTCCATATATATAGTTTATATTCCAAAAATTAGTAGTTTAGAAGTTATGACCAATTTTCTATAATAAATCAAGTATTTTTGTTAAAAATCTAACTAAACCTAAATAATATCCTATTCTAAGTTTTTTTTAACATTATAATTAAATTTAACATTAAATCAACAAGTAATGCAAGAAAGAAAGTAACTAATTACTTATTACAAAACATTTTCGACATAACCCCTCATAATACAAGATATCCATGGAAAAACAAAACTACTCAATTGTTGCCTGGACACCAATAAATACACAGTTTTTATTTGACATTCGGTTGCCTCTAACTCTTTTTAAAGGAAAAAATGGCTTTATACAGTGTCCAAGAGCGTTTAAATCTTCATGAATGTTACATAAGAAATAATAAGAGTCCAGCATTAGCCCTGCGGGAGTAACGGTTGTTGTATACTGCAAGACGGGTACCCAAGAAACATATTTTTTTCACGAATTGTTCGTGTTCTTGAACGTGGAGTGGTAATCAATAAACAAAAAGGGCGCCCAAAAATTGTCCTAACAGAAGAAAAGCAATTAGAAATTCTCCTGTATTTGGAAGAAAACAACGAAAATTTGCAAGGAGATGCATCCCGAGATTTACCGGGAATTGATCATAACTACCATCCGTTCAAATTTTTACCAGTTCGGGAATTCTCCCAACAGGACTTTCAAACAAGCCTTTTTTATTGTTCTCTCATGATGGCCCACCACTTTGAAACTGACATTTTTAAAAAATTTGTTGGAGAACGAAATATTTCCGTTAATTGACAATCTGCCGAACGATATTAAAGAAGGGCTTGTTTATCAACAAGATAGTGCTCCATATCACACTGTAGTGCCTGTTAGAAATTGTTTGAATCAACGGTTTCCATTTTGGATTGGTCGGTACGGGACCATAGATTGGCCAGCGAGGAGCCCCGACTTAACACCTCTGGATTTTTTATAGGGCAACCTAAAAAACGAGGTGTATAAAAATAGGAGTAATACTGTTCTAGATTTAAAAAGGAGAATTAGGCAAGAGGTAGAGAGACTTAATGCAACAGACGCGGTTAGAAAAGCTATTGCGAGAATTGAAACCATGTATAGTACTTGTATTGCCAAAGACGGGGGTTATGTCGAACATGTTTTGTAATAAGTAATTACTAAAAATCGATAAAAATGCGCTCTCACACATCTTTATCAAAAGTTCTTGGCCGGAAAAGATATATGTATAATAGCAGAAATATATAATTTCTACAGGTGCAAAACGGCCTAAAAGAAGAATTGCTTTCGATTATGTCACACTCTACCCTCATCAGGCAGGCTTGTACCCAGGGAGATCTGAAATAACAGATTGCTCGATATGACAAAATCGAAAACGAAACGTCTATCATACTGAAACAGTATTTCAAGTTAAATGTAACATTTAGCACCACCTATCGGGGCTCCGGTGATTTCCGGCTGCAAACCCGAAGGTAATTTAAAAAGCATGCACTAGCACCATCATGCGGAGAGCAGATACTAAAATCTTCACACATCTTTATCAAAAGTTCTTGGCCGGAAAAGATATATGTATAATAGCAGAAATATATAATTTCTGCAGGTGCAAAACGGCCTACAAGAAGAATTGCTTTGGATTATGTCACAGGGTGCCCTCCTGCGATCATGATTTCTGGGCCTCTACCCTCATCAGGCAGGCTTATACCCAGGCAGATCTGAAATAACAGATTGCTCGATATGACAAAATCGAAAACGAAACGTCTATCATACTGAAACAGTACTACAAGTTAAATGTAACATTTAGCACCACCTCACATTGGGCCCAAAACCGGAAAAATATCAAGTTACACATTTCGTGTTTGAAAAGTAAATCAAACATACATTGTTAGTAAAATAATCATTCTTTTGAAAATAATAATAATCGCTACAAAAAAATTATTACTTTCCCGAATCTGAACCCCTAAAGTTGGAGCTTTAGTTATTTCTATATTGTCGATTAATAATATTAGTCATAACAAAAATTCTAACAACGAAGTATCTATTTGTTTTTTGGAGATTTTTTATTTCCTAGACTGGGTATCGGTATGTTATTACTGTCTATGAATTTTGTTTTATGTCGAAATCTCTTTATTAAATGTCACATAATTAAATATTGTTCAGGTTGAGACTTTTATTTGTTTTGTGTTAAATGCTTAGACTTTTACTTTATATCTACAATTAACGAGCGCCTTATATATCTCTCTAATTGATTAATATGGATTCAGCTGCCAATATTTGCCAATGTTAACAAAAACAAAGATTGTTCACGCGTTTCATGTTGGTGTCTTGCTCCGCGGATCAAGGAGGCTTGTGTCAATATCTGTTATTACGCATGGCGAAATGCAATTAGTGTTACATTGCTTATGTTAAACAGTTAATGGTAAAAACGGTTTGAAGTAGTTTTGTTGTAAAAATAGGTATTTGATAAAGTTACGAACAGTTTTGTCGTGATGTGTTAAAGTGTCTGATCTTTTTGTTGTATTTCGTAGCAGTCGGCTAAAAATGAGTTCCTTTTCAATTCCTTACGTTGCGTTGTGTACGGAATTGATAGAAAATGGTAGAGACATTGATAAATTCCTGTTATATTTGAAAACAAACTGTCCACAATTAACTGAGGAGCAAACGCAGTGCGTGGTAAATGACGTTAAAAAACGTTTCCTGGCATTTAATCGTCGATGGAAAAAGGCAAATAGAACAAAATCAGTTTTTGAACAGCAGTGTAGTGATTGGCTGAAAGGTGTTTTTAGTGTAAATTTCAAAAAGTTTTCTTCTTCGCCTGTATCTGGTGTGGGTAGGCCTAGAAAAAGCTTCACGGAGTGCTCCGAACGTGCTAAACGTTACAAGGTGGATCAGTTGCGATCATCGTTTTCTCAAGAGGTAATTAATGCAGCCGCAGTATCAAGTAGTAATACCGATAAAAATTACATAACTGCCGAAAAAGTATTAGCAATTTTTGTGCAGGCTCAGTTAACAAAAGATCAATACCAAGTCTTACGACAGGGTCTTAAAAATGAGGGCTTCAATATATTTCCACCCTACAAATATATTACAGAATCTAAAAAACAATGTTATCCTGCCAATATAAAAGTTAACGAAAGCTCCGCTAGTGTGCCTTTACAAGATTTACTAAATAATACGGCTAAGAGAATTATGGACACCTGCTCTGAACAAGATATTGCTGAAATCAAAGAAACCAATTTGGTTTTGCACAGCAAATGGGGGTGCGATGGAGCTTCTGGTCAGAATGAATATAATCAAAAATTCACAGAGGCTAATTCTGACACTACTGATTCACATCTTTTTATGACCTCACTAGTTCCACTTAAACTTGTACAAAATGAAGCTAGCTCAGTCGTATGGATAAATGATCGCCTTTCGTCAACACGTTACTGTCGAACATTGCAATTTTCATATACAAAAGAATCACAAGACGTAATTAGGACTGAAAAGACTCGAGTTGATGCTGAAACAGAAAATTTAAGCGAAACAAATATAGAAATTCACGGTCATATGTTTAAAGTCCGACACAACTTAATGTTTGCCATGATAGATGGCAAAACCGCACAGGCAGTAACAGATACTCCAGCTGCATCATCTTGTTTTAGTTGTGAAATTAAAACATCCAAGATGAATTCACTTGAAGAAGTAAAAGACCGCCCTGTAAATAACGAGGCAATTAAATTCGGTATGTCGCCATTGCACGCCAGAATAAAGATGATGGAGTGTATTCTGCATGTAGCATATAATTTACCTTTTAAGACGTGAACTACAAACAAAGATAATCGTCCTATTAAAGAAGCTACAAAAAAATAAATTCAAGACCAGTTATGGGATAAAATGGGACTTAAAGTGGATAAAGTTAAGCAGGGGACTGGCACTACGAATAATGGAAACGTGGCTAGAAGCTTCTTCGCGGATCCTGAAACAGTTTCTGAAATCACAGGAGTTTCCAAAGATTTAAAATAATATTAGAAGCTATAACTTGCAATGAGGCTATAGATCCCAATAAGTTCGGCGAATATGCTCAACAAACAGCAAATCTTTTTGTTAGTGAGTATATGTGGTACAACATGCCATCTACGGTCCACAAAATCCTAGTACATGGTCAAAAGATTATTGAAAATGCAATATTTCCAATAGGTGCTCTGTCTGAAGAGGCGCAAGAATGTAGGAACAAGGACTACAAAAGATATAGATCCATGCATTCCAGAAGATTTAGCAGAATAGCAACCAACGAAGATATATTGCATATGATGCTACTTTCTTCGGACCCCTATCTGTCTACATTAAGACCGCAACCAAAAAAAAAGACTTTACCTTTAAGTGACGAAACAAAATTATTGTTGATGTCTCAGTAGGTGACTTTTTGTTATTTGTAAAGTTGATGACGTTTAAATAATAGCAAGTAGGTAGTAGTTCTTATTGTTAAAAGTTAGATTTGTATACTGGCTTTAATTATTAAATTTGATTAACCAGTGTTGAGCATTATTACATCATTATTTATGCCATTTAGTATAAGATAACGAAAAAAACATACGTTTTGCAGGGAATTCTTTTTTTCTTTAATGTTCTGTATTAGGTAAAGAACTGAATAAAAATTAGTAGCTGTTCACCATTCACAGTAAATGGTACCTCAATAATAATTGTTTGCAGAAAACAAGGTATGATATTACCTACATTTTGCATTTTTATAAACTGAGGTACATTTGTCACAAGCTTAATGATTTTTTTTCTAGTTTTAAAGTGAAACGTTTTGAACCAGCTTTTAAAAATGCAAAATGTAGGTAATATCATACCTATCGAATTTATGTTCTTCAACTCAAATTATTTCTAAAACTAGTGGGTTTAGCCATATAACATGTTTCATAATTGTTGCTAAGAATGTTCAGAGGAATCAGAAAATGACATTAAAAAAAAGGTAATTTTATTAAAAAAAAAAAAGTTTTGTCTACTACAACTTTTTGAGTCACCCTGTATAATTAAAAGTGGTCTAGTTTAAAAGGTTTTTTTAAGGCCTACCACTTTTATTCAGAAAGCTTTTTTACTTTGTGTGCCATTTTTGAAATAATTGATTGTTCCGAGACTTTTTACACACTGTGTATAATAGTTTGACACACATAAAATGTCAATGACGCTGCTGCTATTTGCCAAAACTGGCAACATTATTTCATTGAAAACATTTTAGATCGACTGAACAAGACCAAAAACCTAAGCAACCAAATTTTCAGAACAATCCTATGCCCTGTTTTACGTAAATGTCTATCAAATTATTCACAGTGAATCACCCTGTATATTAAGTAACTCTCACCTCAATCCATCAAATGTATTACATCTGTGAGCTACCTTGCACAATATACAAAGATAAATTAAGATGTTTTTGCTTAAATATTTTGATGTTTGTAAGTTACCTAATATTTTCCGCATAACAGCCTTTTTGCCCCAATGTGCACCTATCGGGAGCGCATTTTTATCTATTATATATAATAAGTAATTAGTTACTTTCTTTTTTGCATTACTTGTTGATTTAACGTTAAATTTAATTATAATGTTAAAAAAACTTAGAATGGGATATTATTTAGGTTTAGTTAGATTTTTAACAATAATACCCGAATTATTACAGAAAATTGGTCATAACTTCTAAACTAATAATTTTTGGAATATATATATATATATATATATATATATATATATATATATATATATATATATATATTATGGAATGATGCAGAATTAAAGCCTAAACACAATAAAAGTGCTAAATACAGGGTGTTCCATTTAAAAAAAAAGATATTTTAGCTACAAAAACATTTTTTTTTGATGGTCATTTGTGACCACCTTGTATAATGGATTTTCGCTCTTGATAGGTCAGAGTATTAAATATTAACCACTCCCATGGATATATAACCAAAATTCACAGTTTTAGTCTTCAGGTGTGAAAAAATCACATTTTTTCAAAAACCTGTTTGTCCGAAAAAAATTAGGAAAGTTAATTTTTCTCAAAAACTACTCAAAATTTCGTATGCTATGGTGACAAAAAATACTCAAAATCAAGCGTAGAATTAGAATTTCTAAAAATATTCATACCATTTCATTAAAAAGAAAAAAGTTGGTTACTGTCGTGGCACAATGGAACACCCTGTATACATAGAAATATTGTAAATAACAAATATACTTAGGGTCAAATACTTTTTGTATTTAACTTTTTTTTCTCAGGGTCTTATTTATTGAGATAAAGTATAGGAGCATCTTAAGTGGTCCACCCTGTACATACTATTCTTATTTTAAAAATAACAAATAAATAGCTTGAAAATAAAATGTTTGTATTTATTTCTGTATTACATTTAGTACATACTACGTATGTATATTCTCCAAATATCCATATTTGGAATACCTTTCTTCTAACCAGGCGTTTCCCATAAGCGACCAAAAGTTTGGGAACCGTCGGTGTCCGCTTATGAGAGCTTTCACTGCACTTTTACGAGCGAAGTAAAAATGTATGTGGACTCGTTTTACTGTAACAAAATGGGCAGCAATTTGTTGCTAGTATTGGATTCAGTTTTAGAAAACCTTCTCATAGAGCTCCCACATGACCTAGGTTGCAATTTGAAAAAAAAGTTGGGGAACCTACAAATTAAGGGGTTGCAGGAAGAGGGCTGAAATTATTACAAAAAGATGAACAACTGTTTAAACGACTTCCTATATTCCAGCGCTTTTGTGAAAAATTACTCATACGGAGGATATAAATTTTGTGCGTTTTTTTAACAACCCTGTATATAAGGATTTAAGAATAAAAAGTGTCAAAAATATCGCAGTATTATATTAGCAACAGTCCTATAGTTTTACAAGGAGCAACTAAAACTGCAATTTAAATGTTGAAAAAACAAGTTGAATTAAATCATTATATTACTCAGTTACATAATTAATTAAGTCTGGTGACAATTATCAGTGCTGTCGTTATAACATAAAAGCAGATAAAGAGAATTACGGAAAGAACGCAAAGAATAGATGTTATTATACATTGCATAGTTGAATTAACACAGAATTAACTTCATCATTATTCCCTCCTTTTCAGAACTAAACAACTTGCGTTTCCAGTTTTCACATGAAACGACGTACTAGACTCGGCGAAAAAGGAAAAGCGCCGCTTTGTTTTGTTCGAAGCGTCCGCATTGTAAGTCGCAATCTGAGAGACGAGAGCACGGCGTATACCATTATCCCGATTGCAACAAACTCCTCCACTTGAGGTTTTTGTAAATGACAAGCGGAATTAATTATCAAATTCAGTCACGAACATTGCAGCCGCTTTTACCAGCTTGGCGAAAATGGCAGTTTGAGAGGTCTATCCGACAGTGACATGCCGAAACGCGCCAGCCCAATCAACTAATACACAGTGTTCAATAATGTTTTTTAAAGGAATAATTGTAATTAGTAATTTTCAATTTCGAGATTTTTACCTCCCTTCACCCTCCGAGATTTTTTCAAAATTCACGTTTCAGGGTCCTTAGATGCCAAAAAACATGTTTTCTCTTCTCAATTCCGTCGGTCTATTTGTTCTTAGATAAGTCTAATTTACATAAATATATAAATTCGATAAAAACTAATTCTATTGGTGAAAATGGTCTCTCACTTAAAGATCTGAAATTATGTCTGCCTTTTTGTGAAAATCCATTATTGAATATTGTTAATACTTGCATATTAAATGGCGTCTTTCCAAAACTTTGGAAAAAAGCCGTTATAAAACCTCTGCCTAAGAAACATAACCTTAAAGAACTAAAAGATTTAAGGCCTGTCAGCATCTTGTCTGTAATTTCTAAAGTGCTGGAAAAACATATTTATAATCAAATAATTTCATTTTGTAGTTTATATGATATAATTCCGGAATGTCAATCGGGTTTTAGAAAGGCATTTAGCACAACCACTTGTCTTTGTAATCTTGTTAATGAAATCAGACATAAGGAAGATAAAAAAGAGTTTACGTGCCTTTGCTTGCTTGATTTCAGTAAAGCATTTGATACTCTAGACTATCGGATGCTACTGGCTAAGCTTCACTACTTTGGTTTTTCTAACAATTCAATGGGGTTTTTAAAGTTTTATCTAACTAATAGATTTCATTGTGTGGCCATAAACTGAGGACAGGTTCAGAAACAGTCCAGTTGTATTCCTCTCGAAAGAGGCGTACCATAATACGTACCAATAGGGCATTTGCTGTTCTCTTTGTATGTTACGGACATGGAAAGAATAATTAAACACTCCGAACTGCAACAATTCGCAGACGATGCTCAATTCTACAAGTGTTTTACTATAGATACTTTACTTACTTCACAAACAAACTTCAATGAAGATCTTAGCGAATTAAATAAGTTTACAAAAAATCATAACTTAAAGTTAAATAAATGCCTCCAAATCTTGCGTCATATTTTTTGGATCTAATAAAAATCTTTTGGAATATGTGTCAACTAATTTTCAAGTTAAAATAGATGATTTATCCGTACCAATTGTAACTCTAGCTAAGAATTTGGGTATTTTTATCGATAACAAACTAAATTTTGAGGCTCATATTAAGAAGAAACTTAGTATTGCGTATATGCGTCGGGGGAAATTGTATAAACTTAAACGCCATCTACCTAGTGGTACAAAATATTCATTATGTGATTCTCTAGTGTTAGCATTACTTGACTATGGCGATGTCGTCTATCATAACTCACTAAGCGCGCACACTAAACATTCCATACAAAAACTTCAAAATGCATGCCTACGTTTCGCACATAATATACCATTTAGAAACCATATTACACCGTATCTCAATAGATATTATATCCTGTCAATGGCGAGAAGGCGCGAGTATCATATGTTCTTATTTATTTTTCGCATATTAACAACCAATGAACCTCCATAGGTTCTATATTCACAACGCAGGAGCATAACTACGGTACTCGATATTTAGATTCTTTTAGGATCGCACAGCATAGGTCAGCAGCATTTCAGAAATCATTCAGCTTCGTCGCACTTCAGATGTGGAATAATTTATCAAATAATATTAAACAACTTCCGTTACGCAGCTTCAAGACACATATAAAAAATATGTTGTTGCATTCGTAAACCTAATTTTAATTTGAACCGATGAATTTTGCATCCATGAATACTATTTTTGCTGATTTATTTAATTAGTTATTGACAAGCACTTCTTCATTCATACTGATTTTTATATATTCACATATTTTTTAATTATTTTTTTGTTTGCTGCACTCGCCCAGTTTTTAACAAATAATAGAATTTAACTAATAATAACTATAATACTAGCCACGTCCTCTCAAGTGTCCGCCCGCGCATGCTTCCTGCATTCTGAGCCCCCTGGTGTCCGCTGTATAACTATAACATATTGATATTCTTTTTGTTTGTTTTTGTTCTCACACTTCATTCTTAATATTCACTTTTTAATAATAAGATTACTTTTAATGCTCATTATTATTTATAAATTATTACTCGTTGATATTTTTCAATTTTCTAAGGGCTGCATTACACTGACTACTCGTAAAGCGTCTGAGTCTGTGCAACGGTTATTAAAATCGCTATGCAGACCCTGTTTGCCTATAAAAATGACATTTAATTTTGTATATTCTAATATTCTGTATTTCAATTGTTTGTATGTCTTATAAGGAAATCAAAAGTTTTGAATTTGAATTTGAATTTGATATAGTTAAGAAAATACTTAAACGATTAACTTTAAATTTTGGTCAAAAATTTCTTCTACAGTATCGGCAAATTTGCCGTATTTGGAAATATACTTTTACGCAAAAGCACATATGTCTGACAAAACACGAAATCGCTTTTGGAACAACGCAGACTTTTCAAAGTGCTTCCTATTGGTTAGTCGTTTATTTCCACAGAGTATAAATAGGTTTTCTTGATTTGTTGGATAATTCTGGGCTTTGAAAGCAGCGCATATGTGTGTTCGAATCCCCGCTCTGGCGGATGACTTTTTTTTTACTTTTGATTTGTTATTGACAAAATCTGTAAATGATGAAAATGCGCACATAGAACGGAATCATGTTTCTTGGGATTAGACCGTGTCAAATTGGAATCACTTTCCAACGTTTCTTCTTTGATTGCACAAGGCATCTTCAGGGATTTTTACTCCACGAGGTCTCAACACTGAATGAGCTCGAAGACATTCAGGGGGTTTTTTATACCCAACCTGTGTAGGATCACTATGCACAAATGTTCCTGTTAACGTTTCAATTTCCATTATATCCGACATACTGGATCATAATAATGTTGATAAGAACTTAACAGACCTAGTAGAAGATGGGTCTTACATCTACTTATTTCATTTTTGAAGAAATTATTTATAAACAAACTTCAGGAGCAGCTGTGAGATCTCCTCTATCACCTGTGGTAGCGAATACCTTTATGAAAACCTTTGGGGATATTGCTCTAACATCTGCTCCTTTTAAACCAAAACACTGATTCAGATATGTAGATGATACTTTTATTCTTTGGCCTCAAGGACAGGAAATATTTGTTGACCACCTTAATCAACCACATCATAATATCAAGTTCATAATGGAAACTGAATCGATTGGAACGATTCTCTTACTAAATCTATGTGTTTAAAGGAAGAAAAATGGTACATTAGAACATTCTGTGTATAGAAAACCGACGCATACAATATATATGCAAATTCCCATCACCATCCAGCACAAAAGAAATCGGATATTAACTCACTAGTATTCAGAGCTATTTCTATTTCTGATCAAGATTCTCTAACATCGGAAACCTCGAAAGTGACCGAAGCTCTCAAAGGGAATTTGCAGGAAAGATATTACGCGTTCAATTACAAGATATAGTAATCCAACTCCGCCAGAGGAGAGTGATGAGGAGCCACTGTTAGGTAATATTGTTCTTCCCTACACACATGACACTACAGAGAAAATAGGACGATTACTTCGGCGGTCCAACATACATACAATCTTCAATACACATAAGAAGATTGGACAATGCTTGCCGAAAGATATTGTACCTTTCCAAACAGAAGGGGTATATAAAATTCGTTCCACCTGTGGAGAAGTGTATGTCGGAGAAACATGACCCTCAATATCAACTAGACTTAAGGAACATCAATTATCTATTAAGAAGAAACAAATTGTTCAATCTGCTGTAGCTAAACACCAGCATATCACTGGCCATATTATAAACGTAAAGGAAACCGAGATTCTAGCATCGGTTCCAGGATTTTATAAACGAAAAATTAGAATAACACACCAAAAATTTCAATACAGATACGGATTAGGGTGTACATCACAAGAAGAAGCAGAAGTCGGGTATAAAATCCCGCCTGAATCTCTTCGAGCTCATTCAGTGTTCAGATCTCGTGTAGTAAAGATCCCTGAAGATGCCTCGTGGAGTCGAAGGCGAAACGTCGGATAGTAATTCCAATTTGACACGGTCTAATCCCAGGAACCATGATTTCTTAAATGTAAATGCCGATTGGGTTAGGTTTGATGGAAACGAAATTCCGAGTCAATATTAAAACAAAAATGTTTTTTACAAAACATATTGCGTTAGGTTGATCTATCCGGTTAGCCTAGGTTCGTCGATAAAACCGCCATTAAAGCCATAAAATCACACCTTAGATTGTGAAAAATCATATATGAATTACCTATGCGGGCGCTTTAAATTTGTTTCTGACTGGGAAGATCTGAAAGGAATTCAGGAAGTTATGTCTGGGAGTGCGGGCACTAAAATTACCCTTTTGAATATAGCGGGTTCGGAAATGAATAAAATCTAAAAAAGTTTTTAAAAACTTTTAAATTTCAAGTACTTATTTCTTCGTTTGCTCCCTTGAAATATTCTGTACCTAGGTGTATTTGTATTATTTTAAATATAATTCAGTTTTCTTTTATTTCAGGTAAGGAGCTTTAACATTTTTAAGCCTAATTCAAAGAAGGTAAGTAATTTAAGTTATATATAAGTATGCAGATAATTTTGACAAATTCAATTAAATTTATTAGATTAGGTTAATAAAATTAATAAATTATTTTAAATTATTGATTATAGATAAAAAATTCAAATTTTTTCTCTAGTTTATCATTTATAAATTCAGAATTTTGTTATTTCGACTTACCCGTGAGATGATTAATCGTAATTTTCCTAGCTTGTCTGTAGATATAATTATTACAGTGTAGTTTACGAAAATCTACCCATCAGTACGTATCTTTTTAAAATTTACAATCACAATGATTTATCTTATCAGCGATTTCCTGCGTCATTCCACTGAAGTGCGAAGAAGGAAAGTGAAATAAGGTACCCCGTCGTATATGTATTGGACCAAAGGAATTCGTAAGAGATATTTATTTTTGGTACCTAGTATTTATTCTACATGGTGGTCCACTTAAGATGCTCCTATACATTATCTCGATAAATAAGACACAAAAAGAAAAATGTTAATTATAAAAAGTATTTGACCCTAATTTAATTTTTTTTATAATATTTTTATGTATGCAGGGTGTTCCATTGTGCCAGGACAATAACCAACTTTTTTCTTTTTAATGAAATGGTATAAATATTTTTAGGAATTCTAATTCTACGCTTGATTTTGAGTATTTTTGTCATTACATAGCATACGAAATTTTGAGTAGTTTTTGAGAAAAATTGACTTTTCTAATTTTTTCGGAAAAACAGGTATTTGGAAAAATGTGATTTTTTCACACTTGAAGACTAAAATTGTGAATTTTGGTTATGGATCCATGGGAGTGGTTAATATTTAATACTCTGACCTATCAAGAGCGAAAATCCATTAAACAGGGTGGTCACAAATGACCATCAAAAAAAGTGTTTTTGTCACTAAAAAAACTTAATTTTTTTAAATGGAAGACCCTGTATTTAGCACTTTTATTGTGTTTAGGATTTTCATTCCATATATATATAGTTTATATTCCAAAAATTAGTAGTTTAGAAGTAATGACCAATTTTCTATAATAATTCAGGTATTTTTGTTGAAAATCTAACTAAACTTAAATAATATAGGTTTTTTTTTAACATTATAATTAAATTTAACATTAAATCAACAAGTAATGCAAGAAAGAAAGTAACTAATTACTTATTACAAAACATTTTCGACATAACCCCCGTCTTTGGCAACACAAGTAGTAGAATATTACGGTTACGGTTTTAATTTTCGCAATAATTTCGCATTTCTAAACGCGTCTTAATTTTACAAGATATCCATGGAAAAACAAAACTAGTAAAATTGTTGCCTGGGCACCAATAAATACACAGTTTTTATTTGACATTTAGTTGCCTCTAACTCTTAAAGGAAAAATGGCTTTATACAGTGTCCAAGAGCGTTTAAATCTTCATGAATGTTACATAAGAAATAATAAGAGTCCAGCATTAGCCCTGCGGGAGTATCGGTTGTTGTATCCTGCAAGACGGGTACCCACGAAACATATTTTTTCACGAATTGTTCGTTATCTTGAACGTAGAGGGGTAATCAATAAACAAAAACGGCGCCCAAAAATTGTACTAACAGAAGAAAAGCAATTAGAAATTCTCCTGTATTTTGAAGAAAACAACGAAAATTCGCAAAGAGATGCATCCCGAGATCTACCGGGAATTAGTAAGACTAGTGTTCAAAGGACTTTAACTGATAATAACTACCATCCGTTTAAATTTTTACCAGTTCAGGAATTATCCCAACAGGATTTTCAAACAAGGCTTTTTTATTGTTCTCTCATGATGGACCACCATTTTGAAACTGACATTTTTAAAAATATTTTATTTACCAATGAGGTAATTTTCAATACGGTGGGCATGTTCAACCGAAAAAATACTCATTACTGGTGTAACTCAAATGAACATCGTGTAAAAGAAATGAAAAAACAGGGTCGGAGAAGTGTTTATGTGTGGTGTGGTATTATCCGTGATCGAATAATAGGTCCAGTATTTTATGACTTTGTTCTGAATGGTGAGAGGTATTTAAATTTGTTGGAGAACGAAATATTTCCGTTAATTGACAATCTGCTAAACGATATTAAATAAGGGCTTGTTTATCAACAAGATAGTGGCCCATATCACGCTGTAGTGCCTGTTAGAAATTGTTTAAATCAACGGTTTCCATTTTGGATTGGTCGGTACGGTAGCATAGATTGGCCAGCGAGGAGCCCCGACTTAACACCCCTGGATTTTTTTTATGGGGCAACCTAAAAAACGAGGTGTATAAAAATAGGTGTAATACTGTTCAGGATTTATAAAGGAGAATTAGGCAAGAGGTAGAAAGACTTAATGCAACAGACGCTTGGCAACTTGTATTGCCAAAGACGGGGGTTATGTTGAAAATGTTTTGTAATAAGTAATTAGTTACTTTCTTTCTTGCATTACTTGTTTATTTAATGTTAAATTTAATTATAATGTTAAAAAAACACTTAGAATAGGATATTATTTAGGTTTAGTTAGATTTTTAAGAAAAATACCCGAATTATTATAGAAAATTGGTCATAACTTTTAAACTACTAATTTTTGGAATATAAACTATATATATGGAATAGTGCAGAATTAAATCCTAAATACAATAAAAGTGCTAAATACAGGGTGTTCTATTTAAAAAATTTAGTTTTTTTAGTTACAAAAACATTTTTTTTTGATGGTCGTTTGTGATCACCCTGTATAATGGATTTTCGCTCTTGATAGGTCGGAGTATTAAATATTAACCACTCCCATGGATCCATAACCAAAATTCACAATTTTAGTCTTCAGGTGTGAAAAAATCACACTTTTCCAAAAACCTGTTTTTCCGAAAAAAATTAGAAAAGTTAATTTTTTTCAAAAACTACTCAAAATTTCGTATGCTATGATGACAAAAAATACTCAAAATCAAGCGTAGAATTTCTAAAAATATTCATACCATTTCATTAAAAAGAAAAAAATTGGTTACTGTCCTGGCACAATGGAACACCCTGTATACATAAAAATATTATAAAAAAAATTAAATTAGGACAAATACTTTTTGTATTTAACTTTTTTTTTGTCAGTGTCTTATTTAGTGAGATAAAGTATACTTAAGTGGACCACCCTGTACATAACATAAATTCAACAAATACAATTACGTTTCTTTGATAGTATGTGGTATTAACAATTAATCAACAATATTCCTTATCTATATCGCTAACAATAATACTGATGATAAAAAAATATTTTTTTTTAGGCTTGTCGCATATTAATTGGACCATAAAAATTTGAATAATTTGCCACTGTTACCACTGAGTACAGTCACCTTTTTGTTTTATAACTGCATCAAGTTTTGCATGGTGTCTACTAATGTTTTGGTTGAAAGTTATCCCAGATTTCCTGAATTTTATCGTTTAATTCGGGAATGGTGCGGACGGGACTGGTTTGTAGAGTTTTTTTTATTTGGGACTACTAGATGGCTATTTTAAAACAGGAATATTCATTTATTGCAGCCAGAATGTTATGGTTTTGGCGGTATGGCATGCTGCGCCGCGCCATCTTGCTGGAGTATGAATGCTCCCTCTAGCAACTGAATCTCTTCAATAGAAGGAATTAGTTCTTTTTGTAAAATTGTCTTATACCTTACAGCATTGACGGTACCATTAATGAAAAGAAGACAACCAACCCCCTGTGAAGACATACATCCCCATTTCATGATGGAGGCTGGAAATTTAACTTTTCTCTTGAGGCAGTCTCTATGATATTCCTTTCGCTTACTTCAAATTTAGACTCGTCGCTCCATATAACGGAATCCCACTGACGTTGTGACCAGCTTTTATGCTCCTTTGCCCACAAAAATTGATTTCTTTTTTATTTTTGCGACAAAAGCTGTTTTTCCTTGGCCTAAATTGTTTTTTTTTTGTATTTTGCTATAAACTTACTTTGCAGAAGCGATATCCCATTTTCTTCATATTTCTCAACCAGATGTCTTTTTAAATGCTTTTACCAATTGCATCTACCCATTTTGCAGCTAACTCCCGTGAAGAAGCTCGACGATCTTGTTTAATTAGTGTACGGAGTTATCTCTTTCTGTAATTTTCGAAGAACGGCCAGGCTTCGCTTTTAACCGAACATTTCCGCTTTTTTGAATTGGGAAATAATATTTCTTATTGTCCCTTGAGAAATGTTTAGATTTTCTGCAATACTATGTCCAGAGACCATTTTTGTGGGCACTAATAATGGAATTTCCCATATCACAGAAAGTGCTTTTCCGCAAACCATTTTGACAACTAAACAGTTTCAAAGACTCAAATATTAATGCCATCTTTGTTTCCAATTATTTTTAAAGCCCACTCGATTAGATATTTACCTTAATAAATTTTGTACCAGATGTCACTAAGTAATCGCGCAGTTTTATCAGAGTGCATGCGTTTATGGCCCAATTAATATGCTCCAAGCTTATCATTGTTATTGTTAGTGATATAGATATGCGATATTGTTAATTAATTGTTTATACTACATATTATCAAATAAACGTAGTTGCATATGTTGACTTTTTTAAACTGTCGACGTTTCGCTATTTTATTTTTGCATCCTCAGGACACATATAAATTCTATATTCTGCATGAAACCCACATTATCAGTCTTTATCTGCTACGCTGGTCCGCAGATATTTCCCAGGTATTAGCGATCCTCTTGTTGTTATGTTAGAGTGGTGTATTATTTGGGGTTAGGATCCAGTAAAAAAAAGAAGACTCCATTTTTTTAATTGAGACGAACGGGATAGAATGCAGGAACAATCTAGAACACGTTCACAGCGTATGCTCCCTTTCTAGCGGGGTTCCTTCACAAACCGCGAATTAATTTTTCTTTCGTAAATAATGACCGATGGTACACTTTAGTTGAGATCTAAATCCTGTGTGAAAGGGCCACTGCACGTAGTATACGTCTGTAAATGGATGTATATTAAACGGAAACCGTTTGGGATTTTCCGCTATTGGAACATGGATTTTATAGCTTTCTGTGTTCTAGGTTATATATACGTGGATTCACATTTTCCAAATTGAAATTGAGCTGTAAATATTTATCGAGCTTTTAGTGTACAGCTTGTATACGAGCAATAATAGCCAATATCGATGGTCACATCTGGAAGTCAGAAAGAATTATTTTTATTTGGTTCAGTTGACTTTCAAAGAATGTCGTGATTTTTACTTCACTCGTAATCCTGCATTTTCAGTTTTTACTGATCTACACGTTTTAGGGTCCTTGGATGCTGAGCAACGTACTGACAATACTGTCTTTGTCAGGTAAGGTTTCGTGTGCAAGTTTTTCAACAGGTAATTCATTAAAATTTCTATATTAGGCCATGATTTTCTCAAAAAAATTCAAATAAATTGCTTCAAATAAAAATTTAAAAATTAAAGTTCTTATCAGTAATTACTGACAAACAGGAAACGTGGCAATGTTGTAAATGTCATGAATTAGGCATAATTTCATGCCTAAGTGTACAAAATATTATTAAAAACAGGTGAGCGATAACTCGGATATTTCTAGCATTCCATATTTTCCTTATTAATATAATTTCATTTTTGTTACATACTGTAGACCAGGGGTACTCAAACTTGAACTGCTGGCGATCTACCTCAATATTTTTAGACTACTTACGATCGACTCTGAGAGGCTGCAAGTATGTGTGATGCAGGGTTGTCGTACATACACGATACATACACCCTACTATCTAGGTAGGGTGTACTGTAGCATATATAGATATTAGCTTTCCGCACAATATACATTGTTTTAGTCAAGGTTTGGGTTAGGTTTGGTTAGGTTCTTCTCTACAATATCAATGAAAAAACTCATAGTTATTCAAAATTGCGAGTTTATTGATTGTTACAAAACAAAAGAGTTACATGTGTTAAACTTAACTAAGGAGTGACTTTGGATGTTGAAGCGTGGCACTGTATGTCCTCAGCATACTTTTTATAAGATGGTACGTAACCACTGAGTGCTAATCGCAAGCATGATGACATATGATCGTCAGTTAGTCGATTGCGATATTTTGCCTTAATTATCTTCGTTTTAGAAAATGCAGACTCGCACAAGTAAGTTCACCCAAACATTGCTGTCAGTTGAAGGGCGATTTGCCTTAAATTCGGATATTTATCTTCAGATATAAAACACCAGAAATTTGTATCAGATGCTGTAGCTTTGAGATGTATATCTGATATAATCTGCACCAACTCATTTTCAACAGAACATGAGTTCATATTAAACTGACTTGCTATTTCAGTAGCTAATTCCGCAATGTTTTTTCATGAAAAAGGATAACTCATAAATCATGCTACATTTGCCAATTTACTACAATCATAAAAACGCCTTTCGAATTGTCCCAAATTATTTGATAATTCAGCGTCATACGTATCATAATTCAACTGAGGAATCCTTGCTTTCAAAGACGGAAAATGTTTCAGATCCTTTCTTTTCAGTTGATCTATCATAAGTTGCAGTTTACTTTTGAATGCGTTTATTGCGCTAATCATCTCAATAACAGTTTTTCCTTTACCTTGAAGCTCCAAGTTAATGGTGTTTAAGTGCATTGTGATGTCAGTCAAAAATCAGTCAGCCATTTTTCGTTTTTCAACATCTGAGTGTCATCACCTCTTTCGTCTAGAAAAGCTGTTATTTCGGGTAATGATTCATGAAACCTTTCTAGGAATTTTCCTCGACTCAACCACCTGACGTCCGTGTGAAGAACTAAATCAGTGTGTTCAGCTGACTCCCTATCTTCCAACTGCAACTTAAAGAGCCGCCGTTGCAAGTTACGTGCACGGATGGAATTCACAATTTTTGTTGCAATGCCCATAATTCCCTCCGTGTTTAAAACTTTTGAACACAAAACTTGTTGATGTATAATGCAATGGATTGAAAAAAATGAAGGGACATCTTCATTAGCTCGACACAATGCCACAAAATCGTTTTTGTTTCCAGTCATTGCTGGTGCTCCATTGGTTGTAATGCACACTAATTTATATATTGGTAGCTTGTAGTTTTTTACAAAATTGAAGAAAACGTCATATATATATATATATATATATATATATATATATATATATATTCGCCACGGGTCTTCCCTTTCAGAGGAATGATCAAAAAAATCAAAAATTCTTCCTTAGCCAACATGTCATTGAATACCATCTGAATAAAAATACACAGCTGGGCAGTGTCTGTCATATCGGTGGATTCGTCGAACTGTAAAGAAAAGTATGTATATTCCATGATATCATTTTTTAGTTTATCTGCCATGTCCTGACTCCTGACTTCAATACGCCTTGTGACAGTCGGACGAGATAACTGAAGTTCTCTAATAGCAGACATGATTTCTGTTTTATTTTTAAAATCTCCAAATAAAGTCTCACCCGCTTCAATAAATGCTTCCTTTACAACCGATCCATCTTCGAATCGTTTCTTGTGTTTCGCCAATATATGAGATATTTAAAATGACGCGATCGTAGCAGCTTTTGATTGTTTGGCTGGTCTTGTGAACATGGTTTGTTCTTTTTTCAAACAGGATATCAAATCACGTACTTTTCGTTTTCTTAATTCACTCTGTAGCGGAAAATCCTTTTCATAGTTTTTATGAACCGTTTTATGATGCCTCTCTAAGTTACCGCGCTTAGGTATTGCACCTGACGCACGACAAATAAAACAAATGCACTTATCCTTCACCATACAAAACAAAAATTCTTCCTCCCAATCTTTATTAAAATGATACGTTTCTTCGCTGCACTCATTTTGTACCATTTAATAATAAACTTTGTATCGACGTAGTATTGCCTTCAAGTTGCAATTCAGAATGACTCCAATTCCTGCAGGCGCAACATTTATATCGGCGTGAACGAAAGTCTCGAATGTTCCCGTCAAGCGCGCCGCCCGAAATTTCTAGAAAGGCGGCAAGAATAAAAACGCGGCTTTTCTTTGACAAGTACCGCGCGTTCCTTTGATAAAGCCGCCTTTTGCTAGCAGAGTGTTATTTTATTAAGTAATAAATTTTTGTAGTTTAAAACGTTTATTAAACGTCATTTTGTTCCAATAGTTTACAGGTTTCTACATATGCCACAGTTGATTTTGGGCATAATTTCGTATTAATTCAAATAAGTAGTTTCTAGATTGAAACACATTGATTGATTTTGTTACGTCAGGTTGAATTCGCACCATTTATTCTTATATCATATTTAATTTTTGCTCTAAAATTTACAGTTAAATAAATAAGAACATTTTTTACGTTAATTTTTTTAACATGTTATTTGGCCGACATTGTCATCCGCTATCTTGAATTCGTAACACAACATTGCAAGATTTTATCTCTATATCACACTTAATGCTTGCACAATATTTGATATAGTCAAAGGCAGTGTTATGGTGCAGGTTATACGATTTATCAACGACAAACTTTTTAAGTTTGTTTTTCTTTTATTACGTGTAATCATATCCTCCGCATTTTCATATGAAAAAAGAGGATAAACATATAAATACCAGCAGTTGCAAAAATCTTTGGGCAATGTCACTTTAAAGTTAGATTGACAAGTCAGTGACAAAATGAGTAATAGAAAACTATTTTCGGGTTTTTTTGCATCCACAAGCGGAAAAAATAGTATTAAATCTAATAAAATATTACGAAAATGAAAATTTACCGGCCAATATCCAGAAGACAGTAGCAAAAGCTCTGGGAATCGGTATAAGGACTGTGCAGAAAATTCTGCATGAAAAAAAGCATAATTTACTACCGAAGAAGATTAAGAAATGTACACGAAAACGGCCAAAGACAGAAGACTTAAGTGACAATGTAAAAATGGATGTTCGTAATGCAATTTACGATTTATACACATCAAAAACTAATATAACCCTTCAAGTTTTAAAAGAAGCTTTAAAAAATCGAGGCATATTGGAAATTGGACTAAAATCGTTGTCAAAATTAATAAAAATGTTGAATTTTCGATATAAAAAGGACTGTAATCGAAGATTTTTATGCGAGTTGCGACATATAGCAAGTCAGCGTATCCAGTTTTTAAAGAAATACACGGAAAATGTTAATTCAAAATTTAGAAAAGTGGTATTTTTAGACGAGACTTGGATATTTTCTAATGGAAGTGGTTCGAAATTTTGGCAGGACGAGTCTGTAAAAAGTGTCAAGAGAAAAAAAGTATGTAGGACGTGAAAACGGTTCATCATTTTGCTGCAGGTTCTTTAACAGGATTTCTCCAAGGTGCTAATTTACTGTTTTCTTCAACATCCAAAAGTATGGACTACCATGATAATATGAACTATGAACTGTTTGAAAAGTGGTTAAAAGAACAACTGATTCCAAATTTAGATGCTCTATCTTTAATCATTCTGGACAATGCATCTTATCATTCAAGAATCTTAAATAAACAACCTACTTCATCCGGGAAGAAAAGTGATATTTATGACTGGCTAATAAAACAAAATCCTTTACCCAATATGCTCAAAATAGAACTTCTTTTAATGGCAAAATCTATTAAAGAACCAACAATATATGCCGTAGATGAAATATTACTGGAAAATGGACATGAGGTTTTACGACTGCCGCCATACCAATGCCAGTTTAACGCAATAGAATTAATATGGGCTGGGGCAAACTCATATTACGAAAAACACGTGAACGATGGTCTTACATCAGAGGAAGTGCAAATTGTTTGGCAAGATTCATTTAATTATATTACGCCGGAGTACTGGAAGAAATCTGTGAAACATACGGAGAAATTAATATGGGATTGATGGAATCGAGAAAGAGTTCTAGATGTCGAAATAGCACCAATGATCATTGCGTCATTTGAGGACGACTCAGAAGATGAGGACTTTTTAAGTGATGATGCTATTTTTTAGTCTATAATATTAAAAAGGATTATATTAGTCTTTGACGTGTATAAATCATAAATTGCATTATGAATATCCATTTTTGCATTGCTACTTA
The DNA here is from genome assembly GCA_030620095.1 of Kuschelorhynchus macadamiae. NCBI lineage: Eukaryota > Metazoa > Arthropoda > Insecta > Coleoptera > Curculionidae > Kuschelorhynchus > Kuschelorhynchus macadamiae. Next base: position 707,905 of record JAUTXW010005349.1, on the reverse strand, counting down.
AGTCTTTTTCCTTTGGATTTTTTCGTGTACATTTCTTAATCTACTTCGGAAGTAAATAAGTTAAATTTTTTTTTATTAGATTTGACATTATTTTTTTGCTTACTTTTTTAGTACATTTGCAATTTTGTAGGCAATAAATAAATAATTATAGAATACTTGTTCCGATTTTAAAGCGTGTTTAAAATAAGTAAATTTTTTTATTAATTATACGACAAAATTTGATATATAAAAATCGGTAAAATCTCTTTACCAGAAACTCGAGGCTAACGAAAAATAGAGGCTATATATATATATATATATATATATATATATATATATATATATATATATATATATATATATATATATATATATATATATATATATATATATATATATATATATATATATATATATATATATATATATATATATATATATATATATATATATATATATATATATGTTGATTTTTACTCCTTCACGGATGGAAAAATACAATGTGTTTTCATTCCGGGTGTACATCCGTTCACTACTGTCGTTCTGAAAAGAACAATACAATTTACTCTAGAGTTAGAGGAAAACAACAAACTACCATTTTTAGATGTTTTGGTCACAAAACTACATAACGGACATTTCGAATACACCGTGTATAGAAAACCAACACATACAGACAGATATTTAAATGCAAAATCACATCATCACCCAGCACAAATTCAAGCTGTGGCAAATACTCTAATATCTAGATCCGTGCGACTAACTGAAACACAGACGAGACAAAACGAACTTAAGGTAATATCTAGTGCTTTAAAGAAAAATGGCTACACAAATCGCACCATAGAGAAAGCTATTAATGCACAAGTTTCCCGAACAACGAACAACAAAAAATATGAACCGGGAAAGCAACGAGTAGTCTTACCATATGTAAAAGGCACAACAGACAGAATCGGAAGAATTCTGAGGAAACACAACATACAAACAATACACAAGCCACAAACAACTATAGGTAAACTACTCGGAAACCCAAAAGATAAAATCAAACTGGAAAACCACGGAGTGTACAGTATTCCGTGCCAGGACTGTGAAAAGTTGTACGTAGGGCAAACTAACAGGCGAATATCAGCAAGAGTGGAAGAGCATAAACTCAGCATCAGAAATAAACAAACAACCTCAGCTTTATTCCTACATCATCAGGAAACCGGCCATAAAATAAATTTCGATGGGTGTAGGGAGATTGCTAATATAGAACATTATAAGACCAGAATAATCCGAGAAGCCATAGAAATTGAAAAGCAAGGTGATTTAAATAAAAGGGACGAATCATTAAAACTACCAACAGTATGGAAGACAATAATAGACAAATCTAAAATCGCAACAACAGCACCATCCGGAAAACATAAATAACGACCAACGCCTGCGCAGATATAACCTTCGGCCCCGAGTGGGGGTATAAAAGGAAGCGTCGCAGTCACCAACACTTCAGTCTCTATTCGGACGCGAGAAAGAAAGCTTCGAAAATGCCAAATGTGATTTTGGCGAAACGTCAGCAAAACTGTTCTTTTCAGAACGACAGTAGTGAACGGATGTACACCCGGAATGAAAACACATTATATATATATATTTATATATATATATATATATATATATATATATATGTATGTATGTACATATATATATATGATAGTATGTTTTCATTCCACGTACACCAACGTCGTAACAAGGAAATTATCCTTGTTTGGAACATGTTCTGCATTACAGCAGACACAATGATCCATTATGATTGTGAGTGAGTGAAAGTCGAGCACTCATAAAAGCGAGACGCGCAGTTAGGGCTAAGAAGTAGCCAAACTTTAAAGGCGAAACCTATTTTAAAAACGAATTCTATTATATATCAAGACGTGACTTCAATAGCAAATTTGTATAAAAGTAGTTTAATAAAACAATACCACTGTAACCGATAAGTTGTTGTTACGTGGCTTTGTTAAAGTGTTTATTCCCTATTTAACCATTTTATTACTTCATCATTAAATAAGCCTAATATTCCAACTACGGTGCCTTATTTAAATCCATAACAACCTTAGACAACAGAGAAAAGAGCCTACATTTGTATGTGTGTGTGTGTGTGTACATATATATATATATATTTACTTATGTATGTATATATATATATATATATATATATATATAAATATTTATATTTTTGTGCCTTTGCCCTACACGGGGCTCGCTAGTCTATGGCGGCCTGATGAGCTCTAATAAGAGCGAAATCGCGATCGTCGTTTGACTAGAATGGATCATTGTGTCTGCTGTGATGCAGGACATGTTCCAAACAGGGATAGTTTTCTTGTTACGACGTTGGTGTACGTGGAATGAAAACATACTATCATTCAATGCTCCCAACGAAAGCCAGGAGTCACAATGTAATTCAATGCCGGTCGTGGTATTAGCCAGCGGAGTAGTTGTTTTTGTGATTCCATTTTATATATACATATATATATATATATATATATATATATATATAAATATATATATATATATATATATATATATATATATATATATATATATATATATATATATATATATATATATATATATATTTAGTCCCTCGGCATTTAATATATAAAATAATATTAAGTGGCTATCTTAATATAATAAAAATAATAAAAAAACTATTTACTTTCTCCCTGTATATTAGTAAACAGCCCATCGAGATTTAATAGCTCGATAAAAGAAATCAGTTCATTAAGTAGTTTTTTCAGACTGAATTTTTAAATATTTTATTAAGCCACCATTTTGTTCCGCCATTTTCGATTCCTAACAGAATTTTACCAGTTGATTCCTACATAACTTTCTTAGTAATAATTTTTTTAACATTTCATTAGCCCGCCATTTTGTTTGGCCATATTGGATTTTTACCAAAATGTTATCTGGTATCCCCATATGAACTATAATTTTTGACCAAAATTTGAAGTCAATCGGATAAGCGAACAGACAAACCGACAGACAGACCGAGGGAATTAAATAATATCTAAAAAAATTTCAGAGGGTGATTTTATCGTTATTACAATACTTCCCTTTTATGAGGGAAGTAAAAAGAATTCCTTACAAATAGAAGTCATATTCTTCGAAAAATTCCAATTTCCAAGCGTCATTTGAATCTCAATATTTTTCTATGAATGTACGAATCTATGGCATAACTTTCATGTTCGGTAACTCTCGAATAAACAAACAACTCCCTACAATAAGTCTAATGGATATATTTTTATCTACAGTTTCCGGAGTTTCCTGGGGCTTTTCTACTGAAATATTATTGTTTGTTCTGCTTTATTTCTATAATAAATCGGAGGTTTTCCTTCTGTTGCAGTTTAGCAAAATCATAAATATTATGAATTATTTTTGAGCGTAATTTGTAGCGTCGTTTATATATTATATAAATGTGGACTCAGGACTATGTAATAAAAACCAAAGGTTTTGTCTACTTTATTGAGCCTTTGACAAAAGAGACCTTACCTAAAATGTATTCAAAATAACTTTTTAGCAGTATAATGTTCTTATATTCTTTAACGTGATAGATTGTTTTTGTGGTTTCAGGACTACAAATGAAACCTCCTTTTATTTAGAAACTGCCGACGTTTCGACTTTTATTAAGTCTTTATCAAGGCTGGAAAAGAAATTACAAGATATACATATGCTATATTTCCTTTCAGGCGGCAACATATAAGGATCGACAATAACAACAGTGAGTATAAACGTTCTGAAGACGTACTAAAAAAAAAATAATTAATCAGGATAGTTCATGTTAAACAAAAAAAATCATAAAAATAAATGTGAATCGCTATCACAATGCAACTTAAATGTTAAAATGAAATAAAATAATTACAAAACAAAAAATAAAAAACGAAAAATGGATGGAATGCATTCTTTTCACCCCTTCTCTCCTGTGTTCTGTTTCCTTCTATACATTTACACTTACCTATTCCAACAAGAAAGAAGATTCTGTCAGGCTTGTTGAAAATTTACACCAGTAGTACATCATAATTTTTGTACAAAATTTGAGGTAAATTGAATAAAATTTTATCAGTTGATTCCAAAATAATACTTGGCGTTTGTGCAAAATTGAGATAAATTGGATAAGTAGTTTTTTAATAATATTTTTTTAACGTTTCACTAGGCCGCCATTTTGTTTTACCATATTGGATTATTCTCAAGATGTTACCAGGTCATCCTCATATGAACCTTAATTTTTGACCAAAATTTGAAGTCAATCGGGTAAGTAGTTTCTTAGCCATGTCACGAATAGACATACAGGCAGACAGACCGAATTAAGAAAACATGTTTTTCAGGCCTGCTATTTATATCCGGCTTGTAGTGGATGAACCGTGACCCTGTGTTTAGATCGGTTTCCACGTATTATTTAGATCGTAACCCGTATCTGTGTTTCTTGCAGGTTGAAATATTTCAGTAGATTCTGTAACTTTTCTATTATAAAATCCTGAAACCGACGGTAGAACCTTAATTCCTTTTACATGTATAATATGACCAACGGACTCACATACACTTTTCCACCGGAGCTAGGAATAATTTATAATAAAAGTAAGTACAGGGTGTCCGGATTTGGTTGCAAAAGCAGGGTATCTCGCTTATTTTTAAAGATAGAACCTTGCGGTTTTCACGAACCTGAGCTAATTTCTTGTGAAACTCGTGAAGTCGTAAACAAAATTTTCATAGCCTTCTTCGTTTATGAGATACAGGGCGAAATAGAAAATTTTGCATTTTGGGACCCCCCTCGTATCTCGGTTATCCTTTAACTTAACGCAAAGGGAAAAATCGCTGCTTATGCAGTTTTTTACGCTGGATCCAGTGGCGTAGTCATATTTTTCATTGGAGTTGTTATTTTTTAGATATGACCCAAAGTTGCGGTTTTTTAAACGAGACACCCTGTATATTTGTCCAGAAATTGATTTGTCCTTTTAAAAGCTTCTCAAAAATATGTAATAGTATGGGTCTATTTTAACAAACAACAACAAAAATCCTAATTTTTATAATTATCATCCCAAATTTTGCAGTAGGCCATGCAAAACAATGCTGCCTTTTATTTAAAGTCGTTAACAATATCTACATCCTGACAATAAATCAAAATAAATATGTAAGTAAATCTATTTATCAAAATATGTATTGATAATTTCGCACCAAAAAAGTACCACCTACCTAGATTTATGTAACACAAGAACAAAACAATAATAAATTATTATGTAACAAGCCTTTCAGCAAAAATCAACTGTCGTATAAGAACTACAGTAACCAAGGAAATCAAAACAATTGTTCAAACTGATTTCCATTTTGTTCTATGCATGCTTCGCACAATTTTCGTATTCGTTTTAGGGAATTAAGCAAAATAACGGGATGATTTTGTAAATAGCGATAATTTTCTCTTATTGCATTCCCTAAGTCTTGGACATTATCATAGTGGTCTTTGTAAATTTTATTTTCCAGAAATCTAAAATCGACAAATCTGGGGACCTAGGGGCCATCTTATAGGTCTATTTGTTCCGATCCATTGATTGGTAAAATTATTGTCCAGAAATAATCTCGTCATTCCAGAATTGTGTGCAGGAGCACCGTCCTGTTGAAAATAAATTTCGTTAATTTGCGCTAGAGGAACATCGTCAAGTAATTCAGGTATAGCTGCCTCTAAAATTTCTATATAGCGATTGGCTGTTAGATTTTCCTCAAATATATAAAATTTTATATGTGTTCCTAATATGAAGCAGGACACATTTAGACCAAACCTGCCCTGCTGTCTTCTGGGAAATATTTGGTGTTGATTTTCCTGGGACCAGAATCTACTATTGTGTCTATTGAGTATACCAGAATTACTGAAATGTGCTTCATCTGACCATATAACCTTCCTTTCAAAATCTCTAACCATATCGCATTTTTCTCGAAACCAATTGCAGAAGACTACCCGACGCTCTGCATCCCCTGGCTGTAAGTGCTGCACGAGCCTAAATTTGTATGGGTGGTATTTGTGCTTTTTTAGAATTTCTTGAACTCTAGTTTTTGGAATCCCTACGCTTTTTTACTGGCCCTACAAGAGTTTGTAGGGTAAGCTTCTGCATTAGCCAAAACCGTAATTTCCTCAGCCTCCCGATTTTCTTGTCGTTTTCGTACGAGGTTTGATAAATGATCCGTGATTAAGTAAATTCTTTTTTATCCGATAAAAAGTGGATATATTAGGTTGCCTCCTTTCTGGATATCTAAATAAAAATTAAGCAATAGTATTTTAACATACCTAAAAATTAACTATTTACCTGTTAAAATACATCTCAGAAGCCGCTTCAACATTTCCATTACTTAATATAAAACAAGCTAACATATCGTACTTTTCATAATGTTCGAAAGTTTGGTTTTCTTCCATAATAATACAAATATATTTTTACACAATAAATAAATACAAAAAACTGGCGCTATATTCTATATACGCGTACAAAATTGGGAAATGTCATTTGCTTCCAAGAAAACAAAAGAAAACGGCATCGTTTTGCATGGCCTACTGCAAAATTTGGGATGATAATTATAAAAATTAGGATTTTTGTTGTTGTTTATTAAAATAGACCCATACTATTATATATTTTTGAGAAGCTTTTAAAAGGACAAATCAATTTCTGGACAAATATACAGGGTGTCCCGTTTAAAGAAACACAACTTTGGGTCATATCTAAAAAATAACAACTCAAATGAAAAATATGACTACGCCACTGGATCCAGCGTAAAAAACTGCATAAGCAGCAATTTTTCCCTTTGCGTTAAATTAAAGGATAACCGAGATCCGAGGGGGGTCCCAAAATGCAAAATTTTCTATTTCGCCCTGTATCTCATAAACGAAGAAGGCTATGAAAATTTTGTTTACGGCTTCATGAGTTTTACAAAAAATTAGCTCAGGTTCGTGAAAACCGCAAGGTTCTATCTTTAGAAATAAGCGAGATACACTGCTTTTGCAACCAAATCCGGACACCCTGTACAGATCTTCAGAGCTTTATTCCATAGCAAAATCTTAAGTCTGAAAGTGATTATTATTAAAAGTAAGAACAAATTCTTTAATATCAACAAAAAGTATTTTTTGTTTGTTTAAAAAATATAATTATCAGTAAACAAAATCATATTCAATAATCATCCAAACTTCCTAGATAACGGTTTGTTTAAGCAAAACTAATATTAATTGCATATTGATGCATCGTTTGTGAAAGACAATGTGACGATATTTTAACATGTATGTTTTAGAGAGTGAAAGGGAACTTTTAAAATTATTTGAATAAAGTTGTTATGGCCCTAGCACTTTTTTTTATTGAGAACTGTTTGGGTTTTCTACAATATAATATATTAGTTAAAATTAGTGAAAAAGCTCTCTCGTTTTCAAATGTATGCCATTAATAACCGAGAACATATTTATCCAGAACTTGTACACTTCCATAACTCGGTCCTGAAATTAATACATGGCATAGCAATACTTTCCATGGTACGCCACTCAAAAAGAAACTGTGGTACTATTCTCTAGTGCTGCAGAATAGGAGTGGGAGTCTATAACCGATATCTAAAAAAATGTATTGCATTTAATAAATATTTCTTTAGCAACAGTTAATTCATATTAATATTTTTTGTTTGATTCAACGCCTCAGTTAGTTAAAGAGACACATAAAAAATGAAATGATTAAAGTTTATTTAAAACAAACATTCTATTAAATATAAATAAAGCAAACAAATGTTTAATTACATTTTCTTATTATATTTTTTACTGTGCGTTTTATGTACAGAGATGTACACAAAGTTTGTATAAATACTTAAGGTATTTTGAGATTGTTCGTAAAACGTGACTTCCGAATGTACATAATTGCTCTTTTAACATTGTTTTGATTTTGATAAAAAAATAATTTTGGTATTCTTTTACCTTTTTTTATACCCCCTGAGTTTTTAGCAATATTAGCTGGTTCAAAACAGCTGTATAATATGGCCTCCTTCCTATCGTTTCCTGAGGTTTGATTGTTCATTGACTTACTATTAGATAAGTAACGTTTTGTCGATCAAAATACAAGAGTTCTAACCACACTACACTACGACTTGTTACGTTCTGGACGCGCGTTTCGCTAATCAAGTAAGCATTACCAGCAGATGATATAAACTAAAGTAACTTATCCTAACCGAGACTATTTATAGGTAAATGTGGTCACACTTGAATGCACACGTGCACCTTTGTCAAGTAAGCAATAGAGGGAACTATAGGGAATAGGCCCTCTGTCTTTACTTAGTGCTTTCTTATCACATTTAACTATTTCTATACTCTCAAATGCATCCAATAATCTATTATTAGATACATTTTTAATCAACTTCAGATTATTTATTCCTATTTGGTGATTGTTTTCCAAAGCATCTTGGGCAACGCTTGACTTTTCTGTTCTTCTGTATCTTAAATGTGCCATGTGTTCTTTAAAACGAATATTTATGGATTGCCCAACATATTTTAGATCGCGGTCATTACAGCTAATTTCATAGATGCCACTCCTCTCCTTTAAGTCGACTTTGTCTTTAGGGTTTCCAAGGAGATTTTTCAAACTGTTCTCCGTTTTGTAGGCTACTCTAAAACCTACGTTTTTAAATACTTTTTCTAGACCTCTCGTACATCTGGGTTCATATGGGATTACTATGAACTTATTGGGAGCCTCAAGTGCTTGAAGAGTAACGTTGTTTACTTAATGGAGAATTGACTAACCTGTGAGTTAAGAAATAAAATGCTGTCATTTTGTGTTGACGGCAATGAAATGAGTCGGATGTTATATACATATCAGTATTAGTAAATTTACTATAAATATCAAATTCTAATTTATCGTTATTTCTAAAAACTAACGTGTCGAGAAAAGGTAATTGCCCATTGTTCTTCTGTTCGTACGTAAAATTAATGGAGGGATATTTATTGTTTAATGTCTCTAAGAAAGTGTCCAAATTTTCTATTTTAGTATCAAAAATAGCAAATATATCGTACACGTATCTATATCACACTCTTGGGAAATATTTCAGTTCTTTTTTGAATCGGGTTTCTAATCGACCCATAAACAAATTTGCTAGGAACGGAGATAAGCAATTGCCCATCGCATTTCTCTCATGTTGTTTATAATATTTATTTTTGAACCGAAAAAAAAAATTATTCATACATAATTTTGTAAGAAGCAAATATTCATCAATAATTTCTTTCTTCAAATGATTGAATTCAAGTAGTTCCTTTAGGTACTCTAAAACTAGTGGTGTGGGTACACTAGGAAACAATAAGCTTACATCAAAAGATATTAAAATTTCATCTTCTTTTAAGAGAACATTCTTAATTTTATCTAAGAATTCTAACGAGTTAGTAACCTCAATGTTATGGTACGAGATATTTAATTTGCTGATTTTTCAACCTAACCATTTTGAAATGTTGTACGTTGATGATCCGACAGCTGAAACAATAGGTCTCATGGACTTCCCAGGTTTCTGGATTGTGGGAAGGCAATACAGTTTAGATAACTGTTTACTATGTGTTTGAATTTTGGTTTATCGGACACTAGGTTTTTACACTGTTTTAAGGTACTTTTTTCTTCAGTTATCATTTTTGATAATAAATAGTAAGGATCAGTTTGAATCAAATTGTCTATTCTTTCAAAATAATCTTTTTTGTCTAATATAACAACCTTATTTCCTTTGTCAGCTTTTAAATAAAAACATTCTTTTTTCTTCAATCCCCGGATAACTTCAGTATTTTTACGAGAAACATATTTTGACTTGTTGTTAATAACGCTTTTTTGAAATTTGATTTCTGAAAGCCTTTCTAATGAATCCCTTAGTTGACTCTGGCACGTATTAAATGGAACTTTCGATATTCGCTGTAATAGCTGGTAAACTATTTTTTACTGGAGGTTCTGCAAAATTCAAACCTTTATTCAAAAGGTCGATTTCTCTATTATCAAAGGACTGAGAAGAAAGTTTTTCTACACTGTTCTCGACATCCGAAGAAATTTGTTTTTGTGGTTTCAACTTTCTCAGTTTGTTTTTAAGTGAACACATTTTCTTCAATTTGGCATCGATAACTGCGAACATTTTTATTTGGAAATCTAACCAGTGTTCGAATTCTAAATTACTAAGCTTATAAGTGAGTTTTTTAAATAATCCGTATGCTTCAATTTCAAGCATACTTCGTTTGCTATACAGATTTTTAATTTCTAAATCTAGCCACTTTTGTTTAGCAAGATTCAACCTTCCCAGTAACGGGTGATGGTTTAGGGATCTTGACTGAAATGAATTTAGGGAAAACTGAAAAAGATTTGCATGATTTTAGAAACCAAATACCTGTTGTTGTTAACCTAATCTTAGTACAGTGTTTACAATAAAGGTTTTGTTCCGTTGACCGTCTTCAGCACCTGAGGCTCCCAATAAGTTCATAGTAATCCCATATGATCATAGATATACGAGAGGTCTAGAAAAAGTATTTAAAAACGTAGGTTTTAGAGTAGCCTACAAAACGAAGAACAGTTTGAAAAATCTCCTTGGAAACCCTAAAGACAAAGTCGACTTGAAGGAGAGGAGAGGCATAGCTGTAATGACTGCGATCTAAAATATGTTGGGCAATCCATAAATATTCGTTTTAAATAACACATGGCACATTTAAGATACGGAAGAATAGAAAAGTCGAGCGTTGCCCAACATGCTTTGGAAAACAATCACCAAATAGGAATAAATAATCTTAGGTTGATTGAAAATGTATCTAATAATAGATTATTGGATGCATTTGAGAGTATAGAGATAGTCAAATGTGGTAAGAAAGCACTAAATAAAGACAGAGGGCCTATTCCCTATAGTCCCCTCTATTGCTTCTTGACAACGGTGCAGTCGGCTGCAACCAAGTGTGACCACATTTACCTACAAATAGTCTCCATTAGGATAAGTTAGTTTAGTTTATATTGCTGATGATACTAACTAGGTTAGCGAAACGCGCGTCCAGAACGTAACAAGTTGTAGTGTAGTGTGGTTAGAACTCTTGTATTTTGATCTATCTTCCACCACAGGTTCCAGTTAGGACCTATAATTTTTTCAATTAATATTTATTATTAGTTAATTTATAAACAATTATACTAGATACAGTTTAGAAATTGAAACGTAACAACTGAATAAGATATAAAAAACAACCGGATGTAACCAACCACCAACTGCTTTCGAAAACTGCAAGGAAAAAACCTCATTTACATCTTTATCTACCTCTATTAAAGGCGTCCGTTAGTTTTATCGGTTAGATGCAAAAAGATATTACTGTCCTGTCCCGCTTTTATTTATATATCTAGATAGGACGGCGGCAGAACGACGAAGAAAATCCAATCCAATTTAACGCAGTTTAAGCTCGCACAAGTCCTGGCAAGCTTTCCCGTGTTGAGTTTAAAACGTAAAAGCTCCTTTCTAAATGAGTAGAGAGTGTTTTTCGAATGTAAAAGAAAATCCCACTTGAATGGGGAAATTAGAAAATGCACCCGCGATTTCTGTCTCGTCTATTTTAACCAATTGGGTGAGGGTTTAAAGAACATCTCAGGTTTATTATTATCGTTATTTCTATTTTCTTGTAGTAATTTACTTAACCGCTCAACAAAAAAAAAACGACTCATTCGATTTTTGGTCGTTTTCTCTAATTTTTTTAACTTTTTTAAAACAAACTTTTTCAAATGCGGATTTTTTATTTTAAATTGAAAATGAAATAGAATTTATTAGCACATTTTATGTATATAAGAAACACTAAGAAATCACGATTCTTGGGATTACACAGTGTGAAACTGAAATACTCTCCGACGTTTCGCCTTCGATTGCACGACGCATCTTCAGGGATCTTTTCTCCACGAGATCTGAACACTGAATGAGCTCGGAGAGATTCAGGCGGGCTCTTGTGCTCGCCGCACCGTGACCCTGTGTTAAGAACGGTTTCCACGTGTTTAAAAATTTTAATATTTTTATTGCAATACCCATTCCCTCTCAATGCTTTGGTCAGTTTCGATGTTCCCGATGTTACAAAATCTTAATCAGACATCGGAATGGCTCTAAATACTAGTGAGTTAATAACCGATTTCTTTTTTGCTGGATGGTGATGAGAATTTGCATCTAAGTATCTATTAGTATGCGTCCGTTTTCTAGACACAGAATGTCCTAATGTATCATTTTTCTTCCTTTGAGCACATACATTTAGAAAGGGAATCGTTCCATTAGGACTTGATATTATGATTTTGTTGATTAAGCTGGTCCAGAAATATAAAGAGATTATCCTGTACATGAGGTCTAACAACAAAGGTATCATCTATATATCTGAACCAGTGTTTTGGTTTTAGTGGAGAAGTTAGAACAATATCTCAAAGGTTTCCATAAAGAAATTCGCTACCAAAGGTGATAGAGGAGATCCTGTAGCTGCCCCTGAAGTTGTTCATGAAAAGTTCCTTGAAAAACGAAATAAGTATATGTAAGAAAAGCTTCCACTAGGTCGATTGTCGCTGATCGGGATATATCTGGCGGGGCGAGTGCTTGTGTTAGGGAGACGCAGACCTGGTGTGATTTGAATGGTCTAGTTGTAAAGAGAGACTTACTGCTTTTCTCTTCAGTAAAAATAAGACAAATAGAAAGTTTGTTAGTAAGGACTACAAAACAATTTGTAAGGGAAGTGGTTCTGATTCTGATTGTAAATTAATTACAAGTGGAGTTCCTCAAAGTTTGGTCTTGGCACCTATTATTTTTTTGTTATACATTAATGATATTACCAACCAAAAAATTAATAAATTGCTGACGACACAAGCATAACATGGAGTGATTTTAATATATTGTCTCTACATTCTAATATTTCCAAAGACCTTGTTATGATTAAGACTGTATCTTATAAGGGGACTTTGCAACCACGCTAATAGTGTAGCGTATTTAACTATTCCCAAGGTTCGCATTTTATTACAACTATTAAGAGGGACAGTCAAAAGAATAATTTATTTTCTGAAATATTTTTTTTGGGGGGTCACTGACCAAATGACCGTATGGAAGAGCCGCCACTGGTACCACATTGCTATTCGTTTTCATCCTTACATAAGCTCGCCTATCATGCGACATAAAAGATCGAACACTGATTTAAAATTGTGAAGTAAACTTAAATAACCCCCTTTTAAAGCATTATTAAAATACATTGTCCCGGGATATAAAAATCCAAAGTTGCTTTATTGTCCATTAAAAATTCCCATACGATAGGACAAATATATTTGTATTTGTACTAAAACTTCGACAGTCCCATTATCGGCGGCCGTAAAATTTAGTCGGTCGTAGCGAATATAAATGCGCAATGAATAAGCAATAGATTACCATACTGAATGGCTTTTAAATTTTCGAATGAAAATAGATGATTTCCATCGCTCGCGTTAAAATTTAATATATTCAAAGAAAACACCTTTCCGACGCGAGCCGATCGATCAGCGCTAGTCTATTTGCGATTTTCTGGAGCTTCTTGTTATTACAGAGATTTTAAGCCGCCAACGTCAGTTTTAGGAACTCTGAGAAAATACGAATCGAATTGAAAAAAATCGGTGAATTTCCTTACCCGGAACTTCCCTCGTTATAATTTTTTTCCATTTGTTAAGAATAGTGAGGTGTGACCAAATTTATTTTAGTACATAGGCACAGTATACAGGGTGACAATTTAAAAACTTGGAATGGTCATATCTTAGGAAGGAAAAACTTAATCAAAAAACGCTCAAAACGCTTTCTATAAAATGAAGAGGAAACAAATAAAAGCGTATTATTTGACCCTTATCTGTAACCCCTTGGGCAGGGTGAGATACACCCCTAGAATCATAAATAGAAAGGGGGGTCGAGTGATACATCATCTTAAAGCCCTTGAAAAATGCTTTCCAATGGTACCTTAGAAAGCTGTTTTTCGTGAAATTCTTCTGTGTTTATTAAAGGAAACAATAAATTAAAACACAATTGTGAATTTTTTTAATAATTATGTAATTAAATGTTCAAAATGGTTCCCGTTGTTTTGAAGACAATAATAAAGCCTTTGTTCAAATTCTTCGCGTACATTTGCAAATGTTTCTCTGGATATAGCACGGCATCCCTGAACTATCCTGTCCTTGAGTTGCTCTATTGACTCAGGTTGCGTTTTAAACACCATAGATTTAAGGTGACCCCACAAAAAGAAGTCAAGAGGTGTTAGGTCCGGGGATCTAGGTAGCCATTCAACAGGACCTCTTCTTCCAATCCACTGGTTGGGATAATTATCGCCCAAACATTGCCTGACGGCAACTACATATTAAGGAGGTGCCCCATCATGTTGCAAATGTAGTAAGCGTTCTTCTAATGCTAAATTTTCTTGTATGCCCCTCTAATTTTCTAATTCCCGCACTATTAGTGGTTCAATAGACCTCTGTAGCATTTCAGCATACATGTCGCCATTTAAATTCCCTTCTATAAATATTGGGCCGATAATTACGTCTCCCAATATACCAGCCCAAACATTAATTTTCTGGGGGCACTGGGTATGCCCTTCTCTAAATACGTGTGGGTTCTCGTCACTCCAGTAACGACAGTTTTGCTTATTAACATGTCCATTCAAATAAAAGGTACATTCATCACTGAAACAAATATTTTTAACTAGTCGAGGTTCGGCCGTAATTCTATCTGTTATTATTTCACAAAACTGGATTCTTCTATCCGGGTCGTCGTGACCAAGTTCTTGCAATATGCGCAGTTTATAGGGATGAAACTTATGAAATTTAAGTACCTTTTTTATTGTTTCACGAGATAAGCCAGTTGCTACAGCTGCTTGACGAGTTGATAAAGTTGAATTAATTGCAAACTGCCCCAGAACTTCAATTTGCGCTGATTCGTCAACTAGTCTCGGTTGATTTCTCTTTTTATTCGCGACAGAGCCAGTTTCTTCAAATTTGGCTACTAATTGGCGAACATACTCCGGAATTACATTTTGACCTGGATGCCTTTCATTAAATCTTTGGGCTGTCCTTAAGAAACATTGATCCTGAGAACCATAAATGAAAATCATTTCTACACGTTCAGCTGTGTTGTACACCATTATTTAAGATAAGTGCTGCTTTTCGTTTAAACTGAACCAAAAGTTAACTGTTAAAATATCAATACTAATAGTACAAGTTACTTTTAAAGTAAATATTGTGATAATAAAATGCTAATATTCATAAACAAATAAAATACCAAACTTAAAATGTTTATAATTCTTAAGAGACATGCCAGGGTATCGGTACCAATCATTTTGAACATTTACTTAAATAAAAATTAAAATGTTCAAAACTGTGTTTTTTTTATTGTTTCCTTTAATAAATACAGAAGAATTTCACGAAAAGTTGCTTTCTATGATATCATTGAAAAGCATTTTTCAAGAGCTTTAAGATGATGTATCACTCGACCCCCTTTCTATTTAAGATTTTAGGGGTGTATCTCACCCTGCCCAAGGGGTTACAGAAAAGGGTCGAATAATACGCTTTTATTTGTCCCCTCTTCATTTTATAGAAAGCGTTTTGAGCGTTTTTTGATTAAGTTTTTCCTTCCTAAGATATGGCCATTTCAAGTTTTTAAATTGTCACCCTGTATATGTGTTACACATACTGTCTTTTCATTTTTGTTTGTTCCATCATATTGGATTTCTAACAATATTTTAACATTTTCTGTCTACCTGTGCCACACTTGACTTTTGGGCATAATAAAATAAATTTAGTGAGTAGTTTTATATTGAAGCATACCGCCATTTTGCTACGTCATATTAAATTCGTACCAGTTTATGCCATTTTCAAATTTAATTTTTCTGCAAGATCAATTGAACAACATTTTTTTATATTGATTTTTTAAAAATTTTATTTGGCCGCCATTTTGTTTCGCCACCTTAAATTGAAACCCATATTATCATTCTTTACCTACTCTGCTGGTCCGCAGATACTTCCCAGATATTAAGTTTCTAACTGGTTTTCGTTATCGATCCTCTTGTTGTTATGTTAAAGTGGTGTATTATTTGGGGTTAGGATACAATAAAAAAACAATAGCAGATTTAATATCCTACATGAAACCCATATTATCAGTCTTTACCTTCTCCGTTGGACTGCAGTGGTTTCTTAACCCCAAAAAATACACTTTAATAACAAGAAGATCGTTAGCGAAAACCAGCCATGTCAAACTCAGTCACTGGTGGGCCAAAAGCATGAAGATCATCGACTAGGTGGGCTGCAAAACCTTATCTTAAAGAAGACAAACAAATCTTGAGAAAAAGTACTATTATAGGACAAGTCTGTTTATTAAATTTCCAATAAAAAGGACATTACAAAAAACTACAAACATTAAATGTTTTTGCCAGATATTTGACATATTTTGTCTTTATATAAGTTGTTTATTTGTGGCGAGAATTAATCCGCGGAAATAACTTTTAAAACTGCGTCCAAGTGTGCGTCCGTCAATCGCGATCTTGCGGGAGATTTGGTTCCTTTCATCAAAGAAAATAGTTGGTCACACTTATAGGTACATTCCAAACATTGACAGGATTTTACAGGCAAATTTTCTCATTTCTTGGTATTGAACAGGCAAGTACTTATAAAATTCGAATGTACCAACACTATCGATAGTAGATAGTAGATAGGACCAGTAAATAGAGAAAAATTGTTTTCTTGGGTAAAATCCTGAAAACGCTTCTCAAATTCTGCCAGAAGACTTCTCATTTTCTCTGAATATATTGTGTATGCTATTGTGACACTTGTGCTTTCCTGATATGCCTTACAAGTCAGAAAATGTGACAGATTATCCTCTGCTAACTGTTTTTCACACAACATCAGCTTACACTTGAAAGTTTTCACATGATCATGCATATCTGTAATTACTTGACGTGGTTCTTGCAATTTCGTGTTTAAGTCCGACAAGTGTTTTGTGATATCTACTGTAAATGAAAGATAATAAGCTGACATCTTCTCCTTTTGTTTCCATGAAAACGCGTATTTCTTCTTTGAGTTTCCAAAACCGGTCGAGTACCATAGAACGCGAAAGCCATTGCACCTCTGCATAATATGGTAAACCAGTGTACTCACTTTCTAAGTCACGTAAAAATGCAGAAAACTGTCGCTGATCAAGGCCTCGTGACGTTAATACGCTTTCCAACTTAATCACTTTTAAAAATAAAACTTCTTGGTGGATTATACAACGAATATGATGAAAATCTGGTTTCTCACTGCCCGTTTCTCTGGTCTTTATCTGTAATATTTTAACGAAGCCATTTTTTACTCCACTCATTGAAGGAGCTCCGTCTGTTGCAACGGAACACAGTTTTGACAAATCTAAATTGTACTTTTGCAGAAGTCCATAAACAGCATTGAAAATATACTTCCCATTTGTTGTATCATGCAATGGTACTAAGTCCAGTAATTCTTCATACACATTGATATCTGTATCAACCGCACGAAGAAAAACAGCGAGTTGCGCCACACCACACACATCCGTACTTTCGTCACAGGCACTAGAAAATGCAATGAAAGAGTCTGATTTTGTTTTTATCTGATCACTTATATTGGCAGCCAACTCAGTAACTCTTTCAGCCACAGTATTCCGGGACAAGGATATATTTTGAAATGCCTTCACTTCACAAATTCACCTTCATTTAACAAATGGTTTTGAGTGTTTCGCGATCAACTCCGACAGTACGTAGCTCGCTTGAAGGACAGATTCATTTTCTTACTTGGGACGTAAACGTAAGCTGCTGATCTTTCAACCGTGATTTTAACTTATTTAACTTTTCGTTTCTGACCATGCCTGTATACTTGTCAAACATAGTTTTATGAATATCATAGTTTTATATTATATGACGTTTTATATTATATAAATTTGGGACACCGACTGTACTATTACAAATCAAACAAATAATTTTTTCTTTCATTTCATAGCAAAAAAGCTCTAATTCCCACTTTTCTTGAAAGATACGATGCTCATCTACAAGTTTCCTCTTACTTTCACTTGGTTTTGAAAGAGACATGTTAAAAGAAGCTAAGCTATAATTGTTTTTAAATAATACGCAATATACCGAGTGATAAAAAATATGACTATAAATGTAGGGCATATACCCCTGTTGTGAGCCTCTGAAGTGACCGACATCGTTGTCGTTTGTTGGTCTAATAGGTCTTTGTATAGTGATAACATGCCACAAACAACTATAGGTAAACTACTTGGAAACCCAAAGGATAAAATCAAACTGGAAAACCACGGAGTATACAGTATTCCGTGCCAGGACTGTGAAAAGTTGTACGTGGGGCAAACTAACAGGCGAATATTAGCAAGAGTGGAAGAGCATAAAGTCAGCATCAGAAATAAACAAACAACCTCAGCTTTATTCCTACATCATCAGGAAACCGGCCATAAAATAAATTTCGATGGGTGTAGGGAGATTGCCAATATAGAACATTATAAAACCAGAATAAGCCATAGAAATTGAAAAACAAGGTGATTTGAATAAAAGGGACGAATCATTAAAACTACCAACAGTATGGAAGACAATAATCGACAAATCTAAAATCAGCAACCATCCGGAAAACATAAATAACGACCAACGCCTTCAACAACCTTCGGCCCCGAGTGGGGGTATAAAATGAAGCGTCGCAGTCACCAGCATCTCAGTCTCTATTCGGACGCGGGAAAGAAAGCTTCGAAAATGCCAAATGTGATTTTGGCGAAACCTCAGCAAAACTGTTCTTTTCAGAACGACAGTAGTGAACGGATGTACACCCGGAATGAAAACACATTGTATTTTTTCATC
Source organism: Kuschelorhynchus macadamiae (assembly GCA_030620095.1). Taxonomy (NCBI): domain Eukaryota; kingdom Metazoa; phylum Arthropoda; class Insecta; order Coleoptera; family Curculionidae; genus Kuschelorhynchus; species Kuschelorhynchus macadamiae. The sequence goes on along the minus strand of JAUTXW010005349.1, from coordinate 689,079 downwards.
TGTGAAGGTAAAAATCAACACAAGAAATTGTTGATTTACGAGACGTATTGAAAGTCTTTCTCACAAATATATATTCCTACAGAAATCTCTTACGAGTATTTAAACAGACACCTGACTTTTAAAAGGACTTATATGAAAATGATTTGTGCACTCGATACGCGAGAGTTTAAGGATATCGAGAGCCGGGAAAGTTTTATTCCAGATAGGGATTTTATTCGGGGTGCCCAACAGGCGGCAATGAATAAATATTCCGAAAAGTTCACACTACTCGGCCAACTTCTGACGGCTTGTTCGAGGGCTCGGCTGGTGAGGATGGGTCGAACATTAGGACTCCGGGACGATTTTAGTTTTGTTTTAATCCTAGTGGATATTACGAAAGCTGATTTATTACACTAACTTTTGAATCAATAATGTGAAAGTTTCTATATAAATTTAAACTAAGTCCAGTTAACACTATTATTCTTTGAATGTGATAGATAATGTATGATCATAAAAAATTACTTTCTCGTCGGATGGATGGAATATACTTTATACGTAGATAATTTTATTTCTAGGCTAGTTATTTTCCTACGTGTCCAGATATAAAAAAATATACAGTATGTAACAAAAATGTGGAACACTAGAAATGAAAAAATTTAAATGTAATTTTGTGTACTTGAGCATGAAATTATGCCTGATTTAGTGGTGACATTTACAACATTGCCAAGTTTGCCGTTTTTCTGTAATTGATGAGAACTTGCTGCTTTTTAAATGAAATACCCTATGTTTCAGTGCATTTTCTAATTTTTTTATGACAGTCCCAATGAAAATTAATATTCAGAATTGTTCTAATTGCCAATTTAATATTAACTTACATAAAAAAATTAATATCTACCATTATTTTGTTTCCTTATGTTGATTTCTTCCTGTTAACTAAATGATAAATAGAAATAATAAAATTCGTGTTTTTTTATATGTTTAGCGCCCGGTGTGCAATATAAAAAGGCTATGATAATTTTGTTTTGTTTGGCATGCTTAGTTTTACGAAAACATAGCACACTGTCGCGAAAACCACAACTTTCTATGTATAAGTACCCAAAATGGGACAACCTGTAGACACTGACTAGCAATTTCCGGGTTTTCGCACTGGTATCTTCTGCAATACTTTTTATTCTAAATCCCAGACTTTTTACCACTTTGGACAATACATTTAGCCCAATATACAAAAAAACCCGTTCAAGACGTCTTGAGTTATAGCGATTTCAAAGTGACATGAAGTTTTTTTTGCATATGAGTTCTATATTTGCTTTTTTTCTCGAATAATCTTTTTAATAGAACTCAACTTTTAAAATTAAAATAATTGACAATATTAATCACCATTTGCTTGGTCTGGGGGGTGTCAAAACCCGGCAAAACGTTTTCGCCTCTCATAATTTTTAGAAGGAACTCTTTTAATCATTATTATACTGACAGTCAGTGACAGAATTATTTCAACCAGTTTTTTGAAATGTCAAAATTAGTGATGCTGCCGCAACCGGATCTAGAACCGGTATCCGGCGGATCCGGCCTATTTTTAAAGTATCCGGTTTGGCCGGATCTTATTGCGAACGAAATCCGCTTTTGTACTAGATCCGGCAGGAACCAAGTTTTAAAAATAGTAATTGTTAAAAGTCGGAAAGTAAGAAACAGTAAGAAAGTACTTTTATTTTATCAACAGTAAAACGAAACCAAAAGAAAGCTCTATAACAAAAGATAAAACAACATCTTAAAACAATAATAGTATACCCTTTATACGTAATCATTTAACATTATACATGTAAATTTTAATAGTGTTTGTAATTTATAATCGGCAGATTATGGTGAAGAAAAAATTTGGTTTTCCCCGTTAGTCACACTAAACTCGTTTCGTTACCGGTCCTAAAAAATCAGTAAACAAAATATTTGTGTCGCTAGCAATTGAAGTTACAATAAAAATCAATAATAGAGAACCATGTAACACTAATGAACTAAACGGATAAAAAAATAACCATCGAGGAACAAACAATAGGAAACATAAGTTTTGTTAGCTCCTGGATAATAACACAGGTCCTTTGTTTAATTCTCATTTGACTGATGCACTCAAATTTTTAAACAGACGGGCAAAATTTCAAAAAGCTGGCCAGAACCCCAATTCGGGAAGATTGCCATTTCACACTTTTACGCGTCTAGGGGCTTTAATAGATCATTGGGCTTTTTAAAATTAGAAATTCCGTAGATGGCGCTCTTCGTTGAATACGGTGACAATAGTTGAATGTTAAATGTTGTTCGCGTAAGTGTTTTTGCGAAAAAATATTGGCTGTTTTTGTGTACATATTGTAGACATTATAGTGCTCAAAGTAAAATGGATTGTTCTCCTGGTGGTAAGCTATACTATTTATATAAAATAATAATATTTTTTAATTATGTGTATTTTATACAGAAATAATTTTCTGGAGTAGTGCAAAATTATAGTTTTAATTTTATTGTTAATATTTTAGTAAACTTCCGGGATCTTCCGGGCTTAACTTTCTGGAAAGTTGTGTAGCTGAATACTTTAAATAGTAAATGGAGAAAAAATATTTTCCGCTTTTGTCTGCCTTTTTGAGATAACTTAATCAACTTTGTTTTGTGTCACTTGGAATTTTCCCCAATTTATCGCTTTCAAATCGTTTAGGGCTAATTATTTTTATTTATTTCAGGATCAAGGGACGTAGATCCGGATGAAAATGTTGTTTTAAGTATGAGAACGCTTTCTGAAGTAATACTGACATGCAATTCAACAAAAATTGAAGCTAATTGCGAATATTTGCATTCGTATGTAAAAGATCTAACTAATTGCCCTGAAGTATTATCTAATGTAATTAAACAAAAACTTTCACATTTTCTTTCTGATTTTAAATTAAAATATAAGACTGCCCAATACAAGAAAGATATTTTGCCCAAAACAAAACTTGGTTGGAAACAAATTTAAAATTTCATTTTTTTGTGCAATCACCTACAGCGAGTTTAGGTGGTCGCCCTGCTGTTAATTTCCAGACTAGTAGCGAACGAACAAAACGAAGACAAACCGAATATGTTGGATCAACAATGAGTTCCTCAGAGCCTGTGTATGCTGCTCAAATGAGTCTGCGCGCTGAAGGAAGTATAGATGCTGCAGCTGTTATAAAAGATGTACAATTTTCAACCCCAAAAAGGGCCCAGAACTATAGAAAGGCATATAAAGAGAGAGCTGAAAAAGTTGATCAGCTATCTGGTGATAAAGCATTGTCAGTATTTGTTAAAGCAAATAGACACCAATATCAGATCATAAGGAGTGAAGATAAAAAACGTTTTCCATCGTATAAGAAGATTCAGGAGGCCAAGGGGCGCTGTTACCCAAATCGGGATGCAGTTACAATCACGGGGCAAAAAGCTGAAGTAAAATTACAAGCCTTACTAAACCATACTGCCCATCGTATAGTGGAGGTGCAAAAAGATGTATTGGAAACATTAACAGAACCTCAACTTGCTTGTTTGACACTTAGGTATAGCCAATACAAGCAAAATTTTGACAGCGATGAACGTTCGGATGCCAGTATATTTTTAACATCCTTTGTGCCACTTCTATTAACATGCGACGATCCAAATAAATCTACAAACAAAATAGTTTGGCAAAATCCACGTCCAGGCTCACCCCGCTTTTCGTCCAATCAGAATTCAATTTATACATGAGACCACTGATTTAACACGTCAAGAAATAAATACCATGCAGAATGAAATAGAAAACCTTACACCTACTTCCATTAGTGTAGGCACAAGGACATTGAACACAACTTACTTTTTACAATGGTAGATGGCAAAATGTGCAATGCTGCTTCATCTACGACATCCACGAAAAAGTGTTATATATGTGGGGCTTCTTCCAAGTCTTTCAACAACATAGATGTTAAGTAGAAGTATTTTAATCAGTTTGTTAAACTGTGAAAATAGTGATTTTTTTTAGAAAAATATGATCAGTAGCAAAAGTTATGGTACGAGCGGGAATCGAACCCGCACCTCTGCGTGTCTAGCGCATCGCCCTAACCAATTGAGCTATCATACCACTGATAATAATAATATTTTTGCAAACTATATCTAGTGGATACCGTATAAATATACAAAAATTTAAAGATTATGCTTTAACAACAGCTAGGATACTTATACAAAAATATCCTTGATACAACATGCCTAATACGGTCCACAAAATTTTAATTAACTCGTCAGATATTATTGAATCTTTTTTATTGCCTATAGGACAATTATCTGACGAGGCCCAGGAGGCATTAAATAAAGACATTAAGAAGTATAGAGAAGGATTTTCCCGAAAGTGTTCAAGGCAACAAAACTTGGAGACTGCTTATATCGTCTGATCCAGTCCTATTAAGCATGCGAAAACTTCCAAGGCGAAAGTCCAAGTCATTCGAAAAAGAAGTCTTAGATTTATTATTAGCCCCCGTCCAGAGGAATCTGCCACTAATACTACTAATGAAGACTCAGAAATTAATAGCTCAAGTGACTCAGACTCCGGGTCCGGGGATTAAAAACAATAATTAGTTATGCGACATTATTTCTGAGAATAAATGATGCTGTTATTAGTTTATTAATTATTAATTTTACGCCGTTGATGACTTTAAATAATATAAAAACAGTAAAATGTAGGCAGTATTTTTTAAAACAATTTAAATTCGGTTTTATACACATAATTATGTTTTTGTCAAGTATTTATTTATTATATTATTAAATTTTCCACCAGATTAGTAGCCAATTGACAAATATGTTAATTAGTTTTTACAATATTATTTCTCATAAACACATTAAGGAAATTTTATTACTACATATCATCGTTTAAGTTTTGGCCAGGTTTTTTCAATTTTGCCCGTCTGTGAGACGTTCCCAATTATTTGAACATGCCTCACACTCGTGTAAGCAACGCTATATTTTAAGAGTTTGTCAAAGGTTAAATCATAAACCTTTTTACTAGAATAAATTTGATTATAGTTTTATTGCAATTATTGAGTCAGAACCATCTTTTTTTCAGGAAATTTACTCTACTATTTGTCCGGTCTATACTGTTTCTAATTTCTCTGCAGAAAAAATGTACAGGAATATCCAAAAACACGATCCTTTCAAAAGCTGCTCCTAACCCGAAGGCGTTACCCGAGCGAAATAAAAAAATAATAACTCAGTTTTCCCAGTAGCAGCAGCAGTAGTGCCAGGGCAATATTTTCAAATACGAGACAAATACAATTGAGTTTAAACATGATTTAAGACCGCCTTATATACATTCGCGAGCTGAGCCGAAATATTAACTTAGCATTCGGGATAATGTATCATTCTGGAGTTCTTGCTGACGTTGTGGTGTTAATAATGGAGCCCAGAGTAATATGTCAGCCTGGCTTTTGTCAGTTTATACAATCTAATAAAGATGGGGTGTCCTAACGGCGAAGCAGTTACTAGATAGTTTCGGGTTTTATGTTGGATTCTTCAACAGGTAAGACGAGCAGAAAATTTAACTGGTTTTTGTTTAGAATCTATTTTTTTTGCAGTCCAGCAATAAGTTAGCAGCTTTGGTCCTCGTTTTGTTTTGTATGTCTCTGTAGATGTTTGTTCGCAGCATAGCCAAAAAATTACATATTCGATGAGTTTCAATTTTAGTCAATAATTAAGGGTCATATGGGGATGACTTGGTAACATTTTTATAAAAGTCGAATATACTACAAAATACGGCCTCAATTTTTGCACAAAAATTGAATTTGATACATCTCTGTTATCAGTGATAAAGCTATCACTGGTTTAGAAAATGACACATGATCTCTTCATGAATTTCCCAAAGATTATTTGGTTGGGCACTCGACGTTCTGGATATCTGCCATAATAAGTTCTTTGAGCTTTAAAACAATTTCTATGGCACAGAAAAAAACATGTTATCATATCAGGCTCTGCTTGGTTTGAAAAACCGATCCATAATTTAAATTTATCACCAAAGAGAAAATTACATGTTACTTGATAATGGCGGCAGTTTTTCATTTGTTACATTCTCCATGACAACTATAAGTCAGAGCCACCAATTCGTTTAAAGTAAGAGAGCAATAACAAAATATTAATATGAATGTTGCGAAAAATGTCACGTTTAGGTTTAACGATTCTATTTATGTTCAGAACTTGGAAGAGGACTTTATTTTCCAAATTTTTGATTTTTTAAAATTTGTTAACGATCTTATCGATGGTTTGTAACTGTGATTATTATTTTTGTCGATGCCACTGAACACCGAATGTGTTCAGATCTCGTGGAGTAAAGATCTCTGAAGATACCTCGTGCAATCGAAGGCGAAACGTCGGACAGTAATTCCCATCTGACACGGTCTAATCCCAAGGACCATGATTTCTTATCTGAATATCTTGTAATTTTCTGAGCAAGTGTGATACATTGTTGTTTTTGAGACGTCAAATGCTTTTCAAAATTTCAGGTCTGTTTTTAGAAAAAGGTCCTTAACTAGCATTTAATTGATGATTTCGAGAGAAAAAAACAAACACTTCAATAAACTTCGTTGCACTTATTTGTATTGATGATGATTTTTATAGTCCAAAACGTTGTGTAAATAGTATATATATGACATGTCGTTGAATTTAGAATGAAAAGGAGAGGGCATAAAAGAAAATTCACCGCCTATTTAATAATATAATTAATAATAAAGTTGATGATGGCCGCGAAAAACCGAAACGTCAAAAATTCGATGTGACCTTATGTAGAGAAGTGGAAAACAAAGTCAGAAAAAAATAATAAGGAAAATTGAAATTTTCTGAATATTCCAAACTTTTAATCGGTAACTTTTGAGCACAAAAAAGCACATCTACTTGCCCAATTGATTTAAAATTTTGGCCAAAAATTAAGGGTCACATGGGCACGACCTGGTAACATTTTGGTAAAAATCCAATTGTGGAAAAACAAAATGGCGGCCTAGTGAAATGTTAAAAAAATTATTACTAAAAAATTATTTACCACATTTATCTGAAATTTGCACAAAAATGAAGTATTGTGTAAAAGTCAACTGGTAAAATTTTGATACGAATCCAAGATGGCGGAAGAAAATGGCGGCTTATTAAAATATTTCAAAAATCCGGCCTGAAAAACAACTTAATGGACTGATTTCAAATTGTGTATCATAACTAATTGACGAGGAGAGTTCCGAGCAAGACTCATAATTTGCTAGTAAAAAATTGCAAAAAAGCTTTCCATCAAGGACATTTTCATAATGCCGAAAATAAGACTAGAGCCACCTGGAATATAGTTAAAATCTAACTAACCGAAATAATACTGAGTTTAAGCACAATATTCAAAATGGAAATAATATAATTTCTAATCCTAAGGATATTGCTCAGCACTTTAATTACTTTTTTATTAACGCTCCATTTGAAGTTGTTAATAACATAAAATATAACAATACATATCAAAACATCGATAGGTACCGTCAAGAAATGAATATTTTTTGAATCCAGTCTCGGAGTATGAATTTAGACAAATAACACTGGCTGACAAAAAAACATTTTTTTGTTGTAACACAAATCAGAATAGCATAATCTAATAGAATGGACCTATCCAAATACGAAAATGACAAATAGAAAGTTGTAGCACGTAGGGTTTTCTTGTTAGAGTTGTAGGACCATATCGAATGTTACGATACTTAATATCTATAGAAAAAATGATTTCCGAAAATTCTTAACCCTGTTTATTGACTATGTTTACAGTTTTCGCCTATTAAACATACCATACATCTAAGAGAAAAGCAAACGAGAAAAATATTAACTTAAAACACTAATTACACTTTCTTTTTTCCGTTTAAGAGGTATCCTATCTTCTCTCTTCAAAAACCAACAGTAGTCACCCATCATGGCTGGATCCCATCGTCCTTGGTACCGAATTTTTATTATCCTGATATATTGGTGAAACCTTTCACCCTGCTCGTCATAAACAGCTCCCAAATTTTTAGGAAAAAATTACAGATGGGAATGGAGGAAGTGAATTTTTAATGACATTCTTGAACCAAACGCTTTATAGGCATCTAAGAGTTCATTAACTAATTGTTCATAATTTTCATCCATATTGTTGCCTAAAAATCCTCTTACTACATTAAGAAATGAATTCCATGCTCTGAGTTCCTACCTGGTAAGCTTTTCCGTAAAATTGACATCGTCCAGCAATTTTCTGATTTGTGGCCAAATAAAAATGCCTTCTTTTAATTTGGCATCACTTAACTGGAGAAAGACTTGTCTTAGGTATTTAAATCCATCACCATCTTTATTCAAAGCCTTCACAAAGTTTTTCATCAGCCCAAGTTTAATGTGAAGAGGGGGCACAAGGGCATTTTTGGGATCAACAAAAGGTATAAATTTAACATTTTAAGATCCCGGTTGAAATTCGCTTTTTTCTGGCCAAATTTTTGTTACATAATGCTGATTTTTTGCACAACTGTCCCATAAACAAAGAAAACAGCAATATTTTGTAAATCTCCCCTGAAGTCCCACTAAAATCGCTATAACTTTTAAGTCCCCACGTATCTGTCATTTATACCTATTGTAGTTTATTTTATCCAAAATCGTGCGCATATTTTCATAGTTTTCTTTCATTGCAACTGAATGGGCAACTGGTATAGAGGGTTTTAAATTTCCATTATGCAATAACACAGCTTTTAAGCTATATTTAGATGAATCTATGAATAAGCGCCACTCACGGGGAGAATATTCAATATCAAGTTCCTGCATTAAACTGTCTATGTCAGTACACGCGCACAACAAATTTTCCATACTGTAGAATTCAGAAAACATAGCAGTTCTTTTTCTGAAATTCGTAATTTTTGTTTCTTTGGCCAATAGGTTCCATTCCTTAAGAAGGGAACCCAGAAGTTCTGACTGTTGCTTGGATAACCCCAAATCACGTACTAAATCATTTATTCACATTGAACAATCAAATGTGGCTCGCCGGAACTGGGACCTGTGGTAAAAGTGGGATCGGTGCACTGTTCTTCTGAGCTGCCTGATGATGCGTTATCTTCCAAATCAATAGCTTGCCAATTTAAAGGCGCAATCGGCACTGGCAAATTTGCATTATGAGGAACAGGTCGTATGGCAGATTGCAAATTTGGATACTCTATATAGTGCTTTTCCTTTTTGGAATAACCTTCAGTCATTGTCGGGCATCCATTCATCCACTGAACCAATGATACACTACAACTAACACAGCACACATGGGGAGCCCACCGCTTAATTTGATCCCCAATTAACACACCAAAAATTCTCGACAAATATTTCATTTGTCAGGAGAAATTTTGCAGCTTCGGCGCGTTTGACTCGACATTCTCGTCTTCATATACACTTGCTTATCGATACACATAGATCCACTCAATTCGAAACTCAACAGAAGAGTGATGTTTAACGTTTATTGTATGTCTAATGTTGTAAACAACCCAGTTTAGGTAATTTTTCCGTTGTAAAATGGACCCATTTTAGCCGCCCCACAATAAAATTGTTTACCTGCCAATATAAAAGGTTCTAATTAGGCTATTAAAAAATGGTACGTATTATCGCTTTCCGAATATTTTTTTATTATCTATCTCCATTGTGAGCTGGCCTGTGTTAGAAAAATCTTGGCTAGTGTAATTGATTCAAATTAAAAAAAATAAAAAATCGGTCCTCACGTGATTTCTTGTTATTTGCTTAAACGGTTACTGAATAGTCAAACCACTGTGCATATTAATAAACTTACATTTTACTAGTGGTAAACTCCCCAAACAACTTAAGCTAAGCAAAATTATTCCAATATATAAAAAACAAGATAGGAAAAAGGTCGATAATTATAGCTAGCCAGGTACTGTCTCTTACTAGTTTTAGTAAGATATTTGAATACGCATTTCTCGCTAGACTGCAATCATTTCTCAACAGATGTAAAATTGTATCGACAAATCAGCACTGTTTCCGGTTTGGTAGGTCAACCGAGACTGCAGTGTCGGATTTTTATGCTCGGCTACTGGACTGCTTGGAAAAGGGTGAGTGTCATGTTGGGGTGTTTTGCGTCCTCAGCAGGGCATTCGACTGCGTGGTGCATGACCGTCTCGTGTACAAGCTGGACGTGTATGGTGTCCGCGGATTGGATGCAGATTGGGTTCGGTCATTTTTGGCCGAGAAGCAGCAGGTAATTGACATTAGTGGGATTTTTTCGGAAAGTTTATCCTTGAAAATCGGGGTACCGCAGGGCTCCATATTGGGCCCTGTACCCTTTCTTCTTTATGTCAACGACCTGGAATCTTGTCTCTCTGGGGCCGCGTCGGTGCCTATTCATGCTGACGACACATCACTAATTGGGTCGCACCACAAAGCGATACACTCCAGGGATATTTAACGGAAATTTGCTTGAACTGGATAAATGGTTTAGTAGCAACTATGTTTATCTAAATAGCTCAAAAACGAACTTTTTGCGTTTCCATCATGTGCAAAACAGAAGAGATGTGCCACTTCAAATCAACATTGATGGGCGAGCTTTAGAGGAATCTTCTGAGGTGTGTTTCCTGGGAGTCCTAACACTGGAACCTGTGGTGGAAGATAGATCAAAATACAAGAGTTCTAACCACACTACACCACAACTTGTTACGTTCTGGACGCGCGTTTCGCTAACCAAGTTAGCATCATCAGCAGATGATATAAACTAATCATATTTATATCATCTGCTGATGATGCTAACTTGGTTAGCGAAACGCGCGTCCAGAACGTAACAAGTTGTGGTGTAGTGTAGTTAGAACTCTTGTATTTTGATCTATCTTCCACCACAGGTTCTAGTGTTAGGACTTAACATGGCTTCACGGCCAACGGAACAAATCCTTTATTGTAAGTACTGTACTAAGATTAGGTTAATAGCAGCAGATATTTGGTTTCTAAAATCATGCAAGTCTTTTTCAGTTTTCCCTAAATTCATTTCAGTCAAGATCCCTAAACAATCACTCGTTACTGGGAAGGTTGAATCTTTTGCCAAACAAAAGTGGCTAGATTTAGAAATTAAAAATCTGTATAGCAAACGAAGTATGCTTGAAAATGAAGCATACGGATTATTTAAAAAACTCACTTATAAGCTTAGTAATTTAGAATTTGAACAGTGGTTAGATTTCCAAAGAAAAATGTTCGTAGTTATCGATGCCAAATTTTTGAAGAAAATGTGTTCACTTAAAAACAAACTGAGAAAGTTGAAACCACAAAAACAAATTTCTTCAGAAGTCGAGAACATTGTAGAAAATCTTTCTTTTCAGTCTTTTGATAATAGATAAATCGCCCTTTTGAATAAAGGTTTGAATTTTGCAGAGCCTCCAGTAAAAATAGTTTACCAACTATTATAGGGAATATCGAAAGTTCCATTCAATACGTGCCAGAGTCAACTAAAGGATTCATTAGAGAGGCTTGCAGAAATCAAATCTCAAAAAACGTTGTTAACAAGTCAAAATATGTTTCTCGTAAAAACACTGAACTTATCCAGGGACTGAAGAAAAAGGAATGTTTTTATTTAAAAGCTGACAAAGGAAATAAGGTTGTTATACTAGACAAAACAGATTATTTTGAAAGAGTAGACAATTTGATTCAAACTGGTCCTTATGATTTAATTGAGAAAAACCCGTTATCAAAAATGATAACAGAAGTAAAAAGTACTTTAAAACAGTGTAAAAACCTTGTGTCCGATAAACTAAAATTCAAACTAACACATAGTAACCCACAGTTATCTAAACTGTATTGCCTTCCCAAAATTCATAAACCTGGGAAGTCCATGAGACCTATTGTTTCAGCTGTTGGATCACCAACGTACAATATTTCAAAATGGTTAGTAGAAGAATTCGGCAAATTAAATATCTCGTATGATAACTTTGAGGTTACTAACTCGTTAGAATTCTTAGATAAAATTAAGAATGTTCACTTAAAAGAAGGTAAAATTTTAATATCTTTTGATGTAAGCTCATTGTTTCCTAGCGTACCCATACCACTAGCTTTAGAGTACCTAAAGGAACTACTTGAAATCAATAATTTGAAGAAAGAAATTATTGATGAGTATTTACTTCTCACAAAATTATGTATGAATCAAAATTTTTTTCAGTACAACAATAAATATTATAAACAACTAGAGGGAACTGCGATGGGCAATTGCTTATCTCCGTTCCTTGCAAATTTGTTTATGGGCAGATTAGAAACCCAATTCAAAAAAGAACTCAAGTATTTCCCAAGGGTGTGGTATAGATACGTAGACGATATATTTGCTATTTTTGGTACTAAAACAGAAAATTTGGACACTTTCTTAGAAACATTAAACAATAAATATCCTTCCATTAATTTTACGTACGAAAAAGAGAACAATGGGCAATTACCTTTTCTCGACACGTTAGTTATTAGAAATAACGATAAATTAGAATTTGATATTTATAGGAAATTTACTAATACTGATAGATATATAACATCCGACTCATTTCATTGCCGTCAACACAAAATGGCAGCATTCCATTTCTTAACTCACAGGTTAGTCAATTTTCCACTAAGTAAAGAACGTTTTAACAATGAAATTTATCGGATTAAAAATATAGCTAAAAGTAATGGATATAATGATAATTTTGTACATAAACTAGTAAATAGACATAAGCATAAGAAAATGTTAAAAGATGCCACTACTCTTCAAATACCTGAGGCTTCCAATAAATTCATAGTAGTCCCATATGATCCCAGATATACGAGAGGTCTAGAAAAAGTATTTAAGAACAAAGGTAAGTAGCCTACAAAACGGAGAATAGTTTGAAAAATCTCCTTGGAAACCCTAAAGACAAAGTCGACTTGAGGGAGAGGAGTGGCATCTATGAAATTAGCTGTAATGACTGTGATCTAAAATATGTTGGGCAAACTAAACGCTCTTAAACATTCGTTTTAAAGAACACATGGCACATTTAAGATACGGAAGAACAGAAAAGTCAAGCGTTGCCCAACATGCTTTGGAAAACAATCACCGAATAGGAATAAATAATCTTAAGTTGATTAAAAATGTATCTAATAATAGATTATTGGATGCATTTGAGAGTATAGAAATAGTTAAATGTGGTAAGAAAGCACTAAATAAAGACAGAGGGCCTATTCTATAGTCCCCTCTATTGTTTACTTGACAACGGTGCAGTCGGGTGCAACCAAGTGTGACCACATTTACATTTAGTTACTTTAGTTTATATCATCTGCTGATGATGCTAACTTGGTTAGCGAAACGCGCGTCCAGAACGTAACAAGTTGTGGTGTAGTGTGGTTAGAACTCTTGTATTTTGATGTTTCCTAGGACTTAAAATCGACAATGGTTTAGACTGGAAAACGCATTGCACGTCTCCCAAAACAAAGTTGTCGTCATTGCTATATCTGTTAAAAAACCTTCGAGATGTGTTGGAGCGGTCGCAGATGCTTTCCGTATATTATGGAGAGGTCCATTCACGATTCAGATACGTTGTTATGTTTTGGGGTTATTCCACCATGGCTGGAGATGTGTTCATATGGCAAAAGAATTGTTGGAGTAATAGCTGGGACTTTTTGCAGGGATAATTTTAGGAACTCGCAAATTTTAACACTTCCGGGTATTTTTATACTGGAGGTGTGTATTTATACATATAAAAATCGGAATATTCTTGCTGAAAATAAAGATTTTTACCAGTATCACACTAGAACCATGAATAATTTTAGTATTCCCTTTGCGCGGTTGGTGTTAGTAAAAAATCGCCTTTAATAAATGGTCTGTAGATCTATAACAGCTTGCTCGCATCAATAAAATAATTTACTAGTTTAAAGTCATTTAAAACTTCACTTAAACGCTTACTGGCCGAGGCATGTCCTTACAGTGTTCAAGAATTTAAACAATCAAATAGTTTGTTTTAGTTATATATATATTGTAATTTTGCTTGTCTCTTTTTTTTGTGATAATTTTTGAATTGTAACTTACACATTTTATGTTATTAATATTTTTTTTGACGGATTCCACACAATTTTGTTGTCTTTAAGGAATAACTGTTAAGTAACTAAAAGAAATTTATCAATTTCTTTATAAATATCGATGGATATAATCCCTCCAGAATTGATACTTGATAGAAAAAATCAGAAATGTTGCCCGAGTCAATAAAGAAGGCCCATAGATCTATAAAAAGGAGGGAAACGTTCGCCGATATCCGAAAATAATTGGAGTCAAGGTAATTCGGCAGGAGCAGCAGCAGCAGTAGCAAGGAACAGATTAGCCCTGATCCGGGAAAATGGCTTTCGGGACTCGTATTTTTCTGGGGCCGGCGTTAATGTAAGCGCCCCACTCTATAACGCGTTAAATATTAAAGCGGGATTCCGGCGGGGCCCGTCCAAAGATTACGCCGCACCTCTCATAATCCTGTTTACTCGGAATATTAAAAGTATCAATCACCCACTTCGCCGAGCTGAGCGACTTTGCCTTTTTTGGTAGTTTATGGGGAGACTTCATATAAAGACAAGCGTTAAGGATATAATATATAAGAATCAGTCATTTACCTCAGAAATTCACTTGTACAGGATTCCATTATGCACAGGATGTCCCATTTTCGATGCTTTTATGGGGTATCTTTCTTATTAGTGAAGATAGAGGGTTGCGCTTTTCGCGACATGCTACTACTTTTTTTTGTGAAACGAAAGACCAGACAAAATTTTCATAGCCCTCTTCGTTTTTAAAATACAGTCTCAAAGTTTACTGAATAAAAATACATGGTTATTCACGCAACCCGTTCATTAAAAGTTTTCGATGATGCCATTTAGATAAATATTTCAAATTTTGGGATTAAGGTAAGGTCAAGGGGTACTTCTTTTTTGAAATAGTTTCAACTTCCTGTCACTTCCGGTTTAACCGGAAGTTGGTATCAACTTACTTATTTTAAATGGAACACCCTGTATTTTATGATATTTTTGGATTCTACGGAAAATTTTAATGCTATTTTATGTAGCATGTCCTATTCCTAGGTTCAAGCGTTCTTAAGATATTTGACCTTGAACCGAAAATGAGCCTTCGGGGTACCAAATTTTAAAATCTCATATTTTTGTAAGTTCTGAAGATATAATCTTCATATTTTGCAGACGATCGGTAAATAATCTTAGGTTTCTATTTTTTTTTATTTAATTTGTCTATTTTTATACAGGGTGTCCTAAATTCAGCGGCAAACATTCACATTTTCAAAGCCGCTAAAGTCCGTTTTTTTAAATGGAACACCCTATAAATGTATGCACTATGTGTAGAATTTCATTTTCTATCGAACTGTATTAAGGTTCGCTATACCTATTCGTAACCATTTTCGAAATAATTGGGTTTTATAAAAATATCGTATATATTTGCTTAAATGTTTACATGTTCCAATGGTGAGCCATGGAAAAACAATTGAGATCCAATATCCAATATGACAGATGATTAGTATGGGTTATTTATCGAAAGGTCAGTGATGAACTAAATCTTCTAAATCGAAATGGAAGAATATTCAAACGCTGATATTCTCAATCTATTTTATATTCATGGAGAATGTTATAAAATTCTGGAGAGAACGTGTCGTGTCTTTAATGAACGCCACCCTGATTTGCCGCCAATGAACAAGTCAAAATTCAAGGGGATTGAAACGAACTTTTTGCGTTTTAGCAAGGTTAAAGTTACAAAAAATGTTCCGAAAAAATGCCGAGAATAACGTAATAAACACATTAGTTTATTTCCACGCAAACCCGCAAAGTTCAATACCGTCTGCAGAAAACGATTTGGGAATTTCTTCTTCATCTGTCTAAAGAATCTTGAGCGAACATCATATGCACCCTTATTCCTTCCAAAACGTGCAAGCCTTGAGACCTGGTGATGACGTCCGACGAGTAGAATTTTGCGAATTCATGTTTTTGAAAATTTAAGAGGACCCTCAATTCCTTTCAAAAATATTTTGGACCGAAGAAGCGAAATTTTCTAGAGAAGGAATAACAAATAGAAGAAACGAACATTTCTGGGCAGCAGAAAATCCGCACGATTTACGCGAAACGCGTTCTCAAGAGAGGTTTAGCTTCAATGTTTTCGGTATAGTATTAAATGATCAGGTGCGGTACTGTATTTATGAAGACAATTTAAACAGTGATAAGTATTTAGAAATTCTACGAGGGACGGTTTCTGAATTTATAAAAGAAATTGCTATTGGTGAGCTGCAAAATTATTGGTATCAGTTAGATGGGGCACCAGCACATAATTCCGCTGCAGTTTATCTCCAATTATCTCGAATTGTTGAAGATCGCTGGATTGGTCCCAATGGCTCTTGGAGATGCCCCCCGCGATCGCCTGATTTAACAGCCCTAGACTTTTATTTATAGGGATTTATCAAAGGTAAAGTCTATGCTTCCCCAGTAAATAACCAACAAGATTTACTGGACAGGATACGAACAGCTTTTGCCGAATTAGAAAACGGACAAATTCAACGGGCCACAGCAACTGTACAAAGAAGAATTGAAATGTATCTTCAAATGAACGGGCAGCATATAGAACATTTGTTATAACTCAATTTTATTATTTTATTTATTTATTGTTGATTGTTAGATTGCTATAATTTTTAAGTTCACTAAAACAAGTTTAGAACAGTCTCGAACTTAGTAGATATGGTTAAAAATAATGTAAACAATTTATTACATTTTTTATAACTTTAACATTTCCGAAACGAATAAATTTCGTTTTAATCACTTCAATTTTCTCTTGTTCATTGGCGATAAATGAGGATGTTTTTCATTAAAAACATGGCACGTTTTCTCCAATATTTTGTAACATTCTCCGCGAATATAAAATAAATTGAGAATATCAGCTTTTGAGTGTTAATTTAAAACTTTCAAATCAGCTGTCATGTTGAATTGAAAAGCACAACATTTGTTTTTCCATGGCTTACTACGGGAAGGTGTAAACATTTAGCAAATACATATGATAAGTTTAATAAAAACCTGATTATTTCGAAAATGGTTACGAATAGGATAGGGAACCTTAATACAGTTCGATAGAAAATGAAATTCTACATTTGATAGTGCATAAAGTTATAGGGTGTCCCATTTAAAAAAACGGACTTTAGCGGCTTTGAAAATGTGAATGTTTGCCGCTGAATTTAGGACACCCTGTATAAAAATAGACATTTTCAATAAAAAAAATAGAAACCTAAGATTATTTACCCATCGTCTGCAAAATATGAAGATTATATCTTCAAATCTTATAAAAATATGAGATTTTAAAATTTGGTACCCCGAAGGATCATTTTTGGTTCAAGGTCAAATATCTTAAGAACGCTTGAACCTAGGTATAGGGCATGCTACATAAAATAGCATTAAAATTCTCCGTAGAATCCAAAAATATCATAAAATATAGGGTGTTCCATTTAAAATAAACAAGTTGATACCAACTTCCGGTTAAACCGGAAGTGACAGGAAGTTGAAAATAATTCAAAAAAGAAGTACCCATTGACCTTACCTTATTCCCAAAATTTGAAATTTTTATCTAAATGGCATCATCAAAAACTCTTAATGAATTGCGTGAATAACCCTGCATAAGTTGCGGCACTTGAACACGTGACTCGATTTACCTATTCCTCGCGTCCCGCCCCGGCAGATACATTCTGGGTACAGCGATCCTCTTGTTTTTATGTTATAGAGTGGTGTATTATTTGGGGTTAGGATCCAGTAAAAAAAAGACTTTTTAAATTGTCGACGTTTCGCAACTGTATTGTTGTATCTTCAGGACATATATATATATATATATATATATATATATATATATATATATATATATGTATATACAGTGTGTCCAAGATAAGGATGCACAGCATGGGGATCTCGGAAACGGTAAGAGATATAGTGTCGGTTAAATTAGACAAAAGTTGGGTATTTTGATGCCCAACAAAATCCCGTTTTACAAATTTGAAAATTCTAAGCCGTTCCGGAAATATTTGAGAAAAACCGAAATATTGCGATTTCGTGTTAATTTTCTTTTGAAGCTATTTGAAAAGATATGAAAAAACAGAAAACACTTTTTCATTCTCACTTTTCAAGCTGTACAAGGTGACGTTAACAAATTTTCATTACCACGTTTCGTTTCGATGGAACCACCATCAACTTTGATTTTTCTTATGGGACGGAAAAAAGTACACCCAGTATTAGATTTCGGTTTTCATTGCGAATTCAATAATGTACTACACAATATCGTTACTTATGTTTTTATCCAGAAAAATGGCTTTTTAATACATTTCTAGCATTTTATTATGGTAGGCCATGAAATCCTAACGATAAAGACGAGAAAAAAAACAGTTGACAAGTTCGAATGAACGTATTTATTAATTTAACAAATATTCAAACCAGTAAATATCTGTATTGTTATTGTTTTCCTTATAAAGTGATTTGGTCTGATGAAAGCATGGTAACCAATAACGGTATTTTTAACAGGCGCAATACCCACTATTGGTCACACCGAAATCCACGTGTAAATAGGCCATCCAGACATCAAGATCGCTTTGGATTTAATATTTGGTGTGGGATTTTTGGTAGCAAGATTATAGGCCCTATTTTCTTTCACAATTCATTAACTTCCGAGCTGTACCTTGAGATCTTGAGGCACGATTTAGAAGATTCATTAGATAATTAATAATAACTCCATAGAAGTTCGCCAATATTTAGCTGAACAGTTTGAAGGAAGATACATTGGGACTTACAGTGAAACACCTTGGCCTCCAAGGTCCCCGGACCTAACTCCCTTGGACTTTTTCTTTTTCTAACCTAACCTAACTCTATTGGACTTTTTCTTGTGGGGCTACATAAAAAATGAGGTATTTAAGGAATGTTTTGACAACGAGGAACAATTATATCAATCAGTACGAGCAGCATTTAATACAATTACTCCTGAAATGTTAAGTCATATTTTGGAGTCTACCGTGAGACGGGCGTACTTCTGTTTAGAAAATGGAGGTAATTTGTTTGAACATTTGTTATAGTTAGTAAATAAATAAATACATTCATTCGAACTTGTCAACCGTTTATTCTTCCTTTTATCGTTAGGATTTCATGCCCTACTATAATAAAATGCTAGAAATGTATTAAAAAACCATTTTTCTGGATAAAAACATAAGTAATGATATTGTGCTGTACATCGTTGAATTCGCAATGAAAAGCGCAATCTAATACTGGGTGTACTTTTTTCCGTCCCATAAGAAAAATCAAAGTTGATGGTGGTTCTATTGAAACGAAACGTTGTAATAAAAATTTGTTAACGTCACCTTCTACAGTTTAAAAAGTGAGCAAGATCTTTTCAAAAACGAAATCGCAATATTTCGGTTTTTTCGGATATTTCCGGAACGGATTAGAATTTTCAGATTTGTAAAACGGGATTTTGTTGGGCATCAAAATACGCAACTTTTGTCTATAACCGACACTATATCTTTTACTGTTTCCGAGATCCCCATGCTCCAACACAAATAATATGGGTTTCATGCAGGATATAAAAACTATATATATATATATATATATATATATATATATATATATATATATATATATATATATATATATATATGGGTGGCCCATCGAAAACGTACCGCAAGGCATAACGGCCAGGGTAATTTTTTTTTCAAAAAATCCAAAAACACGTCAATTGTGTTTGTGAGGGGGACAATTTTTGCCCTTAAAACGATCGCAAAATTTTCAACCCTCTAAGCGGGGGTGTCATCCCCCAAACTTTTTCAAATGGGAAGAAGGGTCAAGTGGTACCGCAATGAAAAGGGCTTTCTATTCTCTATACATTCCCGCTTTGGTTTTGAAAATCGGTCAAGTCATTTAGAAAATATGAAGGATTGAAATTTGAAAAATACATTTTTCAAAAAACGCATAAATTGAATTAAATAAAAAAAAACTTACCGTATTAATGAAGCAAATGCTGAAAATGTTGCCCGTCGACCTCCATACAGTAATACAAATTAGCTTCAAATCGTTCTCGAACATTCTGAAGAACTTGAGGGGTCACTTCGCGACAAACGTCAATAATTCGTGTTCGCAGATCTTCTAATGAGGCAAGTGGAGTGCTATACACTTTTGATGTGTGCCCATAGAAAAAAGTCTAAAGGAGTCAAGTCGGGTGACCGGGGAGGCCACTCAATGGCACCCCTTCGTCCTATCCACCGCCCGGGAAAGTTAGTGTTTAAATAATTACGCACATTTTGAGAGTAATGTGGAGGTGCACCGTCTTGTTGAAATATCAGTTCCGCTTCAACGTATCCAGGATTATTTTCGATGATGTTAGTTAGGGCTGGGTCGATGGTATTTTCCAGTAAATCTAAGTACATATCACCTGTTAGAGTTCCAGGAAGAAAAAAAGGACCCACAATAGAATTTCCAAAAATACCAGCCCACACGTTCAATTTCTGAGGATGTTGTGTGTGCACCTCGTGAAATACCCTGGGGTTGTTCTCAGCCCAGTACCGACAGTTATGCCGATTAACTACACCGTTTAAAAAGAAAGTGCACTTATCCAAAAAACACACATTGAATAGAAAAATATTATTATTGGCCACTGGTTCACTAATAGTTTCACAAAATTGCAAGCGGCGATCAAAATCGTCTTCGTTGAGTTCTTGTACCAACTGAATTTTATACGGGTGGAAATGGTGTTTTTTCAATATTCTTTGGACACTTGTACGATTCACGCCGGTCTCATTGGCTAATTTTCGTGTACTCAGCGTACTATCCATGGCAACTTGGCCCAATACAAAGACCTCCATAGCTTCATTTACTACAGGATTTTCCATCTGCCTCTTTTTATTCATAAGGGATCCAGTTTCGCGAAATTTTGCTACTAACTCGCGAACAATTTTGCCGGAAAGGTGTTTTTCAGGATGTCGTTCATTAAATATCTGCGCAACCCGATTGCCACATTCATTATTTTTAAAATAAAGTTCGATTATTTCCACTTTTTCTGCAAGTGAGTACACCATAATTATTGATAAAAAATTTAATGATATTGAGAAATTTAAACGCACAAGTTACAGAACAGCTATCTAGCAACTACCGCACCTGATCGTTGTGGCATGTCAAATCACTAAAATCAGCAGTAAACATCTAAAATAACAGGACAAAAATAGCGAATTGGTCGAAGGAATTTATCCTTATCATTTACTCTGATAATTTGTAAATAAACATTTTAAATTTCAATCCTTCATATTTTCTAAATGACTTGACCGATTTTCAGTGGCGGCTCGTGGTGTTTAGGCTAGGGTAGGCGACAACCACAATAATTTCAAGAATAATGACGTTATAAGAAAACATTACGCCGATATAACTTGATACGATCTCTTCCCATAAATATTTGCTTTTTACAATAGGTGATGTCCAATGATTTTTTCTGTAGAATGTTGAAAAGGGGGTCAGTTATGTCAAAAATATGTTTATACACAGCGGTAAGAAACGAAAATTCTAAATCGTTCATAAATTTAAGATATCCCTTGGCCTCGTTTATTGACTCAGCCGATGATGATTGGTCGTCAATAATTTTAGAAAAAACTAATTTTAGGCCTTCCCATTCAGAGTGCAAGATTTGAATGATTTTAGAACGGGAAGCCCACCTGGTGTCTGAACTGGAAGAAATCCTCTTTCCTATCGTCGAATCTAAAGTAAATGTCCGTTTTGCAGACTGATGAAAAAATCCGGGAATCGAGGACGCACTTGCGAAAAAAATTCGGCAATTTTTTATATTTTTTGAACCAGTTTGTAAAACCAAATTCAATCTGTGCGCACTACAAAGCGTAAACAAAGCAAAAGGAGCATCATCTTTAACTTTTTTTTGCAAACCATTCAATGTACCTGCCATCACACTAGCACCATCGTAGCATTGCCCAACTAATTTTGTTTTATAATCGAAATTGCCTATGACTGTAACAATTAATCCATACATTGCGTCCGCTGTTCTGTCTTCGCTAACGTCATGAAAACCCAAGAAACTTTCTTTGATTTCACCGTATTTATTAACGTACCGAATTGAAATCGCACATTGGGACTTCTCAGAAATATCCGTAGTATCGTCAGCTTGCACTGCAAAAAACAACGACTCTTTTATCTCCCTATGAATTGTATCTGCAAGGTAATCGGAAATACAGGATATCAAATCATTCTGGATAATTTTTGATAAACCAGAAAAAATATTTCCAATTTTTTTTAAATGTTGTTGTATTTCGTTATCACGTTTAATTAACAGATTAAAAGTTTCCCGAAAATTTCCCGCACTAACGGACTCGCTTTTTTCATTATGGCCTCTGAAAGATAATTCTTGCTTTGCTAGGTGACACGTAACATCGACCAAATAGCTCATTAGAAGTCTGTTTTTTCTCACCTCCTCATTATAAAAACCAAAGCGGGAATGTATAGAGAATAGAAAGCCCTTTTCATTGCGGTACCACTTGACCCCTCTTCCCATTTGAAAAAGTTTGGGGGATGACACCCCCGCTTAGAGGGTTGAAAATTTTGCGATCATTTTAAGGGCAAAAATTGTCCCCCTCACAAACAAAATTGATGTGTTTTTGAATTTTTTGAAAAAAAAATTACCCTGGCCGTTATGCCTTGCGGTACGTTTTCGATGGGCCACCCTGTATATATATATATATATATATATATATAGTTTTTATATCCTGCATGAAACCCATATTATCAGTCTTTATATACTCCGTTGGTTCGCAGATATTTTCCAGATATTAAGTTTCTAAATAAGTTTCATTAACTGTCTTCTTGTTGTTATGTTAAAGTAGTGTATTATTTGGGGTTAGAAAATATCTGAGGACCAACGGAGTACTGATAATACAAGGCCCATTAACTCTATTAGGTTACCTCGCTGAGCAGCTATCGGGCGAGGGTGAAGCGGGGGTTGTTACGTGGATTGGCGACCCGGTCTGACAAGGCGACCAGTTTATTACTTATTCAGCTTGACCTTTTCGTTGCGATAGCTGTCAGTTGTGCTTTTCAGAGTATTTTCTTACTTCCTCAAGTGAAAGTTTTAAGACATTTTTGTCTTTCTGTGTAAATATGTGAATATTTTAAAAGACTTTTTACGTAAATTATGAGTAAAGTGTGAATGAAAATAATTATAAATAGACAAAACAACATAAATCTAGATGCCCCAAGACTGTTCGTAAGACATAGGTTATTTATAAGAATGAAATATTCAAATAAACTGGCGAAGGAAAAAAAAAGGTAAAAAGGGAAGCCATTCCGAAGTGGACTCCACGAAAAGCTGTATAAAAAATATGAAAAATTATCAACTGAATTTTTAATTTGTTACCGTTTAAGCATAAATTATGTGCTGATTTATTTTCTATTATTAAAAAAGATGTTTGAACAGTTAAATAATTGTGTTTACTGCAAATAACATACCTGTAGTTAATAAAATATGAAAAATACCTATAATATACATAAGGTGTCCCCCTACCCCGGTTGATATCTTGGTACCGGTTAGAAATAGAAAAGAAATTTATGGTAGACTATTAAAAATTAAATTAGGAAAGTGCAAACAGCTTTGTTTTAATTTGAACCGTTTAGACTCTAAAGCTGTTCAAAATTGAAAATCCCAAGTTTTTAAATATTAATATCTCGAAAACAATAAAACTTGTATCAATGTACTTTTGAATTATTTTGAAATGACAAACCTGAGTATCGTCACTTTTTGTCACTGTAAATGTATGTGACATTCCATTTTTAAAGTCAGGAATGGTCACAATTATGACTTCTTGACTTATTTTAAAATTGTCCATTTTCATTTCACAGAGTTCATCAGAACGGCACGCTCCAGCAACTCCCATTACCATGACGACCTTCATCAATAAGTATATATCATCGGGGCTTCAAGCATGAACTTATTCACATCTTCCCTGTTAAACACATTCGAGTTTTTGGGTCTATAACCATCATTTTTTCTTTTCAAAAAGGTCGAAGTTTTGGATACTTAGAAATATCTATATTTTCCTCTATAAAAAGGGTGGACTTCTTGCTTTGGCACCAATTCTTAAAGGATTTATATGCTGCTTCATACCTTTTTTTCGGCTTTTCTGATAGTAGAGATAAACAAGCAATATTCGCTGATTCTTCTATGTCTGAAACATCCATTTTGTCCACGCAGAATCAAACAGTTCGCCTTCTTCAAACTTTTCGCTATGAACTTGACGTTGTTGATAAAAGAAAATCTGCTTATGTTACTCTGGCAACGCATCACGACTGCCTTCATAATTTAATGAGAATGCTATCGAATGTAATGGCAATTACAAAAATATATCCAGCATTTTCTTGTAAACATACAATACAGAGAGGGGGAAAAATGTTATATACTATATGGGCAAATGTTACTCACATTCCTTACAGTATAAATAACTATTAAATATTTGATAGGTAATCTTTTCACGAAAATGTAAATTATATTATAACTCGGATAGGATATTAAACGATCGTAGACAAAATTTTGTGTGATTGCACAACGAGTACGTAGCACTCGTAATCCCACTTGTACCGTAAATATCTATTATCACACTTCATCTCTTTGCAAAATTTGAGATTCATTCGCTATGTAGTTTATCTACAGCCCAATCTTTCCGACATTTCTATTCATCGGTTTACGATTTTGACGCAACAAGTGGTTTACACTCTCTTTGTTTTTCAATTTGCAATTAATTTTTTCGCTTTCGATACTTCAAGAAATCGAGCCTTCCGTTGCGTTCCCTCTCAAAAATTCCCATCTAATTCTCATTATTTTCGGGAAATAGTCCAAACAACTCGGGAAGAAGTCAAAGGTAATAAAAAACGGGATCCAAACAAGGGAAAAAAAACGGTGCCCCCACAAATAGAAAAAGTCCTGAAGCGATGTACGGCCGCCTGAAAGAATTGTGAGATTCTCTTCGTTCTCCCCCGGTGAAATTAAATGACTAGGAATGCGGAAAGGCTCTTTTGCCGACTCCAAACCGCGTTATTTCCCGTCTTCGTCGACAAATAAGGGAAAACTACAAAGAAACTGAAAATGAATTTTCCTGATTTATTTTTAACGGCGTTGTAAAGTACCAAAGAGATACTTAAGTTTACTTTAGTTAAATTTGAGTACTCAGAGCACATTGTATTGTGTAAATAAAAGAAAATTCTGTAAAAGGAAAGCCAAATTTAGAGGTATTGAGTGACGTTTCTTACCTTATGACATTTAATCAGGATCCCCTCGTAACAGACACAACATACACAGATAACACAGTTTTTATACGTATATAAATATGTATCAGTAACTTTTTACATTTTTAGACCCTTGGTAAAGGGAAGTATTGTAATCGTAAAAAAATCTCCCTAGATTTATTCAGATCTTCACGTTTGGGGGTCCCTAGATGCCGAGAAACATGTTTTCTTAATTCCGTCTCCGTCTTCCGGCTTTATAAAATATTTAAAAATTCAGCGTGAAAAAACTACTTAACAAGCTGATTTCAAATTGTGTGCCATAACTAATTGTAGTATAGAGATGACCTAGTAAAAGTGTGGTACTAATTCAAGATGGCGAATTAAAATGGCGGCCAAATAAAGTTTTTGTGATCTGAAAAAATCACACTCTCAGGTTTTACATATAAACTGCTCGTCATAAAAAACGTAACACCTAGTTTTTTGGGCAATATTTGAAAGGCCATATTTCGAAAAGTACTTAATTGATTTTGAAAAACTTTGCAGAATCTGAAAACTTTGTTCGTTGGCTCACATGACTAATTTTGGGAATACGCTATTTGTGATATAGCATATAAT
This sequence comes from Kuschelorhynchus macadamiae, assembly GCA_030620095.1. Classification (NCBI taxonomy): domain Eukaryota; kingdom Metazoa; phylum Arthropoda; class Insecta; order Coleoptera; family Curculionidae; genus Kuschelorhynchus; species Kuschelorhynchus macadamiae. The sequence goes on along the minus strand of JAUTXW010005349.1, from coordinate 663,231 downwards.
ACAGGGTGTTAAATAAAGACATGTTTTTTTTCCTAAATTTCATGTCATCCCCATTTATAGGAGAGTTGAGTTAGAGAGTCGCAATAATTTTTCATATTAACAGTAGGTCAATACCTCGGGCTGTTTTCGAGATTTTGTGGATATCTTAGCCTACTACGATTATATGGCAATTTTTATAAAATTGTTGTTATTCTACAGTTTATTCTTAAAAATTTACAAAAATCTTTTGTAACTTAATTTAATTTAAATGATAATTTAATAAATGATTTAAACAAAATAACGAAACCATATTGTCACGTTAAAGCAACAAAGAGAATTAATATTTTATTGGCCCACCGCCTACACGTAGAACGTCTGCTACCCTATTTGGCATGCTGTTTACCAAGTCTGCAATAAAATCTTGAGGAATAGCCTCCCATTCTAACCGCACTGCATTTGCCAAATCATTCAAATTGTTTATTACATACTCACCTGCATTTATCTTCAGTTTCATCCTACTCCATACATGCTCTATAATATTCATATCAGGAGATCTAGCATTCGTTCAATGTTGTTCTCCCTCAAAAATTCTTGAACGACTCTTGCTCTGTGCGGACGAGCACTATCGTCTATCAGTATAAAGTCATTCCCGAAAATTTGAGCGAAAGGAACAACAATCTCATTTAAGCACCTTTCTCTATATCTCTCAGCATTCATACTTTCTCCTATCAACACTACTAATTCAGTCTTACCATTCTGCATCACACTGCCCCATACAGTAATCCCATCACCTCCAAATGCTACTCTAGCTTCCATATTTTCTTTTACATACCGACTATTCCTTTCTCTCTATACCAAAATGCGCCAATCACTTTCATGCATATTAAACCTACATTCATCAGTAAACATGCACCTATTCCATTCGGCTATTCCCCAATTCGCATGTTCACGTGCCCATCTCCTTCTGGCAGCCCGGTGAACAGCAAGCAAAAGAGGGCAGGCAGCCCTTCGTCTAGCATGTAGGCCATATTCGTGCAATCTTCTACGAACTGTTGCTGATGAAACTTCCACGCCGGTGGCTTCTCGAAGTCCCCTGTTGATCTTGGTTGCATTGAGGGTAGGACAACGGCGCACAGACATCCTTATAAGGCGGTTCTGAAGTAGGTTCGTTACCCTGCCGCGACCACTGCGTCCAATGTTGCGGTAAGCAGAGGTCCCGTGTATTGTGTGACGTTCAATTGCCCTGTATATGTATGTTGGTGTTGAACCCATGATGTCAGCAATGCCCCGAAAAGACGTCCCACGCTGATGCAGTCTAAAACATACAATAAATATGAATGTTTTAGGAATTTTTACATTTTTTTGAAAAAAAGTGAATAAAATACACTTACCTTATAATGTTTGTCAATTCACGATCCCCAAAACGAACCATTGTTGGATAAATTTTGTTATAGAGATTTGAATAACTTTTTATGTTTGGTGAACGTGTAGCGTTTATTGACAGTACAAAACAAACCAAAAATGCGTATCCATAGCCTACTACGATTATATGGCAATTTCTATGAAATTATCGTTACTCTGCAGTTTAGTGTTAAAAATGTACAAACTACGAAATCTATTGATACGTTGACTTTACAGAGTTTTAAGACAGATCATGTGCTATAAGTTTACGTATACAAGGTGATTCGTTAAAGTAGAGAACTTGAATTACAGCATGCGCAAAAGATTTTTTGTACATTTTTAAGAATAAACTGTAGAATAACAACAATTTTATAAAAAATGCCATATAATCGTACCAGAGACATTTAAAATAAAGTCTGAACGTTACAGTGTTCCGAGGGGCAAATTACCTGGGTTGTCAAAAAGTAATATTATTTTCACATTTCATTATTATTTTCACATTTCATTGATATAGTCATATTCATAACATTTATGTTGGATGTAGGAGATGATAATTAAATAAAACCCAGATATTCGAAACATTTATAAAACAAATATTTAATATAATTATTTATATCTAATATCTACCAGAATAAAGAAATAAAACGAGTCATATTTAGGACTATTCGCGATATTTAACTCAGCTGAAATTTTGCATACGTATGTACGTCAAATAACAGTGTGATATATTATAAAAAAATCATTGTAATAGGTATGTAATTTCGACAGGAAATCTGACTTTTTCTTCTTTCTACGTATAGTGGGTCTTTTTTTTAAATAAGAACATGTTGCATTTTCTACAGTTTTATTTCCCAACCGTGAAGCCTGTAGAGGAAGATAGATCAAAATACAACAGTTCTAACCACGCTACACCACAACTTGTTACGTTCTGGATGTAACTAAACTAAAGTAACTTATCCTAACCGAGACTATTTATAGGTAAATGTGGTCACCCTTGGTACGGTGAGAGGGGACTACAGGGAATAGGCCCTCTGACTTTGTTTAGTGCTTTCTAACCACATTTAACTATTTCTATACTCTCAAATGCATCCAATAATCTACTATTAGATATATTTTTAATTAAGTTAAAATTATTTATTCCTATTTGGTGATTGTTTTCCAAAGCACACTGGGCAACGGTTGAGTTTTCTGTTCTTCCGTATCTTAAATGTGCCATGTGTTCTTTAAAGTGAATGTTTATGGAGCGTTTAGTTTGCCCAACATATTTTAGATCGCAGTTATTAACGCTAATTTCATACATGCTATCCCTTTAACTCGACTTTATCTTGAGGATTTCCAAGGAGATTTTTCAAACTGTTCTCCGTTTTGTAGGCTACCCTCAAACCTATGTTTTCAAATACTTTTTCTAGACCTCTCGTATATCTGGGATCATATGGGATTAGTATGAACTTATTAGGAGTCTCAGGTGCTTGAAGAGTAGTGGCATCTTTTACCATTTTCTTATGTCCATTTACTAATTTATGTACAAAATTATCATTATATCCATTACTTTTAGCTTTATTTTTAATCCGATTCATTTCATTGTTAAAAAGTTCTTTACTTAATGGAAAATTGACTAACCTGTGAGTTAAGAAATGAAATGCTGCCATTTTGTGTTGACCTATCTGTGCCTATCAGTATTAGTAAATTTACTATAAATATCAAATTATAGTTTATCGTTATTTCTAATAACTAACGTGTCGAAAAAAGGTAATTGCCTATTGTTTTCCTTTTCGTACATAAAATTAATGAAAGGATATATATTCCTTAATTTTTTTGAGAAAGTGTCCAAATTATCTGTTTTAGTATCAAAAATAGAAAATTTATCGTCTAAGTTTCTATACCACACCCTTAGGAAATACTTGAGTTCTTTTTTGTATTGAGTTTCTAGTCTACCCATAAACAAATTTGCAAGGAACGGAGATAAGCAATTCCCCGTCGCAGTTTCCTCAAGTTGTTTGTAATATTTATTGTTGAACTGAAAAAAATTTTATTCATACATAATTTTGTGAGAAGCAAATAATCGTCAATAATTTCCTTCTTCAAATTATTGAATTCAAGTAGTTCCTTAGGTACTCTAAGGCTAGTGATAAGGGTACACTAGGAAACAATGAGCTTACATCAAAAGATATTAAAATTTCAGCTTCTTTTAAGAGAACACTCTTAATTTTATTTAAGAATTCTAACGAGTTAGTAACGTTAAAGTTATCGTACGAAATATTTAATTTGCTGAATTCTTCTATCAACCATTTTGAAATATTGTACGTTGGTTATCCAACAGCTGTAACAGTAGGTCTCATGGATTTCCCAGGCTTATGGATTTTGGGAAGGCAATACAGTTTAGATAACTGTGGATTACTATGTGCTAGTTTGATTTTTAGTGTATCGGACACAAGGCATTTTTTTCTCTTCAGTCCCTGAATAACTTCAGTATCTTTACGAAAAACATATTTTGACTTGTTGTTAACAACGTTTTTTGAGATTTAATTTCTGCAAGGCTGTCTAATGAATCCCTTAGTTGACTCTGGCACGTATTGAATGGAACTTTCGATATTCGCTATAATAGTTGGTAAGCTATTTTTTACTGTAGGCTCTGCAAAATTCAAATCTTTATTCGAAAGGGCGATTTCTCTATTATCAAAGGAATGTCATAAATAAATTATTATAGATATGATTCCCTTTCGACTGGCATTTGTCAAAGGTTTTGGAAAACCATGTTTTGTGGTTGACAAGGTTTAAGGTTTTCATAAAATGACACTAATTTTATACCTGTCTGGTTTACATTAAAGCAAATTTCGGATGATCCTAGTGCCAAATAGTTCAAGGTGGCATGGAATAAGAGACAAAAATTACGGGAATCCATAAAAAAATATAGGTTTATATTCCTGCCGTATATTAATAGTTATAAATAAATTTCTAGGAAACTACAAACACCCAGAATTTAAAAATATTGTAGAAAACATGTTGAATAAATTCAGGAAGTTATAGCCCACAATATGAGCATAAAAATTCACTTTCTACATGCCCATCTTGACTATTTTCCGGATAACCTCAGTGATGTCAGTGAAGAGCAGTGCGTTGGGATGTCAAAATGATGGCCAACTACTGTTAGATGCTTAAAAGAGACCGTCCTACAGCAGAATATACAAGGAAAACAACGAAAAGAGGTTTTTCCGAAAATTTCCAAGAAAATAAAGGATTAATGAATGTTATTTTTTTTAATACTTTCGCGGTTTTATTATTTTTCGTGTTTATCCTAAATATACATAAATGTTCTTACTTCTTAGATTTTTATGGTATTTTGTTTAAAAACCTTACGTGATTGAAAATATAGAAAAAAATAGATTTAAAATTAGCATCACTTATATAAATTATTTAGGCTTGTTTTATTACAAATACGATTTTTCTATTTTTCTACCCAGCTGGTTTACATTAAAGCGTTAAAGCAAATTTCTGAAGATCCTCCAATTCCCTGATTGCCTTAAAACAGCTATAATTATTCCACTTCATTATGCCATTTCTCCTGAAACATCAGATAATATCCCCGGAGCAGTTCGGATTTCTACCCAACAAGTGCACCAGCGACGCCATGTTCACGTTGCTTAGAGGCGTCTACTTATCTCTCAATAACAACCACCCAACTGCCTCAGTTTTTTGTGACTATGCGAAAGTTTTTGATTGTGTTAGTCATGAAATCCTGATAAACAAACTAAATTTTTATGGAATTCGTGGTACTTCTTTAAATTGGTTCAAATCTTATCTTGGGAAAAGGCAACAACTTGTAAGGGCTAATGGTTCCGATTCTGATTGTAAGTTGATTACAAGTGGAGTCCCTCAAGGTTCAGTCTTGGGTCCTATTCTTTTTTTGTTATACATTAATGATATCACGAACCTTAAAATTAATGGAAGAATTTCCCTTTTTGCTGACGACACAAGCATAACTTGGAGTGATTTTGATACAACGTCTTTCCACTCTAGTATCTCCAAAGACTTGGTTATAATTAAGGCTTGGTCCGATTCCAATATGCTTTGTTTTAATGTCGATAAAACGGTGGCGTTATCTTATAAGGGAACTTTACAACCACTTCAGGTACATAACGGCAATATTGAATACGTAGAGTCGGTTAAATTCCTGGGTTTAAATATAAATAACAACCTAAAATAGTCTAATCATATTGACACCTTAACTAAAAAACTTTCTACCGCCTGCTTCGCCATTCGATCAGTTTCAAAAGAACTAGACGTTCCTTCTGCCAGTCTTACTTATTTCTCTTTATTTGAATCCCACCTCCACTATGGCCTTCCCTTTTGGGGCTGCTGTACCACCGAGCAATTTCGTAGTATTTTTATGCTTCAAAAGAGAGCCATTCGTTATTTGTTTGGTCTAAATAATAGAGCTCACTGCCAATACTATTTCAAAAAACATGAAATATTAACACTTCCTGCATTATTTATTTTGGAAACGGTATGTTTGCTGAGAAAACATATAAACACCGTCCCAGAAAGGCCACAACATGTATACCCTACCAGAAATTCTAGGCATGATATATATCTTCCCATTCCTTCCTCGGAATTAATAAAAAAATCAATTATTTACAACGCCATAAAACTTTACAACAATCTGCCAGTACATTTAAAATCTATCCCTATGCTTGCACAATTTCGAAAAAACACCAAAGCATACCTCATTGAGAGACCATTTTACAGCGTTAATGATTTTTACAGCGAGTAAGTCTCTTTAAATTGTCACTAAATTCGCTTGTTTACTTAAATCTTTTGTGAGTCATGTCCTAACTCGTAACATAGAATTTTGAAAATCATCATATAGAGAAAAGAACTGTCGAACATTCACTTAAAACTTAATTATTTTTGTTAGGTATTGGATTAAAAACAATTTAATTCTTTTTGTATACTACATTCTACACTAGTTCATTATACCTTCTGTTTAACATCACAATTATTTGTATAACTATAATAACATAGAGTTTAAGGTCGCATAGTTGCAATTTTGATTTCAATGTCATCGAAATTATTCACCTCGTACATGTGTGTTTGTTTACTTTTATAAGGTTATTAGGATTCATTAACTGTTTTGCGGCAATATTATGTTATATTCTAACGTGTGGTAAATTGATAATTTACATTTTTAAAAAGCATTGACCTATCGAAATTCTTTTCGATTAATGTTTTGATATGTCTTATTTTAGGTATATTTTGCTTTGTCCATAAAATTGTAAAATTTTTCTGCGGCAATAAAGCATACTTTTGTTTTGTTTGTTTGTTTAGTATCAAATAGTACGATGTGGCACTGAGCAAGAGACAGAAATTAGTTCATGATTAAGGAAACCTATAAAAGGGAAAATATATGTTCCTGCCATATATTAATAATAAAATTAATTTTCATATTGTCGAAAAACAATGTAATTCAAATAGAAAAATGTAAGCTAAATATTTGAGAGCAGCCAATCGCGCTATAGAAATATGTTTTCCGGATTATTCGACACGAGAACGGCGTTAATGCGCAACATGTTTACAAAATGGATTTTCAATGTTCATGGGCGATAAATTTCGTATTTTACATCGCTAATAATGGCTCCGTGTTTTATATTTCGTGTTTTGGGGTGGTTTTGCCCGCTATATAGGAATCACACGTTGGGAAAATGTATGAAAATCTGCCATATATGTTTAATTAAAATAGCTCGGCTTAGTAATTTGTAATGCGCGAAAATACCTTGCCGCGCCATAACCGTGGACACATTCATAGCAAACAATGCAGCAGAATACATTGTTGTGTACGCTTCTTTTTAGTTAAACCTTTAAACAAACTATTATAGCAAAAAAATCAAAAATCAAAATCTTTATTTCATACTTGCTTAACAGCAGCCATCAATGATGGATGTACACGTCAAAAATATCAACTTATATCTAAATATTTATGAAAGACATAGACATGATAGGATAGAATTATAAATAAAATCAAGATACGTATCTTAAAAGTCACTTGGACATATACTATCATTTAAGTAGTCTGACACCGCGTAGTAACCCTTTCCAATCAGAAATTTTTTTATTTTAGCTTTAAAGCATTTCGAGTTCAGAGATCTTATTTCATTAGATAGGTTATTAAATAAAACTGAGCTGGCATAATCAGGCGATTTTTCGAATTTAGATAGGTTATGTCTAACTATTGACAGCTTATTTGCATTTCTGGTTTGGTAATCATGAAAAGCAGAATTGGTTGCAAATCTCCTTTCAATAATTTTTACATATATCAAAGCTCTAAAAATGTAAATACAAGAGAATGTCATAATTTTTTTTGCAATGAACACTGGTTTACAACTATCTGTGAATTTTAATCCATATATAAGACGAATTATGCGCTTTTGTGCCAAAAATACTCTATTAGAATCGACTGAATTACCCCAAAGAACAACAATATAATTTAAATTATAATACACCAGTGAATAGTAAACACTAAGGAGCGATTTCTCATCTAAAATGTTTCTTAGCTGAAGTATAGCAAAATATGCAGAATTACATTTGTTTGAAACATAATCGACATGACATTCCCATGTTAAAAACTGGTCTACAAGCAAACCTAAAAACTTACAGCTTTCTGATGATGGCAACGAAACAATATCAGTAACTGGCAAATTAATTCGACATCTAAAGTTGATATACACAGTTTTTAGCAGATTGAGTATTAAATTATTTTTTGTACACCAAGTTTCGAAGTTACTCATAACATTTTCAACTAAGTTCTGGAGTTCCTCAGACGTCCGCGCTGACACCACTACTGATGAGTCATCAGCAAACATGACGACCTTTCCCTTGTTGATGTGATTGGGCATATCATTTATGAAAATGAGAAATAGCAATGGTCCCAGCACGGAGCCTTGGGGCACTCCTATATCAATATCCTTTATATCGGAAACTGCTCGGTTGATTTGTATATAGAACTTTCTATCCGTGAGGTATGAGTACAATAGATTAGTCATACTTCCCCTTATTCCGTTGGCTGATAGTTTATTCATGATGAAGCCTATCTCAAGACTGTCAAACGCACGAGAGAGATCAAAAAAAAGACCCGCTACACATTGACCATCATCCACACGCTTATATACTATTTGCATAAATTCGCAGGCAGCCCCGTCTGTAGATTTATTGGCACGAAAACCATGTTGGGCCGCTGCAAGCACTTGATGTTTGTCCAAAAAGTTTACAATGCGATTATAATATACCCGTTCAAATATTTTGTTTTTCCTGTTTCGTGTAAATTGGGATTAGCTTCCCAATTTTCAATTGATCTGGAATATACCAGTGCATACTGATTTATTAATCAAGTGTGCCAATGGCTCCGCTAGGGAATCTTTAATTGTTTTCAATATAGTTATCGATATATTATCGCTACCTACAGTTTTTTTATTTTTCATGATATTAATAATTGCTAGAATTTCCCCTCTATCACAGGGCCGAAAATAGAAGGTTTCTGCATTTACAGAAGCTGGCATGGTGCACTGCGTGGATCTTCCATTAGGAAATTTTCCTTTAGTTTCTCATGGGTAACACTTGAGAAAAAAGAAGAAAAATAATTTGCTACTTGCTTTGGCTCAGAGATTTCACCATCATTACTGTCAAGTTTTATTTGAGTTTTTTGTTTTAGTTTACCTAAACTTGCATTGACTACCGACCATATTGTTTTTTGTTTATTTTCACTTTGTTCAATAAGAGTCGCATTATAGTCCTTTTTTGACATATTAAGAATGCTATTGTATACTTTCTTTTGTTGCTTATAATAGGAATGTAGCTCATCATTATGAGATGTTTTAACAGAGTAAAAAAGTTTTTTTAATTCACGACCTTTGTTTAGGATATCTTCTGATAGCCAGCCTTTTTTAGTAGAAGCATTATTTTTTTGTTTTATTGGACAGTTTGCATCGATGCCAAATTTAATCAGTGCTACAAATTCAGAAAAGGCCTTATTTATATCATCACCAGCGTCATATATTTCTCTAAAGTTCATGTTTTTCATATGTTGACTAAGCATATTTAGATTAACTTCCGAAATACTCAAAACTTCCACCAGCTTGCTCTATTTTCTGTTGACATATGTTCGATACAGAAACAAGTGCCTGATGGTCGCCCAAGTTTGGTTGTGTAACATAATTTAAAGTACTTGATTCCCTGTTATTACTTAAGATATAGTCAATTTTTGTACTACTTAAAATATTATTATTGTTTACTATTCGAGTTGATTCGTTACTACTCGTCTCAAGATTAAAACTAGTTAAAAAGTCAACCAAGACCTTTTTGTCTGGTTTATTACTAAAATAGTTAATATTAAAATCTCCACAAATGTAAACATAGGTGGCAGCACTTAGACAATACAACACAGTCTCATAAAGTTTCGAAAAAAATACGGAAACATCTCCGGTTGGAGAACGATAAACACTTAAAATAACGTACTTACGGCTTTCACACATAAACGCTACTGCACTACACTCAAAATGTATTTCCTCGACAAATCTGCTGCAGTCAATCCCAGAATATTCCCATTTTTTCTGCTGCTTTACAAATATCATGGTACCACCATGTTTTGCTTTTTTTTCTGCAAAAACTGGCAACGGTATAATACTGTGGTATGTGTATTGCACTTATACCATTTTCAGTACACCAGTGTTCTTGTATGCATAATATATCTGGATTTTCTATTTTAGTGAATACTTCCAAGTGTGGAATCTTATTTGTTATGCATTGTATATTGACACTTACTATTTTTGGAGTTTCTGTCTGACTATTTCCACTGTTGGTTCTGAAAGCTTCGCAGGAGGTAGGTTGGTCAACAACACTAGTTGTTCTATTATGATCGGGTATGCTAGGAGAGAGTCTATCCGAATTTATAAAAAATTAATTTTGTTGAGTACATGATTTGTTAGAATGAACTCGACAAGCTCTCTTTTATAGCGAAAATCCAGAAATCCATTTCTTGTAGTACTTATTAGTGAATACATTTATTGAGAACTGGGCGATGAGTTTGGAATGGACTTCCAACCACGATTATATTAGTTTTTGATTCTAATGTTTGTAAAATGTCTAGATCACTCGTCGCGATTTGCTTGCCACCAACTGCATTAGCTGTCGGGACAAATAGAATGATAAGATCATTCTTATCGAAATGCCTGCCCAAATCTAAACATTCCTTGACATGTCCCCTAATACTGTTTTATATCTGAATAGGCTGTTGCTGTCAAATGACAGATTTGACAGGTTTTTTACTAATGTGGCACAATGCTTTGTAGTTCTGTCACCAACGACGAGCAAACGCCTCCTTAACTTCATCCCACCAAGCTGAGCTGATGTGGTGGTATTACCACTAGCAGCAGACAACTTGACGTTAAGAGCCTCAATCTCTAGCTGTAGCAACGGTTGTTTGCCATGTCAAACTCAAAGTCACCGGTGGGCCAAAAGCATGAAGACCATCGACTAGGTGGGCCGCAAAACCTTATCTTAAAGAAGACAAACTACTGAAAATCTTGAGAAAAAATACTATTATAGGACAAGTCTGTTTATTAAATTTCCACTTCACACTTATAGGTACTTCCAAACATTGACAGGATTTTACAGGCCAATTTTTCTCATTTCTTGTTATTGAACGGGCAAGTACTTAATAAAATTCGAATGTACCAACACTATCAAAAATATGTTTCTGACACTGAATCTCAATTACTTCCATTTACAAGTGAGGGGGAACTATATCAATATCGATAGTGAAAAGACCAGTAAATAGAGAAAAATTGTTTTCTTAGGCAGATTATCCTCTGCTAACTGTTTTTCCTACAACATCATCTTACACTTGAAAGCTTTCACATGATCATGCATATCTGTAATAACTTGACGTGGTTCTTGTAATTTCATTTTAAGTCCGATGAGTGTTTTGTGATATCTACCATAAATAAAAGAACTTGTAAAAAAGGTACATCGCATAATAAGCTGACATCTTCTCCTTTTGTTTCCATGAAAACGCGTATTTCTTCTTTGAGTTTCCAAAACTGGTCTGCCTCTGCATAATACGGTAAACCAGTGTACTCACTTTCTAAATCACGTAAAAATGCAGAAAACTGTCGCCAATTAAGGCCTCGTAACCTTATAAAGTTTATAATTTTTTTCACTGACTTTAAAACACTTTCTAACTTGATCACTTTTGAGCATAATGCAATGGTACTAATTCCAATAATTCTTCATACACATTGATATCTGTATCAACCGCACGAAGAACACACACATCCGTTCTTTCATCACAGGCAATAGAAAATGCAATGAAAGAATCTGATTTTGTTTTTATCTGATCACTTATATTGGCATCCACCTCAGTAACTCTTTCAGCGACAGTATTCCGGGACAAGGATATATTTTGAAATGCCTTTACGCTCCCGGGACTTACAATCCGCGACCTTCACAAGGCACTCTTTTATAAATTCACCTTCAACAAATTGTTTTGAGTGTTTAGCGATCAACTCCGACAGTACACATCTCGCTTGAAGGACAGATTCATTTTCTTGCTTTGGATAAGCTGCTGATCTTTCAGCCGTGATTTTAACTTATTTAACTTTTCGTTTCTGACCATGCCTGTATACTTGTCAAACACAGTTTCATTAATATCGTAGTGACGTTTTATATTATATAATTTTGGGACACCGACTGTACTATTACAAATCAATCTAATTCCCACTTTTCTTGAAAGATACGAGGCTTATCTACAAATTTCCTCTTACTCCCATTTGGTTTTGAAAGAGACATGTTAAAAACTATATCCGAAATAAATTATAATAAGTGCTGTTAAGTGTTGTAACAATAAGTGCTCAACTCAACTCGAAACTGAACTCAATCGAACACGGCTTATATACGGATTGTGATTTCTCCAGTTTTTTTCCAGAATGTTCAGATAGCGTCATCTGTGTTTTTGCGCGATAGAATTTCATGAAACAAGCCAGATAACGTTTGGCGTTAGATTTTAGGTTGAGTATGTGTAGTTCATCCTCCTAAACATAGATGGCACTACGTACAATTGTACATTTTATTATACCAATCGTTGTTGCAGCGGCGCGCGCTTTTAAAGCTGTTTTCAAAGCTGATTTGGGCCGCAGAAAAATGCTCACTGGGCCACATATTTGACGTGGCTGGTCTAGTACTTCCTCTACATTTTTTTTGTGAAGAAGATATTTCAAGGGGCATAAAGTGTCATAGCATTCCCTCGTTAAGGGAAGTATTGTAATCGTGAAAAAATCATCCTCCGAGATTTTGTCAGATGTTTACGTTTCGGGGTGTCTAGATGACGAAATAGTATATTGTGCAACAAGTTTAGAAACTGACTCTTTGCACACGAGTGTGCAAAGAGTCATTTTCAAACGTGTTGCACACGATACTTTTTCTACGACTGCAGAAAATAAAAATACAATTTTGATTATTTTTATTCTTTCAACTTTGACAAGACTGTGAGAAATTTTTTCAAACACCGTGTGAATACTTTTCACACGCTTATGTCAAAATGAAATGACGAATAATATGAGCTTGAACCGAAATTCTATTCACAAATCTTAGAAGGTTATGGCAGAAAATATTTCCCATAAGCAAGCTGTCAAACCAATAATTGTTGCAGAAGGTTTACACAATTTTTTATATTTAAAATGGAAAAAATTAATAAGTACGACTTTTGTAAATTTTGCGAAAGTGTCGAAGAAATAGACAAACAACACCGTAAATTGCCACTTTTAAAATATTTAGTAAAGGAAGCTGATATAGAACTATTGGAGGAGAACCTGTTTAAGAAGATACAAGAAACCCTTCTTGATAACCAACCATCGTTGAACCGTTTGGGAAATACAAAAAGAAATAAAGTAGTGTCAAAATACTATTTATACGTTCTCAAACATCGAAATTTTATGATCAGTACTAGCGAAATGCCGAGTCCTATCTATTCCCCTATGCGACGAGAAGATGTGTATCAAGAATACCATGAAATATTACATAATTTATTAAAAATATAATTAGTAATATATCTGCTGTTATTTTTCAATTCTGTGTTGGATTTATTTGAGAACATTGAGAAATTTAAATTCACACTCAACACTTTAAAATTGACGATGCATATGTTCCCCGATAAGGTAAAAATGAAACAGGACTCGTTAGCTCGGTTGGTTAATACGTTGTCCCGGTAAGTCCTGGGTTTAAATTTCAGTTGAGGCGAATTATTTTTCATAAATATAAATATAATAAAAAAAATTTTTAAAAATATTGCCTGCACGGCGCCAAATTTCATATAAAAATACAATTTCATACTATTTTAGTAACACAAATTAATTTAAGATCACTGATTTAACATGTTTCTAATCCAATATGGAATGTTTTATTTTACTAAAATCCCAGGAATATATATATTTTTTAAGTTTAATTTGATAAAGGATAGAAACGATATGATTTTACGTACCTCACATGTTACATCAAATTTCTTATAAAAGTGAAATTTCCTATTACTTTAGTGGCACAAATTCATTCAAGATCATTAACTCAACATGTTTCTAAAGCGCTATGAAATGTTTTATTTTACTAAGATCCAAGGAAAATACATAATTAGAATGAGAATAACAACTGACACTACAAATTAATACGTGCCGAACTTTATTCTTTGTAGACATTTTTATTACCTATTATTTAAATTTTAGTTTGAATTCGTGTGAAATTTTCTTAGCCAATCTCCCACGCGCTTGAATTAATAATTCGGTATTTTCCCGTACACAATTTTCCTTTGAAAATTATCCCTCAGTTCGACTCGGAATAATTTTCGAAAAATCTGTACTCGAAAAATTTCTGGAAATAATTGAAGCACTTGGGAGATTATAAGCGAAAATGGCAAGAGGTTAATTTTAACAACAAAAGTACAATTCACGATTAGGCTAGATTTAAACAATTAAGTACATCACATAGTTTATTCAATCACAACAAAATCTAACAAATTATCTAACGTTAATAGCGCAAAATATAAAGTAAAGTAGCTCTATTTGAAGTTATAATTTATGGTTACATTTGTACAGTTTTGGAAACTGTGTGCTGGCATATCTTGTTTATTGATAGAATTCGTATATGTTATGTTCTCCGTTATGTTTCGTGAACATGAAGGAACCGGCTCCAGCGGGGAAATCCATGTGAGGACCAGGACGTCGAAGTTTGGTCTACAGATTCTGCAATTTTGTTTGCAATTTTTAATTTATTCCCAATTGAATCGTCTATGTATCCTTCAGCTACTGCACTAGAACGCCATCCCCCATGGCGTTTAAGAGTTAGTAAATCCTCACCAGCATTAACGAGTATTGTTGCCGATGAACGCCGAAAGCAATGGCCTGTATATTCGCTCGGGTTGGGCAGTTTCAAAAAATTGGCTATTTCTGTAGCCATGCGTGCAAATTTATTGATGCCTACAGCTTGTCTACTGCATTTTCCATTTTGATAATTCAAGAAAAATCTGTTTTCGGATATATTACTGGGTCTGAGATTGGCAAACTTTTTACATATATTGTAGAAGTTTCCAATCAGAATAAATGATCTAGGTATTTTATTTTTTGTGTTTGTTAATTTGATCAACATAGCCGAATTTAAATCTTTGATGTCATTGACTGATAATTTATGCAATTCGTCACGTCTACAAGCTCCTGCTAGACCGATAGCAACTGCGGCCTGAAAGTTTAAACGTATAATATTTAATACATTTTTGCAATGTTACGATTAAAAAAATATATGCCATAAAATTTGCTTTTAGTACGTACTTTTATTAACAAGTATTGCTCATCCGGTGTTGAATTTAAAAATTTTGAAAAATCCTCCTCCGTTAGAATTTTGGACCTCTTCTTCTTCTATTTTTCTGATTTTCGTTTTAGGAACGACTGTAGTTTCATATAATCGGAAATATTAATATTGCGCTTTACTTTTAAGGTAGCTTTAAGCATGGAGAATATCGACCACAATGTGGATGCTTTGTATTTCTTCGATAGTTCTTCAAAATATACTAGCATCACATTTTGCGAACATGACTTTACATTGCTTCTTGCTTTCCACTGCTGAAATTTCATGTACGCGGTCTCATATTTGTATCTGGAAGTTTCCGGCAAAAGGTTTAGCGAGACGCTTGTAGCTTTTTCCTTTATTTCTGGTGGCGTACATTCAAATTCACTTTCACTCTCCATTTTTACACAACAAAAGGTGATTTTGGCAAAAAAATAAAATATTTTTGACATATTGAAATTAAAATGAAAGTAACCAGGCAATCGAAAACCACGACCTACTTGATTCAAGCTTTAGTGACATTTGTGCTAGTCATCCATCATTGAGGTCAAACCTAAGCAAAACTGTGTGCAAAAATTTCACACAGCAGTTTTCACACATCATGTGAAATTAGTAATTTTCAGAACTTGTTTGGCGTGCGTTTTGAGACAGTTTTCATAGCAGTCAAATTTTGGTTAATAGTTAAGAGTCATATGGGGATGACCTGGTAAGATATTGGTTAAAATCATATATGGGAAAACAAAATAAAATGTTAAAAAAATTATTACTAAAAAACTACTTACTTGCATAGTTTGCATCAAAGGTTGCTTAAAAGTTAAGTATTGTGAGAAAATCAACTTATAAAATTCAAAATGGCGGCGTAATAAAATATTTAAAAATTTAGCCTGAACTAGTAAAAGACTCTGGTACGAATTCAAGGTTTCGAAACCAAATTGAGGCTAAATAAAATGTTTTTAATCGTGAAAGAATCACTAGGATTTACATATTTTAACGTTTTAGCGTCCCTGGATGCCAAACAATATATGTTTTGTCAACTTCATCGGCCTGTCTGTGTGTCTGTTGGTCTTTCATTTCGCGGCAAAGCTAAAAACTACTTATATGATTGACTTCAAATTTTGCAAAAAAATTAAGTGCTTCGTAGGAATGATATTTTGGTATGAATCCAAGATAGCAAAACAAAATGGCGGTCCAATAAAATATTTAAAAAATAGACCTGAAGGACCTACTTATTCGATTAATTTTAAATGTTGTGCAAGCATTAGCTGTTATAACAGGGTGTACTGAAAGTTCAGTCATTTATTTTGACAGATTGTAAAACTCGTAAACAGAAGTTAATTTACAAAAAGCACCTATATAAAAGTTGCAAAATAAGTTTCTTAAAATTTTTAAAAATGTATCACAGGCCTGATTTTTGATATTCTCGACCACTGCGTTAGGTGTTGCAAATAAGGATGTTATTAAAATTTCAAATATTTAAAACTTTATCACAGACCTTTTTGATATTCGCGACCACTGCGTTGTGAATAGATAAGGTACAAGGTTTTATTTATTACTGTAATTTTTTTATTGTATTCGATTTTCAAGCCAGATTTCATTAAATAACGCGTGGTACTTTTAGATTGTGGGTTTGTACGAAAGGTTTCCCTTAAGAAACCATCCAACCACGCGGATGTTTGTAAATTTAGTTATAAATCTTCGTGACACAGTGTACTTAAAGCTACAACGAGTAGGTCACGCTGGAAGACCTCCTCCACGCCAGATGGTAGATATTGACGAAGATAAGATATCTTAGATACTGCCGAAAACGACCCAACAACGAGCACTAGGTCTATTGGATACTCACACATGGATCATAAAAATAAAAAAATATATATTACAAAAGACAGTATATAAATCAATTTTCATCGATTAAAAACGTCCGAAACAATATCGAGTTAGAATATCGACCGCGCGACCTCTGAACAATTGAACTTCCGCATGCCGACGTGATGCCGCGACCGATCGATCGAATTATGAGAAGAGACCGGCTGATGACCCAAATCGCGATTTCATATTCCATTTGCTATCACGTTCGGCTGCCCCTCGTTAGCTGTGAAATCTTCGGGTACTTTGGTCAAGCTTTAAGGTAATCAGGGCAATTCGGACTGCAAAGCCTAGCTTAGTATAGCGTATTTTATTATGCCCAAGGAACGCAACGAGACCATTCGAGCTACCGCGCGTGTCTAATAGTGTAGCGTATTTAACTTTTCCCAAGGTTCGCGTTTTTTACAACTATTAGGAGGGACGATCAAACGAATAATTTGTTTTCTGAAATATTTTTTTCTACAACCGTCCTTAAAATCCTATTTTACACACTGATTGCAGTAGCTAAAGCTTGTTTTCAAGCACCGATGCGTGAAATACAATGCTTTCCCTAAAGGATTTACTTCACGCACCGGCTCAATAAGAAATGCATGGGCCGCCATTAATTTTAGGCACCGGGCCCGCACTGGTAATAATTTTATTAGGCGGCCGTGCCTCGCAATTTGTATCGTTGTCATGGTAACGAGTTGTCAAATTGCCAATGCAAACAGTTTAAAATAGACACTTTAAGTTCGAATAGTAATTTGAACAGTTTATTATTTTAAGTTATAATAAGCAATAATTATGGACTCTGATATAGAAATGTGTACTCCACCAGATATTACGGAAGCAGCGAAAACAGCTAGTAATTCTCTGTTACCTCAGAAGTCAAAGGAAATTTATGAAAACACGTACAATAAATTTATGACCTGGCGCAGTAAGAACAATATTAAAACCTTTTCTGAAAATGTTTTACTCGCATATTTATCAGAATTGTCAAAAAATGTGAAATCATCAACACTATGGAGTCATTATTCAATGCTAAAAAGTACTATTAGCATTAAAAATAACATTGACATTGGTAAATATCCAAAAGTTCATGCATTTTTAAAACGGAAGAATGAAGGATATATTCCACAAAAATCTCGAATATTGGAGAAAGAACAAATTTTCAAGTTCATAAATAAGGCTCCTGACGAAGTTTTTTTATTAACCAAAGTGATATTAATATTTGGGATTGCTGGTGCTCTAAGAAGAAGCGAAATTTATAAGCTAAAAATGTGCGATATTCAAGATTTAGGAAGTGTTCTTGTTGTATCCGTCCCTGATACAAAAACCAAAATAACAAGAAAATTTACCATTACCGAGCATTTAGAATTATACAGAAAATATGCCGCCCTTCGTCCCCAAAATTATCAAGAAAACAAATTCTTCATCAAGTATCAAGGAGGAAAATGTACTCGCCAAGTCGTCGGGATAAACAAATTTGGAAAATTGCCTAGTGAAATAGCAAAATTTTTAAAACTACCACATCCAGAAAAATATACAGGCCATTGTTTCAGACGATCATCTGATTCCTTGCTAGTTGAAACCGGTGCAGATTTACTAATGTTAAAACAACACGGCGGTTGGAAATCTTCAACGGTAGCTGAGGGTTACGTAGAAAATTCCCTTAACAAGAAAAATGATATTTCAAATAGACTTTTGTCAGTTCAAAATCCAAATATGACCTCGATCACAAGCAGCAATATTATTAACAAATCATCATCAAAGGAGGCTACAGAAGTTAAATTTAGTAATCTAACAAATTGCAACATTACTATTAATAATTACAATAATTATAAAGAAGAAAATTAAATAATTTAACTATAATTTCTATTAAAAAGTTACAATTATTATAAAGTAGAAAATTAAATAATTTAACTATAAGTTCTATTAAAAAGTTACAATTATTATAAAACAGAAAATTAAATAAATAGTTCATTAGTTTAATTTGTATTATATAAAGGAGAAAATTAAATAGTTTAATTTTATTTCGTACTTGTATTATTTACGGTTGTAGAAAAAGTATAGTGTGCAATACGTGCGTGAAGACTTTTATACCCTTGTGTGATATTGTGACCCTCGCCTTCGGCTCGGGCCACAAACATCACACTCGTGTATAAAAGTTAACTTCACGCACTTGTTACACAATATACTATTGGGTGGTCATTGACCAAATGATCCTATGGAAGAGCCGTCACTGGAATTGCCTTCAAAATAAAGCAAAATGTTGAACAGAACTAGCCGTTACTTGATGGAAATTCATATTAACAAAGTAAACAAAAGACACTTGCGTGAAATTTCCACTTAATTTATTTTACAAAAATAATGACAATTGTTTTGCCAACACTGTGGCTTTATCAGATGTTAGATGTAAACTAAAATAAAATAAGAGTGTACCACAAAGTATAGATTTTAAATACCTTAATGCGTTTTTTTATAACTGCGGATCTTATACAGTTCAAACGTTCTGGATTTACCCTTAATAAACTAATAAAGGTTTAACAATGGGGAACCGTTCAAGTCCAATTGATCGTTTAGTAACGTGTTGTTATTTTTATGTTTGTTTATTTCCATACTTTCTAGTAAATTAAGTTTTTTACTTTTTGGAATATTTCAGCACCAGCAGCAATCCTTTCTAATAAGTTAACAAACATTTTAGTAAAATATTGTAATTTTAAACCCAAGTACAGTATAAAAAATAGCTCTCAATTAATAAGTAAAATCAATAATTTCAAAATTCCAAGTAACGCCAGACTAATATCTTTTGACGTTCAAAATTTATTCCCTAGTATACCGCCGGCTGATGTTTTATTATTAGTTGAAGAACCTCTTACTAAAAATAACGTTAATCCAATATATAAACAGGATATTTTGGAAGCCTTGTCGACTTGTTTAGATCAAAATTATTTTGAGTTTAATGAAACTGTGTACATAAGTAAGGAAGGTTTAATAATGGGAAACCTTTTAAGTCCAATTTTAGCCGAGATGTTTATGGACAATTTGGAAACTAAACTTCATGAATATTCTCTCAGTAAAAATTTCATTTATTGGTATAGAGATGTGGATGACATACTAGCATGTTTTATTGATATTGACAGGCAACTAAAATCAATTTTGAGATTATATCAATAACCTACACAAAAATATACATTTTACTGTTGAATTAGAAAATAATAGAGAAATTAATTTCTTGGACTCAACAATAACTGTTAGAAATAATAAACACGAGTTTCAAATCTTCCACATACCTTCTCATACCGATATTACAATACACAATACATCTAATCACCCTTTTACGCACAAAATATCAGCATTTAATAGTTTTGTTCAAAGATTGATCAACATACCTCTAGGTAATGAAAGTTATATTAAAGAATTAAATATAATAAAACAAATAGCTGTTAATAACGGTTATCATGAAAATCTTATAGACAAAATAGTAGAAAAGAAACAACATAAAAAGGCATTACAGTTAATTTATCCTACTAACAGTTTCAAAGAAAATAATAATTTCCATACTTTCACTTATATAGGAAAAATAACATTAACTATTACTAAGTTTTTTAAAAACAAAGGTGCAAAAATTTTTTTTAGAACTTACAACAGCCTTAGTAAATACATTAAAAACAATAAGAGTAAAACCAAAAAACACAATAAATCGGGTGTTTACAAATTAAATTGTGGAACTTGTCCGAAATTTTATATTGGACAAACAGGCAGAACATTTCAAAAAAGGATAAGTGAACATAAATTCAGTTACAGAAAGCATAAAGATAATTCCAATTACTCCAAACATTTAATTCAAGAAAACCATACTTTTGATGAGAACTTCGAAATTTTACATGTAGAACGAAAAAGTAAAAAACTTAATTTACTAGAAAGTATGGAAATAAACAAACATAAAAATAACAACACGTTATTAAACGATCAATTGGACCTGAACGGTTCCCCATTGTTAAACCTTTATTAGTTTATTAAGGGTAAATCCAGAACATTTGAACTGTATAAGATCCGCAGTTATAAAAAAAACGCATTCAGGTATTTAAAATCTATAATTTGTGGTACACTCTTATTTTATTTTAGTTTACATCTAACATCTGATGAAGCCACAGTGTTTGTCATTATTTTTGTAAAATAAATTAAGTGGAAATTTTACGCAAGTGTCTTTTGTTTACTTTGTAAAGCAAAATGTTAAGGTCTTCTTCCTTGTTTCTTTGAACTATTTTAATTTTCCTCTCTACACTTTTTTTTTCTTGTAGTTGTCTAACCTCGTCAGTTATGGTTTTCCGCGCTGCTGGTGTCGGCCTATCTGGAAACTCTACGCGATATGCATTTCGAGCTACTGTCGCATTTTCTCCATATAAATAATATAAACGAATCATATTCACCTTCTCCGCATTAGAATAACCCATTTCGGCAAATGCAAACTATTAAAAATTAAATGTCATAAAAGAAAACAGACATCATACCTCTCCATCTCTCACTATGCTTCAAAAAGCTTCAATTTCACATACAGTTGCAACCATTCATTAGCATAAAATTTAGAACTTTATATTTTCAAATCTGATCTATCAAATAGCACAAACTTAAAGCATATGGGATAACATTCAAGTAGACGCTTTAAAAGCGAAAAGCTTGAAAATAAAAAAAATTAATACCTACACCTCTTTTTTTCCGGTGGATATTTCCATCCGTCATTGTCAGGGAGTAGTTCGGAAAATGAACCATTACCTAATAAGAAATATGAAAAATTAATGTCTTCGTATTTGTTGTCATCGGTGACAAGAATGGATGAAATTTTTCACGCAATTATAGTAAATGTGCTCCTGGACTGCAATTTGTTTACCTCAACGTCAATTAGTGAACATTCGAAAGAGTAATACGCCACTATTATGTTCTTCGAACAATGAAGATCTATTGCTTGATTTGACATATCGACTTTTTTTCGAACAAATTTAAATGATGTCTTTTATAATAATGGTAATTTAAGTTATTTACCGCTGTTTTCTTTTCGTTAACTCAGAATCGCTTTAAGTTTAGTGAAAATATACAGCTTATTACATACGAACATTGGGATCTCGGAAACGGTGATACAGTTCGGTTAAATGAAGGTAAAGTTATCCAGATAAAGACCAATACTTTCGAAGTTATAAGTAAAGAAATCGAAATATTAAAATTCTGTTTTTATCTTTTGAAAAAATAATTCAACAACAAATTTTTAGATTTTTAATTCAGTGGCGTACTACTAGGGGGGCAAAAGGTACAAAGGCCCCTACTCCAGTACTCTTAACCCAAGCAAAATGTTTGAAAATAAAAACTGTTTATAAATAATTGTCACGATTACATAAGTGTGAATTTGTTTTTGGCTAGTCGCTTGTTTTTTGAAGGGTATACAGCTTATGTGGAGTTAACAAACAAAAATCAGTGACTTTTTTTTAGTTGCCAAATGTAAATGTTTGTCGCCCGCTCCCCTCCCGGAAAGGTATTCGAAGTACGCCACTGATTTTTATGACAACTTCTTGTCCTCAGTAAAACTACTACTGTCTGCTGGCGACGATCATCAGATCGACTTTATTAAATAATTTTTATTGCAGTTTTGTAAATTCCAATTAAATCAAGTACAGGGTGTCCGGATTTGGTTGCAAAAGCAAAGATATATAATAGTATGGGTCTATTTTAATAAACAACAACAAAAATCCTAATTTTTATAATTATCATCCAAAATTTTGCAGTAGGCCATGCAAAACGATGCCGTTTTCTTTTGTTTTCTTGGAAGCAAATGACATTTCCCAATTTTGTACGCGTATATAAAATATAGCGCTAGTTTTTTGTATATATTTATTGTGTTAAAATATATTTGCATTATTATGGAAGAAAACCAAACTTTCGAACATTATCAAAAGTACGATATGTTAGCTTGTTTTATATTAGTAATGAAAATGTTGAAGCGGCTTCTGAGATGTATTTTAAGGGTAAATAGTTAATTTTTAGGTATGTTGAAATACTATTGCTTAATTTTTATTTAGATAAATAAATAAATAAATAAATGCTTTATTGTCAAAAAAATTTTACAATTTTGTGGACAAAGCTGTTGTAAAAAAAATAGTTTACAAACATCAAAATTAGCAAACAAAACAAAACAAAAACACATCATAAATATTATAGAAAAATAATATTTAAATCAAGAATTTAGAATATTAATATAATAGAATCCTAAAAGAAGTACATTAGAAATGTACTTTGTCAGTCGTACTATGTTATAAACATTTTCATAAATATAATGTAAAAAAAATAAAAAAGCAAAGTAAAAAATAAAAAATAAAAAAGTACGAAACAATTAAAAAAATACATATACAAAATTCGGTAAAAATGGTTGGTAAAGGCAACTATCACACTAGGGGTTCATAAGGATAAATTTATGTGTTGTAAAACTCGTTCACAGTGTAGAAGGCGCTTTCCAGTAAGAATGATTTCAAAGCCTTGCGAAATGAAGTCAGAGATATTATGGATTTGATGTTAAATGGCAGGTGATTATGCATTTTTTTTGCATTGTAGATTACTGATCTTTTAATTAACTCTGAGTGGGGGGTTGGAAGATAGAGATCGTGCTCAGTGTTTCTGAGAGGGTAGTTGTGAGAAGGTCTCTCTAATAGAGCAGGTGCATGCTTACGAATTAAGCAAACCGATTCCAAAATGGATAAGCAAGGAAGGGTTAGTATTTTATATCTTTTAAAGAAATCTCGGCAGTGAGTTCTACTGTTAAGTCTCAGTAGGTAACGAACAGCTCTTTTTTGTAGTATAAAAATTCGATCAAATTGAGTCGCACAACATGTACCCCAGAATGGAATAGCATATCTGAGGTGCGACTCAACAAGAGCAAAATAAACAGTTCTAGAGGTAGAAAAGCTAAGCTCCTCGGAAACAGATCTTAACGCAAAGCAAGCAGAACCCAACTTCCTTGATAAAGCGTCGATATGTGGATCCCATTTTAAAGAATCATCTACAAGAATATAATAAAGAAAATCGGGAGGCTGAGGAAACTACGGTTTTGGCTAATGCAGAAGCTTACCCTACAAACTCTTGAAGGGCCAGTGAAAAGAGCATAGGGATTCCAAAAACTAGAGTTCAAGAAATTCTAAAAAAGAACAAATACCACCCATACAAATTTAGGCTCGTGCAGCACTTACAGCCAAGGGATGCAGAGCCTCGGGTAGTCTTCTGCAATTGGTTTCGAGAAAGATGCGATATGGTTAGAGATTTTTAAAGGAAGGTTATATGGTCAGACGAAGCACATTTCATTAATTCTGGTATACTCAGTAGGCACAATAGTAGATTCTGCTCCCAGGAAAATCAACACCAAATATTTCCCAGAAGACAGCAGGGCAGGTTTGGTCTAAATGTGTTCATATTAGAAACACATATAAAATGTTATATATTTGAGGGAAATCTAACAGCCAATCGCTATTTAGAAATTTTAGAGGCAGTTATACCTGAATTACTTGACGATGTTCCTCTAGCGCAAATTAACGAAATTTATTTTCAACAGGACGGTGCTCCTGCACACAATTCTGGAATGACGAGATTATTTCTGGACAATAATTTTACCAATCGATGGATCGGAACAAATGGACCTATAAGATGGCCCCCTAGGTCCCCAGATTTGTCGATTTTAGATTTCTTTCTATGGGGATATCTGGAAAATAGAATTTACAAAGACCACTATGATAATGTCCAAGATTTAGGAAATGCAATAAGAGAAAATTTTCGCTATTTACAAAATCATCCCGTTATTTTGCTTAATTCCCTAAAACGAATACGAAAATTGTACGAAGCTTAAATAGAACAAAATGGAAATCAGTTTGAACAGCTCTTTTGATTTCCTTGGTTACTGTAGTTCTTGTACGACAGTTGATTTTTGCTGAAAGGCTTGTTACATAATAATTTATTACTGTTTTGTTCTTGTGTTACATAAATCTAGGCAGGTGGTACTTTTTTGGTGCGAAATTATCAATACGTATTTTGATAAATAGATTTAATTACATATTTATTTTGATTTATTGTTAAGATGTAGATATTGTTAACGACTTTAAATAAAATGCAGCATTGTTTTGCATGGCCTACTGCAAAATTTGGGATGATAATTATAAAAATTCGGATTTTTGTTGTTGTTTATTAAAATAGACACATACTGTTATATATTTTTGAGAAGCTTTTAAAAGGACAAAACATTTTCTGGACAAATATACAAGGTGTCCCATTTAAAAAAACACAACTTTGGGTCATATCTAAAAAACAACAACTCAAATGAAAACATGACTACGCCACTGGATCCAGCGTAAAAAACTGCATAAGCAGCAATTTTTCCCTTTGCGTTAATTTAAAGGATAACCGAGATACGAGGGGGGTTCCAAAATGCAAAATTTTCTATTTCGCCCTGTATCTCATAAACGAAGAAGGCTATGAAAATTTTGTTTAGAGCTTCATGAGTTTTACAAAAAATTAGCTCAGGTTCGTGAAAACCGCAAGGTTCTATCTTTAAAAATAAGCGAGATACCCTGCATTGCAACCAATTCCGGACACCCTGTACATTCAGTTTTTATATTTTTATTATAGTTTTTGATATTAGTACGACCTTCAAGAGTTTTATTACGTTAAGTCAATTTAAAAAAACATAATCGAAAATCAATTTTTTAAAGGTCTTGCTACCTACCACCCTGTACATCAAATATAAAATTCCTCACCGTCAACTGTATTTTTTTTTTCGAAAAATACCATATAAAAAGTTTTCCCCTTATTAATTTCATGGACATAATGTAAATTGAAAACATAAATAGCAAAAACAAAAAAATCGGTACATTTCCTTTACCCGGAATTTCCGGAAGGATTCGACCTTCTCTTTATTAGGAATAGAGAAGTCTGACCCAATTTAGTTTGGCAAATAGTCATTTAGTAACCCATATTTTTTTTATTGGGCGCCATTTTGTTCCACCATTTTGGATTCATATCAAAACTTTACCAGTTTCTACCTACTTAATTTTTGACTGTAATTTAAAATAAATTGAATAATTAGTTTTTACAGTGACATATCGCCATTTTGTTGCATCATCTTGAATTCGTACGAGTTTATCTCGTATCACATTTAATTTTTGTGCAAAACTTAAAATCGCTCGACTAAGACGATTGTTTTTCGTTATTTAAAAGTTTTATATGGCCGCCATTTTGTTCGCCATCTTAAATTTGTACCACAAATTTACTAGTTTATCTCTATACCATATGGAATGCTTGCACAAAATTTAAAATCAATCTAGCAAGTAGTTTTTAGGTTGATTTTTTTTAAAATAATATATTTGATTGATTTTCGTGCAAAATCTGAAGTAAATTGAATAATTATGTATTCAGTAATAATTTTTTAACGTTTCACTAGGTCGTCATCTTATTGCGCAAACTTAAATTTATAGTTAATCGTGTAAGTAGTATTGCTATGTTACGAACGGGTGATTTTTTTTAATTATTATAAACATTTTACTTGGCCGCCAAATTTGAAATCAATCCATTAAGTAGTTTTTCCAGGCAGTATTTTTAAAGATTTGATTAAGTAATTCATTCGTAGCACTTGATTTTTGTGCATAATTTGAAGGATAAGTAGTTCTTTTCATTAGTTTGGCCATATCGGATTTTTACCAAAATGTTATCACGTCATCCCCATATGACGCATAATTTTTGACCACAATTTTAAGTCAATCGAAAAAGTAGTTCTTTTAGCTATGCCTCGAACAGCCGACAGACAGACAGACTGACAGGATTGAGAAAACATGTTTTTCAGCATCTAGGGACCCTGAAACGTAAAGATCTGAAAATAACCTCGTAGAGTCATTGTTTCACGATTACAGTACTTTCCGGATCTTGTTGACTTTACATAGCTACACATTTGAGTTTTTTTTAATTTTAAAGATTAGTATATGCTGTATACAGTAGATTAAAACCAAAAGTTGCTTGTAAAACAAATTTTTTTTCGGAAAATAAAAATTTAATAAAATTTACAGTACTTTTCAATGCAAAAACTCTACATTAGGAGGTTTTTGAGAGAATACAGAAACGAAATTATTGCGACGTTGCCAAACTCATCTAATTTTCCTGAAGTATATGCCACGTAAGTAGGTACAATCAATGTCAAAAAGAAAGTTATTAACAAAACACAAAAACACACACACTTGAAAAAAAAAATTAAAAACGATATTTTTGTGAAATCTGGTCGATTAAATTTAGAAACCGAACCACATGAACTGCATCACTCCCAGACGTCTCAAAAACTGTTTTAGGCGCGACCAATATCCCTCGACATGATTTGTACCAACCCCCGTTTGGAGGTCTACAAAATTTCGCCAACAATCCGTCCATATTTCTGTGCCAGGTAACACATGCTCAGCGATGATGGTTTGGAGGGTAAGTGCATACCTATCTGGAACAAACACGATGTAACCTCGCCCTGCCGTTACATCGTATATTCCCAGAATCCACCGTTCTGGCACCAGTCTTCCTACATGATATTTCCGCTTAGTGATGACGGATTCATCAATTTGGACTATATGTCCAACGCCACCTAGAAAGTAAAAACGAGAACATCAAACTCAAAACAAGATTTTAAACTTTCAAATATTATATTATGGCTATAATAGTAGTTTTTACCTTGGATGATAGTTTTATGGACGAACAAAGGTCTCTAAAGCTTGGCAAGTTTGTTATGAACCACAGAAAGAACGTGGGAGGTAGCAAGCCTCATTGCCAGGTTTTAAAAAATGATCAACTATCCCATTTTCTTTAATATTTTATAACGTTTAAACAAAATAAACAAACACAAGTATCTTATAAGCAATTTTTACTTTTAACCATCCACAAGTTAAATCATAAAAGGTACTAACATTTATGTAACAAATAACGAAGTTATTCGTGTTATTAACATTTACTTTAACTTTTACACAATTATGTTAAACCTTTAAGAAATCCAAAGTAGGAAACAAGGCATCAACGCCTCGATCACAAAAATGCAGGTGGACATTTGGCATCTCATTGGCCCCCCACAAAAACAATTTGTTCGTTTTTATGCCTACCCTCGGTGATGTTTGGGTGCAGCCATTAGATCTCGTGTTTTACCAGTGGCTTTTTTGATTTGTTTATGTTCAGTAAATATTAACTATTATGGCGGCAAATCGATATATAAAACAAAACAAACTTTGCACAGCCACTCGCGTGAATTAGTTGCAAATGTGTATAGAATTTCTGATGAAGAATCCAGTGTAGTATGGAGTTGCATCACCCTGTATATTATAACTATTGAACAATAAAGTGTATTGAACTAACAACATAATGTAGGTCAGCTGTGTCAACAATTGCTGGCCAAGCAATGAACTTGTCTATTGCATGATTTTGTAATGTATAATATTAATTAGAATAAAACCAATTCATAGAACGAGCAAGTCGTATCATTGACGTAACCTTAAGGGTTGAACCTAAATTACTACATGATCCTGGCAGGGTCGCCATGTAGTAATTTCGGTTCAACCCTTAAGGTTACGTCAATGATACGACTTGTTCGTTCTATGAATTGGTTTTATTCTAATTAATATTATACATTACAAAATCATGCAATAGACAAGTTCATTGCTTTGCCAGCAATTGCTGACACAGCTGACCTACATTATGTTGTTAGTTCAATACACTTTATTGTTCAATAGTTATAATATACAGGGTGATGCAACTCCATACTCCATTTGTTTACTACATTTTTCATTTTTAGGGACGAAAAAAAGTTTCCCCGCTTGACGGCGAGTTATCTCCGACACCTACATTTAACACTTGCTCAGCAAAATTAATGTTGTTATTCCGTCGAATTCCTCTAGACCCGTGTCGCATAAACGACCGGCCTTGCTGACCACGAAAATTATTGTTGTTACCTCGGTTAAAATTGTTATTATATCTTGGAAAACGCTGATTATTACGATTACTAAAATTCATTCTATTATTAAAGCTGTTATTATTATACTGTCTTGAAAATGTTTGTGCCCTATTATTAAAACTCCTATGAAAATTTCTGCTATAATTTGCTCTCCCCCTTTGATTTAAATTAAAAATTTGGGGATTATCTGATGGTTGAAAAGAATTTGATTCATCTTGTGCCTCTCTTATGGCATCTTTTAAAAACTCGAAATTTCTTGACGATATAATTGTACTGAGTCTTTGATTTTTAAGGCCATTTGCAAACCTTTTTATTGCTGTTTTTTCGTTAATAGGCCTTAAAATGTCATAGACTTCAAGGTCGTCGTTTGCTTGTGAAATTGTTAAATCGACAAAAATGTCCTCAAGCTCTTTGCCAAATTCTTCGATAGATTTATTATTTTGTCTGATAGAAAATAATTTTGTTTGAAAGGCAGTACTTGATTTTTGGGTCAAAAGATAAGTTTTTATGTCGGTTATAAGGGTTGCAAGAGACGCATAAGTAGATTTTAGCCTTAATTTCGCGTTACCTGAGAGCCTAGTTTTCAAAATAAATTTTATTAAATGTGGTTTATCGTCATCTTTAAGAATAGAATTATAAAATTCCGCTGATTCAATCAAATTTTTTATAGTTTCTTCCGATCCGTTTAATACAGGTAAAAGGTTAGATGCTACTTTTAAATCAAAAGACGACATATTTTCACTGGAATTAACACTTTTTTGTTGACTAAACGCTAAGATTTCCTTATATACTATCTGTATTTTTGAAACAATATTCTTAAGAACTAAAATATCGCTGTCATCTAATTCTGAATCGTTAATTTTCTTATTTATAACATAAATTTCCCCTTCTAGCTTGCTATAAATAATTTTAGCTTCATCGATTCTTTTTTCTGTTATAGGCAATTTTCGCCTTTCGTAACTTGATTTTACTAAATTATTCTTAATTACAGTTAAGGAGCTGAGAATTTCATTAAGCTTATCTCCCATAAGAAACTATATTAGAACTTATTATTATCATTTTTTATTAATAAAATGCGTATAACGAGTCCTTACTTCCTGATAACAATTACTAAGTTTAACTATTTATCTAATCAAAAAATCCTACAAAATAACAGAATAATATCACCACTTACATGTAGAACTTAGCGTTAATTTAGTTTATATTATGTATGCATAATTATTGTTTCTTCGTATCTTTAGCCATATTATTCCATATGCAATTACTGCTTTTTCCATTATTTTCCATATCCATACATTAACTTGTGTATACCTAAAAGAGAACCCTAAAATTTTAATCCTTTTCGTCTTGGTTCAAGCCTTCAGTGGATCTGCGCAAAACTTCTTTGTTTACTTCTCGCCTAATTGTCTTTTTCAACCCTTTTTTGCATCGTTTTATTGCTAGATATGTTACACTTGCCAGTAACGCTGAGATCAATATAATTAAAAGGTACTCGGAAAGAGAAAATCCCTTATTTTCATTGGTTATTTCTCCCCTTGAATCTCCATTCGACGCCTGGTTTATAGCAATTTCTTCTTTAGAATTGGCCTTTCCCATCGCTTGTCGGTTGTTATAGTGGTAAAATAGTAACCCAGAGGGCTGACAGGATCGCCATGTAGTAATTTAGGTTCAACCCTTAAGGTTACATCAATGATACGACTTGTTCGTTCTATCAATTGGTTTTATTCTAATTAATATTATACATTACAAAATCATGCAATAAACAAGTTCATTGCTTTGCCAGCAATTGCTGACACAGCTGACCTACATTATGTTGTTAGTTCAATACACTTTATTGTTCAATAGTTATAATATACAGGGTGATGCAACTCCATACTACACCAGTATACCAGCGCAAGTGCCAGCATTGTAAAAAAGATTCACCGAGAAGATGTTCAACGGCTAAGAAATAACCCTGAAAAAAAATTATCGTCTCCATCAGGCAAAAAAGGAGTCGCATGTCTCGGGTAGACCAATGTGAGGACTTTGATTTTAGCATAGTGAGGCGAACAATCGAAAAATTTTATTTGGAATTGAAACAAGTACCAACTTTAAGAAAGTTTTTGCGAGAGTTGAGTACTGTAGTCAACTTTCCTTTCTCGAGGGAAACTTTACGTCTCCTTCTGAAATCCAGTGAATTCTGTTGGCGTAAATGCCAGAATAAAAGAAAACTTTTAATCGAAAAGCCAAATATTTTGCACTGGCGATATAAATATGCATAAGAAAATATCGCACAGAGGGGCGCAAAATTATATATATATCGATGAAACGTGGATCGATAACGATTTGACTGTAAAAAAATGCTGGCAAAGTGCAGAAGTTTTTGGGATAGCAAGTGGAATAAGTTCAACAGGTACAGTATAATAATTTTAGACCAATTTCATTTCATGTATTTATTTATTTTTTTAGTTTTTTAAGTGAAGTTAATGTAAAATGCGTTTACGAAAATCATGGCGCAGCCATGTTGTCAAAAGTTAATTTTTGTCCACAAATTTATAACATTTTAGATGTGTAATACAAAGGTATAGTTTATATTCTTTAGCAACCAATATTTTTTTGTAATGAAACATAGTAGAAGTAATTATTAATCAATCAAACAACTTTAGTTATTCTAAATACATATGACTGATTTCAAATATTCGGGAACCGCGCCAGTAGTAGTACGAGCCAGGAACAATAATTCATTGCCGGCTCCTTTGATGTGCAGACATCAGGTGGTTCAAGGCGCGACAACTGACACTAGTGACGCTAACGAATTATTATCAATGGCGCTCACTCCCAGACAGCACAAAATTGTACACTGGAAATCCAGTGTGTGTATGGCTATGGACAGTGGATATTCATTGGACATTTTCTAATTTACAACACAAGCCCATTGGAAGTCCAATCGTTATACGGGTATCACAAAATTCATTATCCAATGGACGTCCACCGCTGGACAAACTAAGGGAGTCCAGAATGCAAAAGTAAACAGCCACTGCTAGGATTTGAACTAAAACCTCCTGCGTGGCAGCCAAGCATCTTGCCACTGAGCTGTACTTGTCATGTCGTAGAACATATAAGAATCGGTGTATATGCTCTACTGTATACCGTTTTTACTGCGGCAAGTGTATCTAAAATGTCAAATATTAAAATTTTTACATTTGAGCGCAAGGAGTCGTTGTCGTGACTTGAGCATGTGTTGCCAAATTTTAGATCAGATCATCCAAGTTGAATGTTTTGCTTTATATATTATACAATCAATTGCTTCTACTATCATTTTAACTAACATATTATTATTTTATCGTTTTTCTTTACATTTTTTTTTGTTTTAGT
The DNA here is from genome assembly GCA_030620095.1 of Kuschelorhynchus macadamiae. Lineage (NCBI taxonomy): Eukaryota > Metazoa > Arthropoda > Insecta > Coleoptera > Curculionidae > Kuschelorhynchus > Kuschelorhynchus macadamiae. The sequence goes on along the minus strand of JAUTXW010005349.1, from coordinate 630,785 downwards.
AATTAATTTAAAATTATGTAGATAACGAAAATTTTACATTCATAAATTTCTTAAAAATGTTACGGCACTTTAAATAGAACTTGATTTAATTTTCAACCATACCTATTAATCAGAGAAATTAGGTAAAAATTTGAAAATACACAAAATGAAAAGTTAATGAATAAAATGGATTTAAAATTAAATAAAAAAAAACAGTGTTGGTGCTATTTATGGATTTACAATGGGAATACAAAAGTGGACATCCATTTGAAATTGACTGGTTAAACATTTGATATCCAGCTTAGGACATCCATTAAATGCATCTGTGTGGATATATAAATAATGTCCAGGAAATGTCCATGGACGTAACGGGCTTTAAATGGACAAAATTTGGACATCCACTTGATCTGTTGTGCTGTCTGGGCTATAATCGTGATTTCTATACTTTTTTTATAAGCCGATCGGACTAAGAAAACTAACATGAACTAAATTTTTAGGTATAACATATGACCTGACTGCAAGAAAATTTGCTTTATTTGAACTTATTCAACTACATAAACCACCGTATGACCAGAAAAATTATGTGATAGACAACATTATCAAAAACCACGGTCACATTCCACTTAGGTCTCCGGCCAATATATGTGTGAGCTTAATCCAACTGAGCTAGCTTAGGCTAAAATTAAAAGGCATCGGTCACTCCAGTTGATTGGGAAAAAATTTGCCAGCATGTCATAAATATTGAGCAGAAATTTTGGGAAATGGATTACATGATGGAGCAAGTTGAACCCTCGATAATTAACCTGGGGATGATAGCGAGACAGACGAGAGTGACAGTGATAGCGATAGCTTTGACAGCGGCCAGGAAAACTATGAAGAACTTTAAAGTACGTTTTTCTTCCCTTAAAGTTAAAGTTGTCTATACTTTCTACTATACAATTCCACGCGCCAGCGCCGGCGCCGTCTAACATCTTCTTGGTAATTTCTTTTTACAGTGCCAACACTTTTCGTTTTGTATTTATTTATATGTAATATTTAACCAAAAATAGATTATTAAGATATTGTATTTATTGTGATAATATTGTTAATAAAAAAAATATTTTTCTTTAATTTTTTTCATCGAAATTTTGACAATATTTCTTCGTTTAATTGGCTTATGTAATAATGATTTTGAAATAATATAAAATAATATAAATTTTACATATCATAATTTATAGGAATTTTTCACGCCGCCATTGGGCAATTAATAGATAAATTGAGGCGTTGCCTCAACTTACCAGACTTTAAAATATCTATACTGCTGGATAACAGCACATCGATTACATAGTGAACATTCCCGACGACAACGGCCATCGGGGCATCGTACAACTGCTGTAACAACAACTCGTCGTCCAGCGACAGTATCTGCATTAACTGGAAAACATTTGCAACATCCATGTTTGGGGCAAAGTAATAAACGCTAATTAAAAAGCGAACAAACTGTATTCTACCATATAAATGTTAGAACTCTAGAAATTTCTAGAGTGGGGGTAAAAACCCAAGGAAATTTCCTACTCATATCTGCCTTATCCAATAATATATAAGCTTTGTTTTTATTGGTCCGAATATAAATCACTCGAGTTTAATTTACGCAATATGACGTTTAGTTTGAGAAAAAATGTTGGAAACGTGGCAACATGGTCAATTTAGTTTATTTTCTGGCGTTTGACATTTTAGACATGACGAAAATCGCTTGTCATTGCAGAAATGTTATTAGAAGTCTATAAATAAAATATGTGAATGATGTAGGTTTTCTGTAACTTTTACAAGAAAAATATCATGTATTATGAATAAAGATTAGTGAGAATTACATATTTAAGTTACTTTTGACAGCGTACAACGTTAAAACTTCCGTAACAGGAGGGTAAGTTTAGTGTTTTAGTATTTTTTTTATTAGAAAAATTATTCAACCAACGTTAAATATGTTAAGAAATATCTAGTTTACGATAGTACATTAAAACAACACCAAAAAAGTGGAAAAAATCGGGGTATGTAAAGTCATCCTTCACCTACTTTCCTTTCACAAGGAATGTAAAAATAGTTATTTTTACTATAAGGGATGTAAGTAACATTTACTAGTCGAGGAAGAGTTTGCGCCCGAGCGATAGCGAGGGCTGGCAAAAAAGGTCGAGACTGGTTAATGTACTTACATCCCATATACAGGGTGTTCCTTAATGACATGCTAATATTTAAGGGGGTGATTTTTGGACCCATTTTAAGAAAAAATCTTCATATGAACTGATGTCCTAAACGTTTTAACTTTTGAGATACAGGGTGCTAAAGTTTTCAGAAAAAAAATAATTTTTTTTAATAACTGTGATACTACTGTAGATATCTTTATGAAATTTGGTACACGTGTTCTATGCATCAAGATGCATTTTCTAATGTACAAGCAATTTTATTCTTTTTACCAGTGGCGTCCGTACGCGTTTTGCTTAGAATATTTTTGGAGAAAAAAATGGTACGCCACTGCTTTATCTTAAAATAAAAATTATTTTCGGAATTCTCATTCATTTCTGAGCAAATTCGATCTCTTGATTTTCTTTCCGCCGACGCATAGTTTTCGCTTAAAAAAATAAAAATCGTTTTACTTCAGGGTCAAATCGTTAAAAATCTGATAGGGTGACTGTTGTGTGGAAATCGCTTATTTATCGGGTGAAAGAAAATTATGACATCGAATGTGTTCATAAACGAAAAAGTTTTCTCGTCTGATGGTCCGTTCTTGATTAAATAATTGAGTTAAAATTGCTTCATAATATCTCAATACCAACTAATAATAATTTTTAAACCCATAAATCTAGTAGTCCTGGAATAAATTACGTTTTTACAAACGTCGATGTCAAATGACTTAAAGTAAGCTGTTGGTGTTCAAAACCATCTCAGTGTGTCATCTCTTTGGTTTTTAGTGTTTCATTGAAGTTATTGAAGTTATTTTCGCCGTTTTTTCGAATAATATCATTAAATATGGTAAATTATACGAATGCGGAAATGGCGGCAATGCATTACGCATATGGCCTCGCAGATGGTAATGCAACAGAAGCCAGACGCATTTATCAGGAAAGATATCCTAATCGTGCCTTGCCAGATAGCCGAACCTTTTCGAATATTCATCGCCGACTTAGCGAAACAGGTAGTTTCAATAAAGGTACTTCGGAAGGCAGACCTCGAACTGTCAGAACACCTGAAGTTGAGGCAGCGGTGCTGCAAGAAATCGACGAACATCCTGAGACGAGTACGAGGAAGATCGCTAGAGCTTTGAATATTTGTCACCAAATTGTTTGGCGTATTTTAGTTGACTTTTTGTTATATCCATATCATATTCTAAGAGTACAGGCATTACTCCCCAGGGATTTCCCACAGCGTGTGAACTTCTCTCAGTGATATCTTCAGAGTATTACACTAAATCCGCAGTTTGAGTCACAAATTTTGTTCACAGACGAAGCAACTTTTTCTAGGAATGCTATTCAAAATTTCCATAACAATCATGTGTGGGCGGAAGAAAAGCCGCATGCCATAACCGAAACCCATTTTCAAGAACAATTTTCGCTTAATGTTTGGGCAGGAATTATTAGTAATCATCTCATAGGCCCATTTTTCCTACCAGGACGTCTTGATGGACGGTCTTATTTGCATTTTCTCGAAGAAGAACTACCTGGGTTGCTTGAAGATGTACCAGTTGCGTTAAGGCATCGCATATGGTACATGCACGATGGTGCACCGGCTCATTTCAGCGTAATTGTCCGAAATCATTTAGATACAGTTTATCCTGATCGTTGGATAGGTCGCGGAGGACCTCAGCAATGGCCAGCAAGATCCCCCGATCTCAATAGTTTGGATTTGTTTTTATGGGGGCACCTTAAAACTCTAGTGTACAAAACTCCCGTTAACACTGTAGAAGATTTAAGAGAGCGAATAGTTGCCTCGTACGGAATACGCCGGGAATATTTGAACGAGTGCGCAATTCCATGCGTAGACGGGCGGAAGCATGCATATTAAGTGAAGGTGGCCACTTCCAACAATTTTTATAATTAATGTTAGTATTGTTAATAATTAATAAAATTAAGCCGTTTCTGTAAACTTTGTTTTCTGCAAGCTGAAATCCCCGCTGTAATTTATTGGCACATGAAAGTTTTTTAAAAATTGTTTCCTAAAGTAATCAATCCTAAAGTAAAGTAAATCAATTACTTATTTCTAAATTAATTAATATTTATTATTAAATGAACTGAATAGCACGAAAAAAGAAAAAAAAACGCTTTCCACACAACAGTCACCACATCAGATTTTTAACGATTTGACCCTGAAGTAAAACGATTTTTATTTTTTTAAGCGAAAACTATGCGTCGGCCGAAAGAAAATCAAGAGATCGACTTTACTCAGAAATGAATGAGAATTCCAAAAATAATTTTTATTTTAAGATAAAGCAGTGGCGTACAATTTTTTTCTCCAAAAATATTCTAAGCAAAACGCGTACGGACGCCACTGGTAAAAAGAATAAAATTGCTTGTACATTAGAAAATGCATCTTGATGCATAGAACACGTGTACCAAATTTCATAAAGATATCTACAGTAGTATCACAGTTATTAAAAAAAATAATTTTTTTTCTGAAAACTTTAGCACCCTGTATCTCAAAAGTTAAGACGTTTAGGACATAAGTTCATATGAAGATTTTTTCTTAAAATGGGTCCAAGAATCACCCCCTTAAATATTAGCATGTCATTAAGGAACATCCTGTATATAACATTTTTCCCCCTCCCTGTATTGTATGTTTACAAGAAAATGCTGGATATGTTTTTGGAATTTCATTGTCATTATATTCGATAGCATTCTCATTAAATTATGAAGGCAGCCTTGATCCGTTGCCAGAGCAACATAAGCAGTTTTTATTTTATAGCGAAAAGATTGAAGAAGTCGAATTGTTTGATTCTGTATAGACAAAATGGATGTTTCAGACATTGAAGAATCAGTCTTGCTATTGCTTGTTTATCTCTACTACCGAAAAAGTCGAAAGAGAGGTATGCAGCAGCTTATAAATCCTTTAAGAATTGGTGTCAAAGCAAACAGCTACTGCAGTCTTAGAAACCTTGTTTTTGGTGTATTTCCACGAAAAAAGTGCTATATTAAAGTCCCCATCAAGCATATGGTGTGAGTATTCGATGTTGAACCTTGAATACCCTTTTTATAGAGGAAAATATAGATATTTCTAAGTATCCAAAACTTCGAGCATGTTTGAAAAGAAAAAATTATGGTTATAGACCCAAAAAATCGAATGTGTTTAACAGGGAAGATGTGAATAAGTTCATGCTTGAAGCTAACACGCCTAATAGCGAGAGTTAATCTCGCCTCATCTCCTCTCGCGCCGTCTCTGAAGAAATAGGAGTAATAAAGAAAATAGGATCCTCTTAAACAGCCGTGAGACAACAAATGGCTTTTCCAAATACAATGACTAAACATCTAACGCTTCAATTAGGCGATTTGTCTGACGGTGACCTCAAAACCGAACCTTATTATTCATTCCTGGAAGAACCCCAAAACCTCGGCGGATCCTCGTTATGTAGTTAAGCCCGAATTATACGGTTAATCTACTTTTGCCGTGATTAATAATATTGTATGTCTTCGAACATAACCCCGTTTTAGCGGCGGCGGGCATATGCAAAGTTTTAAAGTTGGTCGTCGTCTGTTTGTTACGCTGCGCTGGGATTAGGAAAGTTCGGCGAAAGTTTCGAATTTTCGCTGTATAAGTTTGAGCTCTGCGGGGATTAGCTCAGGCGCTTATTTTTTAAAACGATTTCTAATACTTTCTGTATCTTCGTGTATTATAATTTTGTACGGTGCACTTTTAGCGGCGATGTTCGACGAGGGAATCGCTTAGGGTTTCTTGTGTTGGTATTATCTGTTCAAACCACCACCGCTGCCCTATTACGAGGAAAATATTGTAATAAAATAATAACCCTCCGAAAGGAAGATATACAATACATTGAACAACGATTTACGGGAATTTTTATAAATATTTATGGAAGCAGTTTCGTTATGGTGAGTGTCTTATACAGGGTGTGTAAAAAATGCCATAAATGGCACAACATAAAATAAATGTAAAAAACAGTTCCCGTTATTAGAATTGACTGAGATTTGGCAAACGTAGAACTTTTAAAATTTTGAATCTTTTCATAAAAGCTTTTAAGAAAATATTCAAATTTCTATATGTTCTGTGTTTATGTAAGTTTAATTATTTTTTTTACATCTCACTTCAATAGTTTATAAATAAAAACTTTTCTTTAAATATTTTTAATAGTTTTCTGAATTAATGTTGGGGGATTCGTCGGTTATTTTAGACGCTGTGGCAGTTCATAGGTGTAGCATCGTGAATTAAAATATTTGTCAATATTCAAGAATTTTGAACTGAAAAGTAACAAATTATTTAAAATTTCAATTATTTTTAGTTTATATAAAATACATTAAAAGTTAGTTTTATGCTGGTTTGTGATGAATAATATACAAGGTGGTCGAATTAAGAATCGAATTCTTATAATTGATATATATATATATATATATATATATATATATATATATATATAATATATATATATATATATATATATATATATATATATATATATATATATATATATATATATATATATATATATGTAACACTATTAACTCAAAAATTCGCTTTTTAAAAAAAATTATTATCTAACTTTGAAATTACTTTATACAATATCGGAACTTAAACTGGCATAAAACGGTATATGATATGAACTAACTAATATTTACAATTCAGAGCGTTTTATATGTTTTAAAATGCTGATGCGGCACCTTCTAGCTGTGGGAATTGCAACTCGAAGGTACTGCTTACAATGCATTCCTTAAAATGTTGAAATTCCTACATCCGATACCGTGTGACCGAAGGTCATTGCCTACACGTGGCTATAAACGGATATAACAACTCCCCCTTTTGGTCAAAAGTTAACACCATGTGTAAACTTTTGTAAGATCATTATATTTCGTCTTCGTCTACTTGTTCTTGGGTTTGAGGGTGGATGGCTGGCCGTCTTCTCGCAAGGATGCTGCTGAGCCTGAGTTTGACTGTCTTTCGCTGTTGTGGTCTAGGCGGGGGTGGTGAACCATCATCCAATGGAGCCATGGTGATGCTGGGTAGTCTTTTACGGTGACACTTACAAATTATGTACAAGACGAGCAGACTGACTAGAAGAACTATCGTGACGATCGTGAACCATGACAGATGTTTATAGACAAAAGGTTGGTTGATTAATTTGTCTATCACTGGGTGGCTTTTATAAGTAACATTTTGATACTTATCAATGAGTGCTTTGGCGTGAACTCTTGTGCTTCCTATAAAGGCATTACAATATGGCTGAAGTCTAAGAAGGGAATTGACATTGATGATACTTGTCCTGACCTCTTTTCCTTCACACTTTATTGTAACTGGTAGTGGATCTGACACTGTAATCAACCAGAAGTTTTGATCGATGTCTTTAACGTTGTATCCTTTTGCAAGAAGAAGAGATACCTGGCACGTCTTTGGTAAATGGTTTGGTCCTCTAAATAGCTGAGCTTCGCAAATCGCTTCACTGTCTATCGGGTAGGGTAGAACATCTGAGCAGATCTTTTGGCCTCGTCCTAGTGATTTGCAGGTTAGCAGGAGCATTAGTCGTCTTATTTTCTCAGGGCTGCCAGGGGTTTCACTAGGTGTTCCTTCCGCAGGTATCTACTAGTGAGGACGCCTTAAATGTGGTTCTTTTCTTTGTTAAGGGATTGAATCCGCCGCCAACAGTTAGGACTTCCTTGTTCTGCCGACGTTAGACGAATCCTACCGACTGCGCCAATTTGTAACACTATTAACTCAAAAATTCACTTTTTAAAAAATTTACTATTTAACGAAGCGAAGATATGTAAAACGTGAGAGGGTGATTTTTTTCAGATTACAAACACTTTATTTGACCATTTTATTCCGCCATTCTGATTATATAACATCATATAATATTCCTGGATCAGTTCGGATTTTTACCCAACAAGTGCACCAGTGACACCATTTCTCGTTGCTTAGCGACGTCTACTTATCCCTCAATAACAACCACCCTACCGCCTCAGTTTTTTGTGACTATGCAAAAGCCTTTGACTATGTTACTCAAAAAATTTTGATAAGCAAGCTAAATTTTTATGGAAACCACGGATTCTTTAATATTGTTTAAATCTTATCTCGGGAATAGGCAACAATTTGTAAGGGCAAATGGTTGTGATTCTAATTGTAAATTGATTACAAGTAGAGTCTCTCAAGGTTCGGTCTTGGGACCTATTATTTTTTTGTTATACATTAATGTTATCAACAATCTAAAAATTAGTGGAAAAATTTCTCTCTTTGCTGACGACACAAGTATAACATGGAGTGATTTTGATACAGCCTCTTTACATTCTAATATTTCCAAAAACCTTGTTATGATTAAGGGTTGGTCCGATTCCAATCTGCTTTACTGCAATGTTGATAAAACGGTGGTCTTATCTTATAAGGGGACTTTACAACCACTTTAGCTAAGTAACAGAAATACTAAATACGTTCAGTCATAAATAACAACCTCAAATGGTCTAAGTATATTTAAACCTTAAATAAAAACTCTCTACCGCCTACTTTGCCAATCGATCAGTTTCAAAAACTGGACGTGTCTTCTACCAGACTTACTTATGTCTCTCTATTCCAATCCTATCTCCGCTAAGGCCTTCCCTTTTGGTACTGCTGTACCACTTAGCAATTTCTTGGTATTTCTAGACTTCAAAAGAGAGCAATTCGCTATTTGTTTGGTCTAAATAATAGGTCGCACCACCAATACTATTTCAAAAAACATGAAATATTAACACTTCCGCATTATTTATTTTAGAAACCAACCGTTTGATGAGGAAACATATAAACACTTTCTCGGAAAGGCCACAACACGTATATCTTACCAGAAACTCTAGGAATCGTATATACCTTCCACAGAATTAATAAAAAAATCAATTATTTACAACGCCATAAAACTTTACAAATCATCTTCCAGAACATTTAAAAGCTATCCCTATGTTTGCACTCTTTTGAAAAAAAAAACCAAAGCGTGCCTCATTGAAAGACTTTTTTACTGCGTTAATGATTTTTATAATGAGTAAGCCTCAATAAAATGTTTTTTATTTGTTTGTTTACTTAAATATTTTTGGGTGTCCAGTTCCAGCTGCTGGCATGGAATTTGAATCGATTCGTTTTTTCATTATTTTGTTTTTTTTCTTCTAAGGTAAATCTCTCTTTGTCCATAAAATTGTAACAATTATCCTGTGGCAATAAAGCATACTTTTGTTTGTATGTTTTTCACGATTTCAAGAATTCCTTTTAACCAAGAAAGTAGAAACAATACAGATACAAAATAATGATTATAAGCATTATCAACATTTTTTTAAAAGGTTATTATATTACGCAGCTATCGGCTTGCTATTTTTTTTAACAAAATAATGAAGAAAACCTTCATCGAGTCTATTGTTCCGCTACCATACACAATAGTGATTTGTTCTCATGAAATCGAAACGTAATATCCGACTCTGGGACCCTTGAGAACAAATTCGCTAAAATATTTGTAGTTTTGAAATGCATAATGTGCTTATGAAATGGATTTTCGATGTTCACAGCCCATAAATTTTAAATTTTATTGTTCTAATAATAGCCACCTTTCCATATTTAGTGTTTTTGATTCCGGCTCCGATACGAGTTACGTATGCACGGCGTTCAGCGAAAATTTGCAATATGTTTAATTAAACTATGACAGTTTGTGCCGAATACCCAAATATTAGATCAATCAATAAATTTATAGTGACAAAAAAATATCATTCGCTTATTATTTTACTTCATCAAAAAAGTTGCAAAATGTAGTCGAGAGTAACTCTATGGTAAAATAATAATAATAATAATAATAATAATAATAAACGACTTTATTCAAACTATTACATTTGAGAGGCGAAGTATAATCCATAAAAAAACTTTTTTCAACTTAACCCTGAACAAATATACAACTAGAAGTAAAACTAATAACAACAGAACATTAAACATATACCTATATACCACATAGAAAATAAATAATATGTCTTATCTTACAGACTATTAAGTTTTTAAATTCTTTAATGTGGACAAGAAGAACATTTAATATTAATCATATCGCCAAAAACATAATCGTGAAGACAGAGCTAAGAATCTTATCGAGTAGGGGTGGGCCAACATTTTGAATATAGCTATATAAGGCTTTAATTTATTTTTAAAATTAATTAAGGAGTAGTTGTAAAATTCACTAGGTAGTGTGTTGTATAATTTACATGCTTGATAGGAAAACGGACTTAGGAAAAGTGCAGATTTAAATCTTGGAACAACCAACGTAAAACGGTTTCTAGTATTTAAATTGTTTATGTCCTGGAAACGTAATAATTTTTGTCATAAATAAAGGGGTTCATTAAATAAAAGAATCTTGAGTCTTAAACGCAGTAAATGAAAATTTCTTAGATAATCAAGACGAAGCCTGCCTGTATCTTGGATTTTGTGAGATATCCGATCAAACTTACGTATTCCGAAGGCATATCGAAAACATGAATTCTGTACAGGGTGTCCGGATTTGGTTGCAAAAGCAGGGTATCTCGCTTATTTTTAAAGATAGAACCTTGCGGTTTTCACGAACCTAAGCTAATTTTTTGTGAAACTGATGAAGCCGTAAACAAAATTTTCATAGCCTTCTTCGTTTATGAGATACAGGGCGAAATAGAAAATGTTGCATTTTGGGACCCCCCTCGTATCTCGGTTATCCTTTAACTTAACGCAAAGGGAAAAATTGCTGCTTATGCAGTTTTTTACGCTGGATCCAGTGGCGTAGTCATGTTTTTCGTTTGAGTTGTTATTTTTTAGATATGACCCAAAGTTGTGTTTTTTTAATGGCACACCCTGTATATTTGTCCAGAAATTGATTTGTCCTTTTAAAAGCTTCTCAAAAATATATAATAGTATGGGTCTATTTTAATAAACAACAACAAAAATCCTAATTTTTATAATTATCATCCCAAATTTTGCAGTAGGACATGCAAAAACGATGCCGTTTTCTTTTGTTTTCTTGGAAGCAAATGACATTTCCCAATTTTGTAAATATATTTGTATTATTATGGAAGAAAACCAAACTTTCGAACATTATGAAAAGTACGATATGTTAGCTTGTTTTATATTAAGTAATGAAAATGTTGAAGCGGCATCTGAGATGTATTTTAACAGGTAAATAGTTAATTTTTAGGTATGTTGAAATACTATTGCTTAATTTTTATTTAGATATCCAGAAAGGAGGCAACCTAATATATCCACTTTTTATCGGATAAAAAAGAATTTAGTTAATCACGGATTATTTATCAAACCTCGTACGAAAACATATAATAAAGAAAATCGGGGGGCTGAGGAAATTACGGTTTTTGCTAATGCAGAAGCTTACCCTACAAACTCTTGTAGGGCCAGTGAAAAGAGCATAGGGATTCCAAAAACTAGAGTTCAAGAAATTCTAAAAAAGCACAAATACCACCCATACAAATTTAGGCTCGTGCAGCACTTACAGCCAGGGGATGCAGAGCTTCGGGTAGTCTTCTGCAGTAGGTTTCGAGAAAGATGCGATATGGTTAGAGATTTTGAAAGGAAGGTTATATGGTCAGACGAAGCACATTTCAGTAATTCTGGTATACTTAATAGGGGCAATAGTAGATTCTGGTCCCAGGAAAATCAACACCAAATATTTCCCAGAAGTCAGCAGGGCAGGTTTGGTCTAAATGTGTCCTGCTTCATATTAGGAACACATATAAAATTTTATATATTTGAGGGAAATCTAACAGCCAATCGCTATATAGAAATTTTAGAGGCAGCTATACCTGAATTATTTGACGATGTTCCTCTAGCGCAAATTAACGAAATTTATTTTCAACAGGACGTTGCTCCTGCACACAATTCTGGAATGACGAGATTATTTCTGGACAATAATTTTACCAATCAATGGATCGGAACAAATGGAAATAAAAGATGGCCCCCTAGGTCCCCAGATTTGTCGATTTTAGATTTCTTTCTATGGGGATATCTGGAAAATAGAATTTACAAAGACCACTATGATAATGTCCAAGATTTAGGAAATGCAATAAGAGAAAATTTTCGCTATTTACAAAATCATCCCGTTATTTTGCTTAATTCTCTAAAACGAATACGAAAATTGTGCGAAGCATGCATACAACAAAATGGAAATCAGTTTGAACAGTTCTTTTGATTTCCTTGATTACTGTAGTTCTTATACGACAGTTGATTTTTGCTGAAAGGCTTGTTACATAATAATTTATTACTGTTTTGTTTTTGTGTTACATAAATCTAGGCAGGTGGTACTTTTTTAGTGCGAAATTATCAATACATATTTTGATAAATAGATTTAATTACATATTTATTTTGATTTATTGTTAGGATGTAGATATTGTTAACGACTTTAAATAAAAGGCAGCATTGTTTTGCATGGCCTACTGCAAAATTTGGGATGATAATTATAAAAATTAGGATTTTTGTTGTTGTATCTCATAAACGAAAAAGGCTATGAAAATTTTGTTTACGGCTTCATGAGTTTTACAAAAAATTAGCTCAGGTTCGTGAAAACCGCAAGGTTCTATCTTTAAAAATAATCGAGATACCTTGCTTTTGCAACCAAATCCGGACACCCTGTATATTCTTAATGCAGGTCCGCATACGGTATCACAGTAAGATATTTTCGAAATTATAAGGAAATCAAAAAGAAGTATTTTAGTTTTTGAGTTTAAGATCTTTCTCGTAGGGAATAATTGCCTCAACACACCATATCCTGATTTACAAAGTTCAGTAACGTGTCTAGAGAAGCGCATATCCTCAGTAAACCAAAGTCCAAGATTCTTACACTGAGTACTGTGAGGAATAGTTTGTTCTTGAATAGAAATATTACGGTTTTGTGATATAGAATGTTAATATATCGTTTAAAATATTTAAATCCCTATTAATTATATTTTCTGTATTAATAAAAGAGTCTGGCTTAAAGCTGAAGTAAATTTGAGTATCATCCGCGTAGAAATGTTTATGAGATCTTTAAAATGTTTACGATATTATTCAATTGACCTAGTTTTTAAGGCACTGTGTTTTTTTTTCTTCTTTTTTGACATGTGTAAACATTTGTATTAACACGTAATATACTATTCTACTCTATTACTATCAAGTTCTTTCGAAGGCAACAGGACCAAAAAAGAAACATCAATTCATATAAAGGCAATAAATATAAGGCAACTTGACTTGAACTGTAACTTGAAAATGTCTAAAACTTGAGAAAATTAAATTCCATATTTCATTAGGCGGATATTAAAAACTCCAGTCTCGAAGTGCCATTAATTACAAAATATTTGTTTCGTTAATAATTACGTCCCGACAATGCAAACAATTTCCTGCGCTCCGCCTTATTTATCGCTCTCACCTAAATCATTGTCGTATCTGTGGAAATTAATCTCGGGCAAATATTAATTAGCCCATACCAAATTTGTGGGCCCACAACCGAATTAGATCAGCAACTGAATTAGGCATGTTTTCTTCTTCAAAATTTCCATTTTTAATTAATTTCTGTATCAGCACAGTTGTCGAAATTAATGACTGCAATTTGTCTTTTAAATTTTCGTTTTTACTCTTCTCTCCTTAAGCTTTTCCGTATTGGGGCAAGGATGGATTATTGCAGTCGTCTGAACTTCGGTCAAGATATTAGTAGGTAATTAGGCATAAAAAGTACATTTATCTCGTGACAGCCATAATAGTTTAACGTTAATTTGAGCGCAAGTTTTTAAATGGCGAAAGGTCTTGTCGTCAGTATCCTTTTCAAGCACCCCTAAACGACCCCTGAATATGTAAATGGCCGAATTCGCCGCCATTTTGAATTTTTAAATGTAGGATAAACATTCGTAATTTATTTAAACTTAAATACTCTCAGGTACGGATTTTCAGTTGAATCGTACAACAAATAACAATACTTTTCGGCCATATTGAAGCCGCCATGTTTATTTCTGTATATACAATAGTTTCAAATTATATTGTCACACAACATGTATATGCAGGCGAAATTTGTTACACGAATGAGGAGTAGTTGAGTTGTATTGACCTTTGTTGTCGTAACATATATGGTTGTTATGTCTCGTGACTTCAGGCCTAAAAGGTCAATTAAGAACCAATATCTGAGTGCTAATTGAACACAAGCATGTGTATAGACCAGAAGTACTCAAACTTGAACTGCTGGCGATCTACCTCAATATTTTTAGACTACTTACGATCTACTCTGAGAGGCTGCAAGTATGTGTGATGCAGGGTTGTCGTACATACACGATACATACACCCTACCTACCTAGGTAGGGTGTACCGTAGCATATATAGATATTAGCTTTCCGCACTATATACATTATTTTAGTCAAGGTTTGGGTTAGGTTTAGTTAGGTTCTTCTCTACAATATCAATGAAAAAACTCATAGTTATTCAAAATTGCGAGTTTATTGGTTGTTACAAAACAAAAGAGTTACATATGATGTTAAACTCAACTAAGGAGTGACTTTGGATGTTGAAGCATGGCACTGCATGTCCTCAGCATACTTTTCATAAGATGGGACGTAACCACTGAGTGCTAATCGCAAGCATGATGACATATGATCGTCAGTTAGTCAATTGCGATATTTTGACTTAATTCTCTTCATTTCAGAAAATGCAGACTCGCACAAGTAAGTTGACCCAAACATTGCTGTCAGTTGAAGGGCGATTTGCCTTAGATTCGGATATTTATCTTCAGATATAAAACACCAGAAATTTGTATCAGATGCTGTAGCTTTGAGATGTATATCTGATATAATCTGCACCAACTCATTTTCAACAGAACATGAGTTCATATTAAACTGACTTGCTATTTCAGTAGCTAATTCCTCAATGTTTTTACATGAAAAAGGATAACTCATAAATGATGCTACATTTGCCAATTTACTACAATCATAAAAACGCATTTCGAATTGTCCCAAAATATTTGATAATTCAGCCTCATACGGATCATAATTCAACTGAGGAATCCTTGCTTTCAAAGACGGAAAATGTTTCAGATCCTTTCTTTTCTGTTGATCTATCATAAGTTGCAATTTACTTTTGAATGCGTTTACTGCGCTAATCATCCCAATAACAGTTTTTCCTTTACCTTGAAACTCCAAGTTAATGGTGTTTAAGTGCATTGTGATGTCAGTCAAAAATGCCAAATCAGTCAGCCATTTTTCGTTTTTCAACATCTGAGTGTCATCACCTCTTTCGTCTAGAAAAGTTGTTATTTCGGGCAATAATTCTTGAAACCTTTCTAGGAATTTTCCGCGACTCAACCACCTGAGGTCCGTGTGAAGAACTAAATCAGTGTGTTCAGCTGACTCCCTATCTTCCAACTGCAACTTAAAGAGCCGCCGTTGCAAGCTACGTGCAAGGATGGAATTCTCAATTTTTGTTGCAATGCTCATAATTTCCTCCGTGTTTAAAACTTTTGAACAGAAAACTTGTTGATGTATAATGCAATGGATTGAAAAAAATGAAGGGAAATCTTCATTAGCTCGACACAATGCCACAAAACAGTTTTTGTTTCCAGTCATTGCTGATGCTCCATCGGTTGTAATGCACGCTAATTTATATATTGGTAGCTTGTAGTTTTTTACAAAATTGAAGAAAACGTCATATATATCTTCGCCACGGGGGTTCCCCTTCAGAGGAATGATTGTCAAAGATTCTTCCTTAGCCAACATGTCTTTGAATACCATCTGAATAAAAATACACAGCTGGGCAGTGTCTGTCATATCGGTGGATTCGTCGAACTGTAAAGAAAAGTATGTACATTCCATGATATCATTTTTTAGTTTATCTGCCATGTCCTGACTCCTGACTTCAATACGCCTTGTGACAGTCGGATGAGATAACTGAAGTTCTCTAATAGCAGACATGATTTCTGTTTTATTTTTCAAATCTCCAAATAAAGTCTCACCCGCTTCAATAAATGCTTCCTTTACAACCGATCCATCTTCGAATGGTTTCTTGTGTTTCGCCAATATATGAGATATTTTAAATGACGCGATCGTAGCAGCCTTTGATTGTTTGGCTGGTCTTGTGAACATGGTTTGTTCTTTTTTCAAACAAGATATCAAATCACGTACTTTTCGTTTTCCTAATTCACTCTGTGGCGGAAAATCCTTTTCATAGTTTTTATGAACCGTTTTATGATGCCTCTCTAAATAACCACGCTTAAGTATTGCAACAGACGCACGACAAATAAGACAAACGCACTTATCTTCACCATACAAAACAAAAATTCTTCCACCCAACCGTTATTAAAATGTTACATTTTAGATTTCTTCGCTGCACTCATTTTGTACTATTTAATAATAAACTTTGTATCGACGTAGTATTGCCTTCAAGTTGCAAACGCGCCGCCCCAAATTTCTAGAAAAGCGGCAAGAATAAAAAACTCGGCTTTTCTTTGACAAGTACCGCGTGTTCCTTTGATAAAGCCGCCTTTTGCCGCTAGCAGAGTGTTATTTTATTACGTATTAATTTTTTATAGTTTAGTTAAGTACCTACTTATTAAAAAAAATTGTTCTTCTCGAGATCTACTTAAAAAGCACTCGCGATCGACCGTTTGAGCACCCCTGGTGTAGACAAATTTTATAGTCCGACACACGATAAATGGTCATGAAGTAGCCGGGCTCATAACGATCAGGTGGTATTTTACCCCCATTAAAGCAATTAAGGTCTGGTTTGCAAGCGTTTCTCAGTACAGGTCGGTATTTTATTTTTATTATTAAATCATTTGAACTGTCGCATTAGCGGTGTTCAGTGGTGTTATTAGTAATTTTTAAAATGTTTAGTCCCTGGGTTAAAAACTGTGAATCCGACGACGAAATTGAAGAGATAAACGAGCAAAAAACAAAACGCAATTTACCGATGTGCTGCAAGAGAATTGTTTTACGAGTATATCAAGGTAAAATTTATATATATTTTTTTGTGTCTTAGATGTATCTAATAAAACAATCAATACCTTGCGTCTATTCCTTGACAAAGGCACAATGAAAGTGCTTGAGAATGGTGATGCGGAATTAATTCGCAGGGAAGTGTATGAGATGTATGAGCTTAAGCAGATTCCGTCACTTGATTCTTCGCGAGAAGTTATTAGCAAATGGTCAATTTCGATTTAAAGAAATTGATCAGCGCATTTGCATTAGACAGGCCCAACGGCTAGTAGAATGGAGACAAAAATATTTAATCCAAATTTATCAGCTCCGCGCAGAAAATCGAAATATTTACTATTTAGATGAGACTTGGTTCGACACCCATGACACTACAATTAAAGGTTGGCGAGATTCTTCACCAAAGTTCATTTTAGGTGTACCTGCTTCTGGAGGAAAGAGAATATCCATCTTATACTGTAGCCGAACGCTTTGCTACTTTTACGACTGCTCGTTAGACTACCATCAGAACATGATAAGGGAGCTTTTTGAAAATTGGATGAAAAATTCTCTTCTTCCGAATATCCCGCCAGGCAGTCTAGTCGTTTAAGATAATGCTAGTTATCACAGCACCTTAACTGAAAAAGTTCTATCTATAAGCAACAAAAAAGAATTTATTTTGAAGAAAATACGGCTTATTACTTTTCCGCATATCAATAAATTATGTCAAAGTCAGCAAAACGCAAACATTTTTGTACCTACATACACAAATATTAAGAAATCATGGTTCTTGGGATTAGACCGTGTCAAATTGGAATTACTATCCGACGTTTCGCCTTCGATTGCACGAGGCATCTTCAGGGATCTTTACTCCACGAGATCTGAACACTGAATGAGCTCGAAGAGATTCAGGCGGGCTTTTATACCCGACTTGTGTTCGCCGAACCGCGACCCTGTGTTAAGATCGGTTTCCACGTGTGATGTAGACCATAACCCTTATCTCTATAGAAATGTTTTGTATGTTTAAATATTTCAATAGATTCTCTAACTTTTCGTTTATAAAAACCTGGAACCGATGCTAGAACCTTGGTTTCCTTTACATTTATGAAATGGCCAGTGTTATGCTGGTGTTCAGCTACAGCAGATTGAACAATTTGTTTCTTTTTAATACATCGTTCATGTTCCTTAATTTATACACCGTTTATGTTCCTCAAGTCTAGTTGAGGAGCGTCCTGTTTCTCCCACATACACTTCTCCACGGGAGCAAGGAATTTTATATACTCCTTCTGTTTGGAAAGGTACAAGATTTTTCGGGGATCGCAAGCATTGTCCAATCTTCTTATGTGTATTGAAGATTGTACGTATGTTGGACCGTCAAAGTAATCGTCCTATTTTGTCTGTAGTGCCATGTATATGGGGAAGAACAACATTACCTAATGGTGGCTCTTTATCATTCTCCTTTGGCGGAGTTAGTTTACTATGTCTTTTAATTGAACGCGTAATATCTTGAGTGCAATAGCCATTCCCTCTGAGAGCTTCGGTCAGTTTCGATGTTTCCGATGTTAAAGAATCTTGATTAGAAATCGAAATAGCTCTGAATACTAGTGAATTAATAACCGATTTCTTTTGTGCTGGATGGTGATGAGAATTTGCGTTTAAGTATCTATTTGTATGCGTCGGTTTTCTATACACAGAATGTAACTTAAATGTGAGAATTTTGAAGACGATGAAGGAAATAATAATATACCCATTAACTAAAATAATAAACTTTTGTATTAGTGAGTGCGTTTTTCCTGAATGTCTTAAGTTTGCTCGTGTTGTGCCTGTCTTCAAAAAAGGATATTGTGACGAAATTTCGAAGTACAGACCAATATCAATTGTGCCAATATTTGGAAAGGTTTTTGAAAAAATACTTAAACAACAGATATGTACATATTTAGAAAGATACCATTTACTAAATCCCCGGCAGTTCGGTTTTAGAAATAACATGTCTACTACTTCAGCGATTGGTCAGCTTATAGACTTTGTTCAGGAGAGCTTTGAGGGCAGAAGATATGCTCAGGCTTCCTTTTTTGACTTGACCAAGGCCTTCGATTGTGTCTCTCATGACTTGCTCATTCAGAAGCTTTCTTTGTATAGGTTTGACATCAGTAGCTCCAATTTGCTTGAGTCATACTTGTCCAATCGCTGTCAGTATGTGTCATACAATGGTGGGTCTTCGGGCAGACAGTCTATCAGCCATGGCGTTCCACAGGGATCTGTGTTAGGGCCAGTACTATTCTTGCTCTATATTAATGACATTGGAGCCAGTATCCCGGATGGGGCTGGAGAAATATTATTGTTTGTCGATGATACTACAACAATTAATACCAACGAAAATCTTGAAGATCTGGAGCAAATAGTGGTGACGACACACAGTGATGTGCAGACTTGGTTTATTTCTAATAAGCTGGGTATTAATACCGCGAAAACAAAAACATTACACTTCTCGTTAAGAGCAGGTCCTATGAGCACAGATCCAGTTAAGTTTCTGGGTGTGTACCTCGACACGAAACTGACATGGGAAGAACACATACAAGTCAGGTTGCGAGGAAGTTAAGCAGAAATCTGTACATGTTACGTAATCTTAAAGGTATCGTATCAGACAACGTCCTTATGTGTGCGTATTATGGTCACATTAATTCCCATTTATGTTATGCTGTGCTGTGTTGGGGACACTCCCCCCATGCAAATGCGTTGTTTGCTGTACAGAGGCGCTGTGTGCGGGTGATTGCAGGTTTGAGATTTGATGAATGCTGTAAAAATAGTATTGTCACATTATGCATTCTCACTCTACCATGTATATATATTTTAAATTGTCTTGTATATGTTAAGGAAAATCTACATACCTACTCTCACAATCGCGACTATCATGAGTACAACACTAGGGCAAGAAACTGTATTGCTATAAATTATAGTAGAACTGCAAGAGCCAGGGACGGAAGGAATTACCATTGCATAAAATTCTATAACGTTCTCCCAGAGAGAATCAAAAATTTTAATGTCAAAAAATTTAAATTCCAAATAAAGCAATACCTTATTAAATATGCTTTTTACACTTGGGATGAGTATCTTCATAGTAATTTCAACGACCTTGTTAACTTAGATTAACTCAGAGAGGCATATCCTTGTTGCTGTTACATTTTAGTTTAGTTAGTATTATTTTTCTTTTTTAATTATTTGCTTTATTTTAATCTTATTATTTATAGTTTGTTATTTGTCTTTTTTGCTCTGTTTACATTTTATATTTTGACTTAAGTATGTTCAATTACCAATAAATATTGTATTGTCCTAATGTACCATTTTCCTTCCTTTGCACACATACATCTAGAAAGGGAATTGTTCCATTAGATTCAATTTCCATCGTGAATTTGATATTATGATGTTGCTGATTAAGGCGGTCCAGAAATATGAGATTATCCTGTCCATGAGGCCAAACAACAAAAGTATCATCAACATATCTAAAACAGTGCTTCGCTTTTAGTGGAGCGGATGTTAGAGCAATATCCTCAAAGGCTTCCATAAAGATATTCGCTACCACAGGTGATAGAGGAGATCCCATAGCTGCCCCTGAAGTTTGTTCATAAAAAGTTCCTTGAAAAATGAAATAAGTAGATGTAAGACAAGCTTCCACTAGGTCTATTAAGTTCTTATCAAGATTATTGTTATCTAGTATGTCTGATATAATGGAAATTGGATTGTCTTGAGTTTTTCCACGAAATGTGCAGAGTTTTTAATAAAAGAGTCTGTTTTTCCACTAAATGGATTAAGAAGATTGGACAATGCTTGCGATCCCCGAAAGATCTTGTACCTTTCCAAACAGAAGGAGTATATAAAATGCCTTGCTCCTGTGGAGAAGTGTATGTGGGAGAAACAGGACGCTCAATATCAACTAGACTTAAGGAACATGAACGATGTATTAAAAAGAAACAAATTGTTCAATCTGCTGTAGCTGAACACCAGCATAACACTGACCATTTCATACATGTAAAGGAAACCAAGGTTCTAGCATCGGTTACGGTCTACATCACACGTGGAAATCGATCTTAACACAGGGTCACGGTTCGGCGAGCACAAGTCGGGTATAAAAGCCCGCCTAGATCTCTTCGAGCTCATTCAGTGTTCAGATCTCGTGGAGTAAAGATCCCTGAAGATGCATGGTGCAATCGAAGGCGAAATGTCGGATAGTAATTCCAATTTGACTCGGTCTAATCTCAAGAACCATGATTTCTTAATTGAAAAAAGCCGTGAAAGCTTCCGTTCTATACATAAACGTTGTTTCAATCTTTCCACTACCACCCTGGACTGGAATGATTTATTATCCAAAACAGAAGCACAAACAGGCATAGAGTGCAAAAGTATTACTTAGTCATGACCATTTATCGTGTGTTGGACTATATAATCTGCTCTATCTAAATATAATCCGTTCCAGAATTATTCGTTGATTTTTTAACTGCAATAAAATTTATCTAGTACTCTTAGGTACTTGATAAACCTCTATTGTATAGGCACGAGATTCTTTAGTGCACTTTTAAAAGGAAGCAGGTTCGGATTTTGTCCCCATAATAATAGAGAATTTTCACTTGTTATTTTTAAGGAAAAAACAGGAGTTAAAAAAAGTACACGAAAGATGTATCTTTTCAAACAGAAGAATTATATAGAATTTCTTGCTTCTGTGGAGTGTATGTGCGAAAAACAAGACGTTAACTAGTCTAAAAGAACAGGAACTCTGTAGTAAAATGAAACAAATTATTCAATCTGCTGGCCGAACTGTGATCCTGTGTAGACCGTAACCCGTATCTCTATTGAAATGTTTTGTCTATTTAAAAATTTCAATAAACTCTCTAATTTTTCGTTTATAAAATCCTGTAACCGATGCTAGAGCCTTGGTTTCCCTTTACATTTACATTTACATTTACAGTATGGTCAGTGGTATGCTATGTTTAGCTACAGCAGATTGAACAGTTTGTTTTATTTTAATACACAGTTCACGTTCTTTTAGTCTAGTTGATCTTGAGCGTCCTATTTTTCCCACATACGCTTCTCCATAGGAGCAAGAGTATCTTTCGTGAATTGCAATCATTGTCCATTCTTCTTAGGCGTATTGAAGATTGTACATATGTTGGACGGCCATTCTATTTTGTCTGTAGTGCCATTAGATTCAATTTCTATTGTGAACTTGATATTATGATGTTGTTGGTTAAGGTGGTCCAGAAATTACCCTGTCCATGGGGCTATTCATCAAAAGTATCATCTACATATCTGAACCAGTGTTTTGGTTTTAGTGGAGCGGATGTTACAGCAATATCTTCAAAAGCTTCCATAAAGATTTTCGCTACCACAGATGATACAGGAGATTCCATATCTGCCCCTGAAGTTTGTTCGTTAGTTGTTAGACTAAGACAAGCTTCCACTAGATTTATTCAATTCTTATCAAGATTATTATAATCCAATACGTCTGACAAAGTGGAAATTGAGCCGTTGACAGCAATATCCAACTGGATTGCCTTAAGTTATTCCACGAAATGTGCAGTTTTTTTTTATAAAAGAATATGTTTTTCCAGTAAATGTATTAAGAAAATTTGTAAGATATTTTCCTAGTTTGTATGTGGGCGAATCTATTGCACTGACAATCGGTCGAAATGGTACATTGTTCTTGTGTATCTTGGTAAGACCGTAGAACCTGGGAATCTTGGAGCTGCTTGGTTTTAATGATTTCTTCTCCGCTAGTGGTACACTGTATGCGTTAATCAGATTGCTGATGCGTCTTTTGTATTCTACTTGTAGGGTATACCTGCATAACTTTATAGGTGTTGTTGTCCAAAAGTTGAGTTCTCTTTTCCACGTATTCCGTTCTATCCATGACGACTGTAGCTACGTCTTCTACGGGAATGTGCCAAATGTTGGCCTTTGCAAAGGACGGACTGTTCTGCCTCGGTTAACGGCTTCGATGACAAATTCATAACGGTATTCTACGGAGGTTTCACTGGATTTTTCCTGTTTAGGAGTGCTTTTGTTGCTTAAATGTAATTTCTTGATGGATTTTTCTGCCTGTGCAGACAAAATAGGACGATTACTTCGACGGTCGAAACAGGATGCTCAATATCAACTAGACTTAAAGAACATGAAAAATGTATTAAAAATAAATAAATTGTTCAATCTGCTGTAGCTGAACTTCAGGCCATATTGTAAATGTAAAGGAATCTATTGAAATTTTTAAACATACAAAAAATTTTAATAGAGATACGGGTCTATATCACACGTGGAATCCGATTTTAACACAGGGTCACAGTTCGGCAAGCACAAGTCGGGTATAAAAGCCCGCCTGAATCTCTCCCAGCTCATTCAGTTTTTAGATCTCATGGACTGAAATCCCTGAAAATACATCGTGTAATCGAAGACAAAACGTCGGATAGTAATTCCAATTTGACACGGTCTAATCATAGGAACTATGATTTCTTAATTGAGCAAAGCCGTGAAGGCTTCCGTTCTAAAATAAACGAATATTTTCAAAATGAAGCAAGCACTAACAAAACTATTTGAAGCACTTAAAAGAACTAACAAAGCACTAACTTTAATTTGGGTCTATCAGAAAAGCTTTGGGGGCTTACCAAAGTTGAGCGAATCGGAAATACTTTGGGCGCTGACCTTTAAAAGAAATATAAACGAATATTTTCAAAATGATGCAAGCAATAACGAAACTTCTTAAAGCACTAATAAGCGCCGGCTAGTTTAGGCTGATCAGAAAAACTTCGGGAGAATATTTACAAAAATTAGAAAGTACTAACAAAGCTAGTCGAAGTCCTAATATTGGAACATGTGGTGGAAGATAGATCAAAATACAAGAGTTCTAACCACACTACACAATTTGTTGCGTTCTGGACGCGCGTTTCGCCAAGTTAGCATCATCAGCAGATGATATAAACTAAAGTAATTTATCCTAACTGAGACCATTTATAGGTAAATGTGATCACACTTGGTCGCGCCCGACTGCAATGTTGTCAAGTAAACAATAGAGGGGACTATAGAAAATAGGCCCTCTGTCTTTATTTAGTGTGTTTTTACCAGATTTAACTATTTCTATACTTTCAAATGCATCCAATAATCTATTATTAGATACATTTTTAATCAACTTAAGATTATTTATTCCTATTCGGTGATTGTTTTCCAAATCATGTTGGGCAACGCTTGACTTTTCTGTTCTTCCGTATGTTAAATGTGCCATGTGTTTTTTAAAACGAATGTTTATGGAGTGTTTAGTTTGCCCAACATATTTGAGATCGCAGTCATTACAGCTAATTTCATAGATGCCACTCCTCTCCCTCAAGTCGACTTTGTCTTTGGGGTTTCCAAGGAGATTTTTCAAACTGTTCTTCGTTTTGTAGGCTACTCTAAAACCTACGTTTTTAAATACTTTTTCTAGATCTCTCGTATATCTGAGATCATATAGGATTACTATGAACTGAGGCTCCTATTCACTATAGTCTCCTCTATTGTTTACTTGACAACGGTGCAGTCGGGTGCAACCAAGTGTAACCACATTTACCTATAATTAGTCTCGGTTAGGATAAGTTACTTTGGTTTATATCATCTGCTGATGATGCTAACTTGGTTAGCGAAACGCGCATCCATAACGTAACAAGTTGTCGTGTAGTGTGGTTAGAACTCTTGCATTTTGAAAATTAGTCGAAGCCCCAAATAGCACTAATGAATGACGTCTAGTTTGAATCGATCAAAAAACTTTGGGTGCTGAGTTTACAATAAAAAAAAAGAATATTTGCAAAACTAAGAAAGCACTAATGTAACCAAATAAACCACTAAGAACTACTTATAAATGACACCAAATTTTGCGAATCGAAAATATTTTAGAAGCTAACTTCACGGACCTCTAAAGCGTTTACTTCTAAAGTATTAAACATAAACAACTTATATTCTTGCATTCCATTTTTTTCTAAGAATATTAATTGATGTTTAGAGATAAACTACAATACATTTTTAATGTCAATTACTAGTTAATTGCACTATATTTTTAATATCCACTTCATGAATTTTCGTTTATATTAACTACGGTGCAATATCGCAAGAAACAAAACGAAAAGGCCATACAGTTTGAAAGCATATCAACGCGAAAGTGATATTACACAGTAGTTTTTGTTGCGACGTTTTGCTTTCACGGGGACTTGTGAAGGGCGAAAAACATCAGTCTTTTGTCAATATTTTGAACCTGTCGCTTGAGAAGCGGCAATTCCGCTTATTTTCGCGAAATTCTCGCTTCTTTATACCGAGCCGTCGCACAGTGATTCAGGGTCAGTAAAAGACTGCCAAAAACTAAAGAACGATGTGACTTCATTAAAAACCTGCAAGTTTTTGGCAATTTTGCCAAACGATTGTAAAATTTGCCTGAAAACGTGTATCGGGGTTTTTGGGATTGCTGATGACAAATTTGCTATCAGATTTTGAAAACTAAATTGAGGGCCACAAAATATTTGCCGTTTTGTTGAAAACTAAGTAAAAGTTACAAAAATTACATGAAAGTTGATTATATTATATTTTTGTATACGGGGTATTAGGGATTTGACTACAAATATCTTATAAACCATCGGTAAATTCGAAAGAGTTTTCGAGATATTTAATTTTAAATTTTTAATTTTGGAGAAGCTTTCAGCTAATTCGAAAACAACATGGCAACATTGCTATTTGCTTGGACATCAATGTGATGACAATCTTATCAACTATGTTTTGTCAACAAAGAAGTATAAAAAAAACTTGTAGGTTTGAAAACGATTCAATTATTTTATTTTGATTATTTCTCAGAAATGCATGAACTAATTTTTTAATAAATTGTGGTTTGTTAGCATAATATCGGGGTGTATATATAAAAAAATTCACCGACTCCTTTCTTATTCTCGACTATATCTCTAATTATAGGAGGATCTACACTACTCTTATTAAGTCAGCAAAAAAATTACACTACCGAAAACGTCTAACAAACTCTAATAACGTTTCAAAAGAAACCTGGTCCATCATCAATAACCTCAGAAACAAATCAAACCCTGTGACTCAGATCTTGCCAGGGGCTAATGATCTAAATGATTATTTTATTAATGTAAGCAAAAATGTTACCTCTAGTATCTCGCCAAGTTTGGACCCTCTTTCGTTTCTCCCTCCTTCAAAAAATTTAGCTGATAGCTTTTTCTTAAGTCCCGTTAGCAACACTGAACTATTGAAGGTAATACATAATATTAAAAGTAAATCTTCGTGTAGCACTGATGGCCTATCAATTAGAATATTCCTGAACTTGCCACTCCCAGTCATAGAGGCCCTTACAACATTAATAAATGAGTCCTTTATAAAAGGTGTATTCCCTGATTGCCTTAAAACAGCTATAATTATTCCACTTCATAAAGGCGGCGAAAAAACTAACTCTTGCAATTATCGCCCAATTGCACTACTACCAGTGCTATCAAAAATCATCGAAAGGCTACTGAAGAACCGTCTTATGCCATTTCTCCTGAAACATCAGATAATATCCCCGGAGCAGTTCGGATTTCTACCCAACAAGTGCACCAGTGACGCCATGTTCACGTTGCTTAGAGGCGTCTACTCATCTCTCAATAACAACCACCCAACTGCCTCAGTTTTTTGTGACTATGCGAAAGCCTTTGATTGTGTTAGTCATGAAATTCTGATAAACAAACTACATTTTTATGGAATTCGTGGTACTTCTTTAAATTGGTTCAAATCTTATCTTGGAAAAAGGCAACAACTTGTAAGGGCTAATGGTTCCGATTCTGATTGTAAGTTGATTACAAGTGGAGTTCCTCAAGGTTCAGTCTTGGGACCTATTCTTTTTTTGTTATACATTAATGATATCACGAACCTTAAAATTAATGGAAGAATCTCCATTTTTGCTGAAGACACAAGCATCACATGGAGTGATATTGATACAACGTCTTTACACTCTAGTATCTCCAAAGACTTGGTTATAATTAAGGCTTGGTCCGATTCCAATATGCTTTGTTTTAACGTCGATAAAACGGTGGCGTTATCTTATAAGGGAACTTTACAACCACTTCAGGTACATAACAGCAATATTGAATACGTAGAGTCGGTTAAATTCCTGGGTTTAAATATAAATAGCAACCTAAAATGGTCTAATCATATTGACACCTTAACTAAAAAACTTTCTACCGCCTGCTTCGCCATTCGATCAGTTTCAAAAGAACTAGACGTTCCTTCTGCCAGACTCACTTATTTCTCTTTATTTGAATCCCACCTCCGCTATGGCCTTCCCTTTTGGGGCTGCTGTACCACCGAGCAATTTCGTAGTATTTTTATGCTTCAAAAGAGAGCCATTCGTTATTTGTTTGGTCTAAATAATAGAGCTCACTGCCAATACTATTTCAAAAAACATGAAATATTAACACTTCCTGCATTATTTATTTTGGAAACGGTATGTTTGCTGAGAAAACATATAAACACCCTCCCAGAAAGGCCACAACATGTATACCCTACCAGAAACTCTAGGCATGATATTTATCTTCCCATTCCTTCCACAGAATTAATAAAAAAATCAATTATTTACAACGCCATAAAACTTTACAACAATCTGCCAGTACATTTAAAATCTATCCCTATGCTTGCACAATTTCGAAAAAACACCAAAGCATACCTCATTGAGAGACCACTTTACAGCGTTAATGATTTTTTTTTTCAGTGAGTAAGTCTCTTTAAATTGTCACTAAACTCGCTTGTTTACTTAAATCTTTTGTGAGTCATGTCCTAACTCATAGCATAGAATTTTGTAAATCATTATATAGGGAAAAGAACTGTCGAACATTCACTTAAAACTTAATTATTTTTGTTTGGTATTGGATTAAAAACAATTTAATTCTTTTTGTATACTACATTCTGCACTAGTTCAATATACCTTCTGTTTAACATCACAATTATTTGTATAACTATAATAACATAGAGTTTAAGGTCGCATAGTTGCAATTTTGATTTCAATGTCATCGAAATTATTCACCTCGTACATGTGTGTTTGTTTACTTTTATAAGGTTATCATGATTCATTTACTGTTTGCAATGTTATGCTATATTCTAACGTGTGTTTTACGATTTGGTAAATTGATAATTTACATTTTAAAAAAAAAAAAAGCACTGACTTGTCGAAATTATTTTCGATTAATGTTTTGATATGTCTTATTTTTAGGTATATTTTGCTTTGTCCATAAAATTGTAGAATTTTTCTGCGGCAATAAAGCATACTTTTGTTTGTTTGTTTGTTTGTATAAAAAAATTGTAAAAACCTGTTATTACAACTTTTTAGATAATTTATTTGTATAGTTTTTAACTACGCAACCCTAATTAAGTTTATTAGTTTCCAAAAATTAACAAAGAATACGAACTTACTAAGCATATTTACAGGTACTTCACACACTAGAAAAAAGTATTTTGGAAAGGGGAAGCCAATTTTCTTGAACAGATTCGAAAACGTTAAGTCTTTGCCTAATTTGTTCCGTTGCAGCAAAAATACGGTTTCTAAGGTCAACTTCATTTTCAATTTCAACTCTATTATACACTCACACAAAACTAAAAATCAAGGGGGTTTAGATCTGGTGACTTCGGGGTCCATTTTCTAGATTCTGGGGCATTTCGACCTATCCTATATACAAACGTAGATGTTGTAACACATTGCTATGAATGTGGGCTTGAGCCCCATCATTAAGAAACCAGGCACTGGTTCGCTAAGCTAAAGGAACATCTAAAAGATTCCTGTTAAACGCCTTGGTAGCTCAAAAGGTCCGATTAACCGATTGTCGATTGTTCGAGTTCAAATATTTATTGAAAACAGGTATTGAAATCGGCCTTGTTGAATCGTGTGTGGATTTTCTTGAGCCCAGGTATTATCTCTCGTAAAACAACATTCATCGATTGTCAGTATGTTTAAAGTAGAATTTTCGTGTTCTTGGTTTTTTCGGAGAAACTACCAGAAAAATTCTCTTCTTCGGCGTAAGTCCTCTAAAGTCAAAGCCTGTACTCGTTGCACATGATAAGGGTACAGAAGGTTTTCACTAAGGGTACGATGAATGGTCCAATTAGAAAATTCAAGTTGTCGC
The DNA here is from genome assembly GCA_030620095.1 of Kuschelorhynchus macadamiae. NCBI lineage: Eukaryota > Metazoa > Arthropoda > Insecta > Coleoptera > Curculionidae > Kuschelorhynchus > Kuschelorhynchus macadamiae. Next base: position 601,567 of record JAUTXW010005349.1, on the reverse strand, counting down.
GAGATTTCCCAAGTGCTCAAACCAGGGTTAACCTCCACTAGGGCTAGAATTTGTATCACAAGCAAATTATAATTTAGTTATTTTTATTAGTATATTTATTGCGTGATTATTATTTTTGTGTTAATGTTTTATTTAAATGTTTATATGTTTATGAGTTTATATGTTTGTTAATATGTTAAAATTTCTTTAAATAAACTTCTTTAGTATTAATCTTGTTTTTATCACAGTGTGGTTCTGGGGGTCACCTTGTCTTTGGGAATTTGCATTTAAGTACCTGTTCGTATGCGTTCGTTTTCTATATACAGAGTGTCCTAAGGAACCATCCCCTTTCTTTTGTACAAGAACATCTAGAAAGAGAATCGTGCCTTCTGATTCAATTTCCATTGTAAATTTTACTTAAATGCAAATTCCCATCATCATCCAGCACAAAAGCAATCAGTCATTAATTCATTAGTTTACAGAGATCTCGCGATTTGTGACCAAAATTCTTTACAATCGGAAACAGAGAAACTGACTCAAGCTTTAAGAGGGAATGGATATTGCACTGATGATATTAGACGAACAATTAGAAAATATAATAATCCTACTCCACGAATTGATACTAATAAGAAATTACCGATAGGAAATGTAGTTCTTCCGTTTATACACAGAACCACAGACAAGATTGCAAGGTTACTTCGCCGGTCCAACATACGTACAATCTTCAACACACACAAGAAAATTGGACAATGTTTGAGATCGCCAAACGACATTATTCCTTTTCAAACGGAAGGAGTATATGCAATTCCTTGTTCCTGTGGTGATGTTTATATTGGAGAAACTGGACGATCCATATCGATTAGCCTTAAGGAACATGAACGATGTATCAGAAAGAAACAAATTGTACAATCTGCTGTCTCTGAACACCAACATTCGACTGGGCATGTCATAAATGTAAAAGAAACCAAAATTCTTGCATCGGTTTGGGGACTTTTATAAGCATCCTAACAATTTTAATAGAGATACGGGCTTCAGTCTACATCATACTCATTTAGCGTTTCGATCTCGTGAAGTGAAGATCCCTGGCGATGCCTCGTGCAATCGAAGGCGAAACGTCGGAAAGTGATTCCATTTTGACACGGTCTAATCCCAAGAATCATGATTTCTTAATCATCAAATATTGTTTGCTAGCGTTGAATAATAATTATTGCAGCAACATTTTCGCTCTTGTCGCCAGTAATTATTAATAATTCTTCAATATTATAGTTGATCCTGAAGATACATTTTTCCATTTTTGGCAGTCTCATTTTTATTCTTAAACACTGGGCGTCGCGTAAGTCGGGAAGGAAATGTGTTTCTGCAAAAGGTGGCAAAAAGGGCCCACAGGAGACTGGCGTTTATGCAAAAAGCGCAAAATCTTTTTATCGCCAACGAATAGAAGCGGGATTCTGGAATCCATTAGTGTAATTGTCGCAAGTCGCACGACGACGACCCGGAAACCGGAGAGGGTAATGGAGACGTTCCAGATAGGTTAAGGGATTATGGGCAACAATTCTGATTAGAGAGAGGAGTGGAGGAAGAAAGCGGGCGAACGTTTAAACCATTTCCGTTATTGTTTTGATGCCTTCGATCCAATCTCCTTAATGGCTGTCATTGTTAACTTTGTCGTGTATTTTTTTTGTAAACGACTCATCTTAGGTTGGCTAAAATAATATATACGGTCCAAGTTAATTAATTCTTCTTCAGCTGGCATAATACAGGGTAAATCTGACAAGCGAGACCCCCTCCATTTATTTCTCTAATGGCTAACAACAGAGAAAAAACTTTTATAGAATATTTTTGATATTCAACGAACTTTATTTTGAGAATGGCTTTCACTATACAGAGGGCTTCAAAAAAAGGACGTAGTCCAACTTTTTAATTTGTTAATGTGACAGTGTATTTTTAATTCCACTTTTGAATTATTCATGCATATATTAGTTAAAGATACTGCCTTTAAAAAGATAATTAGCTTATCAAAACCAAAATTATTTGTCCGAATGGCCGTTAAACTTCCTATTAATTTATCTACGGACGTTATTGACTTTTTTGTTCGTATACATAATAATATACAAAATATTAAATAATTTAGTTATTTCTTATAATGAACTTTAATTTCTCTTTTGGTTAAATAAATATAATTGTCACTATCTTTTACATACAGGCTTAAAAATCTAGATACGTTCATTTGTTTAATCATATAGATTATTCGTTTTTATAAACCGGATAAACCGGAAAATTAAAGGAAATAAGGCTTGATCGATACGGTATTTTGGGATTGGCTAAAAACATTAATTTTTCATAATGCTCGAATCGAATAATACACGTTCCCAAAACATTTTTGTTTATAGAGTATCATTTGCCATCGAATCCCTAGCGAAATCCTCATAATCCATAACAATTTTTTATCGATAAATAGAAGAGATGTTGCCATGCGGCCCTCTGTCAGCGACGTTCCTTTACCATTTTTGTTTGGTTTAATCTGTTTGCCCTTGTTATATTTTCATCAGCTTTTGGGAGAAAACCCAATATTGACTTCTATACTTTCGCTTGTGTAGCGCGGACGAGACACATATTTTTATTTGTTCTTCGCCCATGAATTTGCTTGTTCAGGTTTACACGTCGGTTTTAAGATGAGGGAAAGAAATCTCGTAATTGAATATATGCAAAAGACAAAGTATACAAGGGTGTTAAAAAACTACGCTGCTTAATTTAAGAGACGATTTTTTGCATAATTTAAGACAAAAAATTCAGTCCTAACACTGGAACCTGTGGTGGACGATAGATCAAAATACAAGATTTCTAACCACACTACAACTTGTTACGTTCTGGACGCGCGTTTCGGTAACCAAGTTAGCATCATCAGCAGATGATATAAACTAAAGTAACTTAACCTAACCGAGACTATTTATAGGTAAATGTGGTCTCAAGTAAACAATAGAGGAGACTATAGGGAATAGGCCCTCTGTCTTTATTTAGTGCTTTCTTACCACATTTAACCATTTTTTTTACTCTCAAATGCATCCAATAATCTATTATTGGATACATTTTTAATCAACTTAAGATTATTTATTCCTATTTGGTGATTGTTTTCTAAAGCATGTTGGGCAACGCTTGACTTTTCTGTTCTTCCGTATCTTAAATGTGCCATGTGTTCTTTAAAACGAATCTTTATGGAACGTTTAGTTTGCCCAACATATTTTAGATCGCAGTCATTACAGCTAATTTCATAGATGCCACTCCTCTCCTTCAAGTCGACTTTGTCTTTAGGGTTTCCAAGGAGATTTTTCAAACTGTTCTCCGTTTTGTAGGCTAATCTAAAACCTACGTTTTTAAATACTTTTTCTAGACCTCTCGTATATCTGGGACCATATGGGATTACTATGAACTTATTGGGAGCCTAAGGTGCTTGAAGAGTAGTGGCATCTTTTAACATTTTCTTATGCTTATGTCTATTTAGTAATTTATGTACAAAATTACCATTATATCCATTACTTTTAGCTATATTTTTAATCCGACAAAGGAAATAAGGTTGTTCTGCTAGACAAAACAGATTATCTTGAAAGAGTAGACCATTTGATTCAAACTGGTCCCTACGATTTAATTGAGAAGAACCCGTTATCAAAAATGATAACAGAAGTAAAAAATACCTTAAAACAGTGTAAGAACCTTGTGTCCGATAAACTAAAATTTAAACACATAGTAACCCACAGTTATCTAAACTGTATTGCCTTCCCAAAATCCATAAACCTGGGAAGTCCATGAGACCTATTGTTTCAGCTGTTGGATCACCAACGTACAATATTTCAAAATGGTTAGTAGAAGAATTCAGCAAATTAAATATCTCGTACGATAACTTTGAAGTTACTAACTCGTTAGATTTCTTAGATAAAATTAAGAATGTTCACTTAAAAGAAGGTGAAATTTTAATATCTTTTGATGTAAGCTCATTGTTTCCTAGTGTAACCATACCACTAGCCTTAGAGTACCTAAAGGAACTACTTGAAATCAATAATTTGAAGAAAGAAATTATTGAAGAATATTTACTTCTTACAAAATTATGTATGAATCAAAATTTTTTCAATTCAACAATAAATATTATAAACAACTTGAGGGAACTGCGATGGGCAATTGCTTATCTCCGTTCCTTACAAATTTGTTTATGGGTAGATTAGAAACCCAGTTCAAAAAATAACTCAAGTATTTCCCAAGGGTGTGGTATAGATACGCAGACGATGTATTTGCTATTTTTGATACTAAAACAGAAAATTTGGACACTTTCTTAGAAACATTAAACAATAAATATCCTTCTATTAATTTTACGTACGAAAAGGAGAACAATGGGCAATTACCATTTCTCGACACGTTAGTTATTAGAAATAACGATAAATTAAAATTTGATATTTATAGGAAATTTACTAATACTGATAGGTATATAACATCCGACTCATTTCATTGCCGTCAACACAAAATGGAAGCATTTCATTTCTTAACTCATAGATTAGTCAATTTTCCATTAAGTAAATAACGTTTTAACAATGAAATGAATCGGATTAAAAATATAGCTAAAAGTAATGGATATAATGGTAATTTTGTACATAAATTAGTAAATAGACATAAGCATAAGAAAATGTTAAAAGATGCCACCACTCTTCAAGCACCTGAGGCTCCCAATAAGTTCATAGTAATCCCATATGATCCCAGATATACGAGAGGTCTAGAAAAAGTATTTAATTATTTTTGACAACGGGCGCAACCAAGTGTGACCATATTTATCTATAAATAGTCTCGGTTAGGATAAGTTACTTTAGTTTATATCATCTGCTGATGATGCTAACTTGGTTAGCGAAACGCGCGTCCAGAACGTAACAAGTTGTGGTGTAGTGTGGTTAGAACTCAACATTCAGATAAACATAGGTCCGAAAATTAATAATTTTCAAGATACAGGGTGTTAAAATTCTATAAAAAAAATAGTTATCTTGTTATAACTTTTATATCATTCTAGATATTTTAATCACATTAGGTGAACATCTTTTACCCATTAAAGGGCAGTTTTTGAGTAAAAAGTTTTTTTTAATTTCTACCAGTGACGTTCGTACGGGGTGTGAACTGAATATTTTTTAAGAATAAAATAGTGCGCTACTGCTTTTTCTGAAAACAAAAATTGAAATTTCTATTTAATTTGGAAACAAATTTGTCCCTAGACTTACTTTCGTACGACCCACGGTTTTCCCGTAAAATAAATCCATTTTCATGCACCTACTGCAATGGTAATTTTATGAAAAATCCGCTTCTGTATATTTTTTCTGAAATTCGAATGTTGGCACGTGTAATGCTGTGACTAGTTCCCACAAAACAATTTGGTAGGAAAATTTAAGAAATAAACTTCAATTTAATCCACTAGTCAAAAAAACATAATGTGGCAAAGTGGGCTTTGCTAAATGACAGTAAGTCATTTGTTTATAACGATAACATGACAGTTGCCAAAACTTTTTATTAAGATGCACTTGTGTAGTTTTTAAAAGTTTATTTAATTTTGTTTTGGTGAAAATGGTTCATTAAGATGATACCAATAAAGTTATCTAGAAAATTCCTATTAAACCTATACTGTGTATTATTACCAAGCAGTCGTAGTATGCGGTACTTGAGTCACTACTATAATTCTGCCATCTATCATAACCATAAGCCTTTGTTTCATTTTTATTTTTTGTTTCCTTAAAATACCGCTTTAGGTTGTTTTATTCAGGTATGGTATAACCAAGTTGTGATATTTTTAATTCTCTGTAAAATATGGCTGAGTGATGAAAGCTACTTTTTTTCTTATGGTATGTGAAGCCATTGTGAACCATTTTAACTTGTTCCTCGTAGACGATAACACAACACATACACAACTAATTAATAGCTGTAGATCGTATTACAATGACTTTATAAGGACAGTGGCGACAATAGAAGCCCACCCACCAAATTGATGCAAAATGTCTAAAGGTTTGAATTGGGGCACTCAAAATTAGTCTGCTTTTATGTTGAGAACCTCTGTCATTGTCAGTTGTAAATGTAGAGTTATGTTAATGTTTAATGTTTTAAAGAAAAATTGTTCTTGGGATTAGACCTTGTCAAATTGGAATTACCATCCGACGTTTCGCCTTCAATTGCACGAGGCATCTTCAGGGATCTTTACTCCACGAGATCTGAACACTGAATGAGCTCGAAGAGATACAGGCGGGCTTTTATAACCGATTTGTGCTCGCCGAACCGCGAGCCTGTGTTAAGATCGATTTCCACGTATGATGTTGACCGTAACTTGTATCTCTATTGAAATTTTTTGTATGTTCGAATATTTCAATAGATTCTCTAACTTTTCGTTTATAAAAACCTGAAAGCCGCGAAAGCTTCCGTTCTATGTTAGCTAACCTCTATGGGGAGGAAACCAAGACGGATGCCAAAACTTTTGGCGATCTCCGGAACAGCAAGAAGAAGTTACTCTGCCAGTTGGCCTTTCTCCTTAGATGTCCAGATGAAGATGTAGTACCGAAATCTCTACAGGTGAGACATCACATTACTTCTAGAACTACTAAGAATATTTATAAGCGTCCTAGCAATGCATTAGTTAAAGAAAGGATTAAGGCAACACGTCGTGATTTAGATACAAATGCCCGGAAACTATTAGTAATTCATCTGAAATTAGCTTCTAGACTAGAAAGAACTACATTTACAACATTGGACAACATTACCAACGCACAGGCAGAAAAAATCCATCAAGAAGTTACACTTAAGCAACAAAAGAAGTTTGAAACCCTCCTGAACAGAAAAAATCCAGTGAAACTTCCGCAGAACACAGTTATCAACCTGTCATCGAAGCCATTAACCGAAGCAGAATTTTCCGTCCTTTCCAAGGGCCAAAACTTCGCAATAGCACCGAGCACCATTCCCGTAGAAGTCAGATATGAGACAGCGAAGATCATTAAAAACTCAAAACCATCGAAGTCGAACCTCTCCGCAGCCGAAAAAACAGCAATGAAGACGCAAACATTCTGGTACTTCCAGCAGATAAAGGCAACGCCACAGTCGTCATGGACAGAACAGAATATGTGGAAAAGGTTACTCAACTTTTGGATAACAACACCTATAAGGTTATGCAGGCAGACCCCACAAGTAGAATAGAAAGACGCATTACGAATTTGATCAACACATCCGGTCTACCACCAGCGGAGAAAAAATCAATAAAACCAAGCAGCTCCAAGACTCCCGGGTTCTACGGTCTTCCGAAGATACACAAGGTCAACGTACCACTTCGACCGATCGTCAGTGCAATAGACTCGCCCACATACAAACTAGGTAAATATCTTTCAAATTTTCTTAATCCATTTACTGGAAAAACAGATTCTTTTATTAAAAACTCTGCACATTTCGTGGAAAAACTCAAGACAATCCAGTTGGATCCCGAAAATATTTTGGACAGTTTCGATGTAGAATCACTTTACACAAATGTTCCTGTCCACGACTCAATTTCCATTATATCAGACATACTGGATAACAATAATCTTGATAAGAACTTATAGACCTACTGGAAGCTTGTCCTACATCTACTTATTTCATTTTTCAAGGAACTTTTTATGAGCAAACTTCAGGGGCAGCTATGGGATCTCCTCCATCACCTGTGGTAGCGAATATCTTTATGGAAGCCTTTGAGGATATTGCTCTGCTCTGCAAAACCGAAGCACTGGTTTAGATATGTAGAAGATACTTTTGTTGTTTGGCCTCATGGACAAGATAATCTCCTCATATTTCTGGACCACCTTAATCAGCAACATCATAATATCAAATTGACGATGGAAATTGAATCTAATGGAACAATTCCCTTTCTAGATGTATGTGTTCAAAGGAAGAAAATGGTACATTGGGACATTCTGTGTATAGAAAACCGACGCATACAAATAGATACTTAAACGCAAATTCTCATCACCATCCAGCACAAAAGAAATAGGTTATTAACTCACTAGTATTCAGAGGTATTTCGATTTCTGATCAAGATTCTTTAACATCGGAAACATCGAAACTGACCGAAGCTCTCAGTGGGAATGGCTATTATACTGAAGATATTACGCGTTCAATTAAAAGACATAGTAAACCAACTCCGCCAAAGGAGAATGATAAAGAGCCACCATTAGGTAGTGTTGTTTTTCCCTATATACATGGCACTACAGACAAAATAGGACGATTACTTCGGCGGTCCAACATACGTACAATCTTTAATACTTATAAGAAGATTGGACAATGCTTGCGATCCCCGAAAGATCTTGTACTTTTTCAAACAGAAGGAGTATATAAAATTGTTTGCTCCTGTGGAGAAGTGTATGTGGGAGAAACAGGACGCTCAATATCAACTAAACTAAAGGAACATGAACGATGTATTAAAAAGAAACAAATTGTTCAATCTGCTGTAGCTGAACACCAGCATAACACTGGCCATTTCATAAATGTAAAGGAAACCAAGGTTCTAGCATCGGTTCCAGGTTTTTATAAACGAAAAGTTAGAGAATCTATTGAAATATTTAAACATACAAAAAATTTCAATAGAGATACGAGTTACGGTCTACATCACACGTAGAAATCGATCTTAACACAGGGTCACGGTTCGGCGAGCATAAGTCGGGTATAAAAGCCCGCCTGAATCTCTTCGAGCTCATTCAGTGTTCAGATCTCGTAAAGTGAAGATTCCTGAAGATGCCTCGTGTAATCGTAGGCGAAACGTCGGATAGTAATTCCAATTTGACACGGTCTAATTCCAGGAACCATGATTTCTTAATTGACCAAAGCCGTGAAAGCTTCCGTTCTAAGTTATCTAGTACAGACTTACTTTTTCATTTAGATTTCTAACAAATAACAACATTTGTGCAAGCGATTAATGAGAGTGGTCTGACAAGTGAATTTACCAATGTAATATTTACTGAAGAAGGCCTACAAAGTAAAGTTTATTTTAAGCTAATCTTAGAGAGCTTCTACCTCAAATTGAGGTGCTAAATGAAGTAACACATACACTAAGGCAATTTTACAGCAAAATAAAACCAAAATATAATAATGTGCAATATTTAATAACTTTTCTTGGAGCAGATTTAAACTTAAGACATTTACGGTCGTAGTCATTTACACCTTCATCACAAACACTTTATAATTACAAGCAAAAAACTGGTGAACCAGACTTAGATACATTTCTCCATATGTCCAATGGCTGAGAACTTCTAGTTTGAATCAATATTCATTTTAATAATCACAAAAATTAATAAAATGTGACACTAAGACAACAAAGCTCATAAGAACCCACGTAGGCGAACAGTAAACAAAACGCAGCAATATGGCCGAACCAATCAAAAATTGGTTACTCTATTGTTGCCACTGTCCTTATAAAATCACCGACCCAATCTCGTACCAGCGCCCCCTATCTCCGGAAACTCAAGTACACGAGGTAATAGTTTGATTGTAGTAAATAATTACTGTAATTCTTACTTCTAAGTAGCAACAGAAGAATAACGACTGGTAATAGTCAGTTTAAAGTAGCAGTAGACGATAACTTTTTCTACTCTGCAACGACTCGTTTTACTTTATAGTAATATGTTATAGGAGTACATTTGAACGTAATGGAGTAGTCTCTGCAAAGTTCAAGAAGGTACGGATACTTAAAAGTTGTAATTTAGTAAACAAATTAGTAATTAAACTGTAACTTTCAATAATTACTATTATGTCACAGAAAAAAAATGACGACCTTGGAGTCAATTCCTTAAGTAGTTGCTTGGAAGTAGTTATTATATAATTACTTTACATGGAAAATTATTATAAAGTATTATTCGCAGTATTAAATACATATATAATACTTAAAAATGTATAGCCCAAAGTGTTGATATATAGCAGGATTATTAGTAATAAATACGCAAAAACTCTTAAAGAGTAGTAGTGGAAACAGTTGTAGCTACTAGCTGGGCTGTTAAACATTCAGGTAGCAGTACTTCAACTTTACTGAAATCTACCCCAAGTATATAGGTTTAAGAAAAGCTGAGACTCTTCGTTTGCGATTTTTCGTTCGTTACCAAAAACGTTTGGAAAACTATCCCAGAAAGTAGCAGCATTCTTAAATCTACCAAATCCGTCATTATATACTGTATATTATTTTCAACGAACATCTGCCTCTTTATTAACTAACGCTGGTGCATCATGGATGATGGAAAATCTATAGCTGAAGATATTTTTGGACATGGTGATGTGAATACATTCCAAATTGGAGCTTAAAGAGACCCTTCTAGATAAGGTTCTAACGAAGTATCTAGAACTGGTGCATGTCCATCCAGAGATAGCGATATTAAACATACTGTCGACGAAACAAATATTTAATATTGTAAATTGCATTAATGTAAATATTGATCTAAATATAACCAAGTAAATTTGTTCAATTTAACCCTTTTTTAGTAATGTGTTACTAAGATACATTCTAGTCCCTAAATGAACCTCTTAGTCCGTGTTAGGCGGTTAGACTAAAGGACTAATAAAACAATAAGAACAACCTGTCATTTTATCTAAACAATAATAATTTCTGACATATAAAATGGATGTAGTTTTTACTCTCAAGATTAAATACAGAGCCATTTTTCCTTCCCATGGCACAAATAATAATTTCATTTTTGATATAAAGATAAGTCTTAAAAAATAAGTATAATTACTATGTCAGTGTAGCTTATAAATGCATCGCTTAACAAAATGCAGTGCAATCTTTTTATCAATTTTCTCTGAATTTTTTCCTGCGAAAGATTTAATGTCGAGACGTATAAAGCTCTCTTCAGAGAAATATCTCATGTTGAAAATTACTAAAACTCATTTGGTTTCGTCTCGAAACGAGCATTTTTGTCTTATTAATTTTGATAGTTATTTAACTTCGTATGCCATGGTGATGTTAACTCAGGCGGATTCAAATCTTATATTCCATATTTTTTTATCTATGTCAATTTTTCGTTTTTTATTACTTTGACATTATTATCAAAGTTCAAAGCTTCCTGATGATTTGGTTTAGTTAAAATATGGGGAAGACCTGGTAATATTTTGGTAAAAATCCAATATGCCGGAACAAGATGGCGGCCTAGTGAACGTTAAAAAATATTAGTAAAAAACTAATTATCCAATCTACCTCAAATTTTGCAAAAAAAAACAAGCGTTACATAAGAATGAACTGGTAATATTTTGGTATCAATTTGAGATAGCAAAACGAAACGGCGGCCTAATAAAATATTTAAAAAATCAGTCTAAAAAAACTACTTAGTACATTAATTTCAAACATTCTAGGACTAAAAATGTATGTAAACATGTGTGTCCGCAAGGGCTTACTTTTTGGGATATAGGGTGTTACAATTTAATTTTTTTTTCAGTTTTTTTGTATCGACGTGGTACATTTTCAGTCTACGAAATGGCTACAACAATTTTTAGAATTTCCATTTTACCCCTCCGAAAAGGTTTACTCCGAGTGCCCGGCTTTTTTACTTTCCTCGTAAAACGGATGTATTGTAATCATGAAAAAATCATCCTCCGAAATTCCTTCAGATCTATACGTTTCAGGGTCCCTACATGCCGAAAAACTGGTTTTCTCAATTCCGTCGGTCTTCCTGTTTGTTCGCGGCTTACTTAAAAAACTACTTAACCCGAATTTTGATAAAAAATTAGGGGTTATTCAGGGTTATTCACGCAACCCGTTCATTAAAAATTTTTGATGATGCCATTTAGATAAAAATTTCAAATTTTGGGATTAAGGTAAGGTCAAGGGGTACTTCTTTTTTGAAATATTTTCAACTTCCTGTCACTTCCGGTTTAACCGGAAGTTGGTATCAACTTGCTAATTTTAAATGGAACACCCTGTATTTTATGATATTTTTAGATTCTACGGAGAATTTTAATGCTATTTTATGTAGCATGTCCTATACCTAGGTTCAAGCGTTCTTAAGATACTTGACCTTGAACCAAAAATGAGCCTTCGGGGTACCAAATTTTAAAATCTCATATTTTTGTAAGTTTTAAAGATATAATCTTCATATTTTGCAGCCGATCGGTAAATAATCTTAGGTTTCTATTTTTTTTATTGAATTTTTCTATTTTTATACAGGGTATCGTAAATTCTGCGGCAAACATTCACATTTTCAAAACCGCTAAAGTCCGTTTTTTTAAATGGGACACCCTATAACTTTATGCACTATCAAATGTAAAATTTAACTTTCTATCGAACTGTATTAAGGTTCCCTATACCTATTCGTAACCATTTTCGAAATAATCAGGTTTTTATTAAACTATCATATGTATTTGCTAAATGCTTACACCTTCCCGTAGTAAGCCATGGAAAAAAAATTGTTGTGCTTTTCTATTCAACCTGACAGCTGATATGAAACTTTTAAATTAAAATAAAATAACACTCAAAAGCTGATATTCTCAATTTATTTTATATTTCCGGAGAATGTTACACAATATTGGAGAGAACGTGCCATGTTTTTAATAAAAAACATCCTCATTTATCGCCAATGAACAAGAGAAAATTGAAGAGGATTGAAACGAAATTTTTTCGTTTCGGAAAAGTTAAAGTTATAAAAAATGTAATAAATTGTTTACATTATTTTTAACCATATCTACTAAGTTCGAGACTGTTCTAAACCTGTTTTAGTGAACTTAAAAATTATAGCAATCTAACAATCAACAATAAATAAATAAAATAATAAAATTGAATTATAACAAATGTTCTATATGGTGTCCGTTCATTTGAAGACACATTTCAATTCTTCTTTGTACAGGGTGATCATTTATAATGTCCCCCCCCTCTAACTTTTTTATTTGACGTTTGGTAGAAAAACGTCAAATATAAAAGTTTCACAAAAAACAATAAGCTATTTGCAGCATACATTTTTATATATACAGGGTGTTGCCGAAATCACCCACAGATAAAAGTTATAATATATATAATAAGTATATTATACGCTAAATTAAATCCTATGAAAATTCTGCATATTTTTTGTATAACATGTCCTATACCCAAATACAATAGTTTTCGAAATATCTGCGATTTTATCATTCAGAAATAAAAACATTATTCTAAAGCTTATAATTTAGCTTAGGTGGCTGTGAAGTAGATCGATACCAACAAACAAAATATTTGTTTATAAGTGACAGTGACAGTTACACATTTAGCAACATTATACGTTCTTTTTATTGTAAAATGCCTTATTCGGAAAGAGAAAAACAATTAATTTTGGAAATTTTTATTACAACAAACATCCATACTAGCGAGAAAAAAGAAAACATTGGAAATTGATGAAGGCAGTGATTTAAACATTTTACTAAAAGTGGAAGAAAAGCCCAATATTTCCATAAGAAAAATATCGGGAAGCCTGAAAGCTTCAAAAACAAAAAAAACTTCTAAAACTTAATTAATAATTTAGATAATAATATAATACATTTATTCTTACAAATGGAATTGTTCAACTGGTCCCCCGTTTTCTTCAATACATTTGATGTATGTTCTTCGTAATCGATCCAAAGCGGCAGTGATAGACTGGGAATATTCTTGATTTAGAATTTGAATTTCCGTTCTAATCAAGACTTTTAGGTGTTCTCTATTTTCGATGTTATTTGCGTTCACACGATCTTTTAGAGTTCCCCATAAAAATGCATCCATCGGCGTCAAGTCAGGACTGTTAGGTGGCCAGTTTATCGTACCATTTTTTTCAATCCATTCCGTGAACTGTTGGTTTAAATAGTCTTTAACCAATACGACACAATGAGGAGGAGCACCATCTTGTTGGAAGACGAGGTTTCTCAGTTGCTCCAATGGGAGCTCATCCATGTAGTTTTCTAATTCGTTCCGGAGAAAATTCATATAACCATTACCGTTTAAAGTATCTTCGAAAAAATGAGGGCCTATTATTTTATTGTTTATAGCACACCACACATTAACAGTTTGACGTCCTTGAAATTGAAATTCCCTGTAGCAATGGGGATTTACTGTGGCCCACTGTCTGCTATTCTTTCGATTTATCATTCCACTAGTAGAAAACGATGACTCGTCGGTCCAAAAAACATTTTTTAAATAATCTTCATTTTCATTAACTTTTTCCTACATTGCATGGCAAAATTCAACCCTTTTTTCTCGATGCCTGGGCGTTAATTTTGTGGTAGGCCTAATTTTGAATGCCTTGTATCCTGCATTTTTGAGAGTGGTTTGAATCCTCCCATAAGATGTATTTTTTGGATCAATAAGCTCTTCTCTCAGGCTTCCCGATATTTTTCTTATGGAAATATTGGGATTTTCTTCCACTTTTAGTAAAATGTTTAAATCACTACCTTCATCAATTTCCATTGTTCTCTTCTTTCTCGTTAGGCTGGATGTTTGTTGAAATTTTTCATAAATTCGATGAAAGGTTTTTTTGTCCGGAATGTGCATCCGGGGGTTAATTACACGTAATTCTCTTTGAGCCAATTTAGCACTCTTATTTGCTTTGATAAAAGTTTCCAAAATTAATCGTTTTTCTCTTTCCGAATAGGGCATTTTACAATAAAAAGAACGTATAATGTTGCTAAATGTGTAACTGTCACTGTCAGTTATAAACAAACATTTTGTTTGTTGGTATCGATCTACTTCACAGCCACCTAAGCTAAATTATAAGCTTTAGAATAAATCGCAGATATTGTATTTGGGTATAGGACATGTTATACAAAAAATATGCAGAATTTTCATAGCATTTAATTTAGCGTATAATATACAGGGTGTTCCATTTAAAAAAATATAACTTTAATCTGTGGGTGATTTCGGCAACACCCTGTATATATAAAAATGTATGCTGCAAATAGCTTATTGTTTTTTGTGAAACTTTTATATTTGACGTTTTTCTACCAAACGTCAAATAAAAAAGTTAGAGGGGGGGGACATTATAAATGATCACCGCGTACAGTTGCTGTGACCCGTTGAATTTGTCCGTTTTCTAATTCGGCAAAAGCTGTTCGCTTGTCCAGTAAATCTTGTTGGTTATTTACTGGGGAAGCATAGACTTTACTTTTGATAAATCTCCATAAATAAAAGTCTAGGGGTGTTAAATCAGGCGGTCGCGGGGGCCATCTCCAAGGGCCATTGGGACCAATCCAGCGATCTTCAAAAATTCGAGATAATTGGAGATAAACTGCAGCGGAATTATGTACTGGTGCCCCATCTAATTGTGGCCAATAATTTTGCAGCTCACCAATAGGAATTTCTTCTATAAATTCAGAAACCGTCCCTCCTAGAATTTCCAAATACTTATCACTGTTTAAATTGTCTTCATAAATACAGTACCGCACCTGATCATTTAATACTATACCGAAAACATTGAAGCTAAACCTCTCTTGGGAACACGTTTCGCGTAAAGCGTGCGGATTTTCTGCTGCCCAGAAATGTTCGTTTCTTCTATTTGTTATTCCTTCTCTAGGGTCCTCTTGAATTTTCAGAAACATGAATTCCGCAAAATTCTACTCGTTGGACGTCATCACCAGGTCTCAAGGCTTGCACGTTTTGGAAGGAATAAGGGTGCATATGATGTTCACTCAAGATTCTTTGGACAGATGAAGAAGAAATTCACAAATCGTTTTCTGCAGACGGTATTGAACTTTGCGGGGAAATAAGCTAATGTGTTTATTATGTTATCCTCGGCATTTGTCACTGGTTTCGGAACTTTTTTTGTAACTTTAACCTTGCCAAAATGCAAAGAGCTCGTTTCAATCCTCTTGAATTTTGACTTGTTCATTGGCGGCAAATCAGGGTGGCGTGCATTAAATACACGACACGTTCTCTCCAAAATTTTATAACATCCTCCATGAATATAAAATAGATTGAGAATATCAGCGTTTGAGTATTCCTCCATTTCGATTTAGAAGATTTAGTTTATCACTGACAGCTTTCGATAAATAACGCATACTAATCATCTGTCATATTGGATATTGAATCTCAATTGTTTTTCCATGGGTCACCATTGGAACATGTAAACATTTAAGCAAATACATACGATATTTTTATAAAACCCAATTATTTCGAAAATGGTTACGAATAGGTATAGCGAATCTTAATACAGTTCGATAGAAAATGAAATTCTACATTTGATAGTGCATAAAGTTATAGGGTGTCCTATTTATAAAAACGGACTTTAGTGGCTTTGAAAATGTGAATGTTTGCCGCTGAATTTAGGACACCCTGTATAAAAGTAGACAAATTCAACAAAAAAAATAGAAACGTAAGATTATTTACCGATCGTCTGCAAAATATGAAGGTTATGTCTTCAAAACTTACAAAAGTATGAGATTTTAAAATTTGGTACCCCGAAGGCTCGTTTTCGGTTCAAGGTCAAATATCTTAAGAACGCTTGAACCTAGGTATAGGACATGCTACATAAAATAGCATTAAAATTCTCCGTAGAATCCAAAAATATCATAAAATACAGGGTGTTTCATTTAAAATAAGCAAGTTGATACCAACTTCTGGTTAAACCGGAAGTGACAGGAAGTTGAAAATATTTCAAAAAAGAAGTACCCCTTGACCTTACCTTAATCCCAAAATTTGAAATTTTTATCTAAATGGCATCATCAAAAACTTTTAATGAACGGGTTGCGTGAATAACCCCGTATATGGATGACCTGGTAATATTTTGGCAAAAATCCAACATGGTGAAACAAAATGGCGGCCGAAAACTATCGCCTATCGTTTTTAAGTGTAAACTAAGAGCCAATCCTTAATCTCTGGAGTCCTATTTATATTTTAGTATAGAATCTATCCAACATAGCAGAAAAATTAAATTAATTTTCTAACAAGTCAGCCCACACCACCGTTCCATCAGCATTTGTTCTTGCCTCCTAGCCGTCGTCTATCTCTCAGGCTGATAATGACGTAAGCATGTCTTCGACATCCCCTGCTCGACTTGCCTCCGAAACAATTAGATTTTAGGAAAACATTTACCCTGATTAATAGCGCTGTTACGTCGGACATTGTTATGTTTGAGTTTGGATCTGACGTCAGTAATTTAGCAGGGCGGCCTCTCGAATGCCTCTTTGGAATCTCTTTTGCTGTCGCTGTATTTTGTAACTTAATAATACTAATAATAATAATAATAATTAGAACAATAAAAATAATTTTACTTCTGTAGATGTCTGGTTGTACGTAAAAGAATACCCTAGGGGCTATTGTGTGAGTTATGATAATAGTAATAATAAATACACAATTTCATGGAAACTATTTTTATTTAATACTTTCCGCTAATTTATTTCAGTTTGACAGCTGTTTCGACGCCCTATGTTTTTTTTTTCAAAAACCAACTGAAAACAGACTAAAACTGGAATTTTTAACAATAATATAAAAGTAAAGTTTCTACCTACTTCTACTACTTATAATTTGATCGTTCAATAAAATATTACGGTTTTTCTTTCCTCTTATTTATTTCTAGACTTTCCAAGTAACTTAACTTGTAACTTTTATTTTCTGAATGCTACATTTTAAATTCATTGTTAAAATTGCAATTTGTTTCTATTAAATGTATTGCATTATTAGAATCTGTTTTTTGTTTAATATGTGATATTTTGTGTTCTTTTATACATTTATAAAAAGATACCTGTTTGCCCAATATATACTTTTTCACAAGATCCACATTTTAATTCATATACCCCAGATTCTTGGTCCTTATTTGTGTTAGACTTGTCATACATAATGTATCTAATTAAAGTATTATTTGTAAAAAAAGCTACTTCGTTATTAAAAATGAGACACTCGGTATAATATTGTTTCAAAACATACGTTTCTTCTTACCCATTATAAATATACCAATATAGAATGAAGTCATATTTCTTGAGGTTAGACCGTGTTAAATTGAAATTACTATCCGACGTTTCGCCTTCGATTGCATGAAGCATCTTCATTATAACCGACTTGTGCTCGCCGAACCGTCACCCTGTGTTAAGATCGATTTCCACGTATGATGTAGATCTTAACCCGTATCTCTATTGAAGTTTTTTGTATGTTTGAAAATTTCAATAGATTCTCTAATCTTTCGTTTATAAATTCCTGGAGCTGACGCCAGAATTTTGGTTTCTTTTACATTGATAATATGGTCAGTGTTATACTGGTGTTCAGCTACAGCAAATTGAACAATTTGTTTCCTTTTAATACATCGTTCATGTTCCTTAAGTCTAGTGGATATTGAGCGTCCTGTTTCTCCCATATACTTCTCTATACAGGGTGTTTCATTAAAAATAATGAACTTGATGGTCATTGGTTAACTTTCCGATCGTTTTTCTGATAAATTTCGACAAAATGGACAAGGTTACAAAATGAGTTATGACCACGGTCTCCTGATCTAAATCCACTTGATTTTTATTAATGGGGACCCTTAAAACGATTAGCCCCAATTCCCAGCCAATACCTAATGTTGAGATTTTGAGACAAAGAATACAGGAAGGATTTCAGACGATTAGAAACATTCCAAGGAATTTACTACGTGTGCATCGCAATTTAATAAAAAGTTTAATAGCTTGTCGTGATGCTAAGTAAAAAATTTTGAAATTTGATAATTTGTAAATAAAATCGCAATAAAATATAGAGTTGTTTTCACTCTTAAACTTCCCGGTATGTGACGCCTCTGAAAAAATTTTTGAAAATCAGAATTGATTCGGCATTAAATATTTGTACAGGGTGTCCGGATTTGGTTGCAAAAGCAGGGTATCTCGCTTATTTTTAAAGATAGAACCTTGCGGTTTTCACGAACTAGAGCTAATTGTTTGTAAAACTCATGAAGCCGTAAACAAAATTTTCATAGCCTTCTTCGTTTATGAGATACAGGGCGAAATAGAAAATGTTGCATTTTGGGACCCCCCTCGTATCTCGGTTATCCTTTAACTTAACGCAAAGGGAAAGATTGCTGCTTATGCAGTTTTTTACGCTGGATACAGTGGCGTTTTTAGATATGACCCAAAGTTGTGTTTTTTAAATGGGACACCCTGTATATTGGTCCAGAAATTGATTTGTCCTTTTAAAAGCTTCTCAAAAATATATAATAGTCTGGGTCTATTTTAATAAACAACAACAAAAATCTTAATTTTTATAAATATCATCCCAAATTTTTCAGGCCATGCAAAACAATGCTGCCTTTTATTTAAAGTCGTTAACAATATCTATATCCTAACAATAAATCAAAATAAATATGTAATTAAATCTATTTATCAAAATATGTATTGATAATTTCGCACCAAAAAAGTACCACCTACCTAGATTTATGTAACACAAGAACAAAATAGTAATACATTATTATTTAACAAGCCTTTCAGCAAAAATCAACTGTCGTATAAGAACTACAGTAACCAAGGAAATCAAAAGAACTGTTCAAACTGATTTCCATTTTGTTCTATGCATGCTTCGCACAATTTTCGTATTCGTTTTAGGGAATTAAGCAAAATAACGGGATGATTTTGTAAATAGCGAAAATTTTCTCTTATTGCATTTCTTAAATCTTGGACATTATCATAGTGGTCTTTGTAAATTCTATTTTCCAGATATCCCCCATCTTATAGGTCCATTTGTTCCGATCCATTGATTGGTAAAATTATTGTCCAGAAATAATCTCGTCATTACAGAATTGTGTGCAGGAGCACCGTCCTGTTGAAAATAAATTTCGTTAATTTGCGCTAGAGGAACATCGTCAAGTAATTCAGGTATAGCTGCCTCTAAAATTTCTATATAGCGATTGGCTGTTAGATTTCCCTCAAATATATAAAATTTTATATGTGTTCCTAATATGAAGCAGGACACATTTAGACCAAACCTGCTCTGCTGTCTTCTGGGAAATATTTGGTGTTGATTTTTCTGGGACCAGAATCTACTATTATGCCTATTGAGTATACCAGAATTACTGAAATGTGCTTTGTCTGACCATATAACCTTGCTTTCAAAATCTCTAACCATATCGCATCTTTCTCGAAACCAATTGCAGAAGACTACCCGACGCTCTGCATCCCCTGGCTGTAAGTGCTGCACGAGCCTAAATTTGTAAGGGTGGTATTTGTGCTTTTTTAGAATTTCTTGAACTCTAGTTTTTGGAATCCCTATGCTCTTTTCACTGGCGCTACAAGAGTTTGTAGGGTAAGCTTCTGCATTAGCCAAAACCGTAATTTCCTCAGCCTCCCGATTTTCTTTATTATATGTTTTCGTACGACGCGTTTGATAAATGATCCGTGATTAAGTAAATTCTTTTTTATCCGATAAAAAGTGGATATATTAGGTTGCCTCCTTTCTGGATATCTACTTAAAAATTAAGCAATAGTATTTCAACATACCTAAAAATAACTATTTACCTGTTAAAATACATCTCAGAAGCCGCTTCAACATTTTCATTACTTAATATAAAACAAGCTAACATATCGTACTTTTCACAATGTTCGAAAGTTTGGTTTTCTTCCATAATAATACAAATATATTTTTGCACAATAAATAAATACAAAAAACTAGCGCTATATTTTATATACGCGTACAAAATTGGGAAATGTCATTTGCTTCCAAGAAAACAAAAGAAAACGGCATCGTTTTGCATGGCCTACTGCAAAATTTGGGATGATAATTATAAAAATTAGGATTTTTGTTGTTGTTTATTAAAATAGACTCATACTATTACATATTTTTGAGAAGCTTTTAAAAGGACAAATCAATTTCTGGACAAATATACAGGGTGTCCCGTTTAAAAAAACACAACTTTGGATCATATCTAAAAAATAACAACTCCAATGACTACGCCACTGGATCCAGCGTAAAAAACTGCATAAGCAGCAATTTTTCCCTTTGCGTTAAGTTAAAGTATAACCGAGATACGAGGGGGGTCCCAAAATGCAAAATTTTCTATTTCGCCCTGTATCTCATAAACGAAGAAGGCTATGAAAATTTTGTTTACGGCTTCATGAGTTTCACAAAAAATTAGCTCAGGTTCGTGAGAACCGCAAGGTTCTATCTTTAAAAATAAGCGAGGTACCCTGCTTTTGCAACCAAATCCGGACACCCTGTACAGCACACCGATTTTCGAAATTTAACTATGAACGGTTTTAAAAATATGGCGAAAAAATCGTTTCCGGACCCATTTTAATAGAAAACTTTTGTCTTATTTTTTATGCAAGGATTGCACCCAAAAACGGATACCTAACGCTTACTTTTGAATCACCCCGTATATATAATAATGTCGCTAGGGTATCGTTTAAAATTCAACGAAGCACCAACTAAACCTGTTAGTAAGAAATATTCTAACTGCGATTTTTAACACAAAGCTAAAATGACATAAATTTTTATACAGGGTGATTCATGAGGAAATGTCAATACTTCAGGTACATATTCAGGACCAAAAAATAAACATAAAAGTCTATATAAATAAGTGTCCGTAAGGGCTTAGTTCTCGAGATACAGGGTGTTAAAGTTTTTATTTAATTTTCCTATTTTTTAAATAAAATCTGTGATAATGTAAATAGTGGAGTGGAAATTGATATACGGGGTTTTTTTTTTGGTATGACAAATTCTAATCTAATATTAGTATTGCTCTTACTTGTAGGGGGACCACCTACACGTCTTTCTACTCCTTCGAACAATCACAACTTTTTGGTACAGTCTTGTATTACATTTTTGAGTAAAACAAATTATTCCCTTGCCATTTCTACGTCAAAAAGGTATACCTGTTAAAAGTGGATACGAGCAACCGTTTTCGAGATGTTTGGATTTAAAACAGTTTCGGCGCATGTGATTTTTGTTATCAAATTCACATAAAGTATGCATGTATTGTAAAAAAATAGAAGTGTGCCTTGCCTGACAGAACAACTGCTGGTTGGTGTTCTCATCGTTTTTCCTGTTACTTAGCAATAGTAATGTCAGTTAATAATAAGATCAAATTTTGTCACTGTCAATTTCTGTTCATAACTTTTATTATCTGACAATAATCATTTAAGAAACTTTAGATCTAAATACGTCATTATGCCTGTGATATTCTCGCATCGTGAATATACAGATATGATATTCGACTATGGCTTCTGCAATGGGGTCGCAATTCAAGCAGTCGCGGAGTACCAGCGTCGTTTTCCAGATAGAAGGGTGCCAGATAGAAGAGTTTTTCAACAAGTTTTCACTACTGCTGTAGAATCTAGGATGTTTCCAAGTGCGAAAATTGTATCTGAAAGGGAATCGGGACCCAACGTTAGTCGAAGAGTTGAGAGTAGAAGAGGCTATACTCAATGCCGTCGAAAATGATCCAAGCACTAGGCGGATTGCAGATACTTATCAAATTACACAATCGTCTGCTTGGAGAAATCTTCCCATTAATTGTTTATACCCATTTCATTTACACGGGTTCAACATTTGCAGGAGGGTGATTTTGAGTTGAGAATGCAATTCTGTAACTGGATTAATGAAGATCGAAGTTTGTATAGGTATGTTTTATTCACTGATGAAGCACAGTTCACGCGTGATGGTATAAATAATCTTCACAATGAACACCGGTGGTCCTATGAAAATCCTCACGCTACAGTAGAACATAATTTCCAACATAAATTTAGTATTAATGTGTGGTGTGGAATGTTAAATGGTCATTTAATTGGTCCATTTATAATCGACGGTAGTCTTACAGGAGAAAAATATTTAAACTTTCTTGAACATCACTTGCGAAATCTATTAGAAGATGTTCCCCTTAATGTAAGACAAAACATGTATTTGCAGCATGATGGAGCCCCTGCATACTACAGTTTACTTGTAAGAGATTTTTTAAACCAAAACTTTCCAAACCGATGGATTGGTCTAGTCCTAGATCGCCAGACCTTAATCCTTTGGATTATTGTCTCTGGGGATGGTTCAAATTACTGGTATATTCCACTAAAGTAAATACAAGAGAAGCGTTATTGGTTCGGATAACAAACGCAGCACAGACACTAAGAAATGCGCCCGAATGTATCCACAGAGCAACCCGAGCTATACACCATAGAGCTGACCTGTGCTTAGAAGCAAATGGTAGAATTTTTGAAAATTATACAACGTAACCTAGATTTTATTAAAAACAACTTAATAATAACAATTTTAATAAAAATTAAATACCTTTTGTTTAGTTTATCTTTGAGGCACTGAATACACACCTCAAAAAAATGTGTCAGTCTTTCATTTCAAAGCTTTTGTGCCAAGATGCGTTTAAATTTGGACAAAATAACAAACTTTAAAATTTTGCGATAAAACATTACATGCGCCGAAATTGTTTTAAATCCAAATATCTCGAAAACGGTTGCTCGTATCCACTTTTAACAAGTATACCTTTTTCACGTAGAAATGGCAAGGGAATAATTTGTTTTACTCAAAAATGTAATACAAGACTGTACCAAAAAGTTGTGATTGTTCGAAAGAGTAGAAAGACATGTAGGTGGCGCCCCCTACAGGTAAGAGCAATACTAATATTAGGTTCGAATTTGTCATACCAAACAACCCCCGTATATCAATTTTCACTCCACTATTTACATTATCATAGATTTTATTTAAAAAATAGTAAAATTAAATAAAAACTTTAACATCCTGTATCGCGAGAACTAAGGCCGTGCGGACACTTATTTATATAGACTTTTATGTTATTTTTTTGGTCCTGAATATGTACCTGAAGTATTGACATTTCCTCATGAATCACCCTGTATATTATTTTGGTAAAGATCAAGACTCTTAGGTATTCGAAAAACTTAATTAATTAATTGCATTTTTTTCCTAATCGATGTATTTTAGTCATTTGTCGCATCAAATGGATTCCATATGGTTGAATCGGCATTAGACGGAACTGATATATTTAATTTTTTTGTTCTTTTGCGCCGGACGAACGCCTTATGTACAGGGTTTTCCCGTATATTTTTCCATCCACCTAGAGAGTTTATTTGAATAGATACGGAAATGTCTTAAATACAAAAGTTGTTGGGATTTTTATGAAGATTTAGAATATTATATCATAAGTGCGAAAATATTATTGGAAATATCAAATTTTGACAGGTTGTCAGTTTTCTTAAATGAAACACCCTGTATATTAAATTATATTCTTGAAAATCTTTTTTTTTCTAATTTCAAATATATATACTTTTAATATATTCTGTCAATTAGTTTTGGATATATAAGCGTTTAAAAATTAAAGAAATGGAAAGGTAATTTGCTCTAAAACATAGTGAGCTATGGTCAAGACAATTGCAATAAACGACGCCTTTTTGACGTCTACCGGTCAGAAGTATCTATTTACGAGCATTTTTAATATCTAATACGTTGGGTTATTCGGAAGAAGAGAAACTCGACATAATAAAATTATTTTATTTACATGGTAAAAATGCATCGATAGCTTGTAACGAATATCATAGACGGTTTCCAGATAGACCAACACCGACTTGTAGGACAATATTAAACATCGCTAAACAATTGAATGAAAGAAAAACACCTAAGCGAAAAGTTAGAATAGTGGAAAGAAACGCTGAAGAAGATTTAAATATTTTATTATATTTTGAAGGTGATTTTGAAACTTTTATATTAAAATAATTTATTTATCTTATTTATTCTTGTTTTAAAAAATCCTGAGCGCTCAATTCCCGATGCAGCCACTTTTTTTAACAAATCATGGCATAAAATGCACTCAGTTCTAAAACATTATAAATATAAGCCATATAAGTTTTTACCTACTCAAAAATTAACCGATCAAAATAAAATAGACCGATTACACTTCTGCCAAGAAATAGAAAAACGTGTTATGATGAACCAACTAAATCTGTCAAACATAATGTTCACTGACGAGGCAACATTTACCAGTGGAGGCATGTTTAACCGGAAAAATAAGCATTTTTGGTCAAAAGAAAACCCGCGAGCTCTTCAGGCGGTAAAAATTCAGGGAAGAAGATCCCTACATGTTTGGTGTGGCCTTCTTAACAATCATGTTATTGGACCTATATTTTTAAATGGGAATATAACCGGACAAAGGTATCAGGAGTTATTAGAAAACGAAATCGAGGGGCATTTAGAACAACTACCGATTAATTTATATCTTAATTTGATATGGCAACAAGATGGTGCCCCTCCTCATAATGTCCAGCCGGTCACCAATTTTTTAAATGACAGGTATCCATTTTGGATTGGAAGACATGGACCATTAAGATGGCCGGCAAACAGTCCCGATCTCTCTCCATTGGACATATTTTTGTGGGGTTATCTGAAAAACAAGATATACTACAATAGGCCAAGAACCATCCAAGCTTTAGAGCAAAATATAGTCCAAACAATCGACGATTTAATCACCTTATTACATCCATACACAGAAAATTTAGAAGAAATATTCAGACATGCATTATAAACCAAGGAGGTTATATAGAAAACCAAAACTTAGTTCTTGAAGCGAATATTATTATTTACCTACTTTATATTATTGATTTTTTATGGTATTGTTTCTATCCACTATTCTAACTGTTCGCTTAAGTGTTTTTCTTTCAATTGTTTAACGATGTTTAATATTATGCTACAAGTCGGTGTTGGTCTATCTGGAAACCGTCTATGATATTCGTTAGGAGCTATCGATGCATTTTTACCACGTAAATAAAATAATTCTATCATGTCGAGTTTCTCTTCTTCAGAATAACCCATCGTCCAACGTATTAGATATTAAAAATACTCGTAAATAATTACTTCTGACCGGTAAACGTCAAAAAGGCGTCGTTCGTTGCAATTGTCTTAACCATAGCTCACTATGTTTTAGGGCAAATTACCTTGCCATTTCTTTAATGTTTAAACGCTTATATATCTAAAACAAATTGACAGAATATTTTAAAAGTATATATATTTGAAATTATAAAAAAAAGATCTTCAAGAATATGATTTAATATACAGGGTGTTTCGTTTAAAAAAACTGACAACCTGTCAAAATTTGACATTTCCAATAATATTTTCGCACTAATGATATAATATTCTAAATCTTCATAAAAAACCCAACAACTTTTGTATTTACCACATTTCCGTATCTATTCAAATAAACTCTCTAGGTGGGTGGAAAAATATACGGGAAAACCCTGTATGTATGTCGTACCAGATGTATTGTCAAAATGCATCAACTGTATTGTACAAAATCCGTACAAATACCTATGCTTTTTATGTTGTTTTATGAAACTTGTATTGTTAATTTGGTATTTTACTGTTTGGATATCTAATAAGATTCCTCTTTTTTTTCAGGTACGTCATCTATGCAGCTCATATACGTAAGTAACAAGAAAACTTTGTGCACACTTAAAGATTTCACGGCCGTGGTCAATTAAGAAATCATGGTTCTTGCGATTATAGGTTTGTAAATTCTATTTACAAAATTGCATTCTCAACTGAAAATCACCCTCCTGCAAATGTTAAACCCGTTGTAAATGAAATGGGTATAATTAATGTGAAGATTTCTCCAAGATTGTTGAAAAACTCTTCTATCTGGTACTTTTTTATTATGAAAACGACCCTGTACTCCGCGGCTGCTTGAATTGAGGCCCCATTGCAACAAATATCATATCTGCATATTCACGATGCGAGAATTTCGCAGGCATAGTGGCGTACTTAGATCTAATGTTTCTTAAATGATTATTGTCAGGTAATAAAGGTTATGAACAGAATTTGTCAGTGACAGAATTTGATCTTATTGATAACTGACATTACTATTGCTAAGTAACGGGTAAAAAGATGGCAACGCTAAACAGCAGTTGTTTTGACATTTCCTCATGAATCACCTTATATTATAAATATTAATCAAGTCGGCTAGGGATAGTGTTTTGTTTAAGAGATCTAATTATAGGTTTAAATATAAATCTGTTGGACTAACTTTAGGATTAGAACAAATTGGTTAGTGAATACGGTTTAAATTTTAAACCTTACAGGGGAAGGAAGGTTTAAATATATGAGTCTAAGTTTACGTGCGATGCATTATAGTGGATACGACTATTACACTCGTATTCACTAAAGTTATAGGTTTAAGATGACATTTTTAACAATTGAACAAATAATTTCTCTAAATGTCACAATTTCAAAATGACAGTGACATAAGCGAAACATAACTGGTGAACTAAGAGTTTTAAGTACCATGGCAACTAGATCTGGTCTAACTCTTAAACCTTCTTAGTGAATACGAGGGTATATGTTTAAGCAGGTCTTTCGACGCATTTGAGGCTCTTTTATTTTGATAAGAACGAAGTCAGAAACTGAAAAATTACCGCAAGTTTAGCTCAAAATTCAAAATATATGACCTATAGAGAATTACCTTCCTTCAGAATAAAATTGGCTTTACAGCTCAATGCTGCCAAAGCAAAAGCAGTAAAAGAGTTTCTTAAAGTTTTCATCGACTTTGTGAAAGACGAATATTACGCAAGAAATAGACATCTGTGTCGATTGCAATAAGAAAAATAGGAAAACAGCAGTAAACAAGCTGTCCCAAATGCTCACAGAGACCGGGGTCAAAGTTGTTACATTTACTGATCGTTTCCGGTCTATCAGGTAGCTCATAATCTAAAATGGCAGAAGAGGTAAATTTAGGAGCAGTTTACACTCTTGTAGGAGTACTTACTAGCGACGATAGCTGAAAAGATTCAAAAAGGTCAGACGATATCTTGTAACTCATGCTCAAACCACCCCCAATCAACATTGAGATCAGTGGCGGCTCGTGAGTATATTGAAGGGTGAGGCTACATGAGGTTAATTTTGTTTAAATGTGAATACATTTCCACGTCACCCATGAGGTATTATTCTGCGACGCGTTGACCTTTTTTTTTTAATAGAGGTCATCGCCAATAGCCCTACTAAACCATTAAAAACTAAAAAAATAAACTCTAAAAAAAGTAAATAAAAAGTAAACAAAACAAATAAAATATGTACACCTATCATTAAAATATAGCGGTGATTGCGATAATAAAAACATAATTTAGTTTATTAAAACTTAAAATAAATAGTTGTATGAAATAAGATAAAAAAACTACTTTTTGTACATTAAATCTATACGTCTGTCTTTTAAGGTTGCAAATTTATCTATAATTTGGTCGTAAAAGTTTTGGTCTTCACTAAGTTCTGACAGTAATTCCTGCTCTATTGACATCATTGCTAAATCCGAAAGCCGTTCTTGTGTTTCTTAGGTAGGTTTTGATCCGTTTAAGACACGAAAAATTTCGTTCGGCCGATACACTTGTTGCGGGAATAGTTAAAACTAAATTAAAAAGCTTATATGCTTCCGCAAAAATTGCTTTAAAATCTTTAAATAACAAAGCTAGACTTTTTTCGACATCTAAATTTGAAAATTGTTCATCCCTATACAATACAGAAAGCTCATTCTTTAATCTATCTATGTCAAAAATGTTTGGATAATTTTTTAATAAATTATTTAATAAGTCGTCTGGAAAGCATTTAACATATTCCGAATATTTTGTGCAATCGACTAAAGCAAAGAAATTTAAATTATTTAAATTTTCAAACCGCGTCCCTAATTGAAGAATTATACAATCTATTATTTCGAAATATAATATTTTATAGTGTGTTAGTTGGCAGAATAGTAGCTTTTTTAGCAATATTGAAAAGTTCTTTGAAATTGTCCTCGTTTCTAAATTCAATAATTCGTTGCTTGGCAAGGTTTATTTGCGAAATGCAGTAATTTATATCTAAATGCTTTAACTGTAATATTTGAAACAGTACATCAGTGCAACTAAAAATTTGTTTATAATTATGCGTTAAAAGGCAAAATCATTAAAATGCTTTAGAAATCCTTTTGCACCATTAATAGATTCTGTTCCAGAACTTAAGTCATTAATAATACTTTCAAATACTATAATTAAATTGTCCCATTCATTAGCCACTAAGTTTAAAATTTTAGACCGTCTATACCATTGCGTTTCTACAGCTCGCGGAATTCTTTTACCTACTATCTGATTAAGCACAAAAGACCGTTTTGGTGATTGGTGGAAATAATTTGGTATTCCTAATAAAATGGCAAAAAATATACGACTTTGGGTAATCAGTTTTGTTCCCTGTTGTAAAACTAGATTTAATCTGTGGGCGCAACAATGAGCAAACATAGCTAAAGGAGCAATAGATCTAACTTTTGTTTGAAGCCCATTTATTTCACCTGCCATAACACTAGCCCCATCGTAACACTGCGCGACCAATTTATTTTTAAAGTCATAAGGCTCTAAGCTGTTTTGTATTAAATGAAAAAGGCTCTCTGCTGTTCTATTATCGCTTAGTCAAAAAATCCTAAAAATCTTTCTTTTAAAGATCCGTTGGTCACATACCTAACTGTTATCGAACATTGTGATTTTTCTGTTATATCAGTACTATCATCCGCAATTACGCCAAAAAAACAACAATCGGTGTCATTGATTTCTTTTTTTATATATTCTTGAATATAGTCATGTATGCAACCAATTAGTTCATTTTGTATAGTCTTAGATTGTCCCGTAAAAATATTACTAAATTTAGCACAATGTTCAGTAAGTTCGGCATTTCTTTTTATTAGGCATGCAAATATTCCCTTAAAATTGCCACGGTTAAAAGAATCTGTTGTTTCATTATGACCTCGAAATGCCAAGTCCTGTTTACCCAAAGTAATAGTAACATCAATTAAATAATTTAATAATAAACGGTTTTTTCGAACATTTTCATTATAAACAATTTTATTAAGACTTGCATTTTCTTGTAGTGCATCCGCAATAGTCGCCCTATTTTGCTCCAGTCTTGTAAGTGCTGGCGAATTTTTAATATGCTCTCTTGAACTTTCATGCGATTTTACTGCTCCTGAAAAATTTTTTAAATCCGAATATCCGCCCCCTGAACTCCAATTATTTTTGACGCAACCTAATAAAATACAAGGCCAACAATATAAGCTTTCTTTATAAATACTTCCGCATAGCCACCTATAAGTTTCGTACCAAGATATTTGAAAAGTTCTTGAATATTTTTTACCTTGCCTCTTATCGTTAAATATTGCTAAAATTTTCGGCGTCGGACGGCTACCTAATATCTGTTTCTTTTCAGTTTCGCTTCTTCTTAAAAAAGGCGTTTCAATTAATGAAGCAATAATGTCGTGAATAAGATTCATTTCAAAAGCAAAAAGCAAATACAAAAAATGTAACGGTCCAACTTACCAAATCAAAACAAAACAAAAACTTACTCACGCGTATTTATTCACCTTAAAAGACAGACGCGTATTTATTCACCTTAAAAGACAGAACGCCCTCAATTAGCGATTATCGCAATCTATTTCCTATTTCTTTCTCAGCCGCACGCACCACGTAAAAAGAAGCCGTTGGAATATTTCGCTAGTCATGTGATTTAAATAACCAATAAAAGCATATCCAAGCTACAGATTTATCGCCTCAAGAATGCAATAGAAAACGCGTACATCGGCAATCGCCATCCCGCTCTGTCGTAATCAGGTGACTCGCCGGCATCGGCACCGGCCGTTGATAAATGGGTTAGAAGTCGAAACTTTCCAAGCTAAAATTATTTCGCCTCATTCGAGAGCACTTTCTTTAGGAATGGGTTTGCACGGTCGGTTTTTTGATGTGGTCAGAATTTATTTTCTAAAATATTTATTATGGGATTATATTTTGTTTTTTTTTAATGTTATTATGTTGTAAAACTGTTAAAAAGTATATTTCTAATTGGTAATAGATAAAAAGTTATATAAAAAAATTCTCTTTTCCTTTATTTTGGGGGTGAGGCGCGGCCTCAGAGGCCTACCCTGACGAGCCGCCACTGATTGAGATCTCCACACAATATTATTGAGCTAAAATTAGATGTGCAAAGTGAAATAACTTAATTTCCAGTTTTTTTAAGAAGTAATGGAAGGCATCGCCCTTATTTTGGTCTAATTTGACTAGGCCAATTATGAATATGGACGTTTTCTCCTGGGACCTT
Source organism: Kuschelorhynchus macadamiae (assembly GCA_030620095.1). Taxonomy (NCBI): domain Eukaryota; kingdom Metazoa; phylum Arthropoda; class Insecta; order Coleoptera; family Curculionidae; genus Kuschelorhynchus; species Kuschelorhynchus macadamiae. Next base: position 570,585 of record JAUTXW010005349.1, on the reverse strand, counting down.
AATGACCAGAAACAAGAACGTTCTCAAAATAAATCGAACTAAAATGATCTATATTCCTGTTGTTATCCCAGGGATTGTAAATAATATCAAAACGCTCGCAAACGTGTTGCGAACCCGTAAATTACACTTTAAGGAATTATTCCGTTAGAGTAGTCAGACAAGCCAAAGTTTAGCCGGGAATTTTGACTAATGGGAACTTGTATTTATGAGAGTTATTAATAACTTTGGGGTAAACGCGGTTTAGCTTTCCTATATACATATACACATATACATATTTTAACGTAGTCTACCCACGGTACACATTAAATTCGTTCCGATAGAAATGAGTATGTGTGTGTGTTTTGTACAGGGGGTGTTTATAATTTATTATGTTTTGGGGGGAATTAATGTTTTTCGCAGTGAATTTTAGTTTAGCTCGGTTTCTCGTATTAAATGTTAATGTCGAATGCGTGCATGATTTTATGCGTGCGATATTGTTTATTGAGAAATTAGCGGAGTGATGACGTTAACAAGAATTTAAAAAAAAATAGTCGGCATAGCAAATTTTTTTCGTAGTTTTTAGACAACTGTATCTCGGAAACGCCTCAGTCGATTTTTAAAGATTCTGAAAGGCCCTTATCTGTTTAATCAATAGCCTGGAGTGGTTTTTGATAAAAATATGTTTTTTTGTGTTATATACAGGGTGTCCCAAACTTATTTAGCCAAGCTCTAGTACCTAAACCGTTTGAGATATTTAGTTGGAATAAAAGCTAGAATTTGTAGCTTTGAGGATACTTCAAAATGACATCGAAGAAAAATGTGTTGAAAAAAAAACATCCCAAGAGGTTCGACCCTAACCTTAAACTTTTAAATGCCATCCTGTATATTTTTTTATATAATTCTGTAGAATTGCAAATTCCCTATTCAGTACTTTTTTCCGATTGAAAGTCGGTTAAGAAACAGCTTAGAAAATTAACATTTTATCTTTCTATCAAGTTAGCCATGGGCTAAATTAAAAATCCGCTTAAAAGAAAAGAAAACAATATCAAGTTAGCCATGATTCGATAAAACAAAAACAAAACATTTTTGACACTTGTCAAATTGAACTAAATGAGAGTGCAAGTGAGGTTGTTTATTATTCCTGTCAATTTCGTCTTAAAATGCCAAGTTTGTTTACTGCAGTCGAATACGTTGATATGATTCTAATTTACGGTGAGTGCTTCGGAAACTCTGTGAAGAACTTAATATAACAAGAAGGCGTATTTTACAAGACTTTAAGTATCATCCTTATAAAGTTCATCTGGTGCAGGCATGTGACAGACGCCTGAAATTTATTGCAAACCTGTTAGTTAAAATTGGAGACGATCCAGCCTTTTCACCAAGCCAAGTTTCATAATAATTGTCTTATTAACGGGCATAATTCCAATTATTGGTCTCCAATTAATCCACATTGGGTAATGGAGACTAGATTTCAACGCATTTGGAGTATCAATGTTTGGTGTGGATTATTTATTGGAAGGATCATTGAACCCTATTTTTATCAAGAGAGTTTAACGGGAAAAAGGTACCTGCGCTTTCTACAACACGTTTTACCCAACTTCTAGAAGAAATTCCGTTGGCTGAAAGACAACAAATGTGGTGGCAGCAAGATGGAGCACCTGCTTATAATGCTCACATAGTTACTGAATTTCTTTAGAACAGGTTTGAGGCTAATTCCATCGCAAATGCTTCTCCCGTAATAAGGTGGCCTGCACGTTCGCCTAATCTTTCCCCCTTAGATTTTTTTCTTGTAAGTAAATCCAATGACGTAGAGGACCTGAAGAATAAAATTAGAAACGCCTGTCGCAGAATAATGCCACAAATGATAATTGCTACATGTACCCGAAACCTTTTGACAAGATTTGAAGCTTGCGTTGCCGCTGAAGGTTTACAATTTGAACATTTATTGCCGTCGATCAGGTGTGCTCAAATTTGAACTGCTGGCGATCTACCTCAATATTTTTAGACTACTTACGATAGACTCTGAGAGGCTGCAAGTATGTGTGATGTAGGGTTGTCGTACATACGCGATACATACACCCTACCTACCTACCTACCTACCTACCTAGGTAGGGTGTACCGTAGCATATATAGATATTAGCTTTCCGCACAATATACATTATTTTAGTCAAGGTTTGGGTTAGGTTTAGTTAGGTTCTTCTCTACATTATTAATGAAAAAACTCGTAGTTATTCAAAATTGCGAGTTTATTGGTTGTTACAGAACAAAAGACTTACATATGGTGTTAAACTTTACTAAGGAGTAACTTTGGATGTTGAAGCGTGGCACTGCATGTCCTCAGCATACTTTTCATAAGATGGTAGTTAGTCGATTGCGATATTTTGACTTAATTATCTTCATTGCAGAAAATGCAGACTCGCACAAGTAAGTTGACCCAAACATTGCTGTCAGTTGAAGGGCGATTTGCCTTAGATTCGGATATTTATCTTCAGATATAAAACACCAGAAATTTGTATCAGATGCTGTAGCTTTGAGATGTATATCTGATATTATCTGCACCAACTCATTTTCAACAGAACATGAGTTCATATTAAACTGACTTGCTATTTCAGTAGCTAATTCCTCAATGTTTTTACATGAAAAAGGATAACTTATAAATGATGCTACATTTGCCAATTTACTACAATCATAACAACGCATTTCGAATTGTCCCAAAATATTTGATAATTCAGCCTCATACGTGTCATAATTCAACTGAGGAATCCTTGCTTTTAAAGACGGAAAATGTTTCAGATTCTTTCTTTTCAGTTGATCTATCATAAGTAGCAATTTACTTTTGAATGCGTTTACTGCGCTAATCATCTCAATAACAGTTTTTCCTTTACCTTGAAGCTTCAAGTGAAAATCAGTCAGCCATTTTTCGTTTTTCAACATCTGAGTGTCATCACCACTTTCGTCTAGAAAAATTTGTTGATGTAAAATGCAATGGATTAAAAAAAATTAAGGAAAATCTTCATTAGCTAGACACAATGCCACAAAACCGTTTTTGTGTCCAGTCATTGCTGGTGCTCCATAGGTTGTAATGCACATTAATTTCTATATTGGTAGCTTGTAGTTTTTTACAAAATTGAAGAAAACGTCATATATATCTTCGCCACGGGTCTTCCCCTTCAGAGGAATGATTGTCAAAAATTCTTCCTTAGCCAACATGTCATTGAATACCATCCGAATAAAAATACACAGCTGGGCAGTGTCTGTCATATCGGTGGATGCGTCGAACTATAAAGAAAAGTATGTACATTCCATGATATCATTTTTTAGTTTATCTGCCATGTCCTGACTCATGACTTCAATACGCCTTGTGAGAGTCGGACGAGATAACTGAGGTTCTCTAATAGCAGACATGATTTCTGTTTTATTTTTAAAATCTCCAAAAAAAGTCTCACCCGCTTCAATAAATGCTTCCTTCACAACCGATCCATCTTCGAATGGTTTCTTGTGTTTCGCCAACCTATGAGATATTTTAAATGACGCGATCATAGCAGTTTTTGATTGTTTGGCTGGTCTTGTGAACATGGTTTGTTCTTTTTTCAAACAAGATATCAAATTACGTACTTTTCGTTTTCTTAATTCACTCTGTGGCGGAAAATTCTTTTCATATTTTTTATGAACCATTTTATGATGTCTCTCTAAGTTACCACGCTTAGGTATTGCAACTGACGCACGACAAATAAGACAAATGCACTTATCCTTCACCATACAAAACAAAAATTCTTCCTTCCAATCATTATTAAAATGATACGTTTTAGATTTCTTCGCTGCACTCATTTTGTACTATTTAATAATAAACTTTGTATCGACGTAGTATTGCCTTCAAGTTGCAATTCAGAATGACTCCAATTCCTGCAGGCGCAACCTTTATATCGTCATGAACGAAAGTCTCCAATGTTCCCGTCAAACGCGCCGCTCTAAATTTCTAGAAAAGCGGCAAGAATAAAAAACGCGGCTTTTCTTTGACAAGTACCGCTTGTTCTTTTGATAAAGCCGCCTTTTGCCGCTAGCAGAGTGTTATTTTATTACGTAATAATTTTTTGTAGTTTAGTTAAGTACCTACTCATTAAAAAATTTTTTTCTTCTCGAGATTTACTCAAAAAGCACTCGCGATCGACCGTTTGAGCACCCCTGCCGTAGATAATCTGTAAAATAAAAAAAAGTACATTGTAATTTTCTTGCTTTGTTTTAAGCGGATTTATAATTTACCCCATGGCTAACTTGATCGGAAGATAAAATGTTAAATTTCTAAGCTATTTTTTAACCGATTTTTAATCGGAGAAAAGTGCTTTTACAATTCTACAAAATTATGTAAAAATATACAGGGTGTTGTTTAAAATTTTAAGGTTAGGGTCGAATTTTTTGGAACTATTTTTTTTCAAACATTTTTTTTGGAAGTCATTTTAAAGTATCCTCATTGCTACAAATTTTAGTTTTTATTGCAACTAAATATCTCAAACGGTTTGGGAACTAGAGCCCGGCTAAATCAGTTTGGGACACCCTGTAGAGAGTGAAAAAATATAACGTAAAAGTGCCAAATTTTAACTCCCTGCACCTCTTGCAATAGTTTGATATCTCGGTCCGTATTTGACGGTTTTGTATTTTTTTGTTTAGAAAAAAAGTTACCAGGTGTTTTCAAAAAGTCTGTATCTTTTAAATTAAAAAAATACACATTTCTGTGAGCTGTTACATTTAATATAAAACTTTCGGGACTTTATTATCCTTTCTGTACACAGAAGTATAGCGGTTTTGCACTTTTTTGTTTCGAAAAAAGTTGCAGGGTATTCCCAAAAAAACTGTATTGTTGAAATTGCAAAAAATACGAATTTCTATGTTCTCTTTTTATTAATGTGGAGCTTTCAGGACTTTAATTAATTAATTTGTTTTTGGGTTTTGACCTCTGTATGTTATCAAATAACGCCAGAAAAAAATAAAATCGAAATTTGTAATTTTCAGTTTTTCTCGGATATCTCGGGAAATACTTGGAATTTTAAAAGTTTTTAAACAGAATATTACATAATTGCACAACTTTGCATTGATTTAAATATCCTCGTATCTAATACAGAAATTTTAAAAAATGCCAAAATTTTGAAAATACCCTATACACGGCGATCCACTATAAATGTCCACTCCATTTAACTTTTTTGCTTTCATTTTGGAAAAAATGTTACATACGAAAGTTGTAGGATTTATTAAGTAGTTTTTGACGCATATGTATACAAGTTATATTCCACGGTTTTGGTCAATTCACAAAATTTGGTTCTTGGGATTAGACCGTGTCAACTTGGAATTACTATCCGACGTTTCGGCTTCGATTTCACGAGGCATTTTCAGGTATCTTTAATACACGAGATTCAGATTCCTGAAGATGCCTCGTGCAATCGAAGGCAAAACGTCGAATAGTAATTACAATTTGGCACGTTCTATTCCCAAGAACTATGGTTTAAGGCTGACGGAGAAAATTTTCATTTTTTTTAAATGAAACACCATATATTTGACATGATATTTCGATTCTATTGGTAAAACTGAGAATTTTGATAACACATACCATATGCCCAAAGTCAATAATTATTTTTAAATTATTAATTAAACTGTATAACACAAAAAAAAATTGTTTTTGTCAAAGACCACTCCAGACTATTGATTGTACAAATAATGGCCTTTCAGAATCTTTTTAATTTTTAAAAATTTTTAAAAAAGGCGTTTCCGATATACAGACTCCTGTAAGTTATTTCATGATAATTCAATATTGTCCACTCAGTTACTTTTATGGAGAACTTTCGTTAGTTGGCCATAATTTTTATAATCACTGGCAAAAATGGTGTGAAGAAGTATATAAAGATAGTGGGACGAATACGCAACCACTATTAACACCTGTAATGCCTTTTTTATTTGTCAGTGGGGTCACATGTTTAGATGTTTTTTATGAATCTCAGAACACATTTAATATATAGTTGTTACTAACCCTAAATAACAGGTCTGATGCAAATGTTGTAGTTTTGTACATAAATTATATATTGTTACAACCCATATGTCAATTACATACACCAACAATAACTTTACCAGCGCCTCTTAGGTCATTTTAAGCAACTTTTTAGACAGAAATTCGCTCAATTGATAAAATTTATATATAGATTTACATATTTTATTTAGAATGATCACGTCCAGTTATGTTTACTGTCTTTAGGCATTATCAAATACATGTTCAATGGGATTTAAATCTGGGGTTCGCGGGGGACAGCCCCAAACGCTGCATCAATCGAAAATCGGATCCAATAAGGTGAGCGAACAGCATGTGCAAGATCTTCTGCTGAATCAAAAACTTGGAAAATTGTGTAACTGGCAATAACATTATAGTGCAACTTTAAAAACAATGCTCTTAACGTTACTAAGCAACCAAAGGCTATTTGATGAGCTATTCTGAATTTGTTAATAAAGTTGAAAAATTGCAATATTTTATTTATACATTTGTATATTCTCTTAGAAAACAGGTATTGACTTGATTCAAAAAACATTTTGTTAAGAAAGGGTCATCCTTCAAATCAAACCATAACGTAGCTAAATTTAATTTACATTTTTTAGTGGGGCCTTAAGAAATTAAGGGAAAAAATAAGTTTTAATTCTTCCTGTATACTCATTAAGCCTCCAGTATATCGAAGCAGAACATGCTGTCCTTTCCAAATTCTGGTCATTTGAGCAGATAAAGGCAGCGCTACAGTCGTGATGGACAAGATGGAATACCTACACAGTTATACGGGCAGACCATACAAGTAGAATCGGAAGACGAATCACCAATCTGATTAACGCATCCAGTCTACGACCAGCGGAGAAGAAATTATTAAAGCCAATAGACTTGCCCACATACAAACTACATAAACATCTTTCAAATTTTCTTAATCCGTTTACTGGAAAAACAGAGTCTTTTATAAAAACTCAATTTTAATTTTGGTCAGTTTCGATGTAGAATCACTACAAGTGTTCCTGTTAACGACTCAAATTCCTGCAGATTCCTGCTGCTGTAGCTTAACACCAGCATACCACTAGTCATATTATAAATGTTAATTAAACCAAGGTTCTAGCATGGGTTTCATGATTTTATATACGGAAAATTAGAAAATCTGTTAATATTTAATAGAGATATGGGTTACTGTCTACATTACTCGTGGAAACCGATCTTAACATAGGGTCATGATTCGGCGAGCACAAGTCGGGCCTAAAAGCCCGCCTGAATCTCTCTAAGCTCATTCAGTGTTCAGGTCTCGTGGAGTAAATATCTCTGAAGATGTCTAGTGCGACGTCGGCTAGTAATTCCAATTTGACACGGTTTAATCCCAAAAACCATGATTTCTTAATTGACCAAAGCCGTGAAAAAAAAACTCAACTATTTTTTACAAAACACTTCCACTATATTAGTTTACTAAAAACGTGACATGTTTCGCTAACACAGTAGCTTCTTCGGACGTTACATCTCGAATGAACCATTTCAAGAGTAAAACCATATTTTTATAACTAGGTGTAATAAAAAGATTTGGAAAATTTTTCAACATTATAAAACGGTCTGGGAATTTTTACCTAAAAGCCATAAAAGAGAATAATCTAAAACTAAATTATATTTAACAAGGGTGACGTGTTAAGTTCTACTTGGTCCTTTAACAAGCGGTTTGATGGTTTGAGCTTATTTATTTCTAGAGACTCCAGCAAATTTAGTTTATGACCCTTGATTTCCTTGTGCAATATTTTAAAATTGTTATCAAAGGCATGGCCCGTCTCAATTAAGTTATTAGCATAATTGGATTCGGTCTTTTTCTTGATAAAGCATTTATAATGTTCATCTATTCTTTTACCACACTATCTGCCAGTTTGGCCTATATACGTTTTTTCACAGTCTCCACAATTTATTTGGTATACACCTGAATGTTTAAGTTTGTCAGATTTCGTTTTATTATTTTTAACGAACTTACTTAAAGAATTATTAGTTTTATACGCTATCCTAACATCTAAACTGTTAAGAAATTTTCCTACTTTATAACTTGGATCTCCTATAAATGATATAACTTTATATGCATTTGTTTTTTCATTGAAATTATGATAAACCATATTTATAGATTTTGTATATAGCTTTTTCTGTAGAATTTTATCTATTATATTTACAGAATATCCATTGTTTATCGCGATTTGTTTTATAATGTTGAGCTCAGTCTGAAAATTAGTTTTGCTAAGGGGTAGAGAGGTTAGTCTATGAACCATACTATGAAAAGCGGCTAGTTTATGTTGCATTGGATGGCATAAGGAATTATGTATGGTAGTGTCCGTATGTGAAGGTTTATGATATACAGAAAAATCATGTTTATTATTAAGACTTTTAATGGTTAAATCTAGAAAATGTATGCTGCTGTTAGATTCTCTAAAAAATATTTAATTGTCGTTCAGTTCCTGTAAAACAAGTTAAAACATCAACAACATATATGTGCCAATATATGAAATGTTTAAAAAGAGGGTGTTTATCAATTTGATTTTCTAGACTATCCAAAAATATTTCAGCCCGTACGGGGTTTAATGGGTTGCCCATAATTAAACCTTCAGTGCTCGTGTAAAGTTTATTATTGAATTCAAAGTAATTTTGTTCTAAACATTCGATAAGTAAGTACAATAATTCTTGTTTGTTAACACAATTTACACCAAAAGACATACCGATAGAAGATATAGTGTCATCCGTTGAAGCGACAATTAGAAAACTTCCAGCAGAAGAAGCTGACGCAATAAGGTATTAAACAACGAAGATCATCAAAACTTCTAACCCGCCTAAGTCGAATCTATCAGCTGCGGAAAGAACGGCAATAAAAGTATTAAACAACAATATAGATATTTTGGTTCTTCCAGCGGACAAGGGAAATGCCACTTTCGTCATGGACAAAATAGATTACGTGAAGAAAATACACCTACTTTTGGACGACAACATCTACAGGGTGATCGAAGCAGACCCGACCAACAAATTTGACAGACGGATAACCAACCTTATAAATGCATTTAACCTACCAACAGAGGAGAAGAAGATATTAAGGCCAAGCAGCTCAAGGATCCCGCGGTTCTACGGACTACCTAAAATACATGAGGTTGATGTACCACTTCGACCTATCGTCAGCGCAATAGGATCTCCTACTTACAAAATTGGTAAATATCTTTCAAATATTCTTAATAATTTTACAGGAAAAACACATTCATATATTAGAAACTCTACGCATTTTGTAGAAAAACTTAAATCAATCCAATTAGATCCCAAAAATATCTTAGTCAGTTTCGATGTAGAATCGCTGTATACGAATGTGCCTCTAAGTGCTTCTAGAGTCGTCTCCACTAAAACTAAAATCATGGTTCAGATATGTAGACGACACTTTTGTAATATGGCCACATGGTCCAGAAAACCTCCCTGGGTTTCTTGATCGTCTAAATTAACAACATGCTAACATAAAATTTACAATGGAAATTGAATCAGAAGGCACGATTCCCTTTCTAGATGTTCTTGTACAAAGGCAAGGAGATGGTTCCTTAGGACACTCTGTATATAGAAAACCAACGCATACGAACAGGTACTTAAATGCAAATTCCCATCATCATCCAGCACAAAAGCAATCAGTCATTAATTCGTTGGTTTACAGAGCTCTCGCGATTTGTGACCAAAATTCTTTACAATCTGAAACAGAGAAACTGACTTTAAGCTTTAAGAGGGAATGGATATTGCACTGATGATATTAGACGATCAATTAGAAAATATAATAATCCTACTCCACGAAATGATACTAATAAGGAATTACCTATAGGAAATGTAGTTCTTCCATTTATACACGGAACCACAGACAAGATTGCAAGGTTACTTCGCTGGTGATGGATATGGTTTTTCTTAAGAACCTATTTACTGAGTACATACACATAAAATTAAAATAATTTCAGATTTGCAAATTCTCGAACTTGACAAAGTTCGTGTAAAAAAATACTTTTGTCTTATCCCTCGTATATACCAGACCAAAGCAACCCTTAAAACACATATACCACAAAAATATTAACAAAACATAAGCCTACAAAATGTAAAAAACCGTTTGTAAACAAAGCATTTTGTTTATAGTTAAGTTATAACCATTTAAATTTAGGTTAAATTTTAAAAAATTGCACTTCAATTGCACAACAGTGTAGATCTGGTTTAACCCTTAAACCAATACAAATGATATCATTATTCATTCCCCTAATAAATGGAAAGATGCATTAGGAGCAAATTTCCTCCTAAATATCAACTTTAGTTCTTTCTACCTTAACAATTTATTGTAATTCAAAAACTTTCTTTTAAGGAACTATAAATTAAATAATTTAAATTCACGAAATAACACAGATGACTTACTGTGTTCGTTTTTTGCAGATGAGTCCGTAGGCTTTTCCATTTCACTCTCATTTTCTTCATCATATTCTTCATATTCCTCGTCTTCTTCTTCCTTTTTCGCATCGGCTTCGTTATTTTTCATTTCATTATCTTCTTCTATGTTGCTTGGTTTTTTTGTTACTGAAATTATATTCCCAGCGGCAATATTATTAGCAATTGCTTTACTATTGGTGCTTTCAGCAGTTAACTTTGGAAATTCTGGTTTTTCTTTTAGACATACTACAATCTTCAACACACACAAGAAAATTGGACAATGTTTGAGATCGCCAAAGGACATTATTCCTTTTCAAAGGGAAGGAGTATATGCAATTCCTTGTTCCTGTGGTGATGTTTATATTGGAGAAACTGGACGATCCATTTCGACTAGGCTTAAGGAACATGAACGATGTATCAGAAAGAAACAAATTGTACGATCTGCTGTATCTGAACACCAACATTCTACTTGGCATGTCATAAATGTAAAAGAAACCAAAGTTCTTACATCGGTTTTGGGACCCTATAAGCGCAAAATTAGAGAATCTATTGAAATTTATAAGCAACCTAACAATTTTAATAGAGATACGGGCTTCAGTCTACATCATACGTGGAAACCAATCGTTACACAGAGTCACGCTTCGGTAAACACAGGTCGACTATAAATAGCCGGCCTGGGTCTCTCCGAGCTCATTCAGTGTTCCGATCTCGTGAAGTGAAGATCCCTGAAGATGCCTCGTGCAATCGAAGGCGAAACGTCGGAAATTGATTCCATTTTGACACGGTCTAATCCCAAGAGCCATGATTTCTTAACAATTAACTGATTTTCTGTTCAAAAGATTTTCTACTACTTTTATAGTATCTTTAATAGGAATACTAAGGAAGAGATTAGTAAAGTCAAACGAGATTAGTTTCGCATTACTTGGTAAATGAATATTTTTAATTTTATTAACTAAGTCTAAAGAGTTTTTAATTTGATATTTTCCTGAAAATTCGGTAGATGATTGAATAATTTCTATTATAAGACGGCGCCGGAAAGAAAGAAACTACTGGTCTAATAGGAAAACCGGGTTTATGAAGTTTTATAAAGGAATATCATTTTGGTGGTTGTGGGTTCATAATAGTATATTTACTGATGTCTCTGTCATTAAACCAGCTCTTACAATTTTTAATGCAATTTTTAATTTTCTATTGAAAAGTGTTTGTAACATTATTTAAAAAAAATTGTTGTAATTCGGCACCACTAATAAAACTGTAGCAACAGCCACTAAAACACACGCATGCCTCATTCAACTAAATACCAAATGACAACCTTCCTAATTAGTAGGTATATCGAAAACTGAGTTACCAGTAGCCGAGCGAATAGGCTTTCAATTCGTCGGCTTTTCTTTCTGAATATACGCCATTTACACAAATCCGTAATTAATAATCTGGGCCACATATTTAGCCACTCTGGATAATGCCACAACTATAATTAGGCATGGGAGTATTTAGCTACAATAACTCTCTCATTCCCAGTCGCCTGATAATACAACTAGATCAGTGAATATAGGAAATTTTCGACAGGAAACTTCCATCAAGTTTCTAGTGAATAAAAGAAAATACATAAAAAAACAGTGATTTGTTGCCAAAAGCAGTAAACGGAAATCGAGTGCGCCATCACACTCAAGATAGTCCATAGGACTATGCCATTATGTTTTCCACGTGCCACTATCACTCATTTATTTATATTTATTATAAACAATTTAATCCTCCGTTATCTCTTAAGTTGTAGCAAAAGCCCTTTACTAAATAATAGTTATTGATATGTACAGGGTATTTTATATTATTCAGTTCACAATAAACTTCTCCAAAATGTATAATAGTATATATTTTTGTATTCGAATCCCCAGTAATTTGCATTTTTTTAAAGATGCAGTTTTTGGTAGTAGGCTGTAAGTGCCTAAACAAAACAAAAGAAAATCGTTGTCATGTTAAATAAATTACTTGTCAAAAACCGCCGGTTCGTTTTGAAGCTAGATTAGATCAGAAATAGATAATAAAATCCAGAACGAAGAAAACCCTGTGATCTTACATTTCTTAGAATGAAACGAAATAAGAATGTTCTGGCGTCCATTGATGTAGATCCTTCAAGTTCTCCACCGTGACTTTGTGTTAATATCGGTTTCCACGTGTGATGTAGACCGTAACCCGTATCTCTACTGAAAATTTTTGTATGTTTAAATATTTTAACAGATTCTCTAACTTTTCGTTTATAAAAACCTTGAACCGATGCTAGAACCTTGGTTTCCTTTATATGCTGGTGTTCAGCTACAGCAGACTGAACAATTTGTTTCTTTTTAATACATCGTTCATGTTCTTTAAGTCTAGTTGATATTGAGCGTCCTGTTTCTCCCACATACACGTTCGGCGAGCACAAGTCGGTTAGAAAAGCCCACCTGAATCTCTTCAAGCTCATTCAGTGTTCAGATCTCGTGGAGTAAAGATCACTGAAGATGCCTCGTGCAATCGAAGGCGAAACGTCGGATATTAATTCCAATTTGACACGGTCTAATCCCAAGAACCATGATTTCTTAATTGACCAATTAGTTAGAGAAAGGATTAAGGCAACACGTCGTGACTTAGATACAAATGCTCGGAAACTATTAGAAATTTATCTGAAATTAGCTTCTAGACTAGAAAGAACTACATTTACAACTTTGGACAGCATTACCAACACACAGGCAGAAAAAATCCATCAAGAATTTACACTTAAGCAACAAAAAAAGTTTGAAGCCCCCCTGAACAGAAAAAATCCAGTGTAACTTCCGCAGAATACAGTTATCAACCTGTTATCGAAGCCGTTATCCGAATCAGAACTTTCCGTCCTTTCCAAGGGCCAAAATTTTGCAATAGCACCTAGTAGCATTCTCGTAGCAATCAGAAGATTACCAGTGAAACAAGCCGATGAAATCAGATATGAGACAGCGAAGATCATTAAAAATTCAAAACCATAAGTCGAACCTCTCCGCAGCCAAGAAAACAACAAGAAAATAAATTAAGTCGCAAATATTCTGGTACTTTCAGTAGATAAAGGCAACGCCACAGTCGTCATGGACAGAACAGAATATGTGGAAAAGGTTACTCAACTTTTGGACAACAACACCTATAAGATATACAGGCAGACCCCACAAGTAGAATAGAAAGACGCATTACCAATCTGATCAACGCATCCAGTCTAGCACCAGTGGAGAAAAAATCGTTAAAACTAAGCAGCTCCAAGATTACCAGGTTTTACGGTCTTCCGAAGATACACAAGGACAATGTATCACTTCGACCGATCTTCAGTGCAATAGACTCGCCCACATACAAACTATTTTCAACAAATTTTCTTAATCCATTTACTGGAAAAACAGATTCTTCTACTAAAAACTCTGCACATTTCGTGGAAAAACTTAAGACAATCCAGTTGGATCCCAAAGATATTTTGGTCAGTTTCGATGTAGAATCTCTTTACACAAATGTTCCTGTTAACGACTTAATTTCCATTTTATCAGACATACTGGATAATAATAATCTTGATAAGAACTTAATAGACCTAGTGGAAGCTTGTCTTACATCTACTTATTTCATTTTTCAAGGAACTTTTTATGAACAAACTTCAGGAGCAGCTATGGATCTCCTCTATCACCTGTGATAAATGTGGTAAATATCTTTATGGAAGCCTTTGAGGATATTGCTCTAACATCCGCTCCACTAAAACCAAAGCACTGGTTCAGATATGTAGATAATACTTTTGTAGTTTGGCCTCACGGACAGGATAATCTCCTCATATTTCTGGACCACCTTAATCAGCAACATCATAGTATCAAGTTCACGATGGAAATTGAATCTAGTGGAACAATTCCCTTTCTAGATGTATGTGTTTAAAGGAAGGAAAATGGTACATCAGGACATATCGCATGCAAATAGATACTTAAATGCAAATTCTCATCACCATCCAGCACAAAAGAAATCGGTTATTAACTCACTAGTATTCAGAGCTATTTCGATTTCAAGATTCTTTAACATCGAAAACTGATCGAAGAATGATAAAGAGCCAACATTAGATAGTGTTGTTCTTCCCTACGTACATGGCACTACAGACAAAATAGCATGATTACTTCGGCGTTCCAACATACGTACAATCTTTAATACACTTTCCAAACAGAAGGAGTATATAAAATTCCTTGCTCCTGTGGAGAAGCGTATGTGGGAGAAACAGGACGCTCAATATCAATTAGACTTAAGAAACATGAACGATGTATTAAAAAGAAACAAATTGTTCAATCTGCTATAGCTGAACACCAGCATAACACTGGCCATTTCGAAATAACGGAAAAACGGATTTTTTTACTTCCCCCGTATAATTCAAAATATCAAATCGATGTATTTTAGCCTGGAGAAATCGAAAATCGCAACAAAAAACAATTGGATGAGAAACAGAAGACTTACGCCAAGGATGTTGCCTTTTTTAAACAGAACACCGCATATATTATTACATTTTTGAATTCTCTGATCAATTCTAAGTGTTTTTTAATCAGGGCACTATATTACTATCTGCAACTGTTTTTGGTTTATTGGGGGACCTGCAACCAACATAGCTCTGTGAAAGAAGACTGGCTGCCGTTTGTTTGTATTCGTAAGTTCATAGTGACGTTACGCCATAAGTTCACCAAAATTACACTTAAAGGAGACAACATTTGTTTTTAATATGTTAAGAGTTAAACAGTTAGGAGAAAGGTTTGAGCTTCAGTAGCAGTATTCAATCGTCCACAAAATCAGCAGCCTTGATGAGATCACAGAACATGACTGTGATAAAAAACTACAACAGTACGAACTGTTAATAAAGAAAACAGTACTTTTAGAAATATGAAAACCAAAGTGTACCGTGCTTATAACACTGTGTTTCTTAATATAGCCTATAATACACATCTTCACCAGCTTTTCAACCATTTTAGCCAATGTAGGAAACAAAGAAATCGATCTGAAGTTAGACATTGTGTCCTTCTTACCCTCATTTAAAAGTGAAGTAAGATAGCTCGTTTATCGGAGGTGCTGATTCGATTAGATGAATTAGTATATTAATTTTATAATAACCATATTCTATGCACTTTTTAAGTCGAGTTGCATACTGTTCTCTGGTTTAAATGTAATTTCCAAAGCTTTTGTTGACTGGTCTATACAATATAAAATGCTCAAACGAAAATGTAATAATGTTTTGATAAACTTCAATGGTGGCTTAATGTATGAATGCAAATTCGGGGTAATCAAATGCAAATTACTGTCGTGTGTGTCCACTAAACGGCACTAGAAAAATTTGATTCGAATCATTACATATTGTAAATATGTTAATGGTGTTGGAATTATATGGTGCGAATTAAATTTGCATAATTTATTTGACAGTGCAAAAACTAATATAATAAATCAAAATTGTCGGTGAGTATTTGAGTCTTTTCTGCAGCACACATAATTATTTGCTTTTTAATAACAACTTTTTCATTAAACCTTTTCTGTTCGATTTGCATTGTCTGTTTCTTTTCTTACTAAATGTTTGCAATAAAACTACCTGGGTTGATTCATTGTTTAGGTAAGGTAGTAAGGGATTGAACTTCAGATATTTATGAATTTAATGCAGATTTAAAGTTTCAAGAAAACTAATAATGACACCCCTATGATATTTAGATTTAGAGAGAATGTTTTATAATAACAAACAGAAAAAGACTCCAAGCCTCGGTCTCAGAAAATTAAATTATAATTATTAACATGACACATGTTTCGCCCTTTCAAGCATCATCAGTCCTACAAAGAACAGAGAGAACCTTAGTTAATAATCACACTTACAAATGCGAAAACAGTAACTTACAAATAGAATAAAACATACTAAAGTACAACAAAACAAATAACTACTTATACATATTTGATCGACACTAAAATGAGGTTAAGTCTTATGTGAATAAACAAAATAAAATATTAAAAAAGTTTAAAAAAAGATGCAATGTACCTAGCTGGAATCGAACCCGGACCGCCTGAGTGGAAGGCCAGAGTAAGCACCTATAGACCACTGGATTGGTCAACGAAAATAACCAAAAACTTCCACTCTATAAATTGGTGGATGAAATAAAGGTTGCCTAGAATAATTATTATTGTTATATTAAATTGTTAAATATTAGGGGTTGGTTCGAAATTAAAAACACCATTAACGCACGTGAGAATAGGACTTTTTATAACTTTGCTTATTTCCATTTTTTCCAGCAGGTCAAGCGTTTTCCCCTTTGGACATTAATGTAAAACATTAACTTAGAAATGGAAAAATGATGACTCTAGCAAATAATTGGCATAAGCTGAAACAGTCTCAGTTACATCTGAATTTTTGAATTTGTTGACAAGGCTCAAATGTTCTCTCACCCTTGTGGAAATTCTATCTGTTTGTCCCCCATAGGTCGTGGAACATTCATCACAATTTAGCGCGTAATCCCCAGATCTGGACAAATTATCGGTTGTGTCCTTGCTAAATGTCTCTTGCGAATATTTACTGTTTTGAATGGAATGTTGATGTTTTTAATATGTTTTAAAACATTTAGCCAATTGAAGAGAAATACTTCCAAAAAAAGTAATGCACTTGAAAATATTTGTCTCATCCCTAAGTTTTGAATGTATGACAATATAGAAGATTTTGTACTTGTTTATAAATTTATAATATAATTTGTTGATAGACTCAAAGGAAAACAGTTGTTTATAGCAGTCTGTATTATAATATCACGCTCTTTATTAAATGCTTCCTTTAATAATAGTAAATTACACAACCGGTAGAAAAAGGAGTCGAATGCGGAGAATTTATGTGTGTAAGGGAAGTTTGAAGTATACTGAATAATATTATCCGTAGACGATGCGTCCCGGTAAACCTCAAACTCTATTCTACTGTATTTCCTCGGCAGCAAAAAGTCAAGAAATTTTAGTTTTTCTTTAACTTCCAATCTGGAGCGTCTCATCGACAGACTAGATGCCCGGTAGTTTCATCTACCTCAGCACACAACCTGCAGTATGGATCGTTGTCGAGTCCAATATTACACAGGTAATATTTCACCAGCCAGTGTCCAGTTATGACCCCGGTAATAGTTGTACGTTGGTCTCTGTTTAGTTTTAGAAGTGTATTAGACTCAGAACGGTTAAAATGTCCTGATATGACGACCCGAGTCACTCGATCCGCCACCTCATTACACCCAATGGCCTGAAGGCCACGCACCCAATTGAGGCTAACCCTATTGCACAGCATATATAGATATATGATATCCTCTGGAAAGATTTTCCTGTACGCAGTCCAAGATTGCAGTAATCGAATTATGGCATCTCTCGTAGCTAGGAGAGGGCCGGACCTGATCAGTTCAGTCCAGACTCGCGTATGCCCAAAATTCCAGTCTCTATGTATCCAACGACCCCAGTCTTCCAGCCTCTTCCTCTACAAGCAAGTGCAGGGGACTTGTCCTAGAATGGCCTCCATAGCTCGGGTCGGTGCGGTTCTGATGGCTTCAGTTATGCTCAGAAAAGCAAGTCTCTATAGCTTGTCAAGCTTCCTCCTGTATATCGTCCTGCGGGTGGCAGGCTACCACATAAGAGCGCCATAAGTGATCATTGGCCTTATCACTGACGTGCATAACACAATACGAGGTTTTAGACTCCAGGACCGTCTGCACGCCCGCTGACACGCTGTGGTCCTTTTAATATGATCCCTCTAATAACACTGGCCGACAAAAAAAAATATTTTGTTGTGACACAAATCAGAATAGCATAATCTAATAGAATGGACCTATCCAAATACGAAAATGACAAATAGAAAGTTGTAGCACGTAGGGTTTTCTTGTTAGAGTTGTAGAACCATATCGAATGTTACGATACTTAATATCTATAAAAAAAATTATTTCAGAAAATTCTTAACCCTGTTTATTGACCATGGTTACAGTTTTCGCCGATTAAACATACCATACATCTAAGAGAAAAGCAAAAGACAAAAATATTAACTTAAAACACTAATTAAACTTTATTTTTTCCGTTTATGAGGTGTCCTATCGTCTCTCTTCAAAAACCAACAGTAGTCACCCATCATGGCTGGATCCCATCGTCCTTGGTACCGAATTTCCATTGTTCTGATGTCCTGGTGAAACCTTTCACCCTGCTCGTCCCTAACAACTCCCAAATTTTTAGGAAAAAATGACAGATGGGAATGGAGGAAGTGAATTTTTAATGACATTCTGACACCAAGCGCTTTATATGCATCAGAGTTCATTAACTGTTCATAATTTTCATCCATATTGTTGCCTAAAAATCCTCTTACTACATTAACAAATGAATTCCATGTTTTGAGTTCCTGCCTGGTAAGCTTTTTCGTAAAATTGACGTCGTCCAGCAATTTTCTGATTTGTGGCCCAATAAAAATGCCTTCTTTTAATTTGGCATCACTTAACTGGGAAAGACTAGTCTTAGGTATTTAAATCCATCACCATCTTTATTCAAAGCCTTCACAAAGTTTTTCATCAGCCCAAGTTTAATGTGAAGAGGAGGCAAAAGGACATTTTTGGGATTAAAAGGAGGTATAAATTTGACATTTTGAGATCCCGGTTGAAATTCGCTTCTTTCTAGCCAAATTTTTGTCACATAATGCTGATTTACTGCACGACTGCCCCATAAACAAAGAAAACAGCAATATTTTGTAAATCCCCCCTGAAGTCCCACTAAAATCGCTGTAACTTTCAAGTTCCCACATATCTGCCATTTATACCTATTGTAACTTATTTTATCCAAAATCGTGCGCATATTTTCATAATTTTCTTTCATTGCAATTGAATGGGCAACTGGTATAGAGGGTTTTAAATTTCCCTTATGCAATAACACAGCTTTTAAGCTATATTTAGATGAGTCTATGAATAAGCGCCACTCACGGGGAGAATGTTCAATATCGAGTTCCTGTATTAAACTATCTATATCAGTACACGCGCACAACGAATTTTCCATACTGTAGAATTCAGAAAACATAGCATTTCTTTTTCTGAAATTCGTAATTTTTGTTTCTTTGGCCAATAGGTTCCATTCCTTAAGACGGGAACCCAGAAGTTCTGACTGTTGCTTGGATAACCCCAAATCGCGTACTAAATCATTTAATTCACTTTGAACAATCAAATGTCGCTCACCGGAACTGGAACCTGTGGTAAAAGTGGGATCGGTGCACTGTTCCTCTGAGCTGCCTGATGATGCGTTATCTCCATTATTGCCGAAATCACTAGCTTGTCAATTTAAAGGCGCAATCGGCACTGGTAAGTTTGCATTATGAGGAACAGGTCGTATGGCAGATTGCAAATTTGGATATTCTATGTTGTGTTTTCCCTTTTTGGAATAACCTTCAGTCTTTGTTAGGCAAAAATAGCAATCGTAAGAATGATTGGTGGGTTCTCGCCATACCATTGGAACTGCAAAAGGCATACTTTTTCTCTTTCCCTTCATCCACTGCACAAGTGATGCACTACAATTAACACAGCACACGTGGGGAGCCCTCATTATCTTGACCCCCAATTAACACATCAAAATATTTAAAGCAGGCTTTTTTTACATTTTCGGAAAATGGCCTGGCTTGTGATTTCACTAGAAATTCTCCACAAATATAACAAAATTTGTCAGGAGAAATTTTGCAACTTCGGCGCGTTTCACTCGATATTCTCGTCTTCACATACACTTGCTTATCGATACACATAGAACCACTCAGTTCGAAACTCAACAAAAGAGTGATGTTTAACGTTTATTTTATGTCTAATGTTGTAAACAACCCAGTCTAGGTAATTTTTCCGTTGTAAAATGGACCCATTTTAGCCCCTCCCCACAACAAAATTGTTTACCTGCCAATATAAAGGGTTCTAATTAGGTTATTAAAAAATAGTACGTATTAGGGCTTTCCGAATATTTTTTTTAATATTGGTAGGGTATTTTCATTGTGAAAATAATGAGATGGCCTGTGTTAGAAAAATCTTGTCGGCCAGTGTAATTATTTCACCGACCCGGAAGGTCTTAACTCCGCTTTCTTTTTGTGGGTGAATGGTACTACTTCGGTCTTATCCGGATTAATAGACTGGCCGTGTTTTTGGCACCACTTTTCCACCATTGCCAAAGCCCTCTGCATGAGCCTCATAATGTGTTTGTGAACTTGCCTATTACAGATAATGCCAAGATCATCGGCGGAGCCTTGAGAGTACTCCCGCTTGAGAGCATAAAGTAACCCTATCTACGAACGAGCCTAGCGTATGATTCTGCTTTCAACTACCTTAATTACAGCCCTGTCCACGCCATAGCTTTCAGCAGCCTCATTAATAGAGTAAAAGGTAGTGTTGTTAAACGCCCCCTCGTTATCCAAGAACACACCCAGAGCCATCTCTTTGGAGTAGACTACTACTTCCAGTATACTGACTAGACTATGAAGAGCCGCCTCCGTCGACATGTCAATCAAACAAACAACAAAAGTATGCTTTAGTAGGTAGACAAAGCGCAATTTACCTTAAAAAAAATGAAAAAAATCAATTATAAATAAAAAATCATATTTTTCGATAGGTCAATGCAAATACATAAATTGTAAATATAACATTCGTTATAATCGTAACATTGACGTAAAGCGGTTAGAGAGATGGATAATTTCAATGACATTGAAATTAAAATTATGCGACTCTAAACCCTATGTTGTTATCCTTATACAAACAAAATAAGGGAAGTTAAACAAAAAGTGTACTGAACTAATATAGTAGTTAAAGTGTCTTAGAAAAAAAAAGAAAATGCACAATTTTAATCTAATATGTAACAAAAATAATTAATGTTAACGAACTATCAGACAGTTCATTCCTTATAAAATATTTTCAAATGCCTTGCAGCAACATGATTTAAGCAACAAGCAAATAAAAACATTTTAATGAGACTTATTCATTATAAAAATCAATAACGCAGTAAAAAGGTCTATCAATGAGGTACGCTTTGGTTTTTCTTCGAAAGAATGCAAAATGGATTATTTTTAAATGTTCTGGGAAATGATGTTAAAGTTTCTGGTAGGATAAACGTGTTGTGGCCTTTCCGGCAATGTGTTTATATCTTTTCTCATCAAATAGACGGTTTCTAAAATAAATAATGCAGGAAGTGTTAATATTTCATGTTTTTTGAAATAGTATTGGCAGTGAGCTCTAATATTTAGACCAAACAAATAACGAATGGCTCTCTTTTGAAGCCTAAAAATTCTAAGAAATTGTTCGGTGATACAGCAGCCTCAAAAAGAAAGGCCATCGCGGAGATGGGATTCGAATAGAGAGAAATAAGTAAGTCTGTCAGAAGACACGTCCAGTTCTTTTGAAACTGATCGAATCGCAAAGCAAGCGGTAGAAAGTTTTTTAGTTAAATAAGTGTGCTGAAATGGATGCATAGGAATTCTGTCTAGTATGCCAAGAATCCTTTGAGACAGTTTTCTCTAAATTACTTGTATTTTTACCGTTTAAAAATATTTGCAGTCATTTTCTTTTCGCTCTGTATAAAATGGATACATTTATTACTAAATAGTTTTATATAGGAAGTTTCAGGTAAAGACCATTTTACCAAGAAATCACGGTTCTTAGGATTAGACCGTGTCAAATTGGAATTACTATCCGACGTTTCGCCTTTGCTTGCACGAGGCATCTTCATCTTATGGAAGCCTTTGAGGATATTGCTCTAAAATCCGCTCCACTAAAACCGAAGCACTGGTTTAGATATGTAGATGATACTTTTGTTGTTTGGCCTCATGGACAGGATAATATCCTCATATTTCTGGACCACATTAATGAGCAACATCATAATATCAAGTTCACGATGGAAAGTGTTCAAAGGAACGAAAATGGTACATCAGGACATATCGACGCATACGAATAGATACTTAAATGCAAATTCTCATCACCATCCCGCACAAAAGAAATCGGTTATTAACTCGCTAGTATTCAGAGCTATTTCGATTTCGAAATTAAGATTCTTTAACATCGGAAACATCGAAACTGACCGAAGCTCTCAGAGGGAATGGCTATTGCACTGAAGATATTACGTGTTCAATTAAGAGATATAGCAAACCAACTCTGCCAAAGGAGAATGATAAAGAGCCACCATTAGGTAGTGTTGTTCTTCCCTACATACATGGCACTACAGACAAAATAGGACAATTACTTCGGCGGTCCAACAAACGTGCAATCTTCAATACACGTAAGAAGATTGGACAAAGCTTGCGATCCCTGAAAGATCTTGTAGCTTTCCAAACAGAGGGAGTATATAAAATTCCTTGCTTCTGTGGAGAAGTGTATGTGGGAGAAACAGGACGCTCAATATCAACTAGACTTAAGGAACATGAGCGATGTATTAAAAAGGAACAAATTGTTCAATTTGCTGTAGCTGAACGCCAGAATAACACTGGTCATTTCATAAATGTAAAGAAAACCAAGGTTCTAGCATCGGTTCCAGGTTTTTACAAGCGAAAAGTTAGAGAATCTATTGAAATATTTAAACATACAAAAAATTTCAATAGAGACACGGGTTACGGTCTACATCACACGTGGAAACCGATCTTAACATAGAGGCACGGTTCGGCGAGCACAAGTCGGGTATAAAAACCTGCCTGAATCTCTTTGAGCTCATTCAGCGGTCAGATCTCGTGGAGTAAAGATCCCTGAAGATGCCTCGTGCAATCGAAGGCAAAACGTCGGATAGTAATTTCAATTTGACACGGTCTAATCCCAAGAACCATGATTTCTTAATTGACCAAAGCCGTAAAAGCTTCCGTTCTATGCCATTTTATTCAAGATTGCGGAATTCTAAAATATGAAGATCTGAACGATTCGCGGAAGGTTATTTTTTTACGGTACTTCCTTTTACCATAATTTAAAGATAATTTTTTTTGTATGCTTGTTTTTTCAAATTATCACAATATATCAATTTGAAATATATGTGTTATTATTCCCAATTAATCTACACTCGCACTTTGTCATCCTGAGCGGGCCCAGTTATTGCAGCAAAAAGGATTGGACAGAGTAAACATTTTGAAATAATCCCGATTAAATTAAAACCAAACAAATGTAGCGCTTTGAATAATTGACGTCGCTGTATTTACGCAATATATATAAAATAATAATTTGTGGCGGCTGGTCATTTACAGAATAAATATGATGCTTCAGTGCGCTGCGATTGAAAAAGATTTGCGCCCGATGTAGGCTTCACTTTTTGCCATTTGTATAATAAACATGAAATTTAATTATGTTTTGAAAACAATATTATTATGGTTAACTACAATTTCAAGTGTTGATTTTATCAATTATAATTTTATATACAGGTTTTTGTTAATAATTTCAACTGGCATACTATTTCTGTGCAATTTTTTTGATAAATATTTTGCCCGTTTTGCTGGAAGATGTACCATTCGGATTATAGTGCGGGACACGAAAGAAAACCGGGCGGAGTCAATTAATATAATATAATAATAATAAATGTCTTTTATTTCAAAATATATACAATGTAGTAAATAAAAAAAATTAAATTGCCAAAACCTGGCGTAGTCTAGCTTCAATAGCTACTCAACTCAACCAGGCAGAGACAAACTAAATACTAACTTACATATATCCTTGGCGAGAATGTAACAATAAGCACTAATTCAAATAAAAAAAAAAAAACTTAAAATAAAACAATTAATAAGATGGGTAGTTTATAATTTGCTACAAATATCCAAGTAACACAATATTATTGGCTTCAACGGAATTACCGGTCCGAATACAAAAGAACTATGTAACTAACAATATTCACGAACGGATTTGAAAATATCAATTAAAATAATGCATAGTTAGTTTCCTTTCTGCAAATTCAAAAGATGCATTTTATATTTAAATTTAAACACGTTTAAATTTAAATCCAAAAAATTAACTGGTAATAAATTATAATATTTTACAGCATTATAAGAAAATCCACGCTGAAAAATGGCGCTCTGGTGATTGGGCATAGTCAACCCATGTCTCATTCTGACATTAACATTGTGAATGTCACTACGAAATAGCAGCCGCTGTCGAACTGAAGAAGGAGAAGCAGGGTTGTTAATAATTTTAATTAAAAAAGTACAAAAGTGAAGATTTCGCCGAGCATCCATTCGTAGCCAGTCAATTTCCCGATATAGGTGTGAGATATGCTCATATTTTCTCACACCATACACAAATCGCACGCAGGCATTTTGGACTTTTTGTATACGAGATTTACTCTCTTGATCCAAACAAAATCCATAAATATAGTCGCAATAGTTGAAATTGGACAAAACAAGGGATTCACATAAATTTCTTTTTAAATTCCTATTTAGTATATGTCTGTTATTATATAACATTTTTAATGACAGGTAAGTTTTTTGAAAAAGTTTTTTTAGGTGATCCCTGAATCTAAGTTGTGTATCTAACCATAGACCCAAATTTTTCGCACAATCCACAAAATTTAGTCTTGAGCCGTTTATTGATATATTAAGTGTGTTTTTCAGAAAATCCACTTTATTTTTGTTTCCAAAAATTAAAAGACACGATTTAGATGGATTTAAATGTAAGTTGTTGCTCTGTGAGAGTTCACTTAAATTTTTTAGATCACGATTTATATTGGACTCAGATTCTATGTAATTATTACAATAAAAACTACAATATATTTGTGTATCGTCTGCGAATGCTTGAACCTTGCAAAAAGTTAAAGATTTTAGAATATCCGAGGTATAAATAAGAAAAAGCAACGGCCCTAAAATTGAATCTTGAGGTACACCAGAAAGTATCCTAACTCGATCAGAATATTTGTTGCCAGAAAATATAGTTTGAAATCTGTTAGATAAATACGATTTAATAAGAAGAAATGATTCATTTCGAAAGCCATAATACTTTAACTTAGAAACAAGCAGCTCATGGTTAATAGTGTCGAAAGCCTTCGAAAAGTCGAGCAGCACTAACAAACTATTCATTTGATTGTCACAAGCTCGAATAATATCATCTATTACGTTAGTAAGAGCTACTGAGGTACCAAAATTCTTTCTAAATCCGCACTGGGTGTTAGGTATAATACCGTTATCAACAAAATAAACATACATCTGATTATACATAATTTTTTCAAAAATTTTTGATATCGAAAGAAGTATACTTATAATACGCAAATCATTAAAATTTTTCGGATTTGAAGCTTTTGGTAAAGGCCTTCCTATTGCTATTTTCCATTGCTCTGGGAAATAACTTGCTTCTATACAACAGTTAATTATATGTGTTATAAACTGATCAATATAAGGGCTACAATACTTAAGCATCAATGCCGAAACGCCATCAATCCCAGTTGCGTTGGTATTTACACTATTTAAAATTTTGTTAACATCAGATATTTCTGCCAATTTGAATGAAAATCCTAAATTGTAGTCGTACTTATTCGTTTCAAAATAGCTAACCTTTTCACCACAGTCTGAGACATTTTGTAAAAATGTAGCAAAAAAAGAATTTATTTTATCAGGGTCAGACAAGCTACAAGGAATTGAAGTATTTTTGTTATCGCAAATATTAAATGTTTTTACAGCACACCATATTTTACGGGAGTTCTTTTCTGTACACAATGTATCCAATAACTTTTTTTTTTCTCGTCTAATTTCAGCCAATGTAAAATTTCTTAGGTACTTATAATTAATCCAATCATCATGAAGTTTAGTTCTATTGTACTTCTGCAATGCACTGTCTCTTTGCTTCATAAAAACTTTTATATTTTCGGTTAACCAAGGCGCTTTAGGTTTAGTTAGTCGCGACTCACGTATTGGAGTGTGTTTATTAAATAAAATTAAAATAAGTTCATTAAATATTTTTATTTTATTATCAATATTATTTTCGTAAATTATATTCATCCAAGGTAGATTATACATGTCATTTAAAAAAATATTGAAATTGAAATTTTTAAAACTCCTGTATTGTATTAATTTAGTACATATTGGCAATTTCCCCAACTTCATTTCGCAATAAATAATTTTATGGTCGGAAATATTATCAGCCGGCAAAACTCCACTTTTAGTTACTAACGACAGGTTTGTTACAAAAATTGCGTCAATCAACGTACTTGTAGTTCCGCAGATTCGAGTAGGTTCGTCTATGATTTGTTCCAGATTATAATTCTCAAAGAGAGAAGTTAGTGGGTTTTGCAAGTTCAGCAGATTAATATTAAAGTCACCCAAGCAAAAGATTTCGTCCACAGTCGGGTATAACGAAGAAAATATGTTATCGAAATCTGGTATAAGATTATTGAATTTCAAAGAAGGTGGTCTATAAAATACGAGGAAAGCATACGTTTTATTTGCTATTTTAACTTTAAGTGCTAGGAATTCCAACTGTACTTCTATATTAAATTCAAATGTAATAATATCAAGGACATATTCTGTTTTAGCGTACACTGCCACTCCTCCCCCTCTGCCCTCACGATCTTTTCTAAAAAACTGATAATTTGGAATTTGGAATAAGGATGAGCTATCCCCACCAGAAAGCCACGTTTCAGACAAAAATACCATGTCAAAGTCATTATCCTCAACTAATGTCCTAAATTCATTGAAGCCCGTAAACAGTGATCTCACGTTCAAATGAGCCACTTTCATATCAACATTAAGGTTAAACTAAGAATATATTTGTTTATATAAGTTTTCTTTATAGCAAATTATAGGTAAATATAAATAACAACAAAGTACGACACAAATTATTCTACAATTAGTACTTGTGTTAATAAAAATAATATAAAAAAAGGAAGAAAAACAGATCACTGTATCATCGCTCAAGCTGTTTAGTACTTTATTATGACCCAAAACATACCAAAAAATAAGTAAATAAAATTAATGTGTACAATTCACGTGGTTTGTTCTAATTTTTAAACACTTAAATTACCAGGCAAAAATGTACGATTGCCACAGAATCGATAGTATAAACAAAACACGTTAAGTTAAAAGAAAATGAGAGTGAACCAGTCACATTTCGACATAATAAATCCCCAAAAAAAAAAAAAAAAGTCAACTTTTAATATATAAAAAATAGCAACCTAGTACATGCATATAGATAATGATATTCACATATTCCCAATCCAAGCAAAAAAAAAAAAAACACAGACACACACTTAGAATACCTGCTAATGTAAACATCCAAAATATGCATTTTTAGGAATTCCGCAGACTACTAAGGTCTGATTCTTCCGTAACACGATGCACTTTATTTTTAAATTTCACATATATGTTGCCATTCAATACCCA
This sequence comes from Kuschelorhynchus macadamiae, assembly GCA_030620095.1. Taxonomy (NCBI): domain Eukaryota; kingdom Metazoa; phylum Arthropoda; class Insecta; order Coleoptera; family Curculionidae; genus Kuschelorhynchus; species Kuschelorhynchus macadamiae. The sequence continues at coordinate 542,833 of JAUTXW010005349.1, read as the reverse complement.
AGTGTCTTTACTAGAAAACATACGAATAGCCCGGCCAAACAATTCAAGACGCGTTTTAGTAAGATCTTCTTTGATTTGGATTTCACTATCTTTTAAATGTTTACGATTTTTTAACACGGACAGTCGCGACACATCGGAAACAAAACGAACAAGTACTGCGGAAGGCTTGTCTCTCGGAACTCTCGAGGCAATACGGTGGCACTTTTTTATATCTTCGTTTTTAATATTTACCTTTAAGTTTTCTGTAAATAAATTTACTACCTTAGAACGTAGATTCTCGCCATCTTCGAATTTCATACCGAATATGCGCACGTTGAGGCTGCGCAAAGACTGTTCTTGATAGTCAACGGTGTTCCGCAAATATTTATTTTCATTTTCAAACTTCACAAGTCTGTCCTGGATAGCTGAAATTTCCTCCCTTTGGGCCTTGATCTGTTCCTCAAACTTCTTTTCAACAATTTTCGCCACTTTCTCTGCTAATTCTTGAAGAAACTTCTCATTAAAGGTGCTTACAATCGCCGATTTAATCTCGCGCATATCTGCACTCGACAGGCCCATGTTGACAAGAAGAATGAAAACAAATCTATACAGCTTCCTTAAATTTGAGAAGCAAAATACTTTCAACTTTAGAAGAATGATGGTTACACAGTCACTCAAAAGACAATTCACTAAATAATTCTAACTAAAAAATGGTATATTAGGCCAATATTTAAGAGCGGTACAACAGACGTTAAAACTACTCGCACGCCATCTCTCTATCCAATCAATTGGTTTAGGAAGGTCGGCCAAGAAATCTCTTTAAAACAGTGGTGTCCCTTTCGTTCTTTAAATAATATGCCACTCCTTTTTGACTATACGCACTTCACATAATTAAAAAATGTAACTATGCTTAATGAACCTTTCTCTATATTTGTCTGTTTTCTTTCGTGTACCGTACTTCTATATCTCTTTTGTGTTGCAAAAACGGTAAACTTTCGAATTTTAAAATGATTTAATTTTGATTTTTCTTGATCGATTTACCTATAAATATATTTTTTCTTGAGTTCTGTCATTAACGGTTCCCGGGCTACTGCTTACGTCCACTATTATTGGACCATCCAGTATAGTGATACACGATTTAATTAGTCCAGATTTTACAAGGGCAGTCAGCATCAGATCCAGTGAACGAGATTTATCAAAATTTTAATTTATACAATTCGACTTTGGGCTACTCGGTTATGCCTCCGTTTTTTATATTACTTTATAAGGGGGCCGTCATTGTGAAGCGCTTTACAGAACGTTTCCTAATTGCGTGCTGATGTTAAAGGGCTGTTTTTATGTCCTAAAACCCTTAACTTTTGTGATACAGGATGGTAAAGTTTAAAAAGTAAACATTTTTTTTCATCCCAATTCGGATGCTATTGTAAATAACTGCATGAAATTTGATACACGTCTTCTACGCATTAAGGAACATACGAATTTACCCAGGTTAATTACATATGCAGGCTACTGGTAGAAATTTCAAAAATTGATTGTTGTGTATCAAATTTCACACAGTTATTTATCTATAATAGCATCAGAATTAGGATTTAAAAAAATTGTTTTTTTAAAACCCTGTATCACCTGAAGTTAAGACTTTTAGGTTCATATTAAACTCTTTTCTTAAAAAGGACCAAGAATCAGCCCCCTTTAACATTAGCACGCAATTAGGAAACGCCCTGTATAGTACTTCACAATGACGCCCCCTGTACAAAGTAATATGACAGATGGAGACAAATGGTCACTTTTGTTATACCCGAATAGCCCAAAGTCGAACTGCATAAGTTAAAATTTTGATAAATCTTGTTCACTGGAATCAGTGCTGGCTCCCCTACTATAACTACATTAATGTGTTAATTTTGGAAAAATATGAGTTTTATTTTATTTTTTGACACCCGGTATTGAACAGAAAATTAATTATTTTGAAGCAGTTTATTGACAGCTACTTTATGAACAATTTTACAAAATATATGAAAAAAAACTAAGCCATTTTTGAGGTTGACGGCTGTGATTCTAATGGTTCGATTCCTTCTAAATCGTTATCTTCCTCTGAAAATGATGAGGTTTCGTCGTCACTACTTAAAGATCCCGGTGTGATAACTAAATCATCAATAACCGTTTCAATTTTGCCATCTATTTCCCAGTATTTATCTTCAATAGAACGAACATGTTTAACATACGATTTCCAATTTTCAGCCGATATTGAGTCAATCGCTTCTAATGTTATTTTATTTAAATCTTTAATTGAAAGTTCACCGGTGTTGCGTTCCCGAATATATTTTTTTACTCCCGCCCATGCAAGTTCAACAGGGTTGAGGTCGCACATGTATGGAAGCAGTCTTAAAGGTGTATGACCCAGGTTACGTAAAAGACCGTCAATTTTATACTTTTTCTCTAGGCTTGTTGACTGATATTACTTCATAAAATTTATATTTTCTCCATGTTGGATCACATACAAGATTGTTCGATTTAAGCCACGATATCCCATGAGCTTTTGTAGAGTATTTAGTTGGCACTTTATCTTCTACGTATGAATGATAAGACGCATTATCCATTACCACGAGCAACCACTTTTTAAAATTATCTCTATTCATCTGTCCATAATAGTCTCCAGTTGTTAGTCCCGAGCGAAAAACTAAAGCAGCACCTGGAACAAATCCGGCTTCCGAACATGAACTATAATAAAGCGACTACTAGAGCGGATTCCCTGAACAACACCTGTAACACTTTCACTTTGCCAGCATTTCTACACTGTCATATCATTATCTACCCAGGTTTCGTCTAGATACACAATATTACGTCCTTATTGCCTTACAGTTGAACCTTCTTCGAGTTTATATAAAAATCCACCATCGTCAATTTTATCTTTGTATGATAATCGGGGTCTTTTTTACCAGGAGATTTTAAAGGTGAAGTAGAACATGAGCGATCATTATGTTCTCTTTAAATTTTTCGTACACTACTTTCCGAAACACCAGTGTAAAATGCAGCGCGTTCTGTTCGATTTTGAATTGGAATAGTCAAACTATTATTTTTAGCTTCTCTAGTACAGGCCTCTATAACGCTCGCACTAACTTCACGTGCACCGCTTCGAATTGTTTTTCCTCTTTTGCTAATTCAAATTCAACGCAACGCATTTATATAGAAATGAAAACAAATGCTCGAAATGTATAGGCGCCACTGGAAATAGCTTAAACCTTCTAGCAGTAAGTGCATGGAGACTCTAGGCACATCCCAATTACAAGTGAACCAGTGCGAAATTTACTAAATCCTCGATTAATTTTCCGTACCGCTTAGCTGGCGCACTTTATAGGTGAAGCTACAAACTATTACAACAAATAAAATAACATAAAATTTATTTGCGGTCACAAATTTTACTTTTCCGCTTGCTTAATACTATGAACCTTTATTTTAAGGACCGCACGGTTTTCTTTCGTGTCCCGTACTTTGAGAGAAGTATTTTTATGCATGGTGGTGCTCCGGCTCATTTCAATGCGTTAATTCGTGAATATTTAAATGCAACTTATTCAGACCAATGGACTGTGATGCCGTTCGAACAAAAAGCGGTCAAAATCCGGCAAACCTGATGTTTTAATTGAAAATCCAAAATAAAAAGGTGTCCGACAAGGCGACTTTTAAATTATTTACAGCTGTGCTTGAGTATGCCTTTAAATTAACTGAGAAGACAAGGGTATTAATTTAGACAGGAAAAAAATTTACAACTTACGTTTTGCAGACGATATAGCCTTCATAGCGGTTAACTTTAAAGGAGCAGCTGCAATGATCGAAGAACTAAATGAAGTCGAATACAAGTACCTATGACACGAAATCGGAATAAGCAGAGATAATCAAACACATGCTCTGAAAAGAAAAAAAAAATTTTTGTTGTAACACAAATCAGAATAGCATAATCTAATAGAATGGACCTATTCAAATACGAAAATGACAAATAGAAAGTTGTAGCACGAAGGGTTTTCTTGTTAGAGTTTTAGAACCATATCGAATGTTACGCTACTTAATATCTATAGAAAAATGATTTCAAAAAATTCTTAACCCTGTTTATTAACTATGTTTACAGTTTTCGCCTATTAAACATATCATACATCTAAGAGAAAAGCAAACGAGAAAAATATGAACTTAAAACACTAATTAAACTTTATTTTTTCCGTTTATGAGGTGTCCTATCTTCTCTCTTCAAAAACCAACAGTAGTCACCCATCATGGCTGGATCTCATCGTCCTTGGTACCAAATTTCCATTGTTCTAATATCTTGGTCAAACCTCTCATCCTGCTCGTCACTAAAAGCTCCTAAACTTTTAGGAAAAAATGACAGGTGGGAATGGAGGAAGTGAATTTTTAATGACATTCTGGCCCCAAGCGCTTTATAGGCATCTAAGAGTTCATAAACTAATTGTCATCCATATTGTTGCCTAAAAATCCTCAAACAAACAACAAACAAAAGTATGCTTTATTGCCGCAGAAAAATTTTACAATTTTATGGACAAAGCAAAATATACCTAAAAATAAGACATATCAAAACATTAATCGAAAATAATTTCGACAGGTCAGTGCTTTTTTTTAAAAATGTAAATTATCAATTTACCAAATCGTAAAACACACGTTAGAATATAACATAACATTGCAAACAGTAAATGAATCATGATAACCTTATAAAAGTAAACAAACACACATGTACGAGGTGAATAATTTCGATGACATTGAAATCAAAATTGCAACTATGCGACCTTAAACTCTATGTTATTATAGTTATACAAATAATTGTGATGTTAAACAGAAGGTATATTGAACTAGTGTAGAATGTAGTATACAAAAAGAATTAAATTGTTTTTAATCCAATACCTAACAAAAATAATTAAGTTTTAAGTGAATGTTCGACAGTTCTTTTCCCTATATAATGATTTACAAAATTCTATGCTACGAGTTACGACATGGCTCACAAAAGATTTAAGTAAACAAGCGAGTTTAGTGACAATTTAAAGAGACTTACTCACTGAAAAAAAAATCATTAACGCTGTAAAATGGTCTCTCAATGAGGTATGCTTTGGTGTTTTTTCGAAATTGTGCAAGCATAGGGATAGATTTTAAATGTACTGGCAGATTGTTGTAAAGTTTTATGGCGTTGTAAATAATTGATTTTTTTATTAATTCTGTGGAAGGAATGGGAAGATAAACATCATGCCTAGAGTTTCTGGTAGGGTATACATGTTGTGGCCTTTCTGGGAGGGTGTTTATATGTTTTTTGAAATAGTATTGGCAGTGAGCTCTATTATTTAGACCAAACAAATAACGAATGGCTCTCTTTTGAAGCATAAAAATACTACGAAATTGCTCGGTGGTACAGCAGCCCCAAAAGGGAAGGCCATAGCGGAGGTGGGATTCAAATAAAGAGAAATAAGTAAGTCTGGCAGAAGGAACGTCTAGTTCTTTTGAAACTGATCGAATGGCGAAGCAGGCGGTAGAAAGTTTTTTAGTTAAGGTGTCAATATGATTAGACCATTTTAGGTTGTTATTTATATTTAAACCCAGGAATTTAACCGACTCTACGTATTCAATATTGCTGTTATGTACCTGAAGTGGTTGTAAAGTTCCCTTATAAGATAACGCCACCGTTTTATCGACTTTAAAACAAAGCATATTGGAATCGGACCAAGCCTTAATTATAACCAAGTCTTTGGAGATACTAGAGTGTAAAGACGTTGTATCAAAATCACTCCATGTTATGCTTGTGTCATCAGCAAAAAGGGAGATTCTTCCATTAATTTTAAGGTTCGTGATATCATTAATGTATAACAAAAAAAGAATAGGTCCCAAGACTGAACCTTGAGGGACTCCACTTGTAATCAACTTACAATCAGAATCGGAACCATTAGCCCTTACAAGTTGTTGCCTTTTCCCAAGATAAGATTTGAACCAATTTAAAGAAGTACCACGAATTCCATAAAAATTTAGTTTGTTTATCAGAATTTCATGACTAACACAATCAAAGGCTTTCGCATAGTCACAAAAAACTGAGGCAGTTGGGTGGTTGTTATTGAGAGATAAGTAGACGCCTCTAAGCAACGTGAACATGGCGTCACTGGTGCACTTGTTGGGTAGAAATCCGAACTGCTCCGGGGATATTATCTGATGTTTCAGGAGAAATGGCATAAGACGGTTCTTCAGTAGCCTTTCGATGATTTTTGATAGCACTGGTAGTAGTGCAATTGGGCGATAATTGCAAGAGTTAGTTTTTTCGCCGCCTTTATGAAGTGGAATAATTATAGCTGTTTTAAGGCAATCAGGGAATACACCTTTTATAAAGGACTCATTTATTAATGTTGTAAGGGCCTCTATGACTGGGAGTGGCAAGTTCAGGAATATTCTAATTGATAGGCCATCAGTGCTACACGAAGATTTACTTTTGATATTATTTATTACCTTCAATAGTTCAGTGTTGCTAACGGGACTTAAGAAAAAGCTATCAGCTAAATTTTTTGAAGGAGGGAGAAACGAAAGAGGGTCCAAACTTGGCGAGATACTAGAGGTAACATTTTTGCTTACATTAATAAAATAATCATTTAGATCATTAGCCCCTGGCAAGATCTGAGTCACAGGGTTTGATTTGTTTCTGAGGTTATTGATGATGGACCAGGTTTCTTTTGAAACGTTATTAGAGTTTGTTAGACGTTTTCGGTAGTGTAATTTTTTTGCTGACTTAATAAGAGTAGTGTAGATCCTCCTATAATTAGAGATATAGTCGAGAATAAGAAAGGAGTCGGTGAATTTTTTTATATATGAGAGCGAGCGCATATTTTTAGCAGAAATTCGTATTCCTTTCGTGGTCCACGGTTTATGCCGCTTAGGTTTGATATTCTTAAGCGGGAAGGCCTTGTTAAAAACACTTAAAGTTTTATTTAAAAAAGTTCTGAAGTTTGTGTTGACATTATCAGATTCAAAATTCCAATTGGTGTTAAAGCAAATATTATGAAATACTGAGAAATTTGCGGCCGAGAAAATTCTGCCCCGATGGCGAGATCTTGGTAAGGGCCTAATAGGTAAACTAAACCTGGAAATTACCGCCTCGTGATCGGAAAGACCTGAGTTATAGACCTGTGATTGCACCTCTGATGGAGAAAAATCAGACGCCATGTAATCGATGATAGAAGAAGAGTTTTTTGAAGTTCTAGTTAGCGTGGATACATGCATTGAAAGACCGAAAGAGTCGAATATAGAAATTAGATATTTCTGGATGGCACAAACAGTAGCATAGTCAATATTAAAGTCCCCGCATAGAATTTTTTTACCTTTAATCGGTAGACTGTCTAGCAAACTTACCAGGCTATTTAAAAATGATTGTACATCAGAGTTTGGTGATCTATAAATACAAATTACATAAAGATCAAGGTTTTGATTATGTACTATAGAGAATTCAAAAGAGCTATCCGCTAACAAATGATCATATTTAGATACCGACATGAAATCTCCATTTAGGGATAGAATCAGTGTTCCCCCATGAGCTGAGTTTTTTCTGTCATATCTAGCTATTGTGGTATACCTCTCAATATAAAGGGTTCGTTTAGATTCAGCCAGTGCTCAGTAATTGCAACAATTTGGGGGAACTCCTCTTACTACATTAACAATTGAATTCCATGCTCTGAGTTCCTGCCTGGTAAGCTTTTTCGTAAAATTGACATCGCTTCCTTCTGGCCAAATTTTTGTTACATAATGCTGATTTATTGCACGACTGTCCCATAAACAGAGAAAACAGCAATATCTTGTAAATCACCCCTGAAGTCCCACTAAAATCGATATAACTTTTAAGTCCCCACATATCTGCCATTTATACCTATTGTAACTTATTTTATCCAAAATCGTGCGCATATTTTCATAATTTTCTTTCATTGCAACTGAATGGGCAACTGGTATAGAGAATTTTAAATTTACGTTATGCAATAACACAGCTTTTAAGCTTTATTTAGATGAGCCTATGAATAAGCGCCACTCACGGGGAGAATGTTCAATATCTAGTTCCTGTATTATTATGTCTATATCAGTACATGCGCACAACGAATTTTCCATACTGTAGAATTCAGAAAACATAGCATTTCTTTTTCGGAAATTCGTAACTTTTGTTTCTTCGGCAAATAGGTTCCATTCATTAAGATGAGAACCCAGAAGTTCTGACTGTTCCTTGGATAACCCCAAATCACGTACTAAATCGTTTAATTCACTTTGAACAATCAAATGTGACTCGCCGGAGTTGGGACCTGTGGTAAAAGTGGGTTCGGTGTACTGTTCTTCTGAGCTGCCTGATGATGCGTTATCTCCGTTATCTCCCAAATCAATAGCTTGCCAATTTAAAGGCGCAATCGGCACTAGCCAATTTGCATTATCAGGAACAGGTCGTATGGCAGATTGTAAATTGGATATTCTATATTGTGCTTTCCCTTTTTGGAATAACCTTCAGTCTTTGTCAGGCAAAAATAACAATCGTTAAAATGATTGGTGGGTTCTCGCCATACCATTGGAACTACAAAAGGCATACTTTTTCTCTTTCCCTTTATCCACTGAACCAATGATACACTACAACTATAACAGCACACATGGGGAGCCCACCGCTTATCTTGATCCCTAATTAACACACCAAAATATTTAAACTAGGCTTTTTTTACATTTTCGCAAAATGGCCTGGCTTGTGATTTCACCAGAAATTCTCCACAAATATAACAAAATTTGTCAGGAGAAATTTTGCAACTTCGGCGCGTTTGACTCGACTTTCTCGTCTTCACATACACTTGCTTATCGATACACAGAGAACCACTCAATTCGAGACTCAACAGAAGAATGATGCTTAACGTTTATTTTATGTCTAATGTTGTAAACAACCCAGTCTAGGTAATTTGTCCGTTGTAAAATGGACCCATTTTAGCCACCCCACAATAAAATTGTTTACCTGGCAATATTAAAGGTTCTAATTAGGCTATTAAAAAATGGTACGTATTAGGGCTTTCCGAATATAGGGTATTTCCATTTTGAAAATAATGAGTTGGCCTGTGAAAAGTCTTGTCGGCCAGTGGAATTAGTCTAGGTTGGGCAGCATATGGAAACCTAAGAAGTGTATTTAACAGTGACATACCAATAAGTCTGAAGAGAAAGCAGAAACTCTGACTCTAACCAAAGGTTCTATCCATAAACTGGAGGTGGCCAAAAGAAAAATGGAAAGAGCCATGTTGGGAGTAAAATTGCAGGACCTGATAATAAACAAAGATATACGACAAAGAAGAAAAGTCGACGATGTCATAAAACGAATCACAACACTAAATGTAAATGGACAGGATACGTTGCACGACTCAGGGACGATAAATGGACAATAAAAAAAAAGGGGGGCATACCGGCATCCCTGATACCCTAAAGGAGGGTGGCAACGAATACACAGATCCTCAAAGCATTGTTAATGCATTTGAAAATGATTTCCAAAGTGTTTATACTATTTCTTCTCCCAATAGCTATGTTAAGTCTCCTGTGTTAAGCTCAGATATAATAGGCATTCATACAATATCCTTTTAAGATATAACACTAGCTAGCAAGAAACTCAAAGACAAACTAACAGCCGGTGTTGACGAAATACCCAGTTTCATAGAAAAAGATTGCGCGGGAGTCCTTTCTGTCCCACTTCTACACGTTTTTAACTTAATACTTGATAAGGGCATTTTTCCGGATACTTGGAAAACAGCAAAAGTCATACCTATTTTTAAGAAAGGTGATAAAACATTGATACAAAATTTTAGACCCATCTCGATACTCTGTAATTTTTCTAAACTTACAGAGCTTTTTAAGCTTCTCTCTCCCCATCAACATGGCTCTCTGGATTCACGTTCTTACACGACCAATCTGGCATCCTTGTCCCAGACTTCCTGCGAGTCAGTGGATTCCAGGGGACAATTAGACGTTATTTACACAGACTTTCAGAAAGGTTTTGATCAAATCGATCTCTACATCTTGATCCATAAACTGGAGAACTCTTCCCAGTAGAAATATTCATTGGGATTAAAAAAAAACGCGCGGTCTCGTATACCTCGCATCTAGCTGTTAGCTGCAGGTATTCGCTGTGATTTACGACCGCTCGCAAAAAAATTCGGCTTTTGGGAGCACAACAAAGGATTGAGAAAACTGTTTCTTTCTTAAACTGTGACCATATTATACGTTTCACATTAAACGTCTGCAAAACGTACAAAATAAGTTCTGTAAATTTCTTCTATATAAGTATATATTCCTCAAGATATGCCATATTCTACTAGAGTACAGTTAGTTGCAATGGCTTTTTCCTTTTCAAATTAATCAATGGAAATATGGACAGTAGTACGTTTCTGTCTAACATGTATTTTAAAATACCAATAAGAACAACCTGCTACAAAACACTTTTTATGAAAGACCACACCGCACAAACAGTGGCTTTAGGCGTGTAACAGATCAACTAGCAAAAATATACAATCAATGTTTCAAAGGCATTGATATATTTGGTTCTTCTTATGTTGCTTTTAGAAATATGGCTTTACAAAGGTTTATTTCATAACTTCTTTCTTCTCTTTGTCGTTTGTAAATGTTTTAAAGATATTATAGATGTAAGGTTTTTTTACTCTGTAGTGTATTAAAGAATAAATAAATAATGAAAATAAATAAACAGTCAACTCAATCGAATGGCATTTAAGTAACTAAAACCCTGAACAAAATAGTCAATTTTCATTCCATAATATCGAAACGACCTTTTTGAATAGTAACGGGCAAATGTTGCGGGAAAAGAAATGCAATATACAAGGGCGTTGAGCGATAACGCGGCGGTAAGTTGATAGAGCCATTGTGCCTGCACAATGAAACTCGGAAAATGACATCGCCGTTTTTGACCCAAGGGACGAAAAAGTTTCTGGCTTTGGCTTTTTCTGCTGGGTGTTTGTTATGGCGAGCTTTGTTCGGCTAGTGGTGATTATAATTAACATTCGCCTAGAAACTTTAGTGTCGACCAACGAAAGTTTCATGAATATTATGATGTGAATAAAAACTTGCCGAAAATTCTCAATAAAAGCGGCTTTGTTATGTTTAAAGGCGTAATTGGGGCGGAGGCTCTAAGGGATACAAAGGCTGTTTAGTAAGTTTTTCAAACAAAGCGTAGTAGGTCTAAAAAACAAGCCTATTCTAATAATGAACGTTAGTGGCTGTTACTTGATGGAATTCTATTACTTGAAATAAACATAATATATTAGGAAACGTCTGGTGTATGCTAAAAACTAATTTTAGAAATAATTCTACATTTAATATTAACAATGTTGGCCTAGCAAACTTATTAAATTTTATAACCCAATTTTATCCTAAGCGCCAAAGCTGGGTTTTTTTAGGCACCATAACTTTAACTGTAGTAGCAATATTTGGAGTTTCAGAAAGAATTTTTAAGATCTATTTGGTTGTTAAATAATAAATTTGTATCTTTTAGGCGGTTTATTTCTAAACTTCACAATAATTTTAATTTAGAGCCTTTATTCTCTACATGAAGGATGTTAAAATCGTCGTTAAACACAATATCCTTTCTGATAATATGGCTTGTAACGTTGAGTCTTGTTTATTGTGAATAAAACTGCGTTTATGTACAGGGTGTTCCAGCGAGGACTGAACAGGGACCTATTTTCGACCTTCCTTGTATTTTGGAAAAATTCAAAATAGCCAATCGATGTATTTTTTCTTGTAGAATCCAAAAATATCATCGAAAAAATATTTGAACCAGAAACAAAAGAGTTACGCTATGCATCAGGTATTTTTTAAATGGAATGTATCGTTTTTTATACGATTTTTGGAAAGAGTGATTTTTTTTATGTCCGTTCTGATTAAAAGATTTGATTTTGCGATAGCTGTTTATATTACATTTTAATGTTTTACAAACTAAAATTTTAGCTTCACCTGTTTAAAATATACGATAGGTTGGTATAGGTGATCAAGGTAAAATGACGTTTGAATGCTTTGTCAATAAAAATTGACATTATTTTAATTATTGTCGAAGTCTTCACCTAAAAAATATATATTTGACTCTGATCGAAATGAAATACTCTTTGGACGAGAGACTACAGACTGTTATGCTATTTTACAAGTGCCAAGAAAATGCAAGAGAAGCAAGAAGAAGATTTATTGCAAATTTTCATAGAAATCTATCCATCAATACAATTCTAAGGATAAAAAACCTATTTGAGGAAAATAAAACTTTACATGATAAAAAAAGAAATATACAAAGAAGAAGAAATCGAGACCAGGCCATTATAAATTATTTTCAAGTTAATCCAACCAAATCTATTTCGGATGCAGTTCGGGAAGTTCAGTACGGTGGCGGTGTAAGGCGCCTGTTCACAGGACTCTGAAAATTCATAAATTTAGGCCTTTTCGTATCCTTCCACTTCAGCACCTAACACCGGCACAAAAAGAACTTCGCTTCCAATTTGTTTCTCAAATGGTAATTCTGCAAGAAAACGAAGACCCTGATTTATTCAAAAATATTGTGTGGACCGACGAAGCTACTTTCACAACATCGGGAGTATTCAACAGACATAATAGTCACCACTGGGCCGTTGAAAATCCAAAAAAGTTCCAGACTATTAAATTTCAAGGGAGGAATTCTATTCATGTTTGGTGTGGGATAAAAAACAATAAAATTTTGGGACCAATATTTTTTAACGGGACTTTAAATGGGCACAGATATTATGAGTTTTTAGAAAACGAAATTGAAAATTTTTTGAAAGACTTACCATTGGCAGAATATCAGAATTTAATTTGGCAACATGATGGGGCGCCTCCTCATGCCGTGCATGATGTGGTTCAATTTTTAAATCGGCGCCATAACGAATGGATAGGGAGAAATGGAACATATGCTTGGCCGCCCAATAGCCCCGATCTCTCAGTTTTGGATACATTTCTTTGGGGCCATTTGAAGAACGTCGTATACAGACAACGAAACGAAAATATTCAAGAGATCATGGGAAAAATTGTCGATGAAATAAACCGCCTTAACCAGGAAAATCATATTGTAACAGCAAGTTTAGAAAGGCTACAAAGGGGTTATCGATGTTGTTTCGAGAAAAACGGCGGTCACATTGAAAACTTATGTTATTAGTAGTTTTATTTTATTATTTAATAATTATTTTTTGAGTAGCCTCCAAGGTCACCGGGCTTAAATCCACGTGATTTGTTTCCTTTAATGTTACTTGAAAACGACCATGTATAAAACGAAGCCTGAAAAACTTTCTAAGTTCTAATGGGAAGAATTACTGCTGAAGTAGAATAACCCCCCCCCCCCACGAATGACTCTAAAATACTATTCGATAATTTATTGACCACTTGGGATATTATCGAGCTGTGAAAGGACGACATTTTCAACATCTCGTTAATCAATTTTTGTGCTTTTTTAATTCCTAATTTCTTGATGTATTTTTAAAAAAGGTAATACATTTAACATTTAACGGTTCAAGATATAAATTTGGATTTGGAGTTGTACTAAGGATAATAGGGAAAATAAGTCACTTTAAAAAACATATTATTTAATTTAAAATATAAGTTAGGTTATAGTGGAGAATTATTAAAACATCTTTTCGTTGGAGTGAATGAGTGAATTTTATTAATATTCTTATAACACTATTAACGGTATGGCGTAACAACAAATACTAACATGTTTAAAACATAATTTAAAGTATTTATAGTCTATTTTTTATTCCCTGCCTCCATTAGGTACTAGCCTATTATGTATGCATTGAGCAGTAAATGTAATCTTTAGAGTAATAAAACCTCATTAGGTACTGAAAAGGACAGGCATTTAAAAAGATATTTGTTATTATTTCTATAAACAAAGTTTACCTACGCCTATGGACTACCCCAAAATTCAGCCAAACTGGACGCAATTCCCCATTCTATTATTCTAGACATCTCTGAAACAGACTTTCCCTCAGTCTTTCAAATCGCCTGCACCCCGTCGAAGGCAGATCTCTGTGTTCTTAACACAAGTGGTTCCACGTGTTCGGTTTAGCTGCGTTATTTCGGGGAGATACTGGAGACTCAGCCGCTCAGTGTGAAAACTACCGACCCTGCTAGAAAGGGAGCAGACGCTGTGAACGTGTGAGGCCTAATTGTTCCTTTATTCTATACCGTTCGTGTGCCACAGTTCTAGAATACTAGCGAAATGGCCGCTATGTGGCGGGAGTGGGAGGCATAAGGGGATGGCTTGATAGAAAAGGTCTTCACGTGAGACCAGTAATACTCTTAAGGCGCATCTAGTGGAAGCCAAGATGCATTAGAAAATTTAAAAGAAGGAAAAAAAAATTCAAATATATTTTAAATATACGGAGTGTACAAAGAGCCTAGCGCTCGCCATCCGGACATCCTACCTTTGTCGTCTCCAAAGTGTAAATGATCTGGAAGGGTCGCTCCAGCTCTGACTAAACCCCATACGGAATGTGCTGACGAAATTACCCTGTATTTTATGGCAAAGCCGGTGTTAATGAAAGGGGAAAATGGGAAGGAAGAATTAAAAGAGAATTTGTGTTGAATGCATTTTTGATAACGAAATTTTGTTCGAAGTCTTGACAGAATGTGATATAAAAGTTTCTATGTCCAATTGTATTGTTACATCAGAGATTTGTAAACAAACTTCAGCACATCACCTGTTACATACTGTGTCAATTTCCTCAGAATAAAAACATTGGAAGCAAACTCCCGAGAATCTCATTAACTTTACCACGTCCTCTTGTGAAAGAGTTCTGGTCGAAAATGTTAATTTTTCTTTCTTATCATCATTCAAGTAAACTTTCTTTTATACCAAAAGTATAATTATTAAATGTGCCCTGCCTGAATGACATGTTACTTGAACTATTCGGTACATCAGTCGAATTTTCTTGTGTTGCAAAACGGGTGTTATTTCAGCACTGCCATACGTTTTAAACACTTTATTAGAAAATTAGCTACTGTTTCAGGTACCTTATAAAACTGATTTTTACCCACAACCTAGTTGATACATTTTCCATTGCGATAGGCATAAACCAGGCCGCAACCATTTGCTGCTGCTGGACGAAGGACTATGTACATTCGGTAAAATTTTATATATTCTTCAGTAACTACAAATCTCCTGTTTACATCATTCTTTGTTTGCTTAAGTTTTACAATTAATAACGTTCCCGAATCTTCAATATCATCTAATGTTACCTGCCTGATTTCACAAATTCGACAAGCTCGTGCAATCCCAAATACAACAACAACCTTGGCCATTAAATAAACTTTAATGGGAGCATACCCATACTATACAGCTTCAAAAGCAAAATATCTTTATTGATAGTGTCAAACGCTATTGAAAGGTCAAAGAAGATAGCCACAACATATTTTCCCTGGTCAAGCATAGAATAGACGTAGTTTAAGAAACGATAGCAGGCTGTTTCGATTGACTTATTAGGAAAAAACCAAGCTGACACTCACTTAAAATATTGCATTTTTTAGCAAAATTAAGTATTTTCTCATAAATTATTTTCTCTAAAATTTTAGAAAACTAAGAGATGAAATTTGACGCTAATTTTCTATGTCGTCATTGTGGTTTTTTTTTTGTATAGTGGTATCATTTGCAGTTTTTAGGATTTTTGGAAAAAATCCTTTGTGTAAACTTACATTTATTAAATATGTAAGTGGTTAACTAATGTAATCCCTGGCGGTCTTAACAAGTTTTGCATTTATATCATCAGAACCAGCAGCATTTGGGTTTTTCAAATTCGAAGTTACTTTTAATTCTCGGTCCACAGAGACAGGTTCAAGTACAATTGAGTTAGTAAGAGAAGTCAGAGATTCAATAACTACTAAACAACCACAAAGTTCACAATTTAAGTCTAATCACATAAATAAATTGACAGATATTTGCTTACTTTGAAGGTATCTTTAGCAATGCAGGTCTAATTGTCGTACAACAGCATACCAGTTTAAAACTTCAAATTTCACATCGATAATTTTCTGACTTCATTTAACTATTTTCAATATTAAATCGTCGTTTTTCCCGTCACAGAAAAAAATAGTGTATTATATCTCCCGACGCCAATAGACTTTTTTTCCCTTGTATAATAAGTAACTATACTTAAACCATTTTGAGGAGTAATATAATATAATAATGCATGAATTAAGGGCATATTAATCGTCTCAAAGGATTAGTTTAATACATCCTTTTTAACCGAAATGTTGAGACGTAAATTGGCTTAATAAATTAATTGCCTAAATACCCCTTAGACTTTGCCGTCAATCACTCAGATAATAATCTGATAGTTGAGTGACAGAGGTCCCTGGTTGGATCCTTGAGACGTGGCGCCTGTTTCGGATTAGCTAATAACACTTACATTGAAAATTAAACAGGAAAACCTATTTCGTTGGTATGACGTCCCAAGAAGAGCAACGTAAAATGCTCTTTTTATCAGATTTACATTACGCTAATAATTAAAAATACAGGGTAAAGACAAGAAATATTTTAATACATGAAAGTACAGGTTATTTTAAGCAGAAAAATGTATATACGGGTAGACGGGGATCATAACATTTCTGAGAAAAAAAATTAGCTTTACCCCGAACTCTCCTGGTTATGAATACTTTCTTTTATCAAAGTGAATCAAGACCTAGTTCAGTTAAACATGTAGTTATTTAGTAAAAATTTACCCATAATGTGAGTCATATTGTTAATAACATATAAAAGAATAAGATTGTATTTACAGGTTTAGGTTGCTTACAATAATGCTCCTTTTCTTCAGAATCACTTCAGGAATATAGTGCATTAAAAGATTATTCTAACCTACGAATCACATGCTATTATTCAAAAATATAAAAATAAATAAAATATGCCTATTACTTACATGGATTATTCTCTTTCCAAGAAGTCATGCAATAACAGTAGTCATTTTACACATAATAACACATCTGTCTATATTAATTAACAACAAATATAGAACAAAGAAAACCAACATGGCCAAAACCAAACAAATATTTATCTTATTTAAATCTAATTTACCTATATATTAAGTATTGGACTCTTCAAACGGAAAGTGCAAATTCTATTAATTAATATTAAGATATTAATTAATACAATCTTATGTGTAGCATTATTGTAAGCACCTGAAACCGGTGAACACAATAAATAATCTTGTGAGAATAAGGTCTTTTTCTTTCATATGTTATTAAATTAAGATATCTTTAATTCCCTTAATAAATGGAAATATTGATTCCTAACACTGGAACCTGTGGTGGAAGATAGATCAAAATACAAGAGTTCTAACCACACTACACCACAACTGGTTACGTTCTCAACGCGCGTTTCGCTAACTAAGTTAGCATCATCAGCAGATGATATAAACTAAACTAACTTATCCTAACCGAGACTATTTATAGATAAACGTGGTCACACTTGGTTGCACCCGACTGCACCGTTGTCAAGTAATGTCAATAGAGGGATCTGTAGGGAATAGGCCTTCTGTATTTATTTAGTGCTTTCTTGCCACATTTCATTATTTCTATACTCTCAAATGCATCCAATAATCTATTAGTAGATACATTTTTAATTAACTTAAGATTATTTATTCCTATTTGGTGATTGTTTTTTGCAAAGCATGTTGGGCAACGCTTGACTTTTCTGTTCTTCTGTATCTTAAATGTGCCATGTGTCCTTTAAAACGAATGTTTATGGAGCGTTTAGTGTGCCCAACATATTTTAGATCGCAATTATTGCAGCTAATTTCATAGGTGCCACTCCTCTCCTTCAAGTCGACTTTGTCTTTAGCGTTTCCAAGGAGATTTTTTAAACTGTTCTGCGTTTTGTAGGCTACTCTAAAACCTACGTTTTTAAATACTTTTTCTAGACCTTTCGTATATCAGGGATCATATGAGATTACTATGAACTTATTGGGAGTCTCAGGTGCTTGAAATGCTGCCATTTTGTGTTCACGGAAATGAAATGAGTCGGATGTTATATACCTATCAGTATTAGTAAATTTCATATAAATATCAAATTATAATTTATCGTTATTTCTAATAACTAATGTATCAAGATAAGGTAATTGCCCATTGTTCTCCTTTTCGTACGTAAAATTAATTGAAGGATAGTTATTGTTTAATGTATGTAAGAAAGTGTCCAATTTTCTGTTTTGGTATCAAAAATAGCAAATATATCGTCTACGTATCTATACCACACCCTTGGGAACTACAGGGTGTCCGGATTTGGTTGCAAAAGCAGGGTATCTCGCTTATTTTTAAAGATAGAACCTTGCGGTTTTCACGAACCCGAGCTAATTTTTTGTGAAACTCATGAAGCCGTAAACAAAATTTTCATAGCCTTCTTCGTTTATGAGATACAGGGCGAAATAGAAAATTTTGCATTTTGGGACCCCCCTCGTATCTCTGTTATCCTTTAACTTAACGCAAAGGGAAAAATTGCTGCTTATGCAGTTTTTTACGCTGGATCCACCGGCGTAGTCATATTTTTCATTTGAGTTGTTATTTTTTAGATATGACCCAAAGTTGTCTTTTTTTAAATGGGTCATCCTGTATATTTGTCCAGAAATTGATTTGTCCTTTTAAAAGCTTCTCAAAAATATATAATAGTATGAGTCTATTTTAATAAACAACAACAAAAATCCTAATTTTTATAATTATTATCCCAAATTTTATTAAATTATGAGCTGCTTTTCGTAGGCTTAATGTCCTATCGTTGTCACAGTTCATTTCTCCTACCTTCGTTTCTCGGATTCTTTTTGAGTCCAAAATTCCTAAACATTAAATGCGTTTTAATGAAAACTTGTTTGCAAGGTAATCTTCTATTTGGAAATCTTCGTTGGTATTCCCGTACTGCTGCATTTGCATTTCCATTACAGAAATCATAAACGAAATGAATATCAGCATACTCAAAGTTACTGAATAACACCATTTTGAAATCACTAGTTAGACTGATAATTACCTTTTTGTATAAACTGTAATGTACCTGACATTTATTTACTCTAAAAACTCAAATGTCACACTTTAAAGACGAAACTAGCAATTGTTCAATTGTCACAAAAATGCAATCATGGCATACCAAGTTGTTAAAGGTTTTGCCACTGAAATAATTAACAATAATGGAAATTTTAACTACGCCATACATAAAAATAGTTTTTAGTTTTTAACTCGAAATCCTTGCATCGCACGAAAAAAAGGCAAGGGATCAAATTTGCTCCAAACTGAGTGGGGATTTTAGGAATGATTTTTGTTTTCAGAAAAAGCAGTGGCGTACCATTTTTTCTTCAAGAATATTCAATAAAAAATCCTGTACGGACGCCACTGATAAAGAATTAAAAAATATTTCAAATCAAAAAATGCCTTTTTGTTACTCAAATGCTGTTTACCAAATTTAATAACAATATCTCAAGTACTAAAAAAGTTATGACTAAATAACAATTTTTTTCTTAAAACTTTAACACCCTGTATTTCGAGAACGAAGCATTTGCCGATATACGTTTATAAAGAAAATTGGGGCTTAATTTGAATGCAGAATGCGCTGTTAAAGTTTGGACATGGCAATTCGGGACACCCTGTATGTATACAAGATCGAAACATATTAGCGGCACAAAATTTTATTAATTCAGATCTAAATATTTTATCAAATTGGCTTAAAGTAAATAAATCAAAACAAAATGCATGGTTTTGGGTAATAATTTAAACACCAATAACTTGTATGGTCAAATTTGGAAACAGTGAAATCCTTTAAATATTTAGGTATAATTATAGATGATAGATTCAATTTTAACTTACTTTTTGTAAAGACTATTAGTAAAATTGCTGGTAAAATTGGATATTTTAAAAGTATTTCTCCAAAATACCATTATCCATCCACATTTTCTATAGGGTTCTACATTTTTGTACTTGGCAAACGAAAAAATATTTGGTAAATTAGAAATTTTACACAACAAAGCCATGCGGATTTTACTAAACTGTGATAAATATACAAATATTACTTTAATGCTAAGAAAATTAGAATGATTAAATTTTGGTAAATTAATTTTTATTCGGATCAAATTTTTATTTATAAAATAAAAAATAATTTATTGCTGGAAAATGTAGGAACATTTATAAATGACAACGGTGAAGAACAAAATTACCGAACAAGGCAAAACAAAGACCTACATTTAAATTATGGTATTAAAGGAGTTGCTTATAAGTCCATTTTCATAAAGAATCGATTCAATATAATAAACTACCATTTATTATAAACTCTCAGAAATTTTATATAAAAAAAATAACTTAAGAATTAATTTTAAAAGCTGTTAAGGAACACAAAAGTATGGTTTGTGAGGCTAGTTTAGAATAGTCTATAATATTAAGAATGTTATGCTTTAAAAATGTAAACTGTAGCATTTATGCTAAATAAAGAAATTAACTAACAAATTGACGCCCAATAAAAATGTTTGAAATGTAATGATTATGTGCTGAACTAAATTCAAAACGAGGGAAGTTCTAGGATTTTTTTGTTTATTAACCAAAAAAAATAATAGGATTATTCTTCAATTTTCTTCGTAGGCATCACCCCGTAAGTAAAATAACTTTTATTACTAATCTACGCAGATTGTTTTTACTTGAACAACTGAAGGAGGCACAAGAACTAATCCGAAGGAGTGCGCCCTAGAAGCCCGAACTTACCTAAATTATAGTAACTATCTGCTAAAGTAATTGAACAATTCTCGGTCTATTTTAATTCCGCCTGAGGCACTTCATGTGGATTATGCAAAGCGAAATCATCTTAAATTACTTTACAATTCGGAGGAAATGAACGTGTAATGGGTCCTAAGTACCGATGTATTTTAATCCTTATTTGGCAGGCATTACCTTAATTTTAAATTAAGACCGAAATATTCAGCTTTCTATGGGGTGCCCCAAATAAGACGCCACCCCCTGATCTCCGAACAGTTGGTTTTAGAAAAAATTTTAAATCACAAAAGTGGTGCGGTGTCAAAATATACAAGGTATCCAAGTTTTGCCGAGGGTTTTAGGAGGTGTTTGGCTTATGAGTAGAGATAAAGAGATACGGTTTTTGCGACATAGTTTCTGAACGCGATAGGGTGATTTTTAAAATTTGTCATTTTCAGACACGGCATTGTATTTCGGCCATTGTGAAGTATATTAGAAAAGTTAAAACGGGTCTTTTTTTTTTCGGGAATCACAGTTAAAATGGGACACCCTGTATATTTTTCACTCAAGATATTAGGCTCACTGAAAACTTGCAAAAAATGTAACATAATACACCGGGTGTCAACGAATCTATTAGACAAGACATAACTTTTGAAGTATTTGATGTATCAAAACGAAATTTCGTATAGGTAAATGGTATAGGGTGGTCCACTTAAGATGCTCCTATACTTTATCTCAATAAATTAGACACTGAGAAAAAAAGTTAAATACAAAAAGTATTTTGACCCTATTTTTTATTTAAAATATTTTTATGTATACATGGTGTTCCATTGTGCCACGACAGTAACCAACTTTTTTCTTTTTAATGAAATGGTATGAATATTTTTAGAAATCCTAATTCTACGCTTGATTTTGAGTATTTTTTGTCATGATAGCATACGAAATTTTGAGTAGTTTTTGAGAAAAATTAACGTTTCTAATTTTTTTCGAAAAAACAGGTTTTTGGAAAAATGTGATTTTTTTCACACCTGAAGACTAAAATTGTGAATTTTGGTTACGGATCCATGGGAGTGGTTAATATTTAATACTCTGACCTATCAAGAGCGAAAATCCATTATACAGGGTGGTCATATATGATCATCGAAAAGAATGTTTTTGTAACTAAAAAAACTTAATTTTTTTAAATGAAACATCCTGTATTTAGCACTTTTATTGTGTTTAGGATTTAATTCTGCATCATTCCATATATATAGTTTATATTCCAAAAATTAGTTAAGCAATTGTGACCAATTTTTTTTTGTGGTCATATGTGACCACCCTGTATAATGGATTTTCGGTCTTGATAGGTCAGAGTATTAAATATTAACCACTCCCATGGATCAATAACCAAAATTCACAATTTTAGTCTTCAAGTGTGAAAAAATCTTATTTTTCCAAAAACCTGTTTTTCCGAATAATATTATAAAAGTTAATTTTTTTCAAAAACTACTCAAAATTTCGTACGCTATGATGATAAAAAATACTCAAAATCAAGCGTAGAATTAGAATTTCTAAAAATATTCGTACCATTTCATTAAAAAGAAAAAAGTTGTTTACTGTCCTGGCACAATGGAACACCCTGTATACATAAAAATCTCATAAATAAAAATATACTTAGGGTCAAATACTTTTTATATTTAACTTTTTTTCTCAATGTCTTATTTATTGAGATAAAGTATAGGAGCATCTTAAGTGGACCACCCTGTACATAAAGTGGAGAGTTTTTGCATATTTTTCCTTTCCGGTTTCACCAGAAATGACTCCAGTTTCAATTTTTTAAATGGAACACTCTGTATATTTTTACATTTTTGGATTCCCGAGACAATTCTGAATCAGAATGTGACATTTTCAAAACTTTTTACGTCTACTTGATTTTTTTATAGCCATTGTTAAAATTGCATCAAGGTGGCCATGACCGGACGCAAATTAATCTAAGGACCTGAAATGATGACAGAATAATACAATTGCTAAGTTTTAGTGATTAGTCTGAGAGCTAGGAACAAAAGAAGTTGATAAAATTAAGTTTTTGTTTCTAACTATTTTTTTTTCAAATGGCGGCCCTTTTTAGACAATCACTTTTTGAAAAGAGGATTTTTCTGCGAATCTAACTGTGCTAACTTTTTTGCGATTGGATTAAAAATAAGCTCAAAAATTAAATATTACTATAAAAAATATTCGTTGGATCTATTTGTAAAGTCTGCCCAGCCTATCTCTGTTGATGAAAAGAATACACGCCTATGCGCCCAACGCTCGAAACAGCATTTTTTATACAGTTTTCTGTATATCTTCAGATATCGTCAACAAATTTAAACGTGCAAATCTGTCTCTTTGGCTAACAAACAGTTCAGAGTATTAAAAAAAATATAACTTCAACTGTCTTCAGTAACGGTTTCAAATGTAAAAGCAGAATTTGAGGCGTAATACTTCTCAATACACGTACAATCCTTTCTTCTAAGATTTCAAGAGTGGCTGGGGCTGTTACATAGACTCTTTCTTTAACATATCCGCAAATAAAGAAATCGAGAACCGTGTGATCCTGTAAACAGGCGGACTACCATGTTGGGCCATTGGTTGCAATAACTTTATTATTAAAATGTTCAATTAAATAATTAAGAACATCTCTGGTATTGTGAGGCGGTGCTCCATCTTGCAGAAAGTAAATTCGGCATAAAACTTCTAAAGGTAGATCATTAAGATGTTGCTCAATTTCATTTTGGAGAAAGCCTAAGTATCCAACCCCTGTTAATTGAAATAAAATTGGCCCAATTATTCTGTTACCAACCATACCAGCCCAGACATTGAGACCAAACCTTTCTTGAAAATTTCCTACTCTCATTACATGTTGATTTTGTTGGGTCTAGTAACGAGTGTTTTGCTTACCATTATTAGTAAATCTCGATTCGTCAGAAAATAAGATAAAGTTGATAAAATTTGGGGTCAACGCTACAATTTTGGAGCAACCAATCACAAAACAATACCCGTCTATCGTCATCGTCAGAATACAAATGTTGATATAACTGGTACTTAAAAGCTCGATATCCGTGTTTCTTTTGTATTTTTCTAGCAGATTCATGGACTTAAACCCAGTTCATGATTAATTTTACTTACAGAAACTGTTTTATCAAATTCAACCATAGCAAGAACGTTAATCTCCTTTTTTCATTTATAGGGGAAGGTGTTCTAATATCGACCACTTAAGGCCTAACCTTACATAAAACAGCCAATTTTTAAAATTAAACTTTTTTTATTGATACAGCATATTGTTCGATATGTTATCTATCTATTATGGTATAAAAACGTACATGAATAACATAAAAAAGTCCTGATATATAAAAAAACAAAATTGTGCTTTTGATCGAAATTGCCCTCCAGGGAGGGTAAAATCGACCAGTCAGTCGGGCAATATCGACCGTGAGCTTACATAGCTGTTTACTCACAAATGACACATTTTTGGAAGTTCTCAGCATTGTTTACTCCAGAACATGCAGAATGAGTCCATTCGCCACATCCACGACATCTCCACCATAGTTCATTTTTGCCCGTGTCGCAACAAACTGGACAGATATCGGCTAACTTATCTCTCTCACTTGACTTTTGGCTTTTCACATATTTTTTAGAACCTCCTTTTTTATCCTCTAAGTCAACCTTTTTTTTAATTGTTTTAGCATCTTTTTTCTGCTTTCTCTTTTCTTTTTCTTCTAGCTCCTCTTTAAGCGGTGTCGAGGTCAAAATTTTTGATGATTGTTTTTTTCTGCCAGTGACTCTTGAACTTTTTCTAACAGGAACAGAGTGAATTTCTTCAAAGGTCTTATTTTTAATTTCTACAGTCCCATCTTCATCATCTGTATCTTGTGGGTGAAAGACAGTGACTATTTGCGATTCAGACTCATCGCTTGATGAAGATTCCTGACGAGCTCGTCCAAACTTCGCCATCGCAACATTATTTTGGATAATATTTTTATCTGGAGTAATTTCCCCAGCTTGCATCCCACTAGGACCAGGAGCTGCATAGTCAATAATGCTTTCCTCAAAAATTACGGGCGCTTCTTGATTTTGAGCTTCGCTGGGACGAGGAATTGCATCATCAATAGCAGTCTCTTCCATAGGTTCTTGCGCCTCTTAGTCTTGTCTGCAAATTCTTCTTCCCCAAATATATGACGGTTAATGGGGTATATTCCTGTCCGTTCAAATCCATTAATACCCTTTTCAGCTGTAGTTATTCGGCCGTAGGCTTTAGCAAACAACTCGGCGATGTTCATAACGGAGATTTTATTAAAATGGTGAGTTTTCATATATTTGTCGCATTCTTGGTTATAGGCGGTTTTCAAAGAGCTAAAGAAGGTTAAGTCCAGGGGCTGAAGACGATGGGAAGTGTGAGGGGGCAAAGAGACTGCTACAATCCCATTCTGGCGACAAAACTCGTATGATCTTAAAGTAGAATGTGTGCAGTGATTGTCTAAAATAAGTAAAATGGGGTCGTCGTTTGAAACTTTAACAAAACTTGCAAAATGTTTTAGCCATTCTAAAAATAGATCTTCGGTAATCCATCCTGAACTAGAACACCGATATATCGCTCCAACAGGACCATTTAGATCAAGGCCATCCTTCATTCTTTCCCTTTTAAAAATAAATAGTGGTGGAACATAGCACCCAGCAGCACTCATGCAGCAAACTACCGTTGTGGTTTGTCCCCGTTCCCCACTCGTTATAGCCCCAACCTGTTTTCTACCCTTTTGGGCAAGAATTCTTGAAGGCTTGTGTACCCCACTAATCCCCGTTTCATCGACATTAAATATTCGATGTGGGGCAAACTGATACTTCTGCATAACGGTTTCAAGATTATCGTAAAAAAGATTAACATTGGTCCGGTTGAAAGCAAGAACCCTATTAATGCTGGTCGCCTCTGGTTTTCTCAAGGATATTTCTGGATTTCTTCGTAAAAAGCCATACATCCATTCTTTCCCACACATTTTTTTATTTTTATTGAAGTTGTGTTTAATATTATTGGCCTTTGCATAGTCGTAAGCAATTTTTCGAACTTTCTGTGGAGTTAAACTGTAATATTTATTTGCTAATTTTAAAATATAATTCCGCAAATCTTTTTCTTGTTGATGCGAAAATACTGCTCTCCTTCCTAACTTTATTTTATTCTCGGGGTAACGATTTTTTAAGCGGTCCTGTAGGGTAGCATAGGGGATGTTGTTTAATTTAGCTGCTTGTCTAATACTGCATTGTTTTTTATTTATAGCATCTAATGCTCTATGTAATGCCTCTTCCGTCCAAGTCGAACGTGTGGATTGGCGAATATAATTTCTTGGCATCTGAAAACAGAAAATAAGACATTTAAATTAGAAAAAAAAGTATGTGGGTAATATCGACCATTGCGGGGAATATCGATCACTCTGACCGATATTACCCAACGTAGCACTGATAACAATTTACTTAAAAAAAATGACCCTAACCTTTTTTTAAAATTATTATGTTTATAAGTTAGAATCCTTAATAGTTACACTAAACTTACGTACTATAATTCTAGATTAATACTGATGCGTATAGAATACATACCTTCTTGAAACTGGCCCGTGATTAATAAAAAACTGCCTATTCTCCGATTATATGCCGCCGACATCTAATCTGCTCTGCTATAACGATGCAACTGCGTGGCGTGATGCATTTCGGTTAGCCCAAGGTTTTGACATGTGTTGCGGGATTGCCAGCTCAATTAATGTTTGTTTTTGCGCGTGGTCGATATTACCCGTTGATCGATATTATACGCCGTTCCCCTAATAATTCTTGGCCTTCCGCCACTTGATTTCCTTCATGATGCCTAAAATTAATAACATATTTTTCACTTTGAGTATACGTTATTTTGACTTTTGAAAACAAAAATAATACTGAAAATCAATCAAGAAAAATAAGGAAATCTTATATCTACTCAGAAAGAATAGGTAAGTGTTACCGTCAAAACAAAAAATCTTACTTAATATCCAGCATGGCTATCCATGGCACACTTGATAAAAATAAATAATTGATTATCGAGTATTTTTCTTAGTAATATTTAACATTTGAGCTTATTTTAAAAAGTGCTTGTCTAAAAAGGGTCGCCATTTGAAAAAAAATAGTTCGACACAAAAATTCGATTTTGTCAATTTCTCTTGTTTCTAGCTATCAGACTAATCACTAAAACTTAGCGATTGTATTATACTGTCACCATTTCAGGTCTTTAGATTAACTTGCGTCCGGTCATGGCCACCTAGATGCAATTTTAAAAATGGCTATAAAAAATCAAGTAGGCGTAAAAAGTTTTTAAAATGTCACATTCTGATTTAGAATTGTTTGAGGAATCCAAAAATGTAAAAATATACAGAGTGATCCATTTGAAAAAACGAAACTGGGGTCATTTCCCGTGAAACTGAAATAGCTCCACAAAATCCATTTTTCTACTTTTTTTTTGTAGACGGCCGTTGGTAGCCATGGTAACGCAAGGAACATCAATCAAGTTTCTTGCGCGTTTGGGGAGAAGGTTTTTGTTACATCACGGATATAAAATGACTGACACTGGACTGGATTAACAAATTTACTGAAACGGATAACATAGTAAGAACATAAATAGATAACAGATACAGGTTAAATAATTTAGTCATTTGGAAAAAATAGTTCACAAATATTGTTCAAATTGCTGACCATTATGTCTCCTACATATTTGACAAAGTTTATGTATTATTTTTTATGCATTTTCTATTATAAAAGATTGTCCAAAAGCGTCTTCCGTGGCCCCTCTCAGTTGTTGATGTTTTCATATCGCCTTGCATACATTTTATTTTGAAATAGCCCCACAAAAAAATTTAATTTAAATGATCCGGCAGGTCCGTTTTCTGAAAAAGTGTTCGTTGAGCTGGTTTAGGATTATTTCAGTTCTTTTGCTGGAAGGATGTACTATCTGGGCCAGAGGAATATCGTCCTATATTCTCATTGCGTTTTCTTCCAGGATTTAGGAACTAGGAGACCTGAAGAAAAGTCAAGAAGACATTAAGCAAGAAATCAAGGAAGATATAAGGAAGAACCAAGAAGAACTAATGCAATAACTAACAGATAATTCAAAAAGACGTAAAACAAAACAATGCAAGAAATGGTAAAGAATCAAGATTAAATCTCTAGAAAAACATTGCTTGCACTGACACTAACCAAGGAAGATGTAAAAGAGGATATTAGACAAATGGAGAAAGTGCAAAAGCAAGTTCAGGAGGTTCATAACCAAATGCAGCAAGAAGTCCAGAGTCTACATTCGCAGATGCAGAAATTTGGAAACCAAAGTGAATTCAAATCCGACGTTGTCTTTTTACCACATGTGATAAAGCCACCTTCGTTTGATGATAAGGTGCCGTGGGTTACTTACATGAAACAATTTGAAGCTGCCGCAACTGGAAATAGCACTTTTATTGTCAATATACGAGCCTTCCCTTTAGCAGTGACAAAGTTCCTAAAGCAGTGGTTTGTTGGGTCTTTTGTAGGAGATAGTAAAGTTCATCAAGTGCAGTAAGTGCAAGAAGCCAACAAAGACCTTCTTTCGCCTCCTCTCGACCCATGGCCTCACTAATCAAAGCAAAGACACAGTGTCGGTCTCCGTCAATCATTAAATTGTGCCACGTGTTCACCCTACAAGAGCATCATGAGACGTAAATGATTAAAACTCATAGCGTGAACTCCTTATTATCTTACCAATATATGCGAACGGCAGCCAGTCATCTTTTCGGAGAGCTGTAGGTTGCAGGTTCTCGGGTACACCTTTCGAAATTAAAATGGGCCTCACCGAATTGACTATGACTCAGTTAGGAAGAAATCTATATTGACATTTAAATGCAAACAAAATAAAGATTTGGAGAGCTTTTCAATAAAACACTATATAAAGTGCAGACTGTCAAATTTTAATGATCACCTTGTTCTTGTCTTTTTTTTAAGAGTTGGTTTATAAATTAAGTTGAAACATAAAATATTGTTTACATTTTACAATTTAAGTGTTGTTAAGAAATAAAAATAAATACATCAAGAAAGTACTATGTAAAAATATAAAATATACGAAAGATGTGAAATATGATCATAAGTTGTTACCATTTTATCAACCTCTGAACATCTGGTGAAATGTCATGAGTATTTCGCCAAAGCTGTTTTACAAAAAATAGGTTACTTACTTCCTTTCTGTTACCTTATATAAAATTTATAAATATAAAAATTTAGCAATTAATTCC
The DNA here is from genome assembly GCA_030620095.1 of Kuschelorhynchus macadamiae. Lineage (NCBI taxonomy): Eukaryota > Metazoa > Arthropoda > Insecta > Coleoptera > Curculionidae > Kuschelorhynchus > Kuschelorhynchus macadamiae. The sequence goes on along the minus strand of JAUTXW010005349.1, from coordinate 513,836 downwards.
TCGTACTCTTACAGGGAGGAACTCCAAAACCATTGTAGAACTCATGGTTTATGTACCCCAAAAATTACACCATAAACTTGCAACTATATCCCAAAACCATATCTTGAATTCTCAACCTGAAACCCTACAAACGATTGTTTGTCTTAAAATAAAATTGACACGGAATGTGCAAAAACAAGTTATTTACAACACAACTATTCAAAGACATTGCCTTACCTCTAGTCATCTAGAGGACTCCTTCGACGTCAACGGTCACCAACAAAGGGAATTTGCAGACATCTAGAAAGGCTTCTCGAGGACCGACAACCAAAACAAAATTCAGGACGCCATTCTGTTTATAAAAAATAATTGCGAATTAGCTCACAGCAAGATACTAATTCGAAAATTGACTTACCACGTGGTTGATCAAATGTGGAACCGAACAAAACGGAACCAAAATTTAGGGCCAGATGGTGTCCATGGCTTTCAACGGCACTGCACTTTAAAAAGAAATTACTTAGGACATACTTTCAGTACTTAAAGAAGATCGGTCCATTAAGGCACTTTTATAAACATTCCATACAAACATATAGAAAAGCAGCTTGGATAAATGAAAACAAAAGCTATGTAAACTGAAACTTTCTAATAGTTCAAGTGTTCTCAAATTAATATTTACAAGAAAGAAGAGAGTAAATATGTTTATCATAATTCATGTAAGTGAAAAGGAATGAAAGAAGAAACCAACAAAAAAACAGAATATTTTATTGTAAATGAAAAAAATGTTTATTTTCATTAATAAAGAAGGCCAGTATCTTATTAACTAAAACTGATTATATATTCAAAAGGGTCTTGTAAACAATTAAACCCACGGAATTTGATAATTTTTTAATATAAAATAGAAAGTTTACCTTCACTTAACTGTTTTAAGAAAATAAAAGAAATGGATGAACCACTTTTTCTTTTAAAAAAACCAAAACAAATTTCGATATTTTCACTGTATTCCAATGCGCCATATTCCTTAATACGACAATTTGAAGAAAGGCTATCTTGCATTGTTGCCAAACTTACATTATTGTATGGAGCTTACATTTTTCATGTTTGTCTCCCGACAGTAACGCATTTGGACCCCTGTGCCGATCCCAAATATTACACTTTCACCAGTGATACCCTGCGCTGTTGTTCGTCTTTTAGGGCTTTAACGATGACTCCTACGACGCCTAACCTGGTGCTAACCCGGTACCAATCCACCTAGTGCCTTCGGCTCCTGCTGTTACCGATCCACAACTCACAAATGCATTTTGTTTTTCTTATATAATTTATATAGATCATATATAAAATATACTTGGCAACGTAGCATCCCCAGCACACTGGATTTCCGTCCAACAGACGACACTCCCGCTGTCTATTTATTTAGCAGCTGTTATTATGTTTAAAAACCTTTAATAATGTCTAATATAATAATTACTTCTAACTTTTAGTTACAAATAATCATTTCTGTGTTATAAAGCGTTATAATATAATCACTTTTACGTAGTTCATAAATTAAGTTTGTGAAAAATATGTTTTTAACGATACGCCAAAAGTTCAAAATCTTAGTTTTTTTGGATATAATTTAAAAAAGTGCCTCATCCATAAATTTTTGTGTATAGGAATTATTTTAAAAAGGTAATCTTTCAAAGGTATATTTTAAATTTGTTAAATTCCATGGGTAAAATTCTTTACAAAATATGTCACTTTCAATAGTAACACACAATTAGTATAGATTCTATTAACTTTCTTTTATGAAGTGTATGATATGTAAATTTGGAAAAATCCAACTCGTAGAGTTATTTGACAGGATGGTGACGGAATACTGTGTCAAAAGGTAACTATATAACCAGCCAAATTTTATAATTGCCTTAGTGTAAACTAAATAATTATACATAAATTTGAAAATGTTATAAACTTACGAACTATTTTGTAAAAATAAGATAATAATATTACCTTAATTAACAAGAATGCACCCGGATAAGACAAACACATTATTACACATTATCGTATACAAAAAGAGATGTTGTTAGTCGTCTATATTATTGGGAATTTAGTCCTAGTTATAGGTATGTTAAGTTTTAGGTGAATGTATTTATTATTTGTTATTGAAGTTTACTATTGAAGTAGTACCTTAATTTTTATCCATGTAATGGCTATGACAGTGTTAAAAATCGTTCTCGAATGTTCTGTTAGGATTAATTCTTCTCACCCTGTAGTATTTAGACTAGTTTAGAATTTTCTAGATCATTCGATCCTTTTCTAAAGGCTATATAAGCGCGCCGTGAGGCCACATTTTAATTCAGTTTAGTTTCAGATTTCAAAGCGTAAACACGCAGGCAGTGACAAGTTTTAGATTACCTTAGTTACAAGTGTTAGGTATAACCAGTCTTTACCTGTAAGCTGTGTTTTGAAAAAAAGAGAACATTCAGAAACCGTGTTTGTGTACTGGCCAATCCTTAACAATATGTTAAAATGTTAGCCATACCAGTTGCTAACTGCTGATTAGTAGTTTTGATTGATTTTGTGGTTTGTGATGTGATGCAATATAAGTTGCATAAAATATTAAAGTGAAAAACCTGTTAGAAAAGTGTATTTTGTTTAGTTGGTTTTGCCTTAATAGCAGGCATTACAACTCGTGAATGTAACTTACTCGCTTCGTTATCAAATGTTAATAAACACCGACATTTTGTGTTCCAATTGTTAGTAGAATGATAACTAGATAAACAATTTGATCTCCACTGCAACTCGCGTTATTTACTAAAGTGAGGTAAATACCAGCATAATAGGATGATAAAACTTAATGTTACGGGATAAATAGTTATTTCGTAATACAATACGTGACTTCACCTATTCGTTCCTTTATTCTCCAGTGTTTCAGCGGAACATAAACAATGTGCTGCGTTTAATTCCACCCTGACTACCATTCATCGTTAAAAAATTCGAGAACAAATGGACACTCTGCCACTTCGGAAACTTTTTAGGGGGAACTACTCCCCTTTCCGAGCCGCTCTGATTTATTCCATCTATCGCGGGCGGTAGTGAGGGATCCACTCTGCGAAATAGATATTCCATTTGATGGGATGAGATTGATTTATTGCAGTGCAGAACAACGAAAGAAGCGAAGGTTTTGTGTATTTAAATCAACATTTTTATTGTGATTTTTTGCAAGCTTTTATTAAAACTTTACTTCTTTGTTTGTCCATGCCAAATCTTTTAAGACGATATTGAGATTCTTGTTTTTACGTATTCGGTTTGTTTATTGGTAAATGTTAATTGGCAGTGAGAGCCAGAAGACTTACTTATAATCATAAATTTGGGTTTCCCAATATTAACGTTAAGGCTGAACTGATTACTGATGTCTGCCATTCTAGTCATATGATTTCGAAGTTGACTGCTGCGAGGACTATAGTGTCATCGGCATATCTTATGTTGTTTAATGTTTCGCCGTTTAGTAAGTTAGTTAAGTATTTGCCGGTTCGTTTCCTGTAGTAATTGGTTAAAGATGTGCTCTGTGTACATATTGAAGAACAGTTGTGACAGTATACAACAATTCTCTCTAACCCTTTGCTAGATTTTTACTGTGTCGGTCTTCCCTTCCACTCTATTCTGTATTGTTTGGTGCCAGTATAGGTTTATGATAATGCTTTTTTACTAAGCCAAGATTTTTTAAAATTTAGGTCTTTTTATGGTGGTGAACTCTATGGAATGCCTTGCGGAAATCGATGTAATATGCATAAGATATCTCAGTTCACATCTCTGCCTGGTTGGATTAGGACCTGTATGGAAAATTGGACATCCCGACAACCAAATTGAGATATCGGAGCCATTCTTTAAACATTTTACCGCTGTCCTGCATGTGAATGAAAACTTTGGTTAGCCATCTGATTCCATCGTTATCAAGCACCTTTTTTTATCTGTTTGATTACGTCATACATTTCTTCTTTGGTGAGATGAGGTTTTGTCGATATTTCTGGTTGATCGGGACTTTTTTTATAATCTTGTTCATTCTCACATCTTTTTCAATTACGTTATTTCCCTGGTTGTCGGCAAGTTGTGTGGTTGTCTTCATTCTAGTAATTCCTATCATTGTGCAAGATAAAGGAAAAAAATTGGTAAATTTCCTTTACTCGGAACTTCCCTTGTTATGAATCTGCTTATGATTCCTACCAATATTTTTCCAAATTCCATCTATGCCACACTTGATTTTTGAACATAGTTTGAAATAAATTTAATAAGTTGTTTTTACATTGGTACACACCGCCATTTTTAATCCACTTCAAAAAAGGAGGAGGTTCTTTATGTTTGTTCGCGCATATTGTGATTAAAATCTGTGCACTTACTTTTTAAAGGCGGTAAAGACAGTGAGTTCCTAGATGACGACAAACATGTTTTCTCAATTCGGTCGGTCGGTCTGTCTGTCTGTCAGTCAGTTCGCGGCATAGCTTAAAGACTACTTATCCGATTGACTTCAAATTTTGGGGTCATATGGGGATGACCTGGTAATATTTTGGTAAAAATTCAATATGTATAGCGAAACAAAACAGCGACCTAGTGAAATGTTAAAAAAACTATTATTAAAAAACTACCCATCCAAGTTATCTCAAATTTTGCAAAAATATCAAGAATTATTTTCGAATCCACTGGTAATATTTTGGCCAGAATCCAAGATGCCGAATCAAAATGGCGGCTTAATAAAATATTTCGTCGGTCCGTCTGTCTGTCACTTGGCGGCATAGCTTAAAGACTACTTACCCGATTACCTTTACATTTTGGTAAAGAAATTAAGTGTTGTATGGGGACGGCCTGGTAACATTATGGTAAAAATCCAATATGGCGGAGAAAAATGTTGTTAGACTGATGTATTATTCGGGGTTGATCCAATAAAAAAAAGAAAGTCAACGTTTCGTAATTTATTATTGCATCCTCAGGATACATATATAAATTCTATGTCCTGCATGAAATCCATTTTATCAGTCTCTACCTACTTCGTTGGTCAGCAGATATTGAAGATAACGATCTTCTTGTTTTTATGTTAGTAGTGTATTTTTTGGGGTTAGGATCCAGTAAAAAAAGCAAAAGTTTTTTTAAATTGTCGAAGTTTCGCAACTTTGTTGTTGCATTCTCAGGCCACATATATAGATTTTATATCCTGCATCTTTATCTACTGCGTTGGTTCACAGATATTTCCCAGATATTAAGTTTCTAAATGGTTTTCGTTAACAAACTTCTTATTGTTAGAGTGGTGTATTATTTGGGCTTAGGAAATATCTGAGGACCAACAGAGAAGGTAAAAATTGATAATATGGTTTTCATGCAAGATACAAAATCAATATGTGTTTTGAAGATGCAACAATAAAGTTGCGAAACGTCGGCAATTAAAAAAGGGCTTTTGTTTTTTTTGGGTAGGTTTTAATTTAAGACTGCGAAACAAAATGGAGGCCAAATAATTTTTTTAAAAAATCAACGTAAAGAATCTTGTTCAAATTTTGCAAAAAAATTAGATGTGAAAATTGGATAAACTGGAACGAATTCAGCATGACGTAGCAAAATGGAGGTATGTGTGAATGTAGAAACTTATTGAATTTATTTTAAATTATGCCCAAAAGTCAAGTGAGGCATAGGTAGAAAGAAAATGGTAAAATAGTGATAGGAATCCGGTATGATCAAACAAAATGGCGCCCAACGAAAATTAAAAAGCAGTGTATATATATATATATATATATATATATATATATATATATATATATATATATATATATATATATATAATGTGTTTTCATTCCGGGTGTACATCCGTTCAATACTGTCGTTCTGAAAAGAACAGTTTTGCTGACGTTTCGCCAAAATCACATTTGGCATTTTCGAAGCTTTCTTTCTCGCGTCCGAATAGAGACGTATCAGCCAAATGGAATAAATTCGATAATAAATAAATGGGGGCGTGTTCGGAAAAACGCTTGGACCCGTCGATTGGTATTTTTAGTTGCTCATTTTCTCCAATAAAAACATTTTATACAGGGTGTGTCCTGTAACAGTGGTCAATGCCAACTTTCTTATTTCAAATGCTACACCCCGGATATTATTTAATTTTTGGATTCTTTAGGAGATTCTAAACATATTTTATGTTCAATGTCCTATACCTATCTTCAACTATTTCGGCAATATTAAGTGTTTTCAAATTTATTTTTATTTTATTTATTTCGAATTTATTATTATTCATGAAAGTGGCTCTGGTTACTGAACTATTTATTTGATTACAAAAATTCGCTACAACACACTCAATACTTATTTACAATTTAGGTCTTCATATTAAGAATGTAAGCAAAAACCATTTTAGCGTTCCTTTTTATTGATATGGAACAAAAAGAGCCAGTTTTGTTTACTTTTGTGTAAAATGCCTGGCCTTTCTCTTTGCAAGACAGTAGTTGTCAGTGTCAGTGTCATAGTCTTTTGAATTTCGTTAACTGCATAATACCTAATATCAGAAAAATGGTTCATTTAACAGAAATGCATAAAATAACAATTCTACAAATGATTGGTTATGGAGATAACACACGAACACAAGTGGAAGTTGCTCGCTTATTTCATGAAAAATTTCCAAATTTGCCGCATATATCCCAAGGGACAATTAGTAAAATAGAAAAGCAGTTTCGCGAGCTTGGACATGTGAGGCAGATAAAAAAGCAGCTGGCAATTCAATAAATGATGATACTAAATTGGATATTATGCTTGAGTTTGAGGAAAACCCACATATTTCTAGTCGACAAGCCGCCGCAATGTTCGATATTAGCCATTCGTCGATTATTCGAACATTAAAAGAAAATAAAATGCTGTAACGTTACACTTTTACAGTAACTAATTATGATTTTGCTAATTATATTTTGTCATTCACCAAGATGTCAGGAACTAAGTTTTTGGAAGTTATTTAGATTCTTTAACTATTTTCATTATTATAAGTACTTAATATTGCATAACTGACAGCTTGGTATATTATATACATTTTATGTTTTATATTTACAGATGCTGAGGGTCTGGTTGTTGAAGCTTTCTTTAATGCCCACATATAAAAGGGCCATGTTTTTATAAGAATTTCATTATTAGATGTTCATTCACCTATAGTTTTCTATTATCTTACCTTCACATAATTTTGATCAGAAACAAATCCGTTATAAAAAACCTAGTTGGGTATGAGCTGTTGTGATACAAACTAAACAAGATATTTCCAATATTTCTATTGTAGCCTGGTAACGCTAAATAAATTAGAAACATTTGGTATATACCTCCAATTTCGTTTGTCGCCTTTTAAAATCTCGTTCAGTTCATTAAATGATTTGTCCTTTTGATAAAATGTAGTTTAAGATGTCACCTATATTGTTAAATGTCTGGTAAACACATGTCAGGGGTTCATTAAACAAGGGTTTGTGTTATTTATTTAAGTAGTTCTCCAAATGGTTGGTTTAAAAAGCCTTGTTTATTTTCGTTTTATAAATTGAGTTAAGTGACAACAAAGTTTGACGTTTTACTGTGTGCGGCGACGCTAAAATTCTTGCTTTGGCCTTTTCCATGAATGACTAAAAGCCATACAATTCCGTCCGACCACTTTACTTTCATTTTTATAAAAACCTAACATTTTAAAGATTTAATTATTTAGGACGAGGCTTACGTAAAGATTAGAGGAAAATATTAAAAAATAACAGCATAAATTATTCAAAAATTAATATTTAAATTTAATGTATATTAAGATTTATTGTAATAAATAATGTATTCTGAGTTGCCTATCTTTTTAAAAATCTTTTATTTTGGTCAAATAAATAAGGGGGAAAGAGACAAAATATAGGGACATTAACATCAAGTTTTGCATGGAGCACTTTCAACAGTTTAGTTTTTTGGCCAAATTCCTACCTTTTTTTAAACATTTTTTTTCCTTACTAAACCTTAGCTGAAAATCGCCTTGGAACGAGTTCGTTCTATTTCGTTTTGACTGTGGCCGTAAAACTACCTTTAAAAAGGCTGGTCCTGTTTTATAGTTATTTTAAATTTTGTGTTAAACAGTGGTCAAATAACAGCCAGGTAATTATTATTTTAATTTATTTAGCAAGGTTCTTTCATTTAATTTTAATTTATACAATAGGCTACAATGGATTTTTTCTCTTTTTTACAGCTCAACGGACACATAGCAAATAGCACATTTTAGTGCACATTGAACCACATAGCAAATAGCACATTTTAGTGCACATTGAACTTATTAGCACATAGCACATTGCTATTAAAACCTTGCATCTTAGTGCACGTTTGCTTTTTATAGCCTTTAAAGCATTTTGAACATTTTTGCACCCACATGATTGTGAGGTACTTTTCACGAGAAACAATTGGTTGAAGCAAATAACCCTAAAGGTTGGGGTTACCTTTGAAGTTGAAGCAGTAATTCTACATTAAGAAAGAGCCCCCTCTTTACCGAAGAGGTGTTGGAATTTTACCTCTAGCCTGACAACCAGGCCCCAGTAACTCCAGTTTTCCTGCCAGTTGGTGATATTTTTAAAAAAGCTTTATATTACAGTAGTACCTTTTATTGATCAATTTATCTTTTTCAAATTACCACACATATTTCTATTTAAAAACAATTTAAACTACATTCTCTCGTTAACAAGTATTTTTTTTTAAATAAAGCAAATCATAATATTAAATAGTGTTTTACTGGTTGTTTCAGTACCTTTACGAACACACGGGTAAGGGGTGTATGAAGGCAGTGCAATAAGTTCTGTTTTACGTGTGTTGGCGCCCTTTTTTCATATTTATAATTTTCACTTGCCTCCTTCATACACCAAAGAAAAGGATTGAAAATTTTGAACTCCCCCAAAGCCGAACTACCGTATAAGCTAGCCAACGGGTCGTAAGTGCAAACTTTTATTATTGCACTTACGTAAGAACTCAGATACCAACTCAGGAGCTCATGGAAGACGATTATGATAGGAGAACTTATTTTTGTGAACAAATGATGGCTATGTTAGATAACAATGTTTTTCAATTAGAACATGTTTTGTTTTCGGATGAGTGCACCTTTACACTTCACGGTCATGTAAATCGTCAAAATTGCCGCTATTGGTCTAGGGAAAATCCTCACTGGATCAGCGAAGAACATACTCAATATCCTGAAAAGGTTAATGTTTGGGCAGGAATTGTTAGGGATCATATCATAGGCCCCTTTTTCATTGACGGCAATTTGAATGGCGATAATTATTTAGCACTGCTCCAAAATAATGTCGTGCCAAATCTGACAAATTTGTATCCGGATCCAGCAAACCCACAAGTTCCAGCGAATATGATATGGTTTCAGCAAGATGGAGCACCGCCCCATTACCAAATTAATGTCCGGCAGTACCTTAACGGAATATTTCCAAATCGGTGGATAGGGAGACGAGGATCGATAGAATGGCCAGCGCGATCCTCTGATCTGACGCCATTAGACTTTTTCTTATGGGGACATATTAAAAATGTTGTATACAAAACTAAACCCCTCGACTTAACTGACTTAAGAAGACGAATAACGCTTGCGATTAGATCGGTCACGCCTGAGATGCTAAATAACGTTAGAAGAAATTTCTATTTAAGATTAGGAATTTGCCAAGACGTTCGCGGCGAGCATATTCAACAGTTCCTAAATTAACTTTTTACTTTTGTTTATACATTATGAAGAAATAAATAATTTTATTTTTTTAATCTTAATTTTTGCAATAAATTTGAAAACACTTAATATTGCCGAAATAGTTGAAGATAGGTATAGGACATTGAACATAAAATATGTTTAGAATCTCCTAAAGAATCCAAAAATTAAATATTATCCGGGGTGTTGCATTTGAAATAAGAAAGTTGGCATTGACCACTGTTACAGGACACACCCTGTATAAAAAGTTTTTATTGGAGAAAATGAGCAACTAAAATTACCAATCGACGGGTCCAAGCGTTTTTCCGAACACGCCCCCATTTATTTATTATCGAATTTATTCCATTTGGCTGATACACACTGTATATATATATATATATATATATATATATATATATATATATATATATAATAGGCAAAAACGAAGTTTCTAAAAGTGTTAGTAATATCGGATTCTTACTAGTTATATCTAGTTTTGGGTAACAATAAAATGCCGAATAAAAAGATTATTTTAGTATTTTACTAAGTTTTTTAAATAAAACTCGTTCTTACTAAGCATGTAATAGTAAAAATGCGATCTATAAAATAATAACATATTTCCAACTAAGTTTTTTATCAGTAAGAAACAGTAATATTGATAAAATTTTAAAATAAGTTAAACGAAATATGTTGCTAACAAACATATAAGAAAATAAGAAATACATTGTTTACCCTATTTTTAATTAACGTCTATAACAAATGACTTTCGCCTTTGCTTACTGTGAAAACTATTATATAAAAACTTATTAGATATAGAAATGATACAAAAACAGATAAAAATACGAATACAAATTACACAGAGCGAAAGTTGGAAAATTTGCTCAAACATATCTTAAACGTTGTTAACTGCAGTAAGAAACTGGAAGGTAAGTGCTGAATTAGATAGTGATATTGGCGACGTTGTCAAGTTTACGGTTTTCATAAAAAATCGGCTTACAATTTAAAAAGCATAATACAACTATTTCAACCAATACCAAAGGGCAAAGGACCACGCACTCACTTTATGGAAATCGGTTTCGGTGAAGATGGGTGAGTGTTTTATATGTTGTAGATCTTGACCTCCTGACCATGGGCACAATCTAATCCTACGAATAGTTATTAATATACAGGGTGTTAAAGTTTGCTTAATCAGAGTGCTGTAAGTATTCCAGAATATACTAGATCGTATTTTTACCATTTAGCATGCAGTAGGAACCGGTTTTAACTAAAACGTTCAGTAAAATGCCGATATTTAATATTTTGTTAGTATTTTAACTAAATGCGTTAGACACTACGCGATGTTACTAGTAAGAAACCGATGTTACTAAAACTCTTAGAAACTTCGCATTTTTACTAGTTAGATCGCGTTATTACGGATTTTTTACGAATTAAATTGAGTCACACTTCACTATCTCTAACACACAGTTACTTTTTAGGACGATTTCAAAAAAAATATATATAAATCTTAAAATTAGTGTTTTTGAGTTGGTACTAACCTCAAGTAAGAGAATTTGTGAAAATTAAAATCTTTTATGTAGGGCATTTTACACAGTGGCTCAAAAATGGGTTAAAAAAATATAAAGTTTTATAAAATTTTTAAAAATCAAAATTTTCAAAAAATTTTTTTTTTCGTAATAGACTATTTACTTCCAAGTAAAAAACGTCTTATGAAGTTTTCTGTAAAACCTATGGTTTTATGGTAAAAAATTATCTGATTTTTTTAATGCAAAAAATAATACATATTCAAAACATTGTATAGCTACTAAATAACATTTTGATGACTCAAAACACAAAATATAGCCCTTTGTAATATGTATTTTTAATAACGGCTACATTAGCATAATATCAAGTTACCTGTGACTAGCCGTGACGCTTAGACCAAAACAAATAAATAATATGTCAAAAAAGCGTGGTTTATTAACAATGTTTGACGTTTTCACTTTGAAGTTATATAGTATATAAACTGTGTTAAGGCTATTTTTGTGATTTTTCTGTGTTTTGAGTAAGATGCCTCATAAAAGAAAACATCATAGTGATAATCGAAAAATGGTATGTTACGCATGTTTTAATAAAGCAGTTAGAAGTGTTAATATTACTGGTAAAGTAAAACAACGTCTTGAAATTATTTCGCCTAGTTTTGACGAAAATAATGCAAGTATTCCCTCAGTGCTCTGTAGAACTTGTTACATAAAACTAATGAACAATAGACTAACAATAATTTTTGACTACGCACAAATGAAAATTTTGCCTGGGCGTTTCGAAATTACTGAAACATGCGTCTGTCAAATTTGTCAAGTGGCGCGTTTTCGTGGTCATCCTAAAATCAAAGATCTACCGTTTTCGTTTGCTGTCAAGAAAAAGGCTGTAGGTAGACCTTCAAAGAAAGATACGAAAGCGAAACAAAATTACAAAATATGCGTGAACTGCAATTGTAAATTACAAAAAGGCAGAAGGCATAAATGTACCAAGATGAAAAAAATTGATAATTCCCTAACACTAATTAAAGACTGTAAGCAACAGATTGTAACTAAAGTTCTGGAGGAACAAGAATGTGCTCAGGGAAGTTCTGTCATATCTTTAGATAAGGGACGCAGTACTATGTCTATACAGTTGAAGCGAAAATCAGATCTTCAGGGTGTTTTAAGTGCTCAAGATTTGAGCTATATGCAACAAGACTGTAATTTATCTCAAAATTCGTTAAGAAAAATATGTGGTTACCTTCGCACCAGGATAAACAGAACTTCCATAGAATCTGATGGCACTCCATTTTTGATATACTGCAGCGATCTTCCGGGGCTACTAACTTATATTTTAAATGCCAGGCAACAAGACGATGATTTTCATCTAAAAATCGGAATAGATAGTGGCGACAATTCCTTGAAAATATGTCTAACCATACAACCAACAAATGACCCAGAATATTATCAAAAATATAAAAGTGCTGGTATACAAAAGTTACTAATAATTGGCTTGGGACCAAATTTCAAGGAGAATTATGAAAACGTCAAAATACTTATGGACACTTTGCAATTACATAGTATATGCGGAATTTGTCCATATACTTTTGCGGCTGATCTGAAACTAATAATGCTGCTTTTGGGTCTGCAAACAAACGCGTCATGCCATCCTTGTCCGTGGTGCGACATCAACTGCAAGGAACTTCAAAATAAAGGTAATCCAAGAACAATTAAGAACATCAACGAACAACGAATTTTATGGCAACAAACGACTGGGGGAAAACTTTCTAAAGCAAAGTATTTTGGTAAGTATAAGTATAAATTCATCAAGTTGCAATAAATTTTAATGATCATCATCTGACATTTTTAGTAAACTGTGTAAATATGCCACTAATTATCGGAGATGAAAATGAGCCAGTATTAAACTATATACCTCCTCCAGAATTGCACCTTCTTTTGGGAATCGTTCAAAAAATGTTCGACAGCTTAAAAATTGAATATCCAGCAGCAGCCGAAGCATGGATAAAAAGAGCTGGGCTAAGTTTCGACCATTATGAGAAATTTAATGGCAACAACGCGAGAAAGCTGTTGAAAAAAGTTGATGTTTTAGAAGCATTGTCACCTGGTTTGTACACTTACCTAAGCACTTACTTAACTTATTTTTTCCTAATGTCAAAAAATATAGTTTTTTTTTTGGTTTTAGGCAACAAATATTGCAATTTGTTCAAGTACTTTGATAAAGTTGTTTCCAGTTGCTTTGGGCAAAGTCTTGACATTAATTTTGCCGAAGATATTCAACGCTTTGCCGTCGAATTAATACAAGTCGGAATACGCTATACACCGAAAATTCATGACCTTGTGCATCATGTTCCTGACTTTATTAACGTACATCAGCGAGCACTTGGTTTTTTTTCTGAGCAAGCTTCAGAACAAGTTCACCATTCATTTAAGATGTGTTCACAAAATTTTAATTTAAATTCAAAAAACTCTCATTCTTCTAAACAAAAATTGTTGAGGTGCATTTGTTACTATAATAGCCAACACATATAATGTATGTATAATATAAATTCGATTATTATTCTTGTATTATTTATGCACAAAAGATCAGTTATTTTTTTGGAAAAAGGTATAGGTTCTATGGAAAACTTCATAAGACGTTTTTTATTTAAAATTAAATAGTCTATTACGAAAAAAAATTTTTTTTTGAAAAATTTGGTTTTTAAAATTTTTTATAAAACTTAATATTTTTTAACCCATTTTTGAGCCACTGTGTAGAGTGTCCTACATGAAAGATTTTAATTTTCACGAATTCTCTTACTTGAGGTTAGTACCAACTCAAAAACACTAATTTTAAGATTTATATATATTTTTTTTGAAATCGTCCAAAAAATTAACTGTGAACACACTGAGAAAAATCATAACGGGGGAAGTTCCGGGTAAAGGAAATTTACCGATTTTTTGAAGTCTGTTAATTGTAGGTTAATAGCCTAGAAGGTTTATAGTAAAGCAGGAATTACAAGGGCTCTAATGAGACCATGTGTCCCCTCTATACAGAACACAAGATAGTGTTTATTAATGCTTGACCGATATTAAAAAAAATACAAAAATAATATATAGCGTAGCCCTAAAAATATTGCCCTTTAAGATAGCCGCATTAGTCGTATTAGCGTCCCGAGGGAAATTACACGACACACAGGATGCGTGCAACGTCCCGGACCCTGTCCACTAATTGCGCCATATATCCCTCAGAGTTATATCTACATCTGGCAAATTAAAGCTCTTTTGCCATTATTTTGCGTTTAACAACGGCCGGCAACAGCGAGCTTTGACTCTATCTCTACGTTGTTTTGTTTTTTGAATGTGTTTGCTCCGCGTTTTAATGTACGCCCGACACGGTAGCCAGACCGGAGATGAGAGTCCGTAAATGTTTTTAATCGTATGAAAGATAAACAAAATAAAAACAAACAATACCATTTGCCACTGGTGTGATTGTGCGTATGTATTTTGGTGCGTATCTGCAAAATGTATTGCCCGCAGGGGAAATCAATTTTATTCCCAAAAGTTGCTGGGCCTGAGAAATGCGCAGGCAACTGTATATGAAGGTCATGTAAATAAACCCATACAAAATGTATGATACTGCCTTTCTTGGCATGTCATTTTGTTTCTATCCATTGGGAGGCTATGAATGCTGTAGATCCAAATACTAGATACCTATCAAACAAACAAACAAACAAAACAAACAAACAAAAGTATGCTTTATTGCCGCAGAAAAATTTTACAATTTTATGGACAAAGCAAAATATACCTAAAATAAGACATATCAAAACATTAATCGAAAAGAATTTCGATAGGTCAATGCTTTTTAAAAATGTAAATTATCAATTTACCAAATCGTAAAACACACGTTAGAATATAACATAACATTGCCGCAAAACAGTTAATGAATCCTAATAACCTTATAAAAGTAAACAAACGCACATGTACGAGGTGAATAATTTCGATGACATTGAAATTAAAATTGCAACTATGCGACCTTAAACTCTATGTTATTATAGTTATACAAATAATTGTGATGTTAAACAGAAGGTATAATGAACTAGTGTAGAATGTAGTATACAAAAAAGAATTAAATTTTGTTTTTAATCCAATACCTAACAAAAATAATTAAGTTTTAAGTGAATGTTCGACAGTTCTTTTCTCTATATGATGATTTTCAAAATTCTATGCTACGAGTTAGGACATGACTCACAAAAGATTTAAGTAAACAAGCGAATTTAGTGACAATTTAAAGAGACTTACTCGCTGTAAAAATCATTAACGCTGTAAAATGGTCTCTCAATGAGATATGCTTTGGTGTTTTTTCGAAATTGTGCAAGCATAGGGATAGATTTTAAATGTACTGGCATGTATGTATGCACGTATATAACCAATATTTATATTTTATAAGAATCACACGTCACATATGCTACTCTACGTGTATTCCTAAACTGTTTAGCTTCATAATCCAATATATCATCTGTGAAATAGTATTGTCAACAATATAGAATGTTTTCATGTTAAGGTCTTTACTAATGAAACACTTTTGCATTTGTAGTTGCATTTCCGCAAACAGAAGCATTTTGTGTTTGTTGTTACGCAAATTATTATCATTAAATTAAATTGAAAGTTATTTGTTTATGGTAATAAGTACTAGAGATGTGTAACTCGGGAGAGAGCTGGCTCAACGAATCATCTCAGTTAAGTGAGTCACTGAAGCAGCTCCGCGGTACAGATCTTTTTCGATTTTGACTCGCCTCTCACAGCGTACCGGAGCGGGAACGACTTGCGACGGAACTGCCTATTGTTAAGTACGCATACAAAATAAGGCAATTTACTATTCAAGAAAATAATGTAGGCCGAAAAATGCAATAAACTTAAATATTATTTATTCTAACATTATGTAAAAGAACATATGATGACTTTTTTTGGCAATACCGTGAAGTTATCTTTAATATTAATTATACAAATATCTATAAGTTTTAATACCTATCTTAAACGAAGTAAATAAGAGCCTAATTTATTTGATAAAGCTTCAGCAGAAATTCTGCTAGTCAGAGTGTATAACGTTAAAAATTAAAACACTAAACTTGACCAATTCGTTGAGGTGATTCTTCGCCGTACTAGCCGAGCACGGTATCCCATCCACTGTCCTTTACGACTACGAGCCGCTAGGGTGGCAGAACCGTGGTCCGGGAGTCAGTTCATGAGTTAGCTAGTAAACTGAGCCATCATTAAAATGCAGGGAGTGAGGGAAGCAGTGCTTCCCCAAAAAAAAATCCAAACATCTTCTAAAATGTAATTTTTGACATAGGAAACCATTAATTTAGTTTATATTAAAAATGCTAAAAATATTATCTTAATTATCAAGCCCATAATAAATGCGGCCTTGACTCCGACCGAGCAATAGAATCGAATAGAACCTATCCGTGCCGCTAGCTTCTCTGCAGCCAAGTCCTGTATGCTTGATTTCCTGTGAATCGAGCCAGAGGTTGTTGAACTTTCCACCAGCTGTTTGCAATTTTTGCCTTTCAGTCGCGTGCTTTAAGTGGGGGCGGAAGCAATCGTTAGAGTAGGTTCTTTGTTTGAACGGCTATCCGTGTGTTGTGTGATACGTACGTCGCGTCCGTACCGTCAACTTCGGCTCTCGGTAATAAAGTTGAAAATGTTGGAGAATTTAGTAAGAAGAGTGTGTGTGAATGTGTGGTGTGTGTCTCAATAATAAAGAGATTTTCAAGAATAAACTTCGCTGATAAGCTTCAAATAATTTCCAAAGGAAGGGCAAAACCGCCTATGAAAAATTTAACCACAAAAATGAAAAACTGTATAAGACATTTTTATCCAGAAAAACAATACGAACAATTTAAATGGCTGACAAAATGTGAAAATATAAGTAAATTATTTTGTTGGCCATGTTTACTTTTTGAAAATAAAAAAGGTCTCTGGAATAAAACTGGTTTTTCCGATTTAAACAATTTCCATAAAGCTGTAAAAAGACACATTATGTCCAAAGCGCATTTGCAGGCCGTCATAAAAGAAAAAGTCTTCGGCAAAACCAGAATTGAACACGCCCTTAATAAACAGTCGGAAATTAGTCACCGCCAACACAATGAACTAGTCGATAAATATAGGCAAATATTAAGAAGACTTATCGATGCTGTTTGTTTTCTCGGACAGCACGATTTGGGATTTAGAGGTCATGACGAAACAAGGGTTTCTTCAAATACAGGAAATTTTCAAGATTTACTTAGTTTAATGGCTAAATATGATGATTGCTTAAAAAATCATTTAGAGCAGTCTAGCGTTTTTCGCGGAACGTCGAATCGAATCCAGAATGATTTAATTTCCGCTGTTGCAACCATTATTCTAAAAAGAATTAAGAAGGAGATTGGCGAGGCGCGGTTCATTGCTATTGTTCTGGACGAAACAACTGATACCACTAATTTTAGCCAATAATCTATACTAATACGCTACGTTAAAACAGACGGAAGTATTCAAGAGCGATTTTTAGGTTTTAAGAATGTGTCCGAAAATCGTACAGCAGATGCATTATATACCGTAGTTTATAACGTTACTAAAGAAATTAATGGAGAGAAAAAATTAGTTGCTCAAAGCTATGACGGAGCTGCAGTGATGGCAGGGCAATTAGGGGGTCTGCAAGCTGAAATTCGCGAAACTTTCCCAAGTGCTGTGTTTGTCCGTTGTTTTGCTCATAAATTAAATTTAGTTTTATTCCAGTCCATCAATTACATTAAAGAGTGTGAAGTATTTTTCGTTACTTTAAGTGGCATGGCTGCTTTTTTTTCCAAGTCAACAAAACGTACACAAGCTTTGGACTCCATTCTTCACAAACGATTGACCAAAGTTGCTCCTACTAGGTGGAACTATAATGGAAGACTTGTATTAACAGTATCTGAAAATCGTGAATCACTGATTGAACTATCTGAGAATATAATAGAAAATAACGAAACGTGGGACTCAGAAGCAATAAATAGTTTGAAGGGGTTTTTGGACTGTTTGAAACGAGATTTTAATTTTAGTTATTTGTTGGATATATTTTCAGAAATATTTCCATTCTCGGACAATGTTTTTAATATATTACAAACTAAAACAAATGAATTGTTTTTTGCCTAAAAAATGTGGATGATTTTACGTCCATGTTAAGCCAAACAAGAGATGACTTTGACCTATTTTGGGAGAAAACGATGACGTTAAATGTAGAGCCACAAGCCAAGCGTCTCCGAACAGACAAGGTGGGAGCTGTTCAAGCGTTTAAATCTCTTCTTTCTTCATTATGGCCAGTTCTTCGACCGAGTGTTACTGCGATCTGAACTAAAAATGATTTACGAAACTGATGACATTAGCACAAAAAATAACGCTAAGGAACTAATGCAATTTTTAAAAGACAAGGAGCTTGAAGATGCCTATACCGAAGTGTCGAAATTGTGTGAACTAGTATTGACAATACCTGCCACAAGCTCATCAGTAGAACGCAATTTTTCAACACTTAAACGTATAAAAAAATTCGTGAGAAATTCAACGGGGCAGGAGAGACTTTCGCATACATCGCTGTTGTCCATTGAAAATAAACTTCTCCAAAATATGTGGGAGCATCGACATTATTATGATGACGTCATTGACGAATTTGCAAAAAATGATCGAAGAATAGAATTACGTTACAATTTGTCTGTAGTACCATGTATGTAGGGAAGAACAACACTACCTAACGGTGGCTCCTTATCATTATCGTTTGGCGGAGTGGCTCTGAGAGCTTCGCTCAGTTTTGATGTTGGAGAATCTTGATCAGAAATCGAAATTACTGATTTCTTTTGTGCTGGATGGTGATGGGCAATTGGATTTAGCAGAATGTGCTAATGTACCATTTTTCTTCCTTTGAAGACGTACAGGGTTGTCCAACGAAGGGTAAACACCTTTATAATTTCTTTATTTTATAAGATATTGAAAAATGGTAAAAACAAAAGTTGTAGGGATTTTAGAGAGGATTAAGGATAATTTATGATAAAAACAATTGAACATCAAATAAAAAAATTACACGAAAAAATTATGGTTATTTTGCTTATTTTAAATGGAACACCCTGTATATTATTGCATTTTTGGATTCTCCCGAAAATTCTAAACACTTTTTATATAAGATATTACACCTTTAAACCTAATAGTTTCGGAGCTATGAACAGTTGAAAATCAGTATTTTGGCTAATTTGCATTATTGTAAAACCTATCTAATGAAATAGGTACCATGAGTATACGAAAGTTGGTACTTCAGCTTGTACCATAGTAAGCACCACTATTAATTAAAGTGGCCAAGAGGCCGATTTTTACTTGTTTTTAGCTTAAAAACATATGAATTTAGGAATAACGAAGTGGCAACATATCTGCAATAACTAAACGAGTAGATATTAAATAACGACGGAACAATATTTATTATAAACCAAATCTATAATAACTTAACGAATATGTATTAAATAACGACGGAACAATATGTATTATAAACAAAATCTATAATAACTAAACAAATAGGTATCAAAGAACAAGGAAACAAAACTTATGAGAAAAAAATCTAGTTTACAAAAATGCCCCTTTAGCGGCTAAGCACATTTGCATGCGTTCTATAAAGTTTTCTTGAGTGTTACGTAACATTTCGTTGTTAACGGCTCTAAAGGCCTCTTGTATTCTCTCCTTCATTTCGTTTGGACCTTCACAAGGCGTAGCATTTACAAAATTGTCGACGAATCCCCATAAAAAGTAATCCAAAGGACTGAGGTCCGGAGACCTAGGGGGCCATAGAATCGGTCCTTCGGCTTCATTATTTACGTACCATGGATTCCCCCTATTACCTATCCAATTCGATCCATGACATTCAGTTAAAAAGTATGTGACATCACGTGTGCCATGCGGTGGGGCCCCATCATGTTGAAACCACATATTGTTTCTAACTTGAATGTTCACATTTTCTAATAAAATCGGCAGTGACTCCCTTAAAAAGTTTAAATATATGTTACCAGTTAAATTACCCTGGAAAAAATATGGTCCAATAACATAATCGTTTACAATGCCACCCCACACGTTCACGGACCATCTTCCTTGTTTCATAATTTCCCCTCTCCAATTAGGATTTTGTTGACTGTAGTACCTTATATTATGTCGGTTCATAGTACGGTCACTCCTAAACGTAGACTTATCTGTGAATAACACATTTCTAAAAAAGTCAGGGTTTTGGTAAGTTTTCTCTATAGCCCAAGAACTAAAATCTACTCTTTTTTCTATATCTCCAGGTAGTAACTTTTGGTGATATGAAATACGATAGGGATGGACTTTGTGATTTTGTAAAATTCTCTTCACAGATGTGTAAGACATACCAAGTGCTTCGCTCCGAGAATTGGTACTTTGAATTGGATTTTCATAAATGGAAAGCAGAACTCTTAGCTGATTTTCCTCATTGAGAACAGGCTTGTTAACAACGACTCTCTTCTTATAATCCACGTTTCCGGTCTCGCGGAATTTAACTCCTAATTTTTTTAATGTTCCTAAACTTGGTTGTCGTCTATCGGGATATCTGTCCAGATACTCTCGTTTGGACGGTCTTAACTGATAACCATTCCTAGCCAATATATTTAACAAATCTATCATTTCGGCTTTGGAATAACGTGTGACGTTTCTGTTCATCTTTAACAACTAACAACTTCACTAAAATAATATTCTTTAAAAAGTAAACTACCGAAAGTTTGACAAATCTTTGATTAACTTGTTGCCCGGCAACCAAACGACAGTATTTGCACAGGTATCTCGATAGACGATAACCAAGTTTAAACACATTAAAGAAATTAGGAGTTAGATTCTGCAGCGAGCCCGGGAATGCGGATTATAAGAAGAGAGTTGTTAACAAGCCTTTTTTTAATAAGGAAAATCAGCCACGAGTTTTTTTTTGAAACATATATTTTGTTTATAATAAATATTGTTCCGTCGTTATTTAATATCTACTCGTTTAGTTATTGCAGATATGTTGCCACTTCGTTATTCCTAAATTCATATGTTTCGGCCTCTTGGCCACTTTAATTAATAGTGGTGCTTACTATGGTACAAGCTGAAGTACCAACTTTCGTATACTCATGGTACCTATTTCATTAGATAGGTTTTACAATAATGCAAATTAGCCAAAATACTGATTTTCAACTGTTCATAGCTCCGAAACTATTAGGTTTAAAGGTGTAATATCTTATATAAAAAGTGTTTCGAATTTTCGGGAGAATCCAAAAATGCAATAATATACAGGGTGTTCCATTTAAAATAAGCAAAATAACCATAATTTTTTCGCGTAATTTTTTTATTTGATGTTCAATTGTTTTTATCACAAATTATCCTTATTCCTCTCTAAAATCCCTACAACTTTTGTTTTTACCATTTTTCAATATTACATTGTGAACTTAATATTATGATGTTGTACAGACATATGAGGAGATTATCTGGTCCATGAAGCCAAACAATAAAAGTATCATCTACATATCTGAACCGGTATTTTGGTTTTAATGGAGCGGATATTGGGGCAATATCTTCATAGGCTCCATTCGCTACCACAGGTGATAGAGGAGATCCCATAGCGGCCCCTAACGTTTGTTCATAAAAAGTTCTTTGAAAAATGGAATAAGTAGATATAACACAAGCTTCCACTAGGTCTGTTAGGTTTTTATCAAGATTATTATGATCCAATATGTTTGATAGAATGGAAATTGAGTCGTTGGCAGGAACATTTGTGTATAGTGATTCTATATCGAAAGTGGCCAAAATATCTTCATGATCTAACTGGATCGCCTTAAGGTTTTCCAAGTTTTTTGTTTTTTAGGTACCTCTTCTTGCTGGATGAAAGTAAAATGTGTTTTGATTCAATTCTGAAACTGTAGCACTTTTTGAATCGATAATAGGAGAGTTTATAAGAAAGAATCTTTCATATCTGCTCCAATCATTTTCCAGTATCATGGCTTGGTACGAGTGACTGAATTTTTTTATTAATTGATTTACTATATTCCGGGCCTGTTTCGAAATATTTGGAGCTTGATTCATCAAGTTATCAAAATATTCCCCTTCTAAACTGTGATATATCAAAAACCACTTAGAATTTATTAATAGTATATAAGAATTTTTGTTTAAAATCATCGATACTATCATATGTTAAAATATTTGTAGTCAAATCCCTAACACCTCGTATACATCAAGCTTCATATCTCTTTATATAACTAAACATATCGCTCTAGAAACTTCCATAAATAGATAACGTTCCGCTCTACGAACAATTGTCGCATATAAGAAATGACGAAATAAATGTTTAAAACCTAGCCGCTTGGTAGTTCGGTGTTAACGTATGGGAGAGACACCGTGCCCCAAATGTATTCTCTGGCAAGCAAAACTTTTGTTGGCATAAATTTTCGGGAGAACGGTTCGTAGAATAGTTAAGGAATTGTGCCGTTGTTCCTGAATTATCGATACTCAGCCAGTGTGCCCTTTTGGTATAGAAAACATACCGGGCACTGCTATTCTATAATTTCTATCGGAATGGCATAGAATCGAACTTACAGTATGCACACGCTATTCAGGGAAACTATGTTATATTAGCCGAAATAAATTATATCAATGATGCGGATATAGTACAAAGGTTCAGTTGGGCTTTCCGAACAAACGGTTTAATTGCACAATTTATGTTAAAGTTAGGGCGGCTGTAGGAAAGAAATACATTGTTTCACATGCGCTTAAGGAAAATGGCTTTCAGTGAAATTTTCTAATTTCTTGATATACTATAGGTTTCCACACAACCCCCTAAGAAAACACATTGTGTTAGAAAAATAACGCACAGCATTGTATAATATCGTAAAGTCTGCTTTGTTTGTTAATAACAACCTTTTAAGATTAGCTTATTCTGTTGCTATATAATAAAAAAACATTATTTGTATTAATGCTCGCAAAAATAACGTTACTGTGTTAATAACTAAAGTTTATTCAAGTTCAAGATAGAATACATGTAAACAAAAGTTGTTGTACAGGGTCCGCCCTTTTAGTTTCTAAGTTATAGGGCTAAATTGAAAATGTTGCATTTTCAGGCACCCCTCGTACCTCAACTCTCAACACATAACTTATCGAAAATGTAAAAACTCTTTCTTATATAACTTTTCCCCTAGAATTCAATTCCTCTTTCGGAATTAGTATACAGGGTTAGGTCAAAAAGTTATCGGACCCTACTTTATTTTTTTTAAATAAAACACCCTGTATATTTATAGACTATAGAATTTGTCTTTTTTTTGCCTTGTCAAAAATATATAATAGTATGCACTTGGGGCACCATCTTGCTGTAGGTAAAAGCTGATTTTCCCTATGCCAGTTCCAGGTATTGTGACCATTAAAAATTCCCGCACTTGAAAATAAGCATTCGCCTGACCAGATAACAAGTCGGCCAAATAAATCGTTAGCATCGGTTTGTTGTAAAACAGTGCCCGGCACTCGGCATCGCCAGGATGCAAATGTTGCACTATATTTAATTTGTATGGATGATACTTATATTTCTTCAAGATCCTATGATCGTCAGTTTTTGGCCCACCAATTTCCTTCTCACGTTTCTATGAGGACGAAGCTGTTGCTTCTATACAGTGTGTCCCAGATTCGCTTCTCTATATAGGAATCTCGGCTCCTATTATACCTACAGCAAAGATTAAATGGGGAAAATTTTAGAGAAAACTTATTGCATTCGATATCTGGCTTCAGATTTACGATCGATCAATAAGTTGGGGAAATATCGGCGAAAAACCGAAAATGGCGAATTTCGTTTTTTGTCAGTATATCTAGAACTGTAAATTTGACAGCTGTCAAAATGTGACATTATTTGGACACATTTTTAAGACAAATAAGATGGCGTATACGACACGTCTTCATTGTTTTTTGTTAATCCGCAACCCACCGCAACTTTCATTTTTCTTATGACCGCCATATTGGATTATTCGATTTTTGGAAAGAGCCTAAAATTTCCAGTCTAGTGATATCTCACAAATGCATTAAAGATTTTAGTGTCATCAAAATATCACACTTCGTAAATTAAATTTCAATTTTTAAAGGAGGCCATGATTTATTTGTCACAAGATTAAATTAATAAGTAGGTAATGTATTGAACGCATTGAATTTTCAATATAACGTGAACGTAAATAACGACTTAAAAGATCTAAATGAGCTTTAACTACTTTGTAAGTGGGTAACATTAATTTACAAATCTGCAAAATGACGTCAATTTGCAGCGAGACACTTTTGACAATTGGTGACTGTTTTTCGTACAACAGAACTCTTTGTCTCAGGATTTCCATGGTCACGGGGGGGCAAAATTCATAGATTTCATTCTTCGTGTGATCCCAGAGGTAGAAATCCAAGGGCGACAAGTCAGGGGATCTAGGAGGCCAAGATATTGTACCATTTAAAGACATTATTCTTTCGTCAAACTGCTGTCTTAAGAAGTTCCTGACTTGAATGGTATTGTAAGCCGGATATCCATCTGGTTGAAACCAAGTTCTTCTTAATTCATCTTCCGTTAGAATAGCTTGTAAGGCTGGTACAACCTGGTTTCGCAAAAGCTCTAGGTATCTCTGCCCGTTTAGGTTGTAGTCAAACAAAAATGATCAAATAAGTCGATTTCCTGAAATGATTAATAATTTATAAATAGGTCAGGGAGGCAGGGTCGGCCGGGTGGTACTAGAAACTATAAATTATAAAGGGAAAGTTATCTTTATTAAAAAGTAGTTATTTTCTTTCCAAAAATAATTATCGAAACATCCCGTAATGAATAAGCTTCTTCTATACAGTTGAAACCTATTCAGCTTTATTATGAAAAAGAAAAACATATTTGGTTAGCGGGAAGTAATAGCCGTAATAAATTATTTTGTTGGTATTGCATATTAGTTTCGGAAATACGAAATCAATTTATTTCAGTGATATAATAATCTTAAAGAAGTACACCGTGCCTTAATAAAATATAAAATATCAAAAGAACAAACCACTTGCGCTTTAAAATTTAAATTATTCGGAAATACAGCTGAACGCCTTTCTATAAATCATAATGAAAATCGAAAAATAATTCGACATTTGATCAATATGGTATTTTTTCATAACGCAAGAACTAGGCTTCCCGGGTAATAATAAATCATTAAATTCAGACAATCAAAATTTTAGATTAAAGTGTTAATAAATTTATAGAATCCAGTTCTATTTTTATAGCTTCTTCGAAACTACAATACAAAATGATTGAATAAAAATGTAATACAATATCAAAAAAGTAAGTTGACTGACTAAAGTAGAACATTTTACTTTTTTTATTAGATTATACTCTTTTAGTATCATTAAAGAACTAACGAAATAAAAAAGATTATTATTTGACCATCATTTGATGCCTATTTAAAAAAGATTGATTAGATTAACTTACCAATGATCCCACACCAAACGTTACTTCCAAATCTGATCTGTAGACGTCTCTTTGCCACGTCGTGAGGATTTTGCACAGCCCAACGATGACGGTTGTGCCTATTAATGACTCCACAATTCGTGAACCTGCTCTCATCGGACCACAAGACATGATTTACAAAATCAGGATTTCAGTATACCACTCACAGAACTGTAGTCGTCTTGGAAAATCAGTTTCCTTAAGTCCTTGTACTACTATAGGTTTGTATGGATGGTACTTATTCTTTTTTAAAACTCTCTGTACTGTTGATTTTGGCACATTAGTTTCCTGTTCTACAGTTCTTACCGATGCACTAGGGTTTTTGTTGATAGCTTGTAAAATGTTTCTGTCTCGACTTTCATTGTTATTATTGTATCGGCTTCTAGGTTGTTCGAAGGCACCATGGTTAATTAAATTAACTACGATTTTCCTAAATTGGGTTTTATAAAGCTGCCGTCGTTCGGGATACATCTCCAAATACCTTGCTGAGGTAACGTCGGCTTTTCTGTATGATTGAAAGTACAGAGCTAACATGTCAACCTTTTCTTCATTTGAATACGGAATGCCGGCCATTTTCTATAGGTTTTGACAATTTATGTGTCAGATTTATGATTTTATTAGAATAAAAGCGTACCTTCTACTTATTAAAACACAGCTTTGATACTTTCAACTATTTAACTTAAAGTCAAAGTCAAAATCCAATTTTGTTACAGATAAATCATGGCCTCCTTAGAAAAGCATTGAGAGCTAACATTACTTTAAATCATGGCCTCCTTAGAAAAAACTGAAACCTAACTTTACGAAGTGTAATATTTCGGTGATACTAAAATCTTTAATGCACTTGTGAGATATCACTAGACTGGAAATTTTAGGCTCTTTCCAAAAATCGAAAAATCCAATATGGCGGTCATAAGAAAAATGAAAGTTGAGGCGGGTTGCGGGTTAACAAAAAACAATGAAGACGTGTCGTATACGCCATCTTATTTGTCTTAAAAATGTGTCCGAATAATGTCACATTTTGGCAGCTGTCAAATTTACCGTTCTGGATATACTGGCTAAAAACGCAATCCGCCATTTTCGGTTTTTCCCCGATATTTCCAAAAACAATTGATCGATCGTAAATCTAAAGCTGGATATCGAATGCAATAAGTTTCTTCTAAAACTTTTCCCATTTAACCTTTGCTGTAGGTATAATAGGAGCCGAGATCCCTGTATAGAGAAGCGAATCTGGGACACACTGTATATACTAAAACATCTATCTCTTTTCTTTCCCTGTTCTTTTTGGTGTAGGACGCGGGGGACGGGGAAATATAATTCCGAGGCTTCTTCAGAATTTTCGTTACTCTGTATAAAACATAACAGCATATTTTATTTTTCATAATTTTCATACGCTGTCGTTATTCGAAGAAATTGATAATAAATAAAAATACCAAAAGAATGTTTATAAACTGCTTTATAAACCAAAAGTCTATCCAAAAACCGATGAGATATAGACAGACAATAGCCATAGCCTACTATTAAATTATGTATTTAATTTCAGAAAATTGTCATTTGCATGTTTCTGAGCAAAAGTGCATACTATCATATATTTTTGAAAAGGTAAAAAAGATAAATTTTATAGTCTATAAATATACAGGGTGTTCCATTTAAAAAAATAAAGTAGGGTGCGATACATTTTTAATCTGACCCTGTATACTAATTCTAAAGGCGGAATTGAGTTCTAGGGGAAAAGTTATATAAGAAACAGTTTTCACATTTTCGATAAGTAATCTGATAGTTGAGATACGAGTGCTGCTTGAAAATGCAACATTATCAATTTAGCCCTGTATCTTAAAAACTAAAAGGGCTATGAAAATTTTGTTAACGGCGTCTTTAGTTTTACGAAAAAGCAGCACACTGTCGCGAAAACCGCAACTTTCTATCTATAAAAACAACGGACGTACCCCGCAAAAGTACCTAAAATGGGACAACCTGTACGTGCAATATGCCTTAAAAAATTTGCCAAAATTTATATTATAATCGGTCACCTTTATTTAAAAGCATATTGCACGCACACTAACTTTGGTTTACATGCATTTTCACGAATTTGAATGACTATTTATTCGCGAAAAATGCACTTGCAAGACGTTTATGTTTGTTAAATTCCGACTTCAAACTCAGAATTTAGTTAAATTAGACTTCGTTTATGAGATACAGGGCGAAATAGAAAATTTTGCATTTTGGGACCCCCCTCGTATCTCGGTTATCCTTTAACTTAACGCAAAGGGAAAAATTGCTGCTTATGCAGTTTTTTACGCTGGATCCAGTGGCGTAGTCATATTTTTCATTTGAGTTGTTATTTTTTAGATATGACCCAAAGTTGTGTTTTTTTAAATGGGACACCCTGTATATTTGTCCAGAAATTGATTTGTCCTTTTAAAAGCTTCTCAAAAATATATAATAGTATGGGTCTATTTTAATAAACAACAACAAAAATCCTAATTTTAATAATTATCATCCCAAATTTTGCAGTAGGCGATGCAAAACAATGCTGCCTTTTATTTAAAGTCGTTAACAATATCTACATCCTAACAAAATTTTCGCACCAAAAAAGTACTACCTACCTAGATTTATGTAACACAAGAACAAAACAGTAATAAATTATTACGTAACAAGCCTTTCAGCAAAAATCAACTGTCGTATAAGAACTACAGTAACCAAGGAAATCAAAAAAACTGTTCAAACTGATTTCCATTTTGTTCTATGTATGCTTCGCACAATTTTCGTATTCGTTTTAGGGAATTAAGCAAAATAACGGGATGATTTTGAAAATAGCGAAAATTTTCTCTTATTGCATTTCCTAAATCTCGAGAAATTATCATAGTGGTCTTTGTAAATTCTATTTTTCAGATATCCCCATAGAAAGAAATCTAAAATCGACAAATCTGGGGACCTAGGGGGCCATCTTATAGGTCCATTTGTTCCGATCCATTGATTGGTAAAATTATTGTCCAGAAATAATTTCGTCATTCCAGAATTGTGTGCAGGAGCACCGTCCTGTTGAAAATAAATTTCGTTAATTTGCGCTAGAGGAACATCGTCAAGTAATTCAGGTATAGCTGCCTTCTATATAGCGATTGGCTGTTAGATTTCCCTCAAATTATAAAATTTTATATGTGTTCCTAATATGAAGCATGGCACATTTAGACCAAACCTGCCCTGCTGTCTTCTGGGAAATATTTGGTGTTGATTTTCCTGGGACCAGAATCTACTATTGTGCCTATTGAGTATACCAGAATTACTGAAATGTGCTTCGTCTGACCATATAACCTTCCTTTAAAAATCTCTAACCATATCGTATCTTTCTCGAAGCCAATTGCAGAAGACTACCCGACGCTCTGCATCCCCTGGCAGTAAGTGCTGCACGAGCCTAAATTTGTATGGGTGGTATTTATGCTTTTTTAGAATTTCTTGAACTCTAGTTTTTGGAATCCCTATGCTCTTTTCACTGGCCCTACAAGACTTTGCAGGGTAAGCTTCTGCATTGGCCAAAAACGTAATTTCCTCAGCCTCCCGATTTTCTTTATTATATGTTTTCGTACGAGGTTTGATAAATGATCCGTGATTAAGTAAATTCTTTTTTATCCGATAAAAAGTGGATATATTAGGTTGCCTCCTTTCTGGATATCGAATTAAAAATTAAGCAATAGTATTTCAACATACCTAAAAATTAACTATTTGCCTGTTAAAATACATCTCAGAAGCCGCTTCGACATTTTCATTACTTAATATAAAACAAGCTAACATATCGTACTTTTCATAATGTTCGAAAGTTTGGTTTTCTTCCATAATAATACAAATATATTTTTACACAATAAATAAATACAAAAAACTAGCGCTATATTTTATACACGCGTACAAAATTGGGAAATGTCATTTGCTTCCAAGAAAACAAAAGAAAACGGCGTCGTTTTGCATGGCCTACTGCACAATTTGGGATGATAATTATAAAAATTAGGATTTTTGTTGTTGTTTATTAAAATAGACCCAAACTATTATATATTTTTGAGAAGCTTTTAAAAGGACAAATCAATTTCTGGACAAATATACAGGGTGACCCATTTAAAAAAACACAACTAAAATAACAACTCAAATGAAAAATATGACTACGCCACTGGATCCAGCGTAAAAAACTGCATAAGCAGCAATTTTTCCCTTTGAGTTAAGTTAAAGGATAACCGAGATACGAGGGGGGTCCCAAAATGCAAAATTTTCTATTTCGCCCTGTATCTCATAAATGAAGAAGGCTATGAAAATTTTGTTTACGGCTTTATGAGTTTCACAAAAAATTAGCTCAGGTTCGTAAAAAACCGCAAGGTTCTATCTTTAAAAATAAGCGAGATACCCTGCTTTTGCAAGCAAATCCGGACACCCTGTACAACTACTATGTGTCTATAAAAACTTAAGGTAAATGATATAATTTCTTACGCTTGCTTAAATAATATTGTTTATATTATATGTCGAAACATTCCGTAGACAGACTAGTCTACATGTTGAGATATATAATTTTATTAAATATTTGCTTCGATCAATTTAAAGTTAAATATTTTTATTCAGTTGCGAAAAACCCAAAAAAGATTTTTGTTTGTCAACCTAAACTTCGTTTTTAAAAGCAGAATTTTTTAAGTTTTATTTTTAAACTGAGAATTTTGTTAAATTCCGCATTTAAACTCAGAATTTTTTCTAAATTCTGTATTTAAACTCAGAATTTTATTAAATTCCTACTTTAAATCCAGAATGTTGTTAAATTTATACTCTAAACTCAGAATTTCACTAAATTCCGACTTTAAACTCACAATTTAAAAAAACGTGGCACTTTTACGCTTCCGTAATCTTTACAACATTTACTCGGGAAATACAAAAATAAAAAAATATAACGCAAACGCAAAAAAATTTGTTTTCGGAAAATTTGTCATCGTCAATTGGTCGAAGAAATTCCTCTTTCTTCAAGTTCGGGTCATCGATTTTTTCCGGAAATTTTGTTTGCATTTGTTATATTACTACTGAAAACATTTTCATAACTAGTGTCCAGTCAAAATTCTTGTTGCAAATCAAACGTTTCTTTTCTAAGTCTGACCCACTACAGATTCATCGAAAGGAAAAAGTAAATTATGATGGCAATAAAAAAATTGTAGTTCTATGATAAAAAAAAATTCCTAATTAGTTAAATAATTTCCGAAATAAAAGCAATAGGCCATCTTTTTCAGATTCTTGTACCACTGTGCATCACGACATGGCTTCGATTTCCAGTTGGAAGCTTCCTTTCAAAATACATCTCTAATTATGCATATGTATGCAGATTCAATGCCTGGATTTATTCCGGAGTTTTTTTTGCTCCCATGATAATATGTTTTTGTCGAAACGCGTTATGAATACTTTTACCCGGTAGGATAATATTAATTTTCGAATAAGTAGATTTTTATTTACATTTTCAGTTAATTAAAAAATTATGTACAGGGTGTCCCATTTTCGTAGGTTTTACGGGGTTTCCAGCTTATGAGTAGAGATAGAGAGATGCGGTTTTCGCGACACCGTGCTACTTTTCGATAAAACTAAAGAGGCCGCAAACAGATTTGCCCTAACCATTTTAGTTTCCGTGCTACAGGGTGATTTTGAAAATTTGTCATTTTCGGACACCCCCTGTAACTCAGCTATCGTAAAATATATTTAAAATGTTTCAACTGGTATTTATAGATTTTTTCACGTAGAATTCAGTGGCATACTCAGATTTTTGCTAAGAGTCATAGTTTTTGACATATTGGCATAACCTACTATTTTTTAAATGGGACACCCTGTACATTATTAAAGAAAATCGGTAAATTTATTTTGCCCGGAACTTCCCTCGTTACGAATATTTTCTTTTATTAGGAATAGTGAAGGGTGACCTGATTTAGTTCAGTACACCCAAGGAACAATTATAGACACTTATTGGGCAAAGTGTAAACACATTTTTACGCTACTGTGTAAAAGAAATTCACAGTTGGACACCATAATATTGTATTGTTATTCTAATTACAGGACCTATTTTTTACTTTTTAGCATTATTTTTTACACACCTTGTAAAATACATTTACGATTGGACACCATAATATTATATTGTCATCGGGTTTATGACTCTATACGAGATCTCAGTCAATTCCAATAACGGGAACCGTTTTGTACTTTTGAGCATTATTTTTTACCCATCCTGTATAAAACATTTAGGATTAGACACCATAATATTGTATTCTCATAGGTTTTAGATATGTATACCAAATCTCAGTCAATTCCGATAACGGCAACTGTTTTGTACTTTTTAGCATTATGTTTTACACACCCTGTATAAGACATTCACAATTGGCCACCATAATATTGTACTGTCATCGGGTTTATATACGTATACCAAATTTCAGTCAATTCCTATAACGGGAAGTGTTCTAAAAGGTACTTGGAACGTTTGACCCAACCATACATACTAGCCGTCTATCAAACATACAAGTGAAGTTAAATAAACCCTTTAAAAAAAAGAAAACTCCGTATTTTGGTTTATGTTTTGCGGTTATACAGGGTGACAATTTAAAAACTTGAAATGGCTATATCTTAGGAAGGAAAAACTTAATCAAAAAACGCTCAAAAAACTTTCTATAAAATGAAGAGGGGACAAATAAAAGCGTATTATTCGACCCTTATCTTTAACCCCTTGGGCAGGGTGAGATACACCCCTAAAATCTTAAATAGAAAGGGGGATCGAGTGATACATCATCTTAAAGCTCTTGAAAAATGGTTTCCAATGGTACCCTAAAAAGCTGTTTTTCGTGAAATTCTTCTGTGTTTATTAAAGGAAACAATAAATTAAAACACAATTGAATCGGTCATTTGAGAAACCCCGTAAGTCCATATTTTAGCCAAAATGACGTTTAAGCATTTTTGGAATTTTAGATTGTAGACGCATCGATCCACAAAGAAACCCCGCTTGTTGTCATAGCACTAACGGTCCAAATAAATATGAGCGTACGCGATTCCTTTGAGAAACCCCATAAGTCCAGGAGTTACGGTGTTTCTCAAATGAAAGCGCGCGCGATGTCCCCACCAGGTACGCTGTTGCTTATGTCTGTCAAAACCGTCAAACGTCAGTCAGTATTGAGTAAAATAATCGTAAACAAGGCGGCTTGCTTTTATTATTATTTAGGAATAATTTATACTGGTTTTAATCACTTAATGCTAAAATAATTTAGTGAATAAGATGTCTAGTGATAGTGGTACCGACGAAAGTGTTGAAAGGAGTTCAAGAAAAAGAAGAAAGGGTGTGAAAACAGTAGAGTACCAGTGCGAGAAAATAAAGAAATCCAGAGTGAAAAATGAGCAATACAAAAACTGGAGGTGCAATGTTGTTCAACCAACTCCCCATTTATATCCGTGCAAGTAAGTTTTAATATGCGTTATTAGTTTTATGTTCCATAGAAATAATTAATGTTTTTTTTCTAGCTGCAAAAAACAATGTATACCAAACTTGCTTACAATACAAGATGCTGAAATCGCTTATAATGGAATAACTTCATTGCAAACCAAGGACGAGCAAGATATTTTACTGCAAAACAACATAGATTTGACTGATATACAAAGGCGACGTTGCAGAAGAAACGAAGAAGCACCTCAGAGGAACACCTCATTCAGGTACCTATTTAGATAATACTAGAAGAAAATATAGGTAAGCTGACAAACGTTTTTTCTTTTTTAGATATTTTGTGAAAGTTCCAGGAAAGTCCCGAATTAATGTTTGTAAAAAAGCATTCCTTAGTGCCTATGGTGTTACCGATGATAGAACTCGAAGAATATGTAAACTTTCAGCCGCTGGCAGTACTCCCAAAGATAAGAGAGGTAAAAACACTCCCGGAAATGTAATGCCTGGACAAATTGTCCGAAAAATCGTGGATCATATTTCCTCATTTCCTACAAAAATTGCGCATTACACCACTCATGAAGTGCATTACCTTAACCCTCGTTTAAATGTTAAAATCATGTGGAATCTTTTTCTAGAAAAATACCCTGATTTAAAAAATATAGTCAAATACAAATTTTACATGAAAATATTCAAGGAAAACTTTGATCTAAAGTTTCAGCAACCACAAGTCGACACATGTTGTACTTGTGAGGAGCAGTCAGTTAAAATCAAAAATCCCACTTTAAACGAAAATGCTAAGCGGGTAGCAATAGCTGAAAAGATGGTGCATAATCGCCGAGCAAAGAAATTTTATTCCAAACTTAAAGAGATTCAGAAAAAATGTTCAGAAGATCAAACTGTTCTGGGTATTTGCATGGACTTTATGCAAAATTTGCAACTTCCTGTCATTCCAGTACAGGAATCATTTTATTTACGACAGCTAACAGTCGATGTTTTTAATATTCATGAGCTGCGAAATAATACTTCTAGATTTTGCATATATCATGAAGGAGAAATACAGAAAATTGACTCATCTGTTAAAGAATTGCATGTATTCTCAGACGGAGCCTGGGGCCAGAACAAAAACCATGCTGTTGTTCGTATGATGATGGCTTTGCAATCGACTGGTAGGTTTGAACGAATTTTCCAATATTTTCCCGTGAGGGGTCACTCTTTCCTACCATGTGACAGAGACTTCAGTGTCGTAAAACGGAAAAT
Source organism: Kuschelorhynchus macadamiae (assembly GCA_030620095.1). Taxonomy (NCBI): domain Eukaryota; kingdom Metazoa; phylum Arthropoda; class Insecta; order Coleoptera; family Curculionidae; genus Kuschelorhynchus; species Kuschelorhynchus macadamiae. The sequence goes on along the minus strand of JAUTXW010005349.1, from coordinate 479,499 downwards.
TAAACGAAGAGATAGAATTTACACAATGAAGGAATATATTGCTTTGGTTGCAAATTCCTCTTCAACCCGTGGAAAATTCACTGTTAAACATCTACACACTCATGAGGTCCTAAGTTTTCAAAAATGGTGGCCAAAGTTTTTCAAGAAGAATGTACTATCTGACGAGTCTTATCAAAGAAAATTACCCAAAGAGCTAAAGCAGCCGTTCACTATCTCTAAATTCAATCAGTTTGACTATTGTGAAGACGGAGTGGTTGTAGCTCGAGACTTCATTGATGGATTGAAATTTCACACATTCTCATTGAAATTATTGGCGTCAACAAGGATTGTATTGCCCCAAGAGACACTGTTTGTTGGTCGTGTTCCTATCAATGTGAACAAACTGAATGACGTTAAGAACCTGATGCAGTACATACCTCAAGACGAAGAAGTACAACACTTCTATGCCGAATTGGCTCGCTGGCCTACTTTGTAGATTACCTTATAATAAATAAATGATATATTCAACAAAAATTTCAATATTATTTTATTTATTTTAACCTCGATATTCTGAAAATTCTCGTTCATTTGAGAAATCCCGTATGTATCCAAATTTCAAAAATTTTTTTGGAGTAAATTTTTGTTTTTTTTGGTATGCAATATGTTGCAACGAATTTTTAATTACAAATTCTTCAATAAACTACTTTTTAAAAAAAAATCTATTTATTACAACTTTTTGCAGAAAGTTATTTCCAGTTTTCCAAAAATTGTATTTTTTGGACTTACGGGGTTTCGCGAATGACCGATTCAATTGTGAAATGCTTTATAATTATTTAATTAAATGTTCAAAATGGTTCCCGTTGTTTTGAAGACAATAATAAAGCCTTTGTTCAAATTCTTTGCGTACATTTGCAAATGTTTCTCTGGATATAGCACGGCATTCCTGAACTATCCTGTCCTTGAATTGCTCTACTGACTCAGGTTGCGTTTTAAACACCACAGATTTAAGGTGACCCCACAAAAAGAAGTCAAGAGGTGTTAGGTCCGGGGATCTAGGTGGCCATTCAACAGGACCTCTTCTTCCAATCCACTGGTTGGGATAATTATCATCCAACCATTGCGTGACGGGAACTACATAATGAGGGGGTGCCCCATCCTGTTGAAAACGTAGTAAGCGTTCTTCTAATGCTAAATTTCCTTGTATGTCCCTCTGACTTTCTAATTCCCGCACTATTAGTGCTTCAATAGACCTCTGTAGCATTTCAGCATACATGTCGCCATTTAAATTCCCTTCTATAAATATTGGGCCGATAATTACGTCTCTCAATATACCAGCCCAAACATTAATTATTTGGGGGGGTACTGGGTATGCCCTTCTCTAAATACGTGTGGATTCTCGTCATTCCAGTAACGACAGTTTTGCTTATTAACATGTCCATTCAAATAAATGGTACATTCATCACTGAAACACATATTTTTAACTAGTCGAGGTTCTGCCGTAATTCTATCTGTCATTATTTCACAAAACTGGATTCTTCTATCCGGGTCATCGTCACCAAGTTCTTGCAGTATGAGCAGTTTATAGGGATGAAACTTATGAAATGTAAATTGACGAGTTGATAAAGTTGAATTAATTGCAAACTGCCCCAGAACTTCCATTTGCGCTGCTTCGTCAACTAGTCTCGGTAGATTGCTCTTTTAATTCGCGACAGAGACAGTTTCTTCAAATTGACCTACTAGTTGGCGAACATACTCCGGACTTACATTTTGACCTGGATGCTTTTCATTAAATCTTTGGGCTGTCCTTAAGAAACATTGATCCTGAGAACCATAAATGAAAATCATTTCTACACGTTCAGCTGTGTTGTACGCCATTATTTAAGATAAGTGCTGCTTTTCGTTTAAACTGAACCAAAAGTCAACTGTTAAAATATCAATACTAATAGTACAAGTTACTTTTAAAATAAATATTGTGATAATAAAATGCGATTATTCATTAACAAATAATATACCAGGCTTAAAATTAAGAGACATGCCAGGATATCGGTACCAATCATTTTGAACATTTACTTAAATAAAAATAAAAATATTCAAAACTGTGTTTTTATTTATTGTTTCCTTTAACCCTTTCGCGTCGACTTTATTTTTAAAATTTTTTATTTCAAATTACTGTTGGGTTATATATGTCCCAGAGCAAATTCAATAAATTCGGATGGGAGCTGGTCGAATCATATTTGAATACTAAGTTGTCCCACACGCTTTCTAATGCTTTAGGAGCAATTTTTGTATTACGGGTTGCCGATATTTATAGGTTAGTTTGTATTTAGAGTAATTAAGACTGCCACGTGTTGTTGTTTACTGCAGAATATAAGCCATTTTTCCAGAATTACGTTAAAATATTTGAATATAGTGTTTGGACCATGACCAGGTAAGTTTTATAAATACCTTGGCCCAGTTTTATCATAATATAATTCTATTTTTTTGGCTTTTTATAAACAAAAGTTGCGTCGGGACATATATGTCCCAGCCGAATTCTTTTTTGGTATGTTATTGTCCCACTAGTGTTTTACCGACACATATTTTTAGGCGGCGATTTTTAACCCAAAAAGAGTTAGAGGCTCTCGTGGAAGAAGGTTTATCTGATGTATCTTCCGAAGAAGACCCATTCCAAGACAGTGGGTCAGAATACTTAGAAGAGGATACTTCTTCTAGTGATAATTCTAACGTTGGAGAGACTATTTCAAAGCGTAAAAAAGTTCTAAAAAAAAAGTCTAAAAAATCTAAAAAAATTGAGCCGACTTTTTCGGACCATACTGAAGCTTCGACGTCTTTTCATAATAATGAAAATGAATTTTCTAGCAGCTCTGACAGTTCGGATGACGAACTTGTTTAACCAGATACCCCCGCCCCTTCAGCAGACAATATTGTGATATGGAAAGAAGTTGTTGATTTCAATCCTCGCTTCAAAATTCCAGAGGAAGCTAATTGTTCCCTGCTGGCTAACGTTCATCGAGAATCAACAGAGCTAGATGTATTTCTACAACTAATGCCACCTTCATTATTCATATATATCGCGCAGTGTACCAATGAGCGTTTAAAAATTTTGGAAGAGGTTAAAAAGAAAAAACAAAAAGAAACAGATTCATATGAAATTATGATTGTTACTGGATGTTTTCTTATAATGGCTTATAATAAATTACCTCAAATTCAACATTATTGGGCTTCTCATAAGTCTTTGGGAAATGAAGCAATAAAACAAGCAATATCAAGAGAAAGATTTCGACTTTTATCTAGTAAGTTGTACTTCAACCAGCCTAAAAAGCCAACTGATGCCAGTAAAACTTATTATGTTGACGAGTTAGTTTCCTGCCTAAAATATACTTTCCCTAAAGCTAGAACTGAAAGTAAATTTCAGTCCATTGATGAGTCGATGACAAAATTTAAAGGTCGTTCGTCTCTCAAGCAATATTTGCCATTAAAACCGATTAAACGAGGCATTAAAATATGGGAGCGATGCGATTCTAAAACAGGTTATGTATACGATTTTAATATATATTCAGGAAAACAAGCAGGCCCTGTAGAAGGTACATTAGGTGAACGGGTGGTGAAAAAATTAACTGAAACTCTGAGAGAAAAGGATGTACTTAACTGCTATGATCGGTTTTTTACATCTGTCGAGTTGATGAATTCTTTACCTTTACCCCAAGTCGGTACGTGCATTTCTAACCGTAAAAATATGAGAAAAGAAAAATGAATTGAGGAGAAATGCAAACACTGTGCTGCGACCAGGGAACTATAGTTTTTCTTTGGATGGACACAAAAGAAGTGACGTTGCTTAGTAACTGCCATGCAGACCAAATAGTTGAAACTGAGAGGACTGCCAAGGATGGAACTAAAAAAAAGGTACCATGCCCGGAAGCAATACGCACTTACAACACTTACATGGGTGGTGTGGATCTATCTGATCAACTAACTGGACTATGACATCGACCAGAAATCATTGAAATGGTGGAAAAAGGTATACTACAAGCTGTTGTTAACCACCGCAGTAAATGCGTGGATAATTTTCAAGGAAGTTCGAAACCGAGACGTTCCATTTTTGACATACATGGTCGATTTAGCAGAACAATTAATTGGAGCTGGACGAGAGAATGCAGCTGTAACGCGCAAAAGATCATTTGGAAGAACAACGATCTCATCAGCAAACCTCATCAATGTGGGAGATCATCTCCCAATTGTTTCAAAAACTAGAAGGAGATGCCGAAGATGTGCTCAACAAAATAGAGAAAAACGTACAGTAATAATATGTTCCGCATGTGACGTGCCCCTGTGCAAGGACTGTTTTTCATGTTACCATTCCTAAATAAGCCTTATATTCTCATTTGTGTTAAAAACAATACAGTTTTAGTTTTTCGTAGATATGCCTTTGTTTTACTACTGGGACCTACATAGCCCATATTTTAATACTACTGGGATATATATAACCCACGTTGTAAGTTTTGTATTCTTATAAATAAAATTAAATTTGAAGTATTATGGGCTTTATAGGGCCTAACAAAGTTAAAATATTCGGAAAAATATTTAAATTTCCAGATAAAAAAAAGTCGCCTTTTCAAAACCTTTTTTTCTCTGGGACATATTTAACCCAATCGACGCGAAAGGGTTAATAAATACAGAAGAATTTCACGAAAAGTTGCTTTGTAAGGTATCATTGAAAAGCATTTTTCAAGAGCTTTAAGATGATGTATCACTCGACACCCCTTTCTATTTAAGATTTTAGGGGTGCCCCTGCCCAAGGGGTTACAGATAAGGGTCGAATAATACGCTTTTATTTGTTCCCTCTTCATTTTATAGAAAGTGTTTTGAGCGTTTTTTGATTAAGTTTTTCCTTCCTAAGATATGGCCATTTCAAGTTTTTAAATTGTCACCCTGTATACATTTTTGATGAATGTGCACAGTTAAGTAGTTTCTACTTTTCCTCGTAGAGGAAAACAAATTGAGTGATTTAAAGCAGTTCCATGAAGAGGAAGAAACGATCTCTTAAGCGAAAAAGTGTTTGAAGTCGGTTCATTAATAACGAAAATATGGGGTTTTGAAATTATTATATTTTATATAGTTTTAATGGATTATATGGATCAGTTGATAATGAAACACAATATTAAGCTGCTAACGTTTCGGAAAACATATTTCCTTTCTCAAAGCTAGTTATAGTGGGTCCCACCAGTAACAATTAAATTACGGCACATATAGAAGTGGTCCCAGGACAGACCCTTGGGGTACACCAGACAATATAGAAAGTTCTTGTGACTCACAGTTATTATAAGAGATTTTCTGCGATCTGCATGATAGATAGGATTTAATTAATTTTACTGAGACGTTATCAAAGCCGAAGTATTTTAATTTGTCTAAGAGCAAGTTATGGTTGATAGTGTCAAAGGCTTTTGAATAGTCAAGTGACACGAGCACAGTGACAAGACCCTGATCAGTATTTTCAAAAATGTTATTGGTAATAGTTGCAAGAGCAGTGGAAGTACTACACCCGGGTCTAAAGCCACACTGCACTTCAGGCACTATGTTATTAAAAATGGCAAAATCGAAAATTTGTTTATATAATATTTTTTATAGACTTTAGAAGCTGCAGGCAATATGCTTATGATTCTTAAATCAGAAAAGGTTTGAATGTCCTTATTTTTGGGAAGTGGGATATCTATTGCATTTTTCCATTTATCAGGAAAATACGAGTTTTCTATGCAACAGTTAATAATATGAAGCAATGTGTGGACTAATATCTCAACATTCTAAGTGAAATATTATCAGAACCAATGCTATCTTTTTTTAAAGAGTGTAGAATTGTTCTTTAATATTACTTGACTTGAACGAAACTGAGTACTTCTTGAGGTCTAAATATTGCTATAAAAATTTATTTTATTATCACAATTATCGGACACATATTGAAAAAATTTAAAAAAATAAGAATTAATAGAATTGGGGTCTGAAAGATTAGCTGGCAACTCTGCCCGACCTTGTTTATTACAATGTATATTGAGATTACGCAAAACAGACCAAGTTCTACGATGCTCTCGCCTAGCAGCAACTGAATTAAGATAGTTTTATTTTTCTCGTCTTATCATAGACACGGTAAGATTTCTTACTTGTTTATAATTATTCCATTCGACTTGAGAATGAGATGTTTTATATTTTTGTAAAGCTTTATTTTTATCTTTAATTAACATTTTTAAATTAGGGGTTAACCACTATGCCTTTGGTTTTTTAAATTTTGCGACTTACTATCGGAGCGTGTTTATCAAATAAGAATATAATAAAATTATTAAAAATAGTAATTTTTTCACTTATGTTATTATTGTTAAATACAGATTTTAAGCCCCTTTAAATTTTCAATTACAAAACATAAACAAAAATTAGATTTTAGTTTGCTATTTAAATGTTTAAATATAGTGTCCCACGAAACTTTACCGCCTCACTTTCGCAAAAACTCGCAACATAAAATCTTCTTCGTGTCCCGGTTCTGGTGGCCTGAAAGTGTCACTCTCGTCGTGCCATTGTGAGACCACAATGGCTCTATCAAGTCGCCCTTTATTGCCGAGCCGCGGCCTTTGTGTGTCCTTTTCGTTTCGCCACAACATTTGCTTCTGACTATCCAAACAAATTGTTTGCGTGTGCTTAATATAAGGGAGACCGAATCTGGTCCCAAGTTGAGTGAAAAAAATCACTTGAAGTTTAGTACAGTTAATTTAATTAATGAATTAATTTCAGTAGGCTTCACAGTCCTGATACAGAGCGTACTTTTTGTGACATTTAACATGGAATTTGATGTAGTTTTGTCATTCGAAAGTAATACATTAATTTCCTTTACCCGGAACATTTTAATGGGCGCCATTTCTACCTACGCCACACTTGATTTTTAGGCTTAATTTAAAATAAATTCAATGAGTAGTTTTTACATTGATACACACACCGCACACACAATTTTTTTAAATATTTTATTTAACCGCCATTTTGTTCTGCCATCTTGAATTAGTAACCCAACTTTACCAGTTTCTCTCTATATCATACTTAATGCTTCAGGCTGATTTTTTTAAAATATTTTATTAGGCCGCCATTTTGTTTTTACCAAAATATTACCAGGTTATTCCCATATGACCCTTAATTTTGAACTAAAATTTGAAGTCAAGCTGATGAGTAGTTTTTAAGCTATGCCGCGAACTGCCAGACAGACAGACAAATCGACAGACGAACTGAGAGAATTGATAAAACATATTTTTTGGCATCTAAAACGCGAAGATATGAACCAGTGCATTCTGGAAGTATGTCTTTATGCATTCAAAAATAAATTGCTACTTCAGTCAAATAGACCATCCCACAATTACAATACACGTGCTAAAGACCTGCTGTTGCCCGATAGTCATCGTACAGGGTGTTCGCAGTTAAATGGACCCCCCCCTTAACTTTTTAATTTGACGTTTGACAAAAAAATGTCAAATATAAAAGTTTTATAATTCAATGTGAATTTTTTTAAAAACCTCTTTCCATATGTACAGGGTGTTTCAGAAAGTCTGGGCGTGGTTCAACTTTCCTATTTTAAATACCTACCCCATTTTTTTATTGGATTTTTAAATTCTCCTAAAAATTCCAGACATATTTTATATAGCATACCCTACACCTAAATTTAACCCATAAAAAGATATTACCGCCAGATTTTTTCTATTCAAACAACAAAGAATTAACAGGTATTAACAGAACTAATCTAATTATTATTATATTAATTATTAATTATTATTATATTAATTATTAATTATTATTATATTAATTATTAATTATTATTATATTAATTATTAATTATTATTATATTAATTAATAATAATTATTATATTATTAACTACTGGAATTCCATAAGGTGCTGGAAATGGCCTCCATTCATCTCGACACATAGGCGGTATCCCTTTTTTAATTTATTCAAAGCTTTTACTAACCAATTTTGATTCATATTTATAGTGTCTATACCATTTTGTATTTGTTCTTTTAATAAATTAACATTGGTAAGGCCCCCCAAGTAAATGTAATTTTTTAAATATCCCCATAAAAATGTGTCTAGCCGAGTTAGATCGGGACTATTTGGAGGCCACTTAATTGTCCCATGTTTTCCAATCCACGTTCCATACTGTCCATTTAAATAGGTTGTTACCACCCTTACGTTGTGGGGTGGTGCCCCATCTTGCTGAAAAATTACCTCTTGTGCTTCATTCATTGGTAATTCATCGATAAGATTCTCAATATCGTTATTAAGCATATCAAAGTATGCATTTCCAGTAAGTGAATGGCCAATAAATATAGGCCCAAGAACTCTATTGTTCTTTATGCCACACCATACATTTACAGATTGGCGACCTGAATGCTTTATTTCAAAAAACCTTTCGGGATTATTAGTGGACCAATGATGTAAATTTTTCTTATTTGGAACACCTGCGGTGCTAAAGTTAGATTCGTCGCTCCACAATACTTTATAAAAAAATGTTGGGTCCCGTTCAAGTTCTTCTAACATTCTTCTGCAGAAATATAAGCGTTCTCGTTGGTTAGCTTCTGTTAAATATTGGACTTTTGTCAGTTTAAATGGGTGCCACTTATATTTTTTTAATGTTTTGTGAATTTTTCCAACACTTTTGTGGAACTCTTTCGCACAATCTCTTATCGAATTAGCAGGGTGTTCTAGACAGAATAAAATAATTTTGATAATAATAATAATAAGCTAGAGCTAAACAGATAAAAATACATACCTTGAAAATATAAAAGGTAATCTAATTCTTCGTCTTCGTTCATATTTACAGTCCTTTTTCGTCTTTTTAAAGACTTGGAAGTCCCAAATAGTTCATAAATACGTTTAAACGTATTTAAAGCCGGCGCGCGTCTATCGCCATGAAGAACTATATATTCTCGTCTTGCCATATATTTGTTTTTATTGTTCTTAATATATAAAGACACAATTTCAAATTTTTCTTCTTCCAAATAAACCATGTTTAAAGTTTTAACGTTTTTTGACAAATTGTCTTTTTATTTACTATATTGGTTTCCAAGGATATGAAATGATACCACCATACGCTATTTTTCACGTATAATTTAAAATACGCGTCACAAGTAAATGAGAATTTTCTGACAGTAATATCTTTTTATGGGTTAAATTTAGCTGTAGGGTATGCTATATAAAATATGTCTGGAATTTTTAGGAGAATTTAAAAATCCAATAAAAAAATGGGGTAGGTATTTAAAATAGGAAAGTTGAACCACGCCCAGACTTTCTGAAACACCCTGTACATATGGAAAGAGGTTTTTAAAAAAATTCACATTGAATTATAAAACTTTTATATTTGACATTTTTTTGTCAAACGTCAAATTAAAAAGTTAAGGGGGGGGTCCATTTAACTGCGAACACCCTGTACGTCTTTTTTTCAGAAAAGCACTTTATATGCTGCTTGTAAATTTTATAATGCACTTGATGATGATATTCGTAAGTCCCGCAGTATTCCTATTTTCAAAAATAAAGTCAAGAAATTGCGTTTGGGAAAAAATTGTTATTCTTTTCAGGATTTTTTTGTATAACCTGACATGTTTTTGCTTTGTTTTTTTTTGTAGCTTTGACTTTTTATCCAATTATTGTACAGGGTGTCCCATTTTCGTAGGTTTTACGGGGTTTCCAGCTTATGAGTAGAGATAGAGAGATGCGGTTTTCGCGACACCGTGCTACTTTTCGATGAAACTAAAGAGGCCGCAAACAGATTTGCCCTAACCATTTTAGTTTCCGTGCTACAGGGTGATTTTGAAAATTTGTCATTTTCGGACACCCCCTGTAACTCAGCTATCGTAAAATATATTTAAAATGTTTCAACTGGTATTTATAGATTTTTTCACGTAGAATTCAGTGGCATACTCAGATTTTTGCTGAGAGTCATAGTTTTTGACATATTGGCATAACCTACTATTTTTTAAATGGGAGACCCTATATATTATTTTTTCGTCTTATTCTTCGTGTCGAGAGCTTTTCAAAAACATACCATAAGTCATATTTATTTTCATAAATAACATGAAAAAATGCATTTTTCTTTAAACGGATTTATGGCATAGCAGATCAATCGAAATAAGAGAAGGTGGCTGTGGTAGCCATGGCAACGCCAACAAAAATATGATCAGGCAGCCATTACTGCTGTCATTTTTGGCATTATTGCGTTTAAATTTTTCTTGACGTCTATTATAATTATTGTTTTTAATATGGCTCAGAATCAAAAATTTGAATATTTTGAGAAATATGATATGAACGCGTGTTTTATATTGTCTAATGAAGATGCAGATCAGGCGGCAGAGCTTTTTTATCTTCCTGCATTTTGACTTTATTGGTTCGCTTTATTTTATCTTAGATATCCCGAGAGAAGACAACCAGAAAAAAGAATTTTTCAAAAAATTAAAAATAATCTTTGCCAATATGGATCTTTTAACAAGCCTCGATCGCGAACTTACAATAAAGACAACGAAGAACCTGAGGTCAACGTTTTAGCCCTCGTTCAGACAGCTCCTGAAACATCTTGCAGGAAAATAGACGAAGAGGCGGGTGTACCGAAAACCAAAGTGCAGAAAATTTTGAAAAAGCACAAATTCAAACCCTATAAATACAAACTTGTGCATCATCTGCATCCTGGTGATGCAGAGCGCAGATTGGAGTTCTGCAATTGGTTTATAAATATGAAGGCAGAAGATATCGATTTTGAAAAAAATATTATTTGGTCAGACGAGGCACATTTTACTAGTTCAGGGATTTTAAATAGACACAACACGCGATTTTGGAGTCAAGAAAACAACCATGTTATTTTTCCTAGGGAGCGTCAGGGCAGATTTGGATTCAATGTCTCCTGTTTTATTTTCAACCGAAAAATAGTTTACCATATATATGAAGGAAATCTGAATTCGATTGGTTACTTGCGAATCCTAGAAGACGCATTTGGAATTTTGGATGATGTTCCCTTGGCTCAACTAAATAGGATTTATTTCCAGCAAGACGGAGCTCCAGCACACAATGCCAGAATAAGTCAAAACTGGCTTAACGACCATTTTCCTGGAAGATGGATAGGAACACACGGACCTGTTCGATGGCCACCACGATCCCCTGACCTCTCAGTTTTAGATTTCTTTTTGTGGGGTTATTTAGAAAACAAGGTTTATGTAAGGCGATACGAAAACTTAGAACAACTAAGAATGGCCACCGAAAACGCTTTTGCAGAGTTACAAAGACAGTCATTTACAATAAAAAATGCATTAAAAAGAATTTTTAAAGTTTGTCACACTTGTAGGACACATAATGGTCTACAATTTGAACAATATTTGTAGTTTTAATGAAATTATAATTATTACCTTTTACCTACTTCCTAATTTTTTCTGATGCTGTTACTTTGTTATTTCGTTAATAAATATTTGTTAACTTTTTCCATGGCTCCACAGCCACCTTCTCTTATTTCGATTGATCTGCTATGCCATAAATCCGTTTAAAGAAAAATGCATTTTTTCATGTTATTTATGAAAATAAATATGACTTATGGTATGTTTTTGAAAAGCTCTCGACACGAAGAATAAGATGAAAAAATAATATATAGGGTGTCCCATTTAAAAAATAGTAGGTTATGCCAATATGTCAAAAACTATGACTCTCAGCAAAAATCTGAGTACGCCACTGAATTCTACGTGAAAAAATCTATAAATACCAGTTGAAACATTTTAAATATATTTTACGATAGCTGAGTTACAGGGGGTGTCCGAAAATGACAAATTTTCAAAATCACCCTGTAGCACGGAAACTAAAATGGTTAGGGCAAATCTGTTTGCGGCCTCTTTAGTTTCATCGAAATGTAGCACGGTGTCGCGAAAACCGCATCTCTCTATCTCTACTCATAAGCTGGAAACCCCGTAAAACCTACGAAAATGGGACACCCTGTACAGTGTATATTTTTTTGTATGTTGCACTTTTCAATTGAAGAAATAAAACATTATTGTTAATATTATTATTATTATTATTATTATTATTATAGTATCCTTATTAAAAAACACAATTGACCATAGAATCGAAAAGTGTAATAATATATAAGGTGGTCCGTTCAAAAAACGCAACATCCTTGGCGTATTTTGTTTCTCATTCAATTGTTTTTGTTAAGATTTTTCGAATTCTCCGAGCTAAATGGAAGACCATGAGTTCCCTTTAATAAAAAAAATTCCATACAGCGAAAGAAGGCACGTATGCAAAACCGAAACAATATAATTCAGTCGGATAAAGTCTAAGTTGTCAACTTGTCATTTCTAAACACAGCAAACAATAGTGAGTGCTTCAATTTATCAGATGTAGATACCGTTTCCAAGAAATGACGCAATTAGTAAACATAAAACAGGATATGTACGTATTGTCTGGTTTGAATAATTCGACGTGGGGCGCGCTTTATATGTATGCACGTCGAGTTGACGTTGCCTTCTTCTAAAATCCATTTTTGTTTGTTTTTTTACGACGTCATTTACGTAAAAAGTTTGCGAACGTTTTAAGGGTAGGTATATGAATGTTTATGCCGTTTTTATAGAGACGATTAGTTAGGAACCGTAAAAATTCATTGGGCCGTCACGGCAGAGTGACATGGAGTGTCAGGTGTTCCTTATGGAATATAAAAATTTATTTGTTTTTCTAGTTTAAAGACTGGCTATTTAAATAGATTTAAAGACTTTTATATAATATATCTATTGCACTGTGATCCTGTCTATATTCGACGCCACCAATAGTTGCAGACAGGGGCGTGCAGTGAAATTTTAAGAAAGGGAAGCAACTTTTAGAAACTTACCTATTTGTAATGTAATTCGATTCTTCGATCATTTTTTGCAAGTTCGTCAATGACGTCATCATAAAAAGGTCGATGCTCCGACATATTTTGGAGAAATTTATTTTCAATAGACAACAGTGATGTATGCGAAAGTCTCTCCTGCCCCGTTGAATTTCTCACGAAATTTTTTATACGTTTAAGTGTTGAAAAATTGCGTTCTACTGATGAACTTGTGGCAGGTATTGTCAATACTAATTCACACAGTTTCGACACTTCGGTGTAGGCATCTTCCAGCTCCTTGTCTTTTAAAAATTGCATTAGTTCCTTATATCATAATATCATCAGTTTCGTAAATCACTTTTAGTTGAGATCGCAGTAACACTCGGTCGAAGAACTGGCCATAATGAAGAAGAAGAGATTTAAACGCATCTTCTGGAAAAGTTTTTCTTTTAAATGCATCAAAATTGCAGAGCTCGAGGAATTTAAAATCATTTAAACCGTTAAATCTATTTGTTGCTGAATTTGATCGGTTATTACATAAAAGAGGCGTCTGTATAATGTTTGAACATCTCCCACCATGTCTGTTCGAAGACGCTTGGCTTGTGGCTCTACATTTAACGTTATCGTTTTCTCCCATAATAGGTCAGTCATCTCTTTTTTGGCTTAACATGGACTTAAAATCATCCACTTTTTTAGGCAAAAAGCAATATCATTTGGTTTAGTTTGTAACATATTAAAAACATTGTCCGAGAATGGAAATATTTCTGAAAATATATTTCAAAAATAATTAAAATTAAAATCTCGTTTCAAACAGTCCAAAAACCCCCTAAAACTATTTATTGCTTTTGAGTCCCACGTTTCATTATTTTCTCTTATATTCTCAAATAGTTCAATCAGTGATTCACGATTTTCAGATACTGTTAGCACAAATCTTCCATTATAGTTCCACCTAGTAGGAGCTATTTTGGGCAATCGTTTGTGGACAATGGAGTCCAAAGCTTGTGTACGTTTTCTTGACTTGGAAAGTAACGAAAAATACTTTACACTCTTTAATGTGATTGATGGACTGGGATAAAACTAAATTTAATTTATGAGCAAAACAATGGACAAACACAGCACTTGGGAAAGTTTCTCGAACTTCAGCTTGCAGACCCCTGATTGTCCTGCCATCAGTGCAGCTCCATCGTTGCTTTGAGCAACTAATTTTGTCTCTCCATCAATTTCTTTAGTAACGTTATAAACTACGGTATATAATGCATCTGCTGTACGATTTTCGGACACATTCTTAAAACCTAAAAATCGCTCTTGAATACTTTCGTCTGTTTTAACTTAGCGTATTACTATAAATAATTGACTAAAATTAGTGATATCAGTTGTTTCGTCCAGAACAATAGTAATGAACCGCTCCTCGCCAATCTCCTGCTTAATTCTATATCATTCATCATTCAATCATTATATTTAGCCATTAAACTAAGTAAATATTGAAAATTGCTTCTATTTGAAGAAACTCTTGTTTCGTCATGACCTCTAAATCACAATTCGTGCTGTCCGAGAAAACAAACAACATCGATAAGTCTTCTTAATATTTGCCTATTTTTATCGACTAGTTCATTGTGTTCAATTCTGGTTTTCTGAAGACTTTTTCTTTTATGACGTCCTGCAAATGCGCTTTGGACATAATGTGTCTTTTTACAGCTTTATGGAAATTGTTTAAATCGGAAAAACCGGTTTTATTCCAGAGACCTTTTTCATTTTCAAAAAGTAAACATTGCCAACAAAATAATTTACTTATATTTTCACACCCTTCGCAGACACTCTCTTACTAAATTCTCCAACATTTTCAACGTTATTACCGACAGCCGAAGTTGACGGTATTTGCATATCCACGTCCGTATTATTGTCTTCCATATCGCACCATGCACGACGCGACGTACCTATCACACAACACATGGATAGCCGTTTAAACAAAGAACCTACTCCAACGATAGCTTTCGCCCCCACTTAAAGCACGCGACTGAAATGCAAAAATTGCAAACAGTTGACGGAAAGTTCAATAACCTCTGGCTCGATTCACAGGAAATCAAGCATACAGGAGTTTTCTGCAGAGAAGCTAGCGGCCCGCATAGGTTCTATTCGATTCGAATGCTCGGTTGGAGTCAAGTCAAAATTAAGATAATATTTTAGCATTTTTAATATAAACTAAAATTAATGGTTTCCTATTTCAAAAGTTACATTTTAGAAGATGTTTTGTATTTTTTTTTGGGGAAGCACTGCTTCCCTTGTTTCCATGGACTGCACGCCCCTGGTTGCAGAATTGCACCTAAAATTTATAAAATGTGGACATTTACATATTATTTTTTGCTGCTGTAAATATTTCCATTTTTCTGGTATTATTATTTATTATATTCTCCTTCGGTTGCATGAGGCATCTGGAATCTTCACGAAATCAGAACTCTGAATGAGCTCGAAGAAATTTATCATTTTCCACGTATGATGTTGACCGTAACTCGTATTTTTATTGAAGTTTTTTTTATGTAAAAAAATTTCAATAGATTCTCTAATTTTTCGTTTATAAAATTCTGAAACCGACGCTAGAACCTTGATTTGTTTTACATTTATAATATGGCCAGTAATACGCTGGTGTTCAGCTACAGCAGATTGGAAAATTTGTTGATTTTTAATACATCGTTCATATTCAAATTCATTCAATTGTTAACATATCAGCTCAGTAGTTACTGTACAAAAACTCACTAATGGTGTAAGAGAGACCAGGTAACTTATTAACAAAACTTTAATCCATAATGATTTCTCCCATTTCTGACTCTGGCCGTCCTTCTATAGCTGAATGCTAGATTTCTCTTGTCTCTAGTGTTATAGCCATGAAGGTCATAGTTTCGAATATTCTGCTCCTATCTTTCCTTCACATAAATGACACATGCAAACACATACCTACTTGGCAATGTAAGTATGCCATACGTCATAAAAAAAGCCTTGCAACATTCCCGATATTTCAAATTAAACATAACTTTTTCCGCACATATTTGAGCAGCAAGCAATCTATGGAATTGTGCTGTGTGTCCCCAACATAACCAAGATGAGAATGAATATATGCATAGTAGACTGACAAAAGAACACTCAAAGAGAAAATAACCTTCAAATTCCTAAGCATGTTTATGTCCCTGTGTAATTTAGCTGTCGTATGATTGGCATGAGCCTCTCAAATTAACCCCGCGTCAAGGTAGGCTCCAAGAAACCTGACAGACTCACATCTCTCATCCGCCATCAGCCACTCCTGATACTTGCTTGTTGTGAGACACATACTGCCTGCGCCCAGCCAGGTGAGACTGCATCAGCATAATACTTAGATTACTAAAGCCATACCCATCCAGTTTCCTTATAAGAAGGTCATGGTGCATATAGTCAAAACCCTAAAAATGATGCCTGTGCTCATAGTTTCTTTTCTAAAGAATTTTGGATGTATTTAGGTAAATTGGTTCTAAAGCCGATCTGGCATAAGCTAAACAAATTTCCACTATCCATATAAGAAATGATCTGGTACTTCAAGACAGACAAAAAAAATTTTTGCTAAAAAAAGGAACTACAGAAATTGGCCTATAATCACTAGCTGAATCGATATCTTTAAGCGTAGCATTACTGGAAAAAAGTTATGAAAATCATTTGCGTTTTATATTTTAGACATAGGTCGTTCTTTGATTGAGTTATTATTTCCAGTGACGACCCACATAGCTTTATTTTTGTTTTTAGCTTGTAAGGTGTATAAGTCATTATATTTTTACTTACTTTCTATTATTTTGTTACAATATTCTTTTCGAAAACCTTTGAGTACATCGTTCGGAACCAAAGTTTCATTCGACTTGTGATCCGAAGTCAAAAACTTTAAAGTCTCTCGCATATGTTTGAGTTCAGATATGAACCAATGAATCAGAAAATTTTTATTTTTATTTGTTTTAGCTATTTTTGATTTCCCACTGAGACACGAACTTACAATATGATCTATGAATAACTTACATTTATCATTTAGATTCTTATCAGTATCATCAACAAAATTTCAGTCTATATTGGAAACGTTGTGGTACAAGTAAAAAAGACCAAGATCAGTAATAGATCTATAAATGGCTTTAACACTACATGACAACCCAGATTCCAACATGTACTGAAAAGAAATGGCAAACATAAAACACACAAAAAAGGGTATTCTAAACAAAAAAATCTTTAAGAGATAGGCGGATTATCTGATGATGATGTATCAAATAATCCTCCAGTCCTATAAAAGCCTCTGTATATAACCTGCAATATATAAATATGTAATATAAATTGCTCTAACAGACTCCTCAAGGAATGAAATAGAAAACTTAATAAGTCACTTTTTTAAGCAGAATAATAGAAAAAATAATTACGTCTATTACGACTTTTTTAAGATTTATCGCATTCTTATGTGCTTATAGAGGTATAGGAGGAATAAGGGTTCTATTGTCTTCTAATTTTGTTTTAATTTTTCAAATTTCTATGTGATACTTTATATCCCTTATTATACAGGACATTTTTTAGTTTTCTTTTTTATTTTCAGGTAAGCAGATCAACACTTATTGCCGTTGCTACTGTTGAAACAAGAGCGTAAGTTGAACTGAAAACATATTTAATATTTTTTGAAAAAAAAACACGACTGCGTCAAGTGCACCCAAGTGTGACCACATGTACTTATAAATAGTCTCGGTTAGGATAAGTTACTTTAGTTTATATCATCTGCTGATGATGCTAACTTGGTTAACGAAATGCGCGTCCAGAACGTAACAAGTTGTGGTGTAGTGTGGTTAGAACTCGTGTATTTTGATCTTCCACCACAGGTTCCAGTGTTAGGACTATTTCTTAATAATTTATTTTTATGTCCAAATATACATTTCTAAAACATTTTAATGAGTAATAGACCAAAATTCATATGGTAATGTAATCAAAAGGCGAAACCATATTATCCTTCTATAGAAACAACGCATGAAACGTCATTGCAGCAAGGCTCGCTCGCGCTAAACTGGCGGAAATAAATCGCCGATGTAACTATTCTGTGTGATTTAAGGTTATCAAGAACCTATGGACCTATGTAAATGGAATATGCGGAAATGTGTGCCTATATCTAACTAGATCAAATCAAAACAGAAAATCTTGATGCAACTATGATGATTTTCAAAATAGTATTACACTCAGGTAAAGGCAGAAAGTTGCTGTTTTGATGTAATATCCAGGATATTAAGCCTAATAAGTGTTTCGAGCAAGGAAATTAACCAAGATCATTAACAGGGGTTATAAAACCCTCTATTTAAGTCAGGAGATAGGGCGGATCTGCGGAGGGCATCAAAAACCCACATATACTAAACAATACCTGAACCAGGGTTATATCCATTCTGCAACAACTAAAGAGGCCACCATAAGAACGCTTTACAACAGAGCTGTATCAATGTATACTAATACGATTGACCTTGAGGTAGAGATCAAAATTACAAAATGATCATTGTAATACGACACATTCCGATCTGCAAGAAACAACACTATATCTCACAATACCCTATAGTAAGAGAACATCTGAAAACACTCAAAGAATAGTCACGGATTTCAACATCAAAACCGCTTTTAAATCAGAAAATACGTTAAGAAGCTCTCTGACGAAAACTATGTCAAAAGATATCGGCAAGAAATAGAATGCATTTATCAAATCCAGTGTCAATGTGGTGACTCGTACATTGGAGAAACAAAACGCTCTCTTAGTAGTGTAAGAGTCAAAGAGCATTTTGATCATACTTAAAAGTGAGAGTCGTCAAAATCGGGCATAGTGGAACACATCTGGTCAAATCAACACCGGATGCGGTGGTCGGAGTCTAAAATTTCGCATAGGGAATAGCACTGGCGAAAACGATAATTTATAGAACAGCTTTCATAAAAAGGAGTCAAGGCATTTTCAGCAATCTTAGCGTTTAAGAAATCATGGTTCTCGGGATTAGACTGTGTCAAATTGGAATTACTATCCGACGTTTCGCCTTCGATTGCACGAAGCATCTTCAGGGATCTTTACTCCACGAGATCTGAACCGTGACCCTGTGTTAAGATCGATTTCCACGTGTGATGTAGACCGTAACCCGTATCTCTATTGAAATTTTTTGTAGGTTTAAATATTTCAATAGATTCTCTAACTTTTCATTTATATAAACCTGGAACCGATGCTAGAACCTTGGTTTCCTTTACATTTATGAAATACATCGTTCATGTTCCTTAAGTCTAGTTGACATTGAGCGTCCTGTTTCTCCCACATACACTTCTCCACAGGAGCAAGGAATTTTATATCATCCTTCTGTTTGGAAAGGTACAAGATCTTTCGGGGATCGCAAGCATTGTCCAATCTTCTTATGTGTATTGAAGATTATACGTATGTTGGACCGCCGAAGTAATCGTCCTATTTGGTCTGTAGTAACAACACTAGCTAATGGTGGCTCTTTATCATTCTCCTTTGGCGGAGTTGGTTTACTATGTCGTTAAATTCAACGCGTAATATCTTCAGTGCAATAGCCATTCCCTCTGAGAGCTTCGGTCAGTTTCAATGTTTCCGATGTTAAAGAATCTTGATCAGAAATCGAAATAGCTCTGAATACTAGTGAGTTAATAACCGATTTCTTTTGTGCTGGGCGGTGATGAGAACTTGCGTTTAAGTATCTATTTGTATGCGTCGGTTTTCTATACACAGAATGTCCTAATGTACCATTTTCCCTCCTTTGAACACATACATTTAGAAAAGGAAATGTTCCATTAGATTCAATTTCCATCGTGAATTTGATATTATGATGTTGCTGATTAAGGTGGTCCAGAAATATAAGGAGATTATCCTGTCCATGAGGCCACCCACAGGTGATAGAGGAGATCCCATAGCTGCCCCTGAAGTTTGTTCATAAAAAGTTCCTTGAAAAATGAAATAAGTAGATGTAAGACAAGCTTCCACTAGGTCTATTAAGTTCTTATCAAGATTATTGTTATCCAGTATGTCTGATATAGTGGAAATTGAGTCGTTGACAGGAACATTTGTGTAAAGTGATTCTACATCGAAACTGACCAAAATATCTTCGAGATCCAACTGGATTGTCTTGAGTTTTTCCACGAAATGTGCAGAGTTTTTAATAAAAGAATCTGTTTTTCCAGTAAATGGATTAAGAGAATTTGAAAGATATTTACCTAGTTTGTATGTGGGCGAGTCGATTGCTCTGACGATCGGTCGAAGTGGTACGTTGTCCTTGTGTATCTTCGCTGGTGGTAGACTGGACTAATGGAACAATTCCTTTTCTAGATGTATGTGTTCAAAGGAAGGAAAGTGGTACATTAGGACATTCTGTGTATAGAAAACCGACGCATACAAATAGATACTTAAACGCAAATTCTCATCACCATCCAGCACAAAAGAAATCGGTTATTAACTCACTAGTATTCAGAGCTATTTCGATTTCTGATCAAGATTCTTTAACATCGGAAATATCGAAACTGACCAAAGCTCTCAGAGGGAATGGCTATTGCACTGAAGATATTACGCGTTCAATTAAACGACATAGTAAACCAACTCCGCCAAGGGAGAATGGTAAAGAGCCACCATTAGGTAGTGTTGTTCTTCCCTACATACATGGCACTACAGACAAAATAGGACGAGTACTTCGGCGGTCCAACATATGTACAATCTTCAATACACATAAGAAGATTGGACAATGCTTGCGATCCCCGAAAGATCTTGTACCTTTCCAAACAGAAGGAGTATATAAAATTCCTTGCTCCTGTGGAGAAGTGTATGTGGGAGAAACAGGACGCTCAATGTCAACTAGACTTAAGGAACATGAACGATGTATTAAAAAGAAACAATTTGTTCAATCTGCTGTAGCTGAACACCAGCATAACACTGGCCATTTCATAAATGTAAAGGAAACCATCGTTCTAGCATCGGTTCCAGGTAATTATAAAGGAAAAGTTAAAGAATCTATTGAAATATTTAAACATAAAAAAAATTTCAATAGAGATACGGGTTACGGTCTACATCACACGTGGAAATCGATCCTAACAGTAAAGATCCCTGAAGATACCTCGTGCAATCGAAGGCGAAACGTCGGATAGTAATTCCAATTTGACAAGGTCTAATCCCAAGAACCACGATTTCTTAATTGACCAAAGCAGTGAAGGCTTCCATTCTATGTTAATCTTAGTGTTGTTATTTACATATATTTAACATATGAAAGCCGCTTCTAGCTCAAAATGACCTCGTAAAATTCCACGGTTCAGGTAACCAGGGGCAGTGACTTTAAGCATTACCGCACACGACTAGGATATAAGCCAGTAGCTTTAGACTTAGCATTTAGTTTACACTTGAAAACGATTGGAAATAGTTACCATTCGAAATGTTGCGAAACCTCAATAATAAAGACACTGGGAGACCGTCAGAACGAATTTAGCAAACATTCTACATTGTCTACCACCCTCAAACAGGCATAAGAAAGAAAATATTCTAATTGATTTGACGGTTGTCGCCCACAACACATTTTATTTTAGTTTTTTTTTGGAATCCTCTAATGATCTTATCCATCTAAATAAAGAAAATGAGCGAGATCACGGAAAGGTAAAAACAACATTTAAAATGAAGGCTTTTACGACAATGGGACGTAACAAAATAACAAATAGGAGACAAAAAAATAAATTATTCCTCCGCGGCGGTTTTAAGTCTGAAACGGCTTAAATAAGCTTTAACCGGCATTTAAACTAATTCCGGCAATGTATCTTGCGCTTTTATATTATTTACGAAGCCGGGATCTGAGCTAATATAAAATAATAGCTCTGTCGCAACAAAAAGTATCGCGGAAAAGTAAAATTAACTGATACACATTATTTTTATTTCGCTTTTATACCACGACGACGTTGCTGATGTGGTTTCATCTTTTCTATTTGGCGCTATCTCTTTCTCCGGAAATTGGTGTGTTGGGTGGAAATGAATCTAAGAAATTAAGTCTTAGGACAGGGCCGTAGCTACCTCTGAGTATAAGTTTTTAAATTAACACCCAAGTGCTATCTAGATTTATGTGGCAGAAATTTAAAACTAAGTTGCACAAAAATGTGAGCAAAAAATATTTTTTTTTCTCAAGGGTATGGCTTTGTAACTGGTAGATTTACTGTAACAAATTGTTGTACCATCGTCACCAAAAGTAACTGGGACAGAAATTACCCATTTTCGTTAGCTTAGAATGGCAATGCCAAAGTTAACCTAGGATTGTAATGTCAAAGTATTTTTTTTTATATTTGACACTTTTGCTTTTGATTTGAAGGCAATATTTATCTTTTTTGGAAAGCAGCTAACGGAGGAACAAAAATCAATAATTTTTACTCGACTTGGGGATGGAATAAAAAATAGAAAAAATGTAAGCAAAAACACTGTTGTTATCCAAGCTAAAAATTGCAGAATACGGTAGTATCATTGAGAGACCAAAGGCGGGACGTCCAAAAGTTTCAAAACCGAATCAAAACCATGAATTAGTGCAGTTCCTTGGAAACAATCCTTTTCAACAACAATAAAAATGTGATAGGATTACTTTTCATGAGTAATACTAAAGGTGGGTTTATACAGCAGATAAAATAAAACAAAAATTAAATTAAATTGAGGATTTGGAGTTGGTTTATACAGAAAATAAAAATTAATTAAGAAATAATAACAACTGCTGCTGCCAAACATACTTTTTGCCAGCTATTCAATTTAATATTGCATAAACTCATTGTCTTTAACCTAAAATTCATAATTTGACAGGAAAAATCATATAACAGTTCAAGAGCTAAGATGTTAGTCCCAGTTACATTTGGTGACGATGGTAATAATAAGACTAGTTTACAGCCATTTTGCGACTGTGGTTTAAACGGCAATTTTTTGTTCATTTTTGGTTATCAATTGGGAAAATGATGTAAAAACTTCACAAAGCGTAAGATTTTTGAGTTATGATTTTTTCAGCAAAATTCTTAATTATTTTAATCGCATTATTTTAAAACATAATTAAAAAAATCAGGACCCCGGTAAAAATTGTGGTATGCGTCAATGCGCACGTAAATGTTTCGTATATTTAAGTTGTTAACGTAACCTGTACTGTTGTAACATTCCGAGCAGCGACGTTGCCAAATTTACGTTTTCCTAATTGTGCACAATCTGACTACTCCTCATGGGGTGTCTGGGGTTGACCTCTATCTACAAAGTCTCAGCCCCTTAGGGTTTGAAATAACCGAGATACTTTTTACAATCCATGTAATTCCATATTTCGCCATACCCCGTAGTCTTCGAAGGGTCAGCTGCTTATCGAAGAGTCCCTGTATACAGGAATTATGTCGTCGCTTCTAGTACACTGGATATCCGATGTTTTTAATAAACACCAGAGGTACGAAACGTCTATAAAAGCAGCCGGCCGGTCGTCGTGTCATCGGTATTAGATAGACAAGCACCTTTGTGTTGAATAAAGTTAGTTGACGCGGGTAAACGTAATATCACATCTGGGAACCGACGTGCGCGACAGTATAAAAATGCGTGAAGTACAGAAACGTGGCTGTGTTAACCCCCCGTTTACTGCTAAATCGCAAAAAAGTACAATTAATAAAATGACAAAAATATATTATCATAAGTATCATTATAAGACTGGGCTTATCAAACGTTCTTTTATGCCCTTTGCAGTTCCAACGATTTGGCAAAAATCAACAAACCATTTGAACGACTGTTACCGTAAGAAAGTGTGCGGTTTTTCGAGATGGAGTGTGCTTGCGTTAATCCAAATAAGAGTTTGGAAAAATTGGGCTTTGTACATAACCCGAATAGCGCTTATTCATAGATTCTTCTGAAATAAGTTTTAAAACAGTTCTGCTCCATAGTGGCAACAACAGAGACTGTATTCCTCTTGCGCACGCAGTTGACATGAAGGAAACCAAAGTAAGTACAGATAGTCCGGCGGAATTGAGAAATGTTTTTAGGCTTCTAGAAATGCTAAAACTTGAATAGAGATTTTTTCGCGATTACAAGCATTAATTTTATTTTGTATTTTACCCCAAAAATTACGCCATAAACTTGAAACTACAAACGATAGTTGGTTTTAAAATATTGACATGAAATGTGAAAAAACAAGTTATTTACAACAAAACTATTCAGAGACAGTGTCTTACCTCTCTTCATCTGGAAAGCTCCTTCGATGTCATCGGTCACCAACAAATGGAATTTCCAGGAGTCTAGAAAGGTTCCTTGAGAAACGGACTATTGGTCTGATAGGAAATCCCAGTTTATGAAGTTTAACTAAAGAATATAATTTTGGTGGTTGTGGGTAGACTTTTTCTTTTCGGCGCTATTCTATAAAATCCCTAAAAAACTTATAAACATTATTCAATGATATACAGAGTTTTCAGCAAAATATCAAATTAAAAATTCGTTAGATTTAGTTAATAAAATTAAAAATATTCATTTACCAAATGTGGTCACACTTGGTTGCGCCCGCCTGCACCGTTGTCAAGTAAACAATAGAGGGGACTATAGGAAATAGGCCCTCTGTCTTTATTTAGTGCTTTCTTACCACATTTAACTATTCCTATACTCTCAAATGCATCCAATAATCTATTATTAGATACATTTTTAATCAACTTAAGATTATTTATTCTTATTTGGTGATTGTTTTCTAAAGCATGTTGGGTATCGCTTGACTTTTCTGTTCTTCCGTATCTTAAATGTGCCATGTGTTCTTTAAAACGAATGTTTATGGAGCGTTTAGTTTGCCCTACATATTTTAGATCGCAGTCATTACGGCTAATTTCATAGATGCAGGAGTGGCATCCTTAAGTCGACTTTGTCTTTGGGGTTTCCAAGGAGATTTTTCAAACTGTTCTCCGTTTTGTAGGCTACTCTAAAACCTACGTTTTTAAATACTTTTTCTAGACCTCTCGTATATCTGGGATCATATGGGATTACTATGAACCATTTGGGAGCCTCAGGTGCTTGAAGAGTAGTGGCATCTTTTAACATTTTCTTATGCTTATGTCTATTTACTAATTTATGTACAAAATTACCATTATATCCATTACTTTTAGCTATATTTTTAATCCGATTCATTTCATTGTTAAAACGTTGTTTAGTTAATGGAAAATTGACCAATATGTGAGTAAAGAAATGAAATGCTGCCATTTTGTGTTGACGGCAATGAAATGAGTCGGATGTTATATACCTATCAGTATTAGTAAATTTCTTATAAATATCAAATTGTAATTTATCGTTATTTCTAATAACTAACGTGTCGAGAAAAGGTAATTGCCCATTGTTCTCCTTTTCGTACGTAAAATTAATAGAAGCATATTTATTGTTTAATGTTTCTAAGAAAGTGTCCAAATTTTCTGTTTTAGTATCAAAAATAGCAAATATATCGTCTACGTATCTATGCCACACCCTTGGGAAATACTTGAGTTCTTTTTTAAACTGGGTTTCTAATCTATCCTCCAATTTTGAATTTTGCAGAGCCTCCAGTAAAAAATAATTTACCAATACGTGCCAGAGTCAACTTAGAGAGGCTTGCAGAAATCAAATCTCAAAAAACGTTGTTAACAACAAGTCAAAATATGTTTCACGTAAAATACTGAAATTATTCACGGACTGAAAATTTAATTAAAAGCTGACAAAGAAAATAAAGTTGTTATACTAGACAAAACAGATTATCTTGAAAGAGTAGACCATTTGATTCAAACTGGTCCCTACGATTTAATTGAGAAGAACCCGTTATCAAAAATGATAACACAAGTGAAAAATACCTTAAAACAGTGTGAGAACCTTGTGTCCGTTAAACTAAAATTTAAACTAACACATAGTAACCCACAGTTATCTAAACTGTATTGCCTTCCCAAAATCCATACACCTGGGAAGTCCATGAGACCTATTGTTTCAGCTGTTGGATCACCAACGTACAATATTTTAAAATGGTTAGTAGAAGAATTCAGCAGATTAAATATCTCGTACGATAACTTTGAGGTTACTAACTCGTTAGAATTCTTAGATAAAATTAAGAATGTTCACTTAAAAGAAGGTGAAATTTTAATATCTTTTGATGTAAGCTCATTGTTTCCTAGTGTACCCATACCACTAGCTTTAGAGTACCTAAAGGAACTACTTGAAATCAATAATTTGAAGAAAGAAATTATTGACGAGTATTTACTTCTCACAAAATTATGTATGAATCAAATTTTTTTTCAGTTCAACAATAAATATTATAAACAACTTGAGGGAACTGCGATGGGCAATTGCTTATCTCCGTTCCTTGCAAATTTGTCTATGGGTAGATTAGAAACCCAGTTTAAAAAAGAACTCAAGTAATTCCCAAGGGTGTGGTATAGTTACGTAGACGATATATTTGCTATTTTTGATACTAAAACAGAAAGTTTGAACACTTTCTTAGAAACATTAAACAATAAATATCCTTCTATTAATTTTACGTACGAAAAGGAGAACAATGGGCAATTACAATAGGAAATTTACTAATACTGATAGGTGTATAACATCCGACTCATTTCGTTGCCGTCAACACAAAATGGCAACATTTCATTTCTTAACTCACAGATTAGTCAATTTTCCATTAAGTAAAGAACGTTTTAACAATGAAATAGATCGGATTAAAAATATAGCTAAAAGTAATGGATATAATGGTAATTTTGTACATAACTTAGTAAACAGATATAAGCATAAGAAAATGTTAAAAGATGCCACTACTCTTCAACCACCTGAGGCTCCCAATAAGTTCATAGTAATCCCATATGATCCCAGATATACGAGAGGTCTAGAAAAAGTATCTAAAAACGTAGGTTTTAGAGTAGCCTACAAAACGGAGAACAGTTTGAAGAATCTCCTTGGAAACCCTAAAGACAAAGTCGACTTAAAGGAGAGGAGTGGCATCTATGAAATTAGCTGTAATGACTGCGACGTAAAATATGTTGGGCAAACTAAACGCTCCATAAACATTCGTTTTAAAGGACACATGGCACATTTAAGATACGGAAGAACAGAAAAGTCAAGCGTTGCCCAACATGCTTTAGAAAACAATCACCAAATAGGAATAAATAATCTTAAGTTGATTAAAAATGTATCTAATAATAGATTATTGGATGCATTTGAGAGTATAGAAATAGTTAAATGTGGTAAGAAAGCACTAAATAAAGACAGAGGGCCTATTCGCTATAGTCCCCTCTATTGTTTACTTGACAACGGTGCAGTCGGGCGCAACCAAGTGTGACCACATTTACCTATAAATAGTCTCGGTTAGGATAAGTTACTTTAGTGTATATCATCTGCTGATGATGCTAACTTGGTTAGCGAAACGCGCGTCCAAAACGTAACAAGTTGTGGTGTAGTGTGGTTAGAACTCTTGTATTTTGATCTATCGTCCACCACAGGTTCCAGTGTTAGGATGTGTTAGGAAATAACGCGAAACTAATCTCGTTTGACGTCACTAATCTGTTTCCTAGTACTCCCGCTAAAGATACCACCAAATTAGCAGAAAATCTTTTAAACAAGAAATCAGTTAATTTTGTTAAAAAACAAGAAATATTACACATACTTACCGAATGTTTAGAACAAAACTACTTTGAATTTAATAATAAACTTTATACTAGTACAGAAGGTTTAAGTATGGGGAATCCTTTAAGCCCCTTACTTGCTGAAATATTTTTGGACACTCTAGAAAATCAAATCAACAAACAATTTTTTTAAACATTTTATATCTGGCATAGATATGTTGATGATGTTTTAACATGTTTTACGGGAACTGAACGGCAATAAATATTTTTCTCGAATAAATTAATAACATTTTTCGTAATATAAAATTTACAATTGAACTAGAATCTAACAACAGTACATTTCTTAGATTTAACCATCAAAAGACTAAAAAATAAACATGCTTTTTCTGTGTATCATAAACCTTCACATACGGATACTACCATACACAACTTCTCATGTCATCCAATTCAACATAAACTAGCCGCTTTTCAGAGTATGATTCAGACTAATCTCCCTACCTCTGAGTAAAACTAATTTTCAGACCGCGTTAAACATAATCAAACAGATTGCAATAAACAATGGATATTCAATTAATATTATTGATAAAATTCTACAAAATAAGAAAACAAAATCTGATAAAAGTGAACAAGCAGATATACCGGGTGTCAACGAATTTATTACACAGGCCATAGCTTTAAAAATATTTCATGTATCAAAACGAAATTTGGTATAGGTGAATGGTACATAAAGAGGAGAGTTTTCACACATTTTTCACTTGATAAATGTCTCCTGTTTCGATTTTTTAAATGAAACACTCTGTATATTTTTCGACCGGATCTCACTGTTCCCGATTTCTTTATTTGGGGATATGTTAAAGAAAGAGTCTATGTAACAGCCCCAACCACTCTTGAAATCTTAGAAGCAAGGATTGTACGTGTATTTAGAAGTATTACGCCTCAAATGCTCCACAACGTGTTAAGAGAAGCAATTGAACGAGCGGAAATGTGTCTTTGAACAAGGAGGAATGTACTTCCGTACTGTTCCGAGCGTTAGGCGCATAGGCATGCATTCTTTTCATCCACAGAGATAGTCTGGGCAGACTTTAGGTGACATGACGCATAGAAAGATCCTACGTAAGTAATCTTGATCAACCAATCGCAAAAAAGTTAGAGCAGTTAGATTCGCAAAAAAATCCTCTTTTCAAAAAGTGCTTGTCTATAAAGGGTCGCCATTTGAAAAAAAATAGTTGGATACAAAAATTTAATTTTATCTACTTCTCTTGGTCCTAGCTATCAGACTAATCACTAGAACTTAGCTATTGTATTATTCTGTCATTATTTCAGGTCCTTTGATTAATTTGCCTCTGGTCATGGCCACCTAGATGCAATTTAAAAATGGCTATAAAAAATCAAGTAGGCGTAAAAAGTTTTTAAAATGTCCAGGAATCCAAAAATGTAAAAATATACAGAGTGTTCCATTTAAAAAATGGAAACTGGAATCACTTCCGGAAAGTGAAAATATGCGAAAACTCTTCTCTTTGTGTATCATTTACTTATACTTATATTTCATTTTAATACATGAAATACTTTAAAAGTTATGGTTTTATAGATTCGATGACAGCCGGTATACTAACTAAATTGGGGGGATTGCGACAAAACGTATTTAAGTCAAACAGGCAGATATTTTGGTAAATGATTAGACGAGATATATATAAATTGGTTTATCAAGGGAAAAACCGAGTTCAATTATGCATACCATTTAATTGAGACCGGTCATACCTTTGATAAAAATTTTAAAAGTTCACACAAAGAAAATGAGGGTCATAAATTGAATATGCCGGAGTCTCTAGAAATAAATAAACTAAAACGTTCAAATTGTTTGTTAAACGATCAGGTAGAACTCAATAACTCACATCTGTTAAATATATTTGAATAATTTTAAGTGGTTTAAGTTTATGGCTAATTCTTAAAAATTCCCCATACTTTTATATCTTTAAAATTTCTGAATGGTTGTATTACACCTAGTTTTCAAGTTTATTCCTTTGAGACGTAACGCCGGAAGAAGCTACTGTAGTAGGGATGGCCAAAATTCTATTCTATTCTATTTCTTCTAAAAACAAAGCGATTCTACGCAATAATCGGGTAATTTGAATCGATTCGTGGAAAAAATCGAATCGATTCGCAAAACATTGAACCTATGTCCTCTAGGCTTAATCAATTGTGGTGTGGCAATAAATAAAATACGTATATTACTCTTAAAAGGTTTTATTATAATAAATGTACGTAATTATTAATACAAATAGTTATAAATAAAAATAGTGCTAACTAACAAAACAGATAATAATAATAATAAACCAAACTCAACCAATAATTAATTCATTCTTGATCCTTGACCTAGCCACTCTTCAATGCTAAGAGATCCCAAGAATAGTTGGCTAGAATTTCGGTTAGGCTTTAACCTATTTCTATCCTGTGTTAAATAATGGCCTGCCTGGGAAAATAACCTTTCGGATGGTACCGATGTAGCAACACATGGTAAATATTTAAATGCTAACGATGATAAATTAGGATATACACATTGCACATTTTTTCAAAAATGAAGTGGATTTTCTGTTCTTTTTACAACAGGATGCTGCAAATAATGTTTAAGTTCCACAGGCAACTCATCAGCAGTTGCAATTGAGGATTTAGAACTTTGAGTGGATACCAACCAGTCATGGTATGACCATAAACTTTCAGTATCTGCTGAGGTTTTATTTTCAGTACTGATGGTTTCTAAGTTAGTGTCATCTTATATTTCTTCCTCAACAGTAACTGCTTTTACTGTTGAAGAAATAAATTTCAAACTTGAACTAGAAGCCAGTGGGTTGTTAAAATGAATGTTTTTATATCTGGGATCTAGAATAGTTGAAACTGCACACAACTTTAAAAGTTCTACGTTTCCGAATCTTTTTTCTGTTTGTTCTACAATAAATTTTTTTAATTCGATTACAGGTTCCATGGTTGGGTTATAATTATTTATAGCTTTGGTCCTATAGTTTATTATCGGGATAATATTACTGCATGTAATATAATTACTTCCACATAACTCAACAGTTACGGCCTCTAATGGTTTTAATAATTTTGTCATTTGTTTGGCAATTTCTAGCTCATACGCTGAAAGCATTGGCGGCGAACTTGTAAATTTTAATAACATGCTACTGACTGTTTAGCTAGGCAAAATGAAACAATCTATCATATGAAATGTCGAATTCCATCGCGTTGATAGCACTTGAATAAGTTTTAGGGTGGAATTTTCTAATCTTCCTTGAGTAACCTGTATCCGCCTAAGTTCGTCTGAACCTGGTACTGACTGCTTTGTAAATGTAACAACGCTTTTTATTTTTTTAATGACTTGCTTAATTATGTCACTTAAGAGATCTATAGCTTTAGTTGGAATCAGATTTAAAGTGTGGGCATAGCAAGATAAGTGTTTCTCTTTGCCATAAATGTCAGTTACAGCTTTAACGATTTTACTACCGTTGTCAGTTACCACTACATTTACTTTGTTTCGTTCGATATTCCAATCTCTACAAATAATCTCTCAAAATATTTTCTTGAATATAAGAAGCAGTGTGACTTTCAAACAGTTGAAAAACACCAATAACTATCGACTTAAGTTCATATTCAGACAAATTTAAAAAATGTGCTGTTAGACCTAAATAACTTATAGTGGTTTGGGTTTCAGTCCAAATATCGGTAGTCAATACAAAACCAGGTACATTTTTAAACATATTTTTAGTAATGTGGCTTAAGTCTTCATATTTTTTGTCCATTAATCTAGTTATAGTTTGTCTAGAAGGTATTTTGTATAGGGGCTGTGTTGTTTTTAAAAAAATCTAAAGCCCTCTTTTTTTCAACAGTAGAAAAAGGTAATGCATCTTTTGCGATCATGTACAATAATCCATCGGTTATATTATCGTACTTTTGCCCTCCCTCAAAAGACTTAATTCTACAAAAAGCTTCATTAATTGGTAAAAGTTTTAATTTTTTTTTTGGCGCACCTATATCTAGGTCTAAAAAAGATGATCACGAATGATCATGAACTGAAGTTACCTTCTCTTCCACTGATTGTTTTCTTGGAAGAATCTCTAATGTACAGGGTGTCCGGATTTGTTCGGAAAAGCAGGGTATCTCGCTTATTTTTAAAGACAGAACCTTGCGGTTTTCACGAACCTGAGCTAATTTTTTGTGAAACTCATGAAGATGCAAACAAAATTTTCATAGCCTTCTTCGTTTATGAGATACATGGCGAAATAGAAACTTTCGCATTTTGGGACCCCCCTCCTATCTCGGTTATCCTTTAACTTAACGCAAAGGGAAAAATTGCTGCTTATGCAGTTTTTTTACGCTGGATCCAGTGGCGTAGTCATATTTCTCATTTGAGTTGTTATTTTTTAGATATGAGGCAAAGTTGTGTTTTTTTAAAAGGGACACCCTGTATATTTGTCCAGAAATTGATTTGTCCTTTTAAAAGCTTCTGTATGAATGTATAATAGTATGGGTCTATTTTAATAAACAACAACAAAAATCCTAATTTTTATAATTATCATCCCATATTTTGCAGTAGGCCATGCAAAACAATGCTGCCTTTTATTTAAAGTCGTTAATAATATCTACATCCTAACAATAAATCAAAATAAATATGTAATTAAATCTATTTATCAAAATATGTATTGATAAAGTCTCGTCTAAAAATACCATTATATTTATTATATTAAATTTAACTGCAATGTTAAAATTTTTAATCACTTTATTAGATTACTAATGGGTTAAAAATAATGAAGAACCAAAAAGCAAACACAAAGCGAAGTATCTTTGATAAATGATAAACGAAGAAACATGCAAGCTGAAACTTTCAACTAATTCAAATGTTTTGAAAGTTTTGAATTTATATTTTACAAGAAAGAAGAGAGTAAATATGTTGATCATAATTCATGTGAGTAATAATAATAAAATGGACCCAGAGAAGAAACCAGAAAAGCAGAATATTGTATTGTAAATGGAAAATTGTAAAAATTGTTATTTTTATCAATAAAAAAGGCCAGTATCTTATTGCAGTGATGGTGACGGAACAGTCTGTGAAAATCAATAACTATACAACTAGCCAATTTTTGTAATTGTCTCAGTGTTACTATAAACTAAATAATTATACGTAAATTTGTAAATGTTATATATTCATCATCTTCCAAGTTTTTTTCTGAAGATTTAAAAACCGACTAATAGAGACACCAACAAGCGGATGAAAAATAAAATGAGACTAAAGAAATAATATAAAAAGCATAGGGGATGCGCTTTTTATCTTCGAGCGTAAAATATGGTAACGTTTCGTAAAAGTCGGAATGTCTGCAATTAGGTTTAATTGTGTTTTTCAAAACTATCCGTATTATTCGGTTAATAATACAAACACAGCCAGCAGCCTTTAAGCGAAATTACCAAGAATGCAATTTCCGCAAAAACCCGGGCCATGAAATTCAATTTGGCAAAGCTTATTCGAGTTATTCGCATAAACGCAGCGTTCCTCTAAAGCCAATAAAAGAAAATATTGTTGGTGGTCGACAATTCGTTCCGGGCCAATGTGGAGTGGTGGACTGGTCCGCAATAAAACGCACAAACAATTTGTTTCGATCGTAAACAGCATATGTCGCCAGAGAATTAGAGGCGCAGAGAGGCACGATCCGGCAATAATAATACGGTTGATAGAGTCGTTTTGGTTAGTGCTGCTGTCGTTTCATTATGCTCAGTGCGACACGAGAAAGCTTCCTTTTTCTACGTTTTAATATCCAGTATACGGCAAGCTATTGCGAGCACGGGAAACAGTGTGACGAATTTGGGTATCCCTCGATTTAAATGAAAAATTTTAGTCGCACTGAGCATAATGAAACGACAGCAGCACTAACCAAAACGAGTATGTAATAAGTGTCAAGAGGAAAAAGTGATGTGAGACGGGAAAACGGTTTATCATTTTGCATGCAGGTTCTTCAACAGGATTTCTCCCAGGTGCAAGTTTACTGTTTTTTTTTCAACATCCAAAAGAATGGACTACCATGATAATATAAACTGTGAACTGTTTGAAAAGTAGTTAAAAGAACAACTGATTTCAAATTTAAATGCTCCATCTTTGATCATTCTGGACAATTCATCTTATTCAAGAACGGAAGCTTTCACGGCTTTGGTCAATTAAGAAATCATGGTTCTTGAGATTAGACCCTGTCAAATTGGAATTACTTTCCGACGTTTCGCCTTCGATTGCACGAGGCATCCTCAGGCATCTTTACTCCACGAGATCTGAACACTGAATGAGCTCGAAAAGATTCAGGCGGGCTTTTATACCCGACATGTGCTCGCCGAACCGTGACCCTGTGTTAAGATCGTTTCCACGTGTGATGTAGACCGTAACCCATATCTCTATTGAAATCTTTTGTATGTTTAAGTATTTCAATAGATTCTCTAACTTTTCGTTTATAAAAACCTGGAACCGATGCTAGAACCTTGGTTTCCTTTACATTTATGAAATGGCCAGTATTATGCTGGTGTTCAGCTACAGCAGATTGAACAATTTGTTTCTTTTTAATACATCGTTCATAAAAGCCCGCCTGAATCTCTTCGAGCTCTTTCAGTGTTCAGATCTCGTCGGATAGTAATTCCAATTTGACACGGTCTAATCCCAAGAACCAAGATTTCTTAATTTACTTAAATGATTGTTTGTTTTTATTTCTGATTTGATTTCTGTTTTGTTAAAGATATAAAGTATCTGCATTGCATACAATTAAAACAAATACTATAGCCAGAATAAATTTAGCAAAAGATCTATAAAAATGAAAATATTCGAAATTCCGTCGCCGATATTATTGTCGTATTCAAAGCGTCATTTTAAACCTAATTGCAACTAAAACCGTAATATTGCCTCTAAATATTGTTACATGTCGGTGGAGGTTAAGGCACATTTACATAATTATAGACCGCAAACGGCGGTTAAAAATGAAAAGGGGCAATAACTCCTCTTACATCACGGGATTGTTATTACGGATTTGTAACAAGAACGTGACATTAAATCCATATAATCCTTCATAAAATATGTTTTTTACGGTTTTGTTATAAAAATGTAACACAAATCTGCTGAAAAACTACCTCCGTTTTAAAAACTTTATAGTTAGTTTTAAAAAAATAATATTAACGGAAGCTTTCAAGGCTTTATACAATTAAGAAATCGTGGTTCTTGGGATTAGAACGTATCAAAATATCGTTTTTTCGACGTTTCGCCTTTGATTGCACAGGTCATCTGCATTTGAACCCGACCTGTGTTCACCCAACCGTGACCCAGCGTAACGATCGGTTTTCACGTATGATGTAGATGTTAGTATGTAGTATATCAACTATTAGCATCGTTATATAGATTTCAATGCAGTCTAATTTTCCGTTTATAGAATTCCAATACCGACGCAAGAAATGTGGCTTCTTTTACATTTAGGCATGTTCAGTAGAATGTTGGTGTTCATGTATAGTAGATTGTACCCTACAATTTGTTTTTTTCTTATATATCGTTCATGATCCTTAAGCCTAGTCGATATGGATCTTCGAGTTTCTCCAATGTAGACATCATCACAGGAACAAGGAATTGCATATCCTGCTTGCCATCCGGGATAAAGTCATAACAACCAGAAACTACCAAAAGCACATCATCAAGAACAAGGACACAACTATTTAAGACGACAGGTGCAGGAGATGTCACCAACAGAGAGAAACAATCGATCACATAACGAGTGGATTTAGAATAATGGCAATATTATTTAAGCAAGCAATATATAATTATAATTTCTTATGCTTGCTTAAATAATATTGTTTATATTATGTATCGAAACATTCCGTAGACAGACTAGTCTACATGTTGAGGTATGTAATTATATTAAATATTTGCTTCAATTAATCTAAAGTTAAATAATTTTATTCAGTTGCAAAAAAGCCAAAAAGATTTTTGTTTGTCAATCTAAACGCAACAACTAATCTGAACACATTTAAAAATGATATTATAGATGGCTGCAAACTATCATTTTTTTCATATCTAGGTTACATGTCAAACAAACTGACACATTTTAAAATTTTGAAATCAATTATTTTCTGTTATTTAATGTTTCTCTCTTACGATCGGCGCACTGATGAGCCCCGATAGGATGAAAGTATTTGTACAACTACTATGTGTCTATAAAAACTTAAGATAAATGATATAATTTCTTATGATTGCTTAAATAGTATTGTTTATATTATGTATCGAAAGATTCCGTAGACAGACTAGTCTACATGTATGGTATGTAATTATATTAAATATTTGCATCAATTAATTTAAAGTTAAATATTTTTATTCAATTTCGAAAAGCCAAAAAGATTTTTGTTTGTCAAAAGAGAAGTATTTAGAAAATCTGTTGAAACCAGGCAGCCTTAGAAACTGTTTAAAAATAAATAAACGTAAAGCATTTAGATTTTTACTTATACAGTTTTTAGAAGAAAGAGACGATGAGACACGGTTAAGCTTTTGCAATAGATTAATGAATATGCATTTTGCTGAATATGTCGTCAATAGTATTATTTGAACTAATGAGTCTATTTTCCAAATATTGACACCAATTTTTAATAGGAAAAATACGGATTATTGGAGTGATAAAAATAAGAAAAACATGTGGGAAGTGAAAAGGCAAGGAAGACTATAAGTTGAGGTGTGGTGTAGAATTTACCGATCAAGGATTATACGAACAATTTTCTTTAATGAGAACTTGAACTCAAGAAAGTATTTAGATATGCTAAGAAATGAAATACGACCACTAATAGAAAATGAAATGCCGGCTTGCGAACGTAATCAATTAATATGGCAACAAGATGGCGCTCCGTACCACAGAGGGAGCAATATTAATGACTTTCCAAACCAATATTACAACCGTTGGATAAGGGGAAATGGAGCGATCTCATGGCCAGTTCAACGTACAGACCTCACCCCCCTATATTTTTGTCTTGTGGAAAACAAAGAAGTATCAGAGAAGCTGTAACCTACTTAAATTAAACCAATTTTGTGTCCAGTGCTACCATTTAGAGGCCTTTTATTATATATGCATTATTCAAAATGGAGGACATATTAAAAACTTACTTTAATCTATTATTTAGATTTAATTTAGGAGTTGCTGTATTTTTTCGCGACTATTCTTTAAAATTATATTAAAATTATATCCTTGAGGCGTTCTTTTAATGCCCTTACATTATAGACAGCCTTAATTAGTTGTAACCTTCCATATAGTTCTAAATATTTCGTTAACTATTACTGAGGTTAGCCATCGTAGATCATTAGGAGGTAGTCTTTTTAAGTTGTGGTTAAAATTTCATTAAATAATCTGAATTAACAGCTACACAAGACGCTGTTTGCTGAGGACATAAATTTGTTAAAAAAAAATACATAACCTTAATTTCTGTCTAAATGACACAAAATTCGAATAGAGAGTTCTTATAAAAGTTACCTTTAGTTCTTCCAAGGAATCTAAAAATGAAAAAATATATAGGGTGTCTGCACTTTTTGGACGCCGGCATTAATAAAACTAAGAACTTTTGTACTAACATTTTTTTTCTAAAGTCGGTGATTTCTGCGAAAATCTATAAGCCCCTAATAAAATGTCTACCCGTACATATTTTTGAAGCCCTCTCCGAAACCTATTAAATTTTCTTCGTACTGGAACGACCTTGTATTAAGCTTTAGAACTGAAAATTTATTAATAAACTTTGCAGCTCTGTAAACTAACAACTAACATCTTTGCAGGATAATGACCTGGCCGTATCTACCTTGAGGCCTAAGTAAAGGTTCTTGTTGTTTGGAATATGATAAGGGTAGGATGACTAAACTTGATCTTAAATGTCGCGGTTAAAATAAGACCGTCAGCACACCTCTAATTAAAGATTTAGGAACTTGGCTCAGAGAGAAGTTCCTCTAAAGTTTCGGATTGTTTTAAACAGACCGAGGATGGTAATTTTCGAATAGGTTAAAAATAAACTTGTGCTCGGCCGGCAAGAGTATGTCTACAGGTTAAGTTGAAAATAGAAGATTTACTTTTCGGGTTAGGGATGCTATCGGTTTTACCTGGGATTTCGGGAGTAACTAAACTACCATATAATTTTCTCGTTTTGTTTTACGAAATACCCTTATTTTCTCGGTCTCACAAAAAATGCCGACATTTACAATAGTTTCCAGGTTTGGTCAACTATAGGCAAATGTTAAATACTATATTTTTATCAAATGAAATAATAACAGATGTCTTGGACAAACTGTATAAACTTTTATTAGAAATCCAACTTTTTGGCACCAATTTGTTCCATCGTCAGGGCTAAAATGCTAAGGATAACGTTAATAGTTATTTTAAAAGTTAACTGTTAACTAGAAAAATAGGGATGCATTATACAAATGCTAAGATACATATGCATACATACACACAGTTCATTCACATATATATATATATATATATATATATATATATATATATATATATATATATATATATATATATATACAGGGTGTCCGGGAAAATGTGGGAGATCTCTCGGACTCAGATAGAACATTAAAAAATAAGATGACAAGTTCCCATAAATTTTTTTCCTAGCGGCCCTCCCTACGGAGATACGGCCCCCTAAAGGACCCCACTGGAAATCGGTTTTTCTAGAATAACTTTTAAATGACTCAATATAATTTAACGAAAATTTAATATGATAAACAGTAGTAAGGACCTCTCAAAATGCTTCCCTTAAAACATAATTAGCTTGTTTAGTTTACCAGGGACGGACTAGATTGTACATTTTAACGCTCAAATTTTTAACACCCTGAATGATAAGGAGTTAAAAAAATAAATTTGGATACCTAGAACATTAAGCTAAAGAAAAGGTGCTCTTGTTCATTGTCGATAAAATGAACCGTTTTCGAGAAAAAAAAATAATAAAAGAATACAACTTTGGGAGTATTAAATATGTTTTGATCCTGAACAACCTAATACGCTAAATAGAAAAAAGTCAATTAAAAACTTCATAAGTGGGTTCAACATGTGCTCCGTGATTTGTGATGCACTCGCGGGCACGACGAATAGAGGACTGCTGTACTCGCCACAACAACCCAGCATTGTTCCTTATCATATCGCAATGAAACGTGATTCTCTGTAAAAGTTCCTCCCTAGTAGCAACCGGAGAGGAATACACCAAGGTTTTGAGATGACCCCACAGGTAGAAATCCATTGGCGTTAGGTCGGGAGACCGTGGAGGCCAGGCAATGGGACCTCCTCTGCCTATCCAACGGTTTCCATAGACGTTATTTAGGTGGTCCCGTACAACAACGCTAAAATGGGGTGGGGCTCCATCATGCATAAAATGCATCCTTTGGCGGGTTTCAAGTGGCAAATGCTCTATTGAATCTAGAAAAGCGTTCTGAAGGAACTCTAAATAAAGTTCACCATTCAATCGTGCCGGTAATACGCATGGTCCAATGAAAAAATTGCCGATTATTCCTGCCCAA
The DNA here is from genome assembly GCA_030620095.1 of Kuschelorhynchus macadamiae. NCBI lineage: Eukaryota > Metazoa > Arthropoda > Insecta > Coleoptera > Curculionidae > Kuschelorhynchus > Kuschelorhynchus macadamiae. The sequence goes on along the minus strand of JAUTXW010005349.1, from coordinate 440,526 downwards.
ACATTAATGGATTGAAACTGATGTTGATGATGATGAACGACAGTGGCATGAGGGTTTTCATCAGCCCATACATGCGAGTTATGTAAATTTACAATACCATCTTTGGTAAATCCTGCTTCATCGGTAAAAAGAATAATGCTAATGAAGTTTGGGTTTGTTCGTTGTTGATCTAACAACCAGTTTGCGAACTGGATTCTTCGAGGAAAATCTTCAGGAAGTAGTTGATGCACTTTTTGCAGATGATAAGGGTATAACAACTGTTCTTTAAGTACTTCAGCAACTGTACTTTTTGACACATGAAGCTGCGCGGCTAATATTCGAGTGCTTATTGAGGGAGTATCAGCTACAGTATCCAAAATATCTTCCTCCAATTGCACCGTACGTACTGTTCTCCTCACACCAGCATCAGTACTCCTTTTCCCAAAACTTCCTAAAAATAATTAATGAACGTCAATAATGTTACCTTATTAATTGAGAATTGCCCACCAGTTTCTCTTAGACGTTGGTCAATTCGCTGAAATGTTTTCTCATTTGGAATATTGCGATTAGGATATCTTTCTCCATACAACCTTCTTGCTTCATAAGCATTGCAAGATGCAAGTCCGTACATAAGATGCATATCTGCATACTCACTAAATGTGTATCCCATTATCGAATTAAATTTACCAAGGTATTCAAAATTTAATAAATTAATATCGAAGTAGGTACAAAAAGATCAACGTGTCAAGAAGATTTCAAATGCACACGTCAATGCGAGATTATTTATTTCGTACCATAGTAACGTTTGTAAAAAAGTGCATTCTTTAATACTGATAAATAAACAATAATAAAACATTAATACTTTTATTATTTTTTTTCTCGAAAACGGTTCATTTTATCGACAATGAACAAGAGTACCTTTTCTTTAGCTTAATGTTCAAGGTATCCAAATTTATTTTTTTTAACTCCTTATCATACAGGGTGTTAAAAATTTGAGCGTTAAAATGTACAATCTAGTCCGTCCCTGGTAAACTAAACAAGCTAATTATGTTTTAAGGGAGTATTTTGAGAGGTCCTTACTACTGTCTATCATATTAAATTTTCGTTAAATTATATTGAGTCGTTTAAAAGTTATTCTAGAAAAACCGATTTCCAGTGGGGTTTTTAGGGGGCCGTATCTCCCTAGGGAGGGCCGCTAGGAAAAAAATTTATGGGAACTTGTCATCTTATTTTTTAATGTTCTATCTGAGTCCGAGAGATCTCCCACATTTTCCCGGACACCCGGTATATATATATATATATATATATATATATATACATATATATATATATATATATATATATATATATATATATATATATATATATATATATATATATTTTTTTTTTAATTTTATTTTTCTTGGTTTACGGTCACTGGTTTACTTGAAAATAATTAAAAAATTACTTCTTTTTTTTTTAAAACATGCATATATTGTAGTCTGATGACGTTTCAACCAGTTTTGGTCTTTTTCAAATCTAAATTTATATGAAAAATTGTTGGCACGACAATAATAAAATACGTCAAAAAACAATCATCTTACCCTAGAACGTAATGACAACAGTATACAACACATACCGAAGCAACAGCTATGACGATCACATGTATTAAAATTTTATTTTCTCGATTAAGAAAATGTTAACAGGACACAACATTTTGCACATTGATATCAAGGACTAACACAACGAACTGTGGAGTATCAATTATTGCAATATAGATGTATATATTTTGCTAAGATTGTTTACATCTTTTTTGTCATTCACACAGTTATTGTTTTTGTGGATTAAAGCCATTTCGTAAAATTCCCTTTTTTTTAATTGACACTCGGTTTTTAAGATTTTAGTTTCAGAGTAATTAAAACCGTGGTTTTTCGACTTTTCATGGTTGGTTAATGCCGTTGAGTTTTTTTTGTCGTATTTATGGCTTTTTATACGGTTTTCCAAATATTGACTTGTTTGGCCGATGTAAACCCCTTCACAATTGAAGGGTACAGGCAAAGAAGGCGATATGTCAGAAAAGTTAGTTTTGAGAAAAACGCTTTTAAAGGTTTTAAGAGCTCTAAAAAGTAATTTATAAAAGTAAAATAGAAACCATTTTTACATATTATTATTATTAGGGTAGTGTGTACAAATACCACTCATAGCTATTTTTTTTGGAAAAATTTTTTATTAAAAAAACGCAATTTTTCACAAAAAGTCCCAATTCAAACAGGGAAAGAAGGTGTTTTGTCATGAGATATTTATTTAAAAAAAAAACAGTAATATTATAATAAATGCGGTAATGAGTCTACAGTACTAAAATTCAAAGGTTCTGATGTGATGTCTGTCTTCATTACAGCAATTATGGGCAGGACATCTAAAAATATAGCTCAAATAAGATTAGAGAGACTTGAGAAATTGAGTTTGTTTTACCTGCAACATTATCATGTCACACGTGTGGCAATGAATTGAAGTAGTCTTGGGCAGAGGAATGACAAAACTTTTTAAGATCCTGAAGGTCCTTCCATTTCGGTGCACTTACAGGTAGAAGATCTGTTAAAATCATAAAATAATTGTATTAATCACCGCTATAAAAAGAGGAAAGCTTTTTACCTTTGTATAAGAAATCTGGAAGTTGAAATTCTCCCTCTTTTAGTTGCTTTTTTCCCAGGAGCTTAAATTTGGCGTCGATGACGACACTGGTTTCCCAACTACCATTGTAACTATCCCGATGTAAAATCAACCTGGGGTGTTCCTTGACTATCTTAAGTTCCCTGAGCGGTCTAGAAGGAAAAGGGCATGTGCGTCGGTAGCGTTTTAATAAAAAGTCAGTCCAACTTTGGAAGTACGATTGTGTAACTTTTTCAACATCAAAAGGAGATGGTTTGTTCCTTGCCATTTTGAACACTTCATACCACTCTTCTGGAACTTCGACTCTACTCTTTTGGTTTACCAAACCAAAATCCTTGTCGCACTCTAAGTACGAGTGCCCTCGTATCGGAAAAGTAAGTTTTACACTGTCTAGCCTTTTCTCCGTATGCACTACGTAGTGTAGAAAACGCATCATCGTATAATTTTTATTTTGTCCTCCGCAGGAGTCGCAAAATATTTCAAGCTTACGTATCTTCATGTCGAGGTAATTATATAAGAAGTGGTGCAATAAAGAGCACACATTATCACTGCCTTTTTTCCCCACAGTTTCAGGATACACATAGAAAATACTTTGTGATGTAGAAAGAACATGAATGTTAAAAGAAAATGTTGACAGCTGCCTTTTATAATATACGTCGTTGGTTGTTATATTCGGGGCAGGCAGATTTTTGGAAAAATCCAAGCAAATCGCCTCCATGTCTTCAGATTGTTGACTTTCTCTTTTAACTTCTCTTTTTCTTTTATAAAACTGTTCAGCCTTCATTTTATGCACCTTAATTTCGATGGATATTCGGTGTATGTCTCTGTCTATTACACGATACTCCATCGCGTTCGTTTGCGATAAATTCAGCTTTTGAGTCTCCAAACTTTTCATTTTTGCTTGAAATTCATCACACTGACTGCATGTGTCAGATCTTGTATAGCCAAAGGCTATATTAATATCTTTTGAAAAAATAGTTCTATAAGTTTCATAGGAAATAGGGTGATTTGGGAACTGCTGACAGTACAATGTGTACATTTTTTTTATATTAAGTTCTTCCGGTAAATATACTTTATTGGAATCACGTAAGCTGTAATGGCTTTTGCGACCTTTAAATGACTTAATATGACTTCTGATTACATTATGAGTTTCATCAGACAGTATGTGTTTACGATTTTTGTGCTTACCTCTTTGATCTTTTGGTGCCTCCCCCTTACTTTTTAAAGATCGCTGTAACACTTCCAGTTTCTTTCGGCCAATTCCATGAATAGCCATAAATGCCTTTTGACATACTTGCACCTCTTCTGTCTTTTCTTCTGCACTTTGAAACCTTACCCGATAGCAAAAAGTAGCATCATGGAGGACAGCATTCTCCTCAGACTGTCTAGGCCTACGCTGTTTAACAGGCAAAACCGAAATAAGACCACACAAATATATATTTTGTTCGTTGACTGAACCAAGCAAATTAAAATTTTGAATTATTTTTCTTCGAGACGGCTCCGATACATGTACAAAACATTTAAACCTTTTGCACTTACAGTCTTCTCCTAGGGAATGACTTCTGAGGTTTATCAGATTATTTACGTCACTCATTTTACCGTATTTCTTTCGTTTCTTACTAGAGTTATTTAGTTCAGACATATTTTTTTACTAACCAACGTAAACTTAAACAACGATAAGAAAACTAACTATAAACAAAAAACGGCACAAATACAGCTGATGTAACAAACACAGATTCAGTGTACCAACTGACAAAATAAATAATACGTACAAATCATTTTAAACTACTTGTTTCGGCAACGCCAGTGACTTAACGCCTTCTTACGTGGTTCCGCGCGGACATATCGCTTCTTTAGCCTGTATGGCAAAAATAAATCGGGTGATATCTGCTGACTACTCGTTTTTTTAGCCGTGACAATTTCTAGGGTAACAGTTTACAGCTTTAGCTCATAGATGGCCTGATTAACCCAATTTCGGAAAAAATTGACATATCGCCTTCTTTGCCTGTGCCCTTCAATTGCAACAAGGAATTTCATAAACTACATTGCTCCTTTTCTTTTTTGGAGTCTTCGCCTTTAGTTTACTAAAATTATTCGATAGTAGATTAACGGTTTTATGACAAATTTGGATGTTATATTTTTTAAAGAATGTTTGAAATTGTTGGGATAATCCATTTATAAAGGGGAGGGAAATGTACTTTGTACGTGCTGAAGTAGATTTTTTAGTGCAAATTAAAGAGTTATAATGCTTATGAATTCTGCTTTTAAATATTTTATTAATTAATTCTAATGGATATTGGTTTAAAATTAATGCTTCTTTTGCCTTTTTAATAGCATTTGCTCTGTATTCAGCATCAGAAAGCTGAATTGCCCTGTCCGCCAATTCTATTATTACAGACCTTTTTTGCGATGTTGGGTAATTAGACTTGAAATTTATGTATCTAGATATATGGCTTATTTTAGGTATTTTTGCTTTGTCCATAAAATTGTAAAATTTTTCTGCGGAAATGAAGCATACTTTTGTTTGTTTGTTTGTAGAAGACCATGTCGGCTTCGTATATCATTCTGTTTTTATATTTTCTCCTATATGTTGTAGTGTTATGTCGAGAAAATTAATTTGGTTTTTTTGGTTTTGGTTTTAATTCGATGGCTTTTATAAATTCATCTATATGATAATATTTATATATATATATATATATATATATATATATATATATAAGAAAATTTCACAAAAGTTATGTAACCAAAAGAATAGGAGAATTTTTCTTTTGAGATGCAAATCAGATAACTTGCAACCAACTTTTCTCAATTTTAAAATTTCGTATATTTGAAAATGTGAACTTAGAACGTAAATATAAACAACATATTCTGCCAAAATTCATTTTAGGCATACTTAGCTTATTAATTACAGATACAACCTTAACTATTAAAAAATTTACATAACAAGTTTGAGCAAATTGAAAACCAGCTTATAATAAAGTTATCAAATCATATTTTTCAAAAATTTAAATTATGTAACACACAAAAATACGAAAATCTTTTTAAAAAAATAAAACAGAAGAACATAAATAAAATAAATAATCTAATACTTAAAAAAACACCTAAATCTACATGAAACACAACGTCAATGTGGGTAGAAAATCTAATTAACGAAAATATTCCAAATTACGCAATGAAAATTTTAAGCTTAGGCCCAAATTTTGCAATGGTAGTAAGCGATGATAAATATTTGCCAACCACAGATATTTTATGCAACATCGAAACCGGGATAAATCATTTAAAGGGTGAGGAGAGAGATGAAATTAGAGCCAAGTCGTGTAATATTTTAATAAATTTTAAAAATAAACTAAAAAATCAAAGGGATAAAAATAAAAAACATTTAACAAACGTATGTAAAACCAAAACATTTTTAAAAAACAACACTCATATAAAAGTTTTAAAAGCTGACAAAAGAAATAAAACAATGTTAATGAATTCTGCAGAGTATAATAAAAAAATGAAAGAATTACTAAAAGACAAAAAAACATATAAAGAAATTAAATTAGATCCTACCAACCAATACCAGAAAAAAAAATGAATTAATTGAATCTTGGGAAAATAAATTTTATATATCCCGAGAAACTGCTAAACGCCTAAAAATTAGAAATGCCATACCACCTAAAATATACGGACTACCGAAACTTCACAAGGAAAATATCCCCTTACCTCCAATTGTATCATGTGTACAGTCGCCTTATACACCACTTTCAAAATTTTTAAAAGATATCCTTAAAAACGTTATACATAAAAACAACTATTATATTAAAGACTCCTTTCATTTTAAAGAAAAATTAAAAAATATTAAAATTCCCAAAAACTACCTCCTTATTTCTCTTGATGTTCCTTGATGTTCCCATCTCGTTAGCAACTAAAATAATAAAAAAAATGGTCTGAAATAAATAAATTCACTGACATACCACAAGATGAATTTATAAAAGCCATCGAATTAACACTGAATTCTACATATTTTCTGTACGAAAAACAATTATATAGTAAAATTTTAATACATGTGATCGTCATAGCTGTTGCTTCGTTATGTGTTGTATACTGTTGTCATTACGTTCTAGGGTAAGATGATTGTTTTTTGACGTATTTTATTATTGTCGTGCCAACAATTTTTTATATAATTTTAGATTTGAAAAAGACCAAAACTGGTTGAAACGTCATCAGACTACAATATATGTATGTTTTTAAAAAAAAAGAAGTAATTGTTTAATTATATATACAGGGTTATGATAAATTAAGGTATAAATTCATTATCTTGGAAATTAAAAAGGTAATAGAAAAACGCTCGAACCCGTCGATTTAGATTTATTTTTACGCATATTTAGAAATTCTTTTAAACTATACAGGGTCACTCACAAAAGTTGTACAACTGTCATCTTTGATTTTTTCAATACAACGCCTTATTTTTTTCTACTCATTTGAATTCTCTATGAAATTCTAGACATTTTTGGTATAACATAACCTATACTGAAAATCAACAGTTATCGAAATATTCTTATCTAAATAAAACCTGTGTATTTAATAACCTATCGAACATTTGTATACCCTACCTATGTCTGTCGCGTAATCCCAAAGAAAAATGACTTTGTCACTGTCACTGTGTTGACAAGTCATATAATTTATTTACGATCTGCCATTTTGATTTCAAATATTGACTATGCGTTTAACAGAGAAAGAAAGAATTAAAATTCTAATAATGCTTGGTACTGATGATAAGACTAGGACACAAAAAGAAGTTTGTCAGCTGTTTAACAACAGATATCCTCATAGGCAACCTATTACTCAGTCTGCAGTGAGCAAAATAGAAAGGAAATGGACGGATACTGGTAGTGTTACGGACCGCTTTGGAAAAGGTCGCCCTAGGATCTCAGATGAAAAGAAACTAGACGTTCTCTTAATTTTTCAAGATAATCCACATTCCTCAACTACTGACGCAGCCTATGATAATGATATACATCAAACAACAGTTTCCAGATTTTTGAAAAAAGAAAATTTTTATCCCTATAAAGTGAAATTCGTTCAAGAATTAATAAATGATGATTCAGATCGCAGAAACGAGTTTTGCGAAATTATGACCAACATGTGTAATCATGATCTATTATTTGTCAGAAGAATTTGTTTCACAGATGAGGCAACATGTTGTCTCAATGGAGAAGTAAATAAACAAAATTTTAGACACTGGGCACAAGAAAATCCTAACTGGTACAGGGAAAGTCTTACACAGTATCGTCAAAGTGTTAATGTATGGGCAGGTATTGTAGGCAATAAAGTTATAGGTCCATATTTCTTTGATTCCTCACCAACGGGGCAAATGTATCTTCAATTTTTGGAAGAGAATCTTATACCAGCATTAGCTACCCTACATCCTAATGTAAACGATCCGGATCTTCCCAGTGAACTGTTATGGTATCAGCAGGATGGGGCACCACCCCATTTTGCAGCTGATGTCAGGAGATACTTAAATGAAACCTTTCCGAGACGATGGATTGGGCGACGTGGGATAATAGAGTGGCCGGCAAGATCGCCGGACTTAAGCCCGTTAGACTTTTTTCTTTGGGGGTATGTGAAAAACGAAGTGTATAAAAATAAGCCACATATTATTGAAATTCTTAAGGATCGTATTCGAACTATTATAAGAAATATTCAATGTGATACAGTTACTAATGTGCAACAAGAGTTTTTCCATCGTCTAGAGCATTGTAGAGCTGTAAATGGTGGACATTTTCAAAATTTAATAAAGTAGTTTTCTTATTTAATTTCTTGATATGTGTTTTATGTTTTATTTAGATAAACATATTTTGATAACTGTTGATTTTCAGTATAGGTTATGTTATACCAAAAATGTCTAGAATTTCATAGAAAATTCAAATCAGCAGAAAAAAATAAGGCGTTGTATTGAAAAAATCAAAGATGACAGTTGTACAACTTTTGTGAGTGACCCTGTATAGTTTAAAATAATTTCTAAATATGCGTAAAAATAAATCTAAATCGACGGGTTCGAGCGTTTTTCTATTACCTTTTTAATTCCCAAGATAATGAATTTATTCCTTAATTTATCATGACCCTGTATATATAGTAATATGTATATGTGTGTGTCTATGTATGCATATGTATCTCAGCATTTGTATAATGCATCCCTATTTTTCTAGTTTTCGAGTTAACTTTTAAAATAACTATTAACATATCCTATGTATTTTAGCCCTCACGATGGAAGAAATTGTTGGCTTTGTAATAAAAGTGAGTACAATTTGTCCAAGAAAGCTGTTATTGACTCATTTGATGAATATAAATTAGTTGACGATAAAACTAACCTTGAATATATTTATTTTATTCCCTTTTCTCCTAAGAGCTAGCATTTTCATCTCCGTATAATTTTATTCGGTGGATATTTTCCATGGTTACAATTGCCCCAACAATTGTTGCCACGGTAAATATTCGAAGAATAAAGTTATTTGGGGATGAAAATACTGGCCCTAAAAAAATCAGTGTTTTGTTTTGCTGCGTTCCGAGATATATTACATACTTCTAAAATTTTAACTTTATGAAACGGTAAGTGTTATTTTGTTCTTAGACAAGAGCAAAAAAATTGTTTTTAATTAAATTAACTGTACTATTAGTTTGGAAAATACATAACGCTTTTTGACATGGTTGGAATTGTGTGTCACTCGTACACTTTATATTAACTAAAATCTATTAAGAAATCATAGTTCTCGGGATTACACCGTGTCAAATTGAGATTACTATCCGACGTTTCGCCTTTGATTGCACATGTCATCTTCAGGAATTTTGTCTCTATGAGATCTGAACACTGAATGGGCGTGTGATGTAGACCGTAACCCGTATCTCTTTTGAAGCTATTAAAATCCAGAGGTCATGGTGGCTTTGGTTGTTTGATCTTTTACCTCTTCTTTAATATTTCTATCACTAGTAATATTTATTCCTAGATATTTGACTTTTATGACTTGATTCACTGTCCATTTATGTATAGCCAGCTTGCACCTTCTTGGTTCTTTAGATATCGTAACTATTCGGTCTTCATCGTCTGATATAATAACTGCGTCGTCGGCATAGCAAACTATTTTCATGGCTCGGTATCCCATTCTCTATCCTCCTCCAGCTGTCTTGACTTCGTTAATCAATTCGTCCATGATAAGGTTGAAGAGAATCCTACTTTTTTTGTTGTTTGTATTAAGCGGTTTAATAACTGATATAATATTAGAATTGACCTTTCTACTTCTCAATAGCCTTAACACATCTTTAAGTCTCACTCTCTCAAACGCTTGCGTAAGGTCTACAAAACACATAAATGCCGATTTGTTATATTCGGTTGCTTTTTCAGCTATATGGCGGAGTATGAGAATGGCATCGACGGTTGATCTGTTTTGTCTGAAACCCTGTTGTTCTTGACTTATTCCGGTCTGGCCACGATTTTAGTTAGGAACTTCAAGACTGTGCTGAGAAGAGTAATTTCTCGATAATTCTTGGGATCAGTCTTATTTCCTCTTTTGAATATGGGAATTGTAATGCTTGTTTTCTATTGTTCAGAATTTGTGTATCTTTTACATATTTTTTCAACTTTCGAGCGTTTTGCTGGATTATTTCTTTGCTGATAGGTATATCGATTTCTGTCCCCTAGTGTTTTTGAAAGTAAATTTATGTTGTGGTTTGTCGGGGAAAAAGGTGTTATTAATTCGTTCTGAGCGCAAAAGTGAATAAGTATTTCTCCATTGTCATTAACTGTCTTCTCGCTATACTGATTTTTGATTCCAGTAAAGATGGGACCTGCGACGACAACTACTGGGCTACTCAACCCACCCAACAGTGTGTCGCAGGCAAAGTTTCTCTAATATTTCATTCTCTAATTTTCATTTGTATAATCCTAGAACCGAACTGGAACCTTCGTTTCTTTTACATGTATAATATGGCCATTAGTACACTGGTGTTCAGCTTCAGCAGATTGAACAATTTGTTTCTTTGTAATAAATCGTTCATGTTCCTTAAGTCTAGTGGATATACAATGTACCACATAAACCGTTCGTCAAAGTGCAATAGACTCGACCCCATGGAACTTAGGTATATATATATCTTTTAAATTTTCTTAGTTCATTTACTGGAAAAACAATTTCGTTTCTAAAAATCTCTGCACATTTTCTTTAATGTTGAAAATCCCTTTATTATTAAGACACACATTACACATTCACACACACTCTTCTTACTAAATTCTCCAACATTTTCAACATTATTACCGACAGCCGAAGTTGACGGTATTTGCATATCCACGTCCGTATTATTGTCTTTCATATCGCACCATGCACGACGCGACGTACCTGTCACACAACACACGGACAACAGCCGTTCAAACAAAGAATGTACTCCAACGATAGCTTCGGCCCCCACTTAAAGCCCGCGACTGAAATGAAAAATTGCAAACAGCTGGTGGAAAGTTCAATAACCTCTGGCTCGATTCACAGGAAATCAAGCATACAGGACTTGGCTGCAGAGAAGCTAGCGGCCCGCATAGGTTCTATTCGATTTCTATTGTGGGTCGGAGTCAAGGCCGCATTTATTATGGGCTTGATAATTAAGAGAATATTTTAGCATTTTTAATATAAACTAAATTAATGGATATTTTGTATTTTTTTTTTGGGGGAGCACTGCTTCCCTTGCTTCCATGGACTGCGCGCCCCTGGACGGAAGGTGGGCCCTAACCGAATTGACTGCTTTTGTCGTGGGGTTAGGTCCTAACTATACTTTTATAATGACTTATTTCCCAGCTGCTAATGTTATACAAAGCTAGTGATAATTGTATACAATTAATAAGTCAGATTATAATTTTGGGCGCGTTTGCAGATCTTCACGTTCCGAGGTCCCCAGATGCCGAAAAACACGTTTTCTTAATTCCATCTGTCCGACTGCCTGTCGATCTGTTTCTTCGCGGTATAAAAAAAAACTATTAACTCGATTGACTTCAAATGTTGGTCAAAAATGAAAGGTCATATGGGGATGACCTAATAATATTTTGGTCAAAATACGATATGACAAAACAAAATTACGGCCTAGTGAAATGTTAAAAAAAAATTATTACTAAAAAATTAATTATCCAATTTACTTAAAATTAAGAACACATTGTTTTATGAGAATTAACTTGTGCTGCTATAAGCTCTAAAATATTACTGTAGATTATTTTTAGAATTATTAAACATTCAATTCAAATTTGTGAAAAAAGTAGTGCATAAAGCATCCAAACTCGCCGTAATTCAACTAGCAACAAATTTGATACGCAAAATGAACAATTTTATTTAAAAACTACGTCTGATTCGTTTACACGTAAAATTCCGACATTGTACACAAATTAAATAAATTCATTGTGATCAATCATTTTGAATACTCGATTCAATTTGTAAATGGTAACCAATTCCAGTCTGTGTTTTTGTACAAATTGCATATAACCGGTCGCTTTTTGTTTAAAAATACACCCATATATTAAATAGTATTGCTCAAAAAACAGTATATTAAATAAAGAATAAGCGGATATTAAGGCCTCTAAAGCACGCGCCATTTTTGCAGTGCTAAAAATAGAGTAGGTGTTTTAAAGACCAGTTATCCACGAATACTTTATGATATTTTTTTATCGGTACACTCTGATATCATAAATAGGTACTGAAATTAATGCTACAACAAATGTAGAACCGAAGTTTCCACGGCTTTGGTCAATTAAGAAATCATGGTTGGTGGGATTAGACCGTGTCAAATTGGAATTACTATCCGACGTTTCGCCTTCGATTGCACGAGACATCTTCAGGGATCTTTACTTCACGAGATTTGAACACTGAATGAGCTTCCGACGGGCTTTTATACCCGACTTGTGCACGCTGAACCGTAACCATGTGTTAAGATCGTTTACCACGTGTGATATAGACCGTAACCCGTATGTTTGACTTGAGAACCTTGGTTTTATTTACATTTATAATATGGCCAGTGTTATGCCAGTTGGCCTTTCTCTTATCATGCATCATCTTAGATGCCAAGATGAGGATGTAGTACAGAAATCACTACAGGTGAGACATCACATTACTTCTAGAACTGCTAAGTATATTTATAAGCGTGCTAGCAATGCAGATAGATACAAATGCCCGGAAACTATTAGAAATTTATCTGAAATTAGCTTCTAGACAAAAAAAAACCACATTTAGAACTTTGGACACCTAGCTCACAGGCAGGAATGGCTATTGCACTGAAGATATTACGCGTTCAACTAAAAGATATAGTAATCCAACTCCGCCAAAGGATAATGATAAAGAGCCACTATTAGGTAGTATAGTTCTTTCCTACATACATGGCACTACAGACAAAATAAGACGATTACTTTGGAGGTCCAACATACGTCCAATCTTCAATATACATAAGAAGATTGGACAATGCTTGCAATCCCCGAAAGATATTATACCTCTCGAAACAGAAAACAGGATTGTATAAAATTCCTTGCTCCCGTGGAGAAGTGTATGTGGGAGAAACGGGACACTCAATATCAACTAGACTTAAGGAACATGAACGTTGTATTAAAAAGAAACAAATCTGCTGTATCTGAATATCAGCATACCACTGGCCATATTACAAAGCTTTTGATACTATTAATCACAAACTTTTGCTATCAAAATTAAAATATTATGGTCTTGAGGAACCGTCAAAAGTTATCAAAAATTTTTTTGTAATAACACATTTTCAGATGAGGTTCAGATTATGTCAGGTGTGCCTCAGAGTTCAATCCTTGGACCACTTCTTTTTATTATTTACACTTCAGATATTTTGAAATCTTTAAAACACAATGTAAAATTCAGGCGTACGCAGATGACACTCAAGTTTACTATCATTTTAGTCATGAAGACTACTTAAATGCATCAAATATAATAAATGAAGATTTAAATAAATTAAAAAAGCTTTCTTTTAAACACAACTTAAAATTAAACCCTTCAAAATCAATTTTAATGCTTTTTGGACCAAAAAACCACAGAGATTTCTTATGCCAAAATCTTAATATTAGCCTTGACAGTGTCAGACTTCCTGTTGTTTCGTCTGCTCGTAACTTGGGAATTCTGTTGGATTCCGAGTTACGGTTTAGGGAATACATTAAAATATTAATTAAAAAGTCATATCTGTCTCTAAAGGTACTATATAATAGCCGCCAAGCCTTGCGTAAATTGCTTTGCGAATCCGTAGTTTTATCGAATTTTAATTATTGCGAATTTGTTTATGGTTCTTGTCTGGAATGGCAGGCAAGAATCGGATTCAAAAAGTTCAAAATACATGTTCGCGCCTTATTTTGGGACTAAGAAAATTTGACCATATTTTTAGTAAACTTTTTAAAAAACCCTGTGCTACCCTCATCCCTGAAAAGTCAGTTTATGTTGCGTTTAAATATCCACTCACGTAACAGAGATCTTTTACTTATAATGCCATAATATTATACAGAGTGTTAATTAATGTCATTCTTCATATTTCAGGGGGTGATAGACAGACAATTATTCAAATTTAGAACATGTTTTATTTTTAAGAACCTCTACGATAAAATATTAAAATCGTGGATGGTAGTATACAGGGTGTTACATTTTTTTGCACCACCTACAAGTTTATCTTGAGGAATTTTTTTTTGGAGCACCCTGTATGAATTCTGATATAAAATTTAAACTCTTTGTTCATTTCTTTAGCTCTTTCGTATTTTGCATTATTATCGTATCTATCACAGTTTTCGACTGATTTGCAATAATTGCCATAGATGCAAATTAAGTGTAGGCTTAATAATGAAACTGGAAAAAAAGGTAGTAAGCTGAGGCAGGTCATTTGTTAATTCTGTTCTTTAATCTGACATTTTATAATATTATATATATTGGCATGTATTTCCTATTTTGTCGAGTACTATCACCCTCTGAAATATGTCCACGACATTAATTAACACCCTGTATAACTCGTTACCCTCTGAGCTAACGTTGTTAAATGATATAAAATTTAAAACTCTATTTAAAAAGTATCTCTTTAATATTCAAAACTCTATTCAAAATTAGAATAACTATATTTGAATTACTATTATTCATATTTTCAGTTCTTCTTATCTGTTTTTTGTTTGTTTCTCCAATGTGACGGGTATGAACATGACTCTTAATACTTTTTATGTATTTTGACATAATTATTTGCTTTGTATGTTTAGTTTGTATTACTAATTTAACTCTGTTTTTACCTGGAGGTTTTTTTATCATAATTTCAAACAATTGTAGATAATGCAATAAAAGTCATTTATTATTATTATTATATTATTAAATAAAAGGGAAACTCTAGAAATTTTAAATTTTTTAATTTAAAAATACAGATTTTTTGAAAATACCCTGTAATTTTTTTTCTAAATAAATTAATGAAAATCTGCCGAATACAGTCCGAGATGAACTATTGCAAGAGGTGCAGAGAGTTGAAGATTTTCATTTTTACATTATATTTTTTCACACCCTGTATGACACAAAAAAAAATTATCAAAGACCACTTCAGACTATTGATTAAAGAAATAATGGCCATTCAGAATCTTTTCTGAGATACAGTCTTCTATCAATGACGAAAACAGACTGAGCAGTTTATATGAACCTAAATGTTTAATCATAAAAACTGCTCAAATTTGCTTCTTGGCATTGTTGGTAATGATAAATTTTATTTTCCAAATAACCCCATACAGAAAAATCGAGCACTGAAAGTAGTGGACCAGCGTATAGAATCTTATGTCCATTCCAAAAATCAGAAAAATTACCGTCTAAATATGGTCTTACTATTTGAGAATTATGAGCAAGAGTCCCATCATATTGGAAAAATATTGTATTTAAATCAGTTAACGTAACTTTCTTCAAAGTGTTCTTGCCGGCCGAGGCAAGTTTATTTTTATCCTATTTAAAAATTCCCAACCCCGGTCTGTTTAAATCTATTCTAAACTTTAGAGAAAGTGAGCCAAGTGGCTAAGTCTTTAATTAGAGGTGTGTTGACGGTCTTGTTCCAACAGCGACATTTGAGATCAAGTCGTCCTACCCTTATCATATTCCCAACAAGAACCTTAATTTGGTCTCAAAGTAGACCCTGCCGAGATATCACCGTGGAAAGTTAAGTTTCATGTTTACAAAACTGGAAAGTTTATTAATAAATTTTCAGCTCTGAAGCTTAAGATCTTGCTTCTCTACAAAAAGAAACATAGATTTTAGTTAATATAAAATATATACCCATATCATTTTCTCAACAAAAAGGACCTTTACCTAGACCTCAAAGTAGAAATGGCCTAGATATTACCGTCCAAAGGTATTGCTCATATTTTCAGAATACCCGACTTGTGATTTTCACGTGTGACAGTAACCCGTATCCCTATTGAAGTTTCTTGTATGTTTGACAATTTTGATAGATTCTCTAATCTTTTGTTTATAAAATCCTGGAATCGACGCTAGAACCTTGGTTTCTTTTTAATATATTTTAATACATGTTCCTTAATTTTAATGGATATTGATCGTCCTGTTTCTCCCACAGGAGCAAAGAATTTTATATACTCCTGTTTGAAAAACTACAACCTCTTTCGGGGATCATAAGCATTGTCCAATCTTCCTATGAGTATTGAGGATTGTACGTATATTAGACTGCCAGTAATCGCCCTATTTTGTCTGTAGTGCCATATATGTAGGGACGAATAACACTACCTAACGGTGGCTGCTTATCATTCTCCTTTCGCGGAATTGTTTGAACGCGTAATGTTTTTTTGTCTTTTGATTGGACGCGTAATATTTTCAGTGCAATAGCCATTCGCTTTCAGAACTTCGGTCAGTTTTGCTGCTCCCCATGTCGGAGAATCTTGATCAAAAATTGAAATAGCTCTAAACACTAGTGAGTTAATAACCGAATTCTTTTGTGCTGGATAGTGGTAAGAATTTTAATTCAAGTATCTATTTGTATACGTAGATTTTTTTTACACATCCTAATATACCATTTTCCTTCTATTGAACTAATACATCTAAATAAGAAATCGTTCCATTAGATTCAATTTTCACTGTGAATTTAATATTGCAATTGTTGATTAAGGCGGACCAGAAATATGAAAAGATTTTCCTGTCCACGAGACCAAACAACTAAAGTATCATTTACACATTTGAACCAGCGTTTTGGTTTTAGTGGAGCGGATGTTAAAGCAATATCCTCAAAGCCCTCCATAAGGATGGTCACTACCACAGATATAGGTGATCACATAGCTGCCCCTGAGATTTGTTCACAAAAAGTTCCTTGAAAAATAAATTAAGTAGATGTAAGACAAGCTTCCACTAGGTTTTTTTTAAGTTATTATCAAAATTATTATGATCTACTATGTCTGGTATAATGGAAATCGAGTCTTTAACACGAACATTTGTGTATAGTGATTCTACATCGAAACTGACTTCCACTGATTTGCGTAAGAAATTACCTGATGTTTTTATTGACTTTATATAATTCTAGTACTCTGGTTAGCCAACTGTGGGGTATCGAATCAAAGGCTTTTTTATAGTCTATGTAACCAGTATGAAGGATTCTATAATTTTTCCTGGTTTGTTCCATGATGAAGCTGTCTATAATAAGCTGCTCCTTGCATCCTCGACTGTTTTTCCTGCACCCTTTTTGTTCTTCCGTTAGAATGTTTTTGTGTGTTAGATGTTGTTCTATTCTCCTGGTAATTGTGGTATCTTATATAGAGTTGGAAGGCACGTAATAGGTCCGTAATTTGACGGGTCCTTATTGTCTGAATTTTTGGATTTAATGTACGTTATTCCTTGGGTGAGAAAACTGGGGAGTGTGCTAGGTTTTAAAATAATTTCATAATTTGGCGAGTGAGAGCTTCATGTGTGGATGTAAACTGTTTGTACCAGAAGTTATGAATGTTATCTATTCCAGGACATCTCCAGTTATGCGTGTATTATTTGATTGTTTCTGCAACTTCTTGTGTTGTCATTGCAAAGTCCTCTTGTGCCTCTAAGCACTTGTGTCGTTAGCGTTATTAATGTGTAGTTTCGGTTCTGACCAAATATTTTTCCAGTATTCTGTGATCTCTTGTTTGGTCGGTGGTCCTATTACTCGTGCCTCCTCATTGCTCATGATTTTTTGGTAGAACTGTTTTTCGGTTCTTCGAAACAGGTTGTTAGCGTCCTTTCTTTCATTTGATTCTTTGTATCTTCGCAGCCTTGCGGCATACACAGATTATTTTTGCTTCAGAGTGTCAAGGATTTCTGTAAGCGTGTAATCAGGAGTGATACGTTTTGACTTGTTGCCGTTCATGGATTGGGTAAGATGTCCCAATTCTTTTCTAATTTTGTTAATTTTGTTTTCGATGTTTATCTGCCATTTGAATTTTGGTTTTATGTTGTTGGTGTTTCAAGTTATAGCTGTTGCGTAGATCACTGTATGAATGTCCTCATTTGTGCTCGCATTCGTTATGTACTCGGGAATTATGTGTTCGTTGATGGTCTTTAGGATTTTATGTGTGTCCTGTTTGAAGATTACACGAGGAATACGATCTCTTGTTGTAGGATCGGAGCCTGACCATTTATTTATATGTGACTTCATTTCTACTTTGATTGTTTGTGTGAGAGACGGTCCGAGGTGTAGCTGTGTGTATGGTGCTTTGGGCAAATGATTCACTGGTCCTGTGTGCTGTATGGTGCTTGTCATCTGTCGTGGGTTGTTGCTGGGTGCTTCGCTCCTACTGAGCATTGAGTGAGGTTGCAGATCCTCTTGCACAAAGTTGGGCTCGTTTGTATGTGGGATCGGTTCGGCATCTGCCCCACTGTCCTCAATGTTTGGTTAATGAATGTTTAGTTCAGCAGCTACCATAGCTTTGATGTTTTTCAATGCGAGTGGGGTGAGCTTACTGGTCTTAGTGATGACTCTTTTTTGATCTATTACTCTCTGTTCTGTGATAAGTGATTTGTATTCTGGATATTGTGCTATGAATAGTGTATGCAGTTTATGTCCGTATCCTGATGAAATTGCTTCAAGTTTGGTAGCGGTATAGTAGGAATGCATTATCGTTCGATTCATTTCATCTGCCCATTTTAACCTCTTCCTCGGTTTACCTGCCTTGGTAGTTGCAGGTAGTCGTTGCGATATATCCGCTGTTGTAATGGGCTCAAGTTGTTGTGTTTGGTTAGCATCTGTG
This sequence comes from Kuschelorhynchus macadamiae, assembly GCA_030620095.1. Taxonomy (NCBI): domain Eukaryota; kingdom Metazoa; phylum Arthropoda; class Insecta; order Coleoptera; family Curculionidae; genus Kuschelorhynchus; species Kuschelorhynchus macadamiae. The sequence goes on along the minus strand of JAUTXW010005349.1, from coordinate 421,661 downwards.
ACATGTCAGACAACTTCCGTCTCCAACAATGTCGGCTCTGATGATATTCACGGGAATAGGTTCGGCTGTAGCAGTTTTTTCGGCAAAGGCCCGCCTGTTCAGTACCCAGACGATCAGACGGTAGTATTATTATTATTATTATTATTATTAAAAAATACACGAATTCAGCATAGCCTGATCAAGCAACCGAACTGCACCTTTTTTTAACATTCCAAACCGTATTCCTTGGTGCAACATGCGTTTCTAATCCCTAATAAATACTATAGGTTCACGTTTCCTCCCGAATCTAATAAAGGTGCACTTCGGGAACGACGGCGGCTCAATATGCATAAACCAAAGCCCGTTGCGCAAAGGAACAGAGGAACATTCTTCCGTAGGAATTCTTCTTTGAAAATTTAATTAAATATAGAAAAAGAGTACAAGAGAAATATCTCTGCCGGCTTTGGAGTTGTAGAAAATCGTGTTTGTGTAAATAAAAACTAAAAGTATGTGTACTCTCTTCTATCACAGAGATAAAACAATGGAATGATATTTTCAAAACGCAAAGTAATGTCGTATTTTCCTTTGACATTAAATTTAATAATAGAAAACTCTCTAAGGGTTCAATTTTATACTGAATGTTGGGGGTCGCATGTGGCTTAGTTTTGGTAAGTTCTAAAAACGAAATTTATTTTAAGTAAATAAGATTTTAATTACTATTATTATTAACATTGATATTGTTAATGTAGTAGTAGTAGTAGGAGTAAGATGGGGGTACAAGCTCAGCAACTAAGCCTGAAAGGCCCTGTTCGCTAACCCCGGTTCCTTGCCTCACTCCAGTCCTCGACGAAGGCGGTCCATCCTTTCAATGAGGGAGAGCATAATTTTAACCAAGTCAAGAGGTTGTAATTCTTCCTTGCAGAGGGACTTAACGTCGAAGGTATTCCATTTTGATCTTTCACACGTACCAACAAAAATATGGCAAAAGTTATTTATTTAAAATATTATTAAACAAATTAATAAAAAAAAAGGATCGCGAACTTGAAGGTACTTTTTTAGATAATACTAATATTGCCTACATGGGGTGTGATCAGTTAAGTAATTTAAATTTTTTTTTAAATTAATTCACGTTAAATTATCATACAAGTCAGTTACAAAAAAATACTTAAATGTTCGAATAAGTTATTAAATGTTTTCAAAGATTCAATAAAATTTACTAGCTTTAATAATTATGAGTAAGTTCCCTGTTGAAAATTAAAGTCAACACTGCTGAAGGCTAAGAATTTAAAGCTCAGAAATGTTCAAACACTTCAAGGGTGTTAAAAGCACTATCGGGTTATTTTAAGTAAAATAATAAACACTTGTAAGATTTCGGCAAAACAATGATTAAGCACAAAAAGTAAACTAAAGCTCCGAATGGGGTTGCAGAGATTCAGACTTAAAGCGGCTTACCTCTGTGATCTTCTGCACGAAAAAAGAGGGAGCAAGTTGTTGCCATAAACAAATTAGAGACCAATTTTTGTTTTGGCCACTGCAGTTATCTGTATACACAATAAGTTTACCAGCAGTGGGTCTAGTAGTTTTAAAATGTTTATATAAAATGCTGGCTATTTCATCACTACCTCGCTTACCTATATTTTCTGGCCACATGTACATGTAGGCCTTGCCACTAACACAGTCATGAATGCCAAGGTTGTAGACCCATGCCTTTCTTAAATAGAAGGCTGCTCCCACTGTTAAAAATTTGGCACTAACATAGCCTGTTGCAGGTCAAAGCTGATAACCATTGAATTTCCTGTAGCCTTTGCATCTTCTGTATCCTGTTTCATTAGATCCTGCATGGTTGGGCACGTCTCTGGTGTAATGCGAAATCAATTTGCAGTTTCTTTGCAACTTCTGTGTCAGCTTCATTACTAATTGTTATATTCATTGAATCGCACACTTTACAGGTGTCGCTCTTAGGTAATTTAAAACCTATATTATACTCGGTGCAAAATATTCGCCTGTATTTATCTTGGGTTACTGCCACAAAATTGTTTTGGCGGCACCAATCCAGATAAAAATCATGATACAAACTGGAAATAGGAAGATCTGAATCAAGGTAGACTTTTGTTGGGTTTTTCTGCTTGCTATAATGACTTGTGTATTTGGGGATTAAATCAATATGCTTTCTGACATTTTCACAGTGTTCTTCCGGTACCTTCTTCTTATTGTCATGCCTTCGTCTTTGGTCTGACTTTGGAGTAGAACTACCTAAAAACACAGAGATGTTAACTCTAAGTCTGTTTCATCAGTAAAATATCACATGTTTCGCCGGTTAAGGCCACCTCAGATCTAGACCAATATATTTAAATCACTGTTATTACAAAAAAAAATAAAGAAAAAACTACCTGCTTTACTTTGTTCAACCAGCCTTTCAATCCGTTTTTTTGAAATGGCGTGTATAGCAAGAAACTCCTTCTTACAAATTTCAACTTCATGCCCGTTTACTTTAACCCTGTATTGAACCGATATTTTTCTGGATGAAGCAATTCTTTTGGTTTTCTTTGGGTAACTTCGCTTTTTTGGATTCACCTTCATACTCGAGAACAAGTAAATATTTTGTTTATCATAACTACCCAGGTTCCAAAAGGCTTTAAATATGTCATTTTCCTTGCCTTCCAAAAGCTGTCTACATTGTTTTGTGCTACCGCAAGGTGCACCCAATTTTTTCGGCTCTATTTCCTTCCCTTTTGTATTTACATAACTGTGACCAAGATTTCTTTTAGTCTTGCGCTTAATTTTTTTTTTTGTTTTATGTCGTTGGATATTTTTGTGTCTCCATCTAGATGGCGCTTTCTTTTCTGGAGTGGGCAAGGCACCTCGAGAAGTCTGGGGAGTATTAGGATGCTTATTTTTCTAAAGTAAGATATGTTTTATAAAAAGGGGATAAGCCACAAAAAAACCCATAGAATGATTCTAATATTTTGGGTTTAAGAAATATAAAATAAGGGGACAAGCCACACATTTTACAAACTTACCGTTTCCGACTCTATATCGTCCGAATCACTGCTACTTCCGGACACTGTGTAGTCTTTATCAGCTTCACTTTCATTAAAAACGGATCTTGGTCACTATCTTCAGAATCAAACTCGGAAAAATCTATTTTTCGCTTACACGCACGAGAACGTTCCGCCGCCATGTTGATTTCTACTGTGGCTTGTCTTGTTCTGATGCGATTTTAAAATAATCGAAACATAACGGGACTTCCTACAGTGGCGCCATCTAAGAGTTAATAGCTGAAGTTTTCTTTTTGGGATATTATATTGGTCTTACAGTTTTCGTTTTTAACTTTAACTCATGTTTAATGAAAATGTGGCTTATCCCCTTCTGGTCCCAAGGTCTTCAATTATAGGTGGTGGTCGGACGCAAATACAAATTTTGTTTTTGACAATAGAAACCAGTGTTACCAAAAAACAAATGTATGGTGCGGTATTATTATTTTTTTCGCCGAAACCTAACTGGTGATACCTAGAACCAAGAACGGTATAAATTATGGTTTGTACATGGTGGATGTCCCGCTCATTCTACTAGAAAAGTTTCTGAATGGTTAAATGGGAAATTTGGTACTAAATGGTTAGGACGAAATACCGATCCACGGGGGCCTCCTCGTTCCCCAGATCTTACCCCATTAGATTTTTTTATGGGAATATTTAAACCAAAAAGTTTATAAGGATCGACCATTTAATAATGTTGAGGAACTTGAAAATTCGATTCGTTTCCATTGCAGAAATATTCCAGCAAATATCTTGCGATCTACTTTCAGTGAATTTTATGACCGGGCAATTAGATGCATTGAAGGAGAAGGTGGGCACACAGAAAAGCTTAGATAATTTTCATTTCTTTATGTACTTCCTTAAATGTTTTTTTACTTCGTGCTGATTTTTGGTAAAACTAGTGGTATCACATTCAATCAGATCTCGGTGCATTTGATTTTTTGTTAATATTAATTCACTTTCAACCCTCATTTGTTTTTTCAAGGATTTGTCAATTATGTGTACGGGGTGTCCGGATTTGGTTGCAAAAGCAGGGTATCTCGCTTATTTTAAAGATAGAACCTTGCGGTTTTCACCAACCTGAGCTATTTTTTTGTGAAACTCGTGAAGCCGTAAACAAAATTTTCATAGCCTTCTTTGTTTATGAGATACAGGGCGAAATAGAAAATTTTGCATTTTGGGACCCCTCTCGTATCTCGGTTATTCTTTAACTTAACGCAAAGAGAAAAATTGCTGCTTATGCAGTTTTTTACGCTGGATACAGTGGCGTAGTCATATTTTTTATTTGAGTTGTTATTTTTTAGATATAACCCAAAGGTGTGTTTTTTAAATGGGACACCCTGTATATTTGTCCAGAAATTGATTTGTCCTTTTAAAAGCTTCTCAAAAATATATAATAGTATGGGTCTATTTTAATAAACAACAACAAAAATCCTAATTTTTATAATTATCATCCCAAATTTTGCAGTAGGCCATGCAAAACAATGCTGCCTTTTGTTTAAAGTCGTTAACAATATCTACATCCTAACAATAAAACAAAATAAATATGTAATTAAATCTATTTATCAAAATATGTATAGATAATTTCGCACCAAAAAAGTACCACCTACCTAGATTTATGTAACACAAGAACAAAACAGTAATAAATTATTATGTAACAAGCCTTTCAGCAAAAATCAACTGTCGTATAAGAACTACAGTAACCAAGGAAATCAAAAGAACTGTTCAAACTGATTTCCATTTTGTTCTATGCATGCTTCGCACGATTTTCGTAATCGTTTTAGGGAATTAAGCAAAATAACGGGATGATTTTGTAAATAGCGAAAATTTTCTCTTATTGCATTTCCTAAATCTTGAATATTATCATAGTGGTCTTTGTAAATTCTATTTTTCAGATATCCCCATAGAAAGAAATCTAAAATCGACAAATCTGAGGACCTAGGGGGCCATCTTATAGGTCCATTTGTTCCGATCCATTGATTGGTAAAATTATTGTCCAGAAATAATCTCGTCATTCCAGAATTGTGTGCAGGAGCACCGTCCTGTTGAAAATAAATTTCGTTAATTTGCGCTAGAGAAACATCGTCAAGTAATTCAGGTATAGCTGCCTCTAAAATTTCTATATAGTGATTGGTTGTTAGATTTCCCTCAAAAATATAAAATTTTATATATGTTCCTAATATGAAGCAGGACACATTTAGACCAAACCTGCCCTGCTGTCTTCTGGGAAATATTTGGTGTTGATTTTCCTGGGACCAGAATCTACTATTGTGCCTATTGAGTATACCAGAATTACTGAAATGTGCTTCGTCTGACCATATAACCTTCCTTTCAAAATCTCTAACCATATCGCATCTTTCTCGAAACCAATTGCAGAAGACTACCCAACGCTCTGCATCCCTTGGCTGTAAGTGCTGCACGAGCCTTAATTTGTATGGGTGGTATTTGTGCTTTTTTAGAATTTCTTGAACTCTAGTTTTTGGAATCCCTATGCTCTTTTCACTGGCCCTACAAGAGTTTGTAGGGTAAGCTTCTGCATTAGCCAAAACCTTAATTTCCTCAGCCTCCCGATTTTCTTTATTATATGTTTTCGTACGAGGTTTGATAAATGATCCGTGATTAAGTAAATTCTTTTTTATCCGATAAAAAGTGGATGTATTAGGTTGCCTCCTTTCTGGATATCTAAATAAAAATTAAGCAATAGTATTTCAACATACCTAAAAATTAACTATTTACCTGTTAAAATACATCTCAGAAGCCGCTTCAACATTTTCATTACTTAATATAAAACAAGCTAACATAACTTACTTTTCATAATGTTCGAAAGTTTGGTTTTCTTCCATAATAATGCAAATATATTTTTACACAATAAATAAATACAAAAAACTAGCGCTATGTTTTATATACGCGTACAAAATTGGGAAATGTCATTTGCTTCCAAGAAAACTTTTTTAAATTTGAACGGAGTTATGCGAATCTGATCTGATTTTGATTAAACTATGAGAGTGTTTATGATAATTATCAAAAAAATTAATTTTTCAAGAACTTTTTTGATCAGGAGGCTATGTTTTGGTATCCAGACATAACTTTTGATGCTAAACAACTTTTCTTAATAACATTTTGCTGAATCTTTCGAAATAAGGGTACTTTACTCTTGCATGATTTTAATATTTTTTGACCTACCCTGTATGCTGTTTGACTTGCAACCATTCTAGGTACACTTTATATGATTATCGAGGATGCACCAAGTTTTGGCAATATTTTTATTTTGATTGTGTAGTTAATAACAAAATTTCCCATATGTTGCACACTTAAATGACCACACTGGAAATGTACCGATTTTTTCTAAATAACCCTAGTCGTGCGGAAAGATATAGATATAACTGCGGCAAATATTCTGTGTCAAATTTATCATGTGTCAATATTTATATATTTAATAAAATTTAATATCCGGAGTACATAAATCTCTACAGAACATACATATTTAATCATGTCATTACAAAAAGCAAATTTACACACACGGTCGTCACAGCAACGCGGCATGAGAATAAAACAAAAAACAAACTAACATTTAATTGGAATAACAAATCGAAATTATTTACGATATGTTTAATTGGAGTCAATGGATGTTTGTTTTGTTTTTAAAAGCATACGAAATGAACTGGTCGTTTTTGTTGCAATTTACCTAAATACTTTTTAGGACAAATGGGCTGTGTTTAAAATGCAATTTTGCAAAAATATATTTTGCGTTTTGGGGTGGAGAGTGCAGTGAGAATTTGTTTCTATTTGGCATGAAACTGTACGATAATAATTTATGTTATTTTTTGCAATATCATTGACAGGCGAAAAAAATTTTGTATAGATATAGGCCAATATACTTATTTTCCTAATAAATGCGCAAAATGATACTTTCCCGCATGCAAATGCAGTTAGACGAACGACGTAAAGCGCACACCAATTCTCATATACCTTCAATGTCTTTTCATATCGTCCTCTACTTTTCTCTGGGAGTAAACTTGCTTCTGCTCTTTCTGCAGCTTCTTTAAGTTCGGGTGGAGTACCAATGTTGAAATAGTCTTCTTTATCATCACTGCCTGACAAAATTTTGGCTTTTTTTGTTACACAAATTCGAAAGAATGAACGGGAAATTGAATATTGCCAAAGGTTGTTTGTTTTTTCTGGTTTTGAAGGTTTGCACCATAACAACCAGTCGCGGCGAACACGCCCGTGATATCGGTGACAACGTTTATGAAAACGTCAAAACAAAAAAATTACAAATTTTTATTTAATTGAATATATTCATATGAAAGGCAGGTGATGCAGATGATCACCTTATTTCAAAATTTTTGTTTGGCATCATAAGATATAGTCAAAAGCAGTGTTATCGTGCGGGTCATACGATTTAACAACGACAAACTATCCTCCGCATAAAATCCGGAAAATGAATTAGATAGACCTATGATATTTTCATATGAAAAAAGAGGATAAACATATAAATACCAGCAGTTGCAAAAATCTTTGAGCGATGTCACTTCAAAGTCAGATTGACAAGTCAGTGACCAAATGAGCAATAGAAAACAATTTTCAGTTTTTTTGCATCCACAAGCGATAAAAATGGTATTAAATCTAATAAAATATTACGAAAATGAAAATTCACCGGCCAATATCCAGGAGACAGTAGCAAAAGCTCTGGAAATCGGTATAAGGACTAGGCAGAAAATTGTGCATGAAAAAAAGTTTTAATTTACTACCGAAGAAGATTAAGAAAGGTACACGAAAAAAGCCAAAGACTTAAGTGATAATGTAAAAATAGATGTTCGTAATGCAATTTACGATTTATACACATCAAAAACTAATATAACCCTTCAAGTTTTAAAAGAAGCTTTAAAAAATCGAGGCATATTGTAAATTAGACTAAAATCGTTGTCAAAATTAATAAAAATGTTGGGTTTTCGATATAAAAAGGACTGTAATCGAAGATTTTTATGCGAGTTGCCACATATAGCAAGTCAGCGTATCCAGTTTTTAAAGAAATACACGGAAAATGTTAATTCAAAATTTAGAAAAGTGGTATTTTTAGACCAGACTTGGATATTTTCTAATGGAATGGGAAAACAATTCATCATTTTGCATGCAAGTTTTTCAACAGGATTTCTGCCAGGTAAAAGTTTACTGTTTTCTTCAACATCCAAAAGTATGGACTACCATGATAATATGAACTGTTTGAAAAGTGGTTAAAAGAACAACTGATTCCAAATTTAGATGCTCCGTCTTTAATCATTCTGGACAATGCATCTTATTATTCAAGAATCTTAAATAAACAACCTATTTCATGCTGGAAGAAAAGTGATGTGTATGGCTAACAAAACAAAATCCTTTACCCAATATGCTGAAACTAGAACTTCTTTTAATGGCAAAATCTTTTAAACACCAATATATGCCGTAGATAAAATATTAACGGGAAAATGGACGTGAGGTTTTACAACTGCCGCCATACCATTGCCAGTTTAACACAATAGAATAATATGGGCTGGGGCAAAATCATATTACGAAAAACACGTGAATAATGGTCTTACATCAGATGAAGTGCAAATTGTTTGGCAGGATTCATTAAATTATTTACGCCGGAATACTGGAAGAAATCTGTGGAACATGCGGAGAAATTAATATAGGATTGGTGGAATCGAGAACGAGTTCTAGATGTCGAAATAGCACCAATGATCATTGCGGCATTGGAGGACGACTCAGAAGATGAGGACTTTTTAAATGATGATGATATTTTTTTGTCTATAATATTAAAAAGTTTCTGAAGGAGTATGTTAGTCTTTGACCTGTATAAATCATAACTTACATTATGAACATCCACTTTTGCATTGTAACTTAAGTCTTTTGCCTTTGGATTTTTTCTTGTACATTTCTTAATCTTCTTCGGAAGTAAATTATGTTTTTTTTTAGTGCACCAGTTTCTGTACATTCCTTATACCGATTCTCAGAGCTTTTGCCACTGGCTCCTGGATATTAGCCAGCGAATTTTAATTTAAAAATTTTTTTATTAGATTTGACACCATTTTTTTCCTTACTTTTTTAGCACATTTGTAATTTTGTAGGCAGTAAATAAATAATTATAGAATACTTGTTCCAATTTTAAAGCGTGTTTAAAATAAGTAAATTTTTTTATTAATTATAAGACAAACTTTGATATATAAAAATCGGTAAAATCCCTTTACCAGAAACTCAGGGATAACGAAAAATAGAGTCTATATATATATATATATATATATATATATATATATATATATATATATATATATATATATATATATATATATATATATTTTTTTTCGCATGCATGGCCCTTAATTTTAGACTGAAATTTGAAGAAATCGGATAAGTAGTTTTTTAGCTATGCCGCGAACAGACAGACGGAATTGAGAAAACATGTTTTCCGGCCTCTAGGGACCCTTAAACGTAAAGATCTGAAAAAATCTCACGAGGGAAGTAATAACTAATTATCTTGTGTTTTTAACAAACGTGTATAATATTTTTGCAAAATAAAATTTTTTTGTTATCATACAATACAAAATAAAAAACAAGTTTTCTTTGCACAGGGGTGGCCCGCATTTAAATAAATGACACTGTATAAGTGGTTAGATTTTTAGGTCAAGCGGGATTCATAATTTTTGGTGATTGATACAAAAATCTCACTTTCATTAAGTGGTTGTATAAACAGAACATATCCTGATTGTGCCACTGATTCGAACCGCCTTCCGACTTTGTTAAGGCGCTTACCATTTTGCGTAGGGGAGACCGGGGCAGGTTGCAACACGGATAAGTTGCAACACACTTGATATTTAAGGCACAATTATATTTAAAATCTCTTGAACGCACTCTTCCATTCAATATCGACTGGCAAACGTGTTGGCGAACGCACTTTATTCTTGTCGAATGACAGACGGTTTTTTCGCAGGTTACTTGATTAGTGATTGTTGAGTGTAATATTTTTGAACAGTTTTTTAATAAATTAAACCTCTCTGCTTTGTTTTTTACACGTGAAATTAGTGGTAAGTTATAGCACATATATTACGTGTTTATTGCCTAGATAATAATTGGGATGTCTACAAAACAACAAAAAAATTTAGAGGTTAGATTAGGAAGGTCAAATTGAGGCAAATTGCAACACTCTGCTCGGGGCATTTTGCAACGGTGTTGTAACTTACCCCGGTGTTGCAACGTGCCCCGTTTTCATTTTATTCCATCATTTTAGTTTATTGCTTCATATAAATTTTCTTTTTCTAGGGATCATGAGAAATTATAAGAAAAAAACCGAGAGGGGTACGGCTCCGGATAATGTTATTAAACGCGCTGCCGAATTAATATTAGAAAATATTGGGAATAAAGAGTTTTCTATTAGAAAAATCGCTAAAGATTTTAATATTCATCATTCAACGCTTTCACGATATGTAGCGAAAACAAAAAAATTTCGCGAAACGAAGCATACAATAGAAATGCCAGATAGCGGTTATGCCAAGCTACGACTAATATTTAATAGAGAATAAGAACAAATTTTTGTGAAGTATATCAAAAAATGCAGTGATATTATGTTTGGACTTGATCCGATTGGGGTCCGCAAGTTAGCATATCAATGTGCAAAGTTACATAATATTCAAGTTCCTTCTTCTTGAGATGACCACGAAAAAGCTGGAGTGGAGTGGCTAAATCTGTTTATTAAGAGAAACACCGACATTTCTATCTGCCAGCCCGAAGCCACAAGCCTTGCCAGAGCTTCCAGTTTTAATCGCACAAATGTAGACATGTTTTTTGCCAAGCTCATGGATGTTCTATCGCGTAGCCAATTTCAAGCTTCTAGAATATGGAATATGGACGAGACGGGGGTGTCAACCGTTCTTCGCCCAAGAAAAGTATTAGCACAAAAAGGTAAATACACATTTAATATCCTATACTAATTTCTGTTTAATGCACTATGTTGTTTCTTTATAGGTGCTAAGCAGGTAGGATCCATTACTTCGACTGAGCGAGGAGAAATGATCACACTTGGGGTTGCCGTAAATGCCCAAGGAAATTTCATACCACCTATGTTCATATTCCCAAGGAAACGTTTCAGAGAATATTTTATCCGCGATGGTCCTTCCGGTTGCATAGGCGAGGCAAATGGATCCGGCTGGATGCAAGAAAATACGTTTTATATTTTTATGCAGCATTTCATCTCACATGTCAAACCATCGAAGGAAACTCCAGTGATTTTATTATTAGACAATCATTCATCCTACTTAAGTTGTAAAGTTCTCAATCTATGCAAAGAAAACGGTGTCATTATGGTCTCTTTTCCACCACACTGCTCACATCGGTTGCAACCGTTAGATGTAGCAGTGTTTGGACCCTTTAAAAAATGCTGCAGCTCAGGTATTAGTGCTTGGTTGGTAAACAACCCAGGAAAAACTCTTACTATTTTTGATTTGCCACAGATCATAAAGCTTGCATTTTTAAATGCGGTAACTCTTAAAAATATCACTTCAGGTTTTTCAGCTTCTGGAGTTTATCCTGTGAATCCTAATATATTCACTGAATCTGATTTTGCACCAGCTTTTACAACGGATCGGCCACAACCGGAATCGCTAAGCAGCATTGATAAAATGGATCAAACGTCGAAAGTGGCCGGTACACCGAATCCAGACACAGAAGCAGTTAGTACACATACTTTGGATTTTCCTGGCACTCCAGATAAGCAGCAACCAAGCAGTTCAAAATTTAGCCCGGAGTGTGTTAGACCTTTTCCTAAAGATTTTCCTGATGAGCAGCAACCAAGCACCTCAAAATTTAGCCCGGAGTGTGTTAGACCCTTTTCTAAAGATTTTCCTGATGAGCAGCAACCAAGCACCTCAAAATTTAGCCCGGAGTTGGTCAGACCCTTTCCTAAAGCCCCCCCACGCGTGATTCAGTCTGAAAGAGGTAAGAAAAGAAGAAAAACTGCCATATTAACCGACACACCTGAAAAAGAGGCTTTGGAAAATGAGGAAAAACTGAGAAATGAAAGAAAGAAAAAAACGTCCACAAATATTGACAAACCAAGACAAATGAAAAAATTAACATCATGTAAGAAAGGGCCAGAAGTTCGACAAATATGCCCCAATGACTCTTCAGATGATGAACCACTCATTCATATAGTTATGAAAAAAACCATAGCGAGAAAGCATCCTAAGAAAGATGATGACTGGGAAATTTCTTCTGAGGATGACGACACGTTGTGTCTAGTTTGTAACGAAATTTACCAGGGCGAAAAAGAGAAGGAAGACTGGTTACAGTGCACAAAATGTAAAATGTGGGCCCACGACCACTGCGCAAAATCCATTTTATATATGTATAAATTGCTTTTCTGAATACTCAGATGAACCAGAGTAGTATGTTGCAACTTACCCATCTTATTGTTGCAAGTTGCCCCACAAATGAGGTAAGTTGCAACACATGACTTGGTCAAGAAATATATGCGTATAAGCGTTAATTAATTTTTTTAAGCCTCTCATTATATTTTGATGTATTAGCGAAATACAGATAGATATTTTTTCACCTCACTCTGAATGTTATTTACCTGATAACCTAAGAAAAAAATACTATCCATTTTTGATGCAACCTGCCCCGGTCTCCCCTATTTTTGTTTTTGCCAACCAAAAAATTTTAACCAAATACATACTTAGCGAATTTTCTTATTTAGTTCCTCGTCATTTAATATATAAAATAGTATTAAGTGGCTATCTTAATAATAATGCGTAATATAATAAAAAAAACTATTTTCTTTCTCCCTGTATATTTGTAAATAGCCCATCCAGATTTAATAGCTCGATAAAAGAATCACACAACATTTTGGTATTCACTGTGTTTTGGACCCGCACGATAAGACCGCATTCGACTATAGCTTCTCAAAAACTAAGGTACGAATGTGAAAGATATTTTGCTCTAGGTCCAACCGTTCAGGTGCTATGACGGCTCAAAGAAACAAAAATGTAAATTTTCAAACATCAATAAATCAAAAACAGTTGAGGATAGACATATAGTACCCTTATTAAAAATCACTTAGAATCGTCCATAGAATCCAAAAATGTATTAATATATAGGGTAATCCATTTAAAAAACGCAACATCCTTGGCGTAAGTTTTTTGTTTCTCATTCAATTGTTTTTTTGTTCGAATTCTCCGAGCTAAAATACATCGATGGTCTATTTTAAATTTCTTGAGAAATACGGGGGAAGTCAAAAAAATACCGTTTTTCCTTCTCAATGGAAGATTCTGTACCTACATTTTGATTAACGGTGTTGTTTGAAATAGTATACAAACCTTGGAGGAAAGTTTTTATCAGTGTCTCGAGATTTAGTTATTCTCGACGCTTCCTATCTGTGACTCCTTATTCCAAGAACCATGATTTCTTAATTAACTACTTATCAGACAGACCTCAAATTTTAGTCGAAAATTAAGGGTCATGTCGGGATGACCTGGTAAGCATCCATTATGGCGGAATAATATTTAAAAAATATGGCTAGAAATCTAATTATCCAATTTACCTCAAAGTTATATAGGTGTTAATATTCTGATATTAATCCAAGATAGCAAAACAAAATAGCGGCCTAATAAACTACTTATTAAATTAATTTAAGTTTTTATGCAAGAAGTAAGTGTGATGTAAAGATAAACTGTTAAAGTTGTGATAGGAATTTAATCAAAATGGAGGCTAAATAAAATTTTTAAAACATTTGGTCCAATTGACTTTAAATTTTGTAGAAAAATTAAACTTGAAAATTTAATAAAGTGGGACGAATTCAACATGACGTAACAAAATGGACGTATAGGTCAATATAAAAACTACTTATTGAATTTAATTTAAATTATGACCAAAAGTCAAGTGTGCCGTAGGTAAAAAGAAACTGGCAAATTGGTAGAAATCCAAAATGGCGTCCAATAAAAGTGTTTGAATAATATGTAACACATACAGGTTGTTTCTTAATTGAGTGTCAATATTTAAGGAGGTGATTTTTGGGTCCATTTTAAGAATGACATATAAACATATGTCCTAAACGGTGTAAATTTTGAGATACAGGGTGTTAAACTTTCAATAATTTCATAATTTTTCAATAATAGTATAGAGGTACTATGCATCTAGTAAAATTTTTTTTGACATTGATAATACGCCACTGATTTTTTTTTAAATAAAATTGAAATTCCCATTCATTTTTGAGCAGGTTTGATCTCTTGGTAATTTTGAGTTAAACGCACGGTTTTCGTTTTAAAAAATAAAAACCGTTTCTCTGCAGAGTTTTAACAATATCGCTAATATGACAACATCAATCGCCATGGCATGCAAGGAAATTTTTTTTTTGACTGAAATCAAATTTGCTTATGAATAACTAATACCCAAAGATTTCAAAATTATTATTTGAGCTTATAATTTTTTAACACGAAACTATAAAATACTAATAAATAAATAGTTCATCAATAAAGAAAGATTACTACTGATAATTATTATTGTAGTAGGCTTTGGCTGTCAGAATTAATACTTCTCTTGTAACTTAATTTGACAGTTCAGCTTTCAGATTCAGTCGGGTTTAATTAATTTTGTTTTCTAAATATCTGAAATATCTGAGAAAAGAAATGGTTGAGTTTACCAATGAAGAGTTGGCAGACATGCATTACATGTATGGCTTGGCTGATGGCAGTTCACCGGAAGCTAGGCGATTATATCAAAAGGGCTTTCCTGGTAGAGTCATACCAGATAGGCGAATATTTGCAAATATGCATATAAAATTGACTGAAACAGGTACATTTAAGCCAAATAATCAATTAAAAGGGGCCCATCGGACTGTAAGAACTCCAGAAATTGAAGAGGCAGTATTAAATTCCATAGATGAAAATCCTGAACAGGAAAATTGGAATTAACCTAAATATTTCGCACATCCCGGTTTGGAGAATTCTACATGATTTTTTTTATACCCATATCACATTCAACGAGTGCAAGCCTTACTTCCCCGAGATCTTCCTTTCCGAGTTAATTTTTGTGAATGGTTTTTGGAAAAAATTGCGCGTAATCCCTTGTTTGATCGCGAAATAATGTTCACAGATGAAGCGAACTTCTCCAGGAACGCTATCAGAAACTTCCACAATAATCATATCTGGGCCGACGAGAACCCCCATGCCATTGTAGAACATCATCATCAAGAGCAATTCTCTGTAAATGTTTGGGCTGGCGTTATCGAAAATCACCTAATTGGACCTCACTTTAGTATTGAAGCCAGAGAATATTTGAACCGCACATTTAACAACAGATGGGTAGGTCGTGGCGGACCCCAACCATGGCCCCCTAGGTCCCTAGACCTAAATAGTTTGGATTTTTTTATATGCGGACATCTTAAATCTTTAGTTTACCGCACCCCAGTAAACACTGTAGAGGAGCTGAAGGATCGTATAAGAGATTCTTGCGATATTATCAGAAACACCGAGGGTATCCTTTAAAGAGTCCGCGACAACATGAGGAAAAGGGCTGAAGCGTGTATTCTCCAAGGTGGTGGGCATTTTCAACAACTTATCTAATTTTTTTCTTCTATTTTGTTTCACAAAATGTGCTGTCAATTTGTTAAAATCTAATTATTATTGTTGAAATTATTAATTATGTGCCTAGTTGTATGAGTATAGTTTTGTAAATAACTTGTTATTGTTGAAGAATGTCATATTATTTTAATAAAATTTATAAAAAGTATTTATGAAAGAACAGACTTCTGAAAAACATTGACATGGTGGTCCTGGATTGGTGGCTGAAGACTACATACTATTATCTATAAATATCTCTCACTAAGATAAAGCGATTTCTGATTTTAATAAGAATGGACATAGTAATTACTTTCACGCCACTGATTTTTCTAAAATAAAGCATTTTTATTGATTCATTTGTTTGTTTTTGAAAACTTTTAGTATTTATTTTCGACAAGATTTGATTTCTCGAGTTTAATACAATAATATTCCTCTGCATGCATGGCGATATCCGTCTTATGACCAGGATTGTTTGGACCATGCAGAGAAACGGTTTTTATTTTTTTTAAAACGAAAACCGTGCGTCCAACACAAAATTACCAAGAGATCAAACTTGCTCAAAAATGAATGGGAATTTCAAAAATAATTTTTATTTAAAAAACATCAGTGGCGTACCATCAATATCTGGGAAAATATGCAGGTCGGATTCCGTACGGACGCCACTGGTGGAAATAAAAAAAAATGTTCTACATCAAAAAATTCCACTAGGTGCATAGTACCTCTATACCAAATTTCATTACAATATCTAGAGTGGTATTCGAGATATTATCGAAAAATTATGAAATTATTGAAAGTTTAACATCCTGTATCTCAAAATTTACACCGTTTAGGACATATATTTATATGAAGTTTTATTCTTAAAATGAACTCAAAAATCACCTCCTTAAATATTGACACTCAATTAAGAAACAACCTGTATATACCGAAACTGTGTCCTAAACTAAAATGGATCACACTTCATTATTCCTAAAAAATGGAAAAAAATCATGACGAGGTAAGTTCCGGATAAAGCAAATTTATCGACTTTTTTTTTAATTCCAGACCACTTTCTTAGCAATTAATAGTACTGTTCTTGATATTACTGTTCATTAATGTATAATGTTATCTCCGGGAACGGGACTGCGCTCCAGTCCTTACCTAAACATGGACATTCCACTCGACAGTCCGGGGAATAATACAGGAATTGCATGCAAGAGGACCCATTAGTATATTTTACTTGGACCGGGAGCCAACGAACACATGCTTCTGTCGTAATTGGCCAATTAATACAAGACGAAAGTTTAATCTGAGAAAGCGGCAGCCCCGGCAGAATGAAAATAAAGTATTCGAAACTTGCCTACTTAAAATGTCTGAGGAAGGGGCTCTTGTATTAATGGTTTTGGTTATCGAAAAATTATGGCCTGCTCCGCAAAACGTGGGTAAGTACTTAGAGCGTATTGTTTGGTTACTCGTATCTTAGTTGCTTGAGTTATGGATAAAAGGATAGCGAAAGGGTTTGGACTATGGCCGTTATTAGAATAAATAATATATGTAAATACTAGTTTATTATTGTGTTTTTGTTGCTTATTTACTAACACAGTTTTTGATTAACTTATTAATTTAACTGATGATAGTTAAATTACCTGTAGCAAATGTTACTTCATGTTTTATTATCTGGGTATCGAGTTTCTGTAAGAAAGACCCAAATCCAGACGGTATGCTTGCCAACATCCTTGAAACCACCCTAACACTCGGCACTGGTCATGTCATTTTTGAACGAAGATTTACTTATTTTTTATTTATTTATTACAAAAATAACTCAAATTCAAATTCAAATCGTTTATTGGTGTCACTACAAAGATATGCTTACACAAGTCAAAAAAAGGTAGATAAATATACAGTCAATAAAAAAATTACAATACAATAAAAAAATGTTAAAAAGACAAAACAAGTTCACATTTTATAACAGTTATTTATAATACGTCCCTATGTCAAGAACCATCACATCCTTTACAATTTACATCAGCCTCCTGTACGCCGGAACCAGGTCCTGCCTTTGTCTTGTTCCATATTGGTGCACATCTCCAAGGGTCGTGTTTGAATCGGGGTTCCTCTTAACATACAACAGGTTTTTCAAAATGTATAAAGAAGGATAAGTATTTAATTGTGATAAAAACTTCTCTACAGTTGTCTTGATATCCCAGAGCCGCAACTATTCGAACAGCTCTTCTTTGTAATCGAAAGATTCGAGCAGCATCTGCAGAATGTCCCCATACGAGCTTCACATAACTCAAGTGACACTGAAACAGAACATGGTAAGCCTGCACCAAGACTGACTTCGAAACCTGGTTTGCCAAATTTCGCAATAGAAAGATATTTTTGGCAAGCCGTCAGCAAAAATGTTAATGTGTCGGTCCCACAAAAGCGTAGAGTCCAGCCTTACACCCAGAGAACAAGCCTATGCATTAGCATCTTCCAGCGCCCTCATGTACAGTACCATTTCATGAGTTTTGGCAGTATTGAGAAACAGGCCGTTCGAGGCAAACCATTCATTTGCTCTGGAAAGAGCCTCCCTCGATCTCTGCATCGACTGAGAGTGGCATTCACCCCTGACCAGAATTGTGGTGTCGTCAGAAAAGAGAGTATATTTTTCATTAACTGCCATTTGAGGTAGGTCGGTGAATAGTAACGGTTCTAGTACCGATCCTTGCGGAACTCCCGTAGTAATATCTCTCTCGGCAGACAGTGCAACAGTGCAAGACTTGCAATTTTCATAATTTGTGACCTGCCTGCCAGGTATGACTGTAAAAGATTAATACTACTCTGGTGAAAATTATAGTACTTGAGTTTTTCAATCAGAAGAAAATGCGGTACGCAGTGGAACGCCTTGCTTGAGTCGCAAAACACTTCTAAGGCATACTCACAAGTTTCAAAAGTATTTATGATATAATTTACTGCATCAAGAATTCCTAAGCTGGTATTTAATTTTTAGGAAAGCCAAACTGACATTCTGTGATAGAAGTTTTTTGACTCAAAATGATGTGCAATTCTGGAAGACATGCATTTTTCAATAATCTTTGAAATAATCGACAAAACAGAAATGTGCCTATAGTTAGAGGATAGAGTACTTTCATTTTTTAAAAATTGGTGTTTTTCCTCCAATTGGCTTAGACTATTCACATAGCAAACTTAACTTAAGTGTCTGAATTAAGTGTCCGAGATTAAAGTCAAACAAAACAGATTCGCAAATTAAAAGAAATGAGCATATACATATATACTAATATAAAACTTGCAGTATAAGAAAGAACGTCGCCGTATAACGTTTGTAAATATTGCAGATGCTAATTTTAAAACATCACACACAATTTAAAAGTAGACATTTGAAATTTTTAAAGTTATTACAAAACAGATCATGATTTGAAACTGATTATTGTAGTTTTTCACTATTCTGTCGATGAAAGAATTATTACCATAATTTGTGCGGTGATAATTTTACGCCGTAAAACACTAATTTAAATAATATTCAAACATACAAAATCATCTTAACTCAAGAAAACACACGAAACAGAACTAAAGCTACATGAGTAATAAAAAACCAAGAAAAAAGGTCATACATAGACAAGGTCTTCAAAACGTTGTCCATTAACTTCATGGCACATACGAATTCTGTTATGAAACTCTTGTAAAATGTTTTCCATCTGCCTTGGAGTTATTTCTTCTATTGCCCTTGTAATTCTATTAATAAGGTTCGCACGATTTTCAAATGGTGTTTTGTAGACCTTTTGTTTAATGTAGCCCCAATTTGATAAATCTAAGGAGGTGAGGTCAGGCGATCTTGCCGGTCATCTGACTGGTCCATTTGTACCTATCCAATTCTGGCCGAATTTTTCTCTCAGGTAGTTAGTCACTACTCTAGAATTGTGTGAAATTGCTAACAGTATACTTTATTGTAATAAACCATGGGTAAATTGTCCATAAAATCCTTTATTGTATTTTGAAGGTATTGCAAATAATGTTCTGCATTCAGGGGCTAATAAAGAAAATTCCAGTTTTTAGTACTCCAAACCGGACGTTAACACCAAATCTTTCTTTCGCTTATTAAATGCGGATTTTAGGTAGTTAAATTCGGTTAAATACTTTTCCAACCAGGGAAAGTGTAATTCTGATGGATATCGGCGATTCGAAAATAGCTGTAGGTATAATGCTCCGGCTTCCTTGCGATTTTTTCTAGTTTCTCCGTATATTATTATCATATCAATTTGTTCTTCACGAGTAAAATACATTTTCAATAATTAAAATTTAGAAGAAAATCTCGAAAAACGTAGTACTTATAATTACCGTTTCACTCTCAAAGCGAACTATCTGCATATTATAAGAACGATGGCCATATACTTGTGTATTGTTTCAAAGCCGCCTTAGATCAGAAATTTAATATTTGTCATTTATCAGCGTAAGCGTTAAAAAGGTAATTGCACAGTTCAATTGGAAATATCTCGAAAAGTACTTATATAGGTATAGGGTATGATACACAAAAGTATTTAAAATTAATATTATTAAAATAAAACGAGGAAATATCGTTTGAAAGTGGTTTTTCACTACGGTTTACCCGGAAGTATCCTAATTGTCACATTAGATGCAATGAGTTGCATAACAAACACTATTTACAATATATACTTCATTTGTTTTTCCAAAAAAAACGGAATTATTCATTGAAACTTTTAAAGTTTCATTCGCCATTTTCTCGATAACTATCAGGAATTGACCTAGAGTATGATACATGTTTTATATTTAGAATTTTGCGTAGAATTCAAAAATAAATCGATATGCAGGGTGTTCCATTTAAAATAGTATAGTTGATAACAGCGAAAATCTTCCTCATAAGTAACCATATATCATTGTAAAATTTCATGTCGCTATTTACAAACAATAAAAATAATATAGGTCTCAAATGAGAATCCTGTGGAACGCCAAAACTCACATTAACCTCGCGCAAAAAGACACCACTCAGTTTGGCATTGTTTTCATCCACTAAGGTTGGATCGAATCTACTCTGACTAGGAAACCATGAAGAACACTGTCAAAAACTTTTGATATGTCCGTGCAAATGACATCAACCTGGGATCTCTTTTCTATATTGATACTTTTGACATGAAGTTTGATAAATAGAAAGATTTGTTGTTGTAGATCTGCCTTGGAAAAAAACAGGTTGCTCTGATACAATGTAATTTCTGTAAGTTTCAAATAATTCGTCCGCTATTATTGCAACAATCGATATCAAAGATACCCCCTCGAGTTATTGATATCACGTCCTGAACCAGATTTAAAGAATTTCCTTTCGACGACTGTCAAAATATTTGAAACAGAGGAGCACATAAAGTGTTAAAGCAATTTTTATAGATTATTGGAGGTATACCATCGGGTCCACAAGTTTTATTCATGTTTAGGGATGCCATCTTATTTCCAACTTCTCTGGGTGTAAAACCTCAGACGCGTCTCTATATTGATGAGAAGGGTCGTAATATGAAAAACAAGATTCAAAATGGTTCGCAAAAGCATTAACGATGTCCCTAGAAGTTTCCATTGTACTCGGGAGTTTTGGAATGCTCTTACGTAAAGGGTTGACATATATCCAAAAATATATCATTTGTTCTGTGTTTAATACGTAGATTAGATAGCATAACTTTATTAGGTCTTTTGTTTCTTGTCTTACTTTTGAATAAGCCATATATTTAGATTGTTGAGCCGTATTCTTCAAAAACGAAGAAGGTCATGCCAGTGTTGTTTACAGCGTATGCGAAAACAGCATCTCTATCTTTAATAATAACTGAGATACCCTACAAAAGTATCGGAAATGGGACCACCTATAAATTCTGACATGTAAAACACTTTTTATTTGGATAAGCGTAAAATTAAAATATTACAATCCCAAAGAGGATGTATAAAAATGGCTCTATGGTTCTAGGTGTTGAGACTTTAATGCCACATTATTACGGAATGCAGAAGTAAAATATCGATACCGTCATACAACTAAAACCCCACATAAAAATTAAATTACACGATAAACCTCCACACAAAACTTTCTGTTCTTCGAAAAACTCTGGCTAATTTCTCTCAATACATCCTAATATTCGTGCCCTCAATGCGATGCTTCGTATTTCCCTTGCGTCTAGCTTTAATAGTCTCACGTAAGTAATTTTAATTAATAAAGATCCTTCGTTGTTTTAAAACTTCCTCTGCCGCCGGTCTGAAAGAAACGGTATTAAGTTGCTGTAGAGATAAATGGTTGTTTCATTTATCTTTACACTATGCAGCACGGGAACCGAAACATTTTCAAATATGCATTAACTTCACTAAATTCGAATTAGCTCGGTTTAAATTGCTTGAACAAATTGTTAACATTTGCGCACGTGTCTGCCTGCATTCGGATTTATTTGACATTGAAATTAGCAATCTGTAGATGGGTTTTAAATCGATCTTTGTTCACTTGAAAAAAAAATTGATTTCACCCTCTAACCTGTAGTAGCAGCTTGTGTGATTTCAAAATGAGTATTCAATATTTCTTTAAATCGATACTTTTAACAAAAAAAAAGTATAAAACATTGTATAACGGTTGTTAGATTAGGTTAAATATTTTAACATAGGATAGTATGACCGATTTTAAACAAAATATGTTTATAAACCATCGATAAATTCGAAACGTTTTTCGAGATATTTAATTTTAAAATGTTTAATTTTGGTAAAGGTTTTAACTAACTTCAAGACATCGCTATTTACTTGAACATAAATGTGATGACAATCTCATCACCTGTGTTTTATCAACGAAGAAGTATAAAAAACCTGTAGGTCTAAAAACGATTCATTATTTTATTTTGATAATTTTTTTGGAATGTATGAACCATTTTTTTAATAAACTGTACCCTAAATTAGTTTCCAAAATATAATAAAGAATATGAACTTACCAAGCAGGGGCGTGCGGTGAAATTTTAAGAAAGGGAAGCAATTTTTAGAAACTTACCTATTTGTAATGCAATTCGATTCTTGGATCATTTTTTATAAATTCGTCAATGAGGTCATAATAAAAACGCCGATGCTCCGACATATTTTGGAGAAGTTTATTTTCAATGGACAACAGCGATGTTTGCGAAAGTCTCTCCGGCCCCGTTGAATTTCTCACGAAATTTTTTATACGTTTAAGTGTTAAAAAATTGCGTTCTACTGATGAACTTGTATCAAGTATTGTCAATACTAATTCACACAATCCCGACACTTCGGTGTAGCCATCTTCCAGCTCCTTGTCTTTTAAAAATTGCATTAGTTCCTTAGCGTTATTTTTCGCGCTAATGTCACCAGTTTCGTAAATCACTTTTAGTTCAGATCGCAGTAACGCTCGGTCAAAGAACTGGCCATAATGAAGAAGAAGAGATTTGGACGCATCTTCTAGAAAAGTTTTTCCTTTAAATGCATCAAAATTGCAGAGCTCGAGGAATTTAAAATCATTTAAACCGTTAAATCTATAGTTTATTTGTTGCTGAATTTGATCGATTATTTCATAAAAGAGGCGTCTGTATGTCTTGTGACTCTACATTTAACGTCATCGTTTTCTCCCAAAATAGGTCAGTCATTTTTTTTTTGGCTTAACATGGACGTAAATCATCCACTTTTTTTAGGCAAAAAGCAATATCATTTGTTTTAGTTTGTAATATATTAAAAACATTGTCCGAGAATGGAAATATTTCTGAAAATATGTTCAACAAATAAGCAACTTTAAAATCTCGTTTTAAACAGTCTAAAAACCCCCTCGAACTATTTATTGCTTCTGAGTCCCACGTCTCATTATTTTCTATTATATTCTCAAATAGTTCCATCAGTGATTCACGATTTTCAGATACTGTTAACACAAGTCTTCCATTATAGTTCCACCTAGTAGGAGCTACTTTGGGTAATCGTTTGTGGACAATGGAGTCCAAAGATTGTCCAGCCATGCCACTTAAAGTAACGAAAAATACTTTTTCTACGACTGCTATGAAAACTGTCTAAAAACGCACGCCAAACAAGATCTGAAAATTACTAATTTCACATGATGTGTGAAAACTGCTGTGTGAAATTTTTGCACACAGTTTTGCTTATGGGAAATATTTGCTGCCATAGCCTTCTAAGATTTGTGAATAGAATTTCGGTTCAAGCTCATATTATTCGTCATTTCATTTTGACATAAGCGTGTGAAAAGTTTTCACACGGTGTTTGAAAAAATTTCTCACAGTCTTGTCAAAGCTGAAAGAATAAAAATAATCAAAATTGTATTTTTATTTTTATTTTCTGCAGTCGCAGAAAAAGTATCGTGTGCAACACGTTTGAAAATGACTCTTTGCACACTCGTGTGACTTGTAGCACAATATACTATTACACTCTTTGACGTGATGGACTGGGATAAAACTTAATTTATAAGCAAAACAATGGACAAACACAGCGCTTGAGAACTTTAGCTGGCAGACCCCCTAATTGTCCTGCCATCACTGCAGCTCCATCATAGCTTTGAGCAACTAATTTTTTCTCTCCATTAATGTCTTTAGCAACGTTATAAACTACGGTATATAATGCATCTGCTGTACGATTTAGATAATTGGCTAAAATTAGTGATATTAGTTGTTTCGTCCAGAACAATAGCACTGAACCGCGCCTCGCCAAACTCCTGCTAATTCTTTTTAGAATAATGGTTGCAACAGCGGATATGATTTGTTTAAAAAACTTGAAGAAAATGGTGCGAACTTGCTCTATTTGCAGAAAAAGAAACGATTTAAACCCAGAAGTTTGTTTTCGAAGGTAATAAGGTTATGTCATACCAGTGCTGTAGTTGAAGGGTAAAATCGCCGTCTAATATGTTCTTATATTTGCAAATGAAGTATTGTTTTTGTATTGCACATTTCCGTTGGGCTTAAATCAATTTTTTATAACTTCAACTTATCTATAAAGTCGAAGACACTGATGATAAACGGAGTACAGCGTTTTGCTAATTTATATATTTGTGAAAAGTCTCAAATATTCCTCTAAAATTTATCTAACCACTTTTTTTGACGGGTTAATAAATAACATAAATATACTATTTGGTAAAGCATGGGTACTAAATTTTAATTGAGTAAGCTGTAAGACCCACTATTTTATGTTGTCATTAATTACTCCAGGATGGTCTGCATTTTGGATGAAATTTTCAAGGAATATTTAGGGTAGTGTCGGAGTTCTCATATAGCAACCATATACAAAAAATGAAAATAGCGCAATAGCGTTAGTTTTCAATTTTTCATTTACTATAGATTTTCTTTAAGGAATTTGAAATGCTTTAATTTATTGCCTAAAAATTTTGTTTTTAAAAATAAGTATTCAAAAAAGTAAATAAATACCATCCTGAGGTACATTATCCCAACTAGGGAGAATCTGTTTTTATCAGGTGATTTCGGTAATATAAATAATAATATAATATATTATAATGAATGTTAAAAATATTAAACATCTTGGCACAAAATATTTATATTGTCAATAAGTGAAATGTATGGCGGGGAAGGTGGATGGTGGGGAAAAAAGGGGGCAAATTGAGGGATAAATACTGTAAAGATATTGTTTGTCATAATATGGTTTTTGTGGTTTTTAGGGACACGAAGTTCAATTTCGTATTCATATTAATATTGGGCCATGTTTATTGCTGATTTTCTGTAAATATGAATAGATCCAATACATGTAAAGGTATTTTTATATAATATTACTTGCCGCGAGCCTGGCAAACTTTTAAAAGTAGTGGACCCAAGTTTTTACCTAACTTCGTGTAAATAGAACTAAAATGTGTTGGAAAAAGGGTGAAATCAAAATGTTTTGAAAAACAAACCCGATTTCAAAAAATAGGTTGCATTAAAAAGTGATAAATTATATTTTATTACATATTTCCTATGAAGTCGGTGATAAGCTGATAAAGAAACGTATTAAATAAGCATTATACTCTTGGTATAGACATCAAAACACAAAGTGGGTCCATGTAACAAAATTTAGTTTTATCTTCATCTTTAGTAACAATAGTAATGAGAACTCACCCTGTTATTGGTTGTATTTTGTCATGGAAATGCTTGTTCTTTAATGACTAAGCTTATTGCTAATAATAAATATTGCCACATGAACCATTACATAAATATGTCTTTTGCAGGCACGTAGCCAGGATTTCAGTTCTAGGGGGATCCAACCCTGTCAAAACCAATTCAATGACGAAAAAATTATTAAGAAGAATGCTTTTTTTTTCACTTGCTGCTAGTCCTCCCTGCAAGTGCAACAAAATATGAAAAAAAGTTGCAAAAAACTAGTTATTTGCCAATATCTATTAAAACATTGCAGGTACAGCAATTATGAAAATGTAAAAAATTATAGGTATATCTTGAGCACATAGGACGTTGGCGACTTTTGCTTAATATTTTTAGGTTTTATATATTTAATAGTATTTTAATAAATAAGTGCGTAGTCACTTTGTTAATATCGAGGTTAATGTAGTGCTATCTTCCATAGAGGGTCTGGAACCATATTGCTACATTAAAAATCTGGATTTCTTTGATCATAAATGTATTCATTTTTCTTTTTAGTACTTTCTCGAAATTCTAAAACTACTTTTAATGAGCGTTTGCCTAAAAGTTTTTCTTTTTTTGAGAATTCTAAATATTCCTCACTGTCAAAATCGAATATTTTTTTGAGGCAATTTTTTTTCAATCCCCAAAGGTAAATTCAATAATTTTCTTATTCCTTAAATCGTGTTTTATATACGTAAAGATAAGAACTTCAGAATTGTGTGAAATTGGATAACGAAGAGAAATTTTCAGCAGCTACCATATATTCTAAGTTTAATAATAATAATTTTTGTTGGAATTATTATAAATTTGATCTCGGCACTCATTCGCAATTTTGCGTATGACAGGAGATTTCTGTGGAAGAAAAATTAAATTTATTTTCCTATCGATTTATATTAGAAACTGTCGTACTTACGAAAAAATCATTAGGTGCGTCTTTGTTTAGGGTAGCCTTTCTTAATTTTTTAGATTTACATATTTGGGCTTGTTAAAAAACCCGTCAAAAAGTTAGAATTTCAAAAAATAGCCTGCTCCCTAATTTTCCTGAGGTTCGAGTTAAAAAATAGCTGTAGTAAGCAGAGCTAATACGGAACTGCTAATCAGCAGTTATTGGAATTCTACTTTCGTAGGTTAAATTATGTAAAAACTTCTAAATATTTTTAGGGTATCGCGCGAAGTGGGGGGGGGTCTGGACCCCCCCCTAAACTACGTGCCCGGTCTTTTGTCACAGATAATTATTGATACAATTATATTAAATTAGCTTCTTGCTAATCTAAAGTTTTCTATATATATATATATATATATATATATATATATATATATATATATATAAAGCTATATAAAATTTCCTCTAAATTTCCGATTTTGAAAATTGTCACTGAATCATTAAATATGTAATAGACGAGTTTAATTATTATGTAAATAATGAAATATTAAATTAATATGCTGTTACTTTTATTTTGTCGATAACAATAGTTGTTTGTTATTATATCAAAACGTTTATAAATAAATTATACCAAACTTTTAAACTTTGTTTTATTTTTATAAACCACGTGTCCAGGTCAAAATTTATAAAGTGAACTTTCAATCTTGTTATTTAAATTTTTATAAAAAAAAATTAAGTTTCAAAAATAGTGTAAAATATTATACAGGGTGCTTCAGAATCACCAAAAAGTTTCGATGATTTTATTTTTAAACATCTTGCAGTTTAATGCATTTATTTACTCTTTTTATTATTGATTTCTTGATAAAAGTTGGTGGTTCAAAAAAAATGTTTTTGATAGTAATAAACTTTAGATCAGGATGTTCAAAAAAGTGGATTTCACTAACAATTTCAAAAAAATAAAATTTTTCTGACGGTAGTTTTAAGGGCCATAAAAAATCATAAATATAAACTGAGTAAAATTTTTTATATTGTAGTTATGGAGATATTTAAGGTCAAACAGCAAAAAAACATTTTTCTATTTAAATCTTTCCTTAGCTATTACTAATATGACAACTAATACTAAACCTTTATTTACGATTTTTTACGGCCGCGACAGTCACAAAAATTTTAATTTTTGAAATACACTTTTTCGTATTTTTTGAATGCCCTGTATATCTGATATAAAGTTGAATATTGTGAAAACTATTTTTTCGACAAACACACAAGTTTTATCTAGAAGAAAGTTTTTCGAGAAATTGATAATAAAAAAGTTTCCCATTTAGTGCAGACTTTTCCACGACATAATATCTAAATTAGTTGTTTTCAAGTTATTATTAAAGCTCTCACTTTTGCAAAGTGAAGTCGTTCCTGTTCATCTTAGAACAAAAAAACTCGTATCCACCATAATAATATTTGGGCTCAAAAAATATAGCAAATAATACATTATCTCAAAAATAGCTACGCCACTGGCAAGCCTCGCGAAGATATCTAACAGCGTTGCAATTTTCACCGCAAACTATTCTTTATGCGATCAGTCCGTCTTTTTTCCACTCATACACAACAACAAATTGATGTTTGATTCTATTTATTTCATTTTTATGAATGAAATGCGGGGTCTATTTCTCTTTGACGTCATTGGATTCTATAGTAAAATGAAACAATTTATTCGATTTTTTATTTTTTGAATGTATGTCGTTCAGATATTTTACTAAGAAAAAATGTGTAGACATTTTGTAGAAAAACATATAATTAATTGTTTTAGATAATGAAATTAATAAATGTGTTAACGATGTGGTTAAAAATTAATAAATCAAAATTGGTATTTTTAATTAAACATTTTATTATCCAGACCTGTATTCAGGTAGCCAATATCTATAGGTAAATTTTATTGCACCCAAAAAATCAACGAGTAATACTGAAACGGACTTTACCATAACTTCTGGCAACTATGTACAAAATCTTATTAGGGTATTTATTGCCCTAGTAATAAGTCAAAAAGGTAGAATCTCATATTCCAGGGTATATTTTGATGAAGCTTTTTTTATTTACTTATTACATTAATAATTGTTTAAAAACGTTTGAAACTAACAGGGAAACTTTTTGTTCGTCGATTTAATCTTCACACTGTTCCGGAGTCCGTAGTTTAGAGAAACATTTCGCTTGAATAAGTTCTAGATTTGTGAAGGCGATATTAATAATATAAAAAGGGGATTTTATTTCTATTACGAAGTTCTCCCGCGTCTTTTCTGCTAGAAATTACCTCCACTTCCTGGGCGCTTTGCAAGAATTTCTCAACGAAATTATATTCTTTAGAGCTTCGCAAAACAGTAATTACCAACAGACTTAAACAAGCTTTTTCTTGATTAGGATCATTTAATAAAAGAATATGTGTATTCCGGAGCTCTGAAACTTTAGCTGGGAACAAAAGGTCCCGAGGTCTAGTCTTACATTTTAAACTTAGTTGCTGTAACTTCGTGAGCATCCCCGGCTTATAGGCAACAATGGGACTTGTCTAACACAAAGGCCTCGTCATTTTTCGCCTTGTGTTTTGATAATTAAATTGTTTTTATACAAATATTGTTTTTACTTTGCTTTTTACTAAAATTTATTGCTAGGCCCCGAGGTGGATCGAATAAACAGAGCATCAGGTACAGATAAATTAACCACATTAATTTCTCGTGTCGCCTTTTAATTAAGACATACGCAACAATATTTGGCTCGGTATTGCCAAAAACGTGGATACAAATTATTATTTGAAGAATCGAATAGATTCAACTAAGTTAATCGATACTTGCTAGAAATCCATCATACGCTAAATAAAACGTCTATAACTTTAATTTCCCCTCTATTACAATATACGACGAAAATTGTTTCAAAACACAGTGCTTTCTTCGAATGGAATTAACAGTGTAATAATTTTTTTTGTATAGGATATTTTTTTTCATTCCTCTTAACGTTTCTTAAATATTAATTATTTTGTGTTTTTTTTTTAACAAAATTATGTGAATTATAACTTAGGTATTTTCGCCTCTAGATGTCAAATCAATGTGGCAATGAATTTTAAACAAACAAACAAACAAACAAAAGTATGCTTTATTGCCGCAGAAAAATTTTACAATTTTATGGACAAATCAAAATATACCTAATATAAGACATATCAAAACATTAATCGAAAAGAATTTCGATAGGTCAGTGCTTTTTAAAAATGTAAATTATCAATTTACCAAATCGTAAAACACACGTTAAAATATAACATAACATTGCCGCAAAACAGTTAATGAATCCTAATAACCTTATAAAAGTAAACAAACACACATGTACGAGGTGAATAATTTCGATGACATTGAAATCAAAATTGCAACTATGCGACCTTAAACTCTATGTTATTATAGTTATACAAATAATTGTGATGTTAAACAGAAGGTATAATGAACTAGTGCAGAATGTAGTATACAAAAAAGAATTAAATTTTGTTTTTAATCCAATACCTAACAAAAATAATTAAGTTTTAAGTGAATGTTCGACAGTTCTTTTCTCTATATGATGATTTTCAAAATTCTATGTTACGAGTTAGGACATGACTCACAAAAGATTTAAGTAAACAAGCGAATTTAGTGACAATTTAAAGAGACTTACTCGCTGTAAAAATCATTAACGCTGTAAAATGGTCTCTCAATGAGGTATGCTTTGGTGTTTTTTCGAAATTGTGCAAGCATAGGGATAGATTTTAAATGTACTGGCAGATTGTTGTAAAGTTTTACGGCGTTGTAAATAATTGATTTTTTTATTAATTCTGAGGAAGGAATGGGAAGATATATATCATGCCTAGAGTTTCTGGTAGGGTATACATGTTGTGGCCTTTCTGGGAGGGTGTTTATATGTTTTCTCAGCAAACATACCGTTTCCAAAATAAATAATGCAGGAAGTGTTAATATTTCATGTTTTTTGAAATAGTATTGGCAGTGAGCTCTATTATTTAGACCAAACAAATAACGAATGGCTCTCTTTTGGAGCATAAAAATACTACGAAATTGCTCGGTGGTACAGCAGCCCCAAAAGGGAAGGCCATAGCGGAGGTGGGATTCAAATAAAGAGAAATAAGTAAGTCTGGCAGAAGGAAAGTCTAGTTCTTTTGAAACTGATCGAATGGCGAAGCAGGCGGTAGAAAGTTTTTTAGTTAAGGTGTCAATATGATTAGACCATTTTAGATTGTTATTTATATTTAAACCCAGGAATTTAACCGACTCTACGTATTCAATATTGCTGTTATGTACCTTACGTGGTTGTAAAGTTCCCTTATAAGATAACGCCACCGTTTTATCGACATTAAAACAAAGCATATTGGAATCGGACCAAGCCTTAATTATAACCAAGTATTTGGAGATACTAGAGTGTAAAGACGTTATATCAAAATCACTCCAAGTTATGCTTGTGTCGTCAGCAAAAAGGGAAATTCTTCCATTAATTTTAAGGTTCGTGATATCATTAATGTATAACAAAAAAAAAATAGGTCCCAACCTTGAGGGACTCCACTTGTAATCAACTTACAACCAGAATCGGAACCATTAGCCCTTACAAGTTGTTGCCTTTTCCCAAGATAAGATTTGAACCAATTTAAAGAAGTTCCACGAATTCCATAAAAATTTAGTTTGTTTATCAGAATTTCATGACTAACACAATCAAAGGCTTTCGCATAGTCACAAAAAACTGAGGCAGTTGGGTGGATGTTATTGAGAGATAAGTAGACGCCTCTAAGCAACGTGAACATGGCGTCGCTGGTGCACTTGTTGGGTAGAAATCCGAACTGCTCCGGGGATATTATCTGATGTTTCAGGAGAAATGGCATAAGACGATTCTTCAGTAGCCTTTCGATGATTTTTGATAGCACTGGTAGTAGTGCAATTGGGCGATAATTGCAAGAGTTAGTTTTTTCGCCGCCTTTATGAAGTGGAATAATTATAGCTGTTTTAAGGCAATCAGGGAATACACCTTTTATAAAGGACTCATTTATTAATGTTGTAAGGGCCTCTATGACTGGGAGTGGCAAGTTCAGGAATATTCTAATTGATAGGCCATCAGTGCTACACGAAAATTTACTTTTGATATTATTTATTACCTTCAATAGTTCAGTGTTGCTAACGGGACTTAAGAAAAAGCTATCAGCTAAATTTTTTGAAGGAGGGAGAAACGAAAGAGGGTCCAAACTCTAGAAACATAAGATCCCCGACTTTTATACAGAGTGTCCTATAAATTAACTGCAATTCAGATAAATATAAATTTGGTCAAAAGTGCCTTTTTTAAAATGGACCGTCCTGTATGTTATTGAAGCGTTGAAAAGAGTGGAAAAATTGTCATGTAAGGTGTTCCTATACCTATTTTGAACTGCTTTCGGTAAATATAAGCGATAAACACAGTAAAAGAAAATTTTGTTTTTGACGACTATGAAAAACGTAAGTTAATAACTGTGAACAAGCCTCAAAATTATATTCTTTAAATCAACTACATCAAAAATTTACCAATAAGACCTTTAGTGTCCTTCGTAAGAGCTTCATCAACAAAATTATCCAGCAAACTAATTAAACTTGTAGAAAAATTTTGCAACTATGTAGCAAAATGGAGTATTTAAACTGTTATGAATTTAATAAACACACACAAAAATTTTTCCCCCTCCCTGTATTGTATGTTTACAAGAAAATGCTGGGTATATTTTTGGATTTTCATTATCATTACATTGGATAGCATTCTCATTAAATTATGAAGGCAGCCGTGATCCGTTGCCAGAGCAACATGAGCAGTTTTCATTTTATCAACAATGTCTAGTTGACAATTCATAGCGAAAAGTTTGAAGAAGTCAAATTGTTAGATTATGTGGGACAAAAAAGATGTTTCAGACATAGAAGAATCAGCGAATATTGCTTGTTTATCTCTACTACCGGAAAAGTCGAAAAAAAGCAGCATATAAATCCTTTAAGAATTAGTGCCAAAGCAAGACGGCTACTGCAGTCTCAGAAACCTTGTTTTTGGCGTATTTCTACGAAAAAAGTGCTATATTGAAGTCTACATCAAGCTTATGGTTTGATTATTCGATGTCGAAGTCCACCCTTTTTATAGAGGAAAATATAGATATTTCTAAGTATCCAAAACTTCGAGCATTTTTGAAAAGAAAAAATGATGATTGTAGACCCAAAAAATCGAATGTGTTTAAGAGGGAAGGCGTGAATAAGTTCATGCTTGAAGCCCTCGATGATATATACTTATTGATGAAGGTCGTAATGGTAATGGGAGTTGCTGGAGCGTGCCGTTCTAATGAACTCTGTGAAATGAAAATGGACAATGTTAAAATAAGTCAAGAAGTCATAATGGTGACCATTCCAGACTCCAAAAATGGAATGTCACGTGCATTTATAGTGACAAAAAGTGACGACACTCAGGTTTGTTATTTCAAAATAATTCAAAAGTACATTGATACAAGATCCCACATGACGACTATTAATCCACGCTTCTTTATGCGATATCAAAATGGAAAAACCAGCCTGTCGGGAAAAATACATTTTCGTCAATTTCAAGTGAAATTGCGAAATTTCTATTAGTATTACTGTACACTCTTTTAGAAGAACGTCGGCAACTTTATTAGCAAATACTGGAGTTGATGTATTAGCTATCAAGCGACATGGTGGACGGAAATCCGCTACTATTGCGGAAAGTTACGTAGCTGAGAGCCTCAATAATAAAAAGGAAATAGCGAATAAAATTTTATACAATAAGGCCCAGCCCCAAGTCTCTTCCAGTGCTTCAACAGTGACAGAAACATTAGTTAGAAATAAAGGATCTGTGGAAAATGTAATACACATCGAGAAGAAACGAGAAAACGTGTTTGCATATTTTGTTAATAATGTCAATAATTATAATAATTGTACCATTTATATTTATTTCGATTAATATCACCCGATTTTTGTAATATGTTGTTGAAATCAAAAATTAAAGCTACTTATAATAACTTTAGATTATTATTTCCCTAGGGATGTAAGTTGACTTACATCCTGTCGTTAAGGGCAACC
This sequence comes from Kuschelorhynchus macadamiae, assembly GCA_030620095.1. Taxonomy (NCBI): domain Eukaryota; kingdom Metazoa; phylum Arthropoda; class Insecta; order Coleoptera; family Curculionidae; genus Kuschelorhynchus; species Kuschelorhynchus macadamiae. The sequence goes on along the minus strand of JAUTXW010005349.1, from coordinate 388,004 downwards.
AATACCTTGTTGAGTAACTTTCACTTACGTCTGTCAAAGAAGTGTTAAAATAGGTTGCTTTCAATATAGGGAGGGGGAAAAAATATTGTGAATTTAATGGTGAATTTTATATGTTTAATGAGGGTTTAACAACGGGAAATCTTTTAAATTCGTTGTTAGTTGAAATCTTTATGAACAGTGTAGAAAAAACAATACACGAACATCCATTAAATAAGAATTTTCTGTACTGATATAGATACGTTGATGAGATTATTACTTCTTTTACACGACATAATCGAAAGCAATTCTTCTTGTAGGCCGTTTTGCACCTGCAGAAATTATATATTTCTGCTATTATACATATATCTTTTCCGGCCAAGAACTTTTGATAAAGATGTATGAAAACGCATTTTTATCGATTTTAAGTATTATTTTAGAGGTAAAGAGCGACAAATCAATTCCTAAAATGTATAAATAAATTACAGCCAAAAATTAAGTTACCACAAAAATAGAATAAAATAAATCTATTAATTTTCTTGATCCAACTATAACACATAATAACGAAAAATCTGATTTATCTCTCTATCATAAGCCATCCCACACAGATATTGTTATTCATAATAGTTCATATCATCCTTATTTATAAAAAATGTCAGCTTTAACTCCTTTATTCACAGACTTTTAAACGTACCTTTATCACATGAAAATTATAGCAGTTACAATGGATACAAAGCAGATATTGTAGATAAAATAATTGCCAAAAACTCAGTTTAGTTTAACCATGCGTTAAAAACGTCAACCACGGTACTTTTAAAACTATAACCCGTATTGGCAAACTGAGTACAAAAATTTCTAAACACCTTTCTAGATACGGGTTAAAAATCAGTTTTAAGACCAAAAATACATTAGGGAAAATAAGAGAAAATAATAAGCTTACTCGAAACAAAAAGAAGAAATCAGGAGTTTACATGCTGAAGTGTGTTTCGTGTCCCAAAAGGTATATTGGTCAAACCGGCAGATGTTTTGAAAACAGAATAAAAGAACATAAAACTAGTTACATAAAAGAATTAAATAATTCACATTACACAACTCATCTACTAGACGAATCACACACATTTAATGACAATTTTAGTTCTTCATTCTGACATAAAATCAAAGAAACTTAATTTTCTAGACAATATAGAAATTAATAAATTTAATACATCTGGGCTATTATTAAACGATCAGGTAGATTTGCATAATTCATCACTGTCGAACCTTTATTAATTTTATTACTTGTAAATTCCCATATTTTTATTGTCTTGTTTTTGAAACATTTCTATTGGGTTAAGATCGGGACTACAAGATGGCCATTGTAAAATATCTACATGATTATCCTGAAGCCAGACAGTCACCCTCCTAGCAGAGTGCTTTCGATCATCACCATGTTTGAATTTCCAAGTTACGGCTAAATTTTCTTCTACATATATTTGAATCACGTTTTCCAGTATGTTAATGTAATATTCATACTGGTCCATAGTATCAGTTATTCTATACCAACACCATTGCAAGAGAAGCAGCCCCATACCATGATACAACCACCACCAAATTTCGCTATTTTCATGGTGTAACGCGGGTAAAATTCTTTATTTGGTGCACGCCAAACAAAACTTTCTCCATCAGAACCAAAGTTATTTACCTTGGATTCATCTGACCATAGTACCTGCTTCCATTGTTGGACGTTCCAAGGAAGGTGATTTCTAACAAATTCCAAAGGGCTCCTTCGATTCAGAAAGGTGAGGCTTCTCCCTAGTACCCTGCCTCGTTCAAACGATTACGAACACTTCGAACACCAAATGCCCTTAGATATTCAACAAAAATTTCTTTAAAAATATCAAGTGCTGATTGGTGAGGGTCTGCCTTAGAACCATCTGCTTCCATACTCGTTTTTCTGGGACATCACTTCTTGGGAACAGTTCTAGTAATTCCATGAATCCTAATATGATGAACAGCGTTAAACACCTCCTTTTTGGAACGATTAACTATTTCTGCAATATTTTGATACGCATATTTGTAGAAATTCGAATGAAGATTAACATTAAATTATTGACAAGAACGGAAGTCAACGACCCACTAAAGCTCTGTGGTAACGATTGTCAATTTTAAAATGAGCCTTCTTGTTAGAAAAATGTTGATTTTCAATTTTAAAATGGGGCTACTTCTTAGAAAATGTTGATTCAGAAATACGTTTCCAATTTGTTTGCCGCTTAAAAATGTAATTTTCTTCGAATTTTATAATGAATAAATTATGTTTTAAACTTAATAAGGTTGTTTAATGCGATAATAATAGATGTACACTGTGTCCCAGATTGCTTGTAATCACAGGGTTTCTCGGTAACCAGCAGAGATAGAACTTTGCGGTTTTCGCGACTCTGTGTCAATTTTTCGAGAAACTTTGAATGCCGCAAACAGAATTGTGCCAGATTGTTTCGTTCCCGAGATACAGAGTGAAATAGAAATTTTGCGCTTTTGGGGGTGGTATCTTATTTCGGACACCCTGTCAGATAAAGAAAAGGTAAAAACTCCTATGGATAGATATTTTTACGTAGAGTCCAGTGCTGTAGTAGAAATTTTTTTAGACAAATCGTTTTTGAGATATAGCCCAAACTTAGTATTTTTTAAATGGGACACCCTGTATTTTTTGATTCCAAAAAATTTGCCTTTTTTTTCTCTTTAAAATGATGTATCACACTATGCACTTTTGACGTAAACTAAGCCTTATAAGCGCAATATTAAAAGAAAAACGTAAGTTGGCCATGGAAATATGGCATGGAAACAAAAATCAAAACTATTTGTTTCTTAAATATATCAAATATTGCCGTGTTTATCCTCTTATCATACGAGTTACCAATAATTCTAACAGGTAAATTAATAGATATTAAGAAGAAATGAATAATTTTGAAAATAGTCATAAGTATGATATGATGGTTTGTTTTATTGAATGTCATGAAAACAGTGATCAAGCATCTGATTTATATTTTAACAGGTAAGCACCAAGCGCTTAAATTATTATGAACCTCGTTTGAAAATTTTTTTTCAATTCCACTTTGAGTTATGGACTATTTCCAAAAGCTTTTTTTATATCGTAGATATCCAGAAAGGCCTCAGCCACACAAGGCAATTTTTCGCCGAATTAAATTAAATTTAATTAATGATGGATCATTTTCAAAGCACAGGGCTAAAACATATAATAAACGAAATCACGAGAACAATGAGATTGTTGTATTAGCAAGTATTCAGGCCAATCACGCGAATTCATGTAGGCATATTCAGGAAACAGTGGGGGTGTCAAAATCACAAACGCAAAGGATATTAAGAAAACATAAATATAAGCCTTATAAAGTAAATGTAGTACAACAATTGCATCCTGGAGATGCAGAAAGGCGTCTAAATTTTTGTAACTGGTATCTTCAAAAAACCCAAAATGACCCTGACTTCGGTAGCAAGGTTATATGGTCCGACGAAGCCTATATAAGTTGTAGTGGTATTTTTAACAGGCATAATAATAGGCACTGGTATACGGAAAAACAATTTTTAACAAGAGAACGTCAGCAGCAAGGAAGGTTTGGGTTTAGCGTCGCTTGCTTTATATTGGGAACAAAGATTACATTTCATATTTACAATAATAATTTAACAGCAGATAGGTATCTAGCAATTTTAAATCAAATACTACCGGATTTATTGGATAACTTGCCGCTAGCAAATCTGCACAATATTTACTTTCAGCAGGACGGTGCTCCTGCTCACAATGCGCAAATTATAAGGCCATTTCTATTTGAAAATTTTCACGATCGCTGGATTGGTACAAATGGACCAGTAAGGTGGCCTGCTAGGTCGCTAGACCTCTCAATATTAGATTTTTTCGTTTGGTCTTACTTAAAAAACAAAATTTACCTGAATCCAGTCAATACGATGGAGCAGCTGCAAAATGCAACCATTCAGGCATTTAGATCATTGGAAGATAGACCTATAATAATGATGAATGCTCTAAGAAGAATTCGCACTGTGTGCCAATTATGTGTTCGTGAGGGGGGCGGCCATTTTGAACAGTTTTTCTAGTTATGTTTGTTTAGTATTGTGATTAAGTTTATCAAGATTATTAAGTTTATTTATTTCATAGTAAAAAAATGGTTATTAATTTTTTATGTTGTTTAATTTTGCTTCTGGACACTTTTAATATCTACCCATATTTCCATGGCCAACTTACGTTTTTCTTTTAATATAGCGTTTATAAGGTTTAGTTTACGTCAAAAGTGCATAGTGTGATATATCATTTCAAAGAGAAAAAAAGGCGAATTTTTTGGAATAAAAAAATACAGGGTGTCCCATTTAAAAAATACTAAGTTTGGGCTATATCTCAAAAACGGATTGTCTAAAAATTTGTGCGACTACAACACTGGATTCTACGTAAAAATATCTATCCATAGCAGTTTTTACCTTTTCTCTATCTAATAGGGTGTCCGAAATATGATACCACCCCCCCAAAGCGCAAAATCTCTATTTCACCCTGTATCTCGGGAACGAAACGATGTGGCACAATTCTGTTTGCGGCATTCAAAGTTTCTGGAAAAAGTGACGCGAAAACCGCAAAGTTATATCTCTGCTGGTTTCCGAGAAACCCTGTGATTACAAGCAATCTGGGACACAGTGTACACCCTAACAATAGCAGCAATCATTAAAATATTCGAAATATCTTAAACCAATTTCTTACTAGCAACAGATAACAATCGATGGGTTTTTGTATCAAAGATTCCTTTACTTACTTTAAAAATTTACAACAAAAAATCAAACAATTATGTAGGTGTTTAGAAAAATCTCTATAGTTTAAAAATGGAACATAACATAGATTTTTAAAAAGCAGAAATGCATTTACATTTCGGGTAAAAACACGTGTGCTTTAAATCACCCTGTATATTGACGTTAATTGTGTTTTGTGTCAAATATTCTGCTTAAGAATAAAGCTAATAATGTAACTTTAAAACAAAAAAACGTCTATTTAAATCGCTTGAAGAAATCAAAAAAATTAACCGATCGGATGCAGTTCGTAGACCTACGAGAATGGGAAAACTTCGGTTCCTAGAGACCTCAAAAGAATATCTGAAAAAAAAAGTTCCTCATACGAAAGAAATAATTTTCCAGGTTGCAACATTTAAAGCGGGACATTCTGATTTGTCAATATTAAATTCCATTTCCAGGCAATCGGTAGGTGATCGACTGAATCTCCAGCATAACGGGAATGCACCTTGAGGTATTATAAAACTGAATTTCTATGCATATAGGAAGTGATATATGCTGATAGCTTTTGGCTCTAGATAATCCGATTACCGGATGACCACGGAATGAAATTCTAGAGTCGAGTGTTCCTATGGAAACGGGCCGCGTCTCTGCCTCTTGCATAATACAACTCTCTCGAATTCAGAGGCGTAACTGAAGATCTTTGGCGTATTACATAGAACACATACTTGTAATTTTAAAAAATGTCTTGATATGAGCATGAAAGAGGACTTGTAAAAGGGAAAATTGTAATCGTGAAAAAATTACCCTGCGAGATTTTTAACTTGTCAGGGTCCCTAGATGCCGAAAAACATGTTTTTCCGATTCCGTCGGTCTGTCTGTCTGTCTGTCTGTCTGTCTTTTGGCGGCATAGCTGAAAACTACTTACCCAATTGACTTCAATTTTTGGTCAAAAATTAACGCTCATATGGAGATGAGCTGACATTTTGGTTAAAATCCAATATGGCAAAACAAAATGGCGGCCTAGTGAGATGTTAAAAAAATTATTACTAAATAAATACTATATACTACTACCCAACTTATCTCAAATTTTGCACAAAAATTAAGTACTACGTAAGGCTCAACTGGTAACATTTTGATACGCATTCGAAATGGCGGCTTAATAAAAGATTTAAAAATTAAGCCTGAAAAACAATAAAGCATTTATTTATTTATTTATTTATTTATTTAAACTATTAATTGAACTAACTTCAAGTTGTGTGCCATAATTGGACGGTGTTCTACAACAGTGGCCACTTATTACGTTAAAAAATACGCTGTTTGAGAAGGAGTTCGTATTTATTTTTTATTATACAGGGTGTCCCAAAAGTGATGGATCAAATTAAAGTAGGAGGTAGGGGGGTTTATTTCTAACAAAAAAAGTCCTATAGACATATGTCTGATTCCTTACCGTTTCCGAGTTATAGCTATTTTTGTAATTTTTATGATATTCTCACACTTCATCACAAATTTTTTGTTTCAAAAATTATCTGTTAATTTTTTTTCTCACATAAATTTTTAATAGCATTCCTATTAAGGCTTCTTTATTGTGCAGAGCACTTTTTTATTTTGCTCGCTAATTACACAACCTACTGCCATTTTAAAGCACATTTTTGGGATTTTAATGGAAAAACATTAATTTTTCTAGTAATTTTTCTAAAAAAATAATCAATTGAAAAGGTGTCCCATAACATAAAAAACTACGGTCAGGAATTCTGTTTTAAATAGTGTACTTTTTAAAAATAATCAAACAATTGTTATTGCTGAAATTTGTTAAACATAATTGTAATGTCAAAAAACTGAATTAAATGAATACATTTAATATTTATTTATATCAGAGAAATAAGTAATGAGTAAGTTTATTTATAACCTAAACATTCTTCAAACTCAATGGGTCAAATGTTTATTTGCCAATTGAATTATCTGTTTATCAGCTTAGTTAAATTCTGCAAATACCGACGAAAATACCTACAGTTTTTATTTTACCAAAATTCCATTGCCTTTAAGAGTATTTAAGTCGTGTATTGACAAGTGTTCAGTTCTAACAAGATTAACAAAATGCCTTTTACCGCAAGAATATGCAGAAATGCATTTTGTTTATGGATTGTGTAATGGACGTGCTCGACGTGCTGCGAGACTTTATCGTCAACGTTACCCGAACCGACAACACTATCCCGATTATCGTGTTTTTATTCGGGTACATAGGAAGGCCAAGGCAATATGACGATGATGTGGAAGACGTGTTAATTCAATTAGAAGAAGATCCTTCAAGAGGTATTCGTGGCATTGCAAGAACTATGGGAATACCACGATCAACAATCCATCGCATATTAAGACAAAATCAAATGCATCCATTCCATTTTCAACGAGTGCAAGCCTTATTACCTGCAGACTACCCATTAAGAGTACGATTTTGTAGAGAAATGTTGCAGCGAACCAGAAACGATTATAATTTTTTCCAACACATTTTATGGACAGATGAATGCAGTTTTAGCCGAATTGGAATTTTTAACATTCATAATTTACATTACTGGGCAATGGAGAATCCAAGAGCGATTAGAGCTGATCGATTTCAACATCAGTTTTGTATTAATTTATGGGCTGGAATACTTAACGGCACTTTGATAGGCCCATTTGAAATACCCAGAAGACTGAATGGAGCAAATTACCTTAATTTTTTACAAGACGATGTAAACATCTTATTGGAGGATATTCCGATTGCTATACGTGCGAATATGTGGTTTCAACTTGATGGGGCTCCCCCTCATTTTGCTCGCAATGTGAGACAGTTTCTTGACCAAACATTTCCCAACAGGTGGATAGGGCGAGGAGGAAGAATAAGATGGCCACCACGTTCGCCGGACTTAAATCCGTTGGATTTTTTTTTGTGGGGATACTTCAAGGAACAGGTTTATTTGCATGAAATCCATAACGGAGATGAACTTCGTGAAAGAATAGGAGTAGTGGCACAGCAAATTCGTAACAATGTTCCCGCTTTAAGGCGTATAAAACGAAATTTTATATGTCGATGCAGATTGTGTATTAGAGTCAATGGGGGACATTTTCAACACCTTTTGTAACCTAATTATTGTAAGTTTTTTTATGTAAATAATTACGTTATAAATAAACTTACTCATTACTATCACATTGTCTTATTATTTCTCCGATATTAATCAATATTATGTATTTATTTAAATTCACTTTTTTGACATTACAATTATGTTTAACAAATTTCAGCAATAACAATTGTTTAATTATTTTTAAAAAGTACACTATTTAAAACAGAATTCCTGACCGTAGTTTTTTATGTTATGGGACACCTTTTCAATTGATTATTTTTTTAGAAAAATTACTAGAAAAATTAATGTTTTTCCATTAAAATCCCAAAAATGTGCTTTAAAATGGCAGTAGGTTGTGTAATTAGCGAGCAAAATAAAAAAGTGCTCTGCACAATAAAGAAGCCTTAATAGGAATGCTATTAAAAATTTATGTGAGAAAAAAAATTAACAGATAATTTTTGAAACAAAAAATTTGTGATGAAGTGTGAGAATATCATAAAAATTACAAAAATAGCTATAACTCGGAAACGGTAAGGAATCAGACATATGTCTATAGGACTTTTTTTGTTAGAAATAAACCCCCCTAACTCCTACTTTAATTTGATCCATCACTTTTGGGACACCCTGTATACAAATGATTACAAGTAAACTAAATTATCAAAGAGTAATAAAACTGAAATTAACAATTTCGTAAAAAAAATATTAATGCGGATCAGACGGTTTTCGGAAATCTGGAAAAATATGATTATTGTCTTGCAAGAACTACCTAACCCTCATTAATTGACAAAACAAAATAACATGAACACGGATAACTAAAATGAGATAAGAAAACATCGGATAAATATTCTGCCTAGCTAAGAAGAAAGATTCTATATATCTGCAAAATTTAGAAATTGTCATTTTTGGCTCATTGTAACCGTAAAATTTTGTTCTACATCTGTAAAAAGTTAAAATATCCTATCTGCGTCTATACCTAAATGTTTTGTCAAAATACTGTGTTTTAGAATGAAATAAAACAAAAACCTGATTAACTTAAATATTGCAGATCTTTCATGTTAGGACGGCAGTATTGCTTTTTATAGGGTTCTTCAAGTTGATCTTGCTCGATTTCAAAATCTGGATTCAATCCAATTCCCTCCAGGTCGTCCTAAAACTGTTCACCTTCCAAATTGTTCAAAAACTCGTAGAAAGGCCTTGCATCTTGTGGAATTAAATTACACATATCTTTAAGGTCCTTTATTTTTTCGGCAGACAACGGTTTTCCGTTTGGCCATAAGGGTGGTAGTTCAATATATTTTAAAGTAGGCTTTCGCCCCTTCCCCGATTTTTCAATATTCACCTCTGAAAATTCCTGATCAGTTAGGTGATTTTTCATAAATAATGTTATCGGCTTTTCTTTCGTAATTTTGATTAGGGTCAGGTGGGGTAATTGTAAATGGAATTTGCAAGATTGAATTGAAAATTATCTTTTTTTTTATAAATTAATTTTTAATTTAATTCCTAAGTATAAGTCCACTTTATGGTAAGGTATTTTAATATCTACGGGCTTGTATATGAAAAATTTTACCTCCTGGTAACATAATTTAATATTTACAATTACCCCCTCTTGTTTACAAATACCCCATTACTAAGGGGTAATTGTAAATGAACATTTCAGAGACCATTACTTGTAATGACTTCAAATGAAATCCAATTGTAAATATTTTGCAAGTATACATTTTTGGCTGCAAAATCATTTGCCGAATAAATACAAATATTTACAATTACCCCATAAAAAATCAATGCAAAATTTCAAAATTATAATTTTATTGTGAAAAATAAAACGTTACAAACATTCTTAAGATAAGTAACACAAACAGGTAACTCTAATAATGTAACCATTAACCAATAAAATATCGAAATGCGGCATGAGAAGTTCTATTTTTGTTTTTCAAATATGCTGACGCATCCAGGGAAAGCATAAATAAGACGTCTGTTTTTCTCTTTTAAAGTTGGTTCTGGTAGAATAGCTTTAACGGAGTCAAAGTCTATATTTGACACATCATTTTCCTTTAGTATAAACTCTGTTGCGAATTTGTCATACATAGTATATCCATTTACTGTTATTTCTCCATCGTCCCGATCAATGTTTGAAATGCAGCAAACATACTTGTAATGAACTGACCTACGACTTCCACCGACAAAATCTACAAGAACAAAGGAACCAATTTTAAGTTCTTCCCAGTCAGGCTTTTGGTAAGTGACTTCAGGAATACTTTCTGAAATGACAGATTCAATATAATTTTCATCTCCTGAAGAGTCTTGGTATTCTATTTCCTTATCTCCTACTGAGTCTTCTATAGACATTTTACGTTTTTTACCCTTTAGTTTTTTCTTCTCCTCTTTTTCTTTTCTTACTGCTTCAACTTCTGCCATTTTATCTAAAACTTCTTGTGTTGTAAGAATTTCCCCATATTTTACAGGTTTTAAACGGGGAACTATTTGGCGCTTTACTCGTAATACTTCCTCAGTAGTTGTATTCTTTTTGCTGCTTTGTTGTAGCGCTGTTGTAAAAATTTCTATAATTTTTGAAGGAGTTTTGATAGGCGTTTTTGTATTAGAAAGGGCATGTGATGGAGAAGCCAAGGGTGTAATTTTGGAAGGACCTGCAATAGGAATATTTGATGTCTCTTGTTGAATATTAGTGACTTCAGGTTTCTCTGCAATTTTTTTCCTATATATTTCCAAATCTTTTGGATTGAATTCTTCAGAAGGAAATTTAGACGCATCAACAGGATATGTTCCTGTAGAAAGAAACCCTTTTTCTTTCTTCATTGCATGAGACCAGGTCTGCCCTAACAGTTCTACAAATTTACTCTTTGTCAAACGTCCCGTATCTCTTTTCTCCAGCTGTTTCTTTGTAAAATTTATTAAATGCTTGTCCTAGGATGTTTTTATAGGACCAAATACACATTTATCGAGGGGCTGGATTCGATCAGTCAAGTGACTGGGAAATTTAACCAGATGGACATTGTTGTTCAAAGCGGCTTTTATGATACGATAGCTTATATGACTGTTATGTCCGTCAAACATGAGCATAGCTTTTTGTTTTGGACAATTGTGTTCTTTTCTAATGTTATCAACATATGGTATAAATGCTGTTGTGAACCATTCATGAAATTGCGGTTCCTCCATCCATCCATTGGAAGACGTTGTCAATAATGTCCCAGGATAAGCATCATTACTAGTCCATCTAGCTTGAATGGCCACACCTTTGAATACTATCAAAGGAGGCATGAAACTTCCAGATGCTGAAACTGCTGCCAGCACAGTAATGGACTCCCTACCTGAACCACCAGAGATCCGCGTCAGACCTAAAAAAAAAAAAAATATTTAGAAAGTTACTTATAATATAAACTTTATAACCTACTTTTACCCTTCTCTCCAATAGCTTTTAGTTTTTTAGGATCTGTGAGAAAACCTGTTTCATCAGCATTAAAAATTAAATATGGTTTATTTTCTAAATCATTCTCTTTTACAAGGTTTTCTAATTCCCTATAAAATTCATATACTACTTCAGGATTCCTAGCATCTTTTCTAGCTTTTTGAAGTAGCTCTGGTTTTTTAAATGATAAAGAAGGGTGCCTCTTCATAAATTCATAATACCAGTCGTTCCCTGGAATCCCATTTTTAAATGGTGTTTGTATGTTTTGATCTTTCACATACTCTCCTACCATATTTTTAATTTCGTCCCTATCACAAGGATATCCCATTCTGGCTTTAGCTTTTATGCAGTTTTCTAAGTGGAGTTCAGCTGCTGCTGATAAACAAATGGGTCGACCAGCCCCCATTTTTTCTATGGCAACTTTTCTCCCTTTAATACGATGATATACTAAGGATTTAGGTACTCCATACCGTTCTTCTACTTCAGCATATGTCCTCCTGGAGTTCATAATATCATTTACAGCTTTTATTAAATTGTCATGGGTATAACTTGGACCTCTAGTTTTTTTTATATATTTGCGAGGCATAATTTTATTTTTCTACAGAGAAGGCTGCCAATGGGCTCCTTATTAACTTGCAATGCCCTAAAAAGTAATATTATGTTATGTTTTAATAAAAACATAATTTATAATTTTGTTTACAATTGCCCCTAAAATTATATTTACAATTTCCCAACTGGGTCATTTTTTGGGGGAATTGTAAACAAGGTTGTAACTAAAAAAGCTTCTATGTAATGGAGGACTGCTGGTAATAACAAACTAATTTAGAAGCATATATTTCTACCAAAATGAAATTATTATGAATACTTACCTTTCTCTATGTGTTTTCACCTATTTAGTGATTCTCTGCAAAATTGAAAAACTTTTTTTTTCACAAAACTTTTAAAATAATAACACACAACCTTCTCTGAACACTAGTTAGAGTAAACTAATTTGTGAGATAAACATATTGTGCAGGGCTACCACCTCATATGTGCCAACTGACAAAATATAAATTCCCTGTTAAAAAATTTTGATCATTTACATTTACCCCGAATTTACAATTACCCCACTTGACCCTATATGAGTTTTTAGCCAGTTAATACTGCTTTACTTGAATCGATTTTTCGATTTGTTATTGATTTTTCCAAAACGTTAACTGCAATCATTTCTTCAGAAGTGATGCGGTTAACAACAACCTTGTTTTTTATACGATAAGATTTCATAACTTCCGTGTAGTCCTTGTCAGTGTATAATCTTTGTTCAGTCTTAAGGGCGCATTCGACATCTCCAAAATGTGAGTCGTGGGACAGAAAGCTATGTCCAGAAAGTAGAAAATTTATAGAGATCGTTTCGAGCGAAAAATGATTTTGAAGCACGTGGATGAGCACTAAGATTAGCTTTATACTTCTATTCTGACCCCCACACGAGTCTGACCATAAAATTAAACTCTTCACAGATGCTCGTATATTTTCGTGTATATATTTACGAAGGTAGGAGACTTCTTGGGTTCCCCTACCAGCTTCTTGTTCCGTCCAGACATTAAAAACACCTTTTCTGGTACTGCCCACATAGATACCTAAATTAAAAAGATTCAATTGTTTCTTGTAATAAGCGCTCCAGTAGGTATTTTTGGCAAATCGTGGGTTTTTTGGAGGTCAAATGTTAGGGTTTCCAATGTTTCGTCATCTTGTGCACTTTGAAGATCAGCCTTCATTTGACTTCGAAGCTCTTCCGCAATTTGAAGATGTTTTTTTTTGATTTGTTTCTATGTTGTCTTTCTCTATACCTTGGGCAGTCGTTGCTTGTGCTTGGTATATATCACACAATCGACATGTATCCTTATGAATTGAAATTTGAATAAAATACATTTTTGAAATATTTCTTAGACTTGCTTCTTCTTGATTCTTTGTTTTTTGTGTAGAATCTCTTTTTTTCAGTTTCTTGAACACATTTGCTAAGCAAGATACAACGACCTCCAAATGAGCCTATGTTCCAAAATTGGTCAAAAAACCTTCTTCTTGTTTGAATATCAACAACAGTATGACATTTTTTCAAGCATGGGCAAATATACTCCTTAAATTTCTTGGGGGGTACAATTCTATTCCTTGCCGAAACGTATTTTTGATTATGATTTGCAAACTTTTTTCTGTCTTGTCTTGATTGATTTGGTAGTTTTCTTTTTCTTCCTCGCTTCTTCCTGCCGTTATAATTTTCCACATTCAGGTCGATTTTCATATTTTCTTGATTCTCTATGTCCCTTGTTTCTTCTGCAGAATCAGTCTCTTCCTCAGAATCTGGAATGTATTCACTACCAGACGACTGATATGTCTCTTCGGCATTAAATTCAGCAGATATAATAGGCTGAATAGCATGGTCATCAGAATTTTCTTGATCTGCAAGTTTGTTGGTATTATAACTACTAGAAATGTAGATTACTTGTTGAAAGAGCCATATTTTTCTGATTCTTGAGCATCATCACATTTTTTATTAAAGTTCTCAAGCCCTAACTTCACTAGCAATTTTCCTCTTGATATGTTCATCCTAATCAAAAAAAGAAAAATATTGTTAGATACTTATTCACCCTAAAATATCTCGAATACAAAAAAAAACACTAAAACATTTTTAAAATTTTATACATTTAATATAAAGTGGTATATCACGATAAACAAAAATGGTCTAAACTACATTATTTATATTAATACCCATTTTGCTTGAACTTTTCAGATCCTGCCCTACATAATATTATAATGTTATAGTGATTTTGAATATCTAGCTTTAGTAAATTATAACACAATCAGTTTTGCTCCATAATACAGATAATATGAATAATATAGGCAAAAACGTAATTTTTGGAGGTTAAATTTTAGTATTTATATTTACAGCAGGCCTATCTAAATAATTTATTTACTTACCTTTACCTCTAATGTAATTAGAGAATCACAAAATAACAATCAAATCACTAATTACTGTATGTTTTAAACAGCAAAACTAAAGTAAACAACCCTGTCAGGTTCCAAATTCACAGAATTACAATAATGGTCTAATCCACATGTCATCAAAAACCTGGGTTAGATCATTTTTGCAGATCTCTGCATGAATGATTTGACGATTGTGGTTTAAAACTTCATTCATAGATGGTGCTAATAGACCAGTGTGTGGCCTATATCATAATCAAAAATAGGTATGAAAACTACTTATTAGATTGATTTCAAATTTTCTGCAAGAAATAGGCGTGTTATATAGAGATGACCTGATAAAATTGGTACGAATTAAAAATAGCGGCCAAATAAATTGTTTGTTATGATAAAAAAAAAACTCCTCCAAAACATGTTTTATCTGTTAAATTAGGGCATAGCTAAAAAACTACTTTCCCGGTTTACTTAAAATTTTGTTTAAAAAAAATTAGTGTCTTATGGGGAAGATCTGGTAACAATTCGGTAAATATTCAATATGGCGGAACTGGAAACTGGTGAAATGTTTAAAAGGTTATCACTAAGAAACTAATTATCCAAATTACCTCAAATTAGGTACAAGAATCAATATTTTGGTATAAATCTAAACTTGCGCAAATTGCAATCCCTTCAAATCCGTCATACGACGAAAAAGGGTACTAGTTCAACAATTCTCTCTCGCATCACGCACGTCCAATTTGTTCGGGACTAGTTTTTTAATAATTTATCTTAACGCATCTATCCGCATTTTGTAACTAACTAAATTTTTTTTTGTAACGGGTTATTTAAACCCTCGTGTGTTACTCGTTCTTGTTCCTTGAATCAATCCAGAAGATAAGAACATTGAGAGCTCTCTAGAAGACCGGAGAAAAACGAGGAACAAGACAGCCGATAAATCTTGGGGGTGAGTTTTCTATTACATTATTTTCCTCTCATCTAGATTCGCATTTATTTATACTTTTTATAATTAAATATAGCCCATTTTGAAATCTCTCACTAATCAGCTATCGAAGTACGCAACAAGGTGATACAGAAATAAACTAGAACGAATTCAAAATGGTTGTCTTAGAAAACTCAAGTGTGGCGTAGTTAATTAAGTATTTAGTTCTAATAAAGTTATTATTTGCGAGCTATTTTTTTTAAGTTTTTCCTGCATTTACCAACACATTCTTAGAATAAGAGACTTTTTTAACTTAATTCCTTTCCTTTTTCGAACCCAAAGATATTTTTCCTCTGGTAACTCGTATACAGACATGAATTCAGTATTGGTGAGTTATCATCAATTATGCATTCTTTAGCTAGCACCTTTTACTTTTTGCTCTTTTTTATTCTCATAGTAGAGAGATAGAATATGTTCCCAAAAAAAGTTTTTCTTTCTTGCCCTAATCAGCAAATCTTTAAACTTTGAACCAATATACTTTTCCTGTTGTCACTTAAGCCAACCAAGTTACTGCTTTTAGCCTTTTAGCCTTTGTCATTTGACCATGGGTAAACAATCAATTTTGATTTGTCTTATTTCTCTTTTTTTCTAATTTTGTATTTCCGTCTTTATAGCTAGCTAGAGTTCTGCTTCTTTAATAAAATCCTTCGAACAGAACTAGTCGTTATTTGATGGATATCCATTTTAACAAAGTAAACGAAAATACTTTTTAATTTAAAATGTCTGCTTAATTTTTTTTACAACAAATAAAACACGTTATAATTGTTTTGCCAACACCGCGGCTTAATCAGATGTTAGGTCTTAAATAAAAGCCTAAAAAAACTGTAAGTATGTTATACCAGTACCCGTTTTGCGGATATTATAAAGGTAAGGAAAGTTTAATAATGGAAAACCCATAAAGTCCAATTTTAGCCGAGATATTTAGGGATCATTTAGAAACTAAAATCCATAAATTAGTAAACCTTTTTTTTATTGGTATAACTACGTTGATGAAATATCAGCATGTTTTATTGGTACTGACAGACAATTAAAATCATTTTTAGATTATATAAATAACCTACATAAAACTATAAATTTTACAGTTGATTTTGAAAATAATAAACACGAGTTTGATATTTTCTACAAGCCATCTCATACAAACATTACAATACACAATACTTCTAATCATCCTTTTGCACATAAATTGTCATCATATAAAAGTTCTGTCTATAGTTTGATCAACACTTTTCTAAAGAAAGAAAGTTATACTAAAAAGTTAAATATAATAAAACAAATAGCGGTTAATAACGGTTATCATGAAAATCTCAGACAGAATAGTAAAAAAGAAACAATATAAGAAAGTATTATTGTTAGTTTATCCTAATAAGTTTAAACTAAACACTCATCTTCATGCTTTCACTTATCAGGATAAATAACATTAAATGTTGCTTAGGTTTTTAAAAGTCATGTGCAACTGTTGCTTTTAGGACAACAGTCTTGGAAGCAGGGGCGTGCGGTGAAATTTTAAGAAAGGGAAGCAATTTTTAGGAACTTATCTATTTGTAATATAATTCGATTATTCGATCATTTTGGAGAAGTTTATTTTAAATGGACAACAGCGATGTATGCGAAAGTCTCTCCTGCCCCGTTGAATTTCCCACGAAATTTTTTATACGTTTAAGTGTTGAAAAATTGCGTTCTACTGATGAACTTGTGGCAGGTATTGTCAATACTAATTCACACAATTTCGACACTTCGGTATAGGCATCTTCCAGCTCCTTGTCTTTTAAAAATTGCATTAGTTCCTTAGCGTTATTTTTTGCGCTAATGTCATCAGTTTCGTAAATCACTTTTGGTTAAATCACTTTTGGTTTGCATCGCAGTAACACTCGGTCGAAGAACTGGCCATAATGAAGAAGAAGAGATTTAACGCATCTTTTGAAAAAGTTTTCCTTTAAATGCATCAAAATTGCAGAGCTCGAGGAATTTAAAATCATTTAAACCGTTAAATCTATAGTTTATTTGTTGCTGAATTTGATCGATTATTTCATAAAAGAGGCGTCTGTATGATGTTTGAACATCTCCCACCTTGTCTGTTCGAAGAAGCTTGGCTTGTGGCTCTACATTTAACGTCATCGTTTTCTCCCAAAATAGGTCAAAGTCATCTCTTTTTTGGCTCACATAGACTTAAAATCATCCACTTTTTTTAGGCAAAAAGCAATATCATTTGTTTTAGTATGTAATAATAATTAAACATTGTCCGAGAATGGAAATATTTCTGGAAATATGTTCAACAAATAATTAAAATTAAAATCTCGTTTCAAACAGTCCAAAAACCCCCTCGAACTATTTATTGCTTCTGAGTCCCACGTTTCATTATTTTCTATTATATTCACAAATAGTTTAATCAGTGATTCACGATTTTCAGATACTGTTAACACAAGTCTTCCATTATAGTTCCACCTAGTAGGAGCTACTTTGGGCAATCGTTTGTGGACAATGGAGTCCAAAGCTTGTGTACGTTTTGTTGACTTGAAAAAAAAGCAGCCATGCCACTTAAAGTAACGAAAAATACTTTACGCTATTTAATGTGATTGATGGACTGGGATAAAACTAAATTTAATTTATGAGCAAAACAATGGACAAACACAGCACTTGGGAAAGTTTCTCGAGCTTTAGCTTGCAGACCCCCTAATTGTCCTGCCATCACTGCAGCTCCATCATAGCTTTGAGCAACTAATTTTTTCTCTCCATTAATTTCTTTAGTAACGTTATAAACTACGGTATATAATGCATCTGCTGTACCATTTTCGGACACGTTCTTAAAACCGAAAAATCGCTCTTGAATACTTCCGTCTGTTTTAACGTAGCGTATTCCTATAGATAATTGGCTAAAATTAGTGATATCAGTTGTTTCGTCCAGAACAATAGCAATGAACCGCGCCTCGTCAATCTCCTGCTTAATTCTTTTCAGAATAATGGTTGCAACAGCGGAAATGATATCATTCTGGATTCGTTTCGACGTTTCGCGAAAAACGCTAGACTGCTCTAAACGATTTTTTAAGCAATCATCATATTAAGCCATTAAACTAAGTAAATCTTGAAAATTTCCTCTATTTGAAGAGACCCTTGTTTCGTCATGACCTCTAAATTCCTATTCGTGCTGTCCGAGAAAACAAACAACATCGATAAGTCTTCTTAATATTTGCCTATTTTTATCGACTAGTTCATTGTGTTGGCGGTGACTAATTTCCAACTGTTTATTAAGAGCGTGTTCAATTCTGGTTTTGCCGAAGACTTTTTCTTTTATCACGGCCTGTAAATGCGCTTTGGACATAATGTGTCTTTTTACAGCTTTATGGAAATTGTTTAAATCGGAAAAACCAGTTTTATTCCAGAGACCTTTTTCATTTTCAAAAAGTAAACATGGCCAACAAAATAATTTACTTATATTTTCACAACCTGTTAGCTATTTAAATTGTTCGTATTGTTTTTCCGGATAAAAATATCTAATACAGTTTTTCATTTTAGTGGTTAAATTTTTCATAGGCGGTTTTGCCCTTCCTTTGGAAATTATTTGAAGCTTATCATGTTTAATGTTGAAAATCCCTTTATTGTTAAGACACACACCACACATTCACACACACTCTTCTTACTAAATTTTCCAACATTTTCAACGTTATTACAGACAGCCAGAGTTGACGGTATTTGCATATCCACGTCCGTATTATTGTCTTCCATATGGCACCATGCACGACGCGACGTACGTATCACACAACACACGGATAGCCGTTCAAACAAAGAAACTACTCCAACGATAGTTGCCGCCACCACTTAAGGCACGCGACTGAAATGCAAAAATTGCAAACAGCCGGTGGAAAGTTCAATAACCTCTGGCTCGATTCACAGGAAATCAAGCATACAGAACTTGGCTGCAGAGAAGCTGGCGGCCCGCATAGGTTCTATTCGATATTCTATTGTGGATGGGTCGGAGCCAAGGCCGCATTTATTATGGACTTGATAATTAAGATAATATTTTAGCATTTTTAATGTAAACTAAATTAATGGTTCACTATTTCAAAAATTACATTTTAGAAGATGTTTTGTTATTATTGTTGGGGAAGCACTGCTACCCTTGCTTCCGTGGACTGCGCGCCCCTGCTTGGTGGATATATCAAAAACAATAACACAAAACCAAAAAACAGAATATATCCGGGGTTTAAAAGAAAAGTACAAAAAAATAAAAGCTTGTTTACTAGAATATGGAAATAAACAAACATAAAAATAACAACACGTTATTAAACGATCAATAACAAGCATAGAAAAAGTCTCGGTCTCAGTAAATTATAGTTATTAACATGACACGTGTTTCGCCCTTTCGAGCATCATCAGGCCTATAAACAACAGAAAGAAGTTTAGTAAATAATCACACACAATAACCTGGAAATAATAACTTACAAATAGAATAAAACGCACTAAAGTACATCAAAAAACTACTTATACATTTTTGATCGACACTAAAATAAAGTTAAGTCTCAGGTAAATAAGCAAAATAAAATGTTAACAAAGTATTAAAAAGGATGCCTCTCCTTAGCTGGGATCGAACCCGAACCGCCTGAGTGGGAGGCCAAAGTAAGTGCCTATAAATCACTGGGCTGGTCAGCGAAAATAACAAAAAACTCTCACCATATAAATGAAAGGATGAAAGGAAGGTTGCCTACAATTAAAAACGTCGTTAACACAAATGAAAATAGGGCTTTTTATAGTCTTGGTTATTTCCATTTTTTCTAGCAGGTCAAGTTTTTTCCACTCGGACATTCATGTAAAACATCAACGTCAGAAATGGAAAAGTTATGATCTGACTTTAACAAATAATTGGCAGAAGCTGAAACAGTTTCAGTCATATCACGATTTCTGAATTTGTTATAGGCTATAAAAAGACCTATTTTTACCTGTGTTAACAGCGTTTTTAATTTCGAACCAACCCTAATATATATTAATATAATAATTACTGTAGGCAACCTTCATTTCATTCGCTGATTTATAGAGTGAAAGTTGTTGGTTATTTTCGTCGACCAGTCCAGGGGTCTATACGGAATTACTCTGGCATCCCACTCAGCCGGTCCTGGATCGATTCCAGCTAGGGATATGCAGTTTTTTAAATATTTTATTTTGATTATTCACGTGAGACTTAACCTCATTTTAGTGTCAATCAAATATGTATAAGTAGTTGTTTGTTTGTTGTTCTTTAGTGTGTTTTATTCTATTTGTAAGTTGTTGTTTTAGGATTTGTGAGTGCGATTATTTACTAAGGTTCTCTCTGCTGAGTTTAGATGTAGCTTAAAAAGGCGAAAAACGTGTCATGTTAATAATTATAATTATTAGATCTCTTTGAAAAATCTGGACAATTTCTTCGATTAAACGATCAAATTCACTTAAATAGTTCTTCATTGTTAAATCTTTGTTAGGCTATAACGAAAAAAACCCAGCGTATTTTACGTGTATTTAATACCTACAATTTGTGTTAGCGAAACAATTGTCATGTGTTTTATTTTTTCTAAAATAAATTTAATATAAATGTTAAACAACTGTTTTTGTTTGCTTTGTTAAGATCCTTCGACATAAATGTACCTTGTTATTTTTTTTGCTCCACTTAGCCCTTTTGGTCCTGGAAGACACAGAAGCCCCTTTCATCGCGACGCCACTGGTCGCATAATGAATGCCTTAGCGGCGTCGATTTCAATTTTTGATAGAAACTACTCCGTGGTCGCCCACTTGATATGCTAATTCGATTATTTAAGTTCTACTACGATGGCCAAAGTGAGTTACAGCATTATCAAACTAATTTGGAACACTTAGAAATTCGCTGGACGCCTTTTGAAGCGTTTCATGCAAAATTTAATACAATTTCCGAGCCAGTCCTGTTAATGAATCAAGATATATAACTTGAATAAATTGTTTTGTCGCCTGTGATGTGGTCTGTTTAAAGGTTTTTTTTTGTTTTTGAAGCTTTTGTAAGAAACAACGAAGCCATAGCTATTTTTGTAAAACGTGATTTGTATGGGCAAATAGCAATAGAATTTGATTTTAAAACTTTTTTTAGTTTTTTTTATAGATTTCCCTCGTAAAAGGGAAGTATTTATAATCAGGGTCCTGGTATAGTCGAATGCGGTCTTATCGTGCGGGCCCAAAGGTCACCAACATTATGAATCAAAACAGAAAACACAGTGAATACCAAAATGTTGTGTGATTCTTTTATCGAGCTATTAAATCTCGATGGGCTATTTACAAATATACAGGGAGAAAGAACATACTTTTTTTTATTATATTATGGAATATTATTAAGATAGCCAGTTAATATTATTTTATATATTAAATGCCGAGGGACTAAATAAGAAAATTAACACAAAATGGCAAGCGTCTTAATAAAGTCGGAAGGCGGTTCGAATCAGTGGAACAATCAGGATATGTTCTGTTTATACAACCACAAAAAAAATTTATTTTGTAAAAATATTATACACTTTTGTTAAAAAACACGATATAATTAGTTATTACTTCCCTCGTGAGATTTTATCAGATCTTTACGTTTAAGGGTCCTTAGATGCCGAAGAACATTTTTTCTCAATTCCGTTTGTCTGTAGGTATGTCTGTCCGTCAGTCTGTCTTTTGGCGGCATAGCTAAAAAACTACTTATCCGATTTCTTCAAATTTCAGTCTAAAATTAAGGGCCATGCATGCGAAAAATACAGGCTATATATATATATATATATATATATATATATATTCTTCGTTGGCACCGAGTTCCTAGTAAAGTAATTTTACCGATTTTTATATATCAAATTTTGTCTTATAATTAGTAAAAAAATTTACTTATTTTAAACACGCTTTAAAATTGGAACAAGTATTCTATCATTATTTATTTATTGCCTACAAAATTACAAATGTACTAAAAAAGTAAGCAAAAAATGGTGTCAAATCTATTAAAAAAAATTTAAAATTAAAATTCACTGGCTAATATCCAGGAGCCAGTGGCAAAAACTCTGAGAATCGGTATAAGGAATGTACAGAAACTTGAGCATGAAAAGAACATAATTTACTTCCGAAGAAAATTAAGAAATGTACACGAAAAAATCCAAAGGAAAAAGACTTAAGTTACAATGCAAAAATGGATATTCATAATTTAATTTATGATTTATACACGTCAAAGACTAATATAACCCTTCAGAAATGTTTTAATATTATAAACTAAAAAATATCGTCATCACATAAAACGTCCTCATCTTCTGAGTCGTCCTCAAATGGCGCAATGATCATTGGTGCTATTTCGACATCTAGAACTTGTTTTCGATTCCACCAATCCCATATTAATTTCTCCGTATGTTCCACAGATTTCTTTCAGTACTCCGGCGTAATATAATTTAATGAATCTTGCCAAACAATTTGTACTTCATCTGATGTAAGACCATCGTTCACGTGTTTTCGTAATAGGATTTTGCCCCAGCCCATATTAATTCTATTGCGTTAAACTGGTAATGGTATGGCGGCAGTCGTAAAACCTCATGTCCATTTTCCCGTAATATTTCATTTACGGCATATATTGTTGATTTTTAATAGATTTTGCCATTAAAAGAAGTTCTAGTTTCAGCATATTGGGTAAAGGATTTTGGTTTTGTTTTATTAGCCAGTCATAAATATCACTTTTCTTCCAGGGTGAAGTAGGTTGTTTATTTAAGATTCTTGAATGATTAGATGCATTGTCCAGAATGATTAAAGATGTAGCATCTAAATTTGGAATCAGTTGTTCTTTTAACTACTTTTCAAACAGTTCACAGTTCATATTATCAAGGTAGTCCATACTTTTGGATGTTGAAGAAAACAGTAAATTGCATGCAAAATGATGAACCGTTTTCCCGTCCCACATCCCTTTTTTCTCTAGACACTTTTTACAGATGCGTCCTGCCATGATTTCGAATCACTTCCATTAGAAAATATCCAAGACTCGTCTAAGAATACCACTTTTCTAAATTTTGAATTAACATTTTCCGTGTATTTCTTTAAAAATTGGATTCGCCGACTTGCTATATGTGGCAACTCGCATAAAAATCTTCGATTACAGTCCTTTTTATATCGAAAACCTAACATTTTTTTAATTTTGACAACGATTTTATTCCAGTTTCCAATATGCCTCGATTTTTTAAAGCTTCTTTTAATACTTGAAGGGTTATATTAGTTTTTGATGTGTATAAATCGTAAATTGCATTACGAACATCCATTTTTACATTGTCACTTAAGTCTTCTGTCTTTGGCTTTTTTCGTGTACATTTTTTAATCTTCTTCGGTAGTAAATTATGCTTTTTTTCATGCACAATTTTCTGCACAGTCCTCATACCGATTCCCAGAGATTTGCTACTGCCTCCTGGATATTGGCCGGTGAATTTTGATTTGATTTAATACCATTTTTTTCACTTGGGAAACCCGAAAATTTTTTTCTATTTCTCATTTTGTCACTTACTTGTCAATCGGACTTTGAAGTGACATCTCTCAAAGATTTTTGCAACTACTGGTATTTATATGTTTATCCTTTTTTTTTCATATGAAAATATTATAGGTCTATCTAATTCATCTTCCGGATTGTATGCGGAGGATATGATTACACGTAATAAAAGAAAAACAAACTTAAAAAGTTTGCCGTTTATAAATCATGTGACCCGCACAATAACACTGCTTTTGACTATAACAAAATGGCACACTAGTGAAATGGTAACAAAAGTATTTCCAAAAAACTACTTATCCAAATTACACTGCCGGGCATAAAATTAGGGTCACCCTGTACTTTAAAATTAATTTAATAATTTTTATTTTTTGTTGTTGTTTTTTTGTTGTAACATAGTTTCCTAACTTTTTGTGATGATTTTGTCGTGATTGCTTGAATAAAAAAAAATGTTTGTTGTTTTGATAGGTGTTTGGAAAAAAAAGGGTCCTTGACCGAAATTCATAAAAATCATTAACAGCATACTTTTCGTTTCAGTGGCTTTATCTGTCTATTGTAAATTGTTTGTATAGTATTGCTATTGCAGTAAGCGTATTGAAATGGCCATAAATCCTGTTGTTGCGGCGCGAATTGTGGCGGCTATAGAAGATGGCCGCGGTCAGCGCAAAACTGCGAGAAATGTTGGTGTAAGTCTTTCTAGTGTGCAACGAGTATTTCAATGGTACGAACAGACTGGTTTCCTCACTCGAAGACCTGGTTCAGGACGAGGAAGGAGTACAACGGCTAGAGATGACCGCTTTGTCATTTCTAATGCTTTGAGAAACCGAACGGTCATGGCAGTTTCCCTTCGAAATCATCTTCAAAAAGTGAGAAATGTAAACATAAGTGAGTGGACGGTTAGGAGGCGACTTCATGCTGCTGGATTATCTTCTCGAACTAGAGCTACTGGCCCGCCGCTTTCTCGTGAACACCGGATTGCAAGATTGAATTTTGCAAGAGAACATTTGGCTTGGACAATAGAGGATTGGAGTCGCGTGTTGTTTTCCGATGAATCGCGATTTTGTCTGACAGGCTCAGATAGACGTGTAAGAGTGTGGCGACGACAAGGCGAGAGATATGCTCAAGCGTGTATTGCCGAGCGACTTCCATTTGGTGGAGGATCAGTTATGGCATGGGGAGGTATATCTTTTGAAGCTCGCACGGAGTTAGTCTTTATCCAGAATGGGACGTTGAACGCACATAGGTACCTGACAGAGGTTTTAGAAGACCACGTTGTACCGTTTATGGTTATTCTTGGTGAAGACGCAACCTTCATGCATGACAATGCACGGCCCCACACTGCTCGGTTAGTTACTTCTTATCTTGACGAGGTTGGAATAACGCGATTTGTTTGGCCTCCTCGCAGCCTAGACTTAAATGCCATTGAGCATGTTTGGGATGAGATGGGGAGACGTTTACGGAGACATGTGCCGGCCCCAGGAAATTCTAGAGAGCTTTGCGACATATTGGTGCAGGAATGGAACAATATTCCGCAGGATGTGATCCAAAATCTAATTCGAAGCATGCCTCGTCGTTTGCAAGCTGTTATCACTGCCAGAGGAGGAAATACTCGCTACTGAAGTTCTTAAAAAAATTGTAGTTTTCATTTAGAGCACATGAATTGAAATTGTATTTTTTCTTATTTTTTATAAACTTCAAAAAAAAAACAACAAAAACTTTTTTTTATTTAAGCAATCACGGCAAAATCATCGCACAAGTTAGGAAACTATGTTACAACAAAAAAACAACAACAAAAAATAAAAATTTCTAAATTAATTTGAAAGTACAAGGTGACCCTAATTTTATGCCCGGCAGTGTATCTTAAAGTTTGCATAAAATCAAATATTATATAAGAATTAACTGGGAAAATTTTGGTACGAATCCAAGATGGCGGCTTAATAAAATATTTAATAATTCAGCCTGAAAAAACTACTTAAAGGACTGATTTCAAATTGTATGATATAATTAACTGTGGTATAGAGATGAACTAGTAAAATTATGGTACTAATTCAAGATGACTGAACAAACTGGCGGCCAATAGAATGTTTGTAATCGTGAAAAAAATTACCCACTTAGGTTTTAGATACCTTTAGGTTTAAGCGTCCCTAGGTGCCAAAAAATATGTTTTATCAAATAGGTCGGTCCGTCTGTCGGTTTGTCTGTCAGTTGGTTTATCTGTCTGTCTGTCAGTTCCCGGCATAGCTTAAAAACTATTTACGAGATTGACTTCAAATTTTAGTCAAAAATTCAACGTCATATGGGGATGGCTTGGTAATATTTTGGTAATAATCCATTATGCCGGAACAAGATGGCGGCCAAGTAAAACGTATAAAAACTAATTATCAAATTTTGCACATAAATCGATGAATGAACTGGTACCGATTTGATGTGAATATGAGAAAGCATAAAAAAATGGCGTTCTAATAAAATATTTAAAAAATAAGCCTAAATAAACTACTTATTAGAATAATTTTAAATTTTATGCAAGTATTTTGTGTAATGTAGAGGTAAACTAGTAAAGTTGGGGTACCAATTCAACATGGCGAAACAAAATGGCGGCCAAAAAATTAAAAAGAAAATCTTATTCAACTGACTTTAAATTTTGCAGGAAAACTAAATGTGATATAGTGATAAACTGGTATGAATCCAAATGGCGGAACAAAAAGTCGGTGTGTGTCAATGTAAAAACTACCTGTTATTGTTTCTCAATTCCATCGGTCTCTCTGTCTACTTATCCGATTGATTTGGTAACATTTTTATAAAACATTCCAATATGGCGAAACAAAATGGTGGCCTAGTAAAATGTTCATATGGGGATGACCTGATAGTATTTTGGTAAAAATTCAATATGACGGAACAACGTTGAAAAAATTTTGTTAAAGTGGAGTTAGGATCCAGTAAAATAAACAAAAGTCTTTTTTTTTATTGTCGATGTTTCGCAACTTTATTGTTGCATCTTCAGGACACATATAGATTCCATATCCCGCATGAAACCACCAATTTTATCAGTCTTCACCTATTCCGTTGGTCCCCACAGAAGTCCCAGATATTATGTTTCTAAATGGTTTTTGTTAACGATCCTCTTGTTTTTATGTTAGGGTGGTATATTATTTGGGGTTAGATCCAGTAAAAGAAAACAAATCTCTTTTTTTAAATTGTCAACATTTCGCAACTTTATTGTTTTATAATCAGGACACATAGATAGATCTGTGAAACCTATATTATTAGTCTTTGCCTACTCCGTTGGTCCGCAGATTTTTGCCAAATATTAAGTTTCTAAACGGTTTTCGTTAACGAGCCTCTTGCTGTGTTAGAATGGTGTATTATTTGGGGTTAAGATCCAGTAAAAAAGCAGAAGTCTTTTTTTAAGATTTCGATGTTTTGCAACTTCATTGTTGCATCCTCAGGTCACATAGATTTTATATTCTGCATGTCACCCTTATTTTTTACTTTTACCTACTCCGTTGGTCCGTAGAGATTTCTTAGATATTAAGTTCCTGAATGATTTTCGTTAACGATCTTCTTGTTGTAATGTTAGAGTGACAGGGGCGTGCGGTGAAATTTTAAGAAAGGGGAAGCAATTTTTAGAAACTTACCTATTTGTAATGTAATTCGATTCTTCGATCATTTTTTGCAAATTCATCAATGACATCATCATAAAAACGTCGATGCTCCGACATATTTTGGAGAAGTTTAATTTCAATGGACAACAGCGATGTAGGCGAAAGTCTCTGCCCCGTTGAATTTCTCACGAAATCTTTTATACGTTTAAGTTTTGAAAGCTTCCAGCTCCTTGTCTTTTAAAAATTGCATTAGTTCCTTAGTGTTATTTTTGGCGCTAATGTCATCAGTTTGGTAAATCACTTTTAGTTCAGATCGCAGTAACACTAAATGCATCAAAATTGCGGAGCTCGAGGAATTTAAAATAATTTAAACCGTTAAATTCATAGTTTATTTGTTTCTGAATTTGATCGATTATTTCATAAAAGAGGCGTCTGTATGATGTTTGAACATCTTCCACCTTGTCTGTTCGAAGACGCTTGGCTTGTGGCTCTACATTTAACGTCATCGTTTTCTCCCAAAATAGGTCAAAGTCATCTCTTTTTTGGCTTAACATGGACTTAAAATCACCCACTTTTTTTAGGCAAAAAGCAATATCGTTTGTTTTAGTTTGTAATATATTAAAAACATTGTCCGAGAATGGAAATATTTCTGAAAATATGTTCATCAAATAATTAAAAGTAAAATCTCGTTTCAAACAGTCCAAAAACCCCCTCGAACTATTTATTGCTTCTGAGTCCCACCTTTCATTATTTTCTATTATATTCTCAAATAATTCAATCAGTGATTCACGATTTTCAGATACTGTTAACACAAGTCTTCCCTTATAGTTCCACCTAGTAAGAGCTACTTTGGGCAATCGTTTGTGGACAATGGAGTCCAAAGCTTGTGTACGTTTGGAAAAGTTTCTCGAACTTTAGCTTGCAGACCCCCTAATTGTCCTGCCATCACTGCAGCTCCACCATAGCTTTGAGCAACTAATTTTTTCTCTCTATTAATTTCTTTAGTAACGTTATAAATAATTAGCTAAAATTAGTGATATCAGTTGTTTCGTCCAGAACAATAGCAATGAACCGCGCCTCGCCAATCTTCTGCTTAATTCTTTTTAGAATAATGGTTGCAACAGCGGAAATTAAATCATTCTGGATTCCATTCGACGTTCTGCGAAAAACGCTAGACTGCTCTAAATGATTTTTTAAGCAATCATCATATTTAGCCATTAAACTAAGTAAATCTTGAAAATTTCCTCTATTCGAAGAAACCCTTGTTTCGTCATGACCTCTAAATCCCAATTCGTGCTGTCCGAGAAAACAAACAACATCGATAAGTCTACTTAATATTTGCCTATTTTTATCGACTAGTTCATTGTGTTGGAGGTGACTAATTTCCAACTGTTTATTAAGGGCGTGTTCAATTCTGGTTTTGCCGAAGACTTTTTTTATGACGGCCTGTAAATGCGCTTTGGACATAATGTGTCTTTTTACAGCTTTATGGAAATTGTTTAAATCGGAAAAACCAGTTTTATTCTAGATACCTTTTTCATTTTCAAAAAGTAAACATGGCCATCAAAATAATTTACTTATATTTTCACACCCTGTTAGCCATTTAAATTGTTCGTATTGTTTTTCCGGATAAACATGTCTAATACAGTTTTTCATTTTTGAGGTTAAATTTTTCATAGGCGGTTTTGCCTTTCCTTTGGAAATTATTTGAAGCTTATCAGCGAAGTTTTATGTTGAAAATCCCTTTATTATTAAGGCACACATCACACATTCACACACACTCTTCTTACTAAATTCTCCAACATTTTCAACGTTTTTACCGAGAGCCGAAGTTGACGGTATTTGAATATCCACGTCCGTATTATTGTCTTCCATATCGCACCATGCACGACGCGATGCCGACGTACCTATCACACAACACACGGATAGCCGTTCAAACAAATAAACTACTCCAACGATAGCTTTCGCCACCACTTAAATCACGCGACTGAAATGCAAAAATTGCAAACAGCCGGTGGAAAGTTCAATAACCTCTGGCTCGATTCTCAGGAAATCAAGCATACAGGACTGCATTTATTATGGGCTTGATAATATAGATAATATTTTAGCATTTTTAATATAAACTAAATTAATGGTTTCCTATTTCAAAAATTACATTTTAGAAGATGTTTTGTAATTTTTTTTGGGGAAGCACTGCTTCCCTTGCTTCCGTGGACTGCACGCCCCTGTAGAGTGGTGCATTATTTGTGGTAGGAAATATCTGCGGACCAACGGAGTAAGTAAAGACTGAAAATATGGGTTTCATGCTGAAGATGCAATAATATAGTTGCGAAACGTCGACAATTAAAAAAAAGACTTTTGACTTTTGAACCCAAATAATACACCACTCTAACATAACAACAAGATGACCATTTGTAATCAACAGCAAAAGTTATTGTGCGAGCGGGGATCGAACCCGCACCTCTGGATCACTAGTCCGTAGCTCTAACCAATTGCGCCATCGTACCACCCATAAGCAGTAAGTGTTTTCCTCATGCTCACGTTCCACTAACCGCTCGTCTTAAATATCTAGCACTGGTCTGTCAGCTAATGGCGTCTTATTGCGTCATGTGGAGAACATGGTGAAAACGTTTGGTTACCGATTTCAAGTGACAGCTAAAGTAAATGATTAATTGTGTTTTGATTTTGCAAAAAAATAGTGCAAAAGTTTATATTTTAATAGCAATATTGTGCCTGTTATAAGCAATTTGTCATTTTTCACGAAACTTTTAACACCAACCTTAAAATATGCAAAAACCCAAATAATATAAATAATCTTAAACACAGTACCAGAGACAACACTAGAGGACTATAAAAATCATATATTTAATGATAAAAATAAATAATTTCTCTGTTTCTAATTTGTACACAAACCGTCATATTTTGTTTGTTCCTGGAACCGCGATCGGGACCATATCCCCGACATGGTTGGCAATTTGACAGACCAGTTATCAAACCATTAAGCCGGTGACGTCACTACTTGCATCGTGAATTCTTGCGATTCAAAGCGGTCGGCCGACCCGGAGCATAGTGAAAACTTCTTATTCGTTTTACATGTTCAAACTTACCAGTATCATAACCATTGCTGATGCTGCCAAAGATTCTAACCTAATAGCGATGTCAGATTTGACGTCAAGTCAGGAACGCCGCGCAGTATCGACAATGGTTATGATACGTGGTTTTGAATATGTACCATCCTGCCGAAAAAATTCTGGGACAACAAAATTCTCGTTGTTGATTATCTACTAGACTATAAAGAGTATGCAAAATCTGTTAAGGATAGGTTTTCGTCGTTGTCATGGAAGTGAAAAGGTTAAACACTAAAATAATAATACTACCTTTTTTAAAAATACGAGGAGAAATGAAAATAAGGTTTATTGTTTTAAGATTTAACAAAAATAAAAATAAGACTTTTAAATATTTGGTAGCTGCACCGTTATTATCGATTAATGCTCACAAACGTCGTGGCATGCTTAGTACTAGGTTTCTTTTATACTCTTGCGTTATTTGATCCCATCTTATCCTTTGGCGCAATTCGTCCTGCTAGTCTAGGTTGGAAATTTACATAAACTTTACCATTTCATCCCAAACGTTTTCTATCGGGTTGATATCGGGGCTTTTCGAAGACCACGGCAGAACACGAATATGATTTTCTTCAAAATACTGTTAAACTATACGGGTCTTATGTATAGGAGCATTATCGTGTTAGAATATAAAATTTTGGCCATATACTGCACCGACTGATGGTATCATAACTTGGTTTAATATATTGCAATATAGTTGTGCATTGAGTCTTCCCTGTATTATTTGGCAAACTCCTGGGCCCCGTGCCCTAATCCAGGCCCAAACGTTTTTAGAAAAGCGTCCACTTTGATTTGTCTTATGAGTATATTTTTCATCGTATCTCGTACCGGAAGGCCTGTAAACCCGGATTTTTCTCATTGTTACACAATTGAAAGGTTTTTTCATCGGAAAATATTACGTTTTCCCACATATTATTTTCATTTATGTATTCATGAGCAAATTCTACTCTTCTCCACTTATTTGCTTGAGTCAAAAATATTTCAATAATATCCGAGCTACGAATTCTACCACGAGCTGTATTAGCCGAACCAGGAAAATGTGTCTTTTCTTTAGCTTTTAGTGCTGTTTCAAAGGGATGATCTCTTAGAAAATTAATTAACTCTATATCTTGAACGTTATTCGAAATTTTGGGGCGACCGGAACCGGCTTTTCTAACAATACTTCCATATTCTGCAATTTTGTGCTTAGCCAACATTTTTAAGCACGAATGGTATCTAGGAGGAATATTCCACGAATCAAATACAGGGAAACTAAGCTTTATTAACTGAATATTAAATACATACCTATTTCAAGTTCAGAAATTTGAATTTTGTAACAAATTAAATACTAATAAAATTATTTGTCTAAATATTGAAAAGTACTTAACCTTTAACTACGGGCGTCCTTCCATCAGTCATAAGTACGTGCGCGGTGTATTCTGTACACCAGCAACTAAAGTGGCCAAAAATCTTAATCAACTACTTCGCATAAATATGATATTGCTCAAATGAAATGAAGGTGCAAATAAATAAAAAAAAATACATAGCGTAAGAAATACTTTATTATACAATAATACAAACTCGTAACAAAATACAATGAACAAAAACACAAGCTATTCATTTTCTCTAAAAATAATGTTCTTTTAGAAATTTTAGCTTAACATTAAATAATATTAAATTGTTACATTATAAGAAAAATGGTACAACTAAAGGGTTAAAATTAATTCACAAGACACAAAAACTTTTGGGAATAGGCTATTCGCTTTCATTTTCTTCCACCTGTTGATCTAATCTATTACACTCTGTACAAATGACAACAGAGTGCTCTTTACAAACCATTTTCATACATTTATTACATGAAATTGTTGTCACTCTATTTTTGCTCCTTCCACAGCAATAGCATCTACCCCGCTTTTTTGCTGGTGGTTCTTCCTCATGGTCGTCTTGTACATTTTTGTATTTCTTCAGGAAAAATTTCAAATCTAAAGGTAAACTCTGTATTTCAGCCCTTTCAGAAAGATGAGGTCTCATCAAAGCCATTGATAAATTTTTGAGAAAAACTCTTCTGTATTTTTGAGGCTTGTTGATGTTCGCAGCATTGTACAGGATTTGGCTGTTAATTCCTGCAATGTTCAGGAGTTGAAAGAATAGGGCCATGGGCCATCTTCGTGTTCTTCGTGATACCGAATACGTACCACACATTTTGTCGACAGTATCGTCGCCTCCCTTATGAGAATTGTAGTCCATAATTATTATGGGTTTGCCTGTTTCAGGATCTACTGCAGAATTACTATGCATGGTAGATAGCAAAATTACAGCTTTATTCTTTTTTGGGGCATAGGAAACAATAGTAACCTCTTTTTGAAACCCAAAAATGGACGATCCAATTTGTGTCTTTTTATTAGGTAAAAACTCTTGGGGCAGCTCTCTTTTATTTCTTTTTAGGGTGCCAACTGTTGTTATTTTATCTTTTAAAAGATCAATCGCCAAAGGATAGCTGGTATACCAGTTGTCGCATGTCAAGTTGCGATTTTTACCTTTCCAGGGTTCAAGCAGCCGATGAGTAATATCAGTTGGTATGTTAGATTTTCTGTAGGGTCCTTCCGGTTGTTGACCACAATACACCTCAAAATTGGTGACATAGAAAGTTTTTGCATCACACAATACAAATACTTTCAAGCCGTACTTTGCGGGCTTGCTCGGAATTTATTGCACAAAGCTACATCTGCCTCTGAACGGTATCAACATTTCATCAATTGTCATCTGTTCTCCCAGAGAATAGTTGTTGCTGCAATTCTCCATAAAACGATCAAGAGTAAATCGAATGGCAGCAAGTTTGTCAACTGATTTGCGGTCCTGTCGAGTATCTTTGTTATCAAACCTAAGAGACGCAAGCAAAAATAAAAACCGATCGGCACTCATGCAAACTCTATATATATGTCTGAGCCGGTTCCATCTGTGGTCCACAGCTCAAGGAAGTGAGTATGGTTTTGCTTTTTTGTCCCTGCAAGTAGTAATATTCCTAAAAACGCCATAATTTCTGTTTTTGTAGTATCTTTAGCTCGTTCGTAATTTACTCGCATCTTTGCAATCTGCAAATTTGTGCATTCAACTATATTTTCTATGATATCATTTGTAAATATTTTTTCAAAAGCACTTTTTTCATCAGTAACGTCTCTTACACACATTTTTGGCCCAGGAAATATCTTTACAATATTTTTCGAAGAAGTTTTGCTGAATTTGCTCGCAAGTGATTGTTTATGCCATTTAGTTTTTTTATCTTTCCCTATGAAATACTCATTGTCTTCATCATGTTCTGAAATGTTTCCATTGTCATCGTCTGCATCTAAATCAAGCATATCTTGATTTATATCGTGTAGGTCCACTTCCGAGTCAGTGTCGTGGTCACTTTTTTCTATTAGCTCCTCGTCTGAAGTATCTGGGTCCCCACCAACATCTTCATCAGATTCTTCGTCACATATAGCTTGAGCCATAGCTCTAAGCTCATTTTCTGAGAGCTTATTGGGGTTTTTTACTGGTACACGATGCCTGCAAAATTAAAATTTCTGTTGCAAGTATCTCGCGGTTTACAAATATTATGAAGAAATATCCAATTGATTTTGATGTGTGAAAATAAATATGAAAATAAAATATTCAGTCAAATGTTTTGAGTATACAGTAATACTATTTTCACAAAAAAAATGTTGTGGATATTTATCGATAAGGTGGCAACAAGAAATTTATTTTTAGCAGTGACATTATAAAGGAAAATGTATCTTAATTTTTCATAAAACATATTAGGCAAAAGTTTTACGTATAGAACGATCTCATAATCTTTTTACGACGTTATCAAAAAACTATAATATCGAATTTCAAAAGGATAGCTTACAGTATATTTATGCAATAAAAAAGTGAAATCTATTTTATTATGAAAACATTTTGTATGCTATAACAATCAAATCTAATTTCAATGGAAATTTTAGATTACCTGGCCGTTTAAAAATTGCCTAATATGTTTTGCTGAAAAAACATAACTTTTATTTTTATAACAACGAACGACACTGCTAAAAATTTAATTCTCTTGTTGCGCCTTGATCACCTGATCGATAAGTACCATCAACAAAAATTTTATGAAAATTTTACTAAAAAGGGGGCTAGAATTTGGAAGTCATGAAAAGTGAGACATATTGTATAGATATATCATGTTTTAAATATTTTTAATACAAAATTATACATTTTTTTATGTAGAACGTTGCAAAAGAGCTAGCTTGTCTTACAGATAAATATTTTGATGTCAATAATATCACGATTTAATAGGCAAACCAAATTTAATCCCACAAAATTTACTTACACAACTAGGTGCTTGGTGTACTGAATACACCACAGGTAAACTTCGTTTGAATTTCCAGGAAACGAACAAGCGGTCTGCACGATAATCAGTTTGCGACTGAGGAACCTTAATGTTGACACTTCACAGATAGGTTACGTTGAGGCGGCGGAAGCGCGGGGACTACTCTACAAAAATGGCGGCCATTTTAGTGCGTCTGGTGTACTGTATACACCGTAGCCCGTAGTTAAAGGTTAATATAAATCTAAATATTCAATTTTAATTATTGATTGTATAATAAAAGGTACAGTTCTGATAATTATTAACCACATTGTTGTTTTGCGACGACGTAGAAGATGCCGTCAGACCACTACTTGTGCTTGTGCTAGGTGATGCTTCTACAGGAGCTGGATGCACGTGCTGTTGAGGTGATTCTTTTCCAGGTTCCCTCATTTTTTCAATAATTTTTTTGTGGTGATCTGGATCCATTTGCAAATAACTTGATAGGGATTTCGCATTCGAATGACCTGTAATTTTTATCAAGTTTTGCTCCGACACTCCGCTTTTGGCCAGCTTGGACACGGCAGTAGCTCTGAGGTTGGTAAATTTTTTTGTGGTATTGAGGCATGATTTCTGTACTTGTTTTTTTCTCCAACTTGAAATCTCGTTTTCTCCTACTGTGCTGTTTTTGAACCATTTTCCGGAAATTTTCCAATGGGGGTTTGGCGTCAAAAATAGTCGAGTGTTGGAGATACTTTTCCTTTTATCTTTTAATTCTTTATAAATTCTTACTGGGCAAAAGCTGGGACTTCTCTCGTTTCTCACCAACCACTTCGAATCGGCGAGTTTTCGGCCACCACCTTGACATGTTTTAGAAAAAACAGGGTTGTATTGAATTCTACCTGTTTTTCCTCCGAAGTTGTCAGTTTCCTCTTTGAAAAAAGTTGTTTCGGCTCTTGCACCTTCTCCTCCTCTCCAGGCTAATTCATAGGACAACAGAAAAAAAACACTTCTTTTGTAAACCCTCTGGAGTTGATTCATCACAAGCTTCGATTAAATTTTTTAATTCATTGTATGTTAAAAAAAGGGCTGATTATCTGCGTTTGCCTTCAA
This sequence comes from Kuschelorhynchus macadamiae, assembly GCA_030620095.1. Lineage (NCBI taxonomy): Eukaryota > Metazoa > Arthropoda > Insecta > Coleoptera > Curculionidae > Kuschelorhynchus > Kuschelorhynchus macadamiae. Next base: position 352,186 of record JAUTXW010005349.1, on the reverse strand, counting down.
TACCTTGCAAATGTCTCCTTTTGGCAATTTTTGCGTCTCGGGCTGATTTGAATTCGATCTCCATCCATCAATAATTTCGCCGTCACATTGCAGATAATTTTTACCGTGCCTTCTTTATATTTCTCCCCGTTCATTTTCATAAACTGTCTCCAGATGCTCTTCTTGGAATTCTTCGAATTTTTTCGGCAGGATGGTATAAGTTCTATCGAATACTAGTGACTAGACTAGTGATCCAGAGGTGCGGGTTCGATCCCCGCTGGTACTATAACTTTTGCTGTTGATTATAAATATTTCTAAAAAGATATTCCAGAGTTTAAAAAGAAACTAATAAAATACTTCTAAACAAGAGAATCGTGATCGAAAACCATTTCGTAAGTTGCATTATGAAGACAGATGCAGTTTCTTGTTCTGTATGGAAAGCGGTTGGGAATTTTCATGCTAGAATAAGTTTATTGGGATGTAGTAACGAAATTATTTCAACTGCAAATCTAAACAAGAGGTATTTTTGTGGAATAAAGAAAAATAACTTAATAATAATTGTTATAACTGTCTGTTATTGCCATCTTTAATGAAAAAATCAATAAAAATAAAAAAATCATTATTAAATCAGAAACAGATTTTTTCAAAAAAATTATGTTTTTTTACAACCCTGTTTTGTAACAGAGAGATATAGTTGGCGCATTACCTTTCTGGAATGACGTCATTTTTGGTTATTTTTGTTTGATTTATGTTAACTGACAGTGACAAAAACATTTTGAAAAAACTCATTGTCGTTTCTTTACAACAGTCAATGCCGGTTTTGGTTATGTGTCTTTCAGAATATATTCGTCAAAATTGACATTGATTTGTTGTGATTCTTTTTAAACTTTTGCAAGATGCCGCGAAGATATAATCAGCAATCACAGCTAATAGTTTTGAATATCTTGGCTTTTTTTTAATTGGAAAAAGAGCAAGCTAAAAATGGAATCCTTCCGCAAACTGATAATATAATTGAACGAGCTTCAAATGCAACAAAACTTAGCCATACAACAATCATAAATATTAAGAAAATAGGAATAACGAGCGATGAATCCTTTACCTCCAGAATGTCTCAAAAGCAAAAAGAGGTAAAAACAAAAATTACAGATTACTTAAAGAACAAAATAAGAGATACGATCTACTGCATGTATGCGAAAAATGAATATGTTACAATGCAGACTTTGCTTAAAAAACTAAAAGAGATAAATGAATATTTTAATTTTTCCATCACCTCGCTAAGAAAATACGTAAAAAGTATTGGTTTTAAGAGGAAGAAATCAAATAATAGAAAATACCTGATGGATTTGCCACACATCGTCCACAAGAGAATCAATTTCTTGAGGGAATATTTCAAAAATCAAAATCTAGGACAAGATGCTTATACCACCGTATTTATTGATGAGACTTGGATTTTTAGTAAAGGTTCGTTTAGAAACAGCTGGCAGGATAACACTATGTCTACAAGTTCTAAAAAAGCTAGTGAAGGTCATCGATATATTGTAGTTCACGCTGGATCAAAGGAAGGATTTATTAAGGGGGCCAGTTTAATATTTAAAAGTGGACTAAAAAGTGGAGATTATCATGACAATATGAACAAGCAAAATTTTGAAAATTGGTTTAAAAATCAGCTGGTACCAAATCTTCCTCCAAAAAGTTTGATAGTGATGGACAACGCAAGCTATGATTCCGGCCTTTTAAAGGATATTCCAAGAAAATCATGGACAAAGCAGAGATTGATTGGATGGTTAAAAGAAAAGAACATTGACTTCCCAGAGAGGGCCATGAAGGATGAAATATGGAGCATTGTAGAAAAAAATTGTAACATTGAAAAAACATTCTACCTTGACGAATATGTGAAACCTTTGGACCACAAAATACTAAGACTTCCTCCATACCATTGTCAATTTAATGCTATTGAAATGGTATGGTCTGAGTGTAAGAGGAAATACGACCAATACATTGCTAGTCTGAAGGGGACACCATCGGAAGTTTTGGCCATGTGGGAAAAAGCGATAAATGAAGTATCTTCAGAGCATTGGAAAAATTATGTCAGCCACACAGAAAGGGTAATCCAAGAAGCTTGGAAGACAATACAGATATGTGATGCTTCACACATTGCGCCACTTGTAATTAGTACCGACGAAGACAGCAGTGACGATGAAGAATTTAGTTCTGATTCTGAAGACAGTGAAGGGGAGTAGTTTTTATTTTTAAAGTTAGTTAGTTATACATTAATTTCTCTCTTTTAGTTTTTAAAGCAAAGTCTGCATTGTAACATATTCATTTTTAGCATACACGCAATAGATCATATCTCTTATTTTGTTCTTTAAGTAATCTGTGATTTTTGTTTTTACCTCTTTTTGTTTTTGAAACATTCTGGAGGTAAAGGATTCATCGTTCGTTATTCCCCTTTTCTTAATATTTTTTCAGTATTGTCTGTAATTGAGAATTAAAATAATTTTGATGAAAATGGGTAACTGGCGTCAATTTATTACATTGCAAACAAAGCATAAGACTAAGATGAAAGAATTTATATTAGTAAAGTCTTATTTGCAAAATAATTTTAGTTTTTGAAGTTATAATAGTTATTTTTGTATTAAGTGTGCAAAATGAGGGTTTTTTTTATGGCAATGAGAGTGTTAATTTTTTGCCAGCTATTTTCGACAAGTTGCAGCGCTTTCTGTACAGAAAATGCCAATTTTAAATTCGCTTTAGCCAGTGCTGAACGCACCCCTCCTATCTACATCACTGCATACGTTTAGGTTAGGAATCATCGCTGAAATATAAATAATATAAGAAATACGTTATTTGAAACCAGCGTGACGTCATTCCAGAAAGGTAATGCGCCAACTATATTATAGCCGTGAAAGCTTCGTTTAAAAGCTTTCATGGCTTTGGTCAATTAAGAAATTGTAATTACTATCCGACGTTGCGCTTTCGATTGCGCAAAGCATCTTCAGAGATCTTTACTCCACGAGATCTGAACACTGAATTTAGATTTTATAATTCAGAGCTCGTGGAGTAAAGAACCCTGAAGATGCTTTGTGCAATCGAGGGCGAAACCCCGGATAGTAATTTTTAATTTGACACGCTCTAATCCCAAGAACCATAATTTCTTAATACAACATTTATTTGACAGTCGTAGTTAAACATTTTTATTGGGCTAATGTTGAATATCCAATTGCAATGGTTTTAGCGATTAAAGTGTTAACAATCTGACGTTACGTCAGTTATGAAGCTCACAGTCGTAAAAGTTCTTGTAATATCTTGCGTGAGATTCAAATAAAACCCTCCGGCTTTGATAAAAGTGTCATCCTGATTTGCTCGTCACTCCTGCAATTCCCCAGTTGAATGCCGGAGATTCGAAAAGTGCACGCTGAGTACTTAATATCGCAGGGGGTCTTGTCAGCTCCGAAGAGCTATTCCTACTTTTTCAATTTTTAAAATCTGCCATGAAAGTCGCATCTAATCTGTCTCTCTGTATATCTTGCGGGTAAAATATTTTACGAGCGATGCCTGTTGAAGTACTCGATGCCTCGGGCTGGGTTAAAAGTTGTTCGATATTTCGTAAAATTTTTTGACATTTATTATACTAAAATATAAGTCGACCATATTTAACAACAATTAGTTAATCATAGCTATGTTAAACTATTAAGTAAGATACAATACACTTTATTAACCGACTTAAAAAAATCAGAAATACAGAATCCCACTATTTACAATACTTAGTCCATAAATGCACTCTGGCATCCAGTTAAAACTGTTCAAACAGGTGCAACTACGACAACAACTGCATTTAAAAAACTCACTTATAAACTTAGTAATTTAGAATTTGTACAATGGTTAGATTTCCAAAGAAAAATGTTCGTAGTTATTGATGCCAAATTTTTAAAGAAAATGTGTTCACTTAAAACCAAACTGAGAAAGTTGAAACCACAAAAACAAATTTCTTCGGAAGTCGAGAACATTGTAGAAAACCTTTCTTCTCAGTCCTTTGATCCATTGAGAGAAATCGTCCTTTTGAATAAAGGTTTGAATTTTGAGAGTAAAAAATAGTTTACCGACTATTATAGCGAATATCGAAAGTTCTATTCAATACGTGCCAGAGTCATCTAAGGGATTCATTAAAGAGGTCTGCAGAAATCAAATCTCAAAAAACGTTGTTAACAACAAGTCAAAATATGTTTCTCGTAAAAATACTGAAGTTATCCAGGGACTGAAGAAAAAAAGAATGTTTTTATTTAAAAGCTGACAAAGGAAATAAGGTTGTTATACTAGACAAAATAGATTATCTTGAAAGAGTAGACCATTTGATTCAAACTGGTCCCTACAAATTAATTGAGAAGAACCCGTTATCAAAAATGATAACAGAAGTAAAAATTACCTTAAAACAGTGTAAAAACCTTGTGTCCGATAAACCAAAATTTAAACTAACACATAGTAACCCACAGTTATCTAAACTGTATTGCCTTCCCAAAATCCATAAACCTGGGAAGTCCATGAGACCTATTGTTTCAGCTGTTGGATCACCAACGTACAATATTTCAAAATGGTTAGTAGAGGAATTCAGTAAATTAATTATCTCGTACGATAACTTTGAGGTTACTAACTCGTTAGAATTCTTAGATAAAATTAATAATGTTCACTTAAAAGAAGGTGAAATTTTAATATCTTTTGATGTAAGCTCATTGTTTCCTAGTGTACCCATACCACTAGCTTTATAGTACCTAAAGGAACTACTTGAAATCAATAATTTGAAGAAAGAAATTATTGATGATTATTTATTTCTTACAAAATTATGTATGAATCAAAATTTTTTTCACTTCAACAATAAATATTATAAACAACTTAAGGGAACTGCGATGAGCAATTGCTTATCTCCGTTCCTTGCAAATTTCTTTATGGGTAGATTAGAAACCCAGTTCAAAAAAGAACTCAAGTATTTCCCAAGGGTGTGGTATAGATACGTAGACGATATATTTGCTATTTTTGATACTAAAACAGAAAATTTTGACACTTTCTTACAAACATTAAACAATAAATATCCTTCTTATAATTTTACGTACGAAAAGAAAAACAATGGGCAATTACCTTTTCTCGACACGTTAGTTATTAGAAATAACGATAAATTAGAATTTGATATTTATAGGAATTTACTAATACTGATAGATATATAACATCCGACTCATTTCATTGCCGTTAACACAAAATGGCAGCATTTCATTTCTTAACTCACAGGTTAGTCAATTTTCCATTAAGTAAAGAACGTTTTACCAATGAAACGAATCGGATTAAAAATATAGCTAAAAGTAATTGATATAATGGTAATTTTGTACATAAATTAGTAAATAGACATAAGCATAAGAAAATGTTAAAAGATGCCACTACTCTTCAAGCACCTGAGGCTCCCAATAAGTTCACAGTAATCCTAAATGATCCCAGATATATGAGAGGTCTAGAAAAAGTATTTAAAAACGTATGTTTTAGAGTAGCCTACAAAAGGGAGAACAGTTTGAAAAATCTCCTTGGAAACCCTAAAGACAAAGTCGACTTGAAGGAGAGGAGTGACATCTATAAAATTAGCTGTAATGACTGCGATCTAAAATATGTTGGGCATACTAAACACTCCATAAACATTCGTTTTAAAGAACACATGGCACATTTAAGATACGGAAGAACAGAAAAGTCAAGCGTTGCCCAACATGCTTTAGAAAACAATCACCAAATAGGAATAATCTTAAGTTGATTAAAAATGTATCTAATAATAGATTATTGAATGCATTTGAGAGTATAGAAATAGTTAAATGTGGTAAGAAAACACTAAATAAAGACAGAGGGCTTATTCCCTATAGTCCCCTCTATTGTTTACTTGACAACGGTTCAGTCGGGCGCAACCAAATGTGACCACATTTACCTATAAATAGTCTCGGTTAGGATAAGTTACTTTAGTTTATATCATCTGCTGATGATGCTAACTTGGTTAGCGAAACGCGCGTCCAGAACGTAACAAGTTGTGGTGTATTGTGTTAAGAACTCTTGTATTTTGATCTATCGTCCACCACAGGTTCCAGGGTTAGGAGTCAACGCAAAGAATCTTCCACGTGTGCATCGCATTTTAATAAAAAAGATTAATAACTTCTCATGAAGCTAATGGCGATAATTTTGAACATTTCCTATAAACTGTTAATAAAATGATAATAAAAAAGTGTTTTTTATTTATGGTAAGTAAGTACGGGGTATTAAATGTTAGATGCTGAATTTTAATGAATTAACATAGTGTATAGTAATAGGGTTTAATAACTTTTAAATAAAATCGCAATAAAATAAAGGGTAAAAAAATTGGGTTGTTCTCTCCCTTAACCTTCACGGAATGTAACGCCTCTGACAAAATTTTTGAAAATCAGAATATGATTCAGCATCAAATGTTTATACAGCACACCGATTTTTGAAATTTAACTATAAACAGTTTCAAAAATCTGAAGAAAAAATCGTTTTTAGGGTGCCCCTACAGATGTGCGTAGTTCTTCGGTCGATTTATTTTTGATTTGAGTAGGAACTATTTTTCAACTTTTTTCATCCTCATAGCTTTAACCCCCTAGCTGGAGGAGAACAACCTTGAAATTTGAATAGGGGAGGGGGGTGGTGCCATACCTCTTTTTAAAGGTATCATCTCGAGATCTTTATAACGCTATAATCTTGCCTTATTTTCAAACATAACGAAATGAGAGCTTGTTAAAATTTGTTAAAGATTTGAAGGTCTGGAGACAAATTAAACTCCGTTTTTTACGTTTTTGTATAACAAACATAAAACGCAGTAAGACTTTATTTGTAAACAAATGTTTTTCTAATAATATATTGATAATATTGATAAATAAATCAGTATGGCTAGCCGCGAAGATTTGTTTTATAACTTTTAAATAAATTCTCAGATTAAAAAAAAATAAATATTGTATAACGGACATCCTTAAGAAATTCTTTAAAGCATCCAAAAGAAATAATGTACTTCATTAGCAACGGGACGAAATCTTTTTCAACGGCACCCGAGTTGATTACAAGTTTTATTTCTTTCGGATGTCTAAAAAGAAAAAAAGAAGACCCAGTTTTGTGCTAAATTCGCCGAAGGCTCTTTACAAGGAAAGTATTAAAATGAAATAAATTCACGCCGAAAAAATTTTAACGTTAAAATCTTTTTGGAAATGTATCATTTTCGTATAGGGAGAGTCTTATTTAAATATACGTTTGTATCCATTTTGTCTGTAAAATGAGGTCAATGGTGTATCCTACGCAGGCAACCAGTTTAGTACTTAGTATAAAATACTTAACGATTGCTAAGAATAATTCAAATGGTACTATTTGTTTTTAGGCCAGTAAAATTAAGTGTATTTAGTCAAAGAAATTTGTGACAAGCTGATTTTCTTAGGATCACATCTAGACAACATTAACCACAAGAAAGTCCCAGAAAATCCCATGGGGGGAGCTAGCCTATATAAAATAAATAAATAAATAAATGCTTTATTGTCAAAAAAATTTTACAATTTTGTGGACAAAGCTGTTGTAAAAAAAAAATAGTTTACAAACATCAAAATTAGCAAACAAAACAAAACAAAAACACATCATAAATATTATAGAAAAATAATATTTAAATCAAGAATTTAGAATATTAATATAATAGAATCCTAAAAGAAGTACATTAGAAATGTACTTTGTCAGTCGTACTATGTTATAAACATTTTCATAAATATAATGTAAAAAAAATAAAAAAGCAAAGTAAATAATAAAAAATAAAAAAGTACGAAACAATTAAAAAAATACATATACAAAATTCGGTAAAAATGGTTGGTAATGGCAACTATCACACTAGGGGTTCATAAGGATAAATTTATGTGTTGTAAAACTCGTTCACGGTGTAGAAGGCGCTTTCCAGTAAGAATGATTTCAAAGCCTTGCGAAATGAAGTCAGAGATATTATGGATTTGATGTTAAATGGCAGGTGATTATGCATTTTTTTTGCATTGTAGATTACTGATCTTTTAATTAACTCTGAGTGTGGGGTTGGAAGATAGAGATCGTGCTCAGTGTTTCTGAGAGGGTAGTTGTGAGAAGGTCTCTCTAATAGAGCAGGTGCATGCTTACGAATTAAGCAAACCGATTCCAAAATGAATAAGCAAGGAAGGGTTAGTATTTTATATCTTTTAAAGAAATCTCGGCAGTGAGTTCTACTGTTAAGTCTCAGTAGGTAACGAACAGCTCTTTTTTGTAGTATAAAAATTCGATCAAATTGAGTCGCACAACATGTACCCCAGAATGGAATAGCATATCTGAGGTGCGACTCAACAAGAGCAAAATAAACAGTTCTAGAGGTAGAAAAGCTAAGCTCCTCGGAAACAGATCTTAACGCAAAGCAAGCAGAACCCAACTTCCTTGATAAAGCGTCGATATGTGGATCCCATTTTAAAGAATCATCTACAAGAAGCCCTAGAAATTTTACAGAGTTTACGACATCAATAGTGGTGCCATTAAGGTCAAAAGGTTGCAGCGTGTTTTTATAAGACAAGACTTTCGTTTTAGAGATGTTCAAACATAGGAGATTAGAATCGCACCAGGATTTAATGGTGATTAGGTCATTAGATACAATCCTATGTAGGTCCGTGACATCTGGGTGGCTCCACGTAAAGCTGGTATCGTCCGCAAAGAGACATATTTTTCCACTAATGTTTAAATTAGCCATGTCGTTTATGAACAGAAGAAACAAGATAGGGCCTAGTACCGAGCCTTGAGGCACTCCATATTCCATTGGCCTACAAGAAGACATCCTGTTGTCAACTTTCACAACTTGATTTCTGTTGCTAAGATATGACTTAAACCAATCGAGAGGAGCCCCTCTAAATCCATAGTACTGCAGCTTGTTAGTTAATATATTATGATTCACACAATCGAAAGCTTTGGAAAAATCACAGAAAATTGTTGCCGTAGCGTGATGGTTGTTTAGGCTGGAGTAAACTCTATTAAGAAGGGAAAACATGGCATCGCTTGTGCATTTGTTACTTAAAAATCCAAATTGATGTTTTGTAAGTATTTCATATCTAGACAGAAATGATAAAAGCCTTTTTTTAACCAGTCTTTCGATGATCTTAGATAGCGTAGGGAGAAGTGCAATTGGGCGATAGTTCGAAGCTTCTTCTGAAACACCTCCTTTGTGAAGAGGTATGATTATTGCAGTTTTAAGGCAGCTTGGAAAAGTACCATTTTGGAAAGACATATTTATCAAAGCAGTCAGATGCTCTAGGCAGACTTGAATACATTTTTAAAGTAAGCCCATCAATTCCCGAGGAAGATTTATTTTTGATATCATTAATTGTACTGCGAAGTTCTGATAAAACTACTGGTGAAAAGAAGAAACTGTGCAGCTTTACCCTATGATTATAGAGATATGAAATTGGGTCATTAGATTGAGATACGGATTTAGTCAAATCTTTGGCTACATTTACAAAATAATTGTTTAGGTCCTCAGGAGAGGTAAGGATAGTGTTGGATAAAGGAGTTTTGTTTCTTAAATCATTTACGATAGACCAGGTTTCTTTAGCTACATTTTTGGCGTTAGAAAGTCTATTATTGTAATAAATATCTTTGGCGGCTTTAATAGTCTTATGATAAATTTTTCTGTATGATTTTACATAATTATGAAAAAAGACACTGTCCGAAAATTTCTTTAAATGAGATAGTGACCGCATGTTCTTAGAAGATATACGTAAACCTTTAGTGGACCAGGGTTTACTTCTTTTATTTTTGATAGGCCTAAGAGGAAAAGATTCAGAAGCTATATTAGTTAGAGTTTTTATAAAACGAGAAAATTCAGTGTCGATATCATAAGTGTGAGAGTCCCAGTCAGTTATTTGACATAGGTGTTTGAAATTAATGAAATTTCTAACCGAAAAAATACGGCCTACTTGTCTAGAGGAATTTTTGGCTTTGGATGTAATTGAAAATTTTGTGAAAATTGCTTCATGATCGGAGAAACCTGGACTTAAGACATTACATTCGACGGAGCTAGGATCGAAAGAAGACACAACGTAATCTATAGTACTGGCACTTGTCTTAGTAATTCTGGTTGGCGAGTTGACGTGCATGGCAATTCCTAATGACTCAAAGATGGACTGAAGACATTCCTGAGCAGCACACACACTTGAAAAGTCAATATTGAAATCGCCACATAAGATTAATTTGCTTTTTACAGGAAGGGACTCGAGCAAACTTAGAAGGTTATGGCAGAATAATTGCACATCAGCATCAGGTGTTCTATAAATACAAATAATATAAAGGTCATAAGTATTGTGATAAACGATAGAAAATTCAAATACTTTTTCAGATAATAAATGATTATACTTTGATATTTCGGAAAAATCGTTGTTTAAAGACATTATCATGGTGCCTCCATGAGTTAAATTAGTTCTATTAAATCTGGAAATTGTGGTATAGTTTTTAATAAAAACAGGTTGATTGATATTTAGCCAATGACTTCTGGAAAATTTAGCTCTTCTAACAAAAGATATAATTCGTCTGTTTTATGTCTTAAGGACTGAATATTAAGAAAAAAAAGATTAAAATTACTATTGGTCAATTTTCTAGAGGGTGCTAGATCCTCTTTTCGCGTCATATTGACTAAAAATTTTTACTTTTTGATGGTGAACCACTAGAATAATATTTACCAGTACTTTCACGAATTTTTTGGAGCCGTAAAATTTTTTCCGAGGAGTAGAAAGATCTATACGCTGCAAGGTCTGAGTCCACTTCAGATGAACCAATCCCATAGGCATCGTGGAAGCGATAATACAACTTGCGCAGGGAGTCCTTGTCACTGGGAAGGCCTTCTGAAGCTAGCAATAATTTAATGCTAGTACTTGTATTTTGGGGTAAAACCGGGTACAACAAAACCATTCTGTTGTTTTTTTTTTAATTATACCTACAAATTTTAACCTCTCATTTCTTTATCAAAAAATGACCTTTTATTAGCGAATTTGGTCAAATAATAACGGCTCTGTAACAAAAAACACAAAAATCCAACTTATATTTGTGCACGATAACTTTTAGTTAATTTAAGCCGGGCAACGCCAGTCGTCGGACAAAGGGGTTAAAATGAACACTAACTCTTAAATTTAAATAGATTCTTTTTAAAATTTCACATTTACCAAATATCCCCGTGGTCATACGAGTCATTCGAGTTCAAGAGAACGGAAACCGTTCACGTTTCCAAAATAATTCTTCCCAAAGTCTACTAGGTTTACTAAAGTCTACAAGGTCTAGTAAGGTTAACAACCACTCCTGCCGGCGCGGACTTGAACAAATTAATTTGACAAATTAAATTAGTAGTATGACATTGAATCAATTTACATCTAAACTGAAGTCTCAGCCAGACTTTCCCTGTTATTAGTTGTTAATACTATTTTTTTAAAATCTTATCAGCTCACATATTTTTTACATTAGATAAATGTGTATATACTTTTTGTAAAACGGACAGCGTTATATCTTTATTGATTTTCTTTCATGTAGAGTGAAAATAACCTTGCCCTTTAACAAATATTTTATTTTTTTAAGTCTCTTGAAATCATACTCTAATATTAGGGAGATATAGACAGAATAGACATGTTATGTGGACGATGAGGAGTAGCTTCTCTCCTTAAACAAGGACATACCTTCCATCCCGGGCATGGCAAACCAGTGGCGGCTCGCGGGTGAAAAAGTAAGTGAAGTGCAAATGAAGTAAGAAAATATCGCAATATTTTTTTTCCAGAATTTTGTTATGTGTAGAGGGGTAGAATATTTTTTTACGACTTGCCTAAATTTTGTATACTAAATCAATTTTCCTATCCTTCATAGTAGCAAATTTATTTATAACATCCTCATAAAATGGATGAGTTGCCCTAATCTTCTCCAGAAATTCCTTTTGAATTGAAATATTGCCAAGAGAAGTAAGTCTTTTTTGAGATATTGTATTTCTTAAATAAGTTTTTGCACATTTGAAGAAAGAAAAACTTCTTTCCACCGAAGCACTTGTCGACGGTATTGTCAAAATAAGGGAAAACAATTTATATGCTTCGGTAAAAATATATTTATTTTTATTAATTTTTTTCACTTGCTCTTGCAGCGATATATTCCAATTGCTCTCATTGGCACAAATAACACCAAGCTCATTTTTAAGTCGTTGACTTTTTGAAAATATTTTTCCATATAACTGTAACAAATTTTCAAACGGCCAGTAGGAAAATTTAAACCATATTCGGAAAATTTAGCAGAACCTGCCAAACATGAAAATATAAGTTTTTTACAGTCTTGAAATCTCAGTCATTTCCATTAAAATATGGTCCAATATTTCATAAAAAATGGTTCTATACTTAGCTCTAATTTCTTCAGGTGAAAGCTTAGCAATCTCACGTTTGTAATGATTTATTTCTGTAATAGAATTTGCTTTATCAAACATGGTATTTAAAAAAATGTTCATTTTTTTACAGAGCGCCTCACGACAGCGTTTTATATTGGATATGCAAAGATGAATGTCAAGCGATTTTTTTGAAGAACGTCAAATAGTATGTCCGTGATTGAGAAAATGTCATTAAACACTAATGCCAGAAATGTGAATTCAAAATCGTTTGTAATAAATTCAAAGACGTCTTTTAATTTATTCCAGTCTTGAACAATCACATTTACTAACTTCGAATTGGAAGTTGTAACAACACCATAAATAAATATAACACAAAACAGCCAAGCAAACTGCATAGGAACTCACCGGTTGCAGCGAAATACGCGAAAATAAAAGTAAACAACCACCCCAAACTGAACGACACGTGAGTGTAGTGTACTGCTTTAGCAATTCACCGAGAGCGTTGTGTAACCCTGGGCTCGACGTCATCGGATACGCGTTGTCATGGCAACATTAGTAGGAAAATCGTATACTAACCTTAGCACCTCCTGCAACGTCCAAGCGGTTTGCGCCGTTATAGTTGTTATAATAAAGTTCGATTGAAAGTTTTAAAAAGACATGCCGCCAACGGTCAAGTAAAATATTTATTCGAGATGTACAGGGTGTCCGGATTTGGTTGCAAAAGCAGGGTATCTCGCTTATTTTTAAAGATAGAACCTTGCGGTTTTCACGAACCTGAACTAATTTTTTGTGAAACTCATGAAGCCGTAAACAAAATTTTCATAGCCTTCTTCGTTTATGAGATATAGGGCGAAATAGAAAATTTTGCATTTTGGGACCCCCCTCATATCTCGGTTATCCTTTAACTTAACGCAAAGGGAAAAATTGCTGCTTATGCAGTTTTTTACGCTGGATCCAGTGGCGTAGTCATATTTTTCATTTGAGTTGTTATTTTTTAGATATGACCCAAAGTTGTGTTTTTTTAAATGGGACACCCTGTATATTTGTCCAGAAATTGATTTGTCCTTTTAAAAGCTTCTCAAAAATATATAATAGTGTGGGTCTATTTTAATAAACAAGAACAAAAATCCTAATTTTTATAATTATCATCCCAAATTTTGCAGTAGGCCATTCAAAACGATGCCGTTTTCTTTTGCTTTCTTGGAAGCAAATGACATTTCCCAATTTAGTACGCGTATATAAAATATAGCGCTAGTTTTGTATTATTATAGAAGTATTATTATAGAAGAAAACCAAACTTTCGAACATTATGAAAAATACTATATGTTGAAGCGGCTTCTGAGATGTATTTTAACAGGTAAATAGTTAATTTTTAGGTATGTTGAAATACTATTGCTTAATTTTTATTTAGATATCCAGAAAGGAGGCAACCTAATATATCCACTTTTTATCGGATAAAAAAGAATTTACTTAATCACGGATCATTTATCAAACCTCGTACGAAAACATATAATAAAGAAAATCGGGAGGCTGAGGAAATTACGGTTTTGGCTAATGCAGAAGCTTACCCTACAAACTCTTGTAGGGCCAGTGAAAAGAGCATGGGGATTCCAAAAACTAGAGTTCAAGAAATTCTAAAAAAGCACAAATACCACCCATACAAATTTAGGCTCGTGCAGCACTTACGGCCAGGGGATGCAGAGCGTCGGGTAGTCTTCTGCAATTGGTTTCGAGAAAGATACGATATCGTTAGAGATTTTGAAAGGAAGGTTATAAAGTCAGACGAAGCACATTTCAGTCATTCTGGTATACTCAATAGGCACAATAGTAGATTCTGGTCCCAGGAAAATCAACACCAAATATTTCCCAGAAGACAGCAGGGCAGGTTTGGTCTAAATGTGTCCTGCTTCATATTAGGAACACATATAAAATTTTATATATTTGAGGGAAATCTAACAGCCAATCGCTATATAGAAATTTTAGAGGCAGCTATACCTGAATTACTTGACGATGTTCCTCTAGCGCAAATTAACGAAATTTATTTTCAACAGGACGGTGCTCTCCTGCACACAATTCTAGAATGACGAGATTATTTCTGGACAATAATTTTACCAATTAATGGATCGGAACAAATGGACCTTTAAGATGGCCCCCTAGGTCCCCAGATTTGTCGATTTTAGATTTCTTTCTATAAGGATATCTGGAAAATAGAATTTACAAAGACCACTATGATAATGTCCAAGATTTAGGAAATGCAATAAGAGAAAATTTTCACTATTTACAAAATCATCCCGGTATTTTGCTTAATTCCCTAAAACGAATACGAAAATTGTGCGAAGCATGCATAGAACAAAATGGAAATCAGTTTGAACAGTTCTTTTGATTTCCTTGGTTACTGTAGTTCTTATACGACAGTTGATTTTTGCTGAAAGGCTTGTTACATAATAATTTATTACTGTTTTGTTCTTGTGTTACATAAATCTAGGTAGGTGGTACTTTTTTGGTGCGAAATTATCAATACATATTTTGATAAATAGATTTAATTACATATTTATTTTGATTTATTGTTAGGATGTAGATATTGTTAACGACTTTAAATAAAAGGCAGCATTGTTTTGCATGGCCTACTGCAAAATTTGGGATGATAATTATAAAAATTAGGATTTTTATAATTATCTAAAAATAACAACTCAAATGAAAAATATGACTACGCCACTGAATCCAGCGTAAAAAACTGCATAAGCAGCAATTTTTCCCTTTGCGTTAAGTTAAAGGATAACCGAGATACGAGGGGGGTCCCAAAATGCAAAATTTTCTATTTCGCCCTGTATCTCATAAACGAAGAAGGCTATGAAAATTTTGTTTACGGCTTCATGAGTTTCACGAAAAATTAGCTAAGGGTCGTAAAAACTATCTTTAAAAATAAGCGAGATACCCTGCTTTTGCAACCAAATCCGGACACCCTGTACAGTTTAATTTTTACCAGTTAGGTGAATAAATGAATGTAAAAACTAAAATTTTAAGAGATATATAATAAATATAGTTAGATATTTGCTTGTTTATTTTTCCTGGTGAAGTAGCACTTCACCTACTTCACTTGAATAGCCGCCACTGATAGAAACATGAAAGACAAACGGTTCGCATCTAATATCACAGACCGCTTTTACACCATTATTGGCAGAAGGGGTTTAATTAATCTGTGTCGCTTTCAAACAAGTCACGTGCTCTTCCCGCCGCAGACCAGACGATATCGAGGCATCATCATAAATATAAATTAGCCCGGCGCTATTATTATATTTCGATTTTAACATCGCTCCAACGAAAATTCCATACACGGAGATTGTAATCTGCAGGCAACCAACGCGTATGGCTTCGACCCGGATGGATCCTAATAATAATTAATCGTAGTAAAGGGCGGAGGGCGACGCGGTGCGGCGCGCGGCTGAAAGTTATCAGGTGCAAAACCATCAAAGTGTTATTAAACTTCCTCCCGCTTTACGCCCCCGACCGATCTGAAACGAATTGGCCGTATTGGGATCGTTTTCGGATTTAAGCCGACTATATAAACTATGAAAATGTCTGCTTAGGCGGTTTTTCCATCAAAATTAAATATTCACTGGCACTAGGTAAAAAAATCGGTAAATTTCCTTTACTAGGATCTTCCCACGTTATGAATATTTCCTTTTATTAGGAATGGTGAAGTGTGACCCAATTCAGTTCAATACGTAGTTATTTAGGGACACATATACAGTGTGTCCCAGATTCGCTTCTCTATACAGGGATCTCGGCTCCTATTATACCTACAGCGAAGGTTAAGTGGGGAAAGTTTTAGAGGAAACTTATTGATATCCGGCTTCAGATTTACGATCGATCAATTGTTTTTGGAAATATCAGGGAAAAACCGAAAATGGCGGATTGCGTTTTTGGCCAGTATATCCAGAACGGTAAATTTGACAGCTGCCAAAATGTGGCATTATTCGGACACATTTTTAAGACAAATAAGATGGCGTATACGACACGTCTTCATTGTTTTTTGTTAACCCTGTTAACATTGTTAAGTATTTCAGAAAGAAAGTACTGTAGGTTTTATACAAATTTAACTTAAATCAAAAGACTACAAAATTTACATCATTCAAGATATAAGTACAGTACTTGTCAGTGATTCAATTACTTTCGAATTAGGCCTATTTAACCTAGTTTACAAATAAATGTGCAAATTTATAAACCAACAGTGCGGTGTACTGAGTGCTATTCGTTAAAAGTTAAAAACTAGACATGATTTAAAGTGTTTCGTTAAAGTTCATTATATATTAATTCTATTATCAAAATGGAATTGGCTCTATTTGGCACATAATAACACTAATAGACAGTCAATTATGTTCCCAAGACAACACACACAGATCAAACCTGAAGTTGATTATATTTGATACGTAGAAGAGTCTGTCGAGGATCTCACAACAGCATCGAGGATGTACATATGGTTGGCAGGCCTAGTTTCATACAGCAGCAACATGACTCCTGAGGGACTGCAAGCAAGCTTCAGAGTCACTGTGCTACTGCCAAATTTCATCAGCACACAAGAACATTAAACCAAAACACCAAATAAAAAAAAGGCCTAAAAGGAACAAATCAAGCAATAGAAGAAAGTTCGAGAACCCAAGGTAGGTAAATTATACATTTTAGTTTTAATAATAAATATTTGTGAGAGAACGATGAAAATGAGACTTACCAATGATATATTGGCCTTTTCAAAGAGTCAAGAACATGTGACTTGGAATGAAAAATGAGTTTCTTCCACTAAAATTCTAATTTTAACTCAGCTAGCATAGCTATATGACACTTAAACAATAAGTCACCCAGAATAATTAGAATGGACCCATTTTTCGAAGACAAATCGGCAAAAATGCCCTAAAGACAACCAAAAGTTCCAGAATATGCTCTGCCTTTTTTTTAACTCCTTCTGTCACTTTTTCTTTGTCCTATTGGATAGAAACCTAGAGATTTTTGATACAACCCCGATGTTGGTACTACTAATTGTCAATGAACTTGATAGATATTTTAAAATTAATTTAAATTTAGATAAATTTTATTTTTGTTTTGAGATAATTAAGATATACTAAAATGTTAGTTAAAATGACAATGGTAAGTTTCAAAATGAAGATTTTTGATCATATAAATTTTCTTTATTCTGATTTCCTATTTTCTTAATTCCTAACCTTATTGTTTTTACTAAAGTTTATGTAATGTGCTTTCTCTTAATTTCAGAAAAATATCAGCTTTATTTCTACAAAGGGGCTTGATGCTACTGAAAAACAACAAATACAGTAAGAGCTAACGAGAACTATCACCAGAATACAAGTTAAACTTTGATTTCTTTTACTTAACTTAGCCTAAAATTGTCAACTGCATAATCATGTAACAACTTTGTACCTAAAATTGCTAATTTTAATAATTTGTTTCAGAATGAGAAGAATGTGCCTATGGAGGTCTCCACCACTTGGTTTATTGTTACAAAGTTAACCTAGGATTACTGGGATAGTGATTTTAAATTTCGAATTAAACGATAAAAAAGCATTAAGTCTTATTTCAACTATGAAGATTATAGGAACTGGAAAGCATATTTTATAGATATTATCTTAAATAAAACTATAGCAAAATTCTAAATTTCTGTTAGGAAAATATAACCCGTTACAAAACTTAACCTTGTTACCATCTGACTTGAAAGGTAAAACTTTTAAATCAGCTGTCAATAATCGGCCATTTTTTATTTTATTTATGTATACATTTTGAGGAACACTGCTTTTTTCGATTTAATTCAGATTTTTACGTGACGTCAGATCCGACTTATTAGACTGCCGTTTACTATAGTAATATTTGTCTAGTCGATTATAAATATACTGCTTATAAATATTCATATGTATCTTTCAAGTGTCTGGTTTCATTCAGTTTAATCGAAAAAAAAAATATATTTGTACAGATTTGTGTGTGTGTGTGTGTGCTCCACGATAACTTCAGAACGGTCACACTGTCGTTTCAAATTTGAACTAAAAATACTCTAGGTCAGTATCTCGCGGGGATTAGATTTTGGATGTTATGGGAGTAGATCTTCGATATTTTTGAGTGGTATAAAAAATATAGTATGTAAAAAAAATTATATTTTGGAAACGCACAAAACGATAATAATCAAATTGAAAACAGCAAATGCTAAGGTAGATGTACTGATATTTAGTTATAGAACATCATAAACCGCTTACATGCGGTCAATTTAAGGGCAAGAAAACCTTGGCGCTCTGTCCATCTTACTATGGAACACAGTAGGAATCGCTTAGCCTCAACAAAAACATCAATAACTTCTGTCCATATGAACAATAATCTGTGCTAAGTGATGTTTTTACTATTTTCAAAAAAAATTCAGTAACCCTATTTCGAACTGAATTTTTAATATTCACATTTTTATGGGTGGGTATGAGAAATACGGGTAAAACATTACCATACTAATATTGCTGTATTTTCTTTAAAAAGCAAGATACGTTGATCATCCAAAAATCAAAATGTTTTTAAAGAATCAGTCTTCAAAGTTACTTATATACAGTTTAAAAATTGCTGACAGTTTATGCTAAAGGGTGTTTCAAAAATTCGCTTAAAAACATATGCCTTGACTTCACCCTGTATCTTATTCAGTAGTCAATTCTATTTTGTATTATTATCATGAAATTATTTTTGAAATAATACAATTTTAGGCAATTAAGGCAAATTTTTAATTATTCCAACTATAAATATAATCGGAGGCGGACTTTTCGTGCGGGTCACCAACATTATGAATCAAATCAGAAAACTCAGTGAATACCAAAATGTTGTGTGATTCTTTTATCGAGCTATTAAATCTCGATGGACTATTTACGAATATACAGGGAGAAAGAAAACAGTTTTTTTTTTATATTACGCAATATTATTAAGATAGCCAGTTAATACTATTTTATATATTAAATGCCGAGGGACTAAATAAGAAAATTCGCTAAATATGTGTTTGGTTAAAATTTTTTTGTTGGCAAAAGCAAAAATACACAAAATGGCAAGCGCCTTAATAAAGTCGGAAGGCGGTTCGAATCAGTGGAACAATCAGGATAGGTTCTGTTTATACAGCCACATAATGAAAGTGAGGTTTTTTTATTAATCGCCAAATATTATGAGCCCCGCTTGACCTAAAAATCTAACCACTTATACAGTGTTGTTTATTTAAATGCGGGCCACCTCTGTGCAAAAAAAATTTGTTTTTTTTTTGTATTATGATCACAAAAAAATTTATTTTGCAAAAATATTAATACACTTTTGTTAAAAACACAAGATAATTAGTTATTACTTCCCTTGTGAGATTTTTTCAGATCTTTACGTTTAGGGGTCCCTAGATGCCGAAAAACAGTTTTCTCAAAACTACTTATCCGATTTCTTCAAATTTCGATCTAAAATTAAGGGCCATACATGCGAAAAATATATATATATATATATATATATATATATATATATATATATATATATATATATATATATATATATATATATATATATATATATATATATATATATATATATATATATATATATATATATATATATATATATATATAATATATTTTTCTTGTTACGACGTTGGTGTACGTGGAATGAAAACATATCATCAAGTTTTAAAAGAAGTTTTAAAAAATCGAGGCATATTGGAAATTGGACTAAAATCGTTGTCAAAATTATTAAAAATGTTGGGTTTTCGATATAAAAAGGACTGTAATCGAAGATTTTTATGTGAGTTGCCACATATCGTCAAAGCGTATCCAGTTCTTAAAGAAATACACGGAAAATGTTAATTCAAAATTTAGAAAAGTGGTATTTTTAGACGAGACTTGGATATATATTTTCTAATGGAAGTGGTTCGAAATCTTGGCAAGACGAGTCTGTAAAAAGTGTCAAGAAAAAAAAAGGGATGTGGGACGGGAAAACGGTTCATCATTTTGCATGCAGGTTCTTCAACAGGATTTCTCCTGTTTACTGTTTTATTCAACATCCAAAAGTATGGACTACCATGATAATATGAACTGGGATTTGTTTGAAAAGTGGTTAAAAGAATAACTGATTCCAAATTTAGATGCTCCATCTTTAATCATTCTGGACAATGCATCACAAGAATTTTAAATAAACAACCTACTTCATACTGGAAGAAAAGTCATATTTATGACTTGTATACAAATATATATATATATATATATATATATATATATATATATATATAAATATATATAATATATTTTTCTTGTTACGACGTTGGTGTACGTGGAATGAAAACATATCATCATTTAATGCTCCCAACGAAAGCCAGGTGTCACAATGTAATTCAATGCCAGTCGTGGTACTAGCCAGCGGAGTAGTTGTTTGTGTGATTCCATTTTGTGCCTTTGCCCTACACGGGGCTCGCAAGTCTATGGCGGCCTGATGAGCTCTAATAAGAGCGAAATCGCGATCGTCGTTTGACTAGAATGGATCATTGTGTCTGCTGTGATGCAGAACATGTTCCAAACAAGGATCATTTTCTTGTTACGACGTTGGTGTACGTGGAATGAAAACATACCATCATATATATATATATATATATATATATATATATATATATATATATATCTTCACTCTTCACCAAGCGTGGTATGCTCCACCCCAACTCGGCAACAGAGAGACTGTACTTACCCAGAAGAGAGGAGGAACGCGGATTAGCGAGCATAGAAACTGTCACTCTGAAGGAGAAAAATAAATTGACAAGGTACTTCCTGACAAATAATTCACCATTCCACCGGCGGATCGTGGTCTGTGATAGAGAATACACCACGCTCAATCTTGCAAACCTCGAAGAACCTGAAAGGGAAGAAAGCCAACAGGAGAATCTAAGAGCTAGTTGGCGAAGTAAAGCTCTTCACGGAAGATTCTATTCAAGCCTGCACCGACCAGAAGTGGATAAAACCAAATCCAATACTTACCTTACTTCGGGATATCCTTTCCCAGAAACGGAAGGGGTCTACTGGCTATACAAGATCAAGTTGTTCCAACCAGAAATTACGCACGGTTCATCATGAAGCAGCAAGTGGACAACACAAAATGCAGAGTATGTAACGCGGCCGAGGAAACTGTGCAACACCTGTCAGGGGGATGCACACCACTAGCCTCCACTAGGTATCTAGAGAGGCGTAACAACATGGGAAAAGTTGTTCATCAATTACTTGGCCTCAAGTGGGGAATCTTAATGGATTTTGTAGAACACCACAGATACACACCACGACCTATAACCGAGGATGACCAAGCAAAAATTTACTGGGACATTCCCATAATAACTGACAGGACAGTGGAACACAACCGGCCGGACGTAGTAATGTGGAACAAAGCGGACAAAACTGCGGTAATCATAGACTTTGCTGTGCCTCTGGATCACAACATGTCGCAAACATACACGACAAAAGTAAATAATTATGCAGCCCTTGCGATAGAAATGAAACTCATGTGGGATCTCGATAGCGTCAAAATTATGCCTTTAATAATTAGCACTAATGGGCTCGTACACGTCAATTCCATCAGACACCTGGAAGAACTCGACCTACCCGACACAGCCATCCTGTGGATGCAAAAAGCAACAATATTGGGTACGGTTGCAATAATCTTCCCGCACTGACAACTTTGAGTGTCCTTGGCTGAGACCCGGACACCCACAGAAACAAAAACATCCACAATTGTGTGAAATCAAAAAAAAAAAAAATATATATATATATATATATATATATATATATATATATATATATATATTTTTCGTTAGCACCGTGTTTCTGGTCAAGCGATTTTACCGATTTTTATATTATATCAAATTTTGTCTTTTCTTTATTGTCTACAAAATTACAAATGTATTAAGAAAATAAGCAGAAAAATGGTGTCAAATCTAATAAAAACATTTTTAAACTAAAATTCACTGACTAATACCCAGGAGCCAGTGGTAAAAGCTCTGAGAATCAGAATGTACAGAAACTTGTACATGAAAAAAAGACATAATTTACTTCCGAAGAAGATTAAGAAATGTACACGAAAAAATCCAAAGGCAAAAGCCTTAAGTTACAATGCAGAAATGGATATTCATAATGCAATTTATGATTTATACACGTTAAAGACTAATATAATCCTTCAGAAACTTTTTAATATTATAGACTAAAAAATATCATCATCACTTAAAAAGTCCTCGTAATATAATTTAATGAATCTTGCCAAACAATTTGCACTTCATCTGATGTAAGACCATCGTTCACGTGTTTTTCGTAATATGATTTTGCCCCAACCTATATTAATTCTATTGCGTTAAACTGGCAATGGTATGGCGGCAGTCGTAAAACCTCATGTCCATTTTCCCGTAATATTTTATCTACGACATATATTGTTGGTTTTTTAATAGATATTGCCATTAAATGTTTTCTTAGCCAGTCATAAATATCACTTTTCTTCCAGTATGAAGTAGGTTGTTTATTTAAAATTCTTGTTATGCATTGTCCAGAATGATTAAAGATGGAGCATCTAAATTTGGAATCAGTTATTCTTTTAACCACTTTTCAAACAAGTCACAGTTCATATTATCATGGTAGTCCATACTTTTGGATGTTGAATAAAACAGTAAACTTGCACCTGGGAGAAATCCTGTTGAAGAACCTGCATGCAAAATGATGAACCGTTTTCCCGTCCCACATCCCTTTTTTTTTCTTGACACTTTTTACAGACTCGTCTTGCCAAGATTTCGAACCACTTCCATTAGAAAATATATATCCAAGTCTCGTCTAAAAAGTACCACTTTTCTAAATTTTGAATTAACATTTTCCGTGTATTTCTTTAAAAACTGGATACGCTTTGACGATATGTGGCAACTCACATAAAAATCTTCGATTACAGTCCTTTTTATATCGAAAACCCAACATTTTTATTAATTTTGACAACGATTGTAGTCCAATTTCCAATATGCCTCGATTTTTTAAAACTTCTTTTAAAACTTGAAAGGTGATATTAGTTTTTGATGTGTATAAATCGTAAATTGCATTACGAACATCCATTTTTACATTGTCACTTAAGTCTTCTGTCTTTGGCTTTTTTCGTGTACATTTCTTAACCTTCTTCGGTAGTAAATTATGGTTTTTTTCATGCACAATTTTCTGCACAGTCCTTATACCGATTCCCAGAGCTTTTGCTACTGTCTCCTGGATATTGGCCGGGGAATTTTCATTTTCGTAATATTTTATTAGATTTAATACCATTTTTTTCGCTTGTGGCTGCAAGAAACCCGAAAATTGTTTTCTATTACTCATTTTGTCACTGACTTGTCAATCTTACTTTGAAGTAACGTCGCTTAAAGATTTTTGCAACTGCTGGTATTTATATGTTTATGTTCTTTTTTCATATGAAAATATCATAAGTCTATCTAATTCATCTTCCGGATTTTATGCGGAGGATATGATTACACGTAATAAAAGAAAAACGAACTTAAAAAGTTTGTCGTTGATAAATCGTATGACCCGCACGATAACACTGCTTTTGACTATAGTATATTTTGTTTGCAAAAACGACCTTTTTTTCATTATCTCTAATTTTTTTCCATGAGTGTAGTTTTTAATCTATGCCGCGAATTGGCAGACCGACAGACAGATAGACATACCGACATAGTAGTTTTTTTAGGTTGTTTCTAAATATTTTATTAAGTCGCCAGTTTGATTGATTGTACACATGTACATGTACATACAAGTACTTGATTTTTCAGCAAAAAAAACATGGGTTAGTAGTTTTTTAGTAACGTTTTTTTAAGATTTCACTAGGCCGCCATTTTGTTTTGCCATATTGGATTTTCACCAAAATGTTACCAGCTCATAGGACCTTTAATGTTTGATCAAAATTTCAAGTCAATCGGATTAGTAGTTTTTTAGCTATGTCGAGAAAAGACAGCCCTACAGATAGATCTTTTTTTACCTGATTCACAATGGGTTTTTCATATTTGCCTAAATCTATGTTAACAAAAAAATATTTATAATAGGTGAATTGTCCAAGTCAGTTTGTTCGTTAAGTAATAAACATGTTTCTTGTTGTTGTCAAATTTCTCGCTGAACTGACCCGTAACACTTTATTATAAAAATCCTCTGCTCAGTCGATAGCAATTTTGATATAAATATTTTACATTAAATGATAATTATTTCATTAAATAAAGACATTGACAAGTACGTCGTTAAGTCCCATAATTATTTTAGGAACCTGTAGGTTCTCTGATTTAAGGTGTGCTTAAGAATATTTGAACCTTTAAAAAGTGATGTGATAAAACTGAACTGAAACGCTTAATTTCGATTCGCCTCCCCATTCTCTTCAGATAAATTTTGACGTGAATTATGCATACCAATTTAAAGGTATTTCTGGTGTAAAGCGAGGAGGATGATTTATATCGCGCCCCCGACCCAATCTAGCAGTTGTCTCTCGTTTGCCCTTCTGGCTGTCTGTTTAATCTATTAGCAAATTTCGAACGACAAATCCGCGTAAATCAAAATCTGAATTATAGATTTACCAACGGCGGAAATATATAGTTGGCTTAGCTCCGAAAACGATCCCAATACGGCCAATTCGGATCGAATCGGCAGGGAGGGGGGAACGAGTTTAATAACAAATTGATGGTTTTGCACCTGATAACTTCCAGCAGCGCCCCGCGCCGCCTTTTTTCTTCTCGACACTCGAGACGAGACGAGAATGAAGGGGTTTTTTACGACTTTTATTAAAAGAAATCCTCACTAGCTCCCAAGCCCTGACATAACTGTGGCCGACATGTTTCTATGAGGTCGTTTAAAACAAATTGTTTATGCTGCTCCAATACCAAATAATAATGAAGTACTAAAAGACAGAATTACACGGGCTATCCATTTAATATCCCAGGAAAAACTCAGGAATTCTTTCAGATATCTAAGGAATCAGTTAAAAAATGTGTTGAATATAGCGGTGGAATTTTTAAATTTTCATATTTTTATCGTACTGTTTAGTTTAATTCTTTTTAGCTTTATTTTAATAAGATGTTTATATTATTTAAAAATTACATTTGAATAACACGTATTTTGAATTACAGTAATTTAATTAATTTTGATAAGAACCATTTTAAGTTAAGTTAATCTCCTCCAGAAATTCCTTTTGAATTGAAATATTGCCAAGAGAAGTAAGTCTTTCTTGAGATATTGTATTTCTTAAATAAGTGTTTACACATTTTTTTTTGAAGAACGTCAAATAGTATGTCGGTGACTGAGAAAATGTCATTAAACACTAATGCCAGAAATGTAAATTCAAAATCGTTCATCTCACCTAAAAATCCTTTCGCAACCCGGATTGATTTTTCATCAGATTTGTCACAGTTTATAATAAATTCAAAGACGTCTTTTAATTTATTTCAGTCTTGAACGATCACATTTACTAACGTCGAATTTGAAGTTATAACAACACCATAAATATAACACAAAACAGTCAAGTTAACTGCAAAGGAACTCACCGGTTGTAGCGAAATTCGCGAAAATAAAAGTAAACAACCACCGCAAACTGAACGACACGTGGGTATAGTGTACTGCGCCTGAAATTCACCGAGAGCGTTGTATGGCGCTGGACTCGACGTCATCGGATACGCGTTGTCATGGCAACATAGTAGGAAAATCGTAAACTAAACATAGCATCTCCAGCAAAGTCAAAGCGGTTTGCGCCACTGTTATAGTTGTTATAATAAAGTTCGATTGAAAGTTTTAAAAAGACATGCCGCCAACGGTCAAGTAAAATATTTATTCGAGATGTATAGTTTATTTTTTACCAATTAGGTGAATAAATGAATGTAAAAACTAAAATTTTAAGATATATATAATAAATATAGTTAGATGCTTGCTTGTTTATTTTTCCTTGTGAAGTAGTACTTCACCTGAATAGCCGCCACTGTAATTATTTTAGAAACTAGAAACTTTAAAAAGTAATGTGATAAAACTGATACTGTTAATTTTAAATCTTGTAACGAAATGTTGTATTTTTCTTTGAGGTTTAATTCATAATATATTTAATAATAATTGTACTTTTGAGAAAATTATAAACGAAGTATGTTTTTTTACGCATACAACGTTTTTGTATTTTTGAAGTCCCCTGTCTAAAAATTGTTTGATAATGCGAACCTTATTCGTTTTTGAAGCAAAAACTTTGATTAAGAGCGACTTTTTCTCATATCTCGCGAAATTAGCCATTTTTTAATCTTAATTTTACTCTTTTTGTATTTTTTATGTCCCCTGTATAAAAAATTTTATTTTTGATAAAGCGTATTAGGTATAAAAGAGTACTACAGGGTAACCCACCAATAATATATGCCACTTCCATAGTTTGGAATTGATCTCATTGCAAAATTCTTTTTTTTCATCAATTACAGGTAGTACCGCCCGGTTCTAGATCAATTTCTATAACCCTAAAAAGGGTACGCTCAAAGCTTGCTGTTGAATACTTATAGAAATTTAACCAAATTTTATTTTAAGAAAATAAAAATTATATATAATATTTACATAATATATATATATATATATATATATATATATATATATATATATATATAGAACAAAGAAATTTTCCATATTTCTCAAAGACAGCTTGTTTTAATAACAAACATAGAAAAAGACTACAAGTCTCGGTCTATAACTTTACATTTTACAATAAACATGACACGAGTTTCGCCCTTTCGATCATCATGAAAGCTACAAACAACAAAGAGAGCCTTATAGTAAATAATCACACTCACAAATCCTAAAACAATAACTTACAAATAGAATAAAAACACACTAAAGCACAACAAAGCAAACAACTACTTATACATATTTGATTGACACTAAAATTAAGTTAAGTCTCATGTGAATAAACAAAATAAAATAAAAATTTATTAAAAAAGATTCATGTTTCTAGCTGGGATCGATCCCAAACCACCTGAGTGGGAGGCCGAAGTAAGTACCTACATACCACTGGACTAGTCAAAGAAACTAAGCAAAAACTCCCACTCCTATAAATTAGTGAATAAAATGAAGGTTGCCTACAATTATTATTACATTAAATTGTTAAACATTAAGGTTGGTTCGAATTTAAAAACATCTTTAACGCAAGTGAGAATAGGACTTTTTATAGCTTTGTTTATTTCCATTTTTTCTAGAAGGTTAATCTTTTTTCCCTTCAGACATTCATGTAAAACATCGTCAGGAATGGAAAATTCATAACCTGACTCTAACAAATGATTGGCAAAAGCTGAAACAGTCTCAGTTATATCCCTACTTCTGAATTGGTTGACAAGGCTCACATGTTCTCTCACCCTTGTGGTAATTTTTCTACCTGTTTGTACCACATAGGTCGTGGAACATTTTCTATAATTTAGCGCATAAACCCCAGATCTGGACAACTTATCGGTTGTGTCCTTTGTCCTTACTAAATGTCTCTTGAGGGTATTTACTCTCATGAATGAAATGTTGATATGTTTAATATTTTTAGAAAATTTAGCCGATTGGAGAGAAATACTTCCGAAAAAAGTAATGCACTTGAAAATGTTTTACTCATCCCTAGGTTTTGAATTAATGACAGTATAGGATATTTTGTACTTGTTTATAAATTTATAATATAATTCAAACGCAACAAATAATCCGAACACGTTTAAACAGAAAAACAGCATATTTTTACATCTTTATATAATATACTTCATATCACATTGATATTAAAATACTAAATATTTTTGATTTTCCCTTACAAAATTGATCCTTCCCCGGTCAATATAACATGGGATAACATGAAAACGACCAAGCAGGACAAATTTGCCTTGTCTAGCGGACGACGGGGCGAAATTTATAGGTGCGATGTAGGCGATATATCTAATTGATAATCCTTGTTCCAGCCGACAAATTGCCCCCGGGCTTTCCGCAAATCACCGAATCCCCCCAAAACAACAAGGTGGTCGAGATCGGACACAACACGATGCTGAATTGCGCGGCGACGGGGAACCCCCCGCCCAAAATCACTTGGCTGAAAAATATGCTGCCCATTAACATGAGCGCGAACCCGCGTTACTCTATCAGGGATGATAAACCAGGTAAGCAGATTTTGATCTTTTTATACTTAAAACATACAATAATAATAATTTAACCGATGTGCAGGGTTTATTTTTGAAGATAAAAAAAAAATGAATACAAAAGTTGTGTGGATTTCAAGGAACTTCCTAGAAAAAATAATTTTATATATTACATAATATAAGCATATTATACAGGGTTATTCACGCAACCCGTTCATTAAAAGTTTTTGATGATGCCATTTAGATAAAAATTTCAAATTTTGGGATTAAGGTAAGGTCAAGGGGTACTTCTTTTTTGAAATATTTTCAACTTCCTGTCACCTCCGGTTTAACAGGAACTTGGTATCAACTTGCTTATTTTAAATGGAACACTCTGTATTTTATGATATTTTTTTGGATTCTACGGGGAATTTTAATGCTATTTTATGTAGCATGTCCTATACCTAGGTTCAAGCGTTCTTAAGATATTTGATCTTGAACCGAAAATGAGCCTTCGGGGTACCAAATTTTAAAATCTCATATTTTTGTAAGTTTTGAAGATATAATCTTCATATTTTGCAGACGATCGGTAAATGATCTTAGGTTTCTATTATTTTTATTGAATTTGTCTATTTTTATACAGGGTGTCCTAAATTCAGCGGCAAACATTCACATTTTCAAAGCCGCTAAAGTCCGTTTTTTTAAATGGGGCACTTTATAACTTTATGCACTATCAAAAGTAGAATTTCATTTTCTATCGAACTGTATTAAGGTTCCCTATACCTATTTGTAACCATTTTCGAAATAATTGGGTTTTATAAAAATATCGTATGTATTTGCTTAAATGTTTACATGTTCCAATGGTGAGCCATGGAAAAACAATTGAGATCCAATATCCAATATGACAGATGATTAGTATGCGTTATTTATCGAAAGGTGTCAATGATAAACTAAACCTTCTAAATCGACATGGAAGAATACTCGAACGCTGATATTCTCAATCTATTTTATATTCATGGAGAATGTTATAAAATTTTGGAGAGAACGTGTCGTGTGTTTAATGAAGGCCACCCTGATTTGCCGCCAATGAACAAGTCAAAATTCAAGAGGATTGAAACGAACTTTTTGCGTTTTGGCAAGGTTAAAGTTACAAAAAATGTTCCCAAACCAGTGACAAATGCCGAGGATAACGTAATAAACACATTAGCTTATTTCCGCGCAAACCCGCAAAGTTCAATACCGTCTGCAGAAAACGATTTGGGAATTTCTTCTTCATCTGTCCAAAGAATCTTGAGCGAACATCATATGCACCCTTATTCCTTCCAAAACGTGCAAGCCTTGAGACCTGGTGATGACGTCTGACGAGTAGAATTTTGCGAACTCATGTTTTTGAAAATTCAAGAGGCCCTCAATTCCTTTCAAACATATTTTGGACCGATGAAGCGAAATTTTCTAGAGAAGGAATAACAAATAGAAGAAACGAACATTTCTGGGCAGCAGAAAATCCGCACGCTTTACGCGAAACGCGTTCTCAAGAGAGGTTTAGCTTCAATGTTTTCGGTATAGTATTAAATGATCAGGTGCGGTACTGTATTTATGAAGACAATTTAAACAGTGATAAGTATTTGGAAATTCTACGAGGGACGGTTTCTGCATTTATAGAAGAAATTCCTATTGGTGAGCTGCAAAATTATTGGTATCAATTAGATGGGGCATCAGCACATAATTCCGCTGCAGTTTATCTCCAATTATCTCGAATTTTTGAAGATCGCTCGATTGGTTCTAATGGTCCTTGGAGATGGCCCCCGCGATCGCCTGATTTAACACCCTAGACTTTTATTTATGGGGATTTATCAAAGGTAAAGTCTATGCTTCCCCAGTAAATAACCTACAAGATTTACTGGACAGGATACATTCAACGGGCCACAGCAACTGTATAAAGAAGAATTGAAATGTGTCTTCAAATGAACGGACAGCATATAGAACACTTGTTATAATTCAATTTTATTATTTTATTTATTTATTGTTGATTCTTAGATTGCTATAATTTTTAAGTTCACTAAAACAAGTTTAGAACAGTCTCGAACTTAGTAGATATGGTTAAAAATAATGTAAACAATTTATTACATTTTTTATAACTTTAACTTTTCCGAAACGAAAAAGTTTCGTTTCAATCCTCTTTAATTTTCTCTTGTTCATTGGCGATAAATGATGATGTTTTTCATTAAAAACATGGCACGTTCTCTCCAATATTTTGTAACATTCTCCGCGAATATAAAATAAATTGAGAATATCAGCTTTTGAGTGTTATTTTATTTTAATTTAAAAGTTTCAAATCAGCTGCCATGTTGAATAGAAAAGCACAACAATTGTTTTTCCATGGCTTACTACGGGAAGGTGTAAGCATTTAGCAAATACATATGATAGTTTAATAAAAACCTGATTATTTCGAAAATGGTTACGTTATATCTTCAAAACTTACAAAAATATGAGATTTTAAAATTTGGTACCCCGAAGGCTCATTTTTGGTTTAAGGTCAAGTATCTTAAGAACGCTTGAACCTAGGTATAGGACATGCTACATAAAATAGCCTTAAAATTCTCCGTAGAATCCAAAAATAACATAAAATACAGGATGTTCCATTTAAGCAAGTTGATACCAACTTCCGGTCAAACCGGAAATGACAGGAAGTTGAAAATAGTTCAAAAAAGAAGTACCCCTTGACCTTACTTTAATCCCAAAATTTGAAATTTTTGTCTAACTGGCATCATCAAAAATTTTTAATGAACGGGTTGCGTGAATAACCCTGTATTTAATTTGTCTTCAATAGAATAGCCCATTTTGTTGGGCAAAACTAACTCTAGTGACAATCACAACAGAATTATGTTAAATTCCGACTTTAAACTCGGAATTTAGTAATATTTTGAGTTTAAACTACGAATTTAAGGATATACCATTATTGTGATTGTGACATCTAATTCCGACTTTAAACTAAGATTTAAGGATATGGCTGTGGAAATGTAGATATACGGCAGCGTAAGGGGGCCACGTTTTTTTTTATTATTTGAAGTTTAAAGTAGGAATTGAACCAAATTCTTAGTTTAAAGTCGGAATTTATTAAAATTCTGAATTTAAATTCGAAATTTAACAACATTCTGAGTTTAACGTCAGAATTTAGTAATATTCCGAGTTTAAGGTCGGAATTTAACAAAATTCTACGTTTTCAATCGGAATTTAACTGAATTCTGAGTTTATAATCGGAATTTAACAAAATTATGAGCTTAAAATCTGAATTTAACAAAATGCTAAGTTTAAACTCGGAATTTAACAAAATTGTGAATTTAAAGTCGGAATTTGTTATAATTCTAAGTTTAAAGTCAGAATTCAGTAAATTTCTGAGTTTAAAGTTCAAATTTAACAAAATTCTCAGTTTGAAGTCGAAATTTTAACAAAATTCTGAATCTAAAGTCGGAATTTAACAAAATGCTCAGTTTAAAGTCTGAATTTAATAAAATTCTGAGACTAAATTAAGAATTTAGGAAAATTCTAAGATTAAAGTCGGAATTTAACACAATTCTGAGTTTAAAATCACAATTCTGTAAAATTCTGAGTTTAAAGTCGGAAATTAACAAAATTCTGAGTTTAATGCAGGAATTTAATAAAATTCTGAGTTTGAAGTCGGAATTTTACAAAATTCTGTGTTTAATGTTGGAAGTTAACATAATTATGAACTTAAAATATGAATTTAACAAAATGCTGAGTTTAAACGTGGAATTTAACAAAATTGTGAATTTAAAGTCGGAATTTAGTATAATTCTAAGTTTAAAGTCAGAATTCAGTAAATTTCTGAGTTTAAAGGTCAAATTTAACAAAATTCTCGGTTTGAAGTCGAAATTTTAACAAAATGCTGAATTTAAAGTCGGAATTTAACAAAATGCTCAGTTTAAAGTCGGAATTTAATAAAATTCTGAGATTAAATTAAGAATTTAGGAAAATTCTGAGATTAAAGTCGGAATTTAACACAATTCTAAGTTTAAAATCAGAATTCAGTAAAATTTTGCGTTTGAAGTAGGAAATTAACAAAATTCTGAGTTTAATGCCGGAATTTAATAAAATTCTGAGTTCGAAGTCGGAATTTTACAAAATTCTATGTTTAATGTTGGAATTTAAGAAAATTATGAACTTAAATTCTGAATTTAACAAAATACTGAGGTTAAACGTGGAATTTAACAAAATTGTGAATTTAAAGTCGGAATTTAGTATAATTCTAAGTTTAAAGTCAGAATTCAGTAAATTTCTGAGTTTAAAGTTCAAATTTAACAAAATTCTCAGTTTGAAGTCGAAATTTTAACAAAAATCTGAATTTAAAGTCGGACTTTAACAAAATGCTCAGTTTAAAGTCGGAATTTAATAAAATTCTGAGATTAAATTAAGAATTTAGGAAAATTCTGAGATTAAAGTCGGAATTTAACGAAATTCTGAGTTTAAAATCAGAATTCAGTAAAATTCTGAGTTTGAAGTAGGAATTTAATCAAAATGCTCAGTTTAAAGTCGGAATTTAATAAAATTCTGTGTTTAAATTAGGAATTTAGGAAAATTCTGAGATTAAAGTCGGAATTTAAAAAAATTCTGAGTTTAAAATCAGAATTCAGTAAAATTCTGAGTTTAAAGTCGGAAATTAACAAAATTCAGAGTTTAATGCCGAAATTTAATAAAATTCTGAGTTTGAAGTCGAGATTTTACAAAATTGTGTGTTTAAGGGCGGAATTTAACAAAATTCTAAGATTTAAGTCGTAATTTAACTAAATTTTTAGTTTAATCAAGGAATTTAACTAAATTCTGAGTTTAAAGTCGGAATTTAACAAAATTATGAACTTAAAGTCGGAATTTAACAAAATGCGGAAAATTTTACGAAATTCTGACTTAAAGTCACTCATAATTTTTATTAAGTTCCGACTTTAAACTCATAATTTGGTTAAATTCCGACATTAAACTCATGATTACTCCGAATTTTATTAAATTCCGACATTAGCTCAGAACTTTACTGAATTCTGACTTTAAACTCAAAATGTTGTTAAATTCCGACTTTAAACCGAGAATTTTACTAAATTTTGACTTTAAACTCAGAATTGTATTAAATTCCGACTTAAAATTCATCATTTTGCTAAATTCCGAAAACATAATTTTAATTTCTACTTGAAGCTCAGAATTTTGTTAAATTCCGACTTTAAACTCAGAATTTAGTTAAATTCCTACTTTTAACCCAGAATTTTGTTAAATTCCGCCCAGAAATTCAGCCTTTGTTAAATTTTGGCTTTAAATTAAGAAATTTACTAAATTCTGACTTTAAACTCAGAATTTTGTTAAATTCCGACTTTAAACTCAGAATTTTAATTCCTACTTGAAACTCAGAATTTAGTTAAATTCCGACTTTAAACTCAGAATTTTGTTAAATTCCGCCCCTGAATTAAGTTTTTGTTAAATTTTGGCTTTGAATTCAGAATTTTACTAAATTCTGACTTTAAACTCAGAATTTTGTCAAATTCCGACTTTAAACTCAAAATAAAAAATAAAAAAAACGTGACCGTTCTAGGCTGCCGAACATCTACGCTTCCATAACCATATCGTTAAATTTGTAGTTTAAACTCAAAATATTACTAAATTCCCGATTTAAACTCAGATTTTTGTTGAATTCCTACTTTAAACGCAGCATGTTCATAAATGTCGACTTTAAACTCAGAATTTAGTTAAATTCCTACTTTAAACTCAGAATGTTTATAAATTCTGATTAGAAGCTCAGAATTTAAATAAAATCCGATTTTAAACTCAGAATGTATTTAAATTCCGACTTCAAATCCAGAATTTGGAAATTCCAACCTTAAACTCAGAAAGTTAAAATTCGACTTTAAATTCATTTAAAAAAATCCGCGTCTTTTTCACGCTTCCGTAAAATTCAACAAAATTCTGAGTTCAAAGTCGGAATTTAACAACATTCTGAGTCTAGAGTCAGAATTTAGAAATATTTTGAGTTTAAGCTCTGAATTTAAGGATATAGCATTATTGTGATTGTGACATTTAATTTTGTTAAATTCCGATTTTAAACTCAGAATTTAAAAAATGTGGCTCTTCTACGCTTCCGTAGATGTACTTATTGCATTATGAACAGAAAAAGTCGCAAATTGGATTGTTTAGAAGCAATAGAAATTTATGAACACCATAAAGAGCTGTATGTTAACCTTTTAAGTTCACAAACAGACGTTGGAAATACCACCCTATTAAACTTTGTACGGTACTTATTACCAAATTTTATTATTATATTAGTAGTAGTCACATCTTCTATATCTGAATGTACCATAAATGATATTTACAATTTATATGAGATTAAACCATAACTGTCCGATTTGATCAAAGGCAAATTCCAAACGCACCGGGGTCAGATACAATCGATGGAAATTGGAAACTTGCATTTAGCGTACCTGCCTCGACGCTGCTGGTGTATCGAATATTGTTCGAATCCATTTGGCCAGATCAAAATTGTCGGACGACTAACTAAATTCGGACACTTTCAACTCAATTTTCCATTTAGTTTCCAAACTTTTGACCCGCATTTGCAACTTACCAATGCATTTGCGAACGGAATTTCGGAGCCGGGCTCTCTCTCTCTCTCTCTCGCTTTGTTTAAATTATTTAATGGTCTAATGTCGAATAGTTCGCTGTGCATTATTACGTTATGAGGTCTACATTTAGTTTGACAATCCCAGGGCCCCATTGTTGGAAAGCTCATTACACTAAAGATTTCCTCGATGAATTTTCGATAAACCAGCGTAAGGTTTAATATATTATGTAAATGAAAACGGTATATTATTCAACATCAATATCCTTTTTCCTGTGATGTTAATTTTTATTATACACTATAACCGATGACAGGTAAAATATCACCTTTTACGAAATTACTTTTTTCCGAGGAAAAAATGAGAACTTTTTTCCCGGATATATATATATATATATATATATATATATATATATATATATATATATATATATATATATACAGGGTCCTGCAGCTCACCTCCCGTCTTTTATTATACCTTAACCAATTATTTTAGAAAAAATATTTAAAAGCCACTATATACTATTGATTAGAGAGCACATTTTAAAAATATTCTTGATTATACAGGGTGTTACAATAAATAGTGGCGCATAAGAGTTGTATTTTTTTAAATGGAACACCCTATATTTTTTTACATTTTTGAAACACTCTTTACCTAGTCTACAGACTCCTAGAATAGTATCTCTCTTTTTTTAATAGTTTCGGAGAAAAAAGGTAAAATCGAAGAAAAAAAAAATTATAGTCTACATTTAAAATATTTATAAAAATTAGATAAAACATCTTAAAAGCTAAGCTAACCTAGTAGCTTACTGCAAAAGGTTTATAGTTATTCTGCTATGAGTATTATAAGTCTTACTTATACAGGGTGACCCAAATTCCATGTCAAACGTTGCAAAATAAAAAATTATTTTTCTCCATTTTTTCAAATGGAACACCCTATATATTTTTTTCTGTCAGGTACAGAATTAACAGATCAACATTTTTCATTATTACACTTATCTCAAAATTCCTGAAGGTTTTTGAAATATTCTTAAAATACTAATGTTGTACTTTGTTTTTCAGTACGATAATTGAATAAACTCAATAGTAATGTGGAAAAATGGAACACCCTATATATATTTTTTTTCTGTCCGATACAGAATTAACAGATCAACATTTTTTATTATTACACTTATCTCAAAATTCCTGAAGGTTTTTGAAATATTCTTAAAAAACTAATGTTGTACTTTGTTTTTCAGTACGGTAATTGAATAACCTCACTAGTAATGTTCATAAGTAAGCACCTTCGCGATTTTGAATAATAAATAGGTCAGCGTAGTTATAGCTATGGGAAAAAACCTAAAATCCCAACATTTTTTGTAATTACGTTTACCGCATAAAATTTGAATTACTGCCAAGAGTTAAGCCGTAAAGACGTTTTACATGCTGCAGGTCTTCCTACGAGTTGCAAGAGACTTGCACAAAGGCATACGCTGACACTTGCAATTGAAATACAACTGCCGCTTTACAGTCTGCAAGACAAATTGCGCGCAATATCTTGCAGGTGCAACCCCTTGCTGCAAGAAACTTGCAGCATGTAAAACGGCCTTAACCTTTATTTAATATTATTGACAAGTGTTGCCCAAATTATTAACTAGAATTTAAGTAGGCCATGAAAAACAAATTGTCTAGAAACTGTCAAACAACTAAAACATATCGGCAATTTACTTATTCGTTTTTTAAGTTTTACAAATTGAAATAATTATCGGATTTTTCATATAGTGGTCTTTACCTTCTACGTAGTTCATTTTTCGTTTGTTTGCGTCACTGTTTAGAAGTTTTATTTGAACGTTCTATCGTCATGGAGTACACCCGCGAAAAACTGGTTGATATGGTTTTTGTGTTAGGAGAATCGCATAGAAATGCCTTTTTGGCCAGTAGGATTTATGCGCAAAATTATCCAGAACGAAGGCACCCAGACAGAAGGAGCATGACGAACTTATTAGAGAGATTTATGGCAACGGGAAATGTAAATTATACAAGACCAGTTTGAAATAGGCCCGTTCGAACGGAAGGAAATGAATTAGCTGTGCTATTAGCTGTCACGGAAAATCCTTCTGTTAGCCAAAAAGCAGTCGGGGATGCCGTAGGTGTAAGCGAAAGAACTGTTCAGCGAATTTTAAAGAGCCATAAATTTCATGCATATCATATTCAGTTGCATCAAGAACTCCTTCCAGCAGATTTTGAGAAAAGTGTTGACTTTTGTAATTGGGCACAAGCTAAAATTAGGTTAAGCTTTGATTTTTTTGATAAAGTTTTATTCTCTGATGAGGCCACATTTCATAAGAATGGATTTGTAAATCGCCATAACTACCATTACTACGCCGACCATAATCCAAGAATTTTTAGGCAGCTTGATCTACAACACAGATGGTCAGTTAATGTAATGGGGGGGAATTATTGGTGAACATGTTATTGGTCCCCATTTTTTTAATGGACATTTAACTGGAGCCATGTGTCTCGACTTCCTAGAAAATCACTTGCCAAATTTGTGCGAAAATTTGCCGGTTAATCTGAGAAATGCAATGTGGTTGCAACAAGATGGTGCTCCAGCACATTTTTCGTTGCCAGTTAGGGATCATTTAAATAATAATTTTCCAGATCGATGGATTGGAAGACAGGGAGCAAGTGCGTGGCCGCCCCGGTCGCCTGATCTAACGAAATTAGATTTTTTTCTATGGGGCTACGTTAAGGAAATTGTTTACAACAAACCTCCAACAACTCCCGAAAATATGCAGCAACGGATTAGAACCGCATTTCAAAGTATTACGCCCGAAGTATTAAGAATAGTAGGAAGATCTTTTCATACCCGTCTTCGTTTATGCCTCGAAGAGAATGGAAGACATATCGAACATATGTTCTAAGTAAAAATTAATTTTAGCAATAATTAGATATTTGTTAATAATGTTAAATAAAGCTGTTACACCTTAAGTCGAGCCTTAAGTCTTGGCAGTAATTTAAATTTTATGCAGCAAACGTAATTAGAAAAAATGTTAGGATTTTAGGTTTTTCCCCATAGCTAGAACTACACTGACCTATCTAATATTTAAAATCGCGAAGGTATGAACATTACTAGTGAGGTTATTCAATTATCGTACTGAAAAACAAAGTACAACATTAGTTTTTTAAGAATATTTCAAAAACCTTCAGGAATTTTGAGATAAGTGTAATAATAAAAAATGTTGATCTGTTAATTCTGTACCTGACAGAAAAAAAATATATAGGGTGTTCCATTTGAAAAAATGGAGAAAAATAATTTTTTATTTTGCAACGTTTGACATGGAATTTGGGTCACCCTGTATAAGTAAGACTTATAATACTCGTAGCAGAATAACTATAAACCTTTTGCAGTAAGCTACTAGGTTACCTTAGCTTTTAAGATGTTTTATCTAATTTTTATAAATATTTTAAATGTAGACTATAATTTTTTTTTTCTTCGATTTTACGTTTTTTCTCCGAAACTATTAAAAAAAGAGAGATAATATTCTAGGAGTCTGTAGACTAGGCAAAGAGTGTTCCAAAAATGTAAAAAAATTTAGGGTGTTCCATTTTAAAAAATTCAACTTTTATGCGCCACTATTTTTTGTAACACCCTGTATAATCAAGAATATTTTTAAAATGTGCTCTCTAATCAACAGCATATAGTGGCTTTTAAATATTTTTTCTAAAATAAATGGTTTAGGTATAATAAAAGACGGGAGTTGACCTGCAGGACCCTGTATATATATATATATATATATATATATATATATATATATATATATAAGTGTCTCAAAAATCTGTAGCGAAGCAAAGTTGTGTTTTTTCTTATGGGATACCCTGTATATTTTTGCATATTTAGATTCTGCGCGTGATTCTACATATTTTTTGTATAACATGTCCTATGTCTAAATCTGATAGTTTTTCTAATATCCGCCATTTTGTAAAAAATTATGAATTGCAGTGCCTTTTTTCAAACGGCGACGTGGGCCGTTGGCTTTTTGATATAGGATTATGATTTTTGGCGGGAACATTAACAAAAGTATGGGTTGACTTTCAACGTGAACAAAATTTGTCTGCGTTGTACAGGGGGTCCTAGATAAGTAGGAGAAATAAAAAAAATTAAAAACATCATATCTTCATTTTTTTAAATGGAATGTATAGTATTTTAATATTTTAGACTATTCGTGACCCAAAACCCTATCTTTCGTTGTCCTATACCTATTTGTCATAGTTTCCGAGATTTTAACATTTTTGTATTTATTATTCGGTTTTCAATGTCAATCGCCTTGGAATTTGCTTTATTATCGAATTGATAGAATTTTCCGAGGAATCCGAAAATGTAATAATATACAGGGTGTTCCATTAAAAAAAACAAAGTTGATATCCGAGGGACACTTTTGTATTTCAACTTTTTCTCTGTTATTAAAAATAAAGGAATTAAGGGGGTGGCAAATCTCGGTGAATCACCCTGTTCATTAATACACAGTAAAAAATGCAAAATTAAAAATTCAGTCTACTATTTTTCTTTATGTAAAAAGGCAAATAAATATTTTAATTAAAGAGACACAACAGAAAAAGAAGTCCTACAATCACTTGATTAAATGTTCAATATGACCACCATTTCTTTCAAGACACACTTGTAGCCGATTCACAAAGGAATTGTTAACTCTATTCAGCATCGCGGCATTGATATTTGTACATGCATTTCTAATTCTCATTTTCATATTCTCTATGGTAGTGGGTGGCGTTTGGTAAACTTGCTCTTTAACAAAACCCCACAAGAAAAAATCTAATTTTGTGAGGTCCGGAGACCTTGCCGGCCATGATACTGGATCTCCCCTACCAATCCATTTATTTTCATAATTCGGGTCTAAAAATTGCCTCACCTGCCTGCTAAAATGTGCCGGAGCGCCATCTAGTTGGAACCACATCCGCCTCACTAGATTCAAAGGTAATTCGTCAATCCACTCCTGCAAACTGTTTTGCAGTAAATTTAGGAAAGTGTCTCCATTAACTCTATTTTCGAAAAAATAAAGTCCAATGATACGGTTACCAATTATACCAGCTCATACATTAAGAGGCCATCTATGCTGGTGATCCAAGGGGATAATGAATCTGAGGTTTTCAGAACTATAATAGTGGAAATTATGTCGGTTGACGTATCCATTTTTATGAAACGTCGCTTCGTCAGTAAATAAAATGTTATTGAAAAAATCATGTTCTTCTCTATTTTTTGCTAATGCCCAAGTACAAAATTCAAGTCTTCGATTGAAATCGTCTTGATCCAGCTCTTGTACCAGTT
Source organism: Kuschelorhynchus macadamiae (assembly GCA_030620095.1). Taxonomy (NCBI): domain Eukaryota; kingdom Metazoa; phylum Arthropoda; class Insecta; order Coleoptera; family Curculionidae; genus Kuschelorhynchus; species Kuschelorhynchus macadamiae. The sequence continues at coordinate 311,739 of JAUTXW010005349.1, read as the reverse complement.
GAATATGGTATGGGTGAAATTTATGTTTTCTAATTATTCTATTTGCCGTAGATTTAGCAACACCTCTCTCCGTTTCTAACTGCCTACATGAAATATGGGGATTTTCAATTAAAGTTTGCATAACAAGATGTTCAGTTTCTTCATTTGAGGCTCTTTTCTGCCTTTCCAATTTTTGTTCTTAATCGACACATCCAGTTCTTTCAAATCGTTCTTTGAGTCAGACAAATGATACCTCATAAGGATGACGTTCGGCATTGCTAAACCGTTGCGCATAAACTCTACTTGCTAAAAAAACAATTTTGATCACTTGCACCCAAAACATAAATCATGTTAATCAATTCTTCTCTAGAAAAATTCATTTTGAATCAATTTGAACACCGTTACTACACAAATACAAGAGTTTGACATTTCGCCATGACAACATTTTCCCCGTTTTCATTTGTTTTTACTTTAGGATTGTCTAAGGCATCTTGGTACGTTAAGTTCTAACTAAATGTTGACACTACCTACGCTTTTATAATAGCCAAAATAGTAAATATTTAAGAACAGTTGGTCTGTTCTAAGTCTTTAGGTCGCGATTCTTAGCACAATATTATGAGCTGAATTTTTAATTTTGCGTCACTTGTAGTGTATTATAATTAGAAAATTCGATAATAAAGCAAATTCTAAGGCGATTGCCATTGAAAACCAAATAATAAATACAAAAATGTCAAAATCTCGGAAACTATGACAAATAGGTATACGACATATTTATAACGAAAGATAGGGTTTTGGGTCACGAATAGTCTAAAATATTAAAATACTATACATTCCATTTAAAAAAATGAAGATATGTTTTTAATTTTTTTAATTTCTCCTACTTATCTAGGATCCCCTGTACAACGCCGACAAATTTTGTTCACGTTGAAAGTCAACCCATACTTTTGTTAATGTTCCTGCCAAAAATCATAATCTTATATCAAAAAGCCAACGGCCCACGTCGTTTGAAAAAAGGCACTGCAATTCATAATTTTTTACAAAATGGCGGATATTAAAAAACTATCAGATTTAGACATAGGACATGTTATACAAAAAATGTGTAGAATCACGAACAGAATCTAAATATGCAAAAATATATAGGGTGTCCCATAAGAAAAAACACAATTTTGCTTCGCTACAGATTTTTGAGACACCCTGTATAAATGAAAATAACTTTAGGTTATGTAGCCCGTATTGTTCTACAACTTTTGTATTTGAACTTTTTTTATATCGCTATCCGTTATCAAAATATCAACCGAGAACGGACTATTGGGACACCCTGTATATATATATTTATATATATATATATATATATATATATATATATACCGGATGTAAACGAGATCACTTTCGGTCTGCCATTTATTTATTTATTAGCTGATTATTTTGAAACTGGCCCGAGGTGTTAAACTACCAAAATGCCATTTTATGATGATTACTTCATATTTTTCAATATTTCGAATTTATGGTAACGAAAAAGAATTTATCGCGATATTTAATTTTTAGTCTATCACGATATTTAATTTTTAGTCTAGAGGGCCATGACCAACTCAAAATTATTCTAGTGAATGTGTACATTGTTAGAAAAATACATTTTTATTTTTTTCACTGCTTTCTTGCTTTTCAGAAATGTTTTAAGTTGGAAAAATCAATTTTTGGTTAATAACTTAGTTATGTCAAATACAACTACCCCATTTTCTAAGCAAGGTTAAATGGAACGCATAGAATGGCATAACACAACCATACATGTTGATTGAGTTTTTTTGTAATTTATTTATTTTTGTGTCCAAACACAAGAAATGCCATGATACAAGATAATGGTCTATGCAAAGCAAAAAACTACCAAGCCGGCGATGGAAAAAACAACATTTTTTATTTTGACAGTTTATTATTTGACATCCGAATTTTATTGTGCTTGTTTTATACCTAGTAATTTTTTTTTCGTGACTTTTAAATAAAAATGTTATTCAGTAGAAGTGAGCAAGTCGATATTTTAATAATATACGGTCAGTGCGGCAAAAGTGCCTATGAAGCTGAACGTGTGTATCGAATGGAATATCCTGATCGACATCGCCATTCGTCAAGGCAGTACATTAATTATTTAGTTAGAAAAATGAGAGAAGTGCCTGATGAACAAAGAAATAGATTTATTATTGACGAGGAGACAGAAATAAATGTATTAGGTTTTGTGGAACAAAATTCAACTGCTTCAACTAGAGAAATTGCTCAAGAACTAAACATTAGCCACCAATCAGTTTGGAAAATATTAAAAAAGTATATGTATTGCTCGTTCAAGTATCAACTACACCGGTATTTGTACGAGGGTGATTTCAATACGCTAATTTGTTTTTGGAAAATATTGGCCCAAATAATTTTTCATTAACAATATTATACACAGATGACTCAAGATTTACAAACAATGGTATGTTCAATCGACAAAATACAAGATATTGATCTATGCAAAATGAGCATAGATTAAATGTTGGAAATTTTCAAGAAAGTAAATGTTTGGGCTGGGATATTGGGAACCAGAATAATTGGGTCAATTTTCTTTCAAGGACCTTTAACAGGAGAGAGATACCTACAGTTTTTGCAAGACATTCCGTTGGCTTTAAATCGGGACATTTACTTCCAACAAGATGGGGCTCCACCCCATAATGCCCGAGTTGTGATTGCTTATTTGGAGCAAAGATTTGGACAGCGATATATAGCCACAAATGGAGCGATCCAATGGCCACCAAGGTCGCCAGATCTCACTCCGCTGGACTTTTTTTATAGGGGTACATAAAAAATCGCGTATACCAGACACCAACAGCAACACTTGAAGTATTGGAACATCGAATACGAGAAGCATTTCAAAGCATTACTCCGCAAATGCTACAAAATGTTGTAGAAGAAAATGTGTTACGTATTAGGCAATGTAGAGCTGCTCAAGGAGGACATTTTGAAAATCTTATTGGTGGTTAACCGTAATTAGAAAATAGGGTAGTTGTATTTGACATAACTAAGTTATTAACCAAAAATTGATTTTTCCGACTTAAAACATTTCTGAAAAGCAAGAAAGTAGTGAAAAAAATAAAAATGTATTTTTCTAACAATAATAATAATAACATTCACTAGAATGATTCTGTGTTGGTCATGGCCCTCTAGACTAAAAATTAAATATCGTGATAAATTCTTTTTTCGTGACTTTTAAATAAAAATGTTATTCAGTAGAAGTGAGCAAGTCGATATTTTAATAATATACGGTCAGTGCGGCAAAAGTGCCTATGAAGCTGAACGTGTGTATCGAATGGAATATCCTGATCGACATCGCCATTCGTCAAGGCAGTACATTAATTATTTAGTTAGAAAAATGAGAGAAGTGCCTGATGAACAAAGAAATAGATTTATTATTGACGAGGAGACAGAAATAAATGTATTAGGTTTTGTGGAACAAAATTCAACTGCTTCAACTAGAGAAATTGCTCAAGAACTAAACATTAGCCACCAATCAGTTTGGAAAATATTAAAAAAGTATATGTATTGCTCGTTCAAGTATCAACTACACCGGTATTTGTACGAGGGTGATTTCAATACGCTAATTTGTTTTTGGAAAATATTGGCCCAAATAATTTTTCATTAACAATATTATACACAGATGACTCAAGATTTACAAACAATGGTATGTTCAATCGACAAAATACAAGATATTGATCTATGCAAAATGAGCATAGATTAAATGTTGGAAATTTTCAAGAAAGTAAATGTTTGGGCTGGGATATTGGGAACCAGAATAATTGGGTCAATTTTCTTTCAAGGACCTTTAACAGGAGAGAGATACCTACAGTTTTTGCAAGACATTCCGTTGGCTTTAAATCGGGACATTTACTTCCAACAAGATGGGGCTCCACCCCATAATGCCCGAGTTGTGATTGCTTATTTGGAGCAAAGATTTGGACAGCGATATATAGCCACAAATGGAGCGATCCAATGGCCACCAAGGTCGCCAGATCTCACTCCGCTGGACTTTTTTTATAGGGGTACATAAAAAATCGCGTATACCAGACACCAACAGCAACACTTGAAGTATTGGAACATCGAATACGAGAAGCATTTCAAAGCATTACTCCGCAAATGCTACAAAATGTTGTAGAAGAAAATGTGTTACGTATTAGGCAATGTAGAGCTGCTCAAGGAGGACATTTTGAAAATCTTATTGGTGGTTAACCGTAATTAGAAAATAGGGTAGTTGTATTTGACATAACTAAGTTATTAACCAAAAATTGATTTTTCCGACTTAAAACATTTCTGAAAAGCAAGAAAGTAGTGAAAAAAATAAAAATGTATTTTTCTAACAATAATAATAATAACATTCACTAGAATGATTCTGTGTTGGTCATGGCCCTCTAGACTAAAAATTAAATATCGTGATAAATTCTTTTTTCGTTACTAAAATCGCAACAAAACTAGTACTATCGGACGTAAAATGATCCATAAATTCGAAATATTGAAAAATATATAGAGTGTCTCATTTAAAAATCAAAAGTTAGGGTCATTTCCGGTCAAACCGGAAGTCACAAAAATCTGAAGTAATCGTCATAAAATGGCATTTTGGTAATTTAACGCCTCGGGCCAGTTTCAAAATAATCAGCTAATAAATAAAGAAATGGCAGACTGAAAGTGATCTCGTTATATATTTATATATATATATATATATATATATATATATATATATATATATATATATATATATATATATATATATATATATATATACATAAGTAAAGGTAGATATTTAATTTTAGAATATTTTATCATACAAAAGTTACATTTCCTTTATATCAAAAGTAGAATGGTTAAATGTGCACTGCGTGAATGACATGTTCCTTGAAATTAATTTTTTTCTGCCAGAGGCACAACTGCCGTTGATGTACCTGCCACATGTTCTAAACACTTTATTAACTATTTCTGTCCTGTGTGCTACCGATTCATTAACATACCCTTCAGCGACTGTTGATGACTTCCAACCGCCATGTTTCTTTAGTGATCAAATCTTCCCCAGATTCAACTAAAAGTGTAGCAGACGATCTACGAAATGAATGACCTCTATATGATTTAGCATTTTTAAGAATTATTTAAAAAATCTTTTTTAAATTTTAAAATTTTGACTTTGACGTTAGGTTAAATAGTTGAAAGTATCAAAGCTGTGTTTTAATAAGTAGTAGGTACGCTTTTATCCCAATAAAATCATAAATGTGACACATAAATTGTCAAAACCTATAGAAAATGGCCGGCATTCCGCATTCAAATGTAGAAAAGGTTTACATGTTAGATCTGTACTTTCAATCATACAGAAACGCCGACGTTACCTCAGCAAGGTATTTATAGATGTACCCCGAACGACGGCAGCCTCATAAAACCCAATTCAGGAAAATTGTAGTTAATTTAATTAACCACGGTGCCTTCGAACAAGCTATCAACGAAAACCCTAGTCCATCGTAAGAACTGTAGAACAGGAAACTAATGTGCCAAAATCAACAGTACAGAGAGTTTTAAAAAAGAATAAGTACCATCCATGCAAACCCATAATAATACAAGGACTTAATTATTTAAAAAATCGCTAATTTGTATGCTCGTAAAAATCGCCGCTTTCTTGGGCGTGTAACCTTTCCCATTTTGTTTCAGAAATGTAATTAGCTTGAAATATTTTGAAACGTCTACATTATTATTGTATTGTAACATACTTTTAATCATTTAGTAATTCGACCACACTGTTGATTGCTTTTGTTGTTATGCCAGTTTCGAAAAATAAGCCAATAACACCGTCTCCGAGAAAGAACTGCATGTCTTTTTCATCTTATATTCCATAAATCTTGAATACGCGGTTTTAGCTACTTTCTCTGCTTCTTTTAACTACTCAGGGGGAGTCAGAGAAATCTCGTAATAGGGCATTTTTTAACTTTATGTTGTTCACAATAACTACTAAACAACCACTAAGTTCCCAATTTTTAAATCAAATCACTTAAATTGACAGATATTTGAGTACTTTTAAGGTTTCCTTAGCAACCCAGGTCTAATTGTCGTACAACAGCCTACCAGTTTAAAACTTCAAATTTCACATCGATAATTTTCTGAATTTTTTCAACTATTTTCAATATTAAATCATCGTTTTTCCCGTCACAGAAAAAATAGTGTATTATACACGGGGAAAATATTAAATTTTTGCTCTCAGTTTTTTGTCTTGCAACACAATCTCCAGCTAAAATCTAACACCCGTATTCACTAAAGAGGTTTAAATTTAGACCATGTCTAACTTGACAGTTATAGGTTTAAGATGACATTTTTAATAATTGAACAAACAAATAATTTTTCTACATGTCACAATTACAAAATGACAGTGACATAAGCGAAACATAGCTGGCGAACTAAGAATTTTAAGTACCATGGCAACTAGACCTGGTCCAACTCTTAAACCTTTTTAGTGAATACGGGGGTAATTCTTTTTTCCCTTGTAGAGACGAGACGCGAGAATAGAATATTAAAAAACTTCTTGCAATATATCCTGGCGCCAAAAAATAAAAACACTCCAGCAATATCCTAAATATTTTCTGAAAATTTCATCTAAATTGTTCAAGTACGCGGAGTAATCGATGTACAAACAAACAAAAACAAAATGGCCGCCATTGCCGCCATGTTTAACGTTTTTCTAATATGCTTGCTATGGACCCACTCGGGCAATATGCTGAAAATTTCATCCAAATTGGGCAAACCATTGCGGAGTAATAGATGTACAAACAATAAAAAAATAGTACATAGGATGAAACTGACAGCCTCCTCTTTTTTTTGAGGTCTGTTAAAAATTAGAATGGGGGTAGTCGGTTAATAACGTTTTATTCATACCGAATGTTCATTTCTCGAAAATGTCAAGTAAAATACTAGATTTTGAGGTTGCACATTTTTATAGTCACCCTGTATACATAAAATTACATAACGGGATACGCTTGAGTGTCCAATCAGATAAGTCAATGTACATTTATGATTGCAATGAACAGTTAAATCGCAAAAAACCCGGTCTTCAGTGTAGTGGTTTTTGCGCCCGCTATTGTCATGGCCAGTGCGTGAACATAGTAGGTAAACAATTGGATACCATTCGGATGGAAGGTGTATCGTGGAGGTGCTCCGATTGCTGCACTACCGCACCGGCGAGACCTCGCCAGTCTACTGGTGGTCCTCGAGTGTTTCCGCCGCCCAGTCAGGACATGATGTCGGCGGCAAGCAACTTCGATAATATGCATGAATTTATGAATGATTTAAATGTGGAAATAAAACAACTGCGCGACCAACAGGATGCTCTTATGGAATCGATTAATTTTTGTAGCAATAAGATCAGCGATTTTGAGTTAAAACTCTCAAAATTTGATGAATTTATTAAAAAAACCGACAAGTTAATTTCCGAAAATAATAGACTTGACTCCAGAATGAAAAATCTAGAGTCAAAAATTAATCATTTGGAGCAACTGTCAAGATCCAAAAATTTAGAAATACAAGGTATTCCAGAAAAAGAAAACGAAAACCTTCTTAGTGTGCTAGAAAAGATCGGAAATTATATCAACTATGACATGGATAAAGAAAAAGTTGAGTTTATCCATAGAGTACAAGCAAACAAGAATTCTAAAAATAAAATCAAGAATATAGTAGTGGGTCTGATATCTCTCAGGTAGAAAGAAAAAATTCTTGCAGCAGCAAAATGTAAACGTCAACAAAAAGACAACGGATCGCCTAAAATGAAAATAGAAAATAGATGAATTGTCAGAAAACCTGTACATTAATGAACATTTAACATTAGCCAATAAAATATTATACTAGGAAGTAAGAACAGCCGCTGGAGAAAAAAATTACAAGTTTTTTTGGACAAAAAATGGTTCGATCTTTGTCAAGCAGGATGATGGTTCACGAGTAATGTTGATAGGAGATCAAGAATCCATCAGAAAAATGTAAAATCGGCTTAAACTACATATAAAATACCACTGAAACATTCAGAATGCCTCAAAACTTACAAGTAATTTACCAAAATACGCGGGGATTAAGAACAAAGACAAATGATTTTTTCCATAGTGTGGTTTCAAGTGATTTTGATATTGTTTGTATATCGGAAACATGGCTGAAAAAAGAGGTCTTATCTTCGGAACTGTTTGATGATGGATATAGTGTTTTTCGGCGTGATCGGGAAACAACGTCATCCTCTAAAGTGGATGGCGGCAAGGTACTTCTCGCAGTTAAAGAAGTGTGGCAGGCAAAAAGGTGCTGTGAACTAGAATCCGAACCTGAGGATGTCTGGGTCTCTCTGAATAATATCAGCGGTGAAAAAATGTATATGTGCTGCATGTACATCCCTCCAGGTGACACTTATGCTTTTGCATTTTTTATTAATAAGCTCTAGGCCATCGAAAATAGGGGACATTAATTTATCCAATATACAATGGATTAGCTTAAAAAATGAAAATTTCTTTCAACCTACACAAATAGATGAGAAGTCTTCTCTTATGGTTGACGCTTTTTCTTACTTGGAATTAATGCAGTTTAATGGTATACCTAATAGTAGTAACAAAACATTAGATCTAGTATTAAGCAACAAAAACTTAACATCTGAGGTCAGTCGTTCCAGCAATTGCCTTGTGGATGAAGACTTACACCATCCAGCTTTGGAATTCTCAATTTCTACTGTTGAAGTAAAACCTCTTGGGCGAGGTGCAATGGGAAACATTGTTTTTTGAAAAATCCTTAGACAATGTAATAGATTATTTTTACTTAGAAATTGACAAACTTATAGAACAATTTGTTCCATCATTTAAAATAAAGGGCAAGTATCTAATATACTTTAAGGTAGAGACAATAAAAATAATAACAGAAAAAAATAAGCTTCACAAAAAATATAAAAAATACAAAGATCAAATATCATATTATAATTTATCTCGTTTAAGACGCCGTTCCAAACAACTAATTAAAAATGATTTTCAAGAATATGTCAATAATATGGAATCGGAAATCTCTAAAAATAGTAAAACATTCTGGAACTACGTATCAAATAAAAAGAAAACAAAACTGGGTGTATAAAGAATTGTGCATTAAATCTGTGTGTGCCTTTGCACTTTATTTACAGTTTGTCATTGAAAAATGGGTGTTTTCCTGAAAAATGGAAGACATCCCATGTGACACCCATATTTAAAAGTGGAGATAAATGTCAAGCTGCTAATTACCGTCCAATAAGTAAAATAAACACATTTGCAAAAATTCTTGAAAAAATAGTTTACGAAGATATTTTAGTAACAGTAAAAAATACAATTATAGAACAACAGCATGGCTTCTTCCCAAAAAGGTCTCTCGAATCAAATTTATTATGCTATTCCCATGACATTTGTACGGCTATGGACAGTAGAACGCAGATTGACGCCGTTTATACAGACTTCAGCAAGGCTTTTGATAAAATCAGTCATAGACAGTTACTTCAGATACGTTTGAAAATTCTTCAGGTGTTCCTCAGGGTAGTCATCTGGGCCCCTGTTCTTCATAGTATATATTAACGATATTAGTAGATATTTCTTAAATAGCAAATATACTTTATATGCAGACGATCTCAAGGTATATCGTGAAATAGGGGACCCGACAGACTGTCTCAAACTACAGGAGGATTTGAACAGACTGCTTGTTTATTGTAATAGGAACAGTTTGTTCCTAAATTTGGACAAATGCCTCTCAATTTCCTTTTCCAAAAATATTAATTTATTTAAATACGATTATAAAATTGGCAATAAATCCCTAAAAAATGTCAATCATGTCAAAGATCTTGGTGTAATTTTGGACAACAAGTGGTCCTTTCGTTTACATTTCGACAAAGTTATTGCAGAAGCCAGTAGGATGCTGGGATTTATTACTAGAAGTTGTAGAGTTTTCAGAAATCCTAGGACGATTCTTTCGTTGTATTTTGCGTTTGTCCATAGTTAGCTTTCATTTGCTTCAGTGATATGAAATCCTAACTATAAAGTACACATAAATAGGTTTCAAGCGATTCAAAACAAGTTTTTAAAAGGACTAGCCTTCAAAGCAGATTGTTCAGTTGAAAATGTAGCCCGTAATTTTAAAATCTTACCCCTTGAAATATGCCGTAGTATTTCTGATATCTGCATGATTTATAAGCTTATCCACCACCAAGTAGATTCTCCCCACCTTTTGTCATTTTTGAACTTTAATATCCCTATTAGGGAGCTCAGAAACCACTCGCTTTTTAATGTACCGTTTCGCAGAACAAATTTGGGACGCAACGCCCCATTAATTAGATTTCAAATTACATGTAATGAATTGTATGATGATATCGATTTGTTTTGTGATAAGATCTCTACATTCAAAATTAATTTAAAAAGACTGTACTTTTCTAAAGTTTTTGAAACTCAATTTTGTAATTTATAATATTGATATTACTGATATCATTCTTTTGTCGTTGTTACTGTTTGCAAAATGTTCTAACTTTAATATTTAAGTTATCTAAAATTATCTAATGTTATTACCCAATAAAACATAAATGTATAAAGTGGATGCTTTGTGGAACAATGTTTTGTCGTGTCCTAAATTGTGAATAAATAAATAAACAAATGCGATAATCCAGAACGAAAAAAGAAGATATTATTCTGGACAAACTTGACTAACAGTCGTAAAGTACAATGCTGCATTAATAATAAAAGAAAGAAGAATAATTAATTAGTAAAAATGAGGCACAAAATAAAACATTTCATAAACACGGGTAAGTATGCGGCTCTTTTTAGCTTTTCTTATTTCCATCTTTTCCGATAGATCCAACTTCTTACCTTTATTGCTTTCGTGAATTATATTCATATTTTCAGATCTGGAAAAACCATATTTTGATGTTTTATAACCAATCTGAGGTGTTCCTGGATCCTTGTCGAAATTTGTTTACCTGATTGTCCCATGTAAATAGCAGGACATTCTCCGCAATGAAAGGAATAAACTCCAGATTTCTCAAGACTATCCTTTCTATCTTTGACACTAACTATGTGTTGTTTTAAATTATTGTTTGTTTTAAATGCTATGGAAATATTAAGTGACTTAAACATTTTTGTTAAATGTAGACGTATATTTCTAAAGTATGTTAAAACCCTGAACTTGTTTATATTAATTAAATTGTTATGTATTAAATTATAAGACAGTTTATGTATGTTCATAAGCTCAGAAAGGTAAATTCACCCTTGAATATGGAGTTAACCCCGCATAGTTTTAATCGGGAATTATTTCCGATCCAGCGAAGCTTCTATCGTGCATATACTCCTAAATCGACTTCTATTAGATTCAGAAAACGCCCCATCAATTTTTTACGCTTTTTTGCAACATAATAAAGTCACAGACAAACATGTCGAGGGTGAGAGGCGATGGCTCGGAAAACATGTTTTCTTTGGCCCCGCGCGGAACGCAATATTTCTTAGAAATTTTCCTTTTCATAAATTTTATATGCCTACGTTCGGTCTAAAATGATACCAGCAGAGCCACCGGTGGCGGCGTGATGTTTGACTTCCATATTGATTTCGCTTAAAAGCGAATATCTACGTTGATGCTGCTAGGTCTGTTCTGGATACGGAAGGTTGTAACCGATCTGGAATGGAAATATGTTCGGTTGGGGTAATAAATTAAAATGATCTCTCAATAAATACCGTAAAGCGGTATCTTATCTTTTTTATTTCTGATTACGAATTTCCCACAGGTCGATGTTGTGTAAGTTATATTAAGTAAGTTTTTAAAAAGGTCATTTTCAGACTGTAGTTTCTCTTTATAAAAAAACTTTACTCACTAAATTCACAATAATAACAAACACGGACTTGTGAAGTACTGTGGATCAATTACAAGCCATACGAACTCCCTTAAAGAAAGGCACTACTAAATACTATATTTACATATCATTAAATCCAGCATTTCTGGCTCACCTTTTATACTTCAATCTGGATAATATTTAATAACTCTTAAGAAAAAAATATAAGTCAAGTTTACTGTCAGTCCTTATTCCTGGGCTTCAGACAATGGTATTTACACTCAGCAATCTGCCAGTTCGAAGCCACAAAACCATCTAGAGAAGAGAAAGTGAGCATCAACTTTGTTGTTGAGGGGGTACAAGGGAGTCGACGGTACCCATCCCTCCCTGCCCTTTCGTCTTCTGGTACCACCTGTGATAAAGAAACCTTATTTGTAAATAACTAAATGATACAAAACGCTTTGGTCACTCTCTCGTTTTTCCTTTGTGTTATTTTGTATTTTGTATCACGTATTTTTTTTAACCAATATCAGGTTATTATCTCTGAATATACACAGCCAATTAAATTAAATTCAAAAAGGCGTTGTCTATTTAGTTTTCTTATGTGACAGGGACAGTAGAATAAGAGATGACCACCGGACTAAAAAAACTGGCCAACAAGAGAAAATTTAACACCTAGCTCCAAAAATGTAATCGCGAGGGCCTAGTTGACCCCAAGAAAATTTTACTACCTCTTTTCATATAAAATTGGGACAATAATTTGTCAAAGCTCTAAATAAAAATGGTGGTGGCTTTAAGTACTTGTGTGAAGCATTTCTGGGTCTTTCTGAAGCTAAACTAAAAGAAGGCATTTTTGTTGGGCCACAAATAAGAAAAGTAACGAAATTGAGATGGTTATGCAGTTAAACGAAAAAGAGGCGTTGATAGCCGTAAAAGAAGTTTCTAGAAAACCACAAAGGGTCAGAATTTAAAAATATCGTTGAAAACATGTTGGATAAATTTAGGAAGTCAGGCTGTCATATGAGCATAAAAATTCACTTTTTTCATGCTCATCGTGACTATTTTTTGGATAACCTCGGTGATGTCGGTGAAAAGCAAGGGGGGCGCTTTGACCGCACCGATGAAAGAGATGGAAAGGCGATATCAAGGGCGTTGGGATGGCAAAATATCAGTAGTCACCGTTGGGTGCTTAAAAAGGACCGTCCTATAGCAGAATATAAACGAAAAGAAGCGTTTCCAGAAAAAGAGAGATATTTTCCAAGAAAATAACGGATTAATGAATTTTATATCTTTAATACCTTCGCGGTCTAATTATTTGTTTTTATTTTGTTTTATTCTTTTTCTTGTTTATCCTAAATACACATAAATACAGGGTGTCTATTTTAGGGCATACCACTATTTCTATCTCATAAACGGCAAGAGATAAGGTGTTGGTTAAATTAGAGAAAAAGTGTCCTTTATGGATATAAATAAATAAAAATAAATAAATAAGTGCTTTATTGTCAAAAAAAATTTTACAATTTTGTGGACAAAGCTGTTGTAAAAAAAAATAGTTTACAAACATCAAAATTAGCAAACAAAACAAAACAAAAACACATCATAAATATTATAGAATCCTAAAAGAAGTACATTAGAAATGTACTTTGTCAGTCGTACTATGTTATAAACATTTTCATAAATATAATGTAAAAAAAATAAAAAAGCAAAGTAAAAAATAAAAAAGTACGAAACAATTAAAAAAATACATATACAAAATTCGGTAAAAATGGTTGGTAATGGCAACTATCACACTAGGGGTTCATAAGGATAAAATTATGTGTTGTAAAACTCGTTCACGGTGTAGAAGGCACTTTCCAGTAAGAATGATTTCAAAGCCTTGCGAAATGAAGTCAGAGATATTATGGATTTGATGTTAAATGGCAGATGATTATGCATTTTTTTTGCATTGTAGATTAATGATCTTTTAATTAACTCTGAGTGTGGGTTGGAAGATAGAGATCGTGCTCAGTATTTCTGAGAGGGTAGTTGTGAGAAGGTCTCTCTAATAGAGCAGGTGCATGCTTACGAATTAAGCAAACCGATTCTAAAATGAATAAGCAAGGAAGGGTTAGTATTTTATATCTTTTAAAGAAATCTCGGCAGTGGGTTCTACTGTTAAGTCTCAGTAGGTAACGAACAGCTCTTTTTTGTAGTATAAAAATTCGATCAAATTGAGTCGCACAACATGTACCCCAGAATGGAATAGCATATCTGAGGTGCGACTCAACAAGAGCAAAATAAACAGTTCTAGAGGTAGAAAAGCTAAGCTCCTCGGAAACAGATCTTAACGCAAAGCAAGCAGAACCCAACTTCCTTGATAAAGCGTCGATATGTGGATCCCATTTTAAAGAATCATCTATAAGAAGCCCTAGAAATTTTACAGAGTTTACGACATCAATAGTGGTGCCATTAAGGTCAAAAGGTTGCAGCGTGTTTTTATAAGACAAGACTTTCGTTTTAGAGATGTTCAAACATAGGAGATTAGAATCGCACCAGGATTTAATGGTGATTAGGTCATTAGATACAATCCTATGTAGGTCCGTGACATCTGGGTGGCTTCACGTAAAGCTAGTATCGTCCGCAAAGAGACATATTTTTCCACTAATGTTTAAATTAGCCATGTCGTTTATGAACAGAAGAAACAAGATAGGGCCTAGTACCGAGCCTTGAGGCACTCCATATTCCATTGGCCTACAAGAAGACATCCTGTTGTCAACTTTCACAACTTGATTTCTGTTGCTAAGATATGACTTAAACCAATCGAGAGGAGCCCCTCTAAATCCATAGTACTGCAGCTTGTTAGTTAATATATTATGATTCACACAATCGAAAGCTTTGGAAAAATCACAGAAAATTGTTGCCGTAGCGTGATGGTTGTTTAGGCTGGAGTAAACTCTATTAAGAAGGGAAAACATGGCATCGCTTGTGCATTTGTTACTTAAAAATCCAAATTGATGTTTTGTAAGTATTTCATATCTAGACAGAAATGATAAAAGCCTTTTTTTAACCAGTCTTTCGATGATCTTAGATAGCGTAGGGAGAAGTGCAATTGGGCGATAGTTCGAAGCTTCTTCTGAAACACCTCCTTTGTGAAGAGGTATGATTATTGCAGTTTTAAGGCAGCTTGGAAAAGTACCATTTTGGAAAGACATATTTATCAAAGCAGTCAGATGCTCTAGTTTGCACTCCGGCAGACTTGAATACATTTTTAAAGTAAGCCCATCAGTTCCCGAGGAAGATTTATTTTTGATATCATTAATTGTACTACGAAGTTCTGATAAAACTACTGGTGAAAAGAAGAAACTGTGCAGGTTTACCCTATGATTAGAGAGATATGAAATTGGGTCATTAGATTGAGATACGGATTTAGTCAAATCTTTGGCTACATTTACAAAATAATTGTTTAGGTCCTCAGGAGAGGTAAGGATAGTGTTGGATAAAGGAGTTTTGTTTCTTAAATCATTTACGATAGACCAGGTTTCTTTAGCTACATTTTTGGCGTTAGAAAGTCTATTATTGTAATAAATATCTTTGGCGGCTTTTTCAATCCGACGTTTCGTCTACCGGCCATCACCATCAATTTTTTTTTTTAAATACGGACCTGCATTTTTTATTTCATTTTCTTGAAGAACAATTTACAGTTAATACATTAACATACACCGAGAACATTTTTATCGACGTTTCGTACTGTTATATTTATCTTCATGTTTCCTTTTTCTAGTACGGCTCTGGATTTTCACTGAAAGAATGGGCTTGTTGGTAAATATCTTTAATAATGTGGATCAAAATACAAGAGTTCTAACCACACTACACCACCACTTGTTACGTTCTGGACACGTATGATATAAATTGAGTTTATATCATCTGCTGATTATGCTAACTTAGCGCGTCCAAAACGTAACAAGTTATGGTGTAGTGTGGTTAGAACTCTTGTATTTTCAAGTAATGATTAGAAATGTTGGAAATGTCGGCCGTTATTTCTTAAACGCTCTCTAGATTTTTTGACAACTTTTTTCTGAATATTTTTAAGCACTCTTGGTGTTATTTTTTCACATGCCAACTGAATTTTTAGCTTAAGATCATCCAAATTTGCAGGCGTCGTTAAATATACCAAGTCCTTTATGTATCCCCATATGGAAAAATCCATTGGAGTTAGGTCCGGGGAACGAGATGACTAATGAATACGAATTAGGTTTAAAATTACTAAGGAATCGGATATAGCGACGGTAACGATGTCCCGGAGCACCATCTTGTTGAAAAACTCAAAAGTTCAATGCACAGCCAAGGGCAGGCTATCTAACATTTCTTGGAAGTCATTTCTCAAAAAATTCAAGTACATGTCACCAGTTAAATGATCATCAAAGAAGTAAGGACCCACAACTTTAGAATCCAAAATTCCTAACCAAACGTTAATCCCGAACCTTTCTTGAAACGCCGTCTCTCTAAAAAAAATGTTGGGTTTCTTGTGTCCAGCGGTAATTAATATTACGGTTAAACCTCCCATTATTACAAAATCGGCTCTCGTCTGACCACAATATTTTCTTGCAAATATCAGAATGAAGCCTATGTTTTTGGAGAACCCATCTACAGAAAATTCGCCATTTACGGAAATCTGTTAGCCTTAGATGTTGCACTTTTCGGCAACGATAGCTTCTAAATTTGTGTCGACGTAAAATCTTTTTGGACGAATCTTTGTTAATACCGGTTTGTTTCTCAATTTCTCGCAGGGATACCTCTTGATTGAGTTTTATAATTTACGAAGGCTGAAACAATATTTAAATCAAAAGGCAACAATTTTTATACTAAAGAGGACTTACCTAATATATTTACTTCACCAACTCCTCCTTGGGCTGTTACAGTTGGAGTATGACTTTGCTTTTTCTGAAAAGATCCATGTTGTCGTACATTTTTTTCTATTCTAGGAAAATGCGCGCGAGTAAAGATCCCTGAAGATGCCTTGTGCAATCGAAGGCGAAACGTCGGATAGTAATTCCAATCCATATTATTTTAATTATTCAGCAACAGACCAATAATTACCACAAAATTAAAACAATTTGACAAATCTATTATTTGACGGTTGCTCAGTTATAACAATGCGCATTATCAATTCAACTGTTTTTTCACAGCCGCCTTACTTTAAGTAATTAATTTTAAAACTCAAAGTGTAACACTTACCGCCAACTATTGGGGCTCCGTTCCGTCTTCAGACCTTTATCGATTTTAGTATCTACCCTCCGCATGATGGTGCTAGTGCATACTTTCCCAAAGTACCTATCGGTCTGCAGCCGGAAACCTCCGGAGCCCCAATAGGTCGCGCTGAGTATTACACTTAGCATGTAGTAGTGTTCCATTATGATGGACGTTTCGATTCTGTCATATCAAGCAATCTGTTATTTCAGATCTCCCTTGGTACAAGCCTCCCTGATAAGGGGAGGGGCCCAGAAATCATGATCGTAGCAAGGTACCCTGTGACATGATCGAAAGCAATTCTTGTAGGCCGTTTTGCACCTGCAGAAATTATAAATTTTTGCTATTCTACATATATCTTGCCGGCCAAGAAGTTTTGATAAAGATGCGTGAAAGCGCATTTTTATGGATTTTAGTATCTGTATATATATATATATATATATATATATATATATATATATATATATATATATATATATATATATATACTGGGTGGTGCAACCAAGATGGAGTGGACGATTGTGGGCAAACGGAGACGAATTTGAAAAAAAAAAAAAAATTGGGATATGATTGATAGTCAAGAACGCTGTGTTTTAAAATTATACCCATTATACAGGGTGGTCTGAAAAGTTCGTGGTGAACCAAACTTGTGTTTTTTTAGGGTTAAAGTGGAAAAAAGGGTCGTACTCCGACCATTTTTTGAAAACAATTGAAGCAGGTATGGAAAAACCAAATATTCTATAAAATGTATTGTATCTAGAATTACAATAATCGCTTGTAAGTCGTTCAAAATTATTCACTGTTATACAGGGTGGCCAAGTTTTGCAAATTTACCTTGGATTGAATTTTTTTAAATGGAACACCCTATATATTTTACTTTCATGTTAAAGATAACATTACTAGCTTTCAGAAAATACCATATTTGATACCTTTCTGACCAAGAGTTTTTCAGTAAATTAGCTGTGAAATCAAAATTTCTTCATTTTAACACGAATTACTCTGAATTCATGTTGTTAAAATTGACAATTTAATATTAGGAGGCCATGATATCATCATAAATTGAACAAAAGATTGATAGTCCTGTCAAAACAGCAAAGTGTCAGAATATTGTCATCAGTAAATAAATAAATATTGTTCTTTGATGATGCGATGCCGAAATAAAAACAAGATAGAAGCTTTTGCAAGTTTATCATAGAGATTTCAAGAAACAGGAAATGTTGCTTTCAAAAAAACGGAAAGTAATTAATAAACCAGTTACCAATGAAGATAATGCTTTGACAGTATTAATAACAGATCTTTTTTCACAAAAAAAATAAATTTAATATAAATCAACAAAAACAATGTAATTAAAACTTATAAAAGATGTTCAACTAAACGACCGTTTTGCTGAAGGCACATTTCGAGTCTATCCATAAATGAAAGTTTCACTTTTTTCAAAGTCAGGTCTGAAATGTTGCGAAAACTGCTTATTATTCTCAACTTCATATCTTCCACTATGGTTAGAACCTCTTATTTATAAACTTCTTCTTTTACATGTCCCCATAAAAAGAAATCTAGTGGCGTTAAATCGGGTGACCTCGCAGGCCACTTAACTGGTCCGCCTCGCCCAATCCAATGCTCTCCTTTCCAATTATTGAGAAAATGTCTTACATGCCTATGGTAACGCGGGGGTGCTCCATCATGTTGGAACCATAAGGAATTTCTTAACATTCAAGGTAAGTCTTCGAGTAATACGGGCAACTCATTTCTCAAAAAATTTAAATAGACTTCTCCCGTTAAATGGTCTTCAAAGAAATATGGTCCTATAACATGAGAGCCAATTATACCTCCCCAAACATTAATTGACCATGTATTTTGATGGTCCACCTGACGAATCCAATGTGGATTTTCGGTTGAATAATAGTGCATATTATGTTTGTTAACCAAGCCGTTGCTTTTAAAAGTTGCTTCATCTGAAAACAGCACCCTATCTACAAAACCTGGATTATCCCAAATTGTATTTAAAAACCAAATTGAAAACTCTTGTCGTTGGACGTAATCGCGATCATACAGTTCTTGGTGTAATTCAATGTGGTAGGCATGATATTTATGTTGTTTCAGAATCCGTTTAATACTAGTGGGTTCAATATCAGTAGCTCTCTCAATTTCCCTGGTACTTGTGTGTGGATTTTCTTGCACTGTTAATAACACTGTCAAAGCATTATATTTTTGGTTCACCACGAACTTTTCAGACCACCCTGTATAATGGGTATAATTTTAAAACACAGGGTTCTTGACTATCAATCATATCCCAAAAATGTTTTTTCAAATTGTATTGTAGTAGTAGTAAAAATCTTACATGATAAATAAAACTGAAAACAGATTTGAAATCAGCATCACATAAATATCCATTATCAGTGCAAGCGCAAGCCTGTGTTATCATTGTCCCTTTTGCTTCTAAAACCTGGCTGCGCCACTGATGATCATATATAGGGTGAAACAGCATAAGGTTCAAAAGATCTCGGGTACAGACACAGAAAGTTATAAATAAAAGTTAAGTAAACCTTATCTAGTTTACTTAAAGAGAAAATTAGACTCGAAAATTGAAAAAGTAAACATTTTCCGATTTTAGAGTACAAATTTTCTCTTTAACTACACTAGATATCAAAAAACTTTACCTAATTTTTACTTATAACTTTTTGTGTTCTATAACTCCGTTGTGGTGATTTTTTTTAATTCTACGAATCTTGAAGTTTAAATTTTAAAATTTTTTGAACATCCTGTACATCCGAACTGAGTCATATGAGGATGACCTGGTAACATTTTGATAATAATCTAATATGGCGAAACAAAATGGCGGGTTAGTGAAATGTTAAAACTCACTTAGTATTTTATATATTATAAATTTTTAATAATTTAAACTTAGCTGTGAAAATATCAATAAATTTCCAAATAATTACCGACTCAATGTACAACCTAAACCACATTTTTTTCAGCTATCTGTCATCCATTTATAATACGAATAGCAGTGGCGGCTCGTGAGTATATTGAAGGGTGAGGCTACATGAGGTTAATTTTGTTTAAATGTGAATAAATTTCCACGTCACCCGTGAGGTATTATTCTGCGACGCGTTGACCTTTTTTTTTAATGGAGGTCATCGCCAATAGCCCTACTAAACCATTAAAAACTAAAAAAATAAACTCTAAAAAAAGTAAACAAAACAAGTAAAATATGTACACCTATCACTAAAATATAGCGGTGATTGCGATAATAAAAACATAATTTAGTTTATTAAAACTTAAAATAAATAGTTGTATGAAATAAGATAAAAAAACTACTTTTTGTACATTAAATCTATACGTCTGTCTTTTAAGGTTGCAAATTTATCTATAATTTGGTCGTAAAAGTTTTGGTCTTCACTAAGTTCTGACAGTAATTCCTGCTCTATTGACATCATTGCTAAACCCGAAAGCCGTTCTTGTGTCATTGTGTTTCTTAGGTAGGTTTTGATCCGTTTAAGACATGAAAAATTTCGTTCGGCCGATACACTTGTTGCGGGAATAGTTAAAACTAAATTAAAAAGCTTATATGCTTCCGCAAAAATTGCTTTAAAATCTTTAAATAACAAAGCTAGACTTTTTTCGACATCTAAATTTGAAAATTGTTCATCCCTATACAATACAGAAAGCTCATTCTTTAATCTATCTCTGTCAAAAATGTTTGGATAATTTTTTAATAAATTAATTAATAAGTCGTCTGGAAAGCATTTAACATATTCCGAATATTTTGTGCAATCGACTAAAGCAAAGAAATTTAAATTATTTAAATTTTCAAACCGCGTCCCTAATTGAAGAATTATACAATCTATTATTTCGAAATATAATATTTTATATTTAGTAAAAATGTCAAAGTCGCTAGAACATTGCCCTCGACGTGTGTTAGTTGGCAGAATAGTAGCTTTTTTAGCAATATTGAAAAGTTCTTTGAAATGGTCCTCGTTTCTAAATTCAATAATTCGTCGCTTGGCAAGGTTTATTTGCGAAATGCAGTAATTTACATCTAAATGCTTTAACTGTAATATTTGAAACAGTACATCAGTGCAACTAAAAATTTGTTTATAATTATGCGTTAAAAGGCAAAATTCGAAATCATTAAAATGCTTTAGAAATCCTTTTGCACCATTAATAGATTCTGTTCCAGAACTTAAGTCATTAATAATAGTTTCAAATACTATAATTAAATTGTCCCATTCATTAGCCACTAAGTTTAAAATTTTAGATCGTGTATACCATCGCGTTTCTACAGCTCGCGGAATTCTTTTACTTACTATCTAATTAAGCACAAAAGACCGTTTTGGTGATTGATGGAAATAATTTGGTATTCCTAATAAAGTGGCAAAAAATATACGACTTTGGGTAATCAGTTTTGTTCCCTGTTGTAAAACTAGATTTAATCTGTGGGCGCAACAATGAGTAAACATAGCTAAAGGAGCAATAGATCTAACTTTTGTTTGAAGCCCATTTATTTCACCTGCCATAACACTAGCCCCATCGTAACACTGCGCGACCAATTTATTTTTAAAGTCATAAGGCTCTAAGCTGTTTTGTATTAAATGGAAAAGGCTCTCTGCTGTTCTATTATCGCTAACGTCAAAAAATCCTAAAAATCTTTCTTTTAAAGATCCGTTGGTCACATACCTAACTGTTATCGAACACTGTGATTTTTCTGTTATATCAGTACTATCATCCGCAATTACGCCAAAAAAACAACAATCGGTGTCATTGATTTCTTTTTTTATATATTCTTGAACATAGTCATGTATGCAACCAATTAGTTCATTTTTTATAGTCTTAGATTGTTCCGTAAAAATATTATTAAATTTAGCACAATGTTCAGTAAGTTTTTTCTTTTTATTAAGCATGCAAATATTTCCTTAAAATTACCACGGTTAAAAGAATCTGTTGTTTCATTATGACCTCGAAATGCCAAGTCCTGTTTACCCAAAGTAATAGTAACATCAATTAAATAATTTAATAATAAACGGTTTTTTCGAACATTTTCATTATAAACAATTTTATTAAGACTTGCATTTTCTTGTAGTGCATCCGCAATAGTCGCCCTATTTTGCTCCAGTCTTGTAAGTGCTACCGAATTTTTAATATGCTCTCTTGAACTTTCATGCGATTTTACTGCTCGTGAAAAATTTTTTAATTCCGAATATCCGCCCCCTGAACTCCAGTTATTTTTGACGCAACCTAATAAAATACAAGGCCAACAATATAAGCTTTCTTTATAAATACTTCCGCATAGCCACCTATAAGTTTCGTACCAAGATATTTGAAAAGTTCTTGAATATTTTTTACCTTGCCTCTTATCGTTAAATATTGCTAAAATTTTCGGCGTCGGACGGCTACCTAATATCTGTTTCTTTTCAGTTTCGCTTCTTCTTAAAAAAGGCGTTTCAATTAATGAAGCAATAATGTCGTGAATAGGATTCATTTCAAAAGCAAAAAGCAAATACAAAAAATGGAACGGTCCAACTTACCAAATCAAAACAAAACAAAAACTTACTCACGCGTATTTATTCACCTTAAAAGACAGAACGCCCTCAATCAGCGATTATCGCAATCTATTTCCTATTTCTTTCTCAGCCGCACGCACCACGTAAAAAGAAGCCGTTGGAATATTTCGCTAATCATGTGATTTAAATAACCAATAAAAGCATATCCAAGCTACAGATTTATCGCCTCAAGAATGCAATAAAAAACGCGTGCATCGGCAATCGCCATCCCGCTCTGTCGTAATCAGGTGACTCGCCGGCATCGGCACCGGCCGTTGATAAATAGGTCAGAAGTCGAAACTTTCCAAGCTAAAATTATTTCGCCTCATTCGAGAGCACTTTCTTTAGAAATGGGTTTGCACGGATTGCACGGTCGGTTTTTTGATGTGGTCAGAATTTATTTTCAAAATATTTATTATGGGATTATATTTTGTTTTTTTTTTTTAATGTTATTATGTTGTAAAACTGTTAAAAAGTATATTTCTAATTGGTAATAGATAAAAAGTTATATACAAAAATTCTCTTTTCCTTTATTTTGGGGGTGAGGCGCGGCCTCAGAGGCCTACCCTGACGAGCCGCCACTGACGAATAGAACATTTAAAATGTGGCGCTGAATGAATGGAACGGTTTAAGCATCAAACACATAAACAACCCACACATACTTAAAAAGAGGTTCGTCTCTTATTGCGACCAATTTATCATCGGGCTAACAAACGACCAGGAAAAATTCGTCCCATTTAGGGCCAGACAAAAAGTTCCTTACGTACGCTTTTACGTGTCAAAATAAATGAGCCTTTATGCATAAGAAAAAGTCTCGAATACCGCACAGCAAAATGAGGAGAAAGAAAAACTGTCAGTTTTGTTCTCAGTGTTTTCTCGGACGGATACGAAAAAAGTCCTTAAAGTGTCAGTGTTTATCAATTTTGGTTTGGATGTTTATCTAACCGTTTAAATTAATTGACGTCTTTACAAAAAATTTTCAGCAGTCCAGTTTTGTAACTCTTTTAGAGTTTTTTTGAACTAGCCAATGTTTATATTAATAGACCGCCGTTCCTCTAATTGTCTGCAAAATCTCTAAATTTTCCTCTGCTCTGAAAAAAATCGGTGAATTTCCTTCATCCGGAACTTTCCTTTAATTAGGAATAATCAACGGAGACCCAATTTAGTTCAGTTCATTCACCATTTTGTTAGATTATGTGCTGCCTATGCCACACTTGATTTTGGGCATTATTTAAAATAAATTCAATAAGTAATTTTTATATTAACACATACCGCCATTTTGTTACGTCACACACAGGCGAATTTTCTCCAATTCTTGGCCAAACCTGTATATTCGTTCGTAACATTTTTAAAAAAAATTATACCTAGTGTTATAATCTTCTACAGTGAGTTTGAAAGTAGTGCCTGTTTACTCTGGGTCGTAATAGAATATTTAATAATATTTATTACATTATGTGGACGATCAGAGAAATATAGAACGACAGCTTTCACGGGTGTGGTCAATTAAGAAATCATGGTTCTTGGGATTAGACCGTGTCAAAATGGAATCACTTTCCGACGTTTCGCCTTCGATTGCACGAGGCATCTTCAGGGAAGACGTAGTACCAAAATCTCTACAGATGAAACACCACATAACATCAAAAAGTGCAAGGAATATCTACAAACGAGCCAGTATGGCATTGGTAACAGGAAGGATACAAGCTACTCGGCGTGATTTGGATCTAAACGCTCGTAAGTTATTAAATATTCATTTAAAATTAGCTTTTATACTTGATATCAAACATTTAGAACTCTCGATAACATTACCAATGCGCAAGCATAAAGGATACGTCAAGCAGTTACAATTAAGCAACAGAAAAAGTTCAAAGGACTGCTAGACAGCCGAAGACCACTAAAAGCGCCACAGGACACCGTTATAAATTTATCTTCCAAAATCCTTACTGGAGCAGAACAATCCGTCCTATCTAAAGGTCAAAACTTCGCTATTACACCAAAAGACATACCCGTAGAAGATATAGTATCATCCGTTGAAGCCACAATTAGAAGACTTCTAGCGGAAGGTACGAAAGAGTGAAGATCATCAAAAATTCTAACCCGCCGAAAAAAGTCGAATCTATCAGCTGCGGAAAGAACGCAATAAAAACATTAAACAACAATACAGACATTTTGGTCCTTCCAGCGGACAAGGGAAATACCACTGTCGTCATGGAATGGAAAACAGATTACGTGAAGAAAATACAACTACTTTTGGACGACAACATCTACAGAGTGATCCAAGCAGACCCAACCAAAAAAATTGAAAGACGGATAACCAACCTTATAAATGCATCCAACCTACCAAGAGGAGAAGAAGATGTTAAGGCCAAGCAGCTCAAGGATCCCGCGGTTCTACGGACTACCTAAAATACATAAGGTTAATGTACCACTTCTACCTATCGTCAGTGTAATAGGATCTCCTATTTACAAAATTGGTAAATATCTTTCAAATATTCTTAATAATTTTACAGGAAAAACACATTCATATATTAGAAACTCTACGCATTTTGTAGAAAAACTTAAAACAATCCAATTAGATCGCAAAGATATCTTAGTCAGTTTCGATATAGAATCACTGTATACGAATGTGCCTATAAATGATTCAATTTCCATAATATCAGACTTGTTTCACTATAATAGTATTGACAACTCACTTTTAGATCTAATTGAAGCATGTGATCTCCACTGTCACCGGTGCACAGTGGTTCCATGTATATGCTAATTGGTGACAAAAATCAATATCTTCAGTTATAAGCTCAAATTTGTGGAAAAATACTCTAGGAATGAATAGGTACATATTTTATTGTCCCCTCAGACTTGTATCTGGCAATACAGATGTCTAGAATTTGTTTTGCTTCAAGATTGGTAACCTTTTAATATTCAATAAATACTTATTACTACAATAGTAATTTTTACATATGATAGACATTGGTATTGTATTGTAATTAAGGTATTGTAATTAAATGTACGGTAAATATATTAACAAAACATTGAAGAAACAACATTAACATATGAAATTGAAGAAATAGATTATATTATACAGGGGTGGTCGTAAAGTAAGAAATAAATTCAATATCTCGTATAATGATTTTTCCGGAAAATCGCTTGAGCACATCGATTTATTTTTCTCCCAAAGTATGTTTTACAAAAAACATAAGTATATGCAGGGTGTTCTAAAAAAGATATGTACAAACCTGTTTAATTGCTTCTTTTAAAAATCTAAACATTTTGCATGTAACATTCATTTTGGCTAAAAAAATAATGAAAACAAATTATTTCGACCCAACTAAATAGTAGCTTGCATAAATTTATAACGCGATAAATAAAAGAATCAATGTCAATAATGGTAATTATTATTGGCATTATTATTCATAGGTTTTTTGTATAGCACGTGACATGAAACATTTTTAGAAATTTACAGGCATGACAGTTCAAAAATACAAACAAGAAAATGGATTGCTACTTAAATTAAATTCGATTGAAGAAAGTTAAAATAGAGTCATCGACTAACCTATAAAATATTTATTAAAGGTGAGGTAAATAAATATTCAAATACAAAATTTAGAGAAGAATAATCAAATTTCAAACAATAATAACATTTATCACTATTCTTCTAACAAATCTAGAACTGCCTTGGGAAAAGTACTTTTATTTTTTGGCGGCAATATTCTTAATTCTGTTATCAAGGGGTCTGAACTAAGTAATAATCTATTTAAGAGATCCATATTAGACTTTGTACGAGACATTTTTCGAGTATGATTTAGTCGGAATAATTTATATTCTTTATTTTTGGCCTCGGCAGCTTCCTCAGACAGTTCTCCAATGGGTAATATGGCGTTTTCTATAACGTCAGCTCCATGTATTAGTGTCTTGTGAACTGAAGGAGGAAGATTAAACCAGGGATATTCAGTTACCAGTAGTCGTGCAGTGGTTAAAGAAAATTCTCGAAACTTTATAACATTAATTTTATATCCTGAAGAAATGCACCTTAAAATTATAGAACATCTTTCTAAAAGATTTTTGTTTAGACCTGTGATTTCAGAGGATTCATCTAAATGTTTGAAGAATTTTCTTGCGGTATTTCCGTCATTAGAATTACCATTTCCTCCACATTTTGGCTTATCTACTATCAAACTTAATTTATTCCTAAAGTCACACTGAATTTGGCTTTTCCTTTCAGATAAAAGTAGTTTCTCGTCTTTAGACCGTATTTGCCATTTTTTTATATTTAATCTATACGAAAGATGGATAAAATACTCGAAAAATCGTATATATGAATGCAGAGGTGACAAACCAAACTCAAATGTTTCTGGACGAACTTGTTTTTGAAGACACAAATCGATATCGTTCATCTCTTTGGGACTTGAACCACAAATATAACATCTGGCCGAAGACGAATCACTTAAACTGCTACAGATCTTTCCATCGACCATAGTTAGCTGCAAATTGTGCCCTATTGAATAGTTCTTGTCATAAGATGAGACTACTGTGGGCTTCAAGGATTTAATTTTTTTTTTGAAGTATTTTTCTTCATTGAGAGCCACTTCCTGGGTTTCTTTTATGAACTGGAATCTAACCGGTCTGCAATAGCGTGTAGACGAGGTTCGGGGATTTTTCCACACTATTTTTTCAAGATTACTTTCAAGGGGTACATATGAAGTTACAAACAAACTCCCGTCCTGCAATGTTGGATCTTGAAAAGATTGCTTATATTCTGAATGACCACTACTGCCATCAAATCCCCATTTCCCTAACAAAATAAGATTTTGTTCTTGATTGATAGCAGTAGAGTCGATCACCTCTTTTTGGGATGCCAATATTCTGCTTGCAGTATGATCTAGTAGGTTTTGCAACTCTATCTCAGCAGATGATTCGTTAACTTTTATGTAATCTTCACTGGGGTAGCACTTTTTCTTGGACTTTAAAACTTTTTGATATGAAGGAAAAATGTCGTTGTTCATTTTGGAATTAATAAAATTTTTCAATAATATGTACTGATGTTTAGTCAGTTTAGCTTCCACAAGAAGAGATACGATTTCATCAGGACTAACTTTTTTGTGATTGTTGTTATAAGTTGAAGGCCGTCGAATCAAATTAATCATAGAGCTATCAGAAATTTGTGACAATTTTCTTTTTTGTGATCGTCGACAACATTGATCAAAACTTTTCTTTGGTCTTCCGCGGGCAGATGCTGGTTTGCAGACCTGGGTTAATTTAGGTCCCTGTATATTAACGAAAACTTCATCAGACTTCACCAACCAATTAGAATTTCTTTTGAGAAAAAAATCTTTATTGCGTCTGGCATTTGACCAATTTTCTGCTATTTTTTTGCACAAATAAAATATTTTTTTCTCCAAATCAGTAGAATTCAAATTTTCAGCCTCGGGTAATTGGTCTGATAAATTAATAAATATTTCTTTTTCTCTCGTCGTAGCAGACCCAGCCTTTGTCAACCATATCTCGAAAATACTCATTCTATCAATTGAACATCGGTATGATGTACCTGAAAAGAACGGCATATTTTACCCTTATTTTGCAATGTCTCAGTTACTACAGATCATCATTGAAAAAAGAGTAGCAAAAACTGCACACCAATATTTGTCCTAACATAAGTCAAGGCATGTTGCTACTTGACACTGTGAGAGTCATTTCGGGAAAACTCGGGGAACATATTTAAAACGCTTATTTTATCGAAAATTTTGTATAATTAACGTAAAAATTACATAAAATACCTAATTCTATCACTCAAAATTAAAAAACTTACCTTGTTTTTGAATATTCATAGTGAAAACTTTGTCACTAGTGGCACTTTTACAACAAACTGTTAAAAATGCGACATAAGCGGCGACAGCTCAGCGCCAACTTGATTCGGTTGTCAACGTCTTTATCGCGGCACACATGATAAAGTCACGATTAGGCCTATTATTTTAAATGAATACGTGATTTTACAGTCATCAATATTTTAAAATCATGAAATTGGACTATCGCTAATTAAAAAAAAATAGGTTTTTACAAATTTGATTTTTATTGATTATGATGTATTTTGTTCATTTGGGAAACCACAGTGCGGTGGTAGCCAATATCTTCATGGAAGCTTTTGAGGAGGAAGCCTTAGAGTCGTCTCCAGTAAAACCAAAATCATGGTTCAGATATGTAGACGACACTTTTGTAATATGGCCACATGGTTCCAGAAAACCTCCCTGGGTTTCTTGATCATCTAAATCAACAACAGGCTAACATAAAATTTACAATGGAAATTGAATCAGAAGGCACGATTCTCTTTCTAGATGTTCTTGTACAAAAGAAAGGGGATGGTTCCTTAGGACACTCTGTATATAGAAAACCAACACATACGAACAGGTACTTAAATGCAAATTCCCATCTTCATCCAGCACAAAAGCAATCAGTCATTAATTCATTGGTTTACAGAGCTCTCGCGATTTGTGACCAAAATTCTTTACAATCGGAAACAGAGAAACTGACTCAAGCTTCAAGAGGGAATGGAAATTGCACTGATGATATTAGACGATCAGTTAGAAAATATAATAATCCTACTCCACGAAATATAATAAGGAATTACCGATAGCAAATGTAGTCCTTCCATTTATACACGGAACCACAGACAAGATTGCAAGGTTACTTCGCCAATCTTCAACACACACAAGAAAATTGGACAATGTTTGAGATCGCCAAAGGACATTATTCCTTTTCAAACGGAAGGAGTATATGCAATTCCTTGTTCCTGTGGTTTTGTTTATATTGGAGAAACTGGACGATCCATACCGACTAGGCTTAAGGAACATGAACGATGTATCAGAAAGAAACAAATTGTACAATCTGCTGTATCTGAACACCAACATTCTACTGGGCATGTCATAAATGTAAAAAAAACGAAAGTTCCTGCATCGGTTTCGGGACTCTATAAACGGAAAATTAGTGAATCTGTTGAAATTTGTAAGCATCCTAACAATTTTAATAGAGATACGGGCTTCAGTCTACATCATACGCGGAAACCGATCGTTACCCCGAGTCACGCTTCGGTAAACACAGCTCGACTATAAATAGCCGGCCTGGGTCTCTCCGAGCTCATTCAGTATTGCGATCTCGTGAAGTGAAGATCCCTCAAGATGCCTTGATAATGTCGATGGAGAGAACCTAATTCTCCCTCTATAGGTCGCTTAGTCAAGCCCCGCATACACATTTGATTATTTCTATCATTTTAGCTGTAGACATATTACAAGTCGTGGATCAAGTCTGACCCTACGTGTTTAATAACAACATCTCCGTCAACAAACTTCCTCGCTATATTTAAAAATTACCAGCTTTCCTCCAACCTTGCGTTTTGTACTAATTTTTTTATTACTGATACTAAATAGTCTCCAAGATCTCCAGATTTATTTCTGTTGGATTTGAAAGAAATTTTTTAAAAAGCAAATACAAGCCTTAACTTATTTATAAGAATAATACATATGTACGAAAAATATGTTTATGTGCTTGTGTACACAATGTAATGATTGTAAAACTGAAATAAATTAATATTTGATTTGATTGTTTTAATTATTGTCTTTTTTGTGTTTTGTTTTCCTCGACACTTGGGGTCTGATTGTTAATACCACTATCTAGTGTATCTTCTTCTTTTATGTAATAATGACTATTAGTATTTTTTTTTTATCTTTACACATAAAATGTTTTTTGAATTTGAATTGATAAAACATGGTTTTCGTCATCCAGGGACCCTGAAACGTAAAGATCTAAAAAAATCTCGGAGGGTAATTTTTTCACGATTACTAGTTTCCTTTTACGAGGGAACTAAAAATAACTTCTGGAAAAATGAAACCTGCCTTGCAATTTTACGAAATGATTCCTTGTTCACTTAAAGTGTTTTAGCCGTCGCGTCATATTCTCTTAAAGCACCCTACAATGCACCTGCCGTAAAAATAAACCTGGAGGAAATTGTTGTTTATTAGACTAATAAACGTAAAGAGCACATTTTTGAAAGGCTATCCCACTTCTGAGAATGCGTTATTCGATACTGTACCTTTTACTGTGGAATGACACGTTATATTTTTTCTCTTTACTTTCTCTATAATAGAGAAATTGCGAATAAATTGACTCGAGGAAGCGTGTCGACTTGTTTTCAACCTGTTCTTTGTGACGGCTCGTATTAAGTTGCATTTGAAACGAAGACTTCTTCAAATATTTGCTTCCTGTAACGAGGGACGAAAATATAGGAGGCAGAGAAAAACGAATATAGTACACAGAAACTAAACTAAACAAGTTTTCTTAGAACATTTGCAATACTGACACTAAGTAAGTAAACCAGTGGCGGCTCGTGGATATAATAACGGATAAAGCGCAGGTAGGTAAGTGGACAGCGCCAGAGGCGAAAATTTTTCGGGGTGCCGCGTCCAAAATGGCTATTTTTTTAACTTTTTTATGATGTTAATTATCCATAGCTTTGGAGCGTTTTTTAACACTTAGGGGAAATAATATGAATTTATAAGATTTTAAATATATTTTTTCGTTCTTAAAAAAAAAACCGTTATGTATCTATATCTTAAAGTTAATTTCGATTAGATTCGATCGATGCAAAACTGCTTCCGCCTCCCATGATCCGAGTTACTTTAATTTTATAACCAGCGCCTGCAGCAGGAGTTTATGCCGCTCCCATCTCTATTTGGCTTACGGATATTTACCACTGCGTTGCCATAGCAACTGCCGTAAACAAATCTAAGCGCGAAAGCCGTTGTGGGGGGGAGTCTGATGCGGAATTTGTTATAGTGCGGGACACGAAAGAAAACCGGGCGTATGTAACTATGCTTAATAAACCTTTCATTTTCTTTCGTGTACCGCACTTCTATATCTCTTTTGTGTTGCAAAAACGGCGAACTTTCGAATTTTAAATTGATTTAATTTTGATTTTTCTTGATCGATTTACCTATAAATATATTTTTTCTTGAGTTCTGTCATTAACGGTTCCCGGGCTACTGCCTACGTCCACTATTATTGGACTACCCAGTATAGTGACACACGATTTACAAGTACAGATTTTACAAGGGCGGCCAGCATCAGATCCAGTGAACGAGATGTATCAAAATTTTAATTTATGCACTTCGACTTTGGGCTACTCGGGTATGCCAAAAGTGGCCGTCTGTCTCCGTTTGTCATATTACTTTATACAGGTGCCGTCATTGTGAAGTACTATACAGGGCGTTTCCTAATTACGTGCTGATGTTAAAGGGGGTGTTTTTATGTCCTAAAAGTCTTAACTTTTGAGATACAGGATGGTAAAGCTTAAAACGAAAATTTTTTATTTCATCCCAATTCTCAATCTCAAATTAATTACATATGCACGCCACTGGTAGAAATTTCAAAAATTGATTGTTAATACTTAAAAGACGTGTATGAATTTTCACACAGGTATTTGTCTATAATAGCATCAGAATTAGGATTTAAAAAAATGTTTCTTTAAAACCCTGTATCTCCAAAGTTTAAACTTTTAGGTTCATATTAAACTTTTTTCTTAAAAAGGTCCAAAAATCACCCCCCTTTAACATTAGCACGCAATTAGGAAACGCCCTGTATAGTACTTCACAATGACGCTCCCTGTACAAAGTGATATGACAGACGGAGAAAAACGGTCACTTCTGGCATACCCGAATAGCCCAAAGTCGAACTGCATAAGTTAAAATTTTGATAAATCTTGTTCACTGGAACCAGTCCTGGCTCCCATACTATAACTACATTGATGCGTTAATTTTGGAAAAATATGAGTTCTGTAATTTTTCAAATATTAATTGCAATATTAGATATTTTTTGACACCCGGTATTGAACAGAAAATTAATTATTTTGAAGCAGTTTATTGAGAGCTACTTTATGAACAATTTTACAAAATATATGAAAAAAAAACTAAGCCATTTTTGAGGTTGACGGCTGTAATTCTAATGGTTCGATTCCTTCTAAATCGTTGTCTTCCTCTGAAAATGATGAGGTTTCATCGCCATTACTTATAGATCCCAGTGTGATAACTAAATCATCAATAACCGTTTCAATGTTGCCATCTACTTCCCAGTATTTATCTTCAATAGAACGAACATGTTTAACATACGATTTCCAATTTTCAGCCGATATTGAGTCAATCGCTTCTACTGTTATTTAAATCTTTAATTGAAAATTCACCGGTGTTGCGCTCCCGAATATATTTTTTTACTCCTGCCCATGCAAGTTCAATAGGGTTGAGGTCGCACATGTATGGAGGCAGCCTTAAAGGTATACGACCGAGGTTACGTAAAAGACCGTCAATTTTATACTTTTTTTCTCTAGGCTTGTTGGCTGATATTACTTTATATAATTGATATTTTCTCCATATTGGATCACATACAAGATTATTCGATTTGAGCCACGATTTCATATGAGCTTTTGTAAAGTATATAGTTGGCACTTTATCTTCTACGTGAGAATGATAAGACTCATTATCCATTACCACGACTGATTTGGGAGGAATGTTAGGTGGAGGCTTCTCGAGCAACCACTTTTCAAAATTATCTCTATTCATCTGTCCACTATAGTCTCCAGTTGTTAGTCCCGAGAGAAAAACTAAAGCAGCACCTGGAACAAATCCGGCTTCTGAACCAGCATGAACTATAATAAAGCGACTACTAGAGCGTATTCCCTGAACAACACCTGTAACACTTTCACTTTGCCAGCATTTGTTCACTGTTATATCATTATCTACCCAGGTTTCGTCTAGATACACAATATTGCGTCCTTCTTGCCTATATTAACTTACAGTTAATATATATTTCACCCGCCAGTGAAAGATATTTGGTCTGTCAATGAGTAATTTTCGTTTATTTTGGCACTTGCGCCAAAAAAAACCATTTGATCGTAAAAGCCGATTTAAGGTTTTATACCCGTGCGGAAACCTATTTTGTTCTTTACAGCATGAAGTAGGGGTTTGCAGGTCGGAACCTCCTTCAAGTTTATATAAAAATCCTCTATTGTTCGACGAATTACTTGAGAATCACCATCGTCAATTTTATTTTTGTATGATAATCGGGGTCTTTTTTTACCAGGAGAATTTAAAGGTGAAGTAGAACATGAGCGATCATTATATTCTCTTTGAATTTTTCTTACACTACTTTCCGAAACACCAGTGTAAAATGCAGCGCGTTCTGTTCGATTTTGAATTGGAATAGTCAAACTATTATTTTCAGCTTCTCTAGTACAGGCCTCTATAATGTTCGCAATAACTTCACGTGCACCGCTTCGAATTGTTTTTCCCCTTTTGCTCGCCATCGTTACTTCGAAATAATAATTCAAATTCAACGCAACGCGTTTATATAGAAATGAAAACAAATGCTCGAAATGTTAGCCACTGGAAATAGCTAGAACCTTCTAGCGGCAAGTGCATGGAGACTCTAGGCACATCCCAATTACAAGTGCAGCAGTGCGAAATTTACTAAATCCTCGAGTAATTTTCCGTACCGCTTAGCTGGCGCACTTTATAGGTGAAGTGGCAAACTATTACAACAAATAAAATAACATAAAATTTATTTGCGTACACAAATTTTACTTTTCCGCTTGCTTAAGACTATGCACCTTCTAGTTGTGCAAGCATTAAATGTGATATAGAGATAAACTGGTAAAGTTTTGGTACGGATCTAAGATGGCGAAATAAAATGGCGGCCTTACAATCAAATCATCATTATTTAGAAACACTTATCAGATGGTCTTCAGGAACTGAGGACCCCACAGTTTAAAGATCTAAAAAAATCTAGGAGGCTAATTGTTTTACCATTACAATACCTCCGTCCTACGAGAAAAACAAAAACATGAGTGGATATCTTGTGACAGATTTGCGATGTTCATTTGTTTATTTTGATAAAAAATCCTGTTCAGGTAAAATTACATTGAAAGTTCAAGGGAGATTTAAAATTTAAAAAGACACCCTGTAGGAGTGAAAACCTAAATTATCTGTTTTCATTTATTAACCCCAATTTCCGCGACTTTAATAGACGTTGTCCAGTCGAATAGGACCTGATACGTCAAAACCAATATTCGACAAGCAACGTTTCCGAGAGGCAACAACAAAATACGTTTATTCGATTTAATTTATTCCTGTTTGTTTGTAAAATCCAAACACTCGCCGCAAATACCCAAAATTGGCCTAATCTGTTTGAAATGTTCATATCGGCGACAGGGTAAACGTCGGCGCTAAGTCACGGAAATCCCAGTTTGGCACGTGAAGGTATTTTCGGGCGGCCGACGATGTCAATACGGATGAGAGCCCTCTTGGTCGGGGGTGTGGTGTTCCGAATAGTTTTGGCGTAAACAGTTACCACATTTTAGCGATAAATCCGACATAATAATTGCACTAACCTTGTTGACATTGATTTCTCTACTGTAAAGGGGTCCCCGAATTTAAGGGTTAATGTTTTTACAGGGAAATGTATGTCTTAAAAGAAGGCTAAAATGTCATGTGAATATACTGGGTGGCGCATCGAAAACGCAACAGAGGCAAAACACAACAGCTTATTATTTTTTTTGAAAAACGCTGCAGCCCCCTAGGCAGGGGGTGGCACCACCTCTGAAATCTTAAATAGAAAGGGGGGTCGAGTATACCTCATTCCCTTCAAAATAACAAGAAAATTCATGTACTTCAGTTCAGTAGTTTAAGAAATTTATTGATTTAAAACCTAAAGTAGACTTTAATAAATCAGATTAGAGGAGATCAATTAAAGAATGATGAATGAATTGTCATGTGTTATAAAAATACACTGAAAAGTTTTATTTTCTTAGTTTATGCATTTTTATCTCCTACGACTATTTAGAGATGCCAAATGTATAGCCTAAAAATAAATAAAGCTGGATGGGTTTAATTATCCGAGTGACCTTAACTTTATTTTTTTAAATGCAATACTATGATTGTTTTTCGATTATAATGTTCACCAAACCAAAGTGCTTTCAATCCTAGAATATCAAATTTTTCGTCTGGAAATTTTAAAAGATATGTCCGCATTTTCATTCAAAAGAACCACCGGAACGGTCAAATATCTCGATAACGGATTAACATATCGTTATAAAATTTTCCATAAGGAAGATATCAATAGTGCCGGATCTAAAAATAATATTTACAGCGTTGCCGGTTTTATAGTTTTTCCGATACAGCTCCCAACTTTATTTCTTAAATGAAATATTATGATTTTTTTTTCGCTTATAATGTTGACCAAAGTGTTTTTAATCCTAGAATAACTAATTTTTCTTCTAGAAATTTTAAAGGATATAGTAAGTCCGCATTTTCATTCAAAAGAACCACCGGAACGGTCAAATATCTCGATAACGGATTAACATATCGTTATAAAATTGGCCATAGGGAGGTTATCAATAATGCCGGATCTAAAAATAATATTTACAGCATTGCCGGTTTTATAGTTTTTCCGATACAGCTCCCAACTTTATTTCTTAAATGAAATATTATGATTTTTTTTTCGCTTATAATGTTGACCAAAGTGTTTTTAATCCTAGAATAACTAATTTTTCTTCTAGAAATTTTAAAGGATATAGTAAGTCCGCATTTTCATTCAAAAGAACCACCGGAACGGTCAAATATCTCGATAACGGATTAACATATCGTTATAAAATTGGCCATAGGGAGGTTATCAATAATGCCGGATCTAAAAATAATATTTACATAGCATAGCCGGTTGACCAAATTGTTTTTATAGTTTTTCTTCTAGAAAAAAGGATATAGTAAGTCCGCATTTTCATTCAAAAGAACCGGAACGGTTAAATATTTACAGGATTAGCATATCGTTATAAAATTTGTCATAGGGCGATTATTGATAGTGCCGGATCTACAGCTTTTATAGTTTTTCCAACTTTATTTTTAAATGAAATATTATGATTTTTTTTTCGCTTATAATGTTGACCAAATCAAAGTGTTTTTAATCCTAGAATAACAAATTTTTCTTCTAGAAATTTTAAAGGATATAGTAAGTCCGCATTTTCATTCAAAAGAACCGGAACGATTAAATATCTCGATAATGGATTAGCATATCGTTATAAAATTTGTCATAGGGCGATTATTGATAGTGCCGGATCTAAAAATATTTACAGTGTTGCCGGTTTTATAGTTTTTCCGACAGATCTCCTAACTTTATTTTTTAAATAGAATACTGTGATTGTTTTTCGTTTATAATGTTGACCAAATCAAAGTGTTTTTAATCCTAGAATAACAAATTTTTCTTCTAGAAATTTTAAAGGATATAGTAAGTCCGCATTTTCATTCAAAAGAACCGGAACGGTTAAATATCTTGATAACGGATTAACATATCGTTATAAAATTTGCCATAGGGCGATTATTGATAGTGCTGGATCTAAAAATAATATTTCCAGCGTTGCCTGTTTTATAGTTTTTCCGATAGAGCTCCTAACTTTATTTTTTAAATGGAATACTGTGATTGTTTTTCGCTTATAATGTTGACCAAATCAAAGTGTTTTTAATCCTAGAATAACAAATTTTTCTTCTAGAAATTTTAAAGGATATAGTAAGTCCGCATTTTCATTCAAAAGAACCGGAACGGTTAAATATCTCGATAATGGATTAGCATATCGTTATAAAATTTGTCATAGGGCGATTATTGATAGTGCCGGATCTAAAAATAATATTAACAGTGTTGCCGGTTTTATAGCTTTTCCGATAGAGCTCCTAACTTTATTTTTTAAATGGAATACTGTGATTGTTTTTCGCTTATAATGTTGACCAAATCAAAGTGTTTTTAATCCTAGAATAACAAATTTTTCTTCTAGAAATTTTAAAGGATATAGTTAGTCCGCATTTTCATTCAAAAGAACCGGAACGGTTAAATATCTCGATAATGGATTAGCATATCGTTATAAAATTTGTCATAGGGCGATTATTGATAGTGCCGGATCTAAAAATAATATTTACAGTGTTGCCGGTTTTATAGTTTTTCCGATAGAGCTCCTAACTTTATTTTTTAAATAGAATACTGTGATTGTTTTTCGTTTATAATGTTGACCAAATCAAAGTGTTTTTAATCCTAGAATAACAAATTTTTCTTCTAGAAATTTTAAAGGATATAGTAAGTCCGCATTTTCATTCAAAAGAACCGGAACGGTCAAATATCTCGATAACGGATTAACATATCGTTATAAAATTTGCCATAGGGCGATTATTGATAGTGCCGGATCTAAAACTAATATTAACAGTGTTGCCGGTTTTATAGTTTTTCCGATAGAGCTCCTAACTTTATTTTTTAAATGGAATACTGTGATTGTTTTTCGCTTATAATGTTGACCAAATCAAAGTGTTTTTAATCCTAGAGTAACAAATTTTTCTTCTAGAAATTTTAAAGGATATAGTAAGTCCGCATTTTCATTCAAAAGAACCGGAACGGTTAAATATCTCGATAATGGATTAGCATATCGTTATAAAATTTGTCATAGGGCGATTATTGATAGTGCCGGATCTAAAAATAATATTTACAGTGTTGCCGGTTTTATAGTTTTTCCGATAGAGTTCCTAACTTTATTTTTTAAATAGAATACTGTGATTGTTTTTCGTTTATAATGTTGACCAAATCAAAGTGTTTTTAATCCTAGAATAACTAATTTTTCTTCTAGAAATTTTAAAGGATATGGTAAGTCCGCATTTTCATTCAAAAGAACCGGAACGGTCAAAT
This sequence comes from Kuschelorhynchus macadamiae, assembly GCA_030620095.1. Taxonomy (NCBI): domain Eukaryota; kingdom Metazoa; phylum Arthropoda; class Insecta; order Coleoptera; family Curculionidae; genus Kuschelorhynchus; species Kuschelorhynchus macadamiae. The sequence goes on along the minus strand of JAUTXW010005349.1, from coordinate 273,417 downwards.
ATCTTGATAACGGATTAACATATCGTTATAAAATTTGCTATAGGGCGATTATTGATAGTGCCGGATCTAAAAATAATATTTACAGCGTTGCCGGTTTTATAGTTTTTCCTATAGAGCTCCTAACTTTATTTTTTAAATGGAATACTGTGATTGTTTTTCGCTTATAATGTTGACCAAATCAAAGTGTTTTTAATCCTAGAATAACAAATTTTTCTTCTAGAAATTTTAAAGGATATGGTAAGTCCGCATTAAATTACAAAAAAATCTAGCACCAATCGAAAAGATTTCAGATGTTTGCAAATATTAATGTTTATTTAATTTTTATTAACTAGGCCGATAATAGTAGTTTATGAAACAAATGCACTAAGAAGTTTAGAAATTGTGCACGGAAATAAAAAAAGTATAATAAAATACGTTAATGCACGTTACGTGTAATATTTTGTCTACAATAGAGTTATTTTACAAAAAAATGTGTAATAACTTGGGATAAATTTTATCCAGGGTGATACCATCGCCGCTGACAGTGCCGTACATTGGTCATTTTTTTACGGAGACAATAACAATAAATCCAAAGCATCAAAAATACGCTAGATCCTTCTTAGGTTTTTTCAGTAGTGTTTTTTACGAACGCATTTATCTTGTAACAAGTTCATCATATAGGCAAAGTTTTATATAATTTAAAATTTATATTTTGGTATATATTTAATTTAATATATTTCCGCAAAACCTGTTCCATATAACCATTGTATGGGTTAAAGTGCATTATTTAGTATAATAATAATTTGATATCATCTAGTTTTATGCCCATGGTCATGATATTTACACGATGTAGTCTAGTGGTAATTAGTACTATAAAAATGTTGGTTGTTGTTGAATTCGTAATCAAGATGCTTTAAACTCCCCTGTATTATATTATCAGTGGCAATTATTTTTCGTATTGGTTAACTAGATGTATCTTCGTTTGATGTTAATATATATTTTTTAATATTTGATGGTAAAATATTATATACGTGTACTTTTTTACAGGTTCCCTACAGATAAAAAGCAGCGAGGAGAAAGACCACGGAAAATATGAGTGTGTAGCTGAAAATTCCATTGGTACCGATTATTCTAAGTTTGCATTACTTTACGTTAAAGGTATGTATAACGTATCTATCGTGAATATCGTAGTAAAATCGAGTCAAAAAAAATCGAAATATGTATCGTTATCAATTTAAAATTTCATAAGGTATCTGTCACTAATAACACTGGGAACAGCAAAAATGTTTCCGAGACCAAAATAGCAAAATTTTACTTATTTTATTATAAGCATTAAAAATTTGTCTTGCAAAAGTCTCAGATGACTCCGGTTTTATAGATTCATGCTTATTATAATAATTTACCTAAATGCCATTAATATATGAGAAAGTTCCATCATTCTTAATTCAACCCCCGATTTTGGAAACATTTGATTCAGCAGTTCTAGATAGACGAGGGGCAAACCGCTGACCTAAATTGTGTACATCAATGTCCATTTCGGGTATATTACTCTAATGTTTTTTAACTAATGTCCATAATTCCTTAGTAAATTCCCGCCAATGCCTACTAATTCACTGTAATACCTCAGTTATAATGTAATACCTCAGTTATAATGCTATGATGTAAAATGTAAAAAACAAACACTATTTTTTGCAAACACTTCCACTATATTTAATTTAACAACGTGACATGTTTCACTACACAGTAGCTTCTTCGGACGTTACATCTCGAATGCACAAGCTTACAAGTTAAGGTGATATTTATATAACTAAGTATAATACAACCATTTGGAAATTTTAATGCCTTAAAAAAGGTCTGGGAATTTTCACGTACTAGCAATAAAATAAAAAGAAATTACCTAAAATTATTAGAACATATTTAACAAGCGTGAATTATTGAGATCTACCTGATCGTTTAGCAAGCAATTTGAATGTTTCAGTTTATTTATTTCTAGAGACTCGAGTATATTCAATTTATGACCCTTATTTTCTAGGTTTAAAATTTTTATTAAAAGTATGACCGTTCTCAATTAAATGGTTTGAATAATTAGATTCGGTTTTCCCTTTAATAAAATATTTATAATGCTCCTCTATTCTTTTACCGAAATGTCTGCCTATTTGACCTATATATGTTTTGTCACAATCTCCAGAGTTTAATTGGTATACACCCTATTGTTCTAGTTTATCAGACTTAGTTTTATTATTTTTGATATATCTACTTAAAGAATTATTTGTTTTATACGCTATTCTAATATCTAAACTATTTTAAAATGCACCTATTTTAGAACTAGAATTACCTATATAGGATATAACTTTGTACGGAGTAGTTTTTTCATTAATATTAGGATATATCATAGATATAGCTTTTTTTATATATATTTTTTTGTAATATTTTATCAATACTGTTTAATGAATATCCATTGTTAACTGCTATCTGCTTAATGATGTTTAACTCGGTCTGATAATTAGTTTTATTTAAAGGTAATGAGATAAGTCTGTGAATCATACTCTGGAAAGACGCTAATTTATGTTGAATTGGGTGACATGAGGAATTGTGTATAGTAGTATCTGTATGTGTTGGTTTATGAAACTACATAAACCGAGATTCACTATTAGACCAGTAGTTTCTTTCTTTTCAGCTCCATCTTACAAACTATCTAAGAAACTTATAGACATCATTCAAACATATACGAAGTTCTCAGCAAACTATCAAACTCTCTAGATTTAGTTAATAAAATCAAAGATATACAGTTACCAAATAAAGCTAAACTAATTTCGTTTGACGTCACTAATCTATTCCCTAGTGTTCCTGCTAAAGATACCATTAAACTTGTTGAAGGTCTTTTAAACAAAAATTCAGTTAATGTTATTAAAAAACAAGATATATTGCACCTACTTACCGAATGTTTAGAACAAAACTATTTCGAACTTAATAATAAACTTTATACCAGCAAAGAAGGTTTAATTATGGGAAACCCATTAAGCCCCTTGCTGGCAGAGATATTTTTGGATACCTTGGAAAACAAGATTAACAAGCACCCCATTTTCAAACATTTTATATACTGACATAGATATGTTGATGATGTTTTAACATGTTTTACGGGAACTGAACGTCAATTAAATATTTTTCTTGATTATATCAATAGCCTTCATCCTAATATAAAATTCACAATTGAACTAGAAGCAAATAACAGCATAAACTTTCTAGATTTAACTATTAAAAAAATAAACAATAAACTTGATTTTTCGGTATCATAAACCAACACATACAGATATTACTATACACAATTCCTCATGTCACCCAATTCAACATAAATTAGCGTCTTTCCAGAGTATGATTCACAGACTTATCTCATTACCTTTAAATAAAACTAATTATCAGACCGAGTTAAACATCATTAAGCAGATAGCAGTTAACAATGGATATTCATTAAACATATTGATAAAATATTACAAAAAAAATTATATTAAAAAGCTATATCTATGATATATCCTAATATTAATGAAAAAACTACTCCGTACAAAGTTATATCCTATATAGGTAATTCTAGTTCTACAATAGGTGCATTTTTAAATAGTTTAGATATTAGAATAGCGTATAAAACAAATAATTCTTTAAGTAGATATATCAAAAATAATAAAACTCTGATAAACTAGAACAATCATGTGTCTACCAATTAAACTGTGGAGATTGTGTCAAAACATATATAGGTCAAACAGGCAGACATTTCGGTAAAAGAATAGAGGAGCATTATAATTGTATTATTAAAGGGAAAACCCAAGCTAATTATTCAAACCATTAAATTGAGAGCGGTCATACTTTTAATAAAAATTTTAAAATTTTACACCTAGAAAATAAGGGTCATAAATTGAATATACTCCAGTCTCTAGAAATAAATAAACTCAAACATTTAAATTGCTTGCTAAACGATCAGGTAGATCTCAATAATTCACCCTTGTTAAATATGTTCTAATAATTTTAGATAATTTCTTTTTATTTTATTGCTAGTACGTAAAAATTCCCAGACCTTTTTTAAGGCATTAAAATTTCCAAATGGTCGTATTATACTTAGTTATATAAATATCACCTTAACTTGTAAGCTTGGGCATTCGAGATGTAAAGTCCGAAGAAGCTACTGTGTAGTGAAACATGCCACGTTGTTAAATTAAATATAGTGGAAGTGTTTGTAAAAAATAGTGTTTGTTTTTTACATTTTACATCATATTATTATGGATTTCCACCGAGTATCGGTTGACACAATCACCTTGTAATGCATAACAAAACTGGCGAAAACTATAATATTCACATCATAATAATGCTAAAATAGTTACTTATTATACAAATGAGTTATTTAGCATATGTCACCCAAGGAAGGTTTAACATACAAGTCAGAGACAAATAGAATAATGTTTCGGTTTTGTTATAATAGCTTACGAGTTTATTACCAAATATAATTCAATTCTGGCATATAATATGCACCTTTAATATAAATAGCAAATAACTTAAAAAAAGCTTTACCAAAATCCTGCTAGTTTAATATTTGACTCATAGTAATTAATTGTAATATATATATATATATATATATATATATATATATATATATTTATATTTATATATATATATATATATATATATATATATATATATATATATTAGAGAGATGTATTTAAACTATAAAAGTATTTTTCTATATTAGAGAGAAGCCTAATAGAAAATAAATAAAATCAAAAAATGTTTACTGCTTGGTTTACTGTTGATAAGAAAAATCGTTATTATTTATTACCGTTTTTTTTCGTAAATATATATGAAAGGAAGGACTCGAAAGAAACAAAAAAGTTTATTAAAAATACTCATTTATTGGTTGCTCCAACACATTTAAATGTTATAAAAGAACTTCAAGCAAAGTATGAAAATATATTGGATTTTGAAATCGACTTAAGCATTAAAAATCTTGTCGAAATAAACAAATAAATTAGACAGAAAATTTCCACCGATTAGTTTGAGGAATAGATAATGATATTAATTTTTGAAGCAAGTAATAATCCGCCAGCAAAAATGTAACTACCTAAGAACTAAGTAACTTCTTATAAGACTTCTTGTGTGGCTAACATTTTTTCGATAGGAAAATTAGAAAATGTATTTTGTAGGACAATGTGAAAATTGAATCATAGGTTACATAGTTGCAGTCTCGGTATTTTCCCGATATAATAATAATAATAATAATAATATTAATAATAATAATAATAATAATAAATAAGTCTGATCGTCTGGGTACTACATCCAGCAGTATTGAGGACGCTACGGTAATTTCGTAGTCCGTACTGTTAGCGGCGTCCAGCTGTCCGCTGTTTTAAATACCCAGTTTCCCTGCCCTTCCCACACCCTACCCCCCTAAACCCCTCCTAACCTTTGAAACCGCAGGGAGCAACTAACCTCGGTTAAGTTGCTTGGGGAGTGACGCCTCCACGGATCCGAGTTACCTGGACCACCAGGGTCAAATGGTGGCACACCCATGAAAATGGAAAAGCATCAAGCCTCGAAAATGCCTGATCGCCAGGGCACCTTTGGAGCCACTGCTGAAGGTGACAGCATGCGGAACGGTGGCGGCGAAGAACAGGCGGGCCTTTGCCGAAAAAACTGAATTTCATCAGAGCCGACATTGTTGGAGACGGAAGTTGTCTGTTCCGATCAGTCAGCTTGCACACATACGGCCATTAAAATAATCACGCCAAACTTCGAGAAGACGCATTGAAATACCTACGACAAAACTCGTCGGAACTTCAGATATTTTCGTTATTTCACGACGACGACATGAAGGACTTCGACAACTATTATAAGTTCATGAGCAAAACCACTACATACGGAACGAGCCTAGAAATATTTGCTCTCTCGGAAACTCAGAAACACATCTTCCATATTTTCTCAAAACCAAGAACAACAATAATAGGCAAACAAACACACAATAAAATGATCTACCTTCTACTAACAGGCGATCCAACGTCGATATACTTTGAGCTTCTAACACGACAAAACATCAATCCAAACAACAAAGCATTGGGCGAGCAGCGTAACGGTCCAGGACGCTGCGGGAAAGGGCAGTTCGATCGAAACGATCACGACCAGGCAAAGAAAAATAGACCCACCGAAAGTGTTTTGCCGGCTAAGCTGGCACCACCAAGGCGGGGAAGCCGGGGCAACGCATGAACCGCATTACGGAATCAAGCGAACCGATCATGCGCTGCTCAAATGGATACACAAATAAATCTGACACAAATGCTAACCAAACACAACCACTTAAGCCCATTACAACAACGGATATATCGCAACGACTACCTGCAACTACCAAGGCAGGTAAACCAAGGCAGAGGTTAAAATGTACAGATGAAATGAATCGAACGGTGATGCATTCCTGCTACACCGCTACCAAACTTGAGACAATTTCATCAGGATACGGACATAAACTGCATTCACTTTTCATAGCACAATATCCAGAATACAAGTCACTTATTACAGAACAGAGAGTAATAGATCAAAAAAGAGTCATCACTAAGGCCAGTAAGCTCACCCCACTCGCATTGCAAAACATCAAAGCTATGATAGCTGCTGAAGTAAACATTTATCCACCAAACATTGAGGACAGTGGGGCAGATGCCGAACCGATCCCACATACAAACCAGCCGAAGTTTGCGCAAGAGGATGTGCAACCTCACTCAATGCTCAGTAGGGGAGAAGCTCCCAGCAACAGCCTACGACAGATGACAAGCACCATACAGCGCACAGAACAAGTGAATCATTCGCCCAAAGTACCATACACACAGCTACACCTCGGACCGTCTCTCACACAAGCAATCAAAGTAGAAATGAAGTCACGTCAACAAACGGTCAGGCTCCGATCCTACAACAAGAGATCCTATTTCTCGTGTAATCTTCAAACAAGACACACATAAAATCCTAAAGATCATCAATGAACACATAATTCCCCAGTACATAACGAATGCGAGCACAATTGAGGACATTCATACAGTGATCTACGCAGCAGCTATAACCACGATAACACAGAACAATCAGAAACTCCAGCCACGACACAGAAACACCAACAACATAAAACCAAAATTTAAATGGCAGATAAGAATCGAAAACAAAATTATCAAAATTAGAAAAGAATTGCGACATCTTACCCAATACATTAACGGCAACAAGTCAAAACGTATCACACAAAGTGAGAGGAAATCAAATCTGCATCTCCTGATTACACGCTTACAGAAATCCTTGACACTCTGAAGCAAAAATTATCCGTGTATGGCGCAAGACTCCGAAGATACAAAGAGTCAAATAAGAGAAAGGACGCTAACAACCTGTTTCGAAGAAGCCAAAAACAGTTCTTCCAAAAAATTATGAGCAATAAGGAGGCACGAGTAATAGAACCACCGACCAAACAAGAGATCACAGAATACTGGAAAAGTATTTCGTCAGAACTGAAACTACACATTAATAACGCTTCATGGATTAAAGCGGAAGAAGACAGACACAAGTGCTTGGAGGAACAAGAGACTTTGCAATGACAACACAAGAAGTTGCAGAAACAATCAAATACACGCATAACTGGAATGTCCTGGAATATATAACATTCATAACTTCTGGTACAAACAGTTTACCTCCACACATGAAGCTTTCACTCGCCAAATTAATGAAATTATTTTAAAACCTAGCACACTCCCCAGTTTTTTCACCCAAGGAATAACATACCTTAAACCCAAAAATTCAGACAATAAGGACCCGTCAAATTACCAACCTATTACGTGCCTTCCAACCCTATATAAGATCATCACAGCCACAATTACCAAGAGAATAGAACAACATCTAGAATACAAAAACATTCTAACGGAAGAGCAAAAAGGTTGCAGTAAAAAAAGCCGGGGATGCAAGGGGCAGCTAATTATAGACAGCGTCATCATGCAACAAACCAGGAAAAATTATAGAAACCTTCATACTGAACACATAGATTATAAAAAAGCCTTTGATTCGATACTCCACAGTTGGCTAACCAGAGTGCTAGAATTATACCAAAACATCAGGCAATTTCTTACGCAAATCATGAGTACGTGGAAAACTAAGATCAACCTGAGAACACAAAAAGAACACATCGAAACAGAAGAGATCTACATCAGACGAGGTATATTCCAGGGAGAGTCACTCAGCGCTTTGTGGTTCTGCCTCTGTCTCAATCCATTCTCAAACACACTGAATAACACAAACTTCGGATTCCAAATTAAACACCAAAAAAATAACCTACACAAAATAATAAAATTATATGCAAGCACAAAAGCACAGCTAAAGGAACTCCTTAAAATCACAGAAACGTTTACCCGGGACATCAACATGGAATTTGGTATAAGTAAATGCGAGCTACTTCATATCTACAAGGGACAGTGGAAAGACCACCCTACGAGGGAAACAATCAACAATGAAACTATAGATAACATGCTCAAAGAAGAAACATACCGATACCTAGGCTTTCATCAAAGCACCAAAATTAACCACACTCATATCAAATCAGAGTACAAGACGGAATTTAAAACCAGACTCACAAAGCTACTAAAAACAAAACAGAATTCCAGAAATTTAACGAAAGCCATTAACACCGTCGCAATTCCTGTTCTTACGTATTTGTTTGGTATCATTAAATGGTCACACACAGACATAGAAAACATTTACATTCTCATACGCTCTGAATTCACTAAACACAGGAAGTTACATCCCTAAGCATGCAAGGAAAGGCTTACCATCGAGAGAAAAGAAGGAGGGAGGAGAATTATAGATATACAATCGCTAAATAAAAAATTTACGAACTCTATTCTTCCACAACAAACAATCTAACCTCTACAAGGCAATAGTGACGGCAGACAAGAATTATACACCGCTCGACCTGTCAGCAGACGTACACAGTCGCATCCAATCACGACTAGAAAAACCGAAAGCCTGGTCTGAAAAAACACTTCACGGAAGACACAGATACCACATAAATTAAGACTACATACATAAAAAGCTTTCATATACGTGATTACAAGCAGGGCAGCTGTTCCCCGAAACAGAAGGCTTCCTGCTTGCCATCCAGGACAAAGTCATAGCAACCAGAAACTACCGTCACCAAGGACACAACCATTGAAGAAGAGAGATGTAGGAGATGTCACCAGCAGAGAGAAACGATCGATCACATAACGAGTGGATTTAGAATATTGGCCGGAACTGAATACACCGCGAGACACAACTCAGCAGCGAAGGTCGTTCATCAAGCATTAGCCACAACGTACAAACTAACGGAGAAACTGACCCTTACTACCATTATACACCAATATCCATACTTGAAATCGAAGACTATAAGCTCTACTGAGACATTGACATCCACACAGATAAAACAATCCCCGCAAACAGACCCGATATCACCTTTCAATCCAAAAAAGAGAAAATCACTTATTTAATTGATATGGCTGTCCCCAACACACATCCGAGCGAAATACAGTGAGAAGATCGCCAAATACACCGACGTGGCCATGGAAGTAAAAAGGCTGTGGAAACAGGAAAGAGTCATCGTTGTTCCTCTCGTCATATCAGTAACAAGTCTCACCCCAACAACGTTTACACCGCATTTGGCTCAATTAGGAATTAATATAGACATTCACAGGAACATCCAAAAATCGGTCATTTTGAAAACATGTAGCATCGTTAGATCATTTCTTAATACACAATAGTTGTTTTTTTTCCATTTTTTTTTGTTTTTATTTTTTGTACTGACTTGGTATAATCCCGTCAGTATAAAATACAACCACAGGAATACTGTGAGACAAAAGTCATGAAAATAATAATAATAATAATATATTATTATTATTTTTATTATTATTGTATATCTTGTCGAAATAAACAGATAAATTACTCAGAAAATGTCCACTGATCAGTTTGAGGAATAGATAATGATATTAATTTTTTAAGCAATAATCCGCCAGCAAAAATGTAACTACGTAATAACACAGAATTTCGCAAAAATGAAAACCCCTCGAGTAGATTTAAGACGCGCATTAAAAGAATATTTAAAAAGATAGGTACAAAACCCACCGATCTCAACCATCAACAAAAACTAGTTGAGTATCAAGATATTAAAACTAGCAGCTAAAGCGAAACGCCTGCAGAGATACAACAAATGCTCAAAGAGAAAACGACAGAACTGGCTTTTCAACACCAATCAAAAACAGTTCTATCGGATTATCAATAATACCAAAGATCTAACCAATACTGAGAAGACGCTGCCGATCAAAGAGCATTTGACCGAGTATTGGTCAAATATCTGGGAAAAACCAAAAGAACATAACCGAAATGCTACATGGATACAATCTCAACGGGATCAAATTCACAAATAGAATAGAATGACTCTATCACCAAGAAGGAAGTTAGCAGCTTTATTAAGGGAACGAGCAACTGGAAGTCGCCAGGAGTTGACCATATTAACAATTTCTGGTAGAAGAAATTGGACGTCCTTAATGAACCTTTGGCCCGTCAGTTTACTAAAATAATGCATCATCCGCAGACAACCCTCGCATTTCTAATGCTAGGCACTACAACTATGCTATCCAAAAGCAATAGGACAGAAGACCCGTCCCAGTACAGGCCCATCACCTATTTGCCCACTATGTACAAGATCATTGCAAATCATATCTATCATCATATTGACAGTCATAACCTATTAGCCGAGGAACAAAGGGGACGCGTTCTAGACCATCAAGGATGCAAAGAACAACTTATCATCGACTCTGTGGTACTTAAGCAGGCACAGAAAAAACAACGCAACATACACACTGCTTTTATAGACTATAAAAAGGCGTTTGACAGTGGATCACATTTTTAGCTCATAGACGTACTAGGAATATACAAAATTCACCCTATGATCATTAATTTCCTGGAAACTATCATGCACCAGTGGAGAATGAACCTGAGGATCAAAAATGGCGATCAATCTCGTACCACCGATGAGATACACATCAATAGGGAAATTTACCAAGAAGACTCGTTAAGTCCACTTTAGTTCTGCTTAGCAACGAACCCCCTCTGCAACAATATAGGACATTTCAACAACAAAGCCAATAGAGACGATTTTCGAACTATATCTCGCCTTCTGTATATGGATGATATTAAGCTCTATGGTGGAAACCATACCCAACTAAAAAAGCTTATTGGCGTGACATACACCTTCTCGGAAGACATCCATATGGAATTTCGAATAGAAAAATGTAAAGCCGAATAAGACAACGTCATTAATGGTGAAAGGATTCCAACAAGCTAGACTGTTCCAGGATAGGCAAGGAAAAAACAAGATGAAAGATCTGTACGTTCAATGAGTGCGAGCTCTTCTGAACACAGAACTGAATACCGAAAATCTTATTTCAGCAGTTAACACCTATGCTGTGCCCGTGCTGACCTACAGTTACGGAATTTTGAAAGGGACTAACACAAAGCTAGAGGGACTACAGCGAACTACTAGCCCAATGTTGACCAAGTACAAGTTATACAACCCAAGGACATCAACTCTCCGAATGACCTTACCACGAAGAGAAAAAGGAAGATCGCTTGTTGACTTGACCAATTCGCACTCCCGACAGCTGCAAAAGTTGACATCAAGCCTCCACCGCATAGTGACCTTAAGTGACAACTCGTATACTTCTCTTAATCTCGCAAGTGACAACATCATCCTAAAATCAATTTCAGACCCCGACAAACAAGAACAATGGGCTCAAATGGCACTGCACGGCCGACATCACAATGACTTGAATCAGCCACACATAGACAAGGAAGCATCCAACAGATGGTTGAAGGATGGACAACTATTCCCAGAGATAGAAGGATTTGTAATGGCAATACAGGACCAAGTTATTAACACACGAAATTACACTAAATTCATCATCAAAGACCGGTCCGGTCCGAAAATTTACCGAGAGATCAGAGACTATACAGCGTATAACATCTGGCTGCACTTACCTAAAAAACACGGACTACCTCCAGCGACATAACCAGGTGTGTAACATCGTACACCGAAGCTTGCCAATAAATAAGGGCTCCTGAACACCTTTGTGCCCTCTTTCTTCTCTTTTCTCTAATTTTGCGTTTATAGAGTCCCGAAACCGATGCAAGAACTTTGGTCTCTTTTACATTTATGACATGCCCAGTACAATTTGTTTCTTTCTGATACATCGTTCATGTTCCTTAAGCCTAGTCGATATGGATCGTCCAGTTTCTCCAATATAAACATCACCACAGGAACAAGGAATTGCATATACTCCTTCCGTTTGAAAAGGAATAATGTCCTTTGGCGATCTCAAACATTGTCCAATTTTCTTGTGTGTGTTGAAGATTGTACGTATGTTGGACCGGCGAAGTAACCTTGCAATCTTGTCTGTGGTTCCGTGTATTAAACTACATTTCGTAACGGTAATTCCTTATTAGTATCATTTCGTGGAGTAGGATTATTATATTTTCTAATTGATCGTCTAATATCATCAGTGCAATATCCATTCCCTCTTAAAGCTTAAAGTCAGTTTCTCTGTTTCAGATTGTAAAGAATTTTGGTCACAAATCGCGAGAGCTCTGTAAACCAACGAATTAATGACTGATTGCTTTTGTGCTGGATGATGATGGGAATTTGCATTTAAGTACCTGTTCGTATGCGTTGGTTTTCTATATACAGAGTGTCCTAAGGAACCACCCCCTTTCCTTTGTACTAGAACATCTAGAAAGAGAATCGTGCCTTCTGGGTCAATTTCCATTGTAAATCTTATGTTAGCATGTTGTTGATTTAGATGATCAAGAAACCCAGGAGGTTTTCTGGACCATGTGGCCACATTACAAAAGTGTCATCTACATATCTGAACCATGATTTTGGTTTTAGTGGAAACGACTCTAAGGCTTCCTCCTCCAAAGCTTCTCCTGAGGTTTGCTCATAGAAAGTTCCTTGAAAGACAAAATACGTTGATGTAAGACATGCTTCAATTAGATCTAAAAGTGAGTTTTCAATACTATTACGGTGAAATAAGTCTGATATTATGGAAATTGAAGCATTTATAGGCACATTCGTATACAGCGATTCTACATCAAAAATGACTAAGATATCTTTGGGATCTAATTGGATTGCGTAGAGTTTCCAATATATGAATGTGTTTTTCCTGTAAAATTATTAAGAATATTTGAAAGATATTTACCAATTTTGTAACTAGGAATTCCTATTGCACTGACAATAGGTCGAAGTGGTACAGGGTGGCCCACATAAGATGACCCACTACCTTATCTCATAATCTGTTCGAGATAGGGAAAAAAGTTTTATACAAAAGTTTCTTGGGTTTATCTAATTTTTTTAAATATTGTATTTTTATATATACAAGGTGTGTCATTTTGCGTTGACAGATGTCAACTTTGTTATTTTAAATGGAACACCCTGTATATTATTATGGATTTGAATAGCTCTCTTAGAGACGATTTCAACGATGTATATAAGATGGGTCTACGAGGCACCGTTTCGGAGATATTTACGATCATCTTCAATTTTTGACATACTTTCAACTTGTTGTATCTCTGGTATTTATCAACTTTTTTGTTTCATTTTTGTGCAGGAAAAAACATAATTTTATGCTTTATTGGACGTGTAGGTAAAAATATTGAAATTGAAAAAAAATGTTACAGTGTTGTCACGTTTTGCGTACCATCAGTTTTCTCAAGATTTTTAAATGCAACCCCCTATATTTTATAACGGATTTAAATAGAGCATCGAAAGACGATTTCAACGATATATTATAACATAGGTTTACAAGTCACGGTTCCCGAGTTTTGGGGATTTTCTTCAGGAATCAATTTTAATATTAAACAATTTTTACTAAACATAACATAAACTATTAAACATGACATAACAAGAACAAAGACAAAAAAATAAACATTACTTAAATTAAATTTTCTATATAACCACCTTCCTGTGCTATACATGTTGTATAAATAATGTCTAATTTTTTTATTGCCCTACGAACTGCTCCACTCTCATTGATCAAATGGATCTCTTCCATTATTCTCCCCCTTAAATCGTCTACGTTATTAACTTTATTCTTATACACTTTGTCTTTAATATTTCCCCATAAAAAAAAATCTAGTGGAGTTAAATCGGACTCCGAGCTGGCCAGGGTATTGACCCAAATCTGCCAATCCACATTGGAAATCTTTCATTTAACCATTCAATTACAGGTCTTACGGTATGGTACGGCGCACTGTCTTGTTGAAATACAAGACCATCTTTAATTTCATCTGGTAATTCCTTAATAAGAGGTTGTATTTCATTTTGCAACAAACTGTGGTATCTCTGTCCGTTAAGAGTCCTATCATAAAAAACCGGCCCAATCACTCGGTCCTTTATTATTCCGCACCAAACATATACACTTTGATGTCCCTGCTTTCTGATGGCTTTGATTTTATGTTGATTTTGCCTTGACCAGTAGTGGCAGTTCTTTCGGTTAAATATTCCCGCGGTGTTGAAAATTGCTTCGTCAGTGAAAAGAATTTTGTCAAAAACCGGTTGATCAAAGTGGCGGTCCATCATATCCATGCAAAAAGTAGCTCTGTTGTCAAAATCAGCTATGGATAGCTCTTGTACCGGAGTGAATTTGAAAGGATGGTAATCGTTGATATTAAGTGTTCTCTGAATACTTGCTCGGCTAATATGCGGTATGTCCCGTGCGGCATCCCTTTGGGAATTTTCATTGCTTTCCTCAAAATATAAAAGAACATCAAGTTGATTTTCTTCTGTAAGAACTGTCCTAGGCCGGTTTCTTTTATTGTTTATCACAACGCCATTTTCCAGATCTCGTGTAATTCTTACGAAGATTTTTTTACTTGGAATTCTGCTATTTGGATACAGTCTTCTATACTCCCTTAACGCTAGTGCGGGACTCTTATTGTTTCTAATGAAGCACTCATATAAATTTAAACGTTGTTGAATAGTGTAGTTCGACATAATTATTTCTTAAATTTACTAATTTAATCAAGAAATGCAACCAAGCTGTCAAATTTCATGCAAATAATATTTCGTTTGTTTCCATGGTTTTGAAGCACAGCCTACTTAAAATTGTTGATAGGGTTGTGGAAAGGTTGGTAAATAATTGTGAGAGAAAAAACACGAAGCCAATACTTAGCTTGATGACGTTTATTACTCGACTGACTTTCAGACGCTCTATATAAAAACGAAACAACAAAAATGATTAAACAAAGACATTTTGCGGCACCATTATCGACACAGTCGCCTTGGCCGTCTGTTTCGGTAATCGCTAATCATAACATTGATAAGGCTTATTTAGTATATGGGAAGGAAACATAAAGAACTATTTTTAAATAGATTCACACTATTTTAACAAAAATACACATTATGTATTTAACTGATTTTTAGAGAGTTTTACGTTTGATCTGGAAAACGGCGTGGTAATAATTATTCAAAGCAATTAGAAAATCTAATTTAGATATTCTTTAGCATATAATATTAATTTTGTTGTCTTCGTTCATGTCATGTCACGTTTAATAGTTTATATTATGTTTTAGTAAAAATTGTTTAATATTAAAATTGATTCCTGAAGAAAATCCCCAAAACTCGGGAACCGTGACTTGTAAACCTATGTTATAATATATCGTTGAAATCGTCTTTCGATGCTCTATTTATATCCGTTATAAAATATAGGGGGTTGCATTTAAAAATCTTGAGAAAACTGATGGTACGCAAAACGTGACAACACTGTAACATTTTTTTTCAATTTCAATATTTTTACCTACACGTCCAATAAAGCATAAAATTATGTTTTTTCCTGCACAAAAATGAAACAAAAAAGTTGATAAATACCAGAGATACAACAAGTTGAAAGTATGTCAAAAATTGAAGATGATCGTAAATATCTCCGAAACGGTGCCTCGTAGACCCATCTTATAATACATCGTTGAAATCGTCTCTAAGAGAGCTATTCAAATCCATAATAATATACAGGGTGTTCCGTTTAAAATAACAAAGTTGACATCTGTCAACGCAAAATGACACACCCTATATATATAAAAATATAATATTTAAAAAATCTAGATAAACCTAAGAAACTTTTGTATAAAACTTTTTTCCCTATCTCGTACAGATTCTGAGATAAGGTAGTGGGTCATCTTATGTGGGCCACCCTGTACATTAACCTTATGTATTTTAGGTAGTCCGTAGAACCGCGGGTTCCTTGATCTGCTTGGCCTTAATGTCTTCTTCTCCTCTGTTGGTAGGTTGGATGTATTTATAAGGTTTGTTATCCATCTTTCAATTTTGTTAGTCGGGTCTGCTTGGATCACTCTGTAGATGTTGTCCAAAAGTAGTTGTATTTTCTTCACGTAATCTGTTTTGTCCATGACGACAGTGGTATTTCCCTTATCCGCTGGAAGGACCAAAATGTCTGTATTGTTGTTTAATGTTTTTATTGCGTTCTTTCCGCAGCTGATAGATTCCACTTAGGCGGGTTAGAATTTTTGATGATCTTCGCTGTTTCATACCTTATTACGTCAGCTTTTTCTGCTGGAAGTCTTCTAATTGTCTCAACTGATGACACTATATCTTCTACGGGTATGTCTTTTGGTGTAATGGCGAAGTTTTGACCTTTAGATAGGACGGATTGTTTTGCTTCATTAAGGATTTTGGAAGATAAATTTATAACGGTGTTCTGTGGCGGTTTTAGTGGTCTTTGGCTGTCTAGCAGTCCTTCAAACTTTTTCTGTTGCTTAATTGTAACTGCTTGATGTATCCTTTCTGCTTGCGCATTGGTAATGTTATCCAGAGTTCTAAATGTTTGATATTCAAATATAAAAGCTTATTTTAAATGAATATTTAATAACTTACCAGCGTTTATATCCAAATCACGTCGAGTAGCTTGTATCCTTTCTCTTACCAATGCCATACTGGCTCGTTTGTAGATGTTCCTTGCATTTTTTGATGTTATGTGGTGTTTCATCTGTAGAGATTTTGGTACTACGTCATTATCTCGGCATCTAAGGAGAAAAGCTAGTTGGCAAAGTAGCTTCTTCTTGTTGTTCCTGAGATCGCCAAAAGTTTTGGCATCCTTCTTGATTTCCTCCCCATAGAGGTTAGCTAACATCGAACGAAAGTTTTCACGGCTGTGATCAATTAAGAAATCATGCTTCTTGAAATTAGACCGTGTCAAAATGGAATCACTTTCCGACGTTTCGCCTTCGATTGCACGAGGCATCTTCAGGGATCTTCACTTCACGGGATCGGAACACTGAATGAGCTCGGACTGACTATGCCATTGGATTCTACAGGGAGATACCCCGCAAAACCATCGAAATTCGAGTACCCTGTACACCGTAATTCCTCAGCGGTTTACCCCTCGTAGATAGATTATAGATACTGGACTGATAAAAACCCTCATAGGTTTCGCGCAGGGCATACCCAGTTTCCTCAAAAAATAAATATTCGGGTGAGTATTTTGGGTGGCCATATCACAGGTCCCACGTGGGTGTCGAAACAATTGTCTTGGTTTAATGAATATTACATTATTTCCATAACTGGAAATTAAAGTTATATACATTTTATTTTTGTGATTTTCTGTTTGAAGAGGCTTCCAAATGCTAAAAAAAGAAAAGTTTCTTATATAAGTGATTTCAGTTAAACGAAATTTCACCGTCAACACTGGATAATTTTATAAAAATCACTTACGTGGCCATTGCTAACATTTATATTTTATATTTTTACAATTGCGCTTGAAATGTGCTCTCATCGTTGTTATTATGATAGGGAAGAGAAGTCTGTAACCTACATCTTTTGAACATGCATGCATAATAAATAGAAAATCTAATAAAAAGTCATAAGCACTCTCAAAGCCACGAGAAAAGATAAAATGAATTTTTTGCCTTAACCCGAATAAGTCGGTTTTTTGCCTCTCAAAAAACAGAACACAAGAATATGCTCCGCTTGATTTCAGGAGTCATATTTATTTTTTAATTAAAATGAAGAGGAGGAAAGCAAACTACAAAGAACAAACGAACGAGATAATTTCATATTCGGTACTTTTATTTACTCCACATACTTAGGTCGAATTTACGCTTTATTTGCTACTACCGCTTTTTATTTATAAAATTGCTGAAACGTTAAGGTATTTTTTAATTTGAACAGCTTATGAGAAGATTGCAAACAAACTCATATGCGCCGTTTACAGTAAATTTGGTACGATATATTAAAAATACTCTTGACTTGTAATGTCTAATAATATAAATAGTTGTTAATTTGATATAAGTGCTAAAAATGATTTTTTACTTCCCTCATGAAAGGAAAATATTAGCACCTTCCGAGATTTTTTCAGATTAATAAAATAAATAAATAAATAAATAAGGCCTTTAATAAACATATAAAAACAAACAAGAACATTACATTAAAACTGCCAGGAATCATCCCTGCGCTGGTGAAGTCTAGCAAATAAATGCTACTCTACTTAACCAGCAGAGGGACTATCCTGTGCTATGGAATGCGTAGGAAAATAAGATACATAATTAAAGTTGACAAGAATAGCGGTTTGTCTGCTAACATGTCAAAGCAGATTGACACAAAATTTTTTTGTTAAATTCTTAGATCACAAAACATATGTGAATAATAATATTCAAGGCTACAAAGTGTGCGAGGGCGACGAAATTAAAATTAAAGGAGTACGGCAGGAATATAAAATAGCTAAGGTGCTTCTTTGGGAAGATCCATGCCCACAGATTAAAATGAGCTTAAACTATGACAGAAAAGTCCTGCAAGCCTTTTGCCTATCTAAAATAAAGTGTTTTAATTTAAATTTAAATTTTTTTAAAATTGAAAAGTCTGAATTCTCTAGGCAATAAATTCAAAAGGGAAATTGAAATGTATGAAAAAGATCTTTTAAACAATGTTGTTCGAAAATGAGGCATTGTGTATTTATCCTCGAATCTTACATTAACTGAATGCTGTGATTCACGAGTTTGAAATATGTTATTCAAAGAACAACTAGATCTGGGATCATTAATAAGTTTAAAAACAAAATTTCTCAGATGATGTATCCATCGATTTTCCATACGTAACCAATTTAATTCATTTATTTTATGAGAAATATGTTCTCTTCTAGATATATCAAAAATTAAACGACAGCATGAATTTTGTATGACCTGTATTTTATTTTTGTCCAAAGAATTCAGACATGGAAAATAAATAAAATTACCATAATTAAATTGTGAAAGAATTAGGGATTCTGTGAGCAATTTTCTTAGATGAAAATTAAGAATATGACGATTGGCAAATAATATTTTTAATTTAAAAAACGCCTTTCGTCTAAGTTTCTGCACGTGACTGCTGAAACGCAAATTAGAGTCGAAAAGTATACCCAAATTCCGAGCCTCTTCAACAAAATTTAATACATTATTGTGGACGGAGATATTCAGGATTGAAGTTAAAAAGTTGCATTTGTCCCTATTACCAAATATCATCACATTAGATTTTTTTGAATTTAAGTTTAGATTATGTTCTTTAGACAAAGTATTAATTATTTTATTATTAGCCACTTCAAACTCTTCGGGTCTAAAGGAAAAATAAATCTGGGTGTCATCTGCGTATGCTATTATCTTACAATTATTAAGGGACGTTAAAATGTCAGAAGTGTAAATGCTGAAAAGAAGAGGTCCCAGGACAGACCCTTGGGGTACACCAGACAATATAGAAAGTTCTTGTGACTCACAGTTATTATAAGAGATTTTCTGCGATCTGCATGATAGATAGGATTTAATTAATTTTACTGAGACGTTATCAAAGCCGAAGTATTTCAATTTGGCTAAGAGCAAGTTATGGTTGATAGTGTCAAAGGCTTTTGAATAGTCAAGTAACACGAGCACAGTGACAAGACCCTGATCAGTATTTACAAAAATGTTATTGGTAATAGTTGCAAGAGCAGTGGAGGTACTAAAGCCACACTGCACTTCAGGCACTATGTTATTAAAAATGGCAAAATCAAAAATTTGTTTATATAATATTTTTTCTAAGATTTTAGAAGCCGCAGGCAATATGCTTATGATTCTTAAATCAGAAAAGGTTTGAAGGTCCTTATTTTTAGGAAGTGTGATACCTATTGCATTTTTTCATTTATCAGGAAAATAAGAATTTTCTATGAACAGTTAATAATATGAAGCAATATAATATCAATATGTGGACTGCAATATCTCAACATTCTAAGTGAAATATTATCAGAACCAATGCTATCTTTTTTTAGAGAATGTAGAATTGTATTAATTTCTTCAACATTACTTAATTTAAACGAAAACTGAGTACTTCTTGAGGAGTAACTATTGCTATAAAAATTTTGAAAAATAAGAGTTAATAGAATTGGGGTCTGAAAGATTAGCTGGCAACTCTGCCCGACCTTGTTTATTACAATGTATATTGAGATTACGCAAAGCAGACCAAGTTCTACGATGCTCACGCCTAGCAGCAACTGAATTAAGATAGTTTTGTTTTTCTCGACTTATCATAGACACGGAAAGATTTCTTAGTTGTTTATAATTATGCCAATCGACTTGAGAATGAGATGTTTTATATTTTTGTAAAGCTTTATTTTTATCTTTAATTAACATTTTTAAATTAGGAGTTAACCACTCTGCCTTTGGTTTTCTAACTTTGCGGCTTACTATCGGAGCGTGTATATCAAATAAGAATATAATAAAATTATTAAAAATAGTAATTTTTTCATTTATGTTATTATTGTTAAAAATAGAGTACCAGTCAAGAGCTGCAAAATCGGAGATAAAACCATCATAATTAAAACGATCAAAGTTACGATAAGAAATTACTTTTGGAATTACTTTATTCTTAATCACAGAGAGATCAGAAGACGTTACTCTCTGATCGGAGATCGTATCTGTATTAATTGTACCACATACGTTTATTGCAAGTGACGTGGAAATAAAAATTGGGTCAATCAGAGTGCTCGTGCTAGCTGAAATTCTGGTTGGTTCACTGATAATTGGAGACAGATCATAAGTTTCAAGGCATGATAAGACAGGATTAGGCAGGTTAAAAAAATTAATGTTGAAGTCTCCTAGACATATGACGTTATTGTAAATATTACAAACAAAAGCAAAAATATTATCTATATCATTAATAAATGTCTCAAGAGAAGCCTTAGGTGGTCGGTAAATAACTCCCACACAATAGAATTTGTTACAAAGTTTTATTTTCAAAAATAAAAATTCAAGAGATTCATTGATGTCAAAATTAAACGAAATTTCATTACATGCGAGTGTTCCTCTTATATAAGCCATCACACCACCACCCCTACCCTGAGGTCTATCTTTACGAAAAATTTTGTAGCCAGGAATTGTAAACGTGTGTGGAGGCACGTCTGCATTCAGCCACGTCTCAGTAACCACCACTATATCAAAATTGTTACTCAGAACCAAAAAAGAAAAGTCATTGAAACCAGTGAACATGGAACAATAGATGACGAAAAAAATGTTTTATCGATTATGTTGGTCTGTCGGTCTGTCTGTTCGAGGCATAGCTAAAGAACTACTTACCCGATTGACTTCAAAAATTAAGGATCATATGGGGATAACCTGGTAATATTTTGGTAAAAATCCAATATGGCAAAACAAAATGGCGGCCTTATGAAGTGTTATAAAAAATATTACTAAGAAGGTGCTTATTCAATTTATCTCAAATTTTGTACAAAAATTAGATATTACGTAGGAATTAACTTGTAAAATTTTAGTACGAATCCAAGATGGCGGAACAAAATGTCGGCTTAATAAAATATTTAAAAATTCAGCCCGAAAAAACTACTTAATGGATTGATTTCAAATTGTGTGTCATAACTAATTGTATTATAGTGCGGGACACGAAAGAAAACCGGGCGGAGTCAATCGGTTTAGGAAGGTCGGCCAAGAAATCTCTTTAAACCAGTGCTGTCCCGTCGTTCTTTAAATAATATGGAACTCCTTTTTGACTATACGCACTTTAGATAATTTAAAAAATGTAACTATACTTAATGAACCTTTATCTATATTTGTCTGATTTCTTTAGTGTACCGTACTTCTATATGTCTTTTGTGTTACAAAAACGGCGAACTTTCGAATTTTAAAATGATTTAATTTTGATTTTTCTTGATCGATTTACCTATAAGTATATTTTTTATTGAGTTCTGTCATTAACGGTTTCCGGGCTACTGCCTACGTCCACTATTATTGGACCACCCAGTATAGTGATACACGATTTACAAGTCCAGATTTTACAAGGGCAGCCAGCATCAGATCCAGTAAACGAAATTTATCAAAATTTTAATTTATGCAGTTCGACTTTGTTCTACTCGGGTATGCCAAAAGTGGTCTCCGTTTGTCATATTACTTTATACAGGGGCCGTCATTGTACAGGGCGTTTCCTAATTGCGTGCTGATGTTAAAGGGGGTGTTTTTATGTCCTAAAAGACTTTACTTTTGAGATACAGGATGGTAAAGTTTAAAAAGAAAACATTTTTTTTTTCACCCCAATTCTGATGCTATTGTAGATAACTGCATGAAACTTGACATATGTCTTCGATGCATTAAGGAGCATACATATTTACCCAGGTTAATTACATATTACATAAAATTTTGATAAATCTTGTTTACTGGAATCAGTGCTGGCTCTCCTAGTATAACTACATTGATGTGTTAATTTTTGAAAAATATGAGTTCTGTAGTTTTTCAAATATTAATTGCAGTATTAGATACTTTTGGCATCCGGTATTGAACAGAAATTCAATTATTTTGAAGCAGTTTATTGACAGCTACTTAATGAACAATTTTACAAAATATATGAAAAAAAACTAAGCCATTTTTGAGCTTGACGGCTGTGATTCTAATGATGAGGTTTCGTCATCACTACTTGAAGATCCCAGTGTGATAACTAAATCATCAATAACCGTTTCAATGTTTCAAACTACTTCCCAGTATTTATCTTCAATAGAACGAACATGTTTAACATACGATTTTCAATTTTCAGCTGATATTGAGTCACTCGCTTCTAATGTTATTTCATTTAAATCTTTAATTGAAAGTTCACCGGTGTTGCGCTCTCGAATATATTTTTTACTCCTGCCCATGCAGTTCAATAGGGTTGAGATCGCACATGTATGGAGGCAGCCGTAAAGGTGTATGACCGAGGTTACGTAAAAAACCGCCAATTTTATACTTTTTTTCTCTACGCTTGTTGGCTGATATTACTTCATATAATTGATATATTCTCCATGTTGGATCACATACAAGATTATTCGATTTAAGCCACGATATCATATGAGCTTTTGTAGAGTATTTGGTAGGCACTTTACCTTCTATCTCTATTCATCTGTCCATGATAGTCTCCAGTTGTTATTCTCTAGAGAAAAACTAAAGCAGCACCTGGAACAAATCCGGCTTCTGAAGCAGCATGAACTATAATAAAGCGACTACTAGAGCAGAGTCCCCGAACAACACCTGTAACACTTTCACTTTGCCAGCATTTGTTCACTGTCATATCATTATCTACCCAGGTTTCGTCTAGATACACAATATTGCGTCCTTCTTGCCTATATTGCCTTACAGTTGATCTTGATGAGCAATTTTCATTTATTTTGGCACTTGCGCCAAACAAAACCATTCGATCGTAAAAGCCGATTTAAGGTTTTAAACCCGTACGGAAAATCTATTTTGTTCTTTACGGCACGAAGTAGCGGTTTGCAGGTCGAAACCTTCTTCAAGTTTATATAAAAATCCTCTAAGTATTGTTCGTCGAATTACTTGAAAATCACCATCGTCAATTTTATCTTGTATGATAATCGGGGTCATTTTTTACCAGGAGATTTTAAAGGTGAAGTAGAACATGAGCGATAATTATGTTCTCTTTGAATTTTTCTTACATTACTTTTCGAAACACCAGTGTAAAATGCAGCGCGTTCTGTTCGATTTTGAATTGGAATAGTCAAACTATTATTTTCAGCTTCTCTAGTACAGGCCTCTATAACGCTCGCAATAACTTCAGGTGCACTGCTTCGAATTGTCTTTCCTCTTTTGCTCGCCATCGTTACTTCCAAATAAAAATTCAACGCAACGCATTTATATAGAAATGAAAACAAATGCTCGAAATGTATAGGCGCCACTGAAAATAGCTGGAACCTTCTAGCGGCAAGTGCATGGAGACTCTGGGCACATCCCAATTACTTAATATTTGTAGACCAGTGCAAAATTTACTAAATCCTCGATTAATATTCCGTACCGCTTAGCTGGCGCACTTTATAGGTGAAGCGGCAAACTATTACAACAAATAAAATAACATAAAATTTATTTGCGTACACAAATTTTACTTTTCCGCTTGCTTAAGACTGTGAACCTTTATTTTAAGGACCGCCCGGTTTTCTTTCGTGTCCCGCACTTTATAGATATGAACTAGTAAAAGGTGGTGCTAATTCAAGATGGCGGAGCAAAATGGCGGCCAAATAAATTTTTTGTAATCCGAAAAAATCAACCGCTCAGGTTTTACATATATTCGAGTTTTGGCGGCCCTAGAGGCCAAAAATATGTTTTATCAAGTCTGTCGGTTCGTCTGACGGTCCTCATCAGATTGACTTCAAATTTTGGACAAAAATTAAGACTCATATGGGGATGACCCGGTAATATTTTGGTAAAAATCCAACATGCCGGAACAAGATGGCAGCCTAGTGAAACGTTAAAAATGATAAGTAAAAAACTAATTACAATATACCCCAAATTTTGCAAAAAAAATCAAGTGTTTCGTAAGAATTAACTGGTAACATTTTAGTATGAATATAAGATAGAAAAACAAACTGGCGGCCTAATAAAATATTTAAAAAATCAGTCTGAAAAAAACTACTTATTAAATTAATTTCAAATATTGTGCAAACATTAAGTGTGATATAGAGATAAGCTGGTAAAGTTGTGTTATGAATTCAAGATAGCAGAACAAAATGGGGACTAAATTACATGTTAAAAAAATTAACGTAAAAAACTCTTCTTATTCAATTGACTGTAAATTTTGGAGAAAAATTTAATTGGATATAAGGATAAACTGGTGCGAGTTTTACATGACTTAACAAAAACGCAATGTGTCATTTTAAATTATGCCCAAAATCAAGTATGGCATAGGCAGAAAGAGAAAGAAAATTTACCGATTTTTTATTTTGTGAGAAGAGAAGTTGGGAGCACGACGCCGAAGGCAGAGTATCCCATTTCTTCGAACTCATAATCTTTATTGGCTCCAAATATACCGATAGAGCGTAGAAGATATGAAAATGTACAAATTGGCAAAAAAAATTATTTAAGTAGATTACAAAAGCAATAAAGTGGATAAAAACAGACTTTTCAGTAAAAAGTTAAAAAAACAAAAACCATAATGAACATTTAGGATCAAACATTTATATAAACATGTGTATTGTAATATCTTCTTGTTCTGGTTCGAACTACATGCTTAAGAAAATAATCAGCGTGCACTCCTTACTGTGTAACACTTTATTCTGCTCTTTTTCTAAATCTAATTACAATGGTATAAAACTACTGAGACTAACCTAATTAATAAAATAAATAATAATTTGATGATTCTATAAACTATTACTCCATATTTACAACAATCGAAAAGCTGTGTTGGACATTGTTGCAATAAGTTATTGCCTTAATTATAGTTCAATGATATGGCCTACTTTTGCAACTTGGATTCCATCACACCTTCCCCGAAAAGCAAAAAAAAATATATACATATAGATTTTTTTCTTTGTGGAATGAACTAAAATAATGTTTTATTCTATTTTTATGTATTTCTACATTCTTATTTTTAATTTTTACCACTACATTTGGATCATTATCCTCCAAAACTGGATATGGACCATTAAATAAAGCTTATAATTTATTATTTCTACCGTTATTTTCTACTAAAACCATATCTCCTACATTATAAGTTTGACTTTTACAATTGTTTTTGTCATACTCAATTTTGCGTTTATTTTTTGATGTCATTAAATTATTTCTCGCGTCATTCCACGCTGTTTGCAACCGAAATTTGAGTTCCTTAGGATAATCATAAAAATTATATACTGGATCGACTTGATTAACGATGTTAGATGGAATATTACTGGATTTTCCAAATACGAGTTCATAAGGTGTGTACTGCGTTGACGTGTGTACACTGTTATTGTATGAAAAACACCAATAAGGAACCCAAGAGCTCCAGTTAATAGTTCCTTTCGACAGTTGCATGCGTAGATATGCACCCAAATGCTTATGGGTATTTTCAAGGGCTCCTAAAGTTTGATGGTGAAATGCTGTAGAATTTAATTGTTTAATTTTAAGCAGCTTACAAGATTCTTTAAATATATTAGATAAAAATTCGGTTCCCTTGTCTGTTACGCAAGAAACAGGAATACCGTAACGCAAAATAAAATTTTCTACAAATGACTTTGCAACAGTCAATGCCTCTTTATTGGGAAGCGGATATGCTTCCACGAATTTTGTTAGCTCACATTGAAGTGTGAGTATATATTGATTATTTTCAATATCAACTGGTAATGGACCGACTAAGTCTAGGTATACTTTTTGAAATGCTGAAGTAGCCGTTGATGATATTGTCATAGGTTGTTTATTTGGTTTTGAATGCTTGTACCTTTGACATTCGTCACACCTTTTGACAAAATCCTCAACGTCATTCTTCATGGTTACCCAAAAGTAATATCTTTTTATATTGTTATACATTCGGTTTATCCCTGAATGTCCTCCCGTTGGTAATGTATGAAAGTCATTAAGAATTAACTGACGTAATTCCTTATTTTCTATCCTTTGTTTATCTTTTATAATACTGAGTTTAAGATTTGTCTTGAAAATTTCGTTTTTACATTTAATCATGCGCATGTCATTTAAAAACTGATTAGACTCATTATTTTTTATAATAATTAATTCCGGAATATCGTGTTTTTTACATAATTTCTCCAGATGCCTCAACGACTCACCTAAGTTCGACGTTGATCGGTATTTCTGGGATATGTACACTATCTTAGAATTGACGTCATACATTAAATTTTCATATTCAGTTTTTAATTTATTATTAAGCTTTATTTTCGTAAATTCATTTTCACGTACCGGCCGTAGTTCTATTATTTGAGTTTTAGGGTATTTTAATATTTCCACTGCAACAGGGTGATCAATCCTGTTTTCCATGGAAGTATTATCACTTGTCATATCGGGTTTTGTTTTGTTATTTTTTGTCTCCGAACGAGTGATTGCGTTTAAACTGGCACTCACTTTATTATTCATTTCTTTTAATTCGTTCGACTCTATACACACACGTGACAAAGCATCCGCTGTAACATTTTCAGCACCTTTCACATAGTGGATTGAAAAATCGTATTCCTCGAGCGTTAGCCTAAATTTTGTGAGCCTACTAGAAGGATTTGTCATGCCAAATAAGTATATTAAGGGACGATGGTCCGATAATATTATAAATTTTTTACCAAATAAATATGGTCTAAAATGTTTACATGACCAAACGATTGCTAATAATTCCTTCTCTATTGTACAATAGTTTATTTCTGCTTTATTTAGAGTTCTAGAAGCGAATGCAATAGGCCTGTCATCTGAGTTCGACAATACAGACCCCAACGCGTACCCACTTGCATCGGTTCTAAGAATAAATTGATTATCTTTTGAAAAATTTGGATACTGTAACAAGGGCGGACTAATAAGAGACTGTTTTAAAGTTTCAAATGAGTTTTGACATTCTTCAGACCATTTAAAAACTATTCCTTTCCTAGCTAGTTTATTTATAGGGTGAGCAATTTCTGCAAAATTTTTAATAAATTTCCTGTAATAATTTGCAAATGCAACGAAGCGTTTGGCTTCGTCACAATTTTTAGGAACTGGATATTGAGAAATAACCCTTGTTTTTTCAGGATCAGGTGATATACCTTCAGATGAAATTAAATGACCCAAATATAAAATTTCCTTTTTTAAGAACTCACATTTACTAGGATTTAATTTAAGGTTTACTTGTCTAAGGCGTTGTAGAATTTTAGTTAAATTTTGATTATGATTCTGTAAGGAATGTCCAAAAACTATCAAATCGTCTAAATAAACAAAACATGCCTCGTAATTTAAACCCGCCATTGCTACAGTCATCAACCTTGAGAACGCACTAGGACTTATTTTCATACCCATTGGTAATCGTTTCATTTGAAATTGTCC
This sequence comes from Kuschelorhynchus macadamiae, assembly GCA_030620095.1. Taxonomy (NCBI): domain Eukaryota; kingdom Metazoa; phylum Arthropoda; class Insecta; order Coleoptera; family Curculionidae; genus Kuschelorhynchus; species Kuschelorhynchus macadamiae. Next base: position 245,097 of record JAUTXW010005349.1, on the reverse strand, counting down.
TCTGTCCGTTGTAAAGGCTGTACAGGGCCTACTCTCAGGATCAAGTTCTAATTGGTAATATCCTTGTGCTAAATCAAGGTGCGAGAAATAAATCGCACCAGATAGGGAATCTAGAATTTCCGTAATATTCGATAGCGGAAATACATCATTTTGTAGGCGTTGATTACATAACCTAAAATCTATTATCAATCTGTGACGTTTAACGCCATTTTTGTCCGGTTTTTTGGGAACTAATAAAAGAGGTGAAGACCACTCTGAGTGTGCTTCCTCTATAATACCCTTTTTTAGCATATCGTCCACCTGGTTATTAATTTCCTCTTTTTGAGCATGAGGTAACCTGTAAGGTTTAACGTAAACTGGAGTTGCGTCCTCCTTTAACCTTATTTTTTGCTTATATAAATTAGTAACTGTTAATGAATCATTTTCTAAGTGAAAAACATCCGCATATTTAGCGCATATTTTTTGTATAGAATTTCTCTCTTCTACGTTAAGGGCTTCTGTATTTATAAGATCTAAAATTGTATCAACTCTGTCAACGGAGATTTTATTTTTTGTAAAAGAATAAACATCATATTTTGATAGATATTCAACTTTAGGCTCAAAATTTCGCAATCTTATTTCTCTTTCATTCACATTCAATAGCCTTACAGCCACTTTACCATCTTTCGGTCTTGCAATACTATTTGCGATCAACACTCCCTCACATAATTCATCATTTAAAATGACACATTCATCTGTGAGACTGGTACAGCAATGTGTAATTATTTCACATCGGGGTGGAATAACAGTATATAAATTATTTTTGGACTCCAAAGGTACTGTTATTTGCTTATTTTGATTAAGCCAAAAAGAAAATAAAACCTTTTCATAATCGATAATTGCACCATACTTAAGGAAAAAATCTGAACCTAGAACTCCATGTATACTAGAATCGAAACTTTTAATAATTGTAAAATCATGAGAAATATATTCATTGTTCATAGTGAATAAAATATTTGCAGATCCAGCTGAATATGTTGAGCCTGCAATTCCTTTAATTTTAATTTTATTAGTTGTATTTATAATACTACTATCTTTCAAATAATTCTCAAAAAAACAAGAAATACTTGCACCAGTGTCACATAAAAATATCATTTCTTCCCTTTCATACCCGACACGCACATAATTTAAAGCATTCATATTAAAACTAGCTGTATCATTATTTTTTAAATTATTAGAAACGAAAAAACTTATTTCCTTGAGATTCCTCGCTGTTTTTATTTATGTTACTACTTTCCACATTATCAACAAAATATACACTATTATTTGAAAACTGCTGACGCCTACCTCCTCGACGAAAATTTGACCTACTAAAGCTGGAACGACCTCGGCCTTGGTACTGCGAATTATTTTGCTGTCTGCTAAAATTGTAATTATTAAAGTTTTGCCTACTCGGGTTACGAGATTGATTATAATTATGAATTTGTCTAAAATTTGTAAAATTACCTCTAGACCGATTTCCTCGATATTGGTGACGCCCACGCATATGAAATAAGTTATTAGAATAAGTTGGGGTTAAATTTAAATTTTCTTCTTTAGCGCCAGTTATCGCGTCCTTTAAATTATTGTAATTTCTAGCTTTTATTATTGTTCTTAAATCTGAATTTTTTAACCCATTCGCGAAAGCATTTATCGCCAATTTTTCATTCACCGGTTGTAAAATTTTTGCCGAATTTTGATCACCGTCCGCTTGCGCTAAGGTTAAATTTAATAAAAGTTGCTCGATAGTTTTCGCATAATCATCTATACTTTTAGTATCTTGTCTAACGTTATGCAACTGATTAGCTAAAGCTGGTGCAGATTGTTTTGTAAGAAGTTGGTTTTTTATATCTGTGACCAAAGCACCAACATTAGTATACGTCGTTTGTAATCTTAATTTCGCGTTTTGTGTTAATTTGGCCTTTAAAACATATTTGATTAGCAATACTTTCCCGTTGTCGTCAAGCAAGTCGTTATATAATTCAATAGCATCAATCAACATTTTCGTAGTTTCTTCGGTACCATCCATGGATGGCAACAAAGAAGCTGCGGTTCGCAAATCAAATTTTTCACTCATTGTTGAACTAGGATGAATGCCCAAAACCAAATCAGTCTCTGCGAGCTGTAATTTTTTTTTATCTTTTATGGCAATTAACCGACCTGATAAAATAGATCTAGCTTTATCTATGTTTTCTCTTATTTCTAATACATATTTTTGAAAATGTTCTAATTTATCGGTGTCATGCACCTGTTTACTATACTGATCTCTAAGCTGAAAAAATTTATTTTCTAATGTTTCTACGTTGCTACTTAATTTATTTACCCTATCCAAAGGTTCTCTACGCTCTAATGACTCCTTTTTTATATTTATGATAAATAATGAAATAATGTTATTCAATTTATCCAAATCGCTTAAATCTACTACACTCATTAAATAAAATAATTATCAATAAATTTAAGGCAATAAATAATATCCAATAAAATTGTATAGTGCTAAAACTATGACTTACTAATTATGTTAATACTTAAGTATGTTCATTGTCCATAGTCGCCTAAGATAAGTCCATACTGTCCATATTCACCAATACTAGGGGCTTTATCAATCCCAACGTTGCGCACTAGCGGCCTTTTGCCACACTAGCACGTGCCCTCGTTGCTGACCACCGGATTGGTTCGGCCAGTGTCTTCTTTTTTTCTCGACTTTATAAGTCTTGGCTTCTTCTAATTTCTAGACGTATTTTTCTTTCCAATTCCTTTTTACTGCGACGGCAACACCATAAAACAATTAAGGTAACTGCTATCATTATAGCTACAACTCCGCAAACTTGCCAAAGAGAATAGTTACTGTTGCTACCCTCTGCAGTCGTACCACCACTGTTGCCTGCCTGGGCAATTATAACTTCTTCTTTTGACTGTGTTTTTCCCATGTTTTTCTTTTCTTCTAAAGCACCATAACGATATTTTTGCACTGTTAACTTAAGCACATAGGCTGCAGGGTCGCCATGTAATATCTTCTTGTTCTGGTTCGAACTACATGCTTAAGAAAATAATCAGCGTGCACTCCTTACTGTGTAACACTTTATTCTGCTCTTTTTCTAAATCTAATTACAATGGTATAAAACTACTTAGACTAACCTAATTAATAAAATAAATAATAATTTGATGATTCTATAAACTATTACTCCATATTTACAACAATCGAAAAGCTGTGTTGGACATTGTTGCAATAAGTTATTGCCTTAATTATAGTTCAATGATATGGCCTACTTTTGCAACTTGGATTCCATCACACTATAATAAAATTGACTAGCCTAAAAAATCACGGAGAAAGTCCTCGATTGCTCTCTGGCCACAGCCGTTTGAGCCTCATTTTAAATTTATTTAAAGTTGTCTTAGCTCAGTAGGAAGCTTGTTACAAATTTTAATTGCCGAACAGAGAACATTTTCTTGTATATAAGAATAACTAGGCTTATTGCAAATCAAGCCAGATCTGAATTGATTAACTCATAAAACGTAATGAAGAGAGCTGACTCCAGAATCTAAGTTGAAGTAACTGTGAGAATACCCAGTTCTCCAAATAATTGTCTGCAGGAGTCCCCAAGGATAAAGATGTTACTTGAACAGCTCTTTTGAAGCACTGATATTTGACTGACCTCGATGCCGCCTCCCCAGACTAGAACGCCATATCTAATTCGCGATTGCACATGAGAATTATAAGCAACAACAGATGGCTCTGCAGAAATGTTTTGCGAGAGAACCATAAGAGCAAATGCATATTTTGCCAAGATCAGTGCCAAGTCATCGATGTGCGCCCTTCAGTCCAAGCGAGAGTCCAGGGTAATCCCCAGGATTTTTTTCAGAATATACTGCAGAAATAACCTGATCCCTACACTGAAATAGTGGTGGTTCTTCGCAAGGAATATATGAGAATGTGACTATTTGGGTCTTTTTATACATTCAAAATCAGATTACTAGCGGAAAACCAATTTTCTAAATTGTTTGGGTCTTGAAAAGAATTTCATTTGGATTGCAGGTCTTATCCAAGGAGAAGATGACCGACGTGTCGTCAGGAAACTGTACCATATGATAATCGATTACCTGTGGAAGTTCATTAGTATAGATATTGTACAAAAGAGGTCTGATCTTAATCTCTCACTATCCTGAGGACAGTCTACCACACACTGCCGCCGATCTGGAAGATATGATTTTATTCATCTTAGTTTGACACCTCTAACACAAAAATGTTGAAGCTGGAAAAAAGGACCTGATAGTTAACACTGTCAGATGCCTTCGACAGGTCAAGACACATTACCATGGCGTGTCGGTTGTTGTTCAAAGAGTCTAAAATATGTCATAGTCCCTGATATGCAGCACGTATGGCTAATTTTTTTTTACGAAACCCATTTTGAACATTTGAGAGTATAGTTTTTCTCTAGAAAAGTCTTTCATATATAACTTTTTCGTATACTCTGCTTATGTTGTTAAGTAATGCTATAGGTCTATAGTTTCTGATAAAGCGACACATTCTGAGTAATGAAATTGGTATTTCATCTATTCCTGTAGATTCTTTATGATTCTATTAATTTCTTGAGGGCTAGACTAAAAATTACGCAGGTAGCCACTTCTTCGATGTCGGAAGATCTAAAAATTAATAAAATTCGTTCCGAACGTTGTGACAAATTACAAATTGTTTGTCAGCATTATTTTTTAATGCTTCCTAACAAAAACCTAGTTACTTGGTTGCTATGGTATAGTAAAAATATATATGTATATATATATATATATATATATATATATATATATATATATATATAAAATATAATGTGTTTTCATTCCGGGTGTACATCCGTTCACTACTGTTATTAGCGCAATAAGAACAGCACCATCCGGAAAACATAAATAACGACCAACGGCCGCGCGGATATAACCTTCGGGCCCGGATGGGGGTATAAAAGGAAGCGTCGCAGTCACCAACACTTCTGTCTCTATTCGAACGCGAGAAAGAAAGCTTCGAACATGCCAAATGTAATTTTGGCGAAACGTCAGCAAAACTGTTCTTTTCAGAATGACATCGCGACAGTACACCCGTAATGAAAACACATTATATTTTTTCATCCGTAAATATATATATATATATATATATATATATATATATATATATATATATATATAGGGTGGTGCAACCAAGATGGGGTGGACGATTGTGGACAAACGGAGAGGAATTTAAAAAGACATTTTTGGGATATGATTGATAGTCAAGAACGCTGTGTTTTAAAATTATACCCATTATACAGGGTGGTCTGAAAAGTTCGTGGTGAACCAAACTTGTGTTTTTTTAAATGCGACACCCGGTATATTATTATTTTGATTCTCCTATTCGTTACGATCATTTTGATATCAGGTTTGTTGGGTCTAAAATTTATACCAAGGAAATGGGACGAGGTTAAAGTGGAAAAAAGGGTTATACTCCGGCCATTTTTTGAAAACAATTGAAGCAGGTATGGAAAAACCAAATATTCTATAAAATGTATTGTATCTATGATTACAATAATCGCTTGTAAGTCGTTCAAAATTATTCACTGTTATACAGGGTGGTCAAGTTTTGCAAATTTACCTTGAATTGAATTTTTTTATATGGAACACCCCATATATTTTACTGTCATATTAAAGATAACATCGCCAGCTTTCAGAAAATACCCTATTTGATATCTTTCTAACCAACAGTTTTTTAGTAAATTAACCATGAAACCAAAATTTACTCATTCTAACAGAAACGGTATTATTTACGTTGCTTAAATTGACTACCTATAATATAAGGAGGCCATGATATAATCATAAATGCAAAGAAAGATTGACATTCTTGTCAAAACCGCAAAGTGTCAGAGAATTGGCATCAATTACCATTGACGATAAGCCGAGAAATTGTTAAGTAACAATGAGTTTGAGTACTCCAGAGTTGATAAACATGACTTTTATGTTGGGCGAGTGTCAAAAAAACCCTTTACTAGCAAGTAGGGTTTATGCGGTACGATATCTCGATGCCGAAAAAAAACTAATACCTGAAGCTTTTGCAAGTTTATTAGAGAGGTTTCAAGAAACAGGCAATGTTGCTTTTAAGAAACGTAAACTAATTAATAAACCAGTTACCAATGAAGATAATGCTTTGACAGTGTTATTAACAGTGCAAGAAAATCCACACACAAGTACCAGGGAAATTGAGAGAGCTACTGATATTGAACCCACTAGTATTAAACGGATTCTGAAACAACATAAATATCATGCCTACCACATTGAATTACACCAAGAACTGTATGATCGCGATTACGTCCAACGACAAGAGTTTTCAATTTGGTTTTTAAATACAATTTGGGATAATCCAGGTTTTGTAGATAGGGTGCTGTTTTCAGATGAAGCAACTTTTAAAAGCAACGGCTTGTTTAACAAACATAATATGCACTATTATTCAACCGAAAATCCACATTGGGTTCGTCAGGTGGACCATCAAAATAAATGATCAATTAATGTTTGGGGAGGTATAATTGGCTCTCATGTTATAGGACCATATTTCTTTGAAGAGCATTTAACGGGAGAAGTCTATTTAAATTTTTTGAGAAATGAGTTGCCCGTATTGCTCGAAGACTTACCTTTAATGTTAAGAAATTCCTTATGGTTCCAACATGATGGAACACCCCCGCATTACCATAGGCATGTAAGACATTTTCTCAATAATTGGAAAGGAGAGCATTGGATTGGGCCAGGTGGACCAGTTAAGTGGCCTGCGAGGTCACCCGATTTAACGCCACTAGATTTCTTTTTATGGGGACATGTTAAAGAAGAAGTTTATAAAGAGGTTCCAACCACAGTGGAAGATATAAAGTTGAGAATAATAAGCAGTTTTCGCAACATTTCTTGACTGACTTTGAGAAAAGTGAAACTTTCATTTATGGATAGACTCGAAATGTGCCTTCAGCAAAACGGTCGTTTAGTTGAACATCTTTTATAAGTTTTAATTACATTGTTTCTGTTGATTTATATTAAATTTATTTTTTTTGTAAAAAAAGATCTGTTATTAATACTGTCAAAGCATTATCTTCATTGGTAACTGGTTTATTAATTACTTTACGTTTTTTTGAAAGCAACATTTCCTGTTTCTTGAAATCTCTATGATAAACTTGCAAAAGCTTCTATCTTGTTTTTATTTCGGCATCGCATCATCAAAGAACAATATTTATTTATTTACTGATGACAATATTCTGACACTTTGCTGTTTTGACAGGACTGTCAATCTTTTGTTCAATTTATGATGATATCATGGCCTCCTAATATTAAATTGTGAATTTTAACAACGTGAATTCAGAGTAATTCGTGTTAAAATGAAGAAAATTTCATTTCACAGCTAATTTACTGAAAAACTGTTGGTCAGAAAGGTATCAAATATGGTATTTTCTGAAAGCTAGTAATGTTATCTTTAACATGAAAATAAAATATACAGGGTGTTCAGTTTAAAAAAATTCAATTCAAGGTAAATTTGCAAAACTTGACCACCCTGTATAACAGTGAATAATTTTATTATTTGGTTTTTCCATACCTGCTTCAATTGTTTTCCAAAAATGGCCGGAGTATAACCCTTTTTCCACTTTAACTTCGTCCCATTCCCTTGGTATAAATTTTAGACCCAAGTAACGTTATATCAAAATGATCGCAACAAATAGGAGAATCAACTAAAATAATAATATACCGGGTATCCCATTTAAAAAAACACAAGTTTGGTTCACCACAAACTTTTCAGACCACCCTGTATAATGGGTATAATTTTAAAACACAGCGTTCTTGACTATCAATCATATCCCAATTTTTTTTTCAAATTCCTCTCCGTTTGCCCACAATCGTCCACCCCATCTTGGTTGCACCACCCAGTATATATATGTATTTCAATTCTATATAATAATTAATCGTAGAGTTCTTAATTTTATATATAATTATTCCAATATTTTTTGTTTTATTTTGGGCCACCCTAATTCGATATTAAAATCCGAAACTTTAGAAGTTATTTTTATATATTAAACTTTTAAGATAATTTTAATATTTATGTGATATAGGACCCCACATATTATTTTATTATTTAAATATTTCATTTTACTTTTAATTTTTTTACCTTTTGTATTTAAATTTATCTTTTAGGATATTTATTGTTATTTTTACAAAATTCGCTAGAGAGGTACGGTCTTTCCTTATATAATTTTTAGGAAGAAAATTTTATTTTGTTGTCGATTTATATATCTAATAAGTAATATTAAATTAATTAATAATCGCTTTACTCTTTTTTTTTAGTTTTTTATAGCAAATTATTTTAGGGAAACTTAAAATATTCAATATTAACTTCATTTTTGAAAAAAAAGAGTATAGTTTTGATAAAAGGGTAAATTAATTTCTAGTCGAAATGTTGAAAAATATAGTTTATCCCATTAAAAAAAAGAACAACTTTGAGTCATATTTTCAAAATTATAAAACAAAAAAAAAGTGGTTACGCCATTAAATTCCACGTAAAAATCTATACCTAATATTCCTATCTTGATTATTAGCCAAAGTATAGATGATATTCAAAAACAACAAAATTTGAACAATCGTCTCTATATTAAAACCAAATCAAGGCAGCCTTGACCTGTTGGTAGGAATCAGTTTGTATTCATAATCGAGATGAGGTGTGCGGGGTAGATTTTTTTCTATCTCTGGTAGTTTGATCAAAACTTTATACCTCTAAACACCGCCGCCTTGTACAGTGTCAACATTTTTATAATTCTACTTTTAAGAGATCAGAATCTTCTTTAAAAACAATATATAGAGTGTTTAGGTATCTTTCTGTTTATCTGATCTAAGGGAAAAAGTACCATTTTGGAAACAAAGTTTTAACTTAAAAAGTCAATTATATTCACATAATTCTCTTATTTTTCAGTCCGACGCGTTCCACCCTCTTTTTCGATACCCCCGCCGCCAGTCAGCGAGGTAAAATTGGGAGACGACTTGAATCTGACATGCGTGGCTGTGGGCTCCCCCATGCCCTTTGTGAAATGGCGCAAGGGCGCCACCGAAGAACTGACGCCTGAGGACAAGTTGCCTATTGGCAAAAACACTTTGGAATTGAAAAAAATCGAGACGTCTGCAAATTACACCTGTATAGCGGCCAGCGCGCTTGGGATTGTCGAGACAGTAGCACAAGTTAAAGTACAATGTAAGTATTTGATAGTGAGTGTTTAAGTAACATAATTTTAATCTACTTCAGAACCAAGAAGCTGGAATTAGAGGAGAATGTAGAGTACTGATATACTCTTGTCCTGTATTCCTTCTTCGTTTTCGTACTGATTTAATATGTTTTTCTGGTTCTCTGAAACGCTTTCTTCCTACACTTTTCTGGCTTTTAGCAGATTGCGGTTCCTCGTCTCTATGAGCTTCCTGTATATTCTGATCTCCTTGTATACCCCAATTTTCTTTATTTGTCTCATTTGACAGATTTCTGACAGTGAAAGGCTCGTTAAATTCTTGATTTTCGTCTAAAATTAGTTTAAGGATATATTTCTTTGTAATCAAAAAAATCGACGATTTTTTACCTGAAGAAGAGTAATCAGCAGCATCTGGATCGAATTCGCACTCACTAGCACTGAACGGTTTATTTAAATGCTCATTTAAACTCATTTTAAAGTAGCACAAACAAAACAAATATGCACGCGCATTTAAAGCCAAATTGGTCTAAGTCACACTTGTACTAGTCTGCCTTTCAACATTAAGCCCAAGTCATTTAAAGGTAGAACAGCAAGCGACATCTGTGGTCGAACTAATGAACAGAAACCGTTCAGATCTTGCTAGAAAGTAGATTTCTTTATTGTTATGAATTTCTTATAGTTAACTGGAAAAACCCGATTTGTTAGGTTAGGTTAGGATTAGGTATTAAACTACAAAAGTAAATTTTATTTGAAGATATTTATTAATAAAATCGATTAGATAATTAAAAATTGTAGTTGTAGTACTCGAATTATTCAAAATACATTATGAAAACTAATATGTTTCCTGCTCCATTATATTTATGGTTTCGAGCATAGTATATTTTAAAGCGTCATTTGACGCAGAAACCCAAATGTTTGTTTCCAAGAAACTCGTTATTTCTAAACGTCCAAAATATTTAAAAAAAACTAAATCACTCCATTAGAGTTGAGGAGGTAAATAAGCAGCTTATTTTAGATTTTTCTGGAAATAAAAAGCCGGCTAGACGAATTTCAAACGGAGAGATGTTTGTGACAAATTAAACGGCAAAAAATAAATTACGTTTTAACAAGGGGTCGCCATACTACGACAAAAAAGTTAACACGTGGGAGCAACATTTTAAATTAGCAGCTCGTGCCTTTTAATGTTATTCTGGCGAACAGTCGTCTCTATTTAGAATTCTTGTTTTTTTTGTTACCTTTTTAGCCTTTTTTACGTTGTTGTCTGCTATAATGATAAGATCTTCAGGTTATTATTTAGCAGATTAATCAACAGAGAAAAATACTCTTTCATTTATTTTTCGTGTTACGGTTTATTCAGTCTAGTTTTTTATAGTATATTTTTCAGTGAATCTTATGTTTACTGTAAATTTGATAGTTTTTATTTGAGCATTATGGAAATGTTTTTCATTTTATACAGTAGTATGTCGTAAGTCTTATAGTGAATTTCGTCTTTTCGTCGAGATCCTAACCAGTTCATGAAGCGTCGGTATAAAGCCCATAAAATTTCGGTGTATTGTGTATAACACAATTTGATATTAAAAATCTGCATTTCGTGAAGTATCGTATTCCAGTCATAGAATTTCAATTTTATTGAATTTGAACAATAAGTTGGTGAATCTGTGTTCAGATCTCGTGGAGTAAAGATTCCTGAAGATACCTCGTGCAATCGAAGGCGAAACGTCGGATAGTAATTTCAATTTGGCAGGGTCTAATCCCAAGAACCATGATTCCTTAATTGACCGATTAATTATCATCTGCTGTTGGTGAAGCTGGGTTTTCCATTCAAGATTTAAAACTTTGTTTATCCTTTTGTAGAAACCCACTAATTAACATTGTTAATATGGATCCAATATTCCAGGGAGTTCCCCAAGGGTCTGTTCTGTCACCTTTGTTATTTGCAATTCACGTCTCTGACATGTGTAAAGATATAAAATATGGACAGTATGTCGATGATTCGCAATTATATATTCTTATAAACAATCAAAACATAGATACAGAACAAGATTCAAGAATTTTAGGTCTTTGTCTAATATTCCGCTGCAGCAAAAATACTATAGGTTTCTAAGGTCATCTTCATTTTCAATTTCAATCCTATTTTAGAGTAATGTTTTCATGTGGCCCCAAAAATAAAAATCAATGGAGTTTAGGTCTGGTGACTTCGGAGGCCATTTTCTAGGTTCTGGGGCATTTCAACCTATCCACCTATTATCAAACGTATTATCCAGATATCGTAACACATTCCTATGAATGTGGGCAGGAGCTCCATTATGAAGAAACCAGACACTGGCTCGCTGAGCTAAAGGTCTGAAAGAGTAGGCAATAGTTTAAAATTGAAGGTATGCCTCTCCTGTTAAACGCCTTGGTAGCTCAGAAGGTCCGATTAACCGATTGTGGATTATTCCAGCCCAAATATGTATTGAAAACGGTCTTGTTGAATCGTGTGTGGATTTCCTTGAGCCCAGGTATGAGTGTTATGATAATTCAAAATTGCATCACTCGTAAAACAACACAGATCGTAAGTATGTTTAAAGAAAAATTTTCGTGTTCTTGGTTTTTTCGGAAAAACCACCGGCAAAATTCTCTTCTTTGGGGTAAGTCCTCTAAAGTCAAAGCCTGTACTCGCTGCACATGAAAAGGGTGCAGAAGGTTTTCACGATGGATATGATCAATGGTCCAATTAGAAAATCGCGAAATTTTTCCAGTGCTCAAACCAGGGTTTGCCTCCATTAGGGCTAAAATATGTTCCTCGTTTTCGGGAGTTTTGGGCCTCCGATTAGTTTGACAGACGTTGACACTTCCCGTATCGCGAACTCTTTGTAAAACCGCCATAAATGTTCAGTCATTAGGACACCTGTTAGGATATCTTTCCCGGTAAGTTTGGGACGCCAAATGAGCATTCTATCTACACTCTCTATAAATAAATAACATGTCTACATATTCAATACGTATACGTTTGCGAATTGTTATGTTCGTTGAAGCCTGCTCGTTTCTCTACGGTGGGCAGTGTTGCCGTTTTCAAATAAGCATTCTGTGGTAAAATAAAACAATTTATTCGTTTTTTATCTTTTAAATTTAAGTCGTTCAGATATTTTACTAAGAAAAAATATATAGGCATTTTGTAGAAAATTATATAATTGTAAAAGTGGTAATTACGATGTGCTTGAAAATTAATAATGCAGCTTTAAGGCCGTTTTTCTCAAACATGGTAAGGAATTGACTCTATGTTAATTAAGCATTTCTTAATCAAAATAGTCCATACTATCATGTGTTAAAATATTTGTTGCCAACCTCTATATATATATATATATATATATATATATATATATATATATATATATATATATATATATATATATACAGGGTATCCCAATAGTGCGTTCTCGGATGATATCTTGATAACGGATAGCGATATAAAAAAAGTTCAAATGCAAAAGTTGTAGAACAATACGGGCTACATAACATAAAATTATTTTCATTTATACAGGGTGTCTCAAAAATCTGTAGCGAAGCAAAGTTGTGTTTTTTCTTTTGGGACAACCTGTATATTTTTGGATATTTAGATTCTGCTCATGATTCTACACATTTTTTGTATAACATGTCCTATGTCTAAATCTGATAGTTTTTCTAATATCCGCCATTTTGTAAAAAATTATGAATTGCAGTGCCTTTTTTCAAACGACGTGGACCGTTGGCTTTTTGATATAGGATTTTGATTTTTGGCAGGAACATTAACAAAAGTATGGGTTGACTTTCAACGTGAACAAAATTTGTCGGAGTTGTACAGGTGGTCCTAGATAAGTAGGAGAAATTAAAAAAATTAAAAACATCATACCTTCAATTTTTTAAATGGAATGTATAGTATTTTAATATTTTAGACTATTCGTGACCCAAAACCCTATCTTTCGTTATAAATATGTCCTACACCTATTTGTCATACTTTCCGAGATTTTGACATTTTTGTATTTATTATTTGGTTTTCAATGGCAATCGCCTTAGAATTTGCTTTATTATCGAATCGAAAAAAAAAAATCTAGTTTTGTGAGGTCTGGAGACCTTGCCGGCTATGATACTGGATCCCTACTACCATTCCATTTATTTTCATAATTCGCGTCTAAAAATTGCCTCACCTGCCTGCTAAAATGTGCCGGAGCGCCATCTAGTTGGAACCACATCCGCCTCACTAGATTCAAAGGTAATTCGTCAATCCACTCCTGCAAACTGTTTTGCAGTAAATTTAGGAAAGTGTCTCCATTAACTCTATTTTCGAAAAAATAAGGTCCAATGATACGGTTACCGATTATACCAGCCCATACATTAAGAGACTATCTATGCTGGTGATCCAAGGGGATTATGAATCTGGGGTTTTTAGAACTATAATAGTGGAAATTATGTCTGCTGACGTATCCATTTTTATGAAATGTCGCTTCGTCAGTAAATAAAATGTTATTGAAAAAATCATGTTCTTCTCTATTTTTTGCTAATGCCCAAGTACAAAATTTAAGTCTTCGATTGAAATCGTCTTGATCCAGCTCTTGTACCAGTTGAATATGGTATGGGTGAAATTTATGTTTTCTAATTATTCTATTTGCCGTAGATTTAGCAACACCTCTCTCCTTTTCTAACTGCCTACATGAAATATGAGGATTTTCAATTAAAGTTTGCATAACAAGATATTCAGTTTCTTCATTTGCGGCTCTTCTCTGCCTTTACAATTTTTGTTCGTAATCGACATATCCAGTTCTTTCAAATCGTTCTTTGAGTCTGACAAATGATACGTCATGAGGATGACGTTCGGCATTGCTAATCCGTTGCGCATAAACTCTACTTGCTAAAAAAACAATTTTGATCATTTGCGCCCAAAACATAAATCATGTTAATCAATTCTTCTCTAGAAAAATTCATTTTGAATCAATTTGAACACCGTTACTACACAAATACAAGAGTTTGACATTTCGCCAGACAACATTTTCCCCGTTTTCATTTGTTTTTACTTTAGGATTGTCTAAAGCATCTTCGTCCATTAAGTTCTAACTAAATGTTGACACTACCTACGCTTTTATAATAGCCAAATAGTAAATATTTAAGAATAGTTGGTAAAATATCTGTTCTAAGTCTTTAGGTCGCGATTCTTAGCACAATATTATGAGCTGAATTTTTAATTTTGCGTCACTTGTAGTGTATTATAATTAGAAAATTCGATAATAAAGCAAATTCTAAGGCGATTTCCATTGAAAACCAAATAATAAATACAAAAATGTCAAAATCTCGGAAACTATGACAAATAGGTATAAGACATATTTATAACGAAAGATAGGGTTTTTGGTCACGAGTAGTCTAAAATATTAAAATACTATACATTACATTTTAAAAAATGAAGATATGATGTTTTTAATTTTTTTAATTTTTCCTACTTATCTAGGACCCCCTGTACAGGGTGTCCCATTTTCGTAGGTTTTACGGGGTTTCCAGCTTATGAGTAGAGATAGAGAGATGCGGTTTTCGCGACACCGTGCTACTTTTCGATGAAACTAAAGAGGCCGCAAACAGATTTGCCCTAACCATTTTAGTTTCCGTGCTACAGGGTGATTTTGAAAATTTGTCATTTTCGGACACCCCCTGTAACTCAGCTATCGTAAAATATATTTAAAATGTTTCAACTGGTATTTATAGATTTTTTCACGTATTCAGTGGCATACTCAGATTTTTGCTGAGAGTCATAGTTTTTGACATATTGGCATAACCTACTATTTTTTAAATGGGAGACCCTATATATTATTTTTTCATCTTATTCTTCGTGTCGATTTTCAAAAACATACCATAAGTCATATTTATTTTTATAAATAACATGAAAAAATGCATTTTTCTTTAAACGGATTTATGGCATAGCAGATCAATCGAAATAAGAGAAGGTGGCTGTGGTAGCCATGGCAACGCCAACAAAAATATGATCAGGCAGCCATTACTGCTGTCATTTTTGGCATTATATATATATATTATATATATATATATATATATGATATATATATATATATATATATATATATATATATATATATATATATATATATATATATATATATATATATATATATATGCAGAGCGCAGATTGGATATATAAATATGATATCGATTTTGATAGACGAGGCACATTTTACTAGTTCAGGGATTTTAAATAGACACAACACGCGATTTTGGATATTCAATGTCTCCTGTTTTATTTTCAACCGAAAAATATATATATATATATATTGGTTATATATATATAGAAGACGCATTAGGAATTTTGGATGATGTTCCCTTGGCTCAACTAAATAGGATTTATTTCCAGCAAGACGGAGCTCCAGCCCACAATGCCAGAATAAGTCAAAACTGGCTTAACGACCATTTTCCTGGAAGATGGATAGGAACACACGGACCTGTTCGATGGCCACCACGATCCCCTGACCTCTCAGTTTTAGATTTCTTTTTGTGGGGTTATTTAGAAAACAAGGTTTATGTAAGGCGATACGAAAACTTAGAACAACTAAGAATGGCCACCGAAAACGCTTTTGCAGAGTTACAAAGACACTCATTTACAATAGAAAATGCATTAAAAAGAATTTTTAAAGTTTGTCACACTTGTAGGACACATAATGGTCTACAATTTGAACAATATTTGTAGTTTTAATGAAATTATAATTATTACCTTTTACCTACTTCCTAATTTTTTCTGATGCTGTTACTTTGTTATTTCGTTAATAAATATTTGTTAACTTTTTCCATGGCTCCACAGCCACCTTCTCTTATTTCGATTGATCTGCTATGCCATAAATCCGTTTAACGAAAAATGCATTTTTTCATGTTATTTATGAAAATAAATATGACTTATGGTATGTTTTTGAAAAGCTCTCGACACGAAGAATAAGATGAAAAAATAATATATAGGGTGTCCCATTTAAAAAATAGTAGGTTATGCCAATATGTCAAAAACTATGACGCTCAGCAAAAATCTGAGTACGCCACTGAATTCTACGTGAAAAAATCTATAAATACCAGTTGAAACATTTTAAATATATTTTACGATAGCTGAGTTACAGGGGGTGTCCGAAAATGACAAATTTTCAAAATCACCCTGTAGCACGGAAACTAAAATGGTTAGGGCAAATCTGTTTGCGGCCTCTTTAGTTTCATCGAAAAGTAGCACGGTGTCGCGAAAACCGCATCTCTCTATCTCTACTCATAAGCTGGAAACCCCGTAAAACCTACGAAAATGGGACACCCTGTACAACGCCGACAAATTTATATGTATATACATATATTTATATATATATATATATATATATATATATATATATATATATATATATATATATATATATATATATATATATATATATATATATATATATATATATATATATATATATATACATATATATATATATATATATATATATATATATATATATATATATATATATATATGTTGATTTTTACTCCTTCACGGATGGAAAAATTCAATGTGTTTTCATTCCGGGTGTACATCCGTTCACTACCGTCGTTCTGAAAAGAACAGTTTTGCTGACGTTTCGCCAAAATCACATTTGGCATTTTCGAAGCTTTCTTTCTCGCGTCCGAATAGAAACTGAAGGGTTGGTGACTGCAAACGCTTCCTTTTATACCCCCACTCGGGGCCGAAGGTTATATGTGCGCAGGTGTTGGTCATTATTTATGATTTCCGGATGGTGCTGTTGTTGTTGCGCTAATTGCGCTTGAGTTTTTGCGATTTTAGATTTGTCGATTATTGTCTTCCATACTGTTGGTAGATTTAATGATTCGTCCCTTTTATTGAAATCACCTTGTTTTTCAATTTCTATGGCTTCTCGGATTATTCTGGTCTTATAATGTTCTATATTGGCAATCTCCCTACATCCATCGAAATTTATTTTATGGCCGGTTTCCTGATGATGCAGGAATAAAGCTGAGGTTGTTTGTTTATTTCTGATGATGAGTTTATGCTCTTCCACTCTTGCTGATATTCGCCTGTTAGTTTGCCCTACGTACAACTTTTCACACTCCTGGCACGGAATACTGTACACTCCGTGGTTTTCCAGTTTGATTTTATCTTTTGGGTTTTCGAGCAGTTTACCTATAGTTGTTTGTAGCTTGTGTATTGTTTGTATGTTGTGTTTCCTCAGAATTGTTCCGATTCTGTCTGTTATGCCTTTTACATATGGTAAGACTACTCGTTGCTTTCCCGGTTCATATTTTTTTTTGTTCGTTGTTCCGGAAACTTCTGCATTAATAGCTTTCTCTATGGTGCGATTTGTGTAGCCATTTTTCTTTAAAGCACTAGATATTACCTTAAGTTCGTTTTGTCTCGTCTGTGTTTCAGTCGCACGGATCTAGACATTAGAGTATTTGCCACAGCTTGAATTTGTGCTGGGTGATGATGTGATTTTGCATTTAAATATCTGTCTGTATGTGTTGGTTTTCTATACAAGGTGTATTCGAAATGTCCGTTATGTAGTTTTGTGACCAAAACATCTAAAAATGGTAGTTTGTTGTTTTCCTCTAGCTCTAGAGTAAATTGTATTCTGGGGTGGATTGAATTACGTGAGTCAGAAATTTTTCGAGCTCTGTCATATAATAAATATGTCATCCACATAACGAATCCATAATTTGGGTTTTAAACTTGCTTTCTCAAGAGCTTCTTTCTCGAAGTATATCATAAATAAATTCGCGACTACTGGTGATAGCGAGGACCCCATTGAAGCACCATCCATTTGCCCGTTGAAAGAAAAATAAGTATTTTTGAGGCAATGCTCCGAGAGTTCTATTATATGTGCCTGGAAATCCTCGTTCATAGCAATCTTGTCCAATGCTTCGTCGATGGGAATACTGGGATATAACGATTTGACATCTAGGCTTGCTATGATACCGTTTTTTTCAAGGACGATATCTCGTATAATTCGAGTGAAATGCTCCGAGTTTTTTACAAATGAATCAGCTGTTTTCTACAGTTGGTTGCATTGGCGAATTAACAGCACTAACAATAGGTCTGATAGGCGCCCCTGGTTTGTGTATTTTTGGTAAACCATAGAGTTTAGGACATCTGCTCGACTTTTCCCGTGGTATGATTTTTTGTTGAATTTCGGGGTTTATTGGTGAACTTTTTATTTTATTTTTAGTAGTTTTTTCTAGATACGTTGTCGGGTCCCTTGGAACAGGCCTATAACAATTGTCTTGTAGGATATCCTGCATTTTTGTACGTAATCTTGAGTATTCATAACCACAGTTGCGTTTTCTTTATCTGCTGGAAGGATTGTGATGTCTTTATTTTTTCGAAGGTTTATTAGGGCCCTTTGTTCAGTGGCATTTAGGTTTTGTTTTGGTGTTTTGCTTGATCTTAAAATTCTTGCCACCTCTTGTCGAATCTCCTCTGCTTTTGTTTCTTCAGAGGAGTCAAGGACAGCTTCCACTCCAGCTATTATTTCTTCTTTAGGGATTTCCTTAGGAGATATCGCAAAATTAGAACAAATGTAGAACATTATAAGACCAGAATAACCCAAGAAGCCATAGAAATTGAAAAACAAGGTGATTTGAATAAAAGGGACGAATCATTAAAACTACCAACAGTATGGAAGATAATAATCGACAAATCTAAAATCGCAAAAACTTAAGCGCAATTAGCGCAACAACAACAGCACCATCCGGAAAACATAAATAACGACCAACGCCTGCGTAGGTATAACCTTCGGCCCCGAATGGTGGTATAAAAGGAAGCGTTTGCAGTCACCAACACTTCAGTCTCTATTCGGACGCGAGAAAGAAAGCTTCGAAAATGCCAAATGTGATTTTGGCGAAACGTCAGCAAAACTGTTCTTTTCAGAACGACAGTGGTGAACGGATGTACACCCGGAATGAAAACACATTGAATTTTTCCATCCGTGAAGGAGTAAAAATCAACATATATATATATATATATATATATATATATATATATATATATATATATATATATATATATATATATATATATATATATATATATATATATATATATATATATATATATATATACAGTGTGTCCCATTTTGGTCATACATGTATTGGGATCTTGCGAACTATAAGAGATAGAAGGAAGGTTAAATGAGGAAAGTTTTAGACAATTTAGTTAATAATTGAATGGCTCTTGCTGCGAGGTTCTAGATATTTTGGTTTTTTAGATATTTTGAAAAAACAAAAAAGATGCATTTTTGAAAATGGCCCGTAATTTCTTTATTTATGAAAATTTTCAAAAACAGTAATCACATTTTCAGAGGAACTTTTTATGAGGAATTCATCTGTATTGTCAGATTTTATTTACAACGTTTCGGTTTTTTGGAACCATCATCAACTTCTTTTTTTTAAATACGGACCTGCATTTTTTATTCCGGATTTTACGAGCTTCTGATATCCCAAAATCAATGACGTAACGCACTTCTTTCGAAAATTTATATTTTTGGTACTTTCCATAAGAAGTCAATGTGTTAGAAAGAGTCAGAAGATATGGGTTTAGGTCTCTCTCTAACACATGGAGTTCTTATGGAAAGTAGCAAAAATATAAAATTTTATAATAAGTGCGTTACGTCATTGATTTTGGAATATCAGAAGCTCTTAAAATCTGAAATAAAAAATGCAGGTCCGTATTTAAAAAAAAGAAGTTGATGATGGTTCCAAAAAACAGAAACGTTGTGAATAAAATCTGATCATACAGATGGATTCCTCGTAAAAAGTTCCTCTGAAAATGTGATTACTGTTTTTGAAAATTTTCATAAATAAAGAAATTACGAGACATTTTCGAAAATGCATCTTTTTTGTTTTTTCAAAATATCTAAAAAACCAAAATATCTAGAACCTCGCAGCAAGCGCCGTTCAATTACTAACTCAATTGTCTAAAATTTTCCTCATTTAACCGTTCTTCTATCTCTTATAGTTTCCAAGATCCCAATACATGTATGACCAAAATGGGACACATTATATATATATATATATATATATATATATATATATATATATATATATGTATATATATATATATATATATATATACATTTCAAGGGTTGCCTTTATATATCCCTTTATTGTAAAGTGTGCAATATGAGAGGATTTATAATCGAAAGGTGGTCACTGTGCTAATAAGAATTATTTAAAATATTAGTTTAATAATAATTATATTTTTATATATAAATGTTATTTCCTTGGCAATTAGATTTAATTTATTTTGAATTTAAATATTGTATCCCCACAGCATTACCGGGACCACCTACGAACGTCAGGGTATCAGAAATCACCGCCACATCAGTACGATTGACTTGGTCGTACACGGGGCCGGAGGATCTTCAATACTACGTCATCCAGTTCAAGCCAAAATACGCAAATCAGGCGTACAGCGAAATCAGCGGTATCATCACAATGTACTACTCAGTAAGGAACCTGAGTCCATACACCGAATATGAAATGTATGTAATAGCGGTTAACAATATTGGTAGAGGACCTCCAAGTGCTCCGGCTGTCGTCACTACAGGAGAAACAGGTAAGAGTACGGTTTTTACCTCTTTTTTTATAACAAAGGTAGATAATACTCTGCATAGGCGATCAATAAAATGTAGAATAAAACATCCCTTGAATGGATGCATCAACATTGTATTATATACCTTCTAGTAGAGATCCATACGAGACGCTTCATCAAGGACTGCTCCTGATTACAGCGAATCCTAGCGGAGGCAACTATACCTGCAGTGAGATTAAATAAGTTTCTTTAAATTTTGAACTCTGTGATTTTATGCCTTTAATGATGGTTTTATCTCGAAAACTGAGCTCTAATGCTAAAGGGACAGTCACCTAACTGTATAGGTTTCGTTAAAACAAAATCCTTGTCTTCCTTTTAATATATAGACACCGAATTTTGTTCATTTCTCATATTGAAAACCTAACCAATCCTTAACCTAATCCGCATTTTTGTCCATTATAAGTTTTGTTTAAAAAAAAATTAAAAAATAATCTGTCTCAATGGGGATTCAAACACATATGCGC
Source organism: Kuschelorhynchus macadamiae (assembly GCA_030620095.1). Classification (NCBI taxonomy): domain Eukaryota; kingdom Metazoa; phylum Arthropoda; class Insecta; order Coleoptera; family Curculionidae; genus Kuschelorhynchus; species Kuschelorhynchus macadamiae. The sequence continues at coordinate 223,765 of JAUTXW010005349.1, read as the reverse complement.
CGGATTCAATGCCGAGTAGCTTGCCTTTGAGCTAGGAAGCCCGTGTTAAACATTCAACAAAACTTGTTTATGATCCGCCTAAATAAACGACGAACCAATAAGAAGCCAGATGATGACAGTAGTAGTATATTTTTTACCAATTACTGCGCTGTTATCAGGTGCCGTCTTTGATAATGCGCCTCATGAGATTCATCGATTAATTTCTGGGTAACGGCGCAAATTCAAGGCCTGTATTACCAGTATATAGCAGTCTATTTTACGAAATATGGACCTGAGTGAATGACTGCAATTTGGCTACCTCACTGGATCCCATTTTGTAGGCAATGTAGTAAGGGATCGGCCTTTAGATATGTATGTATTTAATGCAGATTTAAGGTTCTAAGGAAAACAAGCAATAATATTCGTATAGTATGTTTATATTAATTTAATCGTTTTAACCTAATAAATGTGTTATTTAACCCAAGTAAAGTCTTGTTTCGTAAAATTAAACAACTCTTTTTGTGACATATTTTGTAATCCCAATATCTTCAATTAAAATATTGAAAATTGCCCAATTCGGTTTACAACAATAAATGTAAAATATTTTACCAGGGACAGACGGCAAAAACACCACAATAGATGGCGTGAGTAAGGTTACGACACATTTTGAATAGTTAACTAAAATGTTTTATAATTCATAGATGTGTGATAAAAACTGGATACAACCAATGTTCTAAACGCATCCTAGTCTTTCAAAAGTCATTTTCGTTTAGCGTTCAAATTATTAAATATTAAATGGGACTCGAAAAAACATAGATCGTTTATACATGATACTGATACGTTTAAATTTTTGAATGCTGTACCAATTTCGAACCCCTCGAGTAAATATTTTCTACTGTTAATTTTGATAAACAAAATTACAAATAATAATAATAATATTGTAGATAAACTATAAATTTGTGAAGTACTAAATAATCATTTTGTAAACGTTGGTCAGATTTTATCAAGTAATATTCCAAATGTCCAGTTACCAAATGCCAGTTATATAGAAGATAATATAATCTCAATGTTTTTCGAACCGAACGAAATTTCAGAACGAGAAATTAAAAAAGTTGTTGAACAATTAGTTTCAAAAAAAGCTAGCGGATTTGATAATATTTCTGTCAAATGAGTAAAAAATGTGTAAAATACTCCCAATTCTAAAACGTTTAATATAAATTATCTTTAGAATTAGGAATTATTGCTACAAAATTGAAAATCACGAAAGTTTTTCCAATTTTCAAAAATGGGACAAAATTTGACTGTAATAACTATTGTCCAATATCTGTTTTACCTATTTTTTCAACAATTTTGGAAATATTGGTAAAAATTAAGAAATCATGGTTCTTGGGATTAGACCGTGTCAAATTGGAATTACTATCCGACGTTTCGCCAGACATCTTCAGGGATCTTTACTCCACGAGATCTGAACACTGAATGAGCTCGAAGAGATTCAGGCGGGCTTTTATACCCGACTTGTGCTCGCCGAACCGTGACCCTGTGTTAAGATCGGTTTCCACGTGTGATGTAGACCGTAACACGTGTCTCTATTGACATTTTTTGTATGTTTAAATATTTCAATAGATTCTCTAACTTTTCGTTTATAAAAACCTGGAACCGATGCTAGAACCTTGGTTTCCTTTACATTTATGAAATGGCCAGTGTTATGCTGGTGTTCAGCTACAGCCGATTGAACAATTTGTTTCTTGTTAATACATCGTTCATGTTCCTTAAGTCTAGTTGATATTGAGCGTCCTGTTTCTCCCACATACACTTCTCCACAGGAGCAAGGAATTTTATATACTCCTTCTGTTTGGAAAGGTACAAGATCTTTCGGGGATCGCAAGCATTGTCCAATCTTCTTATGTGTATTGAAGATTGTACGTATGTTGGATCGCCGAAGTAATCGTCCTATTTTGTCTATAGTGCCATGTATGTAGGGAAGAACAACACTACCTTGTACGTATGTTGGACCGCCGAAGTAATCGTCCTATTTTGTCTATAGTGCCATGTATGTAGGGAAGAACAACACTACCTAATGGTGGCTCTTTATCATTCTCCTTTGGCGGAGTTGGTTTACTATCTTTTAATTGAACCCGTAATATCTTCAGTGCAATAGCCATTCCCTCTGAGAGCTTCGGTCAGTTTCGATGTTTCCGATGTTAAAAGAATCTTGATTCAAGGAACTTTTTATGAACAAACTTCAGGGGCAGCTATGGGATCTCCTCTATCACCTGTGGTAGCGAATATCTTTATAGACGCCTGTGAGGATATTGCTCTAACATCCGCTCCACTAAAACCGAAGCACTCATGGACAGGATAATCTCCTCATATTTCTGGACTACCTTAATCAGAAACGTCATAATATCAAGTTCACGATGGAAATTGAATCTAATGGAACAATTCCCTTACTAGATGTATGTGTTCAAATGAAGGAAAAGGATACATTAGGACATTCTGTATATAGAAAACCGACGCATACAAATAGATACTTAAATGCAAATTCTTATCACCATCCAGCACAAAAGAAATCGGTTATTAACTCACTAGTATTTATTTTTTTATTATTTCGATTTCTGATCAAGATTCTTTAACATCGGAAACATCGAAACTGACCGAAGCTCTCAGAGTGAATGGCTATTGCACTGAAGATAGTACGCGTTCAATTAAAAGATATAGTAAACCAACTACGCCAAAGGAGAATGATAAAGAGCCACCATTAGGTAGTGTTGTTCTTCCCTACATACATGGCACTACAGACAAAATAGGACGATTACTTCGGCGGTCCAACATACGTACAATCTTCAATACACATAAGAAGATTGGACAATGCTTGCGATCCCCGAAATATCTTGTACCTTTCCAAACAGAAAGAGTATATAAAATTCCTTGCTGCTGTGGAGAACTGTATGTGGGAGAAACAGGACGCTCAATATCAACATGAACGATGTATTAAAAAGAAACAAATTGTTCAATCTGCTGTAGCTGAGCACCAGCATAACACTGGCCATTTCATAAATGTAAAGGAAACCAAGGTTCTAGCATCGGTTCAGGGTTTTTATAAACGAAAAGTTAGAGAATCTATTGAAATATTTAAACATACAAAAAATTTCAATAGAGACACGTGTTACGGTCTATATCACACGTGGAAACCGATCTTAACACAGGGTCACGGTTCGGCACAAGTCGGGTATAAAAGTCCGCTTGAATCTGTTCGAGCTCATTCAGTGTTCAGATCTCGTGGAGTAAAGATCCCTGAAGATGCCTCGTGCAATCGAAGACGAAATGTCGGATAGTAATTCCAATTTGACACCGTCTAATCCCAAGAACCATGATTTCTTAATTGACCAAAGCCGTGAAAGCTTCCGTTCTATATTGCTAAAAATTATTTAGAAAAACAAAATTTACTTTTTGTAGGACAATATGGTTTTCGTTAATTCAAAGACCACGGTGGTTGCTACTGCTGCTATTGTTACAAATATAAGACAAAATATTGATAATGGCTGCGAATGCTGCATATTGTCTTTGGATTTACGAAAAGCTTCTGCCACTGTAAAACACGATATATTATTATAGCACATTTATCAGCTGGGAATTGGGGGTTCAACGTATAATTGGATTCAAAATTATTTGTCAAGCAGAATAAAACAAATTAAAAATAGTAAAAGTTCAAAATTATTCTGTTCTTTTTTTAATATACATCAATTCGATATCTAAATTAAACTTTCAAGGTCATATTATATTGTTTGCTCATGATACTACTATTATATATTTTGATAAAACTACTTCGGAAGTTTACAAGCAAATTAACTATGGCTAATATTATAATGGCTACAGACACATAAATTATTTTTGAATTTTCAAAAATCCCCCTTTATGTTTATAAGTAAACCTAATAATCATAAAAATAACTCTCAATTCAAAATTACAATACTTGATTTCAGTTTAGAGACTTGCTTGTTCAAAAAATTCTTAAAATACAAATCAAAATTATTAATTGCATTCGTAATACCATATTTAGAACCTGTGCCCAATTTATATAAACCTAAATGATACTTAGATATAAATTCACATTATAAATTAAAAATTTGTATATTAATTCATTCTATAAATCTTAAAATAAAACACCCAAGTTTTACATTACATAAGAAAAATACAATACACCAACACAATACTAGACAAACAGACGATTAACAGTTATATTAATAAAAAATAATTTTGGAAAACGGTCAAATCTATACACTGGCATTATCACCTACAATAATTTAACAAAGAAAATTAAGGAAGTAAATAATTCGGAAACGTTTAAGAAAGTACTGTAAATATTTTTCCTGGAATAATGAGTTGAAAAGTTATGTATTATATTTCTATTATTTATTATTTTTGATGTTAATTTTTTTTCCATTTTAACAGTATTCCTCGTAGTTCTCTTTGTATTATGAATATTTTCTCATTAATTTTATATTTTCTTTAGTATTTTCCTTGTAATAAACTAATATAGTTGGTTGGAACATTTATTGTTGTAAACCGTATTTTCAGTTTGTGATTTTCTATGTTCTCTATGTTACATCTATCAATTTTTATTTTTTAATAATTTAATTTATATAATACTGTAGATTTTGGGATTATCAAATATTTCACAAAATGTATAAATCAGTATCTTTGTACTTCATAATTTTTTTTTAATTAAATAAACTTTTGTTAATTTCAAAAGCGTTAAACATCCTGTCTATTGGTAGTTATTGAATTTAAATATATTATTTGTTAATGTGGGTAATGCTATACGTTGTTTAATTATTTAAGTGTTGGTCGTCTAGATTTCAAGAGTGTTACGTTTTGGCCATTTACTGCATCCATTTGAATGTAAGAAAAGTTTTTATCGACAAACAATATACAGGGTGACCCAACCAATAATTTAAGAATACATAGATTTGGTAAAAATATTGCGATTTAGCCATACTTGCCTTAGTCCAAAAGTTAATATTTGGAAAGGGTGATTAAGTTAAAATTTTATTTTCTATTTTTTAAAATAATATCCTTGGTTTGTGAGATATTAAAGTGAAAATTGGTAATAACGAACTATTTATAGCCAATAAAAATAATAATACGCCTTCAATTTTGATGTAACTTGTAGCGGCCGTTAGGAGCGCTACTTTTTGTCTTTAAAAATGTTCTAACTTTTTTGAATACAAAATTAGGAAGTTTAAAAATATTTTCTATTATCTTTTCTTCACACGCCACTGGTAGAAATATTGAAAAATCTTCTACATCAAAAAATGCCTATTGATGCTTAGTACGTGCGTGCTAAATTTTATGAAAATACTAAGAACATTATTAAAGTTATGATGAGAAAACGATTTTTTTTTTTAAACTTTCACACCCTGTAGCTCAAAAGTTGAGAGATTTAGGACGTATGTTCGTATAAACCTTTCTCTCTTAAATAAGCTAAGAAACTATATCCTGCATTTTCAGCCATCAACTAGATTACACCCTGTATAAACAAAAACAACTTCAACATTTTTTTGTTTGTTTAAAACAGATATATTTATATCTAAACAAAAAAATGCCATTACTTACTTTTGAAAACCAGGCAAGCAACACTCTCCATAGTACAGGGTGTCCGGATTTGGTTGCAAAAGCAGGGTATCTCGCTTATTTTTAAAGATAGAACCTTGCGGTTTTCACGAACCTGAGCTAATTTTTTGTGAAACTCATGAAGCCGTAAACAAAATTTTCATAGCCCTCTTCGTTTATGAGATACAGGGCGAAATAGAAAATTTTGCATTTTGGGACCCCCCTCGTATTTTGGTTATCCTTCAACTTAACGCAAAGGGAAAAATTGCTGCTTATGCAGTTTTTTACGCTAGATCCAGTGGCGTAGTAATATTTTTCATTTGAGTTGTTATTTTTTAGATTTTCATAGCCCTCTTCGTTTATGAGATACAGGGCGAAAATAGAAAATTTTGCATTTTGGGACCCCCCTCGTATCTCGGTTATCCTTTAACTTAACGCAAAGGGAAAAATTGCTTCAGTTTTTTACGCTAGATCCAGTGGCGTAGTAATATTTTTCATTTGAGTTGTTATTTTTTAGATATTACCCAAAGTTGTGTTTTTTTAAATGGGACACCCTGTATATTTGTCCAGAAATTGATTTGTCCTTTTAAAAGCTTCTCAAAAATATATAATAGTATGGGTCTATTTTAATAAACAACAACAAAAATCCTAATTTTTATAATTATCATCCCAAATTTTGCAGTAGGCCATGCAAAACGATGCCGTTTTCTTTTGTTTTCTTGGAAGCAAATGACATTTCCCAATTTTGTAAGCGTATATAAAATATAGCGCTAGTTTTTTGTATTTATTTATTGTGTAAAAATATATTTGTATTATTATGGAAGAAAACCAAACTTTCAAACATTATGAAAAGTATGATATGTTAGCTTGTTTTATATTAAGTAATGAAAATGTTGAAGCGGCTTCTGAGATGTATTTTAATAGGATTTAATTTTTAGGTATGTTGAAATACTATTGCTTAATTTTTATTTAGGTATCCAGAAAGGAGGCAACCTAATATATCCACTTTTTATCGGATATAAAAGAATTTACTTAATAATTTATAATAAAGAAAATCGGGAGGCTGAGGAAATTACGGTTTTGGCTAATGCAGAAACTTACCCTACAAACTCTTGTAGGGCCAGTGAAAACAGCATAGGGATTCCAAAAACTAGAGTTCAAGAAATTCTAACAAAGCACAAATACCACCCATACAAATTTAGGCTCGTGCAGCACTTACAGCCAGGGATGCAGAGCGTCGGGTAATCTTCTGCAATTGGTTTCGAGAAAGACGCGATATGGTTAGAGATTTTGAAAGGAAGGTTATATGGTTAGACGAAGCACATTTCAGTAATTCTGGTATACTCAAAAGGCACAATAGTAGATTCTGGTCCCAGGAAAATCAACACCAAATATTTCCCAGAAGACACCAGGGCAGGTTTGGTCTAAATGTGTCCTGCTTCCTATTAGGAACACATAAAATTTTATATATTTGAGGGAAATCTAACAGCCAATCGCTATATAGAAATTTTAGAGGCAGCTATACCTGAATTACTTGACGATGTTCCTCTAGCGCAAATTAATGAAATTTATTTTCAACAGGACGGTGCTCTTGCACACAATTCTGGAATGACGAGATTATTTCTGGACAGTAATTTTACCAATCAATAAATCGGAACAAATGGACCTATAGGTCCAAGATGGACCCCTAGGTCCCCAGATTTGTCGATTTTAGATTTCTTTCTATGGGGATATCTGGAAAATAGAATTTACAAAGACCAGTATGCTAATGTCCAAGATTTAGGAAATGCAATAAGAGAACATTTTCGCTATTTACAAAATCATCCGTTATTTTGCTTAATTCCCTAAAACGAATACGAAAATTGTGCGAGCATGCATAGAACAAAATGGAAATCAGTTTGAACAGTTCTTTTGATTTTCTTGGTTACTGTAGTTCTTATACGACGATGATTTTTGCTGAAAGGCTTGTTATATAATAATTTATTACTGTTTTGTTCTTGTGTTACATAAATCTAGGTAGGTGGTACTTTTTTGGTGCGAAATTATGAATACATATTTTGATAAATAGATTTAATTACATATTTATTTTGATTTATTGTTAGGATGTAGATATTGTTAACGACTTTAAATAAAAGGCGGCGTTGTTTTGCATGGCCTACTGCAAAAGTTGGGATGATAATTATAAAAATTAGGATTTTTGTTTTTGTTTATTAAAATAAACCCATACTATTATATATTTTTGAGAAGCTTTTAAAAGGACAAATCAATTTCTGGACAAATATACAAGGTGTCCCATTTAAAAAAACACAACTTTGGGTCATATCTAAAAAATAACAACTCAAATGAAAAATATGACTACGCCACTGGATCCAGCGTGAGAAAAACTGCATAAGCAGCAATTTTTCCCTTTGCGTTAAGTTAAAGGATAACCGAGATACGAGGGGGTTCCAAATTGCAAAATTTTCTATTTCGCCCTGTATCTCATAAACGAAGAAGGCTATGAAAATTTTGTTTACGGCTTCATGAATTTCACAAAAAATTAGCTCAGGTTCGTGAAAACCGCAAGGTTCTATCTTTAAAAATAAGCGAGATACCCTGCTTTTGCAACCAAATCCGGACACCCTGTACATTTAGTCAAAAAGAAGCTTCGGGCTTAAACGAAAATACTTGACCACTGCAATGCTGCAGAATAGGAGTGGGAGTCTGTAATCGATATTTAAATAAAAAATGGTTACCTTTAATGCATATTTGTTTAGCAAATATATTTAATATAAAATAAGAAAAAATATTTCAGATTAACCTTTTTTTGTTTGAATCAAGGCCTCAGTAAAGCAGACAAATAAATAAAAAAATCCAAATAATCAAGTTGATATAAAACAAACATCATTTGTATAAACCAAAAAAAATGAACATCAAGCAAACAAATGTTTTTTGAACTGTTTTTAGTGTGCCTACCTCCGTCTGGAGATGAACTATTTCAAGAACATAAATTGTATATGATTTTATTAAAAGAATTAAAAATTTATAATTATAATTTATATAGAACGTCATCTGAGGTTATTAGTTTATTGATTATTATACTAATACGTATTATTGATTTTTGATGACCAAATTACGTTTTTGTTTATTTGTGTTTAGTGATATTTTTATTTTTATATATTATATTTTATACTGTGTTTACCATTTTTCATGCAATCACGCCTACCAAATTTTTTTTGAGCAACGGATTTTGTGATTTTTGTTAATGTAAGTTGATAGCGGACTTTTCTGTTTTGGACACCACTAGCGTAGTTTACACAGCACCCGTTTCTTGTGGTAGAATATTTTAGTACCTTTTTATCTTCTAGAACTCGTTTTTTTTGTATTTTATAGAAAATTTGTTACTGGAATATACTCCCCTGATGTTGACGGTCTTGCAATATAAGAAGTGTTGAAAACGAAACAAGTCATGTACAGGGTGATCAGTTAAGGGTAGCGAGCGGCCATATCTCATAAGATATTGGTCGTATAGATTTGAGAAATAAAAATCGTAATAAAAGTCGCCAAGAGAAATTGCTGAAAATTATTTTCGAGTTTGTCAAACGTCCGCTAGAGGGCGTTAGAAAAATGGGGTTTTTATTATACTAATGAAAATATATCGATGATATCATTTTTATTTATGACCATTTCATTACGCTTTTTGTCTAAAATGTTTTGTGTATATCAAAATAAAGCGGTGGGGGAAGTATTTTTTTTTATATATTATATTTTTTTGACCGATTTTAGTTAGGCTCATATGAAAGAGCATAATTTGTACTATTTTTACATATTTTAAAAGGGGATAAATTTCTCTATAATTTAATGAAAATAATTTATCATCTACCTTTTTTTGAACCTTGATATTGACCAAAATATTATTTTATTTTACTAAAAAATGGCACGCCACTGCTTTTTGTCAAAATAAAAATCATTTTCGTAATCACTTATTAGTTGATAACAAAAAGAACCTCTTGACTTTTTTTCGTTAGACGAACGGTTTTGGATTGAAAAAATAAGATGTTTAACAATGATAACTATAAGGTTCAAAATCATTTTTAAATATTACATCTCACAATAATAAAATTATTACCTATTATTTTTATCATTAATAATCATTTAATTAGCGAGAGAATGCTTTAGTTCATAATTTATTATTAATAATTATTATTATTTCATAAATTAAATTAAAAATCAAACTTAACTAACATCGCATTTAAGCGAAGCAGGCCATTATCTACGTTAAAAAACAAAACACCAAATTGTCAATCACGTTGATATTCATTTTGATAGTTCCTGCTATTGACATCTAATTTAATGTTATGTAAAAAGTATTTTTACAACAAATCATGCCTTTTACGAATAAAGAAGCCTTTGATATGTTGAGAATTTATTTTCAATGTTTTGAAAATGCGGCGATTGCTTTTAGGCAGTATGCACTGCGTTATCCCCTCCGAAGACACCATTCGAGAATGGTTTTTCATCGTTTAGCCTTACGTTTAAGGCAACATGGCCAAGTGCAACCAACTCCAACTTTGAGAAGAAATCGTAGAGTAAGAAGAGAAGATAACATTAATTTAAGCATAAGAGAGATCTCCAGAGATTTAGGAATATCCTATGGCTCAGTGCAAAAAATATTAATGGATTTTAAGATACATCCATATCACATCGTGATTCATCAAGCCCTAAATGACACTGACTTTGAACGTAGGCTCGATTACTGCTACTGGCTTAGAGACTTCATTAGGGAAAACCATCATATTTTGTCACAAATATTGTGGACAGACGAAGCATCGTTTTGCAGTAATGGCAGGGTAAATCTTCATAACGTGCATTACTGGTCGGACACTAATCCACACTGGTTACGTGAAGATTATCAGCAGGGTCGATAGAGCGTCAACGTCTGGTGCGGTGTTATTAATGGTGCTATTATCGGTCCGCACATCTTTAATGGCAATCTAACCGGTGACATGTATTTGAATTTTTTATTTAACGATTTACCAGGACTTTAGAAAATGTGCCTTTACAAGTAAGAAGAAACATGTGGTTTCAACAAGACGGATGCCCGGCACATTATTCACGAAATGTGCAAGATTTTTTGAACAGGCATTTTCCTAACCGGTGGATTGGTAGAGGCAATCTATTTTTCTAGCCACCACGGTCCCCCGATTTAACCTGCCTTGATTTTTATCTGTGGGACCAAAAAAAGGATTTGGTGTATAAAACTCGACCAACTACTCGAGAAGACATGATAGTCCGAATTCAAAACGCCATAAATATTATACCGAGAGCGGAAATTGAGACAGCTGTCAACTCCACCCAGAAGAGATTGGACCAGTGCATTCAAAATAATGGACAACATTTTGAACATTTACGACAAAACTATTAATTTATTTTTAACGTTTATTTTTAAAGTTCCATGTTCTTGTTTTTAGTGTTATTGCTGCTGCTGTTGTTGGACAGTTTTATTAAGATTTTTCATTGTTAAACATCTTATTTTTTCAATCCAAAACCGTTCGTCTAACGAAAAAAAGTCAAGAGGTTCTTTTTATTAGCAACTAATAAGTGATTACGAAAATGATTTTTATTTTGACAAAAAGCAGTGCCGTGCCATTTTTTAATAAAATAAAATAATATTTTGGTCAATATCAACGGTTCAAAAAAAGGTAGATGATAAATTATTTTCATTAAATTATAGAGAAATTTATCCCCTTTTAAAATATGTAAAAATGAATATACCATTACATTTGTTTTTTTTTTTTTGAAAAAAACTAAAAACCAAATAAGCGTTTTGTAGTGTAAATTATGCTCTTTCATATGAACCTAAGTTTGCTAAAATCGGTCAAAAGAAACGGGAGACATCTTGGTTTATTTGAAAAAACAATTGAACTTCCCCCACCGCTTTATTTTGATATATAGAACAAAACATTTTAGACAAGAAGTGTAGGGAAATGGTCACTAAATATGAAAATGATATCATCGATATATTTTCATTAGGCAAAATTCTATAAAAACTTCATTTTTCTACTTGGTGTTGGTTGTTACGGCCTCTAGCGGACGTTTGACACACTCGAAAATAATTTTCAGCAATTTCTCTTGGCGACTTTTATTATGATTTTTTTTCTCAAATCTATACGACCAATATCTTATGAGATATGGCCGCTCGCTACCCTTAACTGATCACCCTGTACAGGGTTTTCGGTTATATTTTGAACGAAGTCTACACGCTTTATTGTTAGAGATAGAGCCACCAGAATTTGCTAAAAAGATTAAAAAATGACAATTGCAAATTAAAAAATGAGCATCGACTTTGTTATTTTAAATGAGACACCCTGTATATTTTTAATTCTTGGAAAGAACATTTTTTCTGGAAAAATCAAGTGCTCTGGCTCATAGTAAATTTAACATAGGCGGCCTTGATTTCAATTGTTTTTATTTTACCATGGCAATTTTGTCACTGGTTTTGGGCACCTGATTTACTTAATTTCTTAGGATATTCTGACAAAGAAGAAGCAATTATTTTACTGCATGAACTTTAATTTATTTTAAAAATCATTTCTAAATGTTTATAATTTAACACGTATTTACCAGTTATTTTGTCTGGGACTTACTTACAAATATTAAATAATTTAAATTGGGTTTATTTCCGTGGCTAAAACACTAAGAATGTAAGGGCAAGTTTCAGAGAGACAAAAAAATTGAGTTTAATGAGTTATTTGTATGAAATAATTATCTGAATAATAATAGATGTTTTAATATTGATACCTGGAAGAAAATAAGGCTAAGTTTTTTTTTTAATTTAAACATTTTGAAACATGGATATTAAATACGAAGTAACAATGAATAAACAAAAACAATATTATTCATGGAACAGTTTTTATTTAGTCTATCCAAACCCCGTTATTTCTGAGACATTTTTCTAAGTTGCCTCTAAATCTATCAGTTATGGCTTGAAATCAAAATACAAGAGTTCTAACCACACTCACCACAACTTGTTACGTTCTGGACGCGCGTTTCGCTAACCAAGTTACCATCATCAGCAGATGATATAAACTAAAGTAACTTATCCTAACCCAGACTATTTATAGGTAAATGTGGTCACACTTGGTTGCGCCCGACAGCACCGTTGTCAGGTAAACAATAGAGGGGACTATAGGGAATAGGCCTTCTGTCTTTATTTAGTGCTTTCTTACCACATTTAACTATTTCTATACTCTCAAATGCATCCAACCCAATCTATTATTAGATACATTTTTAATCAACTTAAGATTATTTATTCCTATTTGGTGATTGTTTTCTAAAGCATTGGGCAACGCTTGACTTTTCTGTTCTTCCGTATCTTAAATGTGCCATGTGTTCTTTAAAACAAATGTTTATGGAGCGTTTAGTTTGCCCAACATATTTTAGATCGCAGTCATTACAGCTAATTTTATAGATGCCACTCCTCTCTTTCAAGTCGACTTTGTCTTTAGGGTTTCCAAGGAGATTTTTCAAACTGTTCTCCGTTTTGTAGGCTATTCTAAAACCTACGTTTTTAAATACTTTTTCTAGGCCTCTCGTATATCTGGGATCATATGGGATTACTATGAACTTATTGGGAGCCTCAGATGCTTGAAGAGTAGGGACATCTTTTAACATTTTCTTATGCTTATGTTTATTTACTAATTTATGTACAAAATTACCATTATATTCATTACTTTTAGCTATATTTTTAATCCGATTCATTTCATTGTTAAAACGATCTTTACCTAATGGAAAATTGACTAATCTGTGAGTTAAGAAATGAAATGCTGTCATTCTGTGTTGACGGCAATGAAATGAGTCGGATGTTATATACCTATCAGTATTAGTAAATTTCCTAATTTATCGTTATTTCTAATAACTATCGTGTCGAGAAAAGGTAATTGCCCATTGTTCTCCTTTTCGTACGTAAAATTAATAGAAGGATATTTATTGTTTAATGTTTCTAAGAAAGTGTCCAAATTTTCTGTTTTAGAATCAAAAATAGCAAATATATCGTCTACGTATCTATACCACACTCTTGGGAAATACTTGAGTTCTGTTTTGAACTGGGTTTCTAATCTGCCCATAAACAAATTTGCAAGGAACGGAGATAAGCAATTGCCCATCGCAGTTCCCTCAAGTTGTTTATAATATTTATTGTCGAACTGAAAAAAATGTTGATTCATACATAATTTTGTGAGAAGCAAATATTCATCAATAATTTCTTTCTTCAAATTATTGATTTCAAGTAGTTCCTTTAGGTACTCTGAAGCTAGTGGTATGGGTACACTAGGAAACAATGAGCTTACATTAAAAGATATTAAAATTTCACCCTCTTTTAAGTGAAAGTGACTTGAAATGTAAACTCTGGATTATTTTCGATTAAACTATTTATTTCGCCTTGCAATTTTAAAGTCAATTCCCGAATCGTTGGTGGTACTTTTTTAAGGTATCCCCAAAGAAAGAAATCCAGAGGCGAAAGGTCTGGGGTATTCGCAAGCGAAGTTATGACACCGTGTTAAGGTATTCTGTAACTTCAATAATATTATGACAAGGGGCCCCATCGTGGTGAAAAATAATATTATTATAAAGCTGGAAAGGTAACTCTTCCAGAGCTTGTTCTATCTCATTTCGTAATAAATTTAAATATCTTTGGCCGTTCAAAGAACCATGTATGACTATAGGCCCCAAAACTTTGTTTTCTATATTCCCGCACCAAACCAATATTATAGACTTTGGACCCTGAATGTTTACTATTTGTTTCTTCTGAGGATTGGTAGTTGCTCAAAACTATTGAACATCCCACCGTAGAAAATATAGCTTCATCTGTAGAAAGAATTTTCTTGGAGAAATTTTCATCTCTCTGCATCCTTGCCAACATTTCCCGGCAAAATGCAACCCTCTGTATCTTGTTTAAGTCTGTTAAGTTCTGAACGGGTATATGTTTTAGAGTTTTGTGAACTTCTCATATTTTCTCATTCAAATTTAATATAGCGTCTGAGATTGATCGTTCTGGATCCTCTATAAAATATACTTTTAATATAAACTTATTTTAAAATTATTAATAATAAAGAATTACCTTCAAAGTTCGCTTCTTTCTTGTCACAGTCTTTCTGTTTTCAAAATTTCTTACAATATAATAGATTACAGATGTTGATGGAGCAACTAAATTAGGATAGGCCATTTTGTGTTTCACGGTAATTATTTACCCGAAAGTATATTTGCAAAATATTTGCTTTTTCCTCGTCAGAATACCCCATAATTAAGAAAATAAGTACCTAAATCAGGTGCCCAAAACCAGTGACTGGCAGTAACAAAATGGCCGTGTTAAAATACAAAGAATTGAAATCAAAGCCGCCTATGTTAAATTTACTATGAGCCAGAGCACTTGATTTTTCCAGGTTTTAGATCAAATTTATGCGATAACCGTTAGTCTGAAAATAGACATATATTTTTAATATAAACTTACCTTAAAATTAATAATAACAAAAAATTACCTTCAACATATAACAAAATTTACGTCTCGTTTTTCATTTCTAGTGACTGTTCGCTTCTTTCTTGTCACAGTCTTTCTCTTTTCAAAATTTTTCGCAATATAATAGATTACAGATGTTGATGGAGCAACTAAATTAGGATACGCCATTCTGTGTTTCACGGTAATTATTTACCCGAAAGTATATTTTCAAAATATTTGCGTTTTCTTCGTCAGAATACCCCATAATTAAGAAATTAAGTAAATCAGGTGCTCAAAACCAGTGACAAAATGGCCGTGTTAAAATACAAACAATTGAAATCAAAGCCGCCTATGTTAAATTTACTATGAGCCAGCAGAGCACTTGATTTTTCCAGGTTTGAGATCAAATTTATGCGATAACCGTTAGTCTGAACATAGACAAAGTATATATTTTTGAAATCAGAAAAGAATGTTCTTTCCAACAAATTAAACATACAGGGTATCTCATTCAAAATAACAAAGTCGATGCTCAATTTTTTAATTTGGAATTGTCAGACAGAACCCAACAATTTTTGAATTTAACATTGTTTTCTACCTCTAAGAATAAAGCGTGCAGACCCTGTTTAAAATATAACCGAAAACCCTGTAGTAATTTTGTTTGTATATACTTTTCAAAACTTGTTGGAAAAACTGAGTAATTATTTTGATTAATTGTAAATAATCATCAACTCAACATCTTTGATACACTATCGTGTTTCTGCAGGTGACTGCAGTTGGCGGAGCCCGATTAGTAGACGAGTACATAAAAGATACTTTCCACACTTTTAGGTGCAAAGTTTTTCCTACCAGCGTTGAATTAGTGCTAATTAAACAAAGATTTCACATTTTTATCTTACTAAATTAAAGAAACCCGTTTTTTATATGTGAGAATACGTAAAGAATCTTTTTTTTTGGGTTAAATGAACATTTTTGTTTTTCAAAAAAACGGATAATAAAGCAGCTTTGCCGAACAAATGAATGCAGTAAAGTTAATTTCCCGCACTCTCGAGTTACGGGCACATTCTTCAATAAATTAAAATTAGGCATTGTTGATTTTCAATTCAATTCGCTCCTTGTCTGTATTTGTTTCTGGTGAACATTGATAATAAATCGTTCTTGAAGAGAAACTTGTAGCATGAAGTGAAACTACTGCTACTGGAGTTAAATGACATACCAATAATAATAGGGAAGATAAGAATATATATTTTAATTTTTTTTTATTTTCGAAACAGTTTTCAATAGTTTCCAGTGTAGGACACCGCTACTGAAGTGGATTTCCAGCCATAGTGTTCCTTAATATTGATAATATTGGAGCTGTAGTTTGCCTCCATTATCGCTGACGATCTACAGAAACAATGTTCGGTATACATTTCAGGATTTGGTAGGCCTAAAATAAAGGCCACTGTAGCTTGTTTCAGGTCTAGAATCTTATACAACAAATTTTCATTCAATATTCGTTTTTGTATTTGGTATTCATACTAATAAAACATCAACTTTCTTTTCAATAACACCTATGTTGAGTTTCATCAATTCATCTCTACGATAAGCTCCTGCTGTACCAAAAATTGATGCAGCTTTCAACATTAGGTGCTCCTGCTATAAAATCTTGTTGATTGTTGTGATATTTTTTCAATACGCCAGTGATATATTTTTTTCTAGCCACGTTAACAGTACCTTTTTCTTCTTATATGAAATATATGTGTAAAAGGGCTAATATATTTGTAAAGCCAAAATACAGTCTATCTACGTTAGGGGAGTATATATTTAATGATGTATATGAAGGTATAATTATTATTAATCTTTATCTGACATTTCAATTACATTTTTTTTATCAAAATATATAAGGTTAAAATAATTATATTTTTGAATATGCAAACAGTTTTTAATTGAATGTTTGTTTTTACAAATCTAAAAACTTAATAACGTATTCTAATTTTGTAGCTGACTCTTCTTTTGGAGGTGCGAGTAAGTATTAACAAAGGCTGAAATACATCGCATATTCATCCGTAAAATATTATTGCCGACGAAAAGTTTTTTGAATAAATTCGTTTTGAATTAATACGTGGTAAATAATGCTAAAAACAAAATAAAAAGTTATGTGATTTATTCATTACAAATTTGGTGAAAATAGATATTAAACATATTTTTTTCTTCTTCTGGGTAACATAAAACTTAAAATAAGCTCCTAGACAGATGAAACGGATAATCATAAATTTAGAGTAAGTATTTTCGTAAGATACAGCTTGATGCAGCAGTTTTGCCTTTGGTTAAAAAATCTCTTGTACAGGGTGTCCGATTTTCGATAATTTTGCAGGATTTCTCAGTTATTATTAAAGAAAGAGGGATGCTTTCGTGACACATTCCTATGGGCCAAAACCACTACTTAATATTTATTTTCGTTAGGGCACTGTTTGTTCACTTTAACAAAACCACTAAAATTTTTGATTACCTGTTTTATCTGTTTGGAAACAAAAATTCAGACGGGTGAGAGCTCGCCTGTAAATATACAGAGTGATTCAGAATGAAATGTAAACCTTAAAAATAAGAAGAAAAGCTTTTACAATATTAGAATCACAACCCTCTTGTTCTTATGATACAAGCATGGAAGAGATGTTGCTAAAACAGTTTATTTGCTATTAAAGAAACCTTAACATTGTTTTATCTAAATTTGGATAGTGCAGGGGCACTTACCTATTTGTAATTCTAAATGTAATGCTTCTTTTTAGCAAATTCGTCATAACCTCATCATAAAAACGTCGATGCTCGGACATATTTTGGAGAAGTTTATTTTCAATGGACAACAGCGATGTATGCGAAAGTCTCTCCTGCCCCGTTGAATTTCTCAGGAAACTTTTTATACGTTTAAGTGTTGAAAACTACTGATGAACTTGTCGCAGGTGTTGTCAATACTAATTCACACAATTTCGACACTTCGGTGTATGTATCTTCCAGCTCCTTGTCTTTTAAAAATTGCATTAGTTCCTTAGCGTTATTTTTTGCGCTAATGTCATCAGTTTTAGTTAGTTCAGATCGCAGTAACACTCGGTCGAAGAACTGGCCATAATGAAGAAGAAGAGATTTAAACGCATCTTTTGGAAAAGTTTTTCCTTTAAATGCATCAAAATTGCAGAGCCCGAGGAATTTAAAATCATTTAAACCATTAAATCTATAGTTTATTTGTTGCTGAATTTGATCGATTATTTCATAAAAGAGGCGTCAGTGTGATGTTTGAACATCTCCCACCTTGTCTGTTCGAAGACGCTTGGCTTGTGACTCTACATTTAACGTCATCGTTTTTTCCCAAAATAGGTCAAAGTCATCTCTTTTTTGGCTTAACATCCACTTTTTTTAGGTAAAAAGCAATATCATTTGTTTTAGTTTGAAATATATTTAAAACATTGTCCGAGAATGGAAATATTTCTGAAAATATGTTCCACAAATAATTAAAATTAAAATTTCGTTTCAAACAGTCCAAAAACCCCCTTGAACTATTTATTACTTCTGAGTCCCACGTTTCATTATTTTCTATTATATTCAAATAGTTCGATCAATGATTCACGTTTTTGAGATACTGTTAACACAAGTCTTCCATTGTAGTTCCACCTAGTAGGAGCTACTTTGGGCAATCGTTTGTGGACAATGGAGTCCAAAGCTTGTGTATGTTTTGTCGACTTGGAAAAAAAAGCAGCCATGCCACTTAAAGTAACAAAAAACACTTTACACTCTTTAATGTGATTGATGGACTGGGATAAAACTAAATTTAATTTATGAGCAAAACAATGGACAAACACAGCACTTGGGAAAGTTTCTCAAACTTTAGCTGCAGACCCCCTAATTGTCCTGCCATCACTGCAGCTCCATCATAGCTTTAAGCAACTAATTTTTTCTCTCCATTAATTTCTTTAGTAACGTTATAAACTGCGGTATATAATGCATCTGCTCTACGATGTTCGGACACATTCTTAAATCCTCAAAATCGCTCTTGAACAATAGCAATGAACCGCGCCTCGCCAAGCTTCTGCTAAATTCTTTTTAGAATAATGGTTGCAACAGCGGAAATTAAATCATTCTGGATTCATGGATCATATTTAGCCATTAAACTAAGTATATCTTGATAATTTCCTCTATTTGAAGAAACCCTTGTTTCGTCATGACCTCTAAATCCTAATTCGTTCTGTCCGAGAAAACAAACAACATCGATAAGTCTTCTTAATATTTGCCTATTTTTATGGACTAGTTCATTGTGACTAATTTCCAACTGTTTATTAAGGGCGTGTTTAATTCTGGTTTTGCCGAAGACTTTTTCTTTTATGACGGCCTGCAAATGCGCTTTGGACATAATGTGTCTTTTCACATCTTTATGGAAATTGTTTAAATCGGAAAAACCAGAGACTTTTTTCATTTTCAAACAGTAAACATGGCCAATAAAATAATTTACTTATATTTTCACACCATGTTAGCTATTTAAATTGTTCGTATTGTTTTTCCATAGGCGGTTTTGTCTTTCCTTTGGAAATTATTTGAAGCTTATCAGCAAAGTTTAATGTTGAAAATCCCTCACACACCATACACACTCTTCTTACTAAATACTTAAAAATACTAAACCGAAGTTGACGGTATTTGCATATCCACGTCCGTATTATTGTCTTCCATATCGCACCATGCACGACGCGACGTACGTATCACACAACACACGGATCGCTGTTTAAACAAAGAACCTACTCCAATGATAGCTTCCGCCCCCACTTAAAGCACGCGACTGAAACGCAAAAATTGCAAACAGCCGGTGGAAAGTTCAATAACCTCTGGCTCGATTCACAGGAAATCAAGCATACAGGACTTGGCTGTAGAGAAGCTAGCGGCCCGCATAGGTTCTATTCCATTTTCTATTGTGGCTCGGTCGGAGTCAAGGACACATTTATTATGGGCTTGATAATTAAGATAATATTTTAGCATTTTTAATATAAACTAAATTAATGGTTTCCTATTTCAAAAATTACATTTTAGAAGATGTTTTGTAATTTTTTTTGGAGAAGCACTGCTTCCCTTGCTTGCTGGGATAGTGCTATTATTCTATAGAAACAATTATCATATTCAAACTTAAGTGTGGAACATAAACTATTTTTTTTTTTGGAGAATTCGAATTCCATATTTCTGCAAATATTTTGGTTATAAAATATTGTCCAATTTTAGTTGAAGTTCTTAGCAGAAATAGGACACCTCAGAAACGGAGACTCGTGTTTATAGTTTTAGTTTATTTGTCTTATTTTGGAGTAAACCATTCTGCTCCCAAAAAGTGGATCAACATTTTTAAGTTGTCCAAAAGAACTCCTTTTTAGTGAACAATTAGATCTCAAACTCTCAAATGTCCCATTCACAAAGATCAAATCTAGACCGTGTTGCTAAAGCTAGTTTTATAGTTAGTTCCAAAATAGCGAAAACATTGAAGTCATTTTCTGAGGGAGAGCTTGTTAAAGAGTGCCTAGTAGATGTTGCAGAACTTTTGTGCCCAGAAAAGAAGAAAGAGTTTGAGAAAGTGGGCTTATCGCCACGTACTGTTGCTCAACTTATAGATATGATGGCAACTGATATCAAAAAAACATTGACTGATAGATTGGCTGGTTGCAAAGTACTTTTGAGCAATATGGCTGTGGTCTACATCAGTGGGAGCCTTCAATGATCGGTTTATGAATTAATAATAAAATCTTTTCTTCTTATTTTTATAGGAAAAGTAAACTCCTAAAGTGCTTACATTTAATTGAATTACCCTTTATATATTTTACTTTACAAGAATCTAAATGCTTTACATTACTAACAGTAAAACGGCAACTTTTTCCATTACTGCTAAAATGAGGTGCTCAAAAGCTTGCTGGTTTCATTTTCTTTCTAGTGTAATCAGTGAATTCTAATTTTTTTGGCATTTTTTGCAGAACCGGGAACCGCTCCTAGAAACGTCCAGGTACGACCATTAAGCTCAAGTACTATGGTCATTCAGTGGGACGAACCTGAGACGCCAAATGGCCAAGTGACGGTAAGTAGATTTTGTAGAAGGTTTCTGGTCATAAATGCACCCCCAATAAACTTTCGTATTTTTAAAGTTATTCCTAATTTGTTAACATACGATATAATATTAACATTAAAAGCTTCATATTTAGTTTTGTAATGAGAGGGTAATTTTCAGTTATCTAAAATCTAATAAATAGAAGAAAAATTTTTGAATTATTTTTTAAATAATTTTCAGAATTAAATTTGAAGCATTTCTCAGTTTTTTATAAATTTTGTTGGCCTCTTGCACTTACTGCACTTGAGAATGACCTTTACTATCACTTACGAAAGACCCAACAAACCGCTACCAACGCGCATATTGTGGTATAAGTGGTATTTTTTTTCGATTGTTTACAAGAGAAAACTTTTTTCTGTGTATATGAAGTTTTTTTTGGTTTGATCGCTAAATTTTATATTTTTCACAGTTCCTCTCAGTCTGAAAAACGGGATAAGCTTTCAGTTGGGCAGAGCACTGCTATCCCCCTTTCATTCCTATTTCTATTCCCCCTACCTGTTAAATTTGACCTTTTTAAAATATGTTTTCAATTTTGAAAGATGGTAGAGGAAAATGCTGTTTCCCTTTTTTTAATTTAGGTTTTTTTACCTAGAGATAACCAGATGTAAGTAAACATGAATGAATCTATCACTGCACTTTAATTAACGAAATGAGGAATTTACTCAGTTGTTTACATAAACTACTTTATACTTTAGGCTTTATTTTGTTATTTAAATCCTTTATAAAACTAACAAAAAATTTGTCAGTTTTGTTTTGATTAAAAAGTGGTATTGGAATCCCAAAATTTTCAAAAAAAAACATATTTTTAGAAAAAAAAATGTCTATAGGGATGTGTGTATGTAAACAAATTGAGAATGGTCTAACCGATTCTTTTTAAATTTGAATGAAAAATAGACTAGGTCAGTGTCTAGCGAGATCACATTTTGGGTGACATCATGGGCATAGATCCTTGATTTCTTTAAAGGGTATAAAAACGTGAAAGAATCATATTTTGAGAACCCGGAAACCGCCAACAGTCAAATTGAAAACAGAAATAGTTAGGATAAATGTTCTGACATAAAAAATTAGAAACCATTGGCGTAGATATTTGAAGTTTTGTTCGATAATATATTTAAAAAAAACATAATATTTCGAAAAACAGTGAAATACGCTAAATTATATATATTGTCTCTTCATTGTTATTGGGCGCCATTTTGTTCCATCATCATTCCTACCAATATGTTTACCATTTTCTTTCTACCTATTGGGCATAATTTAAAATAAATTCAATAAGTATCCCATATACACATTTAATTTTTCTGAAAAATTTAAAATCAATTGAACAAGACTTTTTTTACGTTGATTTTTTAAAAAATTTATTTGGCCGTTATTTTATTTCGCCATCTTAAATTCAAACCCATATTGTCAGTCTTTACCTAGTCCGTTTGTCTGCAGATAACCCAGATATTAAGTTTCTGATTGGTTTCCAAAAATCTTCTTGTTATGTTAGAGTGATGGATTATTTGGGGTTAGGATCCAGTAAAAAAAACAAAGGCCCTTTTTTAAATTGCTGACGTTTTGCCTATTTATTGTTGAATCCTCAGGACACATAAGTAGATTTTATATTCTGCATGAAACCCATATTAGTCTTACTATCAACGTAGTAAGTAAATATTGATAATATGGATTTCATGCAG
Organism: Kuschelorhynchus macadamiae; assembly: GCA_030620095.1. NCBI lineage: Eukaryota > Metazoa > Arthropoda > Insecta > Coleoptera > Curculionidae > Kuschelorhynchus > Kuschelorhynchus macadamiae. Next base: position 200,925 of record JAUTXW010005349.1, on the reverse strand, counting down.
GATATACAATTCACATATACAGGGTGTTAATTAAGTACGTAGCCAAACTTTAAGGGCTGATTGCTGAGATCATTTTAAGAAAACATGTTCATATAAACATGTGGTCTAAAATGCTTCGTTCTCGAGATACAGGGTGTTGAATTTAAAAAAAAAAAAGGTTTTTTATTATTATTTGTAAGACCTCTTAGCGGATGTTATTGAAACTTGGTAGATAAAGTACATGTTTGAGATGCAACTTTCTCAAGGTAAAAATGTTTCGACCCAGCCATAGACGTGCGCACGGGCGGGCATTCCATTTTTTATTTTAATACATTTATGGTACGCCACTGTCTATCTTCAAAAATAGTGGCGTTTTTCTGATGAGCAACTCAAACTACTTATGAGTTGTCTTTTGTGTATTTTTGATATAATAGACCGTTTTCGAGAAAATCAAAAAATTCTGAGTACGTTTTCCCATTAAACTATTAAAAAAATAAGGTATTTTAATAATATCTGCAAGTCTCCTTAGGATATTTTATTGAAAATTGGTGAGCAAAATAAGGGTTTAAAGTGCTACTCTTCTGACTAAAAAAAAAAAAACGATTCAAGCACTGGCGTGCGCATGGGTAATCGTTCCATTTATTGTTTTAGTAAGTTCGCTGTACGCCACTGCCTATTTTTAAAACTGATTGTATTTTCGCAATTATTAATCGAAGGTACTTAAAATTCTTCTTTTGCGTTTTTTTGATATAATATACGGTTTTCGAGAAAAGCGAAACAAATGATTACGTTATCCTATTAGATTTTTTCTAAAAAATAAGATATTTTATTAATATTTGCAAAATCACTTAAGAAATTGTAGTCAGTCTCCAAATAAACGCCCATAGAAAGAAAGCGTTGTTTCATTTTAGTCGTAACACATTAGTAGTAATGCACACCAAGATTCAATCAAATTTCTGCAATATTAATAAAATATCTTACTTTTTTGAAAAAGTCTAATGGGATAACGCAATCAATTTTTTTTGCTTTTCTCGAAAACGGTAAATTATATCAAAAAAACACAAAAGACGATTTTTAAGTGTTTCCGATTAATAATTGCGAAAATACAATCAGTTTCAAAAATAGACAGTGGCGTACAGCAAACTTACTAAAACAAAAATTGGAATGATTGCCCATGCGCGCGCCAGTGGTCCATGCGTCTTTATTTAGTCAGAAAAATAGCACTTTAAACATTTATTTAGCTCACCTATTTTCAATAAAATATCTTAAGGAGTCTTGCAAATATTACTAAAATACCTTATTTTTTAAATAGTTTAATAGGATAACGTACTCAGAAATTTTGATTTTCTCGAGAACGGTCCATTAAATCAAAAATACACAAAAGACAACTTATAAGTAGTTTGAATAGCCCATTACAAAAACACAACCATTTTTGAAGATAGACAGTGGCACACCATAAATTTATTAAAATAACAAATGGAATGCCTGCCCATGCGCACGCCTGTTGCATCTCAAACATGTACTTTACCTACCAAGTTTCAATAAAATCCGTTAAGGGGTTTTACAAATATTAATAAAAATCCTTATTTTTTAAAAAAGTTCAACACCCTGTATCTCGAGAACGAAGCATTTTAGACCACATGTTTATATGAAATTTTTTTCTTAAAATAATTTTAGCAATCAGCCCTTGAAGTTTGGCTACGTACTTAATTAACACCCTGTATATATATATATATATATATATATATATATATATATATATATATATATATATATGTGTGTGTGTGTGTGTGTGTGTGTGATTTTTACTCCTTCACGGATGGAAAAATACAATGTGTTTTCATTCCGGGTGTACTTCCGTTCGTATATATATATATATATATATATATATATATATATATATATATATATATATATATATACAGGGTGATTCTTGAGGAAATGTCAATACTTCAGGTACATATTCAGGACCAAAATATTAACATAAAAGTCTATATAAATAAGTGTCCGCAAGGCCTTAGTTCTCGAGATACAGGGTGTTAAAGTTTTTATTTAATTTTCCTATTTTTTAAATAAAATCTATGATAATGTAAATAATGGAGTGAAAATTATACGAATCTAATATTAGTATTGCTCTTACTTGTAGGGGGCGCTACCTACATGTCTTTCTACTCCTTGGAACAATCACAACTTTTTGGTACAGTCTTGTATTACATTTTTGAGTAAAACAAATTATTCCCTTGCCATTTCTACGTCAAAAAGGTATACCTGTTAAAAGTGGATACGAGCAACCGTTTTCGAGATATTTGGATTTAAAACAGTTTCGGCGCATGTAATTTTTTATCGCAAAATTTTAAAAGTTTGTTATTTTGTCCAAAGTTAAACGCATCTTAGCACAAAAGCTTTGAAATGAAAGACTAACACATTTTTTTGAGGTGTGTATTCAGTGCCTTAGACATAAACTAAACAAAAAATATTTAATTTTTATTAAAATTGTTATTATTAAGTTGTTTTTAATAAAATCTAGGTTACGTTTTGTAATTTTCAAAAATTCCACCGTTTGCTTCTAAGCACAGGTCAGCTCTATGGTGTATAGCTCGGGTTGCTCTGTGGATACATTCGGGCGCATTTCTTAGTGTTTGTGCTGCGTTTGTTATCCGATCCAATAATGCTTCTCTTGTATTTACTTTAGTGGAATATACCAGTGATTTGAACCATTCCCAAAGACAATAATCCAAAGAATTAAGGTCTGGCGATCTAGGTGGCTAATTAAACGGACCTCCCCGACCAATCCATCGGTTTGGAAAGTTTTGGTTTAAAAAATCTCTTACAAGTAAACTATAGTGTGCAGGGGCTCCATTATGCTGCAAATACTTGTTTTGTCTTACATTAAGGGGAACTTCTTCTAATAGATTTCGCAAGTGATTTTCAAGAAAGTTTGAATATTTTTCTCCTGTAAGACTACCGTCGATTATAAATGAACCAATTAAATGACCATTTAACATTCCACACCACACATTAATGCTAAATTTATGTTGGAAATTATGTTCTACTGTAGCGTGAGGATTTTCATAGGACCACCGGCAGACGATTGTGTAATTGATAAGTATCTACAATCCGCCTAGTGCTTATGCTTGGATCATTTTCGACGGCATTGAGTATAGCCTCTTCTACTTCAACGTTGCGTCCCGATTCCCTTTCAGATACAATTTTCGCACTTGGAAACATCCCAGATTCTCCAGCAGTAGTGAAAACTTGTTGAAAAGCTCTTCTATCTGGAAAACGACGCTGGTACTCCGCGACTGCTTGAAGTGCGATCCCATTGCAGAAGCCATAGACGAATATCATATCTGCATATTCACGATGCGAGAATATCACAGGCATAATGACGTATTTAGATCTAAAGTTTCTTAAATGATTATTGTCAGATAATAAAAGTTATGAACAGAAATTGACAGTGATAAAATTTGATCTTATTATTAACTGACATTACTATTGCTAAGTAACAGGAAAGACGATGAGAACACCAACAGCAGTTGTTCTGTCAGGCAACGCACACTTCTATTTTTTTACAATACATGCATATTTTATGTGAATTTGATAAAAAAAATCACATTCGCCGAAACTGTTTTAAATCCAAATATCTCGAAAACGGTTGCTCGTATCCACTTTGAACAGGTATACCTTTTTGACGTAGAAATGGCAAAGGAATAATATGTTTTGTTCCAAAATATAATACAGACTGTACCAAAAAGTTGTGATTGTTCGAAGAAGTAGAAAGACATGTAGGTGGCGCCCCTACAAGTAAGAACAATACTAATATTAGATTCGAATTTGTCATACCAAAAAAACCCCCGTGTATCAATTTTCACTCCATTATTTACATTATCATAGATTTTATTTAAAGAATAGGAAAATTAAATAAAAACTTTAACACCCTGTATCTCGAAAACTAAGGCCTTGCGGACACTTATTTATATAGACTTTTATGTTTATTTTTTGGTTCTGAATATGTACCTGAAGTATTGACATTTCCTCATGAATCACCCTGTATATATAAATATATATATACAGTGTGTATCAGCCAAATGGAATAAATTCGATAATAAATAAATGGGGGCGTGTTCGGAAAAACGCTTGGACCCGTCGATTGGTATTTTTAGTTGCTCATTTTCTCCAATAAAAACTTTTTATACAGGGTGTGTCCTGTAACAGTGGTCAATGCCAACTTTCTTATTTCAAATGCAACACCCAGGATATTATTTAATTTTTGGATTCTTTAGGAGATTCTAAACATATTTTATGTTCAATGTCCTATACCTATCTTCAACTATTTCGGCAATATTAAGTGTTTTCAAATTTATTGCAAAAATTAAGATTAAAAAAATAAAATTATTTATTTCTTCATAATGTATAAACAAAAGTAAAAAGTTAATTTAGGAACTGTTGAATATACTCGCCGCGAACGTCTTGGCAAATTCCTAATCTTAAATAGAAATTTCTTCTAACGTTATTTAGCATCTCAGGCGTGAACGATCTAATCGCAAGCGTTATTCGTCTTCTTAAGTCAGCTAAGTCGAGGGGTTTAGTTTTGTATACAACATTTTTAATATGTCCCCATAAGAAAAAGTCTAATGGCGTCAGATCAGGGGATCGCGCTGGCCATTCTATCGATCCTCGTCTCCCTATCCACCGATTTGTAAATATTCCGTTGAGGTACTGCCGGACATTAATTTGGTAATGGGGCGGTGCTCCATCTTGCTGAAACCATATCATATTCGCTGGAACTTGTGGGTTTGCTGGATCCGGATACAAATTTGTCAAAGTTGGCACGACATTATTTTGGAGCAGTGCTAAATAATTATCGCCATTCAAATTGCCATCAATGAAAAAGGAGCCTATGATATGATCCCTAACAATTCCTGCCCAAACATTAACCTTTTCAGGATATTGAGTATGTTCTTCGCTGATCCAGTGAGGATTTTCCCTAGACCAATAGCGGCAATTTTGACGATTTACATGACCGTGAAGTTTAAAGGTGCACTCATCCGAAAACAAAACATGTTCTAATTGAATAACATTGTTATCTAACATAGCCATCATTTGTTCACAAAAATAAGTTCTCCTATCATAATCGTCTTCCATGAGCTCCTGAGTTGGTATCACTTTATAGGGATGCATTTTATTTTCTTTTAATGTTCGAATAATCGACGAATGGCTAATATCGAACATTGCGGCGGCTTGTCGACTAGAAATATGTGGGTTTTCCTCAAACTCAAGCATAATATCCAATTTAGTATCATCATTTATTGAATTGGCAGCTGCTTTTTTTATCTTCCTCACATGTCCAAGCTCGCGAAACTGCTTTTCTATTTTACTAATTGCCCCTTGGGATATATGCGGCAAATTTGGAAATTTTTCATGAAATAAGCGAGCAACTTCCATTTGTGTTCGTGTGTTATCTCCATAACCAATCATTTGTAGAATTGTTATTTTATGCAAATTTCTGATATTAATTATGAGTTAACGAAATTCAAAAGTATGACACTGACAAAACTTAAAAGTTTTACAAAAAGTAAACAAAACTGGCTCTTTTCGTTCCATATCAATAAAAAGGAACGCTAAAATGGTTTTTGCTTACATTCTTAATATGAAGACCTAAATGGTAAATAAGTATTGAGTGTGTTGTAGCGAATTTTTGTAATCAAATAAATAGTTCAGTAACCAGAGCCACTTTTATGAATAATAATAAATTCGAAATAAATAAAATAAAAATAAATTTGAAAACACTTAATATTGCCGAAATAGTTGAAGATAGGTATAGGACATTGAACATAAAATATGTTTAGAATCTCCTAAAGAATCCAAAAATTAAATAATATCCGGGGTGTTGCATTTGAAATAAGAAAGTTGGCATTGACCACTGTTACAGGACACACCCTGTATAAAAAGTTTTTATTGGAGAAAATGAGCAACTAAAAATACTAATCGACGAGTCCAAGCGTTTTTCCGAACACGCCCCCATTTATTTATTATCGAATTTATTCCATTTGGCTGATACACACTGTATATATATATATATATATATATATATATATATATATATATCTGAGATTCAACAATAGGGTAGCGAAACGTTGACAATTAGAAAAAAAGACATGTTTTTTTTACTGGATCCTAACCCCAAATAATACACCTCTCTAACATAACAACAAAAGGATTGTTAACGAACGCCGTTTAAAAACTTAATATCTGGGTAATATATTCGGAACAACGGAGTAAAAGTACTGATAATATGGGTTTCATGCAGGATATAAGATCTATATATGTGTCATGAGGATGCTACAATTAAGTATCGAAACGTCGACAATTTAAAAAAGTACTTGTTTTTCTTACTGGATCTTAATTCCAAATAATAGTAACAAACATTTTTTAACGCCATATTGCATTTTGACCAAAATTTTATCAGGCTGTATATATTTTATTAAGCCGCCATTTTGTTCCGCCATCTTGGGTTCATACCAATATATCACCAGTTGATTCCAATATAATACTTGACAAAATTTGAGATAAATTGGAAATCATTATAAAAATTTTATTTGGCCGCCATTTTCTCGGCCATCTTGAATTAGTACCACAGTTATGGCACACAATTTGAACTCAAACCATTAAGCAGTTTTTTGTTTTACCATCTTGGATTCGTGCCAAAATTTTACCACTTGACTTCAACATAATACTTCATGTTTTTGCAAAATTTGAGATAAATTGGATGGGTAGTTTTTTAATAATATTTTTTTTCGCCGTATTGGAATTTTACCAAAATGTCACTAGGTCATCCCCATATTACCCTTAATTTTTGACCAAAATTTGAAGTCAATCGGATAAGTAGTTTTTTAGCTACGCTGCGACAGACAGACAGACAGACAGACCGACGGAATTGAGAAAACGTGTTTTTCGTCATCTAAGGACCCTGAAACGTGAAGAGGGAAGTTAAAACTAAATAGGGTTTTTAGAAATTTTGTTTTTTTATGGTGACATTTTAAATTTTTGTTTATTTAGTATACAAACAGATAAAAACTGAAGAATTTCGTCTGTCTAAATTCTTCACCAGGATTCGTAATTCGGATCTTTTCTGGGAGGATTCGTCCCAGCTCTGCAGCGGACAAGAGAAATGCTACTGTAGTTATGGACAAAATAGATTACGTGGGGGGAATACAACTACTAGTGTAAGAAACCAGATACGAAGTAATGGTATTTTTCATTTTTCTTTTTTGATTCTTGAAAGTCTTATTGAGAATATAATAAATAATTTTTACTTTTTCTGTGCTTTCTAGGGTTACAAGGTCTATTATACAACTAACTCTCAGCTTCCCATGGCCCAGTGGGAATCGCAAGTCGTAGACAACAACCAACTTACTACAATTAGCGAGCTTACTCCCCACACCATTTATACAATTCGAGTACAGGCCTTTACCTCTGTGGGTCCTGGACCGCTAAGTCCTCCTGTACACGTCAAAACACAGCAAGGTAAGAATTAGCCAAGACTGTTTTGTTTATGTACAGAGTTGAGAAGATTCAAATCATCTGATTAAAATCTTTGATTGTAATCAAATGATTCTTAATAAATTAACCATGATTTTTTTTTAATCTTCTGACAAAAACTGCCTTTTTTATTATGTAAATGTCTATTTACTCATACATTTTGAAAACCCTTTTAATAAAACCGAACGTAAATATAGCATCTTTCTAATAAACTCTTATACGTATAACATTTAACACCAACTAAAACATTATTTTCAAAAAAGTTAAATGCCTAAGATAGCATTAAAGAATATTAAATGCAAAAATAACAATGTCTTTAAACAGAATTATTTCAAGTATTAATTTTTTTAAAGAGAAATACCAATTTATAGTCCTTTTCATTGCGAAGTCTTATTTCTAAAAACATAATGAACAAATTCATATGTTGAAAACATTATTTTCAAGTCAGAACAATGGAAACAATTATGTGTAATATCTTATTGATTTCTGGAATTTTAGTGAGATTTTCAACAATGTAGCGCGGTCATAATTTGTAATACTTCGTTAGAAAACATGGTTTTCGAAAAGAAGTCTGATTTGGCTTCTAACTTCCTATGTTTGGGAAATGTTAACCACCAATATCTAAAGCCGCTTTTTTTTCTTCGCTTGCTAGAGGGTATTCATTTTTATATCTGATAGCATCCAGTGAGTATGCCAAAAAGTGAAAAGGTGATAAGGTGATATCTTGTTTTGAAGAGCTTACGTTAATATACATTTATATCTTATTTTTGAAGTTATCATAATCGCCATAAGTTTTTTTCATGCCTCAACCGCATTGGACAAAGAGGCACTTTTTTGCTGAACCATATCCAGTGACACGGTTTAAGAAGTTTTAAAAAATCTTTAGCCATTCATTTGATATTAATATTCGATACTCTTTGAAAAATCACGGAGTCAACGTCATCTTTGTTTTTTTCACAACTTTACCAACTCACTGATATACATTTCCAAGCAGTCAGAAACTGTATCCATCGAACTTATTGCGATAATGTTAGTTTCTTTCCTCCTTTTTATTTATAGGAAACATTTGACAAATGGGAATTTTTAGAGTATTTTACAATTTGCGCTACATAACCTTTCGTAGGTCTTACTTCTAAATCCATGGAAAGCAAATTCAATATATGTAGAAATGAGGTAAACCAGTGCCTCCACAATTTTTTTAGCGCACTTTCATATTTGCTGCGTCTGTAACAAAACTAATGACTGCAGCATTATGTTCGTCTTTAAATTTTTTTATTAAACCAATGGCCGAATCTACCAAGTATTCAATCGTGTGAGGATGACCGGAAGTATCAACACTTTCTAGAAGAACACTAATTCCAATTATAGGCTCATGGTAAATATTGGACGAACCATCGATAGACGTACAAAGGAACTGACCAAATAATTTCATAAAAGATTTTGATTTTTCTCTTCAAATATTTCGTTTAACAGGGTTGACGACTACTGAAGTCTTGTAGGTGATTTGTAGTCTGGTCTTAACATTTCAATAGCTTTAGGAACGTCTGTATGTTCAACTGACCTGAAACTGCAATTTGTGACAAAATTGGTGCAGTTCGTTCTTCTTATTTTGACACGTTCTTACAACAAAGGAGGACAAGGAGATTAAACTATTGGTGCTCTCATTGTCTTGGTCTCCCAAGTATTGCTTCTTTATTACCTAACTCACTTAACTGATTTTTACACATTTCCCAGTGCAATGCAAGTTGTAGCCTTTCGTAGTTTTTGCACTGTCTGGGAAACCTGGGGAGTTGCTTTGTCTTCTTTCCTGGCTCGGTTAGCCATAATTTCAGAGCAAAAGGGCAAATGCAAAGTAGGTTTCCGTTTGCTTGCTAATAGCCAATACGTTCTCAGCAGACCGTGGGATAAGTTTCTGCGAGATTTAAAAGGGTAGTAGGAGAGCTTTCTGGTCTTTTCAACAGAATTCCTAATTGTGTTTTTATTTTATTTGAAAAAAGTGTTACAAACGGCAACAAATCATATTTAAGTCTACCTTAATCCTGTACTGGTCAGCGCCATTCATTTAGTCGGATTGAGGTAGATTTGGAATTGAATTTTGTAGTATTTTACAGTATTCACACAAGTATGTAAAGCTACAATATTTTTGGAATCTCTACACAATCAGTCAAGGGGTAAGGGGTAAACCTAACTAACTGCGCTGATGTTTTCCATTACACTACTGGATAAAAATTAAATTTGATTTTGAATAACGCCATGCAGATTTAACTACAAACATATAATTGCAGTCTTTAAGACGTTGTGGGTGTACTTCTTAGTGCTTAATAGAAACATAACTAAATATATAGTTATTTTTTAGTTGTAAATTGTTATTACAGGCTCCGCTATAGCTGCATCCCGACTATAAAGGTAAACAATTTAGAAAACAGGATTCATACAAGGCCATAGCTCTCAATACACTTGAATGCAAAAAATATATTATATTACTCTCACTGATAATTAGAAGATTCGGTAATTATTTACTTTTTAAGACCAGCGTCGATTTTGATGATTTGGTGGATTTTGGGGGTCCAGATCACGAAGTCGAAACCAAATTTTTTTTCGGTCGCCTTGGATTTTGAGTTATTCATCCCCAAAGTTCACAAATATCCTAAACCAAATTTACTTTTTTCTTTCTTCTTTTTTATGAAAATGGGCTGGTTCTGTATGAAACTGCTATAATCAATTATAAAAAGATGTAAAACTCTTTTTGTTTTTCTCGTTTTATTCCTCTAAAAAATATTGGAATACTCAAAAAAAATGCCTTACTTAATATTTTTAGGAACTAGTAACTTTTCCTTCATGTTGGCATATTGTGAGATCCAAATTTAATAAGAAACGTTAATTGATTTAGTTTAGCTAGTTAGCACCAGGTAAGGCGCCGTAGGCATCATCGTTAAAGCTCCAACAACAAAAGCGGACAACAGTGAAATTCGTCACCAGCGGAAGTCTAACAGGAAGTGTAACATTCTGTGGAGTATTGATTGCTTTTTGTGTTAGGGCTTTACTGATAATGCCTATGACGCCTAACCTGGTGCTAACCCGATACCACTTAGATCCTCCCCACTCCTGCTGGTACCGATCTACCTTATGTATGTAACAAAAGATATCCATAATTAATTTGTATTGCAGTGCCTCTCAGCTACTGTAATTTGTACCAATTAATATATTTTTTCTTTAAAGTTGTAGCTCGATAGTATTCATGATGTTAAGATGCCAACATTAAAGAGAAGTTACTAATCCCGAAAATATGAAGTATGGTTGTTTTTGAGTGTTACCAGTGTCCTAATTTTTAGATAAATAAAGGCAAGAAAATCAAGAAAAGAGTTTTTTACGTCTTTTATAATTGTTTGCAGTTGTTTCATACAAAACTAGTAGATTATTAGAAAAAAGGGAGAAAGAAAAAGGGGGAAATTGGGGTTAGAATTTCTATGAAGTTTGAAGATAAATAATTCAAAAACTATTGGAAAAAATTTGACTTTTGATTCGTAATCAGGACTACAAAACCCATACAAAAAAAATATATTGGCGATGGTGTCAAAAAGTAAATAAGTACCGAATATTCAAATAAATTTTCCTTGCCAATGTTTGACATGTAATTAATTATCTCATTTACGTTTAATAATGACAGAAATGAACTTTAGACTGTGTTACTTGGGAAGTATTTTCTAATCCTCAAAAAATGATTAACACGTTCATAGTCTTCCATCTTCGCATCGTTGATCCAGCATACAGTCCTCAAAAGGGTTAAATTTTTAATTGGCCTTTAGGTGTACCGAGTCAACCTAGCAACTTACGCCCCTCCGACATAGGCGAGAGTTCCGTAACACTCCACTGGAGTAAACCCACTCTCTCCGGTGAGAGTATAGTCAGCTACGAACTATACTGGAACGACACCTACGCCAAGGAAAAGCACCACCGAAGGATAAACGTCGTGGAGTCCTACACGTTGACCGGGCTATACCCCAACACCCTCTACTTCGTATGGCTGGCAGCCAGATCACAAAGGGGAGAAGGAGCGACCACGCCTCCCATCCCCGTGAGAACCAAGCAGTATGGTAAGATTCCAACGGCATTTGGTATATTTAGTAAATAAGTTAAATTATCTTTAATAATTTTTTTATGAACACATACACGTTTGACATCCGAAAAAAATGATATTCTTAGTGACAGGAAAAGTGTCGGAAATATGACATAATTTGAAAAAATAAACTACTGATTTGTTGCTATGAAGTTTTAATAAAATTATGCCTTTATATTTAACACTTATTATCTTTGATTTGGAGGGAGTAAATGGAGATGCGGTTTTTTTTTTGAAAAGGTTATTTCATTAGTTATAAGCCAGAGTATAGATTGCTTTGTAGAAAAATTCTAACGTCATATTGTACAGGGTGACCATTTTATGGTGACACAGTACATTATCTAGAAAACGGTAATAGTTGCGACAAAAAGTTAAATGCAAAAGTTGTTTGGATTCAATTATATTTTTATTTTGTTTCACTTTTGTTTATACAGGGTGTTTCGTTTTGACGTGACACATGTCAACTTTCTTAATTTAAATGGGATATCCTATATATTATTACATGTTTCGATTCTACTGTTAATTTGCGAAAGTTTTTATAATAACATCTATATTTGAATTCTTTATCGTTTTTGAGTAAATTGAGTTTTTAGAATTTTTTTTAAAAAAACATATTTTTTTTTTTTAAAATTTTCACCTATAAAACTTTAATGGAACTGACTAATATCCTTAACATACATTACCAAGGGTTCAATTCAACGAGTTGCCATGCTGGTCGTACCAATTAATATACAGGGTGTTAAAAATGGAGAGCAAAACAAACAGAACTTTAAATGTAAAAATCTCCTGTTTTTCAAATGGAACACCCCGTATATTTTTATTTCATCTGATTCAGCGTTCAATTACCTATCATTACTCATATATATGTCCTATACCTAAAATGAACAGTTTCGATTTTAGTAGCCGTTTTTTGATTTATCCCGGAATTTTGCCAGTAAATGAGATCAGAAACTAAAAAAAATTCTAAAAACTCAGTTTACTCAAAAACGATAAAGAATTCACATATAGATGTTATTATAAAAACTTTCGCAAATTAACAGTAGAATCGAAATATGTAATAATATATAGGGTATCCCATTTAAATTAAGAAAGCTGGCACGTGTCACGTCAAAACGAAACACCCTGTATTTTTTTAGATTCTACTTATTCCCTTTTCAAAAATGTGAGATATGTCTATACTCGAATCGGTAGTTTTTGAGATATTCGACTTGAGAATTCCCTCTTATCCTAGTTAATTTACGTGAAATCGTGTCGAAGGTGTTTTGCTGGTACTGTCATTGTCAAATTGTCATTATCATTGAACTTGTCTGTATCAGTTTTGCCTAACAAAATGGGCTATTCTATTGAAGACAAATTAAATATAATGCGCTTATATGTATTATCTAATAATAGAAACTCTACCCACACTCAAAATGAATATCATAGGCAATACCAAAAGTTTAAATAGAAGAAGAATATCAGCAAATCCAAACCAAAACTTTGACTTAAGCGTGTTGTTATTCTTTAGAGGTAAATTATTGGAAATGGAATAAAAAGAACGATATTAAAAGTTATAAACAGAGACACATGAATATAAGTATGATACAACACAGGTGAAGGTAAACGAGAGTTGTAAAATTTGGCAGCATTGTAACTGAAGGATCCACGGAATTGTGCGGTTAACTGGTTTTTTCTTCGTGTGTTTAAATTATGTACAGGATGTCCGGATTTGGTTGCAAAAGCAGGGTATCTCGCTTATTTTTAAAGATTGCGGTTTTCACGAACCTGAGCTAATTTTTTGTGAAACTCATGAAGCCGTAAACAAAATTTTCATAGCCTTCTTCGTTTATGAGATACAGATACACGAAATAGAAAATTTTGCATTTTGTGACCCCCCTCGTATCTCGGTTATCCTTTAACTTCACGCAAAGAGAAAAATTGCTGCTTATGCAGTTTTTTACGCTGGATCCAGTGGCGTAGTCATATTTTTCATTTGAGTTGTTATTTTTTAGATATGACCCAAAGTTGTGTTTTTTTAAATGGGACACCCTATATATTTGTCCAGAAATTGATTTGCCCTTTTAAAAGCTTCTCAAGAATATATAATAGTATGGGTACATTTTAATAAACAACAACAAAAATCCTAATTTTCATAATTATCATCCCAAATTTTGCAGTAGGCCATGCAAAACAATGCTGCCTTTTATTTAAAGTCGTTAACAATATCTACATCCTAACAATAAATCAAAATAAATATGTAATTAAATCTATTTATCAAAATATGTATTGATAATTTCGCACCAAAAAAGTACCACCTACCTAGATTTATGTAACACAAGAACAAAACAGTAATACATTATTATGTGAAAAGCATTTCAGCAAAAATCAACTGTCGTATAAGAACTACAGTAACCAAGGAAATCAAAAGAACTGTTCAAACTGATTTCCATTTTGTTCTATGCATGCTTCGCACAATTTTCGTATTCGTTTTAGGGAATTAAGCAAAATAACGGGATGATTTTGTAAATAGCGAAAATTTTCTCTTATTGCATTTCCTAAATCTTGGACATTATCATAGTGGTCTTTGTAAATTCTATTTTCCAGATATAACCATAGAAATAAATCTAAAATCGACAAATCTGGGGACCTGGGGGGCCCTCTTATAGGCCCATTTGTTGCGATCCATTGATTGGTAAAATTATTGTCCAGAAATAATCTCGTCATTCCAGAATTGTGTGCAGGAGCACCGTCCTGTTGAAAATAAATTTCGTTAATTTGCGCTAGAGGAACATCGTCAAGTAATTCAGGTATAGCTGCCTCTAAAATTTCTCTATAGCGATTGGCTGTTAGATTTCCCTCAAATATATAAAATTTTATATGTGTTCCTAATATGAAGCAGGACACATTTAGACCAAACCTGCCCTGCTGTCTTCTGGGACCAGAATCTACTATTGTGCCTATTGAGTATACCAGAATTACTGAAATGTGCTTCGTCTGACCATATAACCTTCCTTTCAAAATCTCTAACCATATCGCATGTTTCTCGAAACCAATTGCAGAAGACTACCCGACGCTCTGAATCCCCTGGCTGTAAGTTAGGGTGGAGCGAAAATCGCAAAAAAAAACTTTTTTTTTGTATCGCCTTTGTAATAGTTGGGAAAAGTTGCGTTTTTAGTATCTGTTTATAAATATTTTTTGCAATTTGCGATTAAAATTTTTTTTGAGGGTCCGCCGAAGCTTTGAAGTTCTATTTTTTTCTTAAAAACAAGGTGTATCTGTTTTTTTATTTTTAATCATATGACAAAAAATTATAACTCATAATAGGAAAAAAAGGACTCTCCGAACGTCCCCTAACAACGTAAAATTTTCGTTGACGCAAAAAAATTATATTTTGAGGGTCCGCCATAACACTCGAAATATACGAAAAATAAAGAAATTACTGTAATATTTCAATATTTTTACTTTATAATTTTCTAGCAGTTCTTCGCTTATTTTGTTTAATTGGTAAATAATTATAATTAAACAAAATAACCCAGAGCCCACCACGTGGAGGTGACTGCTATTCGAGTTCCCTCCCTCCTTCCTTCCTTCCTCCCTCCCTCCTTCCTTCCTTCCTCCCAAGGCTAAACTTTAAATTTTTGTTATTTTTTTTACATTTTATAATCTTATTTAGTTTCAAACTTCGGCATTAAATTTTGAGACGTTAATTTATTTTTCTTATGTAACCATCTCTTTGGTTTTGGCCAAAAACAGAAGTAGATGCTTCTGTGACAAGTTTAATGCTCCTTCGACCGCCTGGGAATGGCAGGGAAATCTGACTATATCGATAATGTCTCATGTTTTGATTGCTTCCTCGAAAGTAACATTTGAAATTTTCGAAAGAATGGGTGGCTCAGTAATTGCTGTATCCTGCCAGTTGATAATTTCAATATACCCAAAAGCATTAAAATTAAGTTCTGGAATTTTGAAAGCTCTGATATTTACTCTTTCGGATTTCGGGGAGATTTGTCGTATTTAAAATCCTACGTATAGCAAGTTCTCTAATTAATGTATCTCTTTCAGCATACCCATAAGAATACTTTCTGGATGAGCGAAAAAAGCGTTTCTGGATTACTGGATCTATTATTTTCTGGTATGAGTTGTCCAAATATCGAGAATAGTTCATTAATTTCCATAAATTCCGCGCACCATCAAAACATGAACTGTTCTGTTTAATTGTAAACCAAACAGGAGCATATACTTTCACCACATATGTAGCCAGTGTCACCAGAGCATCAGAGGGACCAACGGTTGCAACATATAGTCGTAGTATTCGACTTGCAGTAGTCAACCAGCGAGCGTGAGCCATTTTCCCTGGAGTTTTGTTAGCTAAGTCGACTGACCAGTTCTCACCCACAATAGCACGGCATAGCTCTAAAAGATAGCCTTGATCTGAACTTAGATCATTCAAATTGACAGCAAAAAAATCAAATTCGCTTTTAATTGGGGAGAATTTCACCAGTGGAAGAGTTTCACAAGTCTAGCAAAGTACCAATGGGTCCAGAAAAACTTTTAGGGCCTGAAGTTAATCCATCCAAGTTTTGAAAAAGATGCCGCAGCGGAAGTTCATTTCCGTGCAATTGGCACACAAACCATTGAAGCGGTCTTCCCAAAAATTTCCATCAAACGAATAATTCCACCTTTAGGCCCAGTATTCGTTGGCGTGCCGTCACATCCCACAGCTGCCAGCTGCGATAAATCGAACTCTTTATTTAAATACTCTAGTATACTTTTTGCACTGTTACTAGCATTACCATATTCGGGAGATATCGTGACCTGTATTTAGATTCAACATGGTTCCTCGATAAGTACTATATGTTCTTCTACGATAGATCGTTTATAAAATTTTCTACCTATTTTCTCATTTTTCAAGGTTTTATCTTTTTTTCCGTCGAAATATACGGACTGAAGGCTAGGAACTGATTCTACTTTCTGTAACGAAGTTCTGAGTTTTTTTCGTTCCCTTCTTATTTTATGTCTGTCTATAACACTAGACTTCTCTTCTTTCGAGATAATTCCCTTGTCTGTTAATACAGCCGTTGATATTTTTGCTGCTGAGCGATCTGAAAAATGTTCTGTCACATTCTCTTGCAAGAAGATAACACCGTTCTCATTTGTGATTTCTTTTTATGACTTGAAGTTGTTGGTATCATAGATTCTTTTTCTGGTTGGTAAGTAGTATCTTGTTTATCATTCTTAAGTCGCAATCCTCTAAAGATATTTTCTGTCTCCTTTACAAAAATCTATTTTGTCCGTTTGTTTTTCACTCTTGCTAGATTTCATTTTCCGTTCTTCTCTTCTAGTTAATGTATGTGTCATTTTCTTATCAACATTACTTATAGCCATCTTTCGTGTTGTTTCTTTGGTCGGTTAAAAATGTTTGTTCTATCTTTGGAATTGTGACTTTTTTGACGAGCAAAGATAGTAAAATCTACACATTTACATGCAGCAATATCAAATAATTTTTTTGTTGCTTCATTTACAAAAAGGTCTATTTTGATCTGAAATGATTGCTTTCGGTGGCTAGATTTTTTAAGGTTCATATATTTCTTGTGATAGTCTTTTAGAATTTTCATGGCTCTAAATACTTACTATAGGAATTGATGCTCTTCTCCATATATTTCAACTTTATAACTAATTTTTTGTGAGATTTCATGAACCGTTGCCTCTTTAGAATTTGCATGAAAATTTTGCATGGACATCATAAAATGTTGGCAAAACACGATTGTTAAAGTCACTTCCTTGTCCAAATATAGGACATAATGTTTTAGCTCTAGTTTTTAGCACTTGCCATCTTGTAATTAAAACACACTTAAGTTTATATAATTATACAGTTTTATAGATATCACTATCACTTTTCAAATTAAAGATAACAATTATTATTCTAATACTCAAATAAATACGGCGCGAAATCTTTAACAGAAATGAAACGAACTGCATTTACACTTCAATGACTGCCACAAGACAACTGAATCTAAAATGTATTTAATTTCGTGCGCAATCTAAGCTCATTCGGCTTTGCGCCGAAGATGCAGCGCGTACCGTTTGTTTACGGATAAGGGCGCCTTTGAACTTTGAACGTAAGAAAATATGTAAAAATGTCTCATATTTAGATCTGTGGCGGACCCTCAAGACGTTTTTCAACTTAGGCCAATTTGTGCAGTATTATTTATTTATGTATAAGGTACTCACCTAGTACTATTATGACATTCAAATCATTTTAAAACTTACTTTAAATTTTCATTAAAAAAATGATGTTTTTTCATTTTTTTTCAATCAATGGTTGGCGGCGAACCCTCTAAACATTGTTTGATCCCAAAAATTAATTTCATTTCATTATCAGAGACCCTGTACGCAACTTTCTTGCACTATTACGAATAAAAAATCGGGAAAAAATGTTTTCGCTCCACCCTACTGTAAGTGCTGCACGAGCCTAAATTTGTATGGGTGGTATTTGTGCTTTTTTGGAATTTCTTGAACTCTAGTTTTTGGAATCCCTATGCTCTTTTCACTGGCCCTACAAGAGTTTGTAGGGTAAGCTTCTGCATTAGCCAAAACCGTAATCTCCTCAGCCTCCCGATTTTCTTTATTATGTGTTTTCGTACGAGGTTTGATAAATGATCCGTGATTAAGTAAATTCTTTTTTATCCGATAAAAAGTGGATATATTAGGTTGCCTCCTTTCTGAATATCTAAATAAAAATTAAGCAATAGTATTTCAACATACCTAAAAATTAACTATTTACCTGTTAAAATACATCTCAGAAGCCGCTTCAACATTTTTATTACTTAATTATCGTACTTTTCATAATGTTCGAAAGTTTGGTTTTCTTCCATAATAATACAAATATATTTTTACACAATAAATAAATACAAAAAACTAGCGCTATATTTTATATACGCGTACAAAATTGGGAAATGTCATTTGCTTCCAAGAAAACAAAAGAAAACGACATCGTTTTGCATAGGCTAGTGCAAAATTTGGGATGATAATTATAAAAATTAGGATTTTTGTTGTTGTTTATTAAAATAGACCCATACTATAATATATTTTTGAGAAGCTTTTAAAAGGACAAATCAATTTCTGGACAAATATACATGGTGTCCCATTTAAAAAAAACACAACTTTGCGTCATATCTAAAAAATAACAACTCAACTGAAAAATATGACTACGCCACTGGATCCAGCGTAAAAAACTGCATAAGCAGCAATTTTTCCCTTTGCGTTAAGTTAAAGGATAATCGAGATACGAGGGGGGTCCCAAAATGCAAAATTTTCTATTTCGCCCTGTATCTCATAAACGAAGAAGGCTATGAAAATTTTGTTTACGGTTTCATGAGTTTCACAAAAAATTAGCTCGGGTTCGTGAAAACCTCAAGGTTCTATCTTTAAAAATAAGCAAGATACCCTGCTTTTGCAACCAAATCCGGACACCCTGTACTGAACAACATTACGTGTGATTTGGAAGAGTTTAAGGTCAGACCATACCATCTGGAAATATCCGTCAGAGCTAACAGGTCATCTCCGATTTTATTGCAAGCGTTTTGAAGGAAAGGTTCTGAAAATGAGAAATAGAGTTGAGTATCATCCGCATACATGTGGTAACTGCAATAGCGTAAGATTTTTGGAAATTGAGACGTATAGATGGAAAAAAGTAGGGGCCCCAGAATAGAGCCTTGCGGCACACCAGAAATTACGTTGGAAAAATTAGATGTTATGCCACGGTATCTAACCGATTGAGAAAGGTCACTCATATATGAACTCAATAGGGCCAAGGGTACGCCTGAAAATCCCACGGAACCCAGTAAAGCCAACATCATTTCATGGTTGATGCGGTCAAATGCCTTAGAATAGTCAAGTAGGACTAAAATCGTGAGCCTACCACAGTCTATCCTTGTCTGGATATCATCAATCACTTTGGCTAAAGCAGTGATGCAACTATGATCACATCGAATGGCACAGACTGGCAATACAGTAATTCTCTCACAGTGGTCACGAATCTGCTTATCCAAAATCTTCTCTAGCGATAGTACGCGGAGCAAGCTAATTGGTCTCAGATCGTTAAAATCGAGCGGATTGGCAATCTTGGACAATGGCACCACATGTGACTTCTTCCAAAGGACTGGGAATGTGCCATGAGATATGCAGAAATTAAAAATATGTTCAATGACAGGAAGAATCAGTGGACAGCAATAGAGAAGCATATTTATTCCAATTCCATCTGGCCCTACAGATCCAGACTTAACGGAGAGAAGCATTCGATAAATTTCATTAGTATCTGTAAGCTCAAAAGAAAAATTTTTCTTCAGTAATTTTGTTATTTCGAAGATGAAGTAAAGTTTCATTATCAGGTTTCTCTTTGGACAAAGCGCTCAAGAAATAGGAGTTCAACTGCTCAGGATCAGAGAAGCTCAGTGGCTGTTCTTTGAAAAACGTCCAACTTTCTTCTCGAGGTAGGCCTTCTTTTCCCTTCTAATTGCATAATTCATTCCTTAGTACCTTATATCGATTCCAGTCCTGAGTTGACCTGTACTTTTTAAACTTCAGTAAGGCCTTGTCGCACTCATGCATAAGCATTTTTATTGCTCCAGTGAGCCAAGGAGAATCTTTTTTAGATATTAGGATCGTTCTTGTAGGAGCGTAAACATTAAAAATACTTAAAATTATCGAATTAAAGTGCGACACCTCAATGTTTTCAGATCTATAGACAGGACATTCTCACGACACACCGCTGATGTGCACTATCTATTATAGATGTGTATAGTTGTTCGGTAAGATGCACATCACTGAGACGATTTACGCTAGATTTTAGAGAGTTACGAACATACGTGGCAACGCCGCCACCCCTACCCGCACGTCTATCGGACCTATACGGCCGATAACCAACCAACGCCATCAAGTCATCCGGAATAGCAGCGTGAAGCTAAGTCTCTGATACAGTAATGACATCGTATTTATTATAAACAGCAGGTTTACATTTATCAAAGTTATATATAAGTATCATTTATAAAAATGTCTACCCGTTCATGGTCTAACTGAAGAACATAAACGACAAAGATTATTTTTTTTTATCTAGAAATTTTAAAAAGATGTTTGTTAAATCCGCTCTTTTTACACAATATACTTTTTACCGCTGAAGCTACATTTACCACTAATGGTATGTTTAATCGTCGCAATAAACATTTCTGGGCGACAAACAATCCTCACAAAATTCAAGGACGACAATATTTAAAAGTTTGGTATGGCATTCTAAAAAATAAGATTATGGGACAAATTTTTTCCGTGAAAGTCTCACTGGTGGCAGATATCTCCAATATCTGCAAAATGATATAGAACAGCAGCTAGATAACGTTCCTTTATATGAGATGTCCAGCAAACAGTCCAGATCTGGCGCCGCTTGACGTATTTCTATGGGGTTATCTAAAAAAACAAGTTTTACTTCAATAGACCCGAAAATAGAGCTGTATTGAAACTAAGAATTAGGGAAGAAATTGCGAGATTAAACGAAAATCACTCCGATTTTATTTTTAAGTGCATTAAGCGTAAATTGTTACAAAATATTGAGAGGTGCTTCGCCAACCATTGTGAGTAACTAGAATTTATGGTTTTTAATTTTATTTGTCATTTTATCTTTCATTTTATAAATTTTCATTTAGTATTTGTTGTTCATAATAAAATATTTCTTTATTTTAAAATTAAATAGACACCTTCGTTAGACACGATTTCACCTAAATTAACTAGGATATTACATAATGAATTTTAGTTACGGGGGAATTTTGAAGTCGAATAACTCAAAAACTACCTATCCAAATATATCACCCATTTTTGGAAAGAGAATAATAAGGAGAATCTAAAAAATGAAAAATGTACAGGGCATTTCATTAAAAAAAACAAAATAAACCCTGAAAATGGGTGGCGAAACATAAATGATGACCTTGGACAGTGACATTGAGATGTCTCAGTACCCATTTTTAATACATTTAAATTAGATTTTCGGTTAAACTTGAAATAAGGGTAACTTTTGAATTTGAACATAAGACATTTTAAGAGTTTTTAGATTCTACAGTTTAAGAAATATATACAGTATGTCCGCGGTTAGAGGTAACAAGGGGACAAATGACTAAAAACTTTATCAATCTGATTGATAATAATTATATCCACGGAATTTGACAATGACAATCTTTGAATATAAAATATAAAGTTTAACTTCTTTCAACTATTTTAAAAAGAAAAAATAGATGGATGAACCACTCTTTCTATTAAAAAAAAAAAAAAAGAAGTTCGACATTTTCCCTGCTTCCTTTATTATGACAGTTTTAAGAAACGATGTCTTACAATGGTGCCAAACTTACATTAAATTTTGAATAGCATTTTACACCAAGTTATTGGCTGTTTACAACAAACCTAACCAGTCCTAATCTCCCTAACTTTATAGCAAATTTATTGCTATTCAAATAAAAAAAAATCAAAACCACAGAGAAGGCGTTGGCCAAAAATTGCCTTTTTTACGGGTTTTCCATTATAATTTGTTTTAATTTCTTATTACCTACTTCTCGAATATTTATATATTTAATCCCATGTCATTTTGGCAACCTCGTTGATTGTCGTTTGTACTGTCTTTTTTATCTTTAAGTAATACTGTTTCATCACGTCTGCATAGAAGACTACTTTTGCAGCGTTTTTATTTGTCTTTTTTAGAAGTAAAGTTTTAATTGATTGGACCATGTATCTTTTCTGTATGTTTCCTTGTCGGATTCTTTTTTTCACATATTTAAATTGAAGGGTTGATTATTCGATGTACTTATTTGCAACTGACACTGAGGATGATTTATTGGTCGAAAATACCCTACTATATATTTTTTGTTTGACATTATACACGTTAAAGGAATCGTGGTTGGGATTAAACTTTGTCAAATTGGAATTATTATTCGACGTTTCGCCTTCGATTGCATGAAGCATCTTCAGGAATCTTTACTCCATGAACACTGAATGAAATCGGAGAGATTCAGGTGGGCTTTTATATCCTTGACCCTGCGTTAAGATCAGTTTCCACGTGTGATGTAAACCATAACCGCGAATCTTCGATAATCATATAAAGTGTACTTAGAATGGTTGCAAGTCAAATAGCATACAGGGTAGGTCAAAAAATATTAAAATCATGCAAGAGTAAAGTATCCTTGTTTCGTAATATTCAGCAAAATGTTATTGAGAAAAGTTGTTTAGCAAAAAAAATTATGCCTGGATACCAAAACAAAAATTTCTTTTGTTGTCTAAGTGTAACTTCTTGATAAATTTTTTCTGCCTGTGCATTGGTGATGTTGTCCAAAGTTGTAAATATAATTCTTTCAAGTCTAGAAGCTAATGTTAGGTGGATTTCTACTATTTTACGAGCATTTGTATCTACTATATATTACAACGTATTGCCTTAATCCTTTTTCTAACTAATGCATTGCTGGCACGTTTTTGATTTGAAAGGAAACCATGCAGGAATAAATCCTCTTAGATTAGATTTTTGCAAATAACCTGCAGCCAAACGAAATTTTATCTCCCTTTCTTTTTTATATGCATGTCCAGATTTTTTTGCACCTAATTTTGGTTTGTTCTGGCTCATTTTGCTACGTTCTTTGTCTATCCTTTATTACAAATACAAATGTTTTAATATTAAAAAAAAAATATAGTTACATTCTTGATATGGGTTTTGAACAACAATTTTTTCCCGAATTCGTTTCTCAATTTGAAATTTTTTTTTCAGTTTTTTACAGATATTGATTTCACTTTAATAAAACATTTCTACCGTAGTTAAGGAAATAACTTAAAAAGACGAATTTTACGATTATTAAAATAAAATTTATTAGGAAAAAATAGTTTTTTAAAATTAA
Organism: Kuschelorhynchus macadamiae; assembly: GCA_030620095.1. Taxonomy (NCBI): domain Eukaryota; kingdom Metazoa; phylum Arthropoda; class Insecta; order Coleoptera; family Curculionidae; genus Kuschelorhynchus; species Kuschelorhynchus macadamiae. The sequence continues at coordinate 177,390 of JAUTXW010005349.1, read as the reverse complement.
GGGAAATTTTAAAATACTCTCCACGATTTTACGATTTTTTTTAAAGCCTTGAATAACTAAGGGAGAATTTTTTTCACAAAGTCAATCTATGATCCGACATAAGTATTACAATCAGATTCAAAATAACCGCAACCGACTGGCTTTATTTAAAATACAAGTTACAGGTACTCGATTTTTACATGATAGCAACAATTGATAAGTAGTTTATTTTCAATATCGATGTATAAAATCTAGTTATTACACATTTCCTGTCACTGCACTTCCGTAAAACTACTAATCAACCCCTTTCCAAAGCCAATATCATTAATTTCTGAACTTCATACCTCGATCTTTTTTATTATGCCACTTGTTGAAGAGTCGAGAAGAGCCGAAAGTTTGATTAATGATATGCGTTTCAAAATATTTGTTGGGAACAAACTATTGTTAAAGGGACTATGGATGCGAAAGGTTTCAATATAAGAGAGTAATAAAATTTTGATTATACTAATGAATTCATTCAAAGCGTTATAATTTGACGGGGGTAAGTTTTGTTTGTTATGTCGTTTTTGACTGAACCGAAAGTGACATTTATTAACCTAATGAATATTTTTTCATAAATTAGCTTTTACACCATGTATTTTTATATTACGTTCCATTTTTTTTATTCCGAAAGCCCGGAAAAAAGACGTAAGTTAGAATTTTTCAATTTTTATTTTCTTCCTTTAAATAATACTGTATTGCCGAGAAGGAATGAATAAACTTAAAGAAAAAGATAGCGAAACGATGTAAGTCCAAAGATGAAGGACATGAAAGCCCTATAAAAGCTAAAAGTGTTTGGAGCTAGAGCTATAGATAGAGATATGGAGGGGTGACTTGCGCCAATCTATTATTTACGCCTTTCAGGTGGGCCCATTGTAACCTCCTTCGGAGTTTCACTCATCAAGCCAGCCGGCAGCATTGATGTAGTCCAAAATTGGTGGCCGAGTATTCTCCGATTGTAGTCATTTCAGGTCTTTTTCGAGAGCTTGGCAGTACCAAAGAACGTGTTCAGCAGTCTTGTCATCCTTTTTGCATCTCCAGGAAGACGCCCAAGGTGTTTGTTTAGCTTACAGTGTCCTGTCCTAACACTGGAACCTGTGGTGGAAGATAGATCAAAATACAAGAGTTCTAACCACACTACACTACAACTTGTTACGTTCTGGACGCGCGTTTCGCTAACCAAGTTAGCATCATCAGTAGATGATATAAACTAAAGTAACTTATCCTAACCGAGACTGTTTATAGATAAATGTGGTCACACTTGGTTGCACCCGACTGCACCGTTGTTAAGTAAACAATAGAGGCAGGGAATAGGCCCTTTGTCTTTATTTAGTGCTTTCTTACCATATTTAACTATTTCTATACTCTCAAATGCATCCAATAATCTATTATTAGATACATTTTTAATCAACTTTTATTATTTATTCCTATTCGGTGGTTGTTTTCCAAAGCATGTTGGGCAACGCTTGACTTTTCTGTTCTTCCGTATCTTAAATGTGCCATGTGTTCTTTAAAACGAATGTTTATGGAGCGTTTAGTTTGCCCAACATATTTGAGATCGCAGTCATTACAGCTAATTTCATAGATGCCACTCCTCTCCCTCAAGTCGACTTTGTCTTTGGGATTTCCAAGGAGATTTTTCAAACTGTTCTGCGTTTTGTAGGCTACTCTAAAACCTACGTTTTTAAATACTTTTTCTAGACGTCTCGTATATCTGGGATCATATGGGATTACTAAGAATTTATTGGAAGCCTCAGGTGTTTGAAGAGTAGTGGCATCGTTTAACATTTTCTTATGTTTATGTCTATTTACTAATTTATGTACAAAATTGTCATTATATCCATTACTTTTAGCTATATTTTTAATTCGATTCATTTCATTGTTAAAACGTTCTTTACTTAAAGGAAAATTGACTAACCTGTGAGTTAAGAAATGGAATGCTTCCATTTTGTGTTGACGGCAATGAAATGAGTCAGAAGTTATATACCTATCAGTATTGGTAAATTTCCTATAAATATCAAATTCTAATTTATCGTTATTTCTAATAACTAACGTGTCGAGAAAAGGTAATTGCCCATTGTTCTCCTTTTTGTACGTAAAATTAATGGAAGGATATTTATTGTTTAATGTTTCTAAGAAAGTGTCCAAATTTTCTGTTTTAGTATCAAAAAAAGCAAATATATCGTCTACGTATCTATACCACACCCTTGGGAAATACTTAAGTTCTTTTTTGAATTGGGTTTCTAATCTGCCCATAAACAAATTTGCAAGGAACGGAGATAAGCAATTGCCCATCGCAGTTCCCTCAAGTTGTTTATAATATTTATTGTTGAACTGAAAAAAATTTTGATTCATACATAATTTTGTGAGAAGTAAATATTCATCAATAATTTCTTTCTTCAAATTATTGATTTCAAGTAGTTCCTTTAGGTACTCTAAAGCTAGTGGTATGGGTGCACTAGGAAACAATGAGCTTACATCAAAAGATATTAAAATTTCACCTTCTTTTAAGTGAACATTCTTAATTTTATCTAAGAATTCTAACGAGTTAGTAACCTCAAAGTTATCATATTTAATTTGCTGAATTCTTCTAATAACCATTTTGAAATATTGTACGTTGGTGATCCAACAGCTGAAACAATAGGTCTGTCTCATGGACTTCCCAGGTTTATGGATTTTGGGAAGGCAATACAGTTTAGATAACTGTTGGTTACTATGTGTTAGTTTGAATTTTAGTTTATCGGAAACAAGGTTTTTACACTGTTTTAAAGTACTTTTTACTTCTGTTATCATTTTTGATAACGGGTTTTTCTCAATTAAATCGTAAGGACCAGTTTGAATCAAATTGTCTTCTCTTTCTACTTTTTGCAGTCGGGTGCAACCAAGTGTGACCACATTTACCTATAAATAGTCTCGGTTAGGATAAGTTACTTTAGTTTATATCTTCTGCTGATGATGCTAACTTGGTTAGCGAAACGCGCGTCCAGAACGTAACAGGTGTTTCTGAGATTACCTCGGGAGAGTTCTTGGACATTGCACTTGAGTGTCTGAACTTTTGTCTCTCTCATCTCTCCGTTAGAACCTTTTTTGTCTGTTGATTTATCTTAAGATTGCCTTACAGGAGGTTACTTGAGGACAGAGGCGCGATGGGTTCTGGACCGCATCTTTTTCCCTTTGCTCCGTTACTCGTCAGCCCATCTGCTTTTTCATTTACTTCGATGTCCCTTATTCCCGGACACTGTGACCCTGTTGCCTTGGGAAAACATCTCCAGCATTTGGTGACACTGAAAAATCAGTTTGGATGTTGTTTTATTCTTTTTTAAAATTTTCAAAACTTGTTTTTCCTTATTCCTTATCCCTTGAAGACGGTTACCTCCTTGCCTAGGTCCATTTTCCAGTTGAGTTCTGGTATATACACACCCAAGCCAGCCCCAGGTTGACCGCTGATATCAATTTCAAAGTTATTATTGAAGATTAAGTAGTTAATCAGGACGTCCGTTCAGTGTTTGGAACTATTATTCTTTACTTATTACTTAGAGAGGCATAAAATCGCACAGAATGAGAACTAAGCTCACACACATAGCGGAAAACTGAAATGTCTGATTGAAGAAGTGAAGATTTTCTCACTTAAACTCTTTTCCTTTTTTTTGTCGTTTGGTAATACTCTAAGATACGACTGCATGATTTCTATTTGTTTTAAACCAGAATGTTATTTTTAGAGATATTTATTTCTGCCGCCGGGTTGTCTTTTAGAATACGGCTGCAAATACTTTTTTAGTCAATTTCTGTACTATTCCTGTACCTCCGAAACAGTAAGTGCTACGATGTCGGTTAAATTAGAGAAAAGTTGCCTGTCTTGATGTTCATTCAGGATCATTTTAGCGTCTTGCCAAATTCCTGCTAGTTTATGAAACAGGGTGATTTGTGAAAAACACCTAAATATATTTCGTCGAATATTTCAGAGACTATTGAATATCGAGACACAGTGTAAATCTGAAAGTTTTATAATTTTTTACGTTCTACAACACGGTGCCTTGAAATTTGGCCTCTGATGTTTCATGTCCAAGTCACCATCATCAACTTACTTTTTTAAATGCGGATCTAGATTTTTTACCATTCTCAGAATCATTTTTTATCCCCTCTGTGATGTGGTACTGCACCAATCCCTTTGACGACGTTTTGACCCCGGGAAAAGTCATCATCGGGGATTTTTACATTTACAGCCCTCGTTTTATAACTTAATGTCCCTAGAAACGTTCTATTGCGTAAAACATAAGTGGAACTTAATTAATTAACAATTAAATATTAATGTGGTTACAAAGGCATTTTCTAAATTGGAAGAATTTATACCAAGTGTTATTATTTGTGATAAAACATTGTTAGTTCCCATATTAGTATCGAATTGTTAATTAATTAAGTTCCATTTATGTTTTCAATATTAAATAGATTACAATAAACCGTTTCTAAGGGTTTTAAATTATGAAACTAGGGCTGTCCTGGTAAAAATTCCCGATGATGACATTTTACAGAGTCGAAACGTTCCCCAAGAGGTTTGTGTAGCGCATCATTCGAAAAGTGACAAAAATGACTATAAAAAATCCTACTCCGTATCTAAAAAAATTAAGGCAATGGTGGTGGCTCGAACAAGAAACTTCGGAGGTGAAAAAGGTTCGAAATGTATTTAGGGTTTTGTCACAAGTCACCCCTCTCTCAGAAACTAGCAGGAACGAACAGGCAACTTTTCTCTAATTTAACCGACCTCGTACCATCTTCATTGTATTTAAAAATGTACTAGTAGTACAAAACTGCACTGACCCTTAGTGCAGAAATAAAATAAATGAACAGGTGACAATGCAAAATTTGTGTTTTCATTTATTTGTTAAAATGTATTGTCACAAAGTAACAGACGACTCCGTTAAATCTTATAGCATTCACTTAAAAAAAATTTACCAATTAATTTATTTTCTTGGTCTCTTATAAACGAAGCAAATGCCCACAAATTAACAATAGTTTGTTCCTGAGGTAGCCCAAAGCTTGGGCAATCATACTAACCCTTTTTTATTCCATAGTTGGCGTGTGTCGAGTGATTTTATTTCCATTTTGATCATATTTAGTTTAGCGTGTTTGCGCGTGTGAATGTCCAGTTTGCATTCCGATATTACTATTAGCATGCCGTAACTTTTTAGTCAGTGGATCATTCAGTTTTTTAAAAAGCACCGCACAGTACTGGCTATGTAATTACTCTAAGTGCAAGTGCACCTTTTTTGTTTTTTGTTTTTTTGTTCCTCATTTTATTCTATATCGTTCTAATTTCTACTTTTTTGTTTTCTCTAAGCTCAACGTAGATTTTTTCTGTTTAGCAGGAAATTTTCATGTAGTTAAAGGAAGATGGGTAATTTATTAATTAGAAATAAATCAATTAATAGTTACAATGTTACAAATTATAATCACTATTATTATTTTAATAATTTTTTTGTTTACTTACTCTTGACATCAACCAGATACAGCTTGATGCTCTCGTATTTTTCTAAAAAAATGTTCTTTCAAAATAAAACTAATTTGAGATATTTTTCGCAGATATTAAAATTACTGTATAGAAACTGTTCATTCATTACACGGACAATCTATATTTACATTTATTCACAATTTTTACACATCGTCATTCCAAAAAAATTCTTTTAGTCTACAAAAAGAATATATAAAAGGATTTTATCACTTTTTTTATTTTTTTTCTGCCTTTTTGTTTATATAAGAAAAGGTCATTTAACGCAGCTGATTGGATTACACTACATTTAAAATATCATCAACATACGTTTTGTAAAAATACAATCTTTAAGTTCATTGGTCATCAAAGACTGAATCATCACACAAACGCTGTCATTTTTTAATATAATTCTTGTACCCTTCTGGTCATGTCTCTTCACATTTCTCCGTCTTAGCAACAAATAAAACTTACTTCTGTAGTGGAAGTTATTGATCAAACTAAGTTGAATGAGCTAGGTTATTTAGAATCATATACTTATTTTTTGATAATATTAGTGTTAATATAAAACAAAAGCTTTCACGGCATTGGGCAATTAAAAAATCTTGGCTCTTGGGTTTAGACCGGAATTACTACCCGACGTTTCGCCTTCAATTGCATGAGGCATTTTCAGGGATGTTTACTCCGCGAGTTCCGAACTCTGATTGAACTCGACGAGATTCAAGCGGGTTTTTATACCCGATGTGTACTCGACAAACCGCGTCTCCCTGTGTTAAGATCAGTTTCCACGTGTGATGTAGGCCCTAAACGCTATCTCTATTAAAGTGTTTTGTATGTTTAAAAACTTCAAGAGATTTTCTAATTTTTCGTATATAAAAACCTTACATTTATAATATGACTGGTGTTCAACTACATCAGATTAAACAATTTGTTTCTTTTTAATACTTAGTTCATGTACAGGGTGGTCCACTTAAGATGCTCCTATACTTTATCTCAATAAATAAGACACTGAAAAAAAAAGTTAAATACAAAAAGTATTTGACCCTAAGTATATTTTTTATTTATAATATTTTTATGTATACGGGGTGTTCCATTGTGCCAGGACAGTAACCAACTTTTTTCTTTTTAATGAAATGGTATGAATATTTTTAGAAATTCTAATTCTACGCTTGATATTGAGTATTTTTTATCATTACATAGCATACGAAATGTTTACTAGTTTTTGAGAAAAATTAACTTTTATAATTTTTTTCGGAAAAATGTTATTTTTTCACACCTGAAGACTAAAATTGTGAATTTTGGTTAAGGATCCATGGGAGTGGTTAATATTTTAATACTCTGACCTATCAAGAGCGAAAATCCATTATACAGGGTGGTCACAATGACCATAAAAAAATGTTTTTGTAACTAAAAACAACTTATTTTTTTAAATGGAACACCCACTTTTATTGTGTTTAGGATTTAATTCTACATCATTCCATGTATATAGTTTATATTCCAAAAATTAGTAGTTTAGAAGTTATGACCAATTTTCTGTAATAATTCAGGTATTTTTGTTAAAAATCTAACTAAACCTAAATAATATCCTATTCTAATTTTTTTTAACATTATAATTAAATTTAACATTAAATCAACAAGTAATGCAAGAAGGAAAGTAACTAATTACTTATTAAAAAACATTTTCGACATAACTCCCGTTGAGCACTCCTTTGAACATCCTGCAGGAATTTTTAAAAAATCCCAAAATATGTAAAAAATAAATTAAAAAACAGGTGTTCAAGGGTTTTTCCGAAAAACTAACCGTTTTTTAAATAAAAAATATTGTTATATTTAAGGGGTGGTTTCCCTTCTTATCGAACCTCTACACCAGGGGTGCTCAAACTTGAACTGCTGACGATCTACCTCAATATTTTTAGACTACTTACAATCGACTCTGAGAGGCTGCAAGTATGTGTGATGCAGAGTTGTCGTACATACACGATACATACACCCTACCTACCTACCTACCTAGGTAGGGTGTACCATAGCATATATAGATATTAGCTTTCCACACAATATACATTATTTTAGTCAAGGTTTGGGTTAGGTTTAGTTAGGTTCTTCTCTACAATATCAATGAAAAAACTCATAGTTATTCAAATTTGCGAGTTTATTGGTTGTTACAAAACAAAAGAGTTACATATGGTGTTAAACTTAAGTAAGGAGTGACTTTGGATGTTGAAGCGTGGCACTGCATGTCCTCAGCATACTTTTCATAAAATGGTACTTAACCACTGAGTGCTAATCGCAAGCATGATGACATATGATCGTCAGTTAGTCGATTGCGATATTTTGACTTAATTATCTTCATTTCAGAAAATGCAGACTCGTACAAGTAAGTTGGCCCAAACATTGCTGTCAATTGAAGGGCGATTTGCCTTAGATTCGGATATTGATCTTCAGATATAAAACAGCAGAAATTTTTATCAGATGCTGTAGCTTTGAGATGTATACCTGATATAATCTGCACCAACTCATTTTCAACAGAACATGAGTTCATATTAAACTGACTTGCTATTTCAGTAGCTAATTCCTCAATGTTTTTACATGAAAAAGGATAGCTCATAAATGATGCTACATTTGCCAAGTTACTACAATCATAAAGACGCATTTCAAATTGTCCCAAAATATTTGATAATTCAGCCTCATACGTATCATAATTGAACTGAGGAATCCTTGCTTTCAAAGACGGAAAATGTTTCAGATCCTTTCTTTTCAGTTGATCTATCATAAGTTGCAATTTACTTTTGAATGCGTTTACTTACTTACTTTCCTCTAGAAAAGCTGTTGTTTCGGGCAATAATTCTTGAAACCTTTCTAGGAATTTTCCGCAACTCAACCACCTGACGTCTGTGTGAAGAACTAAATCAGTGTGTTCAGCTGACTCCCTATCTTCCAACTGCAACTTAAAGAGCCGCCGTTGCAAGCTACGTGCACGGATGGAATTCACAATTTTTGTTGCAATGCCCATAATTTCCTCCGTGTTTAAAACTTTTGAACACAAAACTTATTGATGTATAATGCAATGGATTGAAATAAACACAATGCCACAAAACCCTTTTTTGTTTCCAGTCATTGCTGGTGCTCCATCGGTTGTAATGCACACTAATTTATATATTGGTAGCTTGTAGTTTTTTACAAAGTCGAAGAAAACGTCATATATATCTTCGCCACGGGTCTTCCCCTTCAGAGGGTTGGAGGGGGGATGATTGTCAAAAATTCTTCCTTAGCCAACATGTCATTGAATACCATCCGAATAAAAACACACAGCTGGACAGTGTCTGTCATATCGGTAGATTCGTCGAACTGTAAAGAAAAGTATGTACATTCCAAGATATCATTTTTTAGTTTATCTGCCATGTCCTGACTCATGACTTCAGTACGCCTTGTGACAGTCGGACGAGATAACTGAAGTTCTCTAATAGCAGACATGATTTCTGTTTTATTTTTAAAATCTCCAAATAAAGTCTCACCCGCTTCAATAAATGCTTCCTTCACAACCGATCCGTCTTCGAATGGTTTCTTGTGTTTCGCCAATGTATGAGATATTTCAAATGACGCGATCGTAGCAGCTTTTGATTGTTTGGCTGGTCTTGTGAACATGGTTTGTTCTTTTTTCAAACAAGATATCAAATCACGTACTTTTCGTTTTCTTAATTCACTCTGTGGCGGAAAATCCTTTTCATAGTTTTTATGAACCGTTTTATGATGCCTCTCTAAGTTACCACGCTTAGGTATTGCAACTGACGCACGACAAATAAGACAAATGCACTTATCCTTCACCATACAAAACAAAAATTCTTCCTCCCAATCGTTATTAAAATGATACGTTTTAAATTTCTTCGCTGCACTCATTTTGTATTATTTAATAATAAACTTTGTATCGACGTAGTATTGCCTTCAAGTTGCAATTCAGAATGACTCCAATCCCTGCAGGCGCAACATTTATATCGGCGTGAACGAAAGTCTCTCTCAAACGCGCCGCCCGAATTTCTAGAAAAAGCGGCAAGAATAAAAAACGCGGCTTTTCTTTGACAAGTACCGCGCGTTCCTTTGATAAAGCCGCCTTTTGCCGCTAGCAGAGTGTTATTTTATTACGTAATAAATTTTTGTAGTTTAGTTAAGTACCTACTTATTAAAAAAAATTTTCTTCTCGAGATCTACTCAAAAAGCACTCGCAATCGACCGTTTGAGCACCCCTGCTCTACACCCTAAAAGCAACCTGTATACCAAAAGTCAGCCTTTTACCTCAAGCGGTTTGAGCTGCAGCGTGTTGAGTGAGTCAATATCCACTAGATTATAAACAACGTATTAAAAAGACACAAATCGTTCAATCAGCAGCATACCACTGGTGGTCATATTATAAATGAAAAAGTCCTAGCGTAGGTTGCAGGTTTTTATAAACGAAGCATTAGAGAATCTACTGAAAACATACAAAAAACTTCAATATAGATACGGGTTACGGTCTACAACACACGCGGAAATCGATCTTATAACAGATCCCTGAAGATACCTCGTGCAATAGAAGGAGAAACATTGGATTTCAATTTAACACGATCTAAACCATAATTTCTTAGTATTGGAGTTATTTAAATTTTTAAGTTTTCTTCCTGTTGTTTGGTTCTGTTTTAATTCTAATTTAATTTTTGACAATATAAAGTAAGTTATACTTTAAACGATGATCAATTGAATAAAAATACCTGGAGATGTCACAGCTTAGTTGGTTTTTTTCAGATATCTGAATCTATATTATTAGTGAATATTACCTTTTAGGCACCACTTTTATAATGTGGATTTAAACTTCAAACCCAGGATTAAACTTAGGAAGTGCTAGAAGGCCACTTTTATAGCAACCTCTTAACCCGAAAATGAGACGTTTTAAGTTAATCGGTAGATAGAGTACCGGTTAATGCCAAGATTGAAATAAAAAAATCATATTTTTGGCTATTTATTTTCATTTTCGATTCTGACATCCAACAGAAGGGGGTTCATAATAAGTTTTTTGTTATTAATTGGGTTATATTAATTATATACAGGCGATAAAGATTCGATCAATATTATTAAATCTAACAGGCAACCTAGTTTTTTCGGAAATGTATACAAAAACCTGTTTATCGGAAGAAACAATACAAAAATGTATGTGAAATACATTGTACTAATGCTGACACGTAGCCAGGGGATCCTGGGGGTCTGGACCCCCCCCACCCCGAAACTTTAAAAATATGTTGGTATAGTCATGCTTCTTACTAATTTTCCTGAGGTTTGACCGATTGAAACTGAATTTCTGGTAATAAAAATATCGAAAAACTGACTTTTTTATTGCGGTTGAACAAGTTGAAACAAAGAAAAAAGGAAAATACAAATTTAAACCCCAATTATAAAAACAATATAAACACTTTCTCGGTTTAATCCTGGACTTGTTCTAAAGTTTAAGTCGGATATTAAACTGGGGTTTAAGAGCACTTGAAGGGTATAGAAAAACACAAGGAATGTCACTTTTTACCAATATTTTCAACTGTTCGTGTGTTTTGATAGAAAATATTGGTCTTAATCAATGGGTGAAATATAGGAGGAAACAATCAGATAGGCCTCAAGTTAGTACAAATAATAAAATTACTGGATGGGGAAAAATAAGGTTTGTCTGCTCTAAGGGAAAAGAACAAGGAATGTCCACATAGTCCGATATTCGGGATTTTAAGCATTTCAAGGCCTCCTCGATTTCTAAATACTGTGCAAATCATTAAACTAGCATACTTTTCATCTAGATAGCTATTATATGCATGGATATGCATTTTTTCAGTAAAATGTTTACAAAACTTTTTACCTTAAGCTTTGTACTTCTATTTGTTTTCTGTGTATTTCCTTTTATTATGAATAGTAGAGTGTGAACCAAGTTAGTTCAGTATAGTGTATCTAAAATCAATTGAGACAGCGGAAAATTTGGAGTACGCTCAATTTACTACACCACTTATATAAAATAAATTTATCTTTATTCAGTTGACAGGTCCCCGTACAAACAGCGGACCTTTCCGACACAGTCAACGTGGACTCTTTATAAAATTTGTGGGCGGAGTATAAGAATTAAGCACTTTGATTGGTTATATCCGTAATTCAATTGGTTAGATTTTTGTAGAGGTTGATTTAACAAAAAATGCACAAAATAAGATATATTTTAACATATTTGCGTCGCCTGTACTTGTTCAGAGATCTCGGATCAGTGTCAAAGCCGTAGAATAAAAAAATCTTGTTTTTACTTACCTTGTAATCGTGAAAAAATTACCCTTCGAGATTTTTTTCTGAGAAGAACTATTAAAATTGTGGTACTAATTCAAGATGGCGGAACAAAATGACAGCCAAATAAAATATATGTAATCGTGAAAAAACCAATCTCTTAGGTTTTACATATTTTTAGGTTTTAGCGCTCCTAGATGTCAAAAAAATACGTTTTATCAATTCCGTCGGTTTGTCTGTTTGTATGTCAGTTCGCGGCATAGCATAAAAACTACCTATCAGATCAACCTCAAATTTTATTCAAAAATTAAGAGTCATATGGGGATGACCTGGTAATATTTTGGTAAAAATTCAATAAAGCAAAACAAAATGGTGTCCTAGTAAAATGTTAAAAAAATTATTAAAAAACCAGTGATCCAACTTATCTCAAATTTTGTACAAAAATCAAGTATTATGTAGAAATCAACCGGTACATTTCTTGTACGAATACAAGATGGCGGAACAAAATGGCGGCTTAATAAAATATTTAAAAACCCAGCCTGAAAAAACTACTTAATGGACTGATTTCAAATTGTGTGCCACCACAATTAGTTATTGTGGTATACAGATAAACTACTAAAACTGTGGCTCTAATTCAAGATGGCGGAAAAAAATTAGCGGCCAAATAAAATATTTGTAGCCGTGAACAAATCAGTTTCTTAGGTTTTACATATTTTAAGATTTTAGCTTCTCTAGAGGCCAAAAAGTATGTTTTATCAATTCCGTCGATCCGTCTGTCTGTCTGTCTGTCAATTCGCGACATAGCTTAAAAACTGCTCATCAGAATGATTTCAAATTTGAAATATGCAATATGCAAATTCAAAAACCTCTCTGAACAATTTTTACGAAGTATTTAACTTTTAACCACTATTTACTTCAACCCCTCAAAATTAAATAAGTTTTAAAATTGAAACATATATATATATATATATATATATATATATATATATATATATATATATATATATATATATATATATATATATATATATATATATATATATTTACAGGTTTATTCACGCAACCCGTTCATTAAAAGTTTTTGAGGATGCCATTTAGATAAAAATTTCAAATTTTGGGATTAAGGTAAGGTCAAGGGGTACTTCTTTTTTGAAATATTTTCAACTTCCTGTCACTTCCGGTTTAACCGGAAGTTGGTATCAACTTGCTTATTTTAAATGGAACACCCTATATTTTATAATATTTTTGGATTCTACGGAGAATTTTAATGCTATTTTATGTAGCATGTCCTATACCCAGGTTCAAGCGTTCTTAAGATACTTGACCTTGAACCAAAAATGAGCCTTCGGGGTACCAAGTTTTAAAATCTCATATTTTTGTAAGTTTCGAAGATATAATCTTCATATTTTGCAGACGATCGGTAAATAATCTTAGGTTTCTATTTTTTTTATTGAATTTGTCTATTTTTATACAGGGTGTCCTAAATTCAGCGGCAAACATTAACATTTTCAAAGCCACTAAAGTCCGTTTTTTTAAATGGGACACCCTATAATTTTATGCACTATCAAATGTAGAATTTCATTTTCTATCGAACTGTATTAAGGTTCCCTATAATTATTCGTAACCATTTTCGAAATAATCAGGTTTTTATTAAAATATCATATGTATTTGCTAAATGCTTACACCTTCCCTTAGTAAGCTGGAAAAACAATTGTTGTGCTTTTCTAGTATACAGACTGATTTGAAACTTTTAAATTAAAATAAAATAACACTCAAAAGCTGATATTCTCAATTTATTTTATATTCGCGGAGAATGTTATAAAATATTGGAGAGAACGTGCCATGTTTTTAATGAAAAACATCCTCATTTATCGCCAATGAACAAGAGAAAATTTTTCGTTTCGTAAAAGTTAAAGTTATAAAAAATGTAATAAATTATTTACATTATTTTTAACCATATCTACTAAGTTCGAGACTATTCTAAACTTATTTTAGTGAACTTAAAAATTATAGCAATCTAACAATCAACAATAAATAAATAAAATAATAAAATTGAATTATAACAAATGTTCTATATGCTGTCCGTTCATTTGAAGACACATTTCAATTCTTCTTTGTACAGTTGCTGTGGCCCGTTGAATTTGTCCGTTTTCTAATTCGGCAAAAGCTGTTCGTATCCTGTCCAGTAAATCTTGTTGGTTATTTACTGGGGAAGCATAGACTTTACCTTTGATAAATCCCCATAAATAAAAGTCTAGGGGTGTTAAATCAGGCGATCGCGGGGCCATCTCCAAGAGCCATTGGGACCAATCCAGCGATCTTCAAAAATTCGAGATAATTGGAGATAAACTGCAGCGGAATTATGTGCTGGTGCCCCATTTAATTGATACCAAAAATTTTGCAGCTCACCAGTAGGAATTTCTTCTATAAATTCAGAAACCGTCCCTCGTAGAATTTCCAAATACTTATCACTGTTTAAATTGTTTTCATAAATACAGTACCGCACCTGATCATTTAATACTATACCGAAAACATTGAAGCTAAACCTCTCTTGAGAACGCGTTTCGCGTAAAGCGTGCGGATTTTCTGCTGCCCAGAAATGTTCGTTTCTTCTATTTGTTTCTCTAGAAAATTTCGCTTCATCGGTCCAAAATATTTTTGAAAGGAATTGAGGGTCCTCTTGAATTTTCAAAAACATGAATTCGCAAAATTCTACTCGTCGTACGTCATCACCAGGTCTCAAGGCTTGCACGTTTTGGAAGGAATAAGGGTGCATAAGATGTTCGCTCAAGATTCTTTGGAGAGATGAAGAAGAAATTCCCCAATCGTTTTCTGCAGATAGTATTAAACTTTGTGGGTTTGCGTGGAAATAAGCTAATGTCTTTATTACGTTATCCTCGGCATTTGTCACTGGTTTCGGAACATTTTTTGTAACTTTAACCTTGCCAAAACGGAAAAAGTTCGTTTCAATCCTCTTGGCGTTCATTAAACACACGACACGTTCTCTCCAAAATTTTATAACATTCTCCATAAATATACAATAGATTGAGAATATCAGTGTTTGAGTATTCTTCCATTTCGATTTAGAAGATTTAGTTTATAACTGACAGCTTTCAATAAATAACGCATACTAATCATCTGTCATGTTGGATATTGGATCTCAATTGTTTTTCCATGGCTCACCATTGGAACATGTAAACATTTAAGCAAATACATACGATATTTTTATAAAACCCAATTATTTCGAAAATGGTTACGAGTAGTTATAGGGAACCTTAATACAGTTCGATAGAAAATAAAATTCTACATTTGATAGTGAATAAAGTTATAGGGTGTCCCATTTAAAAAAACGGACTTTAGCGGCTTTGAAAATGTGAATGTTTGCCGCTGAATTTAGGACACCTTGTATAAAAATAGACAAATTCAATAAAAAAATTAGAAACCCAAGATTATTTACCGATCGTCTGCAAAATATGAAGATTATATCTTCAAAACTTACAAAAATATGAGATTTTAAAATTTGGTACCCCGAAGGCTCATTTTCGGTTCAAGGTCAAATATCTTAAGAACGCTTGAACCTAGGTATAGGACATGCTACATAAAATAGCATTAGAATTCTCCGTAGAATCCAAAAATATCATAAAATACAGGGTGTTCCATTTAAAATAAGCAAGTTGGTACCAACTTCCGGTTAAACCAGAAGTGACAGGAAGTTGAAAATATTTCAAAAAAGAAGTACCCCTTGACCTTACCTTAATTCCAAAATTTGAAAATTTTATCTAAATGGCATCATCAAAAACTTTTAATGAACGGGTTGCGTGAATAACCCTGGATATATTTCCTTATTAAAATCACATTGAAGCTAATACATATCTCTTATAGTTTTAACATAATATTGCAGCGGCGGTAGGCTTGCAAATGATCCATAATACTGCGTGCAGTTCCCCCTTAAGTCAACTGATTAAGAAGATTTTTTTGTTTTGTTTTTTAAACAGTTTATTTTGACGCCATTTTGTTTCGCCCGCGCCGTCTTGAATTCATTATTCCCAGTTTACCCATACTAAGGAGAGACATGAATATTTCTATAAGTAAAACTAAATTCAGAACATTTCTATAAGTAAAACTTAACTCAGAAAGTAAACAAATATTCTGAGGCTTCTGCCAAACTGAATCAGTATTCGGGTAAATAACACTAAAATGGTTTTTGCTCAGTTGCATGTGTGATGGACATTCCTTGTTTTCCCCATGCCCCTCACTTTATAAAAGTGGGCCTAAATGTAGACTCAAAGAATTATTTTTTTGATATTTACATACACATATATACACACCAACACACACACACACACACACAGGTTTCTTTAACCGACAGCTTTCGGCCCAGTCCGAGTGTTTGATTACCAAAAACTCGGCACTGAGCCCGCTGGCTTTCGTTAACATAATGGCCGCCTGTAGTACCGGGCGCGCCACCGAGCAATGTACAGGGCGAAGCGGTAAGTCCGACCGCCATCAGGGTGTGGTGGGACCCACCCCCCGCCAACAGGAGCAACGGCAACATTATTTACTACAAGCTGCATTTCGTGGAAGCCGATAGGTCCGATAGCGAGGCGACGATAAACAAATTAAACGCTACGAGTTTCGAACTAGACGAACTAAAACGCTGGACCACTTACCGTATCTGGGTGCTAGCCGGGACCTCGGTGGGCGACGGACCCGCCTCATATCCCATCACGGTCCAAACCCACGAAGATGGTACGTTTCTGAGTTATAAGTTTTCCACCTACGAGATATTATATTGATTACTGTGAAAACGAAAATGAAATTTTTAAACTATCTTTAACGTTCTCTATGTCTCACGTTAAAACCAAGATGCCGCGCCTTAATTGACATATACAGGGTGTTATTTGCTTTATATGTCTTAAGATATTTAATTCCAATTATGATATTCTACGGCTTTTTAAGTCTGATGCTTATTGTATCGTTTATTGAAGGTTGTGTCTCAAGTTCACTTAAATACTTTGTCCAAAACTTTATGTAACCTATTTGTCTTAAAATAAGTCAATGAATTGAGTCCTTATATATTCAAATATTTGTCGAAAACCCTTCGTAAAATATTTATTTTTAATATATTTTTAATAGCTCATAAACTGTACAACTTATAAATGACATCCTATCATTTTAGACTTATTTAAGTTGTCCTTTTGTCCTTGTTGAATTTAAATAAACGTAGTGGATTATTCTAGGTGTGAAAGTGACATTTGAAAAATACTTTAAGCATTTATATAATTCTTTTATTTCTTCAAACCTTCCGTTTTTTTAAAAGATCATGAAAGTGGTTTAAAGAAAACAGATATTTATATTTTATTAGTTTATAGAAAAAAGATATTCTATCTATATTAATAGACATTATAGTAACAAACATAGAAAAAGACTCCAAGCCTCGATCCCAGTAAATTATAATTATTAACATGAAACGTGTTTCGCCCTTTCGAGCATCATCAGACCAAGAAACAACAAAGAAAACCTTAGTAAATAATCACACTCACAAATCCGAAAACAATTACTTATACATATTTGATCGACACTAATATGAGGTTAAGTCTCACGTAAATAAACAAAATAAAACATTAAAAAAATAAAAAAAGATGCATGTCCCTAGCTGGAATCGAACCCGATCCGCCTTAGTGGAAGGCCAGAGTAAATGCCTACAGACCAATAGACTGGTTAACGGATATAACCAAAAATCCTCACTCTATAAATTAGTGGATGAAATGAAGGTTGCCTACAATAATTATTACATTAAATTGTTAAATATTCACACACATTCATCTTTTTTAATAATTTATTTTATTTATTCACGTGAGACTTAACCTCATTTTAGAGTAGATCAAATATGTATGGGCAGTTGTTTGTTTTGTTGCACTTTTGTGTGATTTAGTTTATTTGTAAGTTATTGTTTTAGAATTTGTGAGCGTGATTATTTACTATGGTTCTTTCTGTTGTTTGTAGGTCTGATGATGCTCGAAAGGGCGAAACACGTGTCGTGTCATTCATTATAATTTACTGAGACCGATACTTGGAGTGTTTTTCTATGTTTGTTATTAAAACTAGGTCTCTTTGAGAAATATAGACATTTTCTTCGACACTATAGTAAAACATTTTTATCGTTTCTTTTCAAAATATATAGAAAATATAATTTTATCAAAATATAACATTAATTTCTTTATTAAAATTTAGCAATTTAATATTTCTAAACATTGAAGTTATCTAATTATACAGGGTGTCACTAAATAAGTTCCGACATTTCAGGACCGTATAATACTATAAAAAAATAAAAGAAATTTCTATGAATATAGATCCGAAAAAGCTTCGTTTTCAAGATATAGGGTGTCCAAATTTTCATGTCATTTATTTATTTTTTACACACCGAGAAGATTTCTAGAAATAATCTATTTAAATTTGTCCCAGAATATACGTTAACTAATGTCAACGAAACGAGTATAAGAAGTTTTCGAAAAATATTCACTTTTTTCCGAGTCGTGACCTTCCTTATTGATCCCCCAAACTTTTTACTACTAAATCACTGGCTATTTCCAATTAGAAAATCAGACTCTTAGTTCTGTTCTGTAACTTTTTGGTGTCCTCTTTTAATTCAATATTTAGACTAGACAGTTAGATGCCCAAGAAACTACAGTCAAAATGCAGTAACACAGCATTTTTATTTTTCCCTAACTTAAAACTTTACAGTAGAGTTACTTAAAAAAAAGATTTTTAATTAAGTAGGCCATGATTATTGTTCTGCTTTAGAGGTGATTTTGTCATGGCAAGTGTCTTTCGTTGACGTTAACGTTGTCTCCTGACTTTTAAATTATTTGCTTTTAATTTCTTGCTCCAAATTGCATTTGATTTTATCAGTTTCCTTTATCTATAATGAATGAATTAACTTAACAGTAGAATTAGCTGATATGCATTTCATGTAAACGTTGACAGATAGAAAGAGCCAAGAGGCTCTTCGTTTGTATCAGGATCCTTACTCAAACCAAAGAGTTCTTTCTCGAAAAAATTTTCATAGGATCCATCAACGCTTTAAGGATACAGGTTTATTTAAGCCAAGAAGAAACGATTGTGGGCGTAACAGAACTATTCGATCTCCAGAAGTTGAAGAGCGAATATTAAGAATTGTTTCTGTAAGGAATATAAGCGTAGGTGAAGGTGTAAATCGTCAATCCATTTGGCTTACCTTGCATGAGCAATCAATATATCCCTATCACCTTCAAAGAGTACAAGCTTTAACGCCAACTGAGTTTCTTCCAAGAATTCGTTTTTGTCATTGGCTACTTTCTTCTGCATTTCTTCTGGCAATATATGAAGAGGGAGTCGTAAATTTTGATAAGTTATATAATGACATAAATCCTCATGCTATTTTTCAAGGACGACATGTGGTTAGATTTTCCGTGAATATATGAATAGGTATCTTGGGAGATAATCTTCTGCCAAATAGGCAAGGCACTATTTTAGTTGTATTCCTTATAATGACACTTTAAAATTATTTTAAGTTGAGCAGGGAAGATAACTTAAATGTTTTAAGTGATAGGTTGTCGGCTTTACTGGAAGATTTTCCATTAGCAGGCTAGTAGAATATGGTTTCTGCATGATTTACGCCCCATTTTTTAATTGATGTTCGGAAGCATCTAAATGAAATTTTGGACTAAGGTGGATCGGAAGGAAGGACGCGAGGCTATTAAAAATAGGCCAGGGATATTTCGACGTGTTCGTTGTAACTGGAATAGAAGAGCACGGACATTTTTAGATATAATTGGTGGACCTCCCTTGTGATGCTGAGTATCAATTTTTGAATCGTGATTAGTTTAAGATTTAATTAGTTTTAATTTGGTGAGATTTATAAAAAAAGACCTTCATCTCCGTCATTTAAGCTAATTAATACTGAAAATGCTGTTAGCGGTTAGATAAGTTTATTGTTTTTTTAAGGCTCAAGTTAAGGAAAAATAGAAATTGTGTTAATGCATTTTGACTAAAGTTTCCTGTTTACTAAATAACTTCTAAACGGCAGAAAATATGAAAATAAAATTTGATACCAAGAAGTTAAAGAACACAACCAGGAGTCTGATTTTCTAATTAGAAATAGCCAGTAACTTAACAGTGAAAAGTTCGGGGGGAGGGGGGAGGTCAATAGAGTCACGACCCGAAAAAAAAAATGAAAACTTGACACCCCGTATCTTAGAAACAAGGCATTTCCGAACCTATGTTTACACAGTGGTGGCTGATGCATAATAACTGTGTAATTTCGGCAATTGGTATTTTTTAAAGTATTGTTGTATAACAAACAAATACGAGAATAAACCTCAACTAACATCCGTATAGATTTCTCTCTCTTCTCTCGGCAACAAGAACAACGCAAGTTTCACGGCCTGAAGGTCTCCGATTTCCGACGGTGCGAATGTGGGTGCACAGCAAAAGATTTTTGAAACTGACCCCCTGAGTTTATAGTAATACAAAGTAGTGACACCCTGTAAAGAATTGAAATAAAATTTAGAATAACCTCAGTATATACTAAGTGGCATCAAAATTTATGAACACCCGGGTTTCTGATTTTATTTCAGAAATATTTGTATATGATGTTAATCTCAACTAAATTAAATTTTGAATCATTACTTTTTTCTGTGTAATTTTTGTTTACTTTATAGAATATCTATTTTTTTTTGCCGCAAAAGGAGTTGTTAAAGTGCGGGACACGAAAGAAAACCGGGCGGTCCTTAAAATAAAAGTTAATAGTCTTAAGCAAGCGGAAAAGTAAAATTTGTGTTATTTTATTTGTTGTAATAGTTTGCCGCTTCACCTATAAAGTGCGCCAGCTAAGCGGTACGGAATATTAATAGAGGATTTAGTAAATTTCGCACTGGTCCACTTGTAATTCGGATGTGCCTAGAGTCTCCATGCACCTGCCGCTAGAAGAATTCGAAGCGGTGCACGTGAAGTTATTGCGAGCGTTATAGAGGCCTGTACTAGAGAAGCTGAAAATAATAGTTTGACTATTCCAATTCAAAATCGAACAGAACGCGCTGCATTTTACACTGGTGTTTCGGAAAGTAGTGTAAGAAAAATTCAAAGAGAACATAATGAGATCGCTCATGTTCTACTTCACCTTTGAAATCTCCTGGTAAAAAGAGACCCCGATTGTCATAAAAAGATAAAATTGACGATGGTGATTTTCAAGTAATTCGACGAACAATAGAGGATTTATATGTAAACTTGAAGAAGGTTCCAACCTGCAAATCCCTACTTCGTGCTGTAAAGAACAAAATAGATTTTCCGTACGGGTATAAAACCTTAAATCGGCTTTTACGATTAAAGGTTTTGTTTGGCGCAAGTGCCAAAATAAACGAAAATTGCTTATTGAGAGACCAAATATTTTTCACTGGCGGGTGAAATATCTATCAACTGTAAGGCAATATAGGCAAGAAGGGCTCAATATTGTGTATCTAGACGAAACCTGGGTAGATAATGATATGACAGTGAACAAATGCTGGCAAAGTGAAAGTTTTACAGGTGTTGTTCAGGGAATCCGCTCTAGTAGTCGCTTTATTATAGTTCATGCTGGTTCAGAAGCCGGATTTGTTCCAGGTGCTGCTTAGTTTTTCGCTCGGGACTAACAACTGGAGACTATCATGGACAGATGAATAGAGATAATTTTGAAAAGTGGTTGCTCGAGAAGTTTCTACCTAACATTCCTCCCAAATCAGTAGTGGTAATGGATAATGCGTCGTATCATTCTCACGTAGAAGATAAAGTGCCAACTAAATAATCTACAAAACCTCATATGATATCGTGGCTTAAATCGAACAATCTTGTATGTGATCCAACATGGAGAAAATATCAATTATATGAAGTAATATCAGCCAACAAGTCTAGAGAAAAAAAGTATAAAATTGACGGTCTTTTACGTAATCTCAGTTATACACCTCTAAGGCTGCCTCCATACATGTGCGACCTCAACCCTATTGAACTTGCATGCGCAGGAGTAAAAAAATATATTCGAGAGCGCAACACCGGTGAACTTTCAATTAAAGATTTAAATAAATAAACATTCGAAGCGATTGACTCAATATCAGCTGAAAATTGAAAATCGTATGTTAAACATGTTCGTTCTATTGAATACTGGGAAGTAGATGGTAAAATTGAAACGGTTATTGATGATTTAGTTATCACACTGTGATCTTCAAGTAGTGACGACGAAACCTCATCATTTTCAGAGGAAGACAACGATTTAGAAGGAATCGAACAATTAGAATCACAGCCGTCAACCTCAAAAATGGCTTAGTTTTTTTTCACATATTTTTTAAATTGTTCATAAAGTAGCTCTCAATAAACTGCTTCAAAATAATTAATTTTCTGTTCAATACCGGGTGTCAAAAAATATCTAATATTGAAATTAATATTTGAAAAATTACAGAACTCATATTTTTCCCAAATTAACACATCAATGTAGTTATAGTAGGGGAGCCAGAACTGATTCCAATGAACAAGATTTATCAAAATTTTAACTTATGCAGTTCGACTTTGGGCTATTCGGGTATGCCAAAAGTGACCGTTTGTCTCCGTCTGTCATATTACTTTGTACAGGGGGCGTCATTGTGAAGTACTATACAGGGCGTTTCTTTATTGCTTGCTGATATTAAAGCGGGTGTTTTTATGTCCTAAAAGTCTTAACTTTTGAGATACAGGATGGTAAAGTTTAAAAAGAAAACATTTTTTTTCATCCCAATTCGGATGCTATTGTAGATAACTGCCTGAAATTTGATACACGTCTTTTATGCATGAAAGGGCATTTTTTATTGACAATCAATTTTTGAAATTTATACCAGTGGCGTGCATATGTAATTAACCTGGGTAAATCCGTATGCTCCTTAACGCATAGAAGACGTGTATCAAATTTCATGCAGTTATCTACAATAGCATCAGAACTGGGATGAAAAAAAATGTTTTCTTTTTAAACTTTACCATCCTGTATCTCAAAAGTTAAGACTTTTAGGACATAAAAACACCCCCTTTAACATCAGCAAGCAATAAAGAAACGCCCTGTATAGTACTTCACAATGACGGCCCCTGTATAAAGTAATATCACAAACGGAGACACACTGCCACTTTTGGCATACCCGAGTAGCCCAAAGTCGAACTGCATAAATTCAAATTTTGATAAATTTTGTTCACTGGCTCTGATGCTGGCTGCCCTTGTAAGATCTGGACTTTTAAATCGTGTATCACTATACCGGGTGGTCCAATAATAGTGGACGTAGGCACCGTTAATGACAGAACTCAAGAAAAAATATATTTATAGGTAAATCGATCAAGAAAAATAAAAATTAAATCATTTTAAATTTCGAAAGTTTTTGCAACACAAAAGAGATATAGAAGTGCGGTACACAAAAGAAAACAGACAAATATAGATAAAGGCTCATTAAGCATAGTTACATTTTTTAATTATCTGAAGCGCGTATAGTCAAAAACGAGTGCCATATTATTTAAAGAACGACGGGACACCACTGGTTTAAAGAGATTTCTTGGCCGACCTTCATAAACCGATTGACTCCGCCCGGTTTTCTTTCGTGTCCCGCATTATAGTACCGGTTTAATCTTGTTAGTACCAATTTGAAGTATGACTTTTTCAGTTTGGAAAAAGTGCCTTAGGTTCAAAGTCACTAGGAAAAGAATGATAACTCACCCTTCTCCAAAACGTTTAACGCCCAAACGGCAACTCGTAGCGGAAGATGCTTTATGTAGAAGATAGATATATGATCCTTAAATCTTTGAAAAAAGAAATGAAAAGTCTTAGTCTTAGTCTAAGTCCATATAGTTGAAGAAACTGGCACTATATCTGAAAACCTTTTTCGAAGTCGTGAGAATTCGCATGAATGTCAAGTAGGTAAAACTCGATAAATTAAATTCGTGCTTGTTAGTATTTTGCCACCGTGAGTCTAACAGTTTTGGAATTAGTCCTATATTTTTCATCCAAGATTTAATCGCACAGATTCTTTAAAGGAAGTTTTAAGACTTATGACCCCTCGTCTTGAGGGAGAGATTTTTGATATACTACGGGGTTTTCAAGCTTACGACCTAACTTAAAGGTATTTAAAAAAAATAAAAATCTAGACAGAGACTACGTATCTATTATCCACCTAAAGCAACCCTTACGTTTTGTCGTTTGGGCGCTAAATGCTATGTAGGAATTAACTCTCATTATTTCCCTACTGAAAACAAAGATATTTTTTTTTAAATTAAGTAAATTTCTTTAAGGACGTATAGTAGAGTTAGCAAATTTAGAAACATTTCTGCAAGAGTAATTCAGGGCATGAATTAGTAATTTGTATAATACTACATCAATGTTTTATTACAGAAATCATATATGTCAACAAATTAACAACCGCAGTACTATCCAATTCCAAGTATTTCCAAGACGGCGCTTGTAAATTATTTAACATGACCGCCTCATTCCCCTGATTTTAGATCTATAGAACTTGTATGGAACGCAATGTGCAGACACTGCACTTCGGTTACCTACAGTTATTGTCGGACGAGTTACTTCAGGACGCTAACCATCTAAATAGTTTCATGTGTAGCAGCATTTGTGACAGTTTAGTAGGAGTATTATTATATTAAATTTAATCAAATCTAATTTCCGGACACTTTATCAAATCAACCTTAATATTTAAACAACTATTTTAAATGACAGTGTAAGCACTTAGACTTAAAGTAAATTTACTATTATACACTGTTCGCATTTTTATGTCACTTAGTATAGCTCTTTTGTATGCATACAAATAAAGTTAGTCCTCAAGTTTGAGTAGTTTTCTCAAGACCTAATATGTCTGATGATTTTCAAACATTCGATGTTGTCATATAATTATATCAATACTAGATATTCTTAAACAAATCGTCTGTACTTAAAGATTGTATTGCAATGAAATAAATAATCTGATAAGGCGTACGGGCACTTGGTTTTACGGTCTCATTAACTGACTTTCTTATTGTTTTCCCCCTAACAACAGCTTACGAAAAGGAAAGTAGACCCTCAAGTAAATCCTTTGTCCTTACTGTATCCTATTTTTATTTCATTTTCTTACTTTTTAGTTATAGTTTGTTTAATTTTTAATTTTTCAGTTTTCCGTGCAACCAAGTTACATATTTCAAAAGCTCACATTAAAGTACTGGTTGTTGCAATAAATGTGTTAAAGTTGTTTAGTGATATATGCTTCTGAAATATGTAACTTTTGTTGTAGTTTTTATTTTAAGTAGTACCTACAGGGTGCGACAGAAAAACCTCATAGATTTGGCTCTGCTAGTACTCAGAAAACAAAAAAGTGAGGAGAATTTATATAGCTAATGCCCTTTTGTTTCTAATTGTCATCATGAATTGGATAGGAAAACGTCGCGTGTTTATTGTTGGGAAAAATATACTATTCAAAGCTTTTGGTGTACGTTTTAACAATAAACACACAATGTTCTTTGTTTAAATCATCGTAAGAAGTGAAAACGGCAATGTATGGGCTACATAAGTACACTGTTTTCCAAATTAAATTGCAACCTTTTTTAGGTTTTATTATTTTTCTTATTTTTGGACCGATTTTAAAGATTTTTTGATATGTTTTAGTTGAATCATTTCTGAGTTAACTCTGATTCCTCCACATATTTGTTTGTACAGGGTGCGCAAAAAAATTTGCGAATTTAAAGAATGATATAAAAAAATGAATAAAAAATGATTTAAAACAAAAACCTTTTAAAAAGGTTGTCGTTGATGTTATTTACTTTTCATAATTTAAAGTTCAATTTTCTGGAGTCTAATAAATAAAAAATCTTCAAGTTGCTGGTCATTATCCACCAATGAACCATTTTAACAAGAAATCGTAGAAATTTTGGAATCACCTGATTTTTGCAACGACTTTAAAGTCAACGTTTTAGAAAAATTCGATTTTTTGCTCACTCTGTACAAAAAAATAAGTCGAGATTTTACAAGAAACCCAGAACTAATTCAACTAAAACATCCAAAAATATTTAAAATCGGTCAGAAAATAAGAAAAATAAAAAAGTTTAAAAAAGGTTCCAATTTAATTTGGACCACAGAGTATGTATCATAAATATGGCACTACATCACACCCCACTGTTTTGACTTCCGAGCAGTAGAAGTGTTTTTCTGCCACTTCCTGTATTAGATTTTTGGCATATCCCCCGAGATATGTACCTGAAGTGACTATATCGATTTTTTAACCATTGCAGCCCGCCCAGGAAGGATTTTTGATGCTGGTTTTGTATTTTTTCCATTTTTTACAGCTATTTTACCCTGATACATTTTTGACCGGGGAAGACGACACTGTATTTTTACTGTACTTATTTATTAACCGTAATTTTTTAACATTTTTGTATTTTTTCTGTCTACAAAAGCGTTTGCAGGAGCACAAAAGAGGTTTTTTTTCAAAAATTTTTTACGAAATTTAGTTTTTCAATGTGCGATTGATTGTTTTTTGGCATATCTAAAAATAATTATATAATTTTATTTCACTATTTTATTTCTAGTTGTTTTTTATTTTGGCTACTCACCTTCACATGTATTGATGGCTTTTTACTTTTTGTCACACTCGCACCGAGTTGCATAGCAATGGCACAATTTTTTTAAGTCACAATCGGCACCTTAACTTTTTGTTTTTCAGCACAGTTTTTGTACTTTAGTATCGATTTCGATCCTTGCATGCGACTTTTTTATTTGTTTTCCCCACACTTTTGGAAAAAGTTTAGATACATTTTCGAACTTTTTCCACAATCCTATTTTCCTCGATATCCTTTTTGCTAGGCACCTCACTGCAGTAGAAGGTGACATGCGCACTAAAATGGCACATCTATTGAATCACTTACTGTGTGTTACAACTTACAATTGCACCAAGTTTTTTTGTATGATTGATTGTGGTTGATTGATTGAAATAATTAATACTTTTTATTTGTGATTGTTGAATGATTTTTTAATTTATAAACCTACAGTTTTTTATTAAATAGTAGTAAAAAGTAATAATAAAATCCGTTTGGATTTATTGGGCACTGATCAAGGCGAACGTTTTGAATAAAAAATAAAATTTAGCTGACCAGTGGATCAATATACACATGGATTGGAATATGATTGATTATTTTCATTTCTAAACTGAAGATATTTTTCTGTTGACAATATGGACATTTTTGAATAAGTAACTTATAATGAAAAATACTTTTATTAAACTAAACCTTTTATTACAAAACACAAAAAAAAACTGAAAATAATTAGAAAATTATTAAGGTAAATAAATAAAAAATTTAAATATTCGAAAACTACTGTAACAAGTTTTGCATTATTTTATAATATTACCTGAGACTTATATGGCAAGTAATGTTGCAATTAAACTAAAATAATTAATAAACGCTTTGCGTTAATATAATCAAATTATATATTGTAGAAACCAGTAAAGATTGGCCTTTAATAAAAATAAACAATATACAGGATATTCCTTAAAAAAAACGTATTTCTTACCCTACACTTTTTTTGCTTACACTTTTTCTCTATCTTTGTTAATAAATAACCCTGTACATGGGTGTCATGATACAATAACTCACCAGGTACATTAAAGTATCTCTAAAACAAAATATGCTTACTCCTAGTAACTTTATTTCAAGTTCATCTGTATGAAATTTTAACCTCAAAGACTAACAGACAAATTCAATAATCTTCTTTTAACTAAAAGATCTCTTCTAATATTTAGCGATTGGAAACGCCGCGTCTCGTTCCCGTTCGCGAGTCGAGGGTTACCGCACGAAATAATAAAGTTTCGGCAAGCAGTGATGTCTCCGGACCGATTCAAGGCATCCCATTTAAATGAGTAATCTATTACGTAAGTTATAATGGATCTTTGGTATGGTGCATTGATTTTCCAAGTGGTCAGCAAGATCGCCGGATTTAAACCCGCTAGACCTTTTTAAGTTACATTCTGTCAATAGTTTAGATGGCAGTTTTTTTAGTGTCATCTTGAAATTTGTTAAAATGATATTGTCATTCTAACTTATTTTTCTCGCAATATTCTGCAAATAGAAGTTAGCCCGAGAGTATTTCAATGAACAAAAAGTGAGTACTTGTTTTAGAAAATTTACATGAAAGCAGCTTTCGCTGGCTAAATAGCTTCCAAGTTCTAGTTAATGATACAAACTCTCTCAGTACATTATGTTTATACACAATCGGAGAAGGCCATTAAAAAATAGCTAATTAATGAAACAAACTGCGGTTTCGTTTGAAAATATTTAAAGAATCAAAATAACTATTTAGTTGTTGTAACTTCTCACCAAACCGTTTTTAAACGCCAAGAAAACCACAATAATAAATTATTTTCTAGATGTCTAAAATATGTTACCATAACATTTTAGTCATGATTTTCACTTGTACCAAAACGAAATTCTAACCACTTTATTACGTGTTACAATATACATATTGGATAGAGTCATACGAAGAAAGCTGTAGAAAATGTCCCTGCGTAATTTTACTACTACATTTATGCACTATACACTTAACAAGTGTCAGAAAGCATAGAATGAAAGCTTTCACGGCTTTGATGAATTAAGAAATCATCGCTCTTGTGGTTATACCGTGTCAGATTAGAACTGCTATCCGACGTTTCGTCTTCGATTGCACGGGGCATCTTCAGGGATCTTTATTCGACGAGAACACTGAATGAGATAGAAGGGATTCAGGTGAACTTTTATACCCGACGTGTACTCGATGTAGAAACACTATACAAAAACCTTCCTGTTAACGACTCAATTTCCATTACATCAGATAGTGAAAGCTTGTTTTACATCTACTTATATATAGTCAGAGGCAGCTATAGGACCTCCTCAGTTACCTGTAGTAGCGAATATCTTTATGGTATTTAGGATATTGCTTTAACATCCGCTCGACTAGAACCAAAATGCTCGTTCAGATGATATTTTTATTGTTTGGCCTCATGGACAGGGAAATCTCATATTTCTGGATCCCTTGATCAACACCATCGTAACATTAAATTCAAATGAAAACTAAATCGAATGGAAAGATTCCCTTTCTAAATACATTTGTTCAAAAGAAAGAAGATGGTACATTCGGACATTCTGTGTATAGAAAACCGACGCATACAAATAGATACTTAAACGCAAAATCCCACCACCATCCAGCACAAAAGAATTCGGATGTTATTAAGTCAGTATTATTTAGAGCCAATTTGATTTCAGATCAAAATTGTCTAACATCGGACACATCAAAACTAACCGAAGCTCTGAGAGGCAATGACTATTGTTCAATTAAAAGATGTAGTAATTCAACTCCACGAGAGAACCCATTTTAACACAAAGCCACAGTTTGGTGAGCACAAGTCGGACATAAATGCGCATCCGCATATCCCCGAGCTCATTCAGTGTTCAGATCTCGTGGAGAAAAGATTCC
Source organism: Kuschelorhynchus macadamiae (assembly GCA_030620095.1). NCBI lineage: Eukaryota > Metazoa > Arthropoda > Insecta > Coleoptera > Curculionidae > Kuschelorhynchus > Kuschelorhynchus macadamiae. The sequence goes on along the minus strand of JAUTXW010005349.1, from coordinate 148,123 downwards.
TGAAGATGCTTAGTGCAATCGAAGGCGAAACGTCGGACAGTAAATCCAATTTGACGCAGTCTAATGTCAAGAACCATGTTTTCTTAACAATCATTTCAGCGTTATAAGCCTTTTTAATAGTAATTTGGTGAAAAACTTTGTACAGAACTTTATTATTGAAAATGCTAAAGAAAGATTAGTACAAAGTAGGAAGAGATTTAATATTTAGTTACATTGCCAGTATAATAACCACTTAGTGGCATTACTGGCAACTTTTAACAACACCAGATTGTAACAAAAAGTTCTAATATTTTGGATTTACAATGTTAGATAATTCACTTCCTAAGTCCATCTGATTTTAATTTATCGCGTTTTTCATATTCCCAAACCAGTTCGATATTCAAAGATTTTTTTTAAACCGTCTTTATGTGGTATTTAGAATTTTCTTAAAATTATGTTACTCACTATTCCTAATTAATTTTTGTTTTGAGTGAAAACTATGACACGTTGCCATAGAAATGTCCAATCACGTAATAAGTGGTCATAGGAATGTTATTTTCGTCACTTGTTAAAAAGATAGTATTTTAACCTATATTTTTTATGGTAACAAAAGATAGGAGTACTTTTCAAAGTTGACTCTGCTTAGAAAATCAATAGATCGTTAACAGCTATTATTTGTTAACAGCCCTTCTGTAGGCGGAGCATGGTTTTTTCCGGGTAGTCACCCATTCAAGTACTAGCCCCGCGCGGCTATGCTTTACTTTGACCATCGTCCCTTGTGTTCTAGTTTACAAACAAGTTTTTGAGAAAAACCAGCCAGTTCTAATTTCGAGATGGTGAGTATACTGTGACTTACGTAGGCATTTTTATTGTTTTTTGTTTCTTGATATTTGCCGATTGTTATAGTCGATACGTTGAGTAAGGGAAATGAAAGAGAGAGGTTAAATTTAAAGTTTAAGGTTTCAACGTTATACGATAAATAATCGACGAACACATTATAAAAAAAAATATCGGCGTTTTATTTAAAACTTGGAGTCAATTGTACAGGGTGGTCCAATAATAGAAGACGTCGGCTATAGCTCGGGAACCCTTATTGACAGAACTTAAAGAAAAAAATATTTATAGGTAAATCGGCCAAAAGATATCGCTGTTAATTATTTTCAAATTCGAAAGTTGGCCGCTAGAGGGCATAACAGCAACACAAAAGTGTAAATGCCAATTTCCTCTTCGATTTCCCAAATTGAGATATATTGAAAATATAAGCACTATATTCTTCAACCAATTATGCACTCTTTTGTTTGAGACCATTTTTGTCTATTTTGAAAAATAAAGTGGTGATTGAAGGTCAAACAACACTCATGGAGCTATAAACTGTACCGTAATGACTTTGTTAGTGGGCGCTAGATGGCGTTGTTTAGGAATTCTCCAAATAATGCTGATTTTCTCAAAAAAAAATCAAATGCTACGCTATGACTTTTATATCACAGGTTATTTGATAGTTCTGAAGGGCATTGAATAGTCAAATAAAAATTCAGATCAGCATTTAAATTAAGAAATTTGATGATGGTTTCTCGAACCCGAAACGTCGAATTGGAGAATTAACCATGCCGTTTTTTTAGAACAGAAAAAGTGACAATGGAAAAGTGGAAATTATTTTCATCTCGCATTTCAATTAATCCTAAAATCGTAGGAAAAAAACTCCAATAGAAATTCTAGAAATTTTGCATAACTGTACAGGGTGTTCCAGCGAGGACTGAACAGGGACCTATTTTCGACCTTCCTTGTATTTTGGAAAAATTCAAAATAGCCAATCGATGTATTTTTTCTTGTAGAATCCAAAAATGTCATCGAAAAAATATTTGAACCAGAAACAAAAGAGTTACGCTATGCATCAGCTGTTTTTTAAATGGAATGTATCGTTTTTTATACGATTTTTGGAAAGAGTGATTTTTTTTTATGTCCTTTCTGATTAAAAGATTTGATTTTGCGATAGCTGTTTATATTACATTTTAATGTTTTACAAACTAAAATTTTAGCTTCATCTGTTTAAAATATACGATAGGTTGGTATAGGTGATCAAGGTAAAATGACGTTTGAATGCTTTGTCAATAAAAATTGACATTATTTTAATTATTGTCGAAGTCTTCACCTAAAAAATATATATTCGACTCTGATCGAAATGAAATACTCTTTGGACGAGAGACTACAGATTGTTATGCTATTTTACAAGTGCCAAGAAAATGCAAGAGAAGCAAGAAGAAGATTTATTGCAAATTTTCATAGAAATATATCCATCAATACAATTCTAAGGATAAAAAACCTATTTGAGGAAAATAAAACTTTACATGATAGAAAAAGAAATTCAATAAAAAATAATTATTAAATAATAAAATAAAACTACTAATAACATAAGTTTTCAATGTGACCGCCGTTTTTCTCGAAACAACATCGATAACCCCTTTGTAGCCTTTCTAAACTTGCTGTTACAATATGATTTTCCTGGTTAAGGCGGTTTATTTCATCGACAATTTTTCCCATGATCTCTTGAATATTTTGGTTTCGTTGTCTGTATACGACGTTCTTCAAATGGCCCCAAAGAAATGTATCCAAAACTGAGAGGTCGGGGCTATTGGGCGGCCAAGCATATGTTCCATTTCGCCCTATCCATTCGTTATGGCGCCGATTTAAAATTTGAACCACATCATGCACGGCATGAGGAGGCGCCCCATCATGTTGCCAAATTAAATTCTGATATTCTGCCAATGGTAAGTCTTCCAAAAAATTTTCAATTTCGTTTTCTAAAAACTCATAATATCTGTGCCCATTTAAAGTCCCGTTAAAAAATATTGGTCCCAAAATTTTATTGTTTTTTATCCCACACCAAACAGGAATAGAATTCCTCCCTTGAAATTTAATAGTCTGGAACTTTTTTGGATTTTCAACGGCCCAGTGGTGACTATTATGTCTGTTGAATACTCCCGATGTTGTGAAAGTAGCTTCGTCGGTCCACACAATATTTTTGAATAAATCAGGGTCTTAAGTGCTGAAGTGGAAGGATACGAAAAGGCCTAAATTTATGAATTTTCAGAGTCCTGTGAACAGTCCCTCGGGTAACTCTTCTGCGCCTTACACCGCCACCGTACTGAATTTCCCGAACTGCATCCGAAATAGATTTGGTTGGATTAACTTGAAAATAATTTATAATGGCCTGGTCTCGATTTCTTCTTTGTATATTTCTTTTTCTATCATGTAAAGTTTTATTTTCCTCAAATAGGTTTTTTATCTTTAGAATTGTATTGATGGATATATTTCTATGAAAATTTGCAATAAATCTTCTTCTTGCTTCTCTTGCATTTTCTTGGCACTTGTAAAATAGCATAACAATCTGTAGTCTCTCGTCCAAAGAGTATTTCATTTCGATCAGAGTCAAATATATATTTTTTAGGTGAAGACTTCGACAATAATTAAAATAATGTCAATTTTTATTGACAAAGCATTCAAACGTCATTTTACCTTGATCACCTATACCAACCTATCGTATATTTTAAACAGGTGAAGCTAAAATTTTAGTTTGTAAAACATTAAAATGTAATATAAACAGCTATCGCAAAATCAAATCTTTTAATCAGAACGGACATAAAAAAAATCACTCTTTCCAAAAATCGTATAAAAAACGATACATTCCATTTAAAAAACACCTGATGCATAGCGTAACTCTTTTGTTTCTGGCTCAAATATTTGTTCGATGATATTTTTGGATTCTACAAGAAAAAATACATCGATTGGCTATTTTGAACTTTTCCAAAATACAAGGAAGGTCGAAAATAGGTCCCTGTTCAGTCCTCGCTGGAACACCCTGTACATAACAAAACTTAACAAAGGAACAAATCAAAAAATACTTAAACTCAGTCTCATAATTACATAGGCTTCGCAATAAAACAGCTAAAGCTAGGGCGAGACAGAGCTCGCCTTGAGCAAAAAGATTAAAACGAGTTTTACCTTGCTTCAGTGAAACAACAAAAGGAAAACGACGAATTGAACTAACAATCGACAATAAACTAACAAGAAAGGTGAAAACTACTTAAGGTAAAGAGATATAGTATATGCGACTCGACCTACGCGCCGCGCCCGCCAATGACACTTCGAAATCGCTAGCACCACCTAGTCAGAAGAGATCCACTCTGTGAACTCGCGATCACGACTACCCACAAGGCCACTAGATGGCCTTGCATATCTATTAAATCTTTCTAATGATTCTAGAAAATATTACTACTAGAGTTGACGCGCTCGGCCTATATAAAGCCGGCATCACACGGAGCGGCCAGTTCTGATTCCAAGAGCGAACGGAGCGAAAGAGTGCCAACTAGCAGTGAAGTTACTACCTGTGCGATAAGTGATTATAGTGAGTTGAATATAGTTAAATTGGCTTCTACTTCGGGTAAAAAACGAAAAATTAGTGAAGAAAAGCGCATATTTCAAGAAAAGTAGTTCTTGTTCGTTAGTGTTAATCAAAAACCCGTCAGTTTGGTGTGTCAAGAATCCTTTCAGCCTTGAAAGAATACAACTTAAAAAGACATTACGATTCAAAGCATGCCATCAAGTTTGAGACATTCAAATGACAATTACGGCAAGATAACGTAAGAGCTCTAAAAAGTCAGGTTTAACGACAGCCAGATAGTTATCAAAAGCAGGATATTGAAAATGAAGGAAGCGTGAACGTTAGCTACATTATATCCGAAAAAATAGCTTTGAAATCAAAACCTTTTACTCATGGTAAATATATCAAGGAAAATATGGCGGCCGCCGCTGAAGTATCGTGGCCGTCTCAAAAACAACTTTTTTCTAAAGTTAGTTTTTCAGGTGTTACTATCGCCAAAAGAATCGAAGAGTTAGCGATAGACATTGAAAATTCACTAAAAGAACGTGCATTGAAGTTCGTATACTATTCTGTTGCGCTCGACGAAAGCACAGATTTAACCGATACCGCTCAATTAGCTATATTTATTCAGGGCATTTATAATAATTTTGAAATCACTGAAAAGATGGCTGCCCTTTTTCCGATTAAAGGGACAACAAAAGGATGTGATATTTATAAGTGTTTGATGACAGTACTGCGACGATATAATTTAGAATTAGAATTGGCAAACCTTTCTGCAGTTGTAACAGACGATGCACCATCCATGGTAAGAAAAATTGAAGGGCTCGTGGGTTTGATGAAAAAACAGCAGAAAGATCTTCCTTTAATGCATTACCAGTTTATCGTTCATCAACAAAATCTTTGTGCAAAATTTGTGTAAACTTCATTAAGTTGGATTGTTGTAGGAATGCCATGTAAAGTATCTCTACATCAGAAGCGGAGGCTGCAGTCAAATCGATTCAAGAAAGATTACAACTTTGTTTTAACAATGAAAGCAGGCATTTTCAGCATTTGCGGAAGTAGTTTTCAGTAATTTTAAAAATATTTGTTGTTAGTTTATTGTTAGTTGTTACATTTTGTCGTTTTTCTTTTGCTGTTTCACTGAAGCAAGCTAGAATTCGGTTTAATCTTTTTGCCCAAACCGAGTCCTGCCCTGCGTCGCTCTAGCTTTAGCTATTTTATTGCGAAGCTTTTGTAATTATGAGACTGAGTTTTACTATTTTTTGCTTTGTTCCTTCCTTTGTTAAATTTTCTTCTTTACAGTTATGCACGATTACTAAAGTTTCTATTGAAGTCTTGTTTTTTCCAGCTTTTCGGTTTTTTTAACATTTTAGGATTAATTGCAATGAGAGAAGAAAATAATTTCCACTTTGCAATTGCCATTTTTTCTCCTCTACAAAGCGGAAAGGTTAATTTTCCAATTCAACGACCATCATAAATCTTTCTTTATTTGAATACGGAACTGATTTTTTTATTTCACTATTAAATGCCCTTCATAACTATCAAATAAATTGTGATATAAAAGCTATAGCGGACCATTTAATTTGTTTGACTAAAAAAGCATTATTTAGTTAATTCCAAAACAACGCCATCTGGTGATTAATAACAAAGTCATTACGGTACAGTTTATGGTCAATGGAATAGAGCAAAAAAAAGAGTTCTTCTCAACACCAATTTGAATAAAATCGGTTAATCCAAAACACAGATATAAGCATTTGATAGTAAAAATGTTTTTATTTTTGAAAATAAACAAAAATGGTCTAGAGCAAAAAAGTGCCTGATTGGTTGAAGAATACAATGCTTATATTTTCGACATACTTCAATTAGGGATATTTAAGAGAAAATTGGCATTTACACTTTTGTGTTGCTGTTACGCCCTCTAGCGCTCAACTTTTCAACATGAAAATAATTTGCAGTGATTTCTCTTGCCCGATTTACCTACAAATATTTTTTTCTTTAAGTTCTGTCATTAACGGTTCCCCAGTTATAGCCGATGTCCTCTATTATAAGACCACCCTGTACAGCCAACAGCAGAACAATTAGCAGTTTTGGCTATCGAAGCCTTCAATCATACAAATTAATTTATTGTCCAGGCAGTTATCTTACTCATACACTCACTACAAGCATTGTTTGCTTTGTATCAGGCATGGGTTTGTTTTTGTTGGTTTTTCTAAAAATTAAATTAAAAACTAATGACATCTTTAACTTTTTGGGATAAATTTAATTTTGTGGTTAAACTCTCAGACCACTATGTTTTATAACAGATAATACAGTTGCAATAAGATTTGTTTTAATATCAATTAAATTGCTTACCAAAAATGTCCATAATTAACGTATAAATATCTCATCGAACGCCTAATTTTCGAGTACATAAACAAGGCAGTTTATGCTACACGTAAATTCGATATAGCAATTTAATAGTCGTATGGCGGGGTAAAATTTAATAACCCCAACATTACCGTTGGAAAACTGATAATATTAGTTTTAGTTTTAATGTGAATTATCCTGAGTGGGTTAAGGTATTAAGTCCAAAACAATGTGTTCTAAAACTTAATTAATTCGAAGTGGTTATATTTTGCAAACGATGTTTCGAAAACTGAAAGTTCGGAAAACCATTAAGCATTTTTAGAAACGAAAAGACATAAGACCTTGCAGACATCTCATGAAAGAGTGGTACAAGTTTAGTCATTTGAAATACAAGATAAAAAAGTTAGGTTATGATTCTTCATTATTTTAAATGAGACACCTGTTATATTAGATGGAAGTATATATTATCTTTTTTAAATCACGTTGGGATTTCTTATGTTTAAGTACAATATTTTGGGGTGTTGTTTTCCTTTTAAAAGAATAAAATTTTATGACAACAGAAGTCTTATTTTCTTTTTTATTTTTAAAAAATCTTTTTCTTTATTAGGAGTCGAACAAAAACTAAGCAAAGTACTGAAGTCATATTCCATATTGTATTATACATGCAATAAAATAGTAAATAGGATATTTCGTTAATAGTTCGGCCGTTTAGATGTCTTTTACCTTATTGTCAAACATCGATCTAAATATTTTTGTGATTAAATACAATTAGAAATCTTCCAGGTTAACAATTCTTCGTTTATCTACGATATTAGCAATTATGTTTATTATGTTTTTAATATTAGTACATTTTTAACTATTCCGACTTTTTTAATAATTCATAAAATAAACTCTATTATTTTAAAACTCGAATGTCCTCGTTTTACAAAAATCAAATGGACTGCTGTTTTTGCCTTAAATATATTATTGCATTAATTAAGCCAAAGCTTTAAAAGCTTTGCATTAAAACTCTCTCTACTTCTTGTACAGAGTGATCAATACTATGAAATAAACTGATCGCCTCGCGCCTCTCGAACCGTTCCAAGAAATTTTTAGTACAACTAAAAAAAACTATTCTTCTGAACGGTTGTACTTATTGACAGGATTTTTTTAAGGTTGTAGTTCAACTCTCGGTCTAACTAAAGTCTATATATACTCTAAATAGTCCAAGCACTTGGCTATAAGTTTCCCTCTTGCCGACGCGCCCCCCGCACCAACGAACTTTCGCTTCTAGCGGTCAGTCGGCAAGTCACTTCGCAGTGGTTAAGTAAGCGGTGTTTTAAGATTTTCAACCTACGTCTTTACGGAGCGTTGTACACGGTGAGCAAAAATATAGAATTTGGAACAAGAGAGAGTTTAGATGTAACTTTTTGGAGATAGTTTTGGAAATGGCTTCTCAATCTAGTCATTCCTCTTACTGCAGTGTTCATGGATCTGACGTTAACATAAATAGGGGAAATGTATCATCTTTTCGAATTCCTCAAGATGCAGCAAGGTATGTTTAAAAAACTTTTAAAAAGTTGTTTATTATTAATTTTTATTACTGGAATTTGGCCAAGAACTTCCGGTAAAATAGACATAATAACGATTTTTCTATTTCTAAGAACTTGGTAGAATGGTTTTGAAGTACAATCTATCTTGATATCCTCTCGAGAACGTATTGATTGTCGTTCGGAAAATTTTTGTAATGTAAATTAGAACAAACTAATTGTTGGAAGTTCTTTGCATCATTTCGCAAATATAATTAATACATTTGTTGTTAATACCTATCAAATTTAGTCCATAAGTTAACCTTTTATTAAGTTGAACATCTACTACTCTAAATATTAATATGAATACCTAAAGCAACTAATACAGTTATTGATCGTTCCCCGTAGATGTATTCATTGCGATAAAATAACGCGCGGCCTCGTATACCTCGCTTCTAGCTGTCAGCTGCAGGTGTTCGCAGTAATTCACGACCGCTCGCGGAAAAAGCGGGTTTTTGAGAGCACAATAAAGGAGTGAGAAAACGGTTTCTTTCTTAAACTGTTGTGTAACTACCCAATACCACGATTGGTCTCTAAGCTCCGTCTACTGATATTTTCAGGGTGAAACAATGTACCAAGTGTTTTTTGCATATGTTTGACTTGATGTTTAGACCGATTATTATTATCAGACTGCCATTTGAGAAGTATTTATTTATTTGCTAATTTTTTGTCAAAAGAAAAAGTTTGTGTACGCACCATGTGAATTTTTAAGAACGATTAATTTTTAGTAGAATTAAAATGCCGTATTCCGTAGAGGGGAGGTTGGAAATTATAAATTTGATTTTTTTAAAATAACGACTCTGCGCGAGTAACAGCGGCTTTATTTAACGAACGCCATCCTGAAAAAATGTATCCGCTGTTTACGTAACTGGTGCCAAATTAGATGCTACTGGTTCAATCAGAAATAAAAAGAGGGTGCATGAAAGAAACGAAGCGAGGTTATGTAGCATATGATCTGACCCTTACTAAAAAACTGGCCGACATATCTGTTGTACCATGCACAACAATCAGGAGAATCCTTAAACAACATAGATTCCATCCTTTTAAGATACGATTCGTTCAGGAACTGAACTCCAGTAAAATTATTAACAACAATCAAAATTACATGTCCAATATCGGTTTTTCGGATGAGTGTTCATTTTACCTTAACGGCATTGTAAATAGGCAGTTAGTCGGTATTGGTCAGATGAAAATCCAATCACATGATGGTCCCCTTTTTTTATACCCGGTAATCTCAATGACGAAATGTATTTGCTATTTTTCAAGCACTTGTGCAAATATTGGAGAATAAAGAAGACCATCGTGCGATTATTTTTAGATGAAAATTTTCCTCAAAGCTGGTCTGGAAGAAGGGCACATATTGAGGGGCCGCTCAGGTCACCTGAACTGAATCCAATGGACTTTTTTCTATGGAGTCATCTAAAATCGTAAGATTTATGGTACCAATATCGAATAATTGGATGATTTGCAAAAGCGCATAGTTAATGAATGCCGTCAAATTACTGCATGGAAGTCATTTCCCGCATTTTATAAACTGATCACAAAAGTAAGACTTTTTGTTGGTTATTAAGTAGAAAATTTTGACGCGCAATTGTAAGGTCAGAGAGTATTCGATGAGGTCTTCAAAATAAGGTATCGCAACACCCCTCACTTCTAATCAAAACAAGGGGTTGGTGCTTTTCCCCCTTAGGGAGTTGAAGTTACGGGAATTAAAAAACCAGACAAGTTGTTTATCCTCAAATCAGAAGTCGACGGATCCTAGAGTTTTTCCATTTTTTTCACGAAAACGTAAGAAACTAGGTCTATTTTTATCCGGACCTCCCAGTCTCCAACAAGATTTAATAAGCTGTCATTTCGATGTGGTTAAAAATAATAAGGCCTAATTATAGGATCATAAAGAACTCGTTGAGACCTTTGCAAAGAGGTATCTCGCCTATTCAAACTTTGGGGGTTGTTCTCCCCCCAGCTAGAAGGTTAAAGGTACGTAGAAGAAAAAAGCTGAAGAGTAGTTCCTCTTCAAATCAAAAATCGACGGGTCCGAATGTGTTTCCAGATTCACATTTTAAAGCCAGAGATCGGGGTGGCAGTGGCACACGAGGCCACCGATAATGATGATCCAAAAAACAAATTATAGAGGAAATGCCAAGTTGTACAATAGGAGACTCGATGATCTTCAGTTTCAAAGACATTCTATAAAAAAAAACATGGTACATTGCTTCGCCTTGTAAATCTCAGTAGGCTGAGTTTAAAGGCCACTCCGGGCATTGGGTAGTTAGTCCGGGAGTTGACCTACAACCGTAAAAAAATCATATAAATAACTTGAAACGTTTATACGAATATAAAGTCGGACTAAAAATTCCTTGGAACGTTTCGACTGGTGATCAGTATAAATTTATTTTGCAGCAAATGAACATGTGATTCTGAATATTACGGGCGGAATTTTTTAAATAATTTTTTTAAATATATTCTTTAACATTATCAATTTGGGATAAAAACATTTATTTGTTGCAATACAAAATTGATATTTTTAACTTATTAACATGTCCATTTCACAAAACTGGAAACGGGTCGTCGTCACCAAGTTCTTGCAGTATGCGCAGTTTTTAGAGATGAAACTAGGAGATGTAATGAAATTTAAGTACCTTTCTTCTTGTTTCACAAGATAAGCCAGTTGCTACAGCTGCTTGACGAGGTGATAAAATTGAATTAATTGCAAACTGACTTCAAAATTGTCCTGTTGAAACAGTTCACACCATTATTAAGTGCTGTGTCGTTTAAACTGAACCAAAAGTCAACTGTTAAAATATCACTAATAGTATTAAAAAAATATTGTGATAATAGAATCAGAAATTAACCCAGGATATCCGTACCAATCATTTTGAACATTTACTTAAATAAAAATAAAAATGTTCAAAACTGTGTTATTATTTATTGTTTCCTTTAATAAATACAGAAGAATTTCACGAAAAGAAAAAAAAGAGCTTTAAGATGATGTATCACTCGACCCCCTAAATATAAGCCCAAGTTACAGATTACTTATGTTCCCTATTCATTTTATAGGTAAACCTACAAGTTTTTAAAAGATATACTGACGGTCGGCGACTTCAAAATTGTTCTGTTGAAACAGCTTCGTAAAACGTATTAAAAAAATACATTAAAATAAAGGTAATATATTATAAAAATATAATAAGAATTAAAATTTAAAATAAATAAGAATCTAAGTAAATTTATAAAAAATAACAAAGAAAAAAACAAATAAAAATAATAAATCCGTTTATAAATTAAACTGAGGTTCAAGTCCAAAAGTGCCAGACTGGGAGAACTTTTGAACAGAATTAGCAGAACATAAAAGAAGTTTTATTAAAAATAAAAGAGATTTAACATACGCCGAACATTGGTTAGATAATAACCACGCTTTCGATGAAGAGTTTGAAATATTACATACAATAAACAAAAGTAAAAAATTGTCACTTTTAGAGTCTATGGAAATTAATATACGTAAAAACACCCAGTACCTCTTAAACGACCATTAAGATATGAATAATTCACCTATTTTAAACCCATTTTGTTAGAAATTTTCTTCAAAATGTTATTTAGGACCCTCGTAGTCTATATAAGTCTTTACCTGAAAAATGTTTTTATCAAAATCAAGCCCATTTAGCAAATTCTAAGTTTAAATACCATTTGTCTGAATAAGCTACAAGTGTTAGCGAAACAAACCTCAAAAGTTCTGAATAAAAATGAAAATCTAAAACAGTTTAAAGTGTTTTATTTGCATTGTTGATAATGGATTTTCATCAAGTAAATGATTGTTCTAAAATTAAAAGTTAATTGAAATTTTGCATGACATTAAACAACACCTTTAGTTAAGGTCAGGTTTAAATAAAACATCATTCTAGTTAATGCAAGAAGACTATGTTTGACCTGCTTTTTTTGAACTAACCTCTGATATTTTGTTTTTGGGATAGCAGGTACCAAGATTTTTAGGAATAGTTTAGTTTAGTACATTTTATTTACTGGGATTCTATGGCACCTAAATCGTTGCAACGTTTCTTTATAACTTTATAAACAAATACTTTGGAAACCAGTACGTTAAGAACAAAAAATATAAATTGCGATATACTGGAAAAATTAATGTTGATGTTTTTTTCTTCTTTACCCGTTTATGTAATCTGCAAAATTGTATCCGAACTTTCCCCTTTCGAACTTCGTTTGGTTTGGGTGTAACTATATTACCTTTTAATTTTTCTCCTTACTTTTTACCTATACCTACTGAGTACGTTTTCATACGATATAAATGCTTTCTGGGCCTATACTTGAAGCACTAACCGCTTGGAATTTTACGCATTTGAATACCAATATACCAACAACTTGTGTTCTACAACAAACTGGTACAACGTAGAAATATCTGCTTGAAAATCGGCGTCTCACTTTTACGACTAGTACATTTTTTGCATGTCGACTGGGCCGATAAGACATTTTTGGTGCTCATGTCATAACAGATTTTTTTTTGCTTTCTGGTATAAACTAACCCGGACGTGTGCAAGTTACCACAGCTTCCAAGAAACAACAAACCGCTGGACACGATTTTGACACAATTTCAAAACCAACAACCCCATCCGTTTTTTTTCCCAGTTTTTTCCCACTACAGCCACATATTTTTGTGATATTTTTTTGAGAAATCACTACATGTGTGTGAGTATAAAAAGAAACATGATTTTTGAAAGCCTCCAAGCATTTTTGTAGCGGAGAAGTTTTTTTACAACATTTTTGATGATGTTTTAATAGACTAGTGTGAGTAGCACTCTCTATTTGATATTTTTTTTGAATTTTTGCAATACGCGGTCCCTCAGTACGAAGAAGTGAGTATTTTTTCTTGTTGTGTGCTAGTAGTGACCTTAGATTGTAGATTTTTTGTGCTTTTTTGATACGCTACATTTTAAAAAATAATTGTTTTTAAACGTTTTTGAAACGATTTTTTTTTACGCAAGCCCTCGAGGAGATTTTTGTTTATTACTATTTATATAGCGCTAATATAGAAACCAATCCTCTTTTATTATGCCCCCCATTTTGTTTTGCAAAAACCCTACTGGAAGAGGTAACTATATACCCGCCTATTTCTGTGTGTTGGTATTCAAATGTAAAAAGGATGTTAAACAATCAGACAAAAGTTTTACATGAAAAACGTGTGATGTGCCAGCATGAAAACAAAATTTCTGAATTGTTTTTTGATAATTTTTTTTATTTGTGATATTCGTCTGATTGTTGTGTATGGTTTCACAGTGCCGGGGGATCCACAAGAGGTTAAAGTTACTCCATTAAATTCTACCACGATCAAGGTTAATTGGAAACCTCCCCAGATCCGAGACAGGAACGGCATTATTTTGGGCTACCACGTTCATGTCCAAGAAACCAGAGAGGAGGTAAGTGTTGAGGAAAATAATATTCCAGCATTTCTCAAAATGTGCTGCATCCAAGGGCTTTGATATACAGTATTTCTACGGTTAGGCTTTACAAATGGGCAAATGGACTAAACATTAACACCTATATTCAATAAAGAGGTTTAAATTTAGACCACGTCTAATTTGACAGTTATAGGTTTAAGATGACATTTTTAGCACTTGAACAAATAATTTTTCTAAATGTCACAATTACAAAATGACAGTGACATAAGCGAAACATAACTAACTGGTGAACTAGGACTTTTAAGTATCATGGCACCTACACTTAGTCTAACTCTTAAACCTTTTTAGTGAATACAGGGGTTAAAGTTTCGAGAAAATTTCATTTTAAATATATACAGGGTTATTCACGCAACCCGTTCATTAAAAGTTTTTGATGATCCCATTTAGATAAAAATTTCAAATTTTGGGATTAAGGTAAGGTCAAGGGGTACTTCTTTTCTGAAATATTTTCAACAGCCTGTAACTTCCGGTTTAACCGGAAGTTGGTATCAACTTCCTTATTTTAAATGGAACACCCTGTATTTTATGATATTTTTGGATTCTACGGAAAATTTTAATGCTATTTTATGTAGCATGTCCTATACCTAGGTTCAAGCGTTCTTAAGATATTTGACCTTGAACCGAAAATGGGCCTTCGGAGTACCAAATTTTAAAATCTCATATTTTTGTAAGTTTTGAAGATATAATCTTCATATTTTGCAGACGATCGGTAAATAGTCTTAGGTTTCTATTTTTTTATTGAATTTGTCTCTTTTGATACAGGGTGTCCTGAATTCAACGGCAAACATTCACATTTTCAAAGTCGCTAAAGTCCGTTTTTTTAAATGGGATACCCTCTAACTTTATGCACTATCAAATGTAGAATGTCATTTTCTATCGATCTGTATTAAGGTTCCCTATACCTATTCGTAACCATTTTCGAAATAATTGGGTTTTATAAAAATATCGTATGTATTTGCTTAAATGTTTACATGTTCCAATGGTGAGCCATGGAAAAACAATTGAGATCCAATATTCGATATGACAGATGATTAGTATGCGTATCTATCGAAAGCTGTCAGTGATAAACTAAATCTTCTAAATCGAAATGGAAGAATACTCAAACGCTGATATTCTCAATCTATTTTATATTCATGGAGAATGTTATAAAATTTTGGAGAGAACGTGTCGTGTGTTTAATGAACGCCACCCCGATTTGCCGCCAATGAACAAGTCAAAATTCAAGAGGATTGAAACGAACTTTTTGCGTTAAAGTTACAAAACATGGCAAATGGTTAAAGTAAACACATTAGCTTATTTCCACGATTACATTAATAAGTAATGTATTAAACGCATTGAATTTTCAATACAACATGAACGTAAATGACGGCAAAAAAAATCTAAATAAGTTCTTAACTACTTCGTACCTGGGTTACATTCATTTACAGATTTGCAAAATGACGTCCATTTGCATCGAGACACTTTTGACAATTGATGATTTTATTTCGTACAACCATGGCAGTGTATTTTTGTTAATATTTCTAAATGTATCCAAAACTCTTTGTCTCAGCATTTTTATAGTCTCAAGGCGATCAAATTCATAGACCTCATTCTTCGTATGACCCCAGAGGTAGAAATCCAAGGGCGAGAGGTCAGGGTATCTAGGAGGCCAAGGTATTGACCCCACAGCAAACGTTACTTCCAAATCTGATCTGTAGATGTCTCTCCGCCACTTCTTGAGGGTTTTCCACAGTCCAATGATGACTGTTGTGCCTATTAAAAACTCCACAATTCGTGAACCTGCTCTCATCGGACCACAAGACACGATTTACAAAATCGGGATTTTCATTACACTTCCTAGTATACCACTCACAGAACCGTAGTCGTCTTGGAAAATCAGTTTCTTTATGTCTTTAAACTCTTATGGGTTTATATGGATGGTACTTATTCCATCTCTCAACACTCTCTTTACCGTTGATTTTGGCACATACATTCACGGTTCTACAGTTCTTACCGATGCACTAGGGTTTACGTTGCTAACTTGAAAAATGTTTCGATTTTCATTGTCAATAAAAATTTACAACCCCAAGATGCATTACTTAAATTTCAGAGTAAAAGTTTCCTTAATGAACCGATGCGATTCAACGTTCTCGGAGATCAAACCTTAGAACTGAACATTACTGGTTTGCAACCGGATACCACCTATGCAGTCCAAGTAGCCGCCCTGACAAGAAAAGGAGACGGTGACCGAAGTGCTCCGGTTGACGTTAGAACTCCCGGTGGTGTTCCGAATCGGCCTGCTTTAACGCTAAAGTAAGTATAGTTGCAGACAAAATTATTTGATAATAACTTTATTTTTTACGTTTCATGACATAAGACATAAAAAGAAAAATACACCAAGTTCGGTTTTAAATTTGGTTGCATATTATTACTATTTTTATTTCTCTCCAAAGTATTACAATCGCGAAAAATCACCCTTCGAAAATAAAAAACTAATTGTTCAATCGACTACAAATTATTAATTGAGCATTTTAGTATACATTCAGTATGGCTGAACCAGTATGTCTGTGTGTAGGCTTTCGGTACACTGTAGTTTTGGTAACTTTCTTATGATTGAAGTGGTTTAAAAATTCTGCCAAATAATTATCGTTTGATGTGCAAATAATAAAAGTTTTATCGACGTTCTGAAGCCAAAGATTAGGTTCGATTTAAGCCCTACTAATTTTACACTTTTCGATTCGCTTCATATAAACTTTGGGCTACCACTGAATAGAGAGACTGGAATACCATCATCTTGTGAATAAAACCTATCTTTCACTTGAAAAAAGTAGTTACGAAAACTGCATTCCAATAGTTCTATCACACTGTCCAGAGGCGTTAAAAGAGCGTTGCTTAATAACTCCGGTGATTCACATATCGGAACATTTGTGTGAGTTTTCGACATCAAAACCTGGAACGTTTTTATCAAAATACAATAGTTCTAACCACACTACACCACAACTTGTTACGTTCTGGACGGGCGTTTCGCTATTCAAGTTAGCATCATCAGCAGATGATATAAACTAAACTAACTTATCCTAACCGAGACTATTTATAGGTAAATGTGGTCACACTTGGTTGCACTCGACTACACCGTTGTCAAGTAAGCAATAGAGGGGACTATAGGGAATGGGCCCTCTGTCTTTATTTAGTGCTTTCTTACCACATTTAACTATTTCTATACTCTCAAATAATCTATTATTAGATACATTTTTAATTAACTTAAGATTATTTATTCCTATTTGGTGATTGTTTTCCAAAGCATGTTGGGCAACGCTTGACTTTTCTGTTCTTCCGTATCTTAAATGTGCCATGTGTTCTTTAAAACGAATGTTTGTGGAGCATTTAGCATGCCCAACATATTTTAGATCGCAGTCATTACAGCTAATTTCATAGATGCCACTTCTTCCTTCAAGTCGACTTTCTCTTTAGGGTTTCCAAGGAGATTTTTCAAACTGTTCTACGTTTTGTAGGCTAGTTTAAAACCTGCCTTTTTAAATACTTTTTCTAGACCTTTCGTATATGTAGAATGATATGAGATTACTATGAACTTATTGGGAGCCTCAGGTGCTTGAAGAGTAGTGTCATCTTTTAACATTTTCTTATGCTTATGTCTATTTAATAATTTATGTAAAAAATTATCATTATATCTATTACTTTTAGCTATATTTTTAATCCGATTCATTTTATTGTTAAAACGTTCTATACTTACTGGAAAATTGACTAACCTATGAGTTAAGAAATGAAGTGCTGCCATTTTGTGTTGACGGCAATGAAATGAGCAGGATGTTATATACCTATCAGTATTAGTAAATTTCTTATAAATATCAAATTCTAATTTATCGTTATTTCTAATAACTAACGTGTCGAGAAAAGGTAATTGCCTATTGTTCTCCTTTTCGTACGTAAAATTAAGGGAAGGATATTTATTGTTTAATGTTTCCAAGAAAGTGTCCAAATTGTCTGTTTTAGTATCAAAAATAGCAAATATATCGTCTACGTATCTATACCACACCCTTGGGAAATACTTGACTTCTTTTTTGAATTGGGTTTCTAATTTACCCATAAACAAATTTGCAAGGATAGGAGATAAACAATTGCCCGTCGCAGTTCCCTCAAGTTGTTTATAATATTTATTGTTGAAATTTGATTCATGTATTCAAGTTAGCGAACCGCGCGTCCAGAACGTAACACGTTGTAGTGTAGTGTGGTTAGAAGTCTAGTATTTTCATCTATCTTCCACAACAGGTTCTAGTGTTAGTTCCTTATTGTCCTAATGTAATGCCCTCAACAAAATCAACTGAAGACTGAATGATCTCTAACAAATATTTCGACGAAACACTTGTTGGTAAATATCTGAAGCTAGTTTTTAGCCTTAGAGACATGTGAGGCTTGTGGATTTTTTATTAAACCATAAGGATGGGGTGGCTTGTTGTAATATGGCATTAACTTAGTGTGTATTCTGTTTGTGATGTAGATACTATATTTCTTCAATCTTCTGCTCATATATTTCGGTACTAGGCTACGTATACTCCAAACATACAGTTTCCCAAACCTATGTCGGAAATGGATGATGAACGTACAATAATGACTTCAATCAGACCACTGACATTTGGATAACAATTTTTTGCAGATAATATTAATATACGTATAAATCGTATGGAAACCTGAACATTCCATATTAATTTGATTTTTGCAGGATTATTGAACGGGAACCTGCAGTAACTGTTGAATTGGAATGGTCTAGACCGTCGCAGACCTATGGGGAGCTCAAAGGTTACCGGTTGAGATACGGAGTCAAAGATCAGCTGTTAAAAGATGTGCACATAAAAGGTATGTTAACGTAAAATGTGCTGTACTTGCTTCTTTTTATCATCTTTGATGTTTTTTTTTTTACTTTTAAGTGATCATAGAAACTCTACTTACATGACTTCGTAGAATCTAATAAAATTTTGTTTAGATTGGAATTATATACAGGATGTTACATTTGAAAGACCAAAATTGACGTTGGTTCTAAAAAGACGAAAACAATATGTATAGCTATAAACTACACTTAGAAATGTACAATTTGAATAAAATTTTGTGTTCAACTGTACTCCAGTGAAAACGTAGAATTTTACGACTGTCGAAAAAAATGCAGGTGAACTGTTTCAAGTGGCCAACAGTTTATTATTTTATTAAACAATTATTTATTGTTTGTTATAACGTTTATATTGAAAGTAAATTACTTCTCACACGCTCATAGAAAAACAAACTTACATGCCTGACATAAAATATATACCAGCTTATTTTGTTTTTCTAAAAAAAAATGAGGTTGAACGTATATTTTATACTTGTTACGGGAAAATCAGCAATAAATTCCACCTTAAAAATATGACCTTAATTTTTCAATTTCCATCGCATATGTGTGTCATTGAGCTTCCCTAAAGTTAAAAGCCTCAACTTTGACCGTTACTTTACCAATTGATTCAAAATCCAAGGCTGAAGATGCCCGAGAAGGACGAAACCGTGTTAACTGTTTTTTTACAATTTTTATAATTTCTTTATAATTGCAGGTTCAGGGACCAACTACCGCATCAACGACCTGGAGCGGGGAGTGGAGTACGAATTCAGAGTGGCTGGACTCAACCATATCGGCATAGGTCAAGAATCCATCAAATATATGCGCACTCCCGAAGGCCCCCCCACCGGGCCGCCAACGAACATCACTTATCGCTTCCAGACGCCCGATGTGGTATGCGTCACATGGGACCCACCCACCAGGGAACACCGCAACGGACAAGTAGTCAAGTACGACATTGAATTTCATAAGAAATCCGATCACAACAATGTGATTTTCCGTAACGTCACCAAAACGAAAGCGGTGTTCACCAACTTGGAGGAAAACACCGAATACGTGTTCCATATCAAAGCGTATACGAGTCAAGGGGCTGGCCCGAACAGCGACAAGCAAACCATTCAAA
This sequence comes from Kuschelorhynchus macadamiae, assembly GCA_030620095.1. NCBI lineage: Eukaryota > Metazoa > Arthropoda > Insecta > Coleoptera > Curculionidae > Kuschelorhynchus > Kuschelorhynchus macadamiae. The sequence goes on along the minus strand of JAUTXW010005349.1, from coordinate 128,406 downwards.
CCGAGAAAGACATCGGCAGGGCTCCCATGTCGGTTAAAGCTGTGGCGACGTCCGAATCTAGCGTAGAGGTTTGGTGGGAACCGGTACCTTCTTCTAAGAACAAAGTTATAGGGTATGTATCATTGGATTGTATTTAAATGTATGCCAGTTTTTTAATTTTAATTGGCATACCTTTTAGCTCACTCATGTGTTTATTACGCATGACGTCTTTCAATAAGTTAGTAGATATATACTTATTACTATTGATAATAGCTGAAATCTGACATTTCAGCTATTATCAATTGTCAATAAAATTATTGTGCGTAAACTATTTAAGAAATCAAACATAAGATGCTAATTCAACAATAAAATATTTTTGACAAAATTACAGAAAATAGTTGACCCCGTTGAGAGATACTATTGTCGAAGGTGGCCATTCATCTAAAATATTCTAAGGAATCTGGCACTTCCGGTTGTACCGGAAGTAGGTGTAGACTTGTTTTTATGATACGCGATGTTTTATTTCCTTTTAAATTTTAGGAAAAATGTCAAAACTTTTTTATACAGCATGTCCTGTACTTATCATGAGTATTCTTGAGTGATTTTCGAGAAATAAACAAATAACTTAAAATCGTCGTTTTTATCTAAAAGGACGTAGCTTTCAAATAGTTTAAACTGCGTGAAACCATTTGCACTTTTTACCTTTTTCTTTTCGTTCCTATTGTTATCGTTTACTAAGTATTTAGTAATTGGAAACTGATGTCAAATGATACGATTATAAAAAGGTAAACCATGCAGGAATGTGAAAAGGATTACCACTAAGTTAATCTACACTAAACTAAACCTTTGGAAACTAAAAAATGCCGATCTGCTGGTTATTGCTTGGAAGTCGCCCAAAATAACTCAATTATATGTACCTGCATCTTCATCTCTAGCTTTTTTAATATAATTAGCATTGACTATACTGCACAAATAGACTTTTGTATTATGATGATAAGGTTGTTATATTATTCTAAGATTTGGATAAGTATTAGAATATTTAAAAAAATTGATACAACAGTAAATTAATATAACATATTATAAACTTATTCCTACCTTTGACGTTTTTTTCTTCACGTTTTTGATCCTTCATCGGCATTTTTCTACTATCCACATTAACTAGACCCACTTTGGTGTCCGTAATTTAAGTATTTTGGAAGTGGAAGTGGAAAAAATATGGCAACATTAACGACTTTAATAAATTTCGAATACTTAGGCGTCGTAGCAAGATTTTAGTGCATTCTGATTATAGAGGTCTCGTAACAACTAATGAACAAAGCATTAAAACAAACGTAAAAAAATTTTGGAGTTTTGTTTCTGATTCCAGGCGGGATGCTGGTATTCCCAGCGTTATGTCAAACGGAGTGATGACAGCTACACATAAGGACGATATATGTGAGCTATTTGCTTCATATTTTAGCTCTGTTTATGAACAATATTCGCAGACCAAGTACGCGCCTGATAATAAGTCGCATAGCAGTGTTAATATACATTCCCTCATGTTCAGCGTAGAGGAGGTTTCGGAGAGGATGTCCAGTCTGGATGAGAATAAGGGTGCGGGGAGTGACGGAATACCATCTTATTTTCTGAAAAAATGTTCATGCAGTTTGAGTACTCCGCTGACCATTATTTTTAACACCTCACTTACGAGTAGCTGCTACCCTACACTCTGGAAAACCTCTCATTTAGTCCCAATCTATAAAAACAGTGGCGACAGGTCATCCGTCTCCAACTACAGGGGTAAAAGTAAACTTTGTATATTCAGTAAAGTCATGGAAAGTATTATCCATCGCCAACTATTCTATATATTTAAAAACATAATAATACCTCAACAGCATGGATTCTTCTCAGGGCGATCTATTGACACAAACTTGCTAATATACCATCAGTATCTTTCCAGTGCCCTAGACAACCGTGTCCAGGTCGATTCTCTGTATACAGATTTTAGCAAAGCTTTTGACAAAGTTAATCACAATATTCTTATCGCTGTTTTGTCTGATCTCGGTGTACAGGGTAAACTTTTGCGCTGGTTTTCATCGTATCTTCTTGGCCGTAATCAGAAAGTTTCCATTTTTGATAGTTTTTCCAGATCAATTTTGGTTACTTCAGGTGTACCACAGGCTCTCACCTGGGCCCCTTTCTTTTCTGTCTCTATATAAATAATATTTATAGCTGTTTTCGATATTCGAGTTTTCTCCTCTACGCTGACGATTTGAAGATTTTTTCAGAGATTCGCTGGGTAGATGATTGCATGCGACTGCAGGAAGATCTCAATAGAGTTTCGGCTTTTTGTGATAAGTACAAACTCTCTTTAAATATAGGAAAATGCTCTTGTATTTCGTTCACTAAAAATAGACATATCTTTGAGTTTAATTACTTAATCAACGATGAACCTTTAAATCGAGTTACTCAGATTAAGGACTTGGTGTTTTTTTCGACAGCAAGCTGTCATTTGCCTCACACATCGAATATGTAGTTAGTAAGTGTTCTCGGATGCTGGGGTTCGTGGTCAGAGTGTGTAGGGATTTCAATTCTGAGAAGGCAATAAAACTAATTTATTTTGCTTATGTTTATAGCAGACTTAATTTTGCAAGCATTATTTGGAGTCCTTATTTCGAAAAATATAAAATAAGGCTAGAACGCCTACAAAACAAATTTGTACGTTTTTTAAATTGGAGAGTAAATGGTGTCTACAATGTGGCTAGTGTTACCGAAGCTAGACAACATTTTAATCTTCCAACTCTACAGAATCGAAGGATTAAATCTCAGCTTATTTTTATTTATAAGTTATTCAATAACAGATATAATGCACCTGAACTTCTCTCTTTGATTTCTTTACACGTTCCCTCTAGAACCACCAGACATCAATACTGCCTTCATCTATTTCAGACACATACCAATCTAGGCAGAAATTCTCCTATTTTTAGAATAGGCTCATACTTTAACTCTTGTCAAAATATCGACCTGTTTTTTCTATCATTGTGTTCTATCAAAAATTATCTTAATCCTATAGTAGTCTAGGTATATTATATATTCATACATATTATTGTATTCAATATTTCAAGCATTTCTCAGTTTTTTATACTTTGTTGTTATGTCTTATAGAATTTAATAGACTTTAACTTAGTAAATATTTATATTAATAAAACGTACGTAGGGTAAACTTAATATGCTTATTTAATTAGTGGATACGTTTTTGGGTGGCTGCACCTGTTTGTGTCCTAAATGTAGTAAATAAATAAAATAAATAAATACATTTTTATGCCAAAAATCAAAACTTGCAACACTTATTACTGGCTATTTATAATAAAAAAGCACTGGTACAACGCAATATTAAACTTCAAAATAGCTGCTTGCAATCAATAGATCGGTCAAAACAGTTAGCGTAAACCAAACAAATCCTATTTGGATACGTCTGTTTTGTCTGATCTCACTATATTGAGACGATGAATGCCTTAAGAATTGCGTGATTTTGAATGATTCTGAGTAATGAATATACAGAGTGTCCCAGAAAATTTTTTGATATGAGAAATTTAAATTTGATGTTAGTATTTCTCTGACTTCTTAGGGGCGCAATCTACACGATTTTTTTTGAAAGGTCGTAACTTATTTGTATGCGCTTATAGTATTTTTTTTACGTCAAAAAGGTATTTGTATTGAAAGTCGCTACGAGCAACCGTTTTCGAGTATTTGGATTAATACTAATTGATGCGTTAGTATCGAGATTTTAATTCAGTTTATGGTGGTACGTGGTATTTTATAAAATAATTTGGCAAGTCGGTTCAACCTGGTCCCCTTCTAATCGTATGCATTCCCTAGCACTGAGAATTGAAGACTGTCGGACTCTCCACAAAGCTGCAACATTGCTCTTCATTTCGTGACCATGGAAATTAATTCTTTCTAATAAGTTTTACTCTAGTGTAAACTGGCACATAATATACTAATGTTTTTAAATGTCCCCACAAGAAAAAGTTTAAGGGGTAAAGTCCGGTGATCGAGGAGAACAAGCGACTGGCTCTCCTCTTGCTATTCAACGATTTTCAAAAATCATATTTAGTGTTTTCGCACTGCTGAGGTAAAATGGAGTGAAATTCTTATGGATTCCCAAAGGTAGGTATTATAACAGTTCTGGCAAGCCGTTTTGGGAAAAGCCCAAATAATGTTCTCCATTCAACCATCAAGACACATACTCTGGTTTACAACATTTTTTTATTTCTACCAGTGACATCCGTACGAGATTTGCATTACATAATTTTAAAGAAAAAAATAGTACACCACTGTCATTGGATAGCCTAGATATTTTTACATAAAAACCGTTTAAAAGTTATTTAGCAAAACATCGGAATTTCGACAACACTGGTCCTTCGTTCAGAACTCCGTTGATATTAACGAAGTTGTACACGGCGTTGTGTCTGAGGGTATAAACAGATTTGTGCCCAGAAAGAAAACCTTCGGTAACAAATACCCTATTTGGTTCGACCATACTCTTCGCAAACTGATCGGCCAAAAAAACAAATTATATGCTAAATACAATAAGACCTTGCTGCAGTCAGACTACCTAGCTTACTCGAACAAACGCCGCGAAGTCCGTGTCAGAACTGATTGGTGCTACCTCATCTTCGTAACCAATTTTGAGCAACTAATGCCAGCTAATGCAAAACGTTTTTGGTCCTTCATTAAAAATATGAATAATAAATCCGTTGGTTTGCCCAATTCAATGTCATTCAAAAGCAAGGAGTTTAAAAACTCGTTGGACATAGCAAACGCCTTCGCAGATCACTTTCAAGCCAGTTATTCCTCTCATGAAAATGTTAACTTGTACTCTATTGACACGCTCCCATTTTTTTCCTCCTTGTCCTCTCATACCTTCGCCGTTGATGAAGTAGCCGCAAAACTGAAAAATCTTGACACCAGCAAGAGTGCTGGTCCCGATGGCTTGCCGCCATCTGTCTTGTCAGCTTGTTGTGACACGCTCTCAGCTCCCCTGTGCTCAATCTTTCAAAAATCCTTCGACTCGGGGACATTCCCTTCTGCGTGGAAATTTTCCAACCTAGTACCAATATACAAAAAAGGGTCCAAAACTGACATTTCAAATTATAGAGGCATATCAATGATCTCCTCTATTCCAAAAGTATTCGAAGCCATTCTGACCGAGGAACTATTCGCTACTTACTCTAATTACATTTCCCCAAACCAACATGGATTCTATAAGGGCCGATCCACAGCAACCAACCTCGCCATTTATCAAGATTACCTAGTCTCTTCCCTTGAAGCTGGCCAGCAAGTCGATTCTATCTATACCGATCTGTCGAAAGCTTTTGACAGTGTGTGTCACAGGCTGCTACTAAGAAAGCTTTCCGACATTGGAATATCAGGCAATTATTTGAACTGGATTAGCTCCTATCAGAGCAACCGTAAACAACGTGTTTTAGCACATAATTCGGTATCTCGTGTTATATCAGTCGCGTCCGGCGTGCCTCAAGGGTCCCACATTGGCCCAATTTTATTTCTCCTATTTATCAACGATGTCACGTCTTGCTTTATTAACAGCATATGTCTTCTTTTCGCCGATGACCTGAAAATTTCCACATCCAACAGCTTGGACAATTCTGCACTACAGCCTGACTTAGACCGATTTGTCTTTTGGTGCAAGACAAACCTTCTCACTATTAATATAGCTAAGTGTTCCTGTATTCACTTCTCGCGATCCCAGAACCCCATACTAAATACTTACAAGATTAACGACTCACTCCTAGAGGTTTCGTCCACAGTTAATGACTTAGGTGTAACATTTGATAGTATGTTAACCTTCAACGAGCATATCGATTCCATTGTATGCAAGGCCTTCCGAATGTTGGGATTTATCAGGAGGCACTCCCGATGCTTCAACGACACCAGGGCCATCATATCACTGTATAACTGCTTTGTCAGGAGCTACCTTGAATACTGCTCCATCATTTGGCACCCTCGCTATGCATGCCACATCGAGAGAGTTGAAAGAGTTCAACACACATTTTCTAATTACTTGTTAAGTAAATTTCACTTTCCATATCAAAATGTAAATTATAGTACGAGATTACTCCTTTGTGGTATGCAAAGCTTAGCTGAAAGACGCAGACAAGCTCTCCTTCTGTTTGCTTTTAAACTTCTCAACGGTACTATCGACTGCCCTATCTTGCTGGGTCGGGTAAGCTTTCTGGTTCCAGTTCGACGCACACGGCATGCCTCCCTTTTCTTCGTTAGAAGACACCGCACCAATTACGGCCAAAATTCCTTTATTGACCGTCTATGTCACAACCACAACAAATTTTATAATGACTGCGACATTTTCAACATGAGTCTTCCTACCCTCAAAAGATTCCTGAAGTTCGGCACAACTTAATCATTTTAATTAATTTTACTAATTTGCATTTTGCATCTTTTGTAGTATTGCAGATAATTTGTTGATGTTCTCTTTTAGTTTAGTTTTAGTTTTTGTGTTATCTTCTTTTTTTTTTAAATATATTTGTATACTATTTAGAATCCTGATTCTGTAGTGTATTTTATGAATAAATAAATAAATAAAAAAATAAGAAGTTAGGGAGCAGAATAGGAAAGTTGAATTTGATATTCCTTGTTCAAAATAAAGTGCAGTTTGCTCAAAAGTCTAACTTTTTTATAAACTTGCTGATTTGAAATTAAAAAATAAAATGTAAAGCAGAACGGGACAAAGACATTTATTTTAGAAAAATAATCTAGTTGGATGCTTTCAAACACAGTTTTATTTTGTACTAATGTTAAATTTTCTTCTGAACAATCATATTTTAAAAATAATTGATTAACAAACATGTTTCAGACTAACCTATCCTCTAGTATGCATGAACTATGAATAAAATCGTTCTTTAAAAATGACGAGAAAGAAAAAAGAAGATTTAAACATTGGAACTCAAATAAAAACCCAACGTTCTACGCAGAAGCGAGTACATTTTTTTATAGCAAGTGTTGAAAATGCCTGCCTTGCGATAAAATACATGCATTTATTATCGAGGCCGCCAAAGATGAAGGCCACTTCTTCCTATCCAGCGGTTTACATAAGTAAGATTTAAATACCTTCGCATATTTAAGCTGAAGTGTGCTGGGGCACAGTTATGCATGTAATTCAGGTCTCTTCTAGTTCTCAGAGGTAAATGTTCTAGTAGAGGAGGCAATTCTTCTGGTAGAAAATGAAAATGTGACTCACCAGTTAATCTTAGAGGTGGAAAACGTGGCTCAATTAAATGTTCATCTACAATTCCTATCCAAACGTTAATGGAAAACTGATATTGATATCTAGAATATGTTATTGAATGTCGAGTATCTTCAGCCCGTGCATACCTGTTATGAAAGTTTTGAATTGCATCTCTTGAGAAACTAGCTTGGTCTGAAAAGAGAATTTTTGAACAAAAAAGAGATTATCGGTATTCATTCGGTGAAACCATTGGGAAAATATCATTCTCGGTTCGATATCTCTTGATAAGAGAGCTTGAATCCTCTGAATATGGTAAGGTTATAACTGTTCTTTTAATATCCTCCATACAGTTGATGCATCAATTTTCCTGGTACTTGTTTTTTTCGAGAGTTATTCATGTAGGCTTTAATGAAGCCTGGTAAACGTGATAGTAGTAGGTCTGCGATTAGAATACGCTTACGTATAAAGACGACAGGCTTTCAAGGAATTTCTGTTTGCATGCCCGTACATAAAATGCATATCTACCATTTCTGCGTTCGTGAAATTAACCGTTATTGTTCTATTGATTTTATTAAAACTCTTGTTACTGCACAATTAAACAGATCAGATAACTTCAGTAAAATATTATATTTAAACTGACTAAGCAATATCAAATAAAGCGATATTAGAAACGCATTAAAAAGTGACAGCGGCCCACTAGATTTTTTTTCTAAAATATTTCCCCTTCCCGACACGTAATGATTTTGATTTTATTTTTCATTTCAAATCGTTAAGTTTTATGAAAAAAATAAAAGAGGTAAAACAGTTTTTAAATAAACCAAGCTATCCAAATTTATTTTTTTCCAAGTCGTCGAGTAAGTGTTTTTTTAAATTTAGTTAACAAGAATAATAGGGGTAGTTTATTTCAACCCCTTCCACTCATTTTAAAAAAGTGAAAAATATGCAGATATTTTTTCACTTTTTAAAAGTTTCGTTATTCTATGGCTTTTCGTTTTTAAAATAAAAAATAAAAACATTGTTTTTCTGCCATCTTTGTACCGCAATACATTCCTAATTGTTGACTTGTGACCCAACGTTTATATCAAACCGCCCTTTATTTTAACTGCTCCCTAACTTTTTAGCCTTTCTACGGTTTAGAAGTTATAGTGCATTTCATGTAAAAAATACTTTTTCTCGAAACCGGTTAATTTTATCGACATCGAAAAAAGTGCCTTTTTACAGCAAAACGTCCAAGTTATTTGGAAATTTTTAGACGATTTCTGATAAAGCAGTTTTGGCTGATTCTTTAATGCTGAAATGCCTAAAAAACATTTCCAATAAATAACTATCTACCTATTTTTAAAAATGTTTGCTATTGAAAGTCAAACGCATCAATTTTTTTAAATCCAAATATCTCGATAACGGTGGCTCGTAGAGACTTTTAACAGAAATATTTTTTTGATATAAAAATGATAGAGAAATCTATTTTTTACTCAAAAAAGAATTACAATGGCGTACACAAAAGATTGCGTTCAGTCAAAGAAATACAACATCAAATTTGCATTTCTCATATCAAAAAACCCCCAGATATAAAATTTCATTAAAATATCATGATCATGTTAAAAGTTAGTCACATAAAACAAAAAAAAAATTCATTTTGACAATATGTTAAGGGGTACATATCCAAATCCGAAATAACGATATAGATATATAAATTGTATTGTTTTTTTTTTTGGTGGAATTCTATACGAAGAAAATCTAATTTATCAATTTTTTAAATTAAACCGAAAATATATATACTTTGTTTCGTTACAGGTACCAGATATTTTACACAATGACCGCAGTGGAAGATTTGGACGAGTGGCAGCAGAAATCCGTCGGCCTGACCAATTCGGCAGACCTGGTGAACCTGGAGAAATACGCTCAGTACGCGATCGCGGTGGCTTGCAGGACGAAAAACGGCTTGGGCCGATTGTCAGAGAAGGACACCGTCAAGGTCAAGCCAGAAGATGTTCCTCTTAACCTAAGGGCCCACGAGGTGACGACACATTCCATGACTCTGTCCTGGTCTCCCCCTATCCGTCTAAACCCGATTAAGTACAAAATATCTTTCGACGCCATTAAAGAGTTCGTAGACTCGCAAGGTATCACGCAGACTCAAAATATTCCTAGAGTCGAAGTTATTTTAAACGATGACGTCAAATCCCACACGATCAATGAACTGTCCCCCTTCACTACCTACAACGTGAACGTGAGCGCCATTCCGAGCGACAATTCCTACAGACCCCCGACCAAAATCACCGTCACTACCCAGATGGCTGCCCCTCAACCGATGGTGAAGCCAGATTTTTACGGCGTCGTCAACTCAGAAATTCACGTCATTTTGCCTCAGGCCTCGGAAGAGTATGGTCCGATCAGTCACTACTATTTGGTGGTCGTTCCCGAGGATAAGTCGACGATACACAAAAATCCTGATCAGTTTTTAACGAACGATCTTTTGGAAAATGTTAAACACGTACCTGAAGACCCGAGTCTACCTTACATAGCTGCCAAGTTTCCTCAGAGGAGCATCCCATACACGTTTCATTTGGGTACTGGAGAGGAGAAGGAAGGCCTGACGAATTTTAAGGTGAAACAGGGCAAGAGATATAGGATATTCGTTCGAGCGGTAAGTAAAAGATTTTAGTAACAAATAGTTAAAAGTATCTAAGCAAATAGGGGTCTACTGGCCGCCCTTTAATTAATAAAAAAACTTGTTAAATTTTCTGTGCTATTTTCTACCGACAATGTTCGTGGAAAAAGCCCTCGAGTTTTTTTTTGTATAAACATGTTCTTGGTAAAAAAGAGTTTAAAATTTGGAGCTAAATGTTTCACGAGAAAAAATACTTGTGTGAAAAAAAATTTTTTATCCGTTTGGAGATTTTTGCCAGCACTGATCATCATTAAATATTAGTAGTAATAGTAGTAGTTAGGGGGAGGTCTAGAGACCCTAAGACCCTATAAGGCCTTTTCAGTCTACCCCAGCTCCTCCCTCAACCACCACCCGCCACCAGGTGTACATCCTTGACTCTGCTTGTCCTTACTATGTAAGTCTGCATATCCTTCCATGCAAGATCCTTAACTTGTCCCTATGCAAGGCCGTAGTGCCGAAAATGTCTCGTCGCAGTCTCGCTCGCGCTTCACATCTGCACAGGAAGTGAAGCGGAGTTTCCTCCTCTTCCTAACACTCCGTGCAGATAGAATCTTCCTCAATGCCTAACATAAAGAGATGTCTCCTCAATCGACAGTGCCCCGTAACTATTCCTACGATGGAATTTAGAGCTTTCCTGTCCCGGACTAGTAACCACTCTGTTCGGCCCTTATCGGGCTTCACAATGAAGTCTTTAGCTTGCCTCCCGACCCCGGTCTGGCCCCATTAACGTTGAAGTTCATGTTGTGCCCATTCGTCCAGTGCTGTCCTTATCTGCTGCCTTGTGATGCCTAAAGCTGGTTCTGGTTCTACAGACGGGTTGGTGGCGCCGAGTCTAGCAAACTCATCTGTCCTTTCGTTGCCCTCAATCCCACAATGTCCTGGCACCCAAATCAACTTCACTCTTTTACGTCGCGCCAACTGCTCTAGCCTGTCACCGCATTCCTGAACCAAGACTGATCCCACCATGGGTGAGTCGAGCGCCTTAAGTGCTGCTTGACTGGTTGAGCATATGACAATCTCTCCCTCTGCCCCTCTATGACTTCATTCATCGTTATTGCCATTAGAATGGCGTATACCTCAGCCTGAAACACCGTTGAAAACTTCCCCAAAGGGAAGCTGGACCCGGTTTATGTAGTCTCAATATAAACTCCAGCACCAGAGGATTGCAACTGTGTCATACGTGAACAATCCGTATAACAAACAATTGCCTCTCTGGAGAACTCCAGCCTGTTTCTCTCCCAGTCCTCTCTTTCGGGGATTAAGATACTATAACCCTTATGCCATCTTAGTCTGCCTGAGGGTCGTGCTACTCTGTATGACCCACAACCTCACCTTTGGTATACCAAGCTCCTGCGTCTCTCATTCGCAAGTGCGCTGCCATAGCCTCTTTCTTAATAAAAGTCGACAATGATGGCAGCCCTAGCAAGACATCCAATACTGCTGACGGCGTCGTCCTCATTGCTCCAGTTATCGCTAAGCTAACCAGTCTCTGGACTTTTGCAAGAGTGGAACGAATGGTTTTCCTCTCCACCGAGGGCCACCATACTATTGAGCCGTATGATATCCTGGGTCTTATGACTGCTTGGTACAGCCAGTGCATGACCCTAGGACTTAGCCCCCAGGTTGTTCCTACCGCTCTACGGAGCTGCCAGAAGGTCGCTATTGACTTTCTTATCTGCCTATCGACATGAGTCTTCCAGCTCAGGTTTGCCTCTACTGTGTTCCCCAGGTATTTAACCTCTTTTGCCAAGGTGAGTTGTTGACCATACAATCTTGGGGGTCGAAAATCTCCTAAATTCCTTCTCCTTGTAAAGAGGATCATCTCAGTCTTTCGCGGATTAACCATGAGACCTACCTCATTACACCATGCCTCCAATATATTACAGGCCATCTGCATTCTCTCGCAGATGATGCCCAAGTACTTGCCTGATATTAGAATCAATATTAAATATTATAATTCAGCCGTACTCTTTGAAGTTCTAGGTTGTTTTTTCCAAAACTTACATCGACGCCTCAAGGCCCAGCCAAAGAACTGACCCTATCGAATAAAAATTAAAAAAGTTACGATTTTTTGAAAATTGAACTTACAATCAGTCGATATCCTTTCTTTTAAACTGGATACAGCCTTTTTTGCGCAAAAGCAAAACAGGTTAAAAAACTCCAATTTATTTTCTACAATTTTCAAACGGTCTGTTTCTACGACATACTATGGAACGCCGTTTTACTTTTTAGTCATACGCGTCTTTGATACCAAATTTAATTGCAAAACATATAAATGATGCTGCCTGCATACAATTTTTATTCTTTTTAATTCTTCCGATATCGAATTTTTGTGGATACCGATTTTACCGAATGACATTTTTATGATAAGCAATTTCTTTGCAGACCATTTCAATTGATACCACAAAAAAGTAGTTGTTTATCCTTTTTTAACACGTATACAGCCTACTTAAAATTTCTATATACATGCGTCTTTCCTTAGTTATTGCATTTCAACAAATCGATGTTAATAAAAATTGGTATGAAATAAATTCTATATACAAAAATCAGTTTAAATATTTAATAAATTGACTCTTATTAAAATGTAATCGCTTCAAACGGGATCGCATTAAATTAATATTAATACCGAAAACATTAGAATGCAATAACGACTTTGTGGAGATTAATTTATTTCAACCGTATGAAGGCAAATCTGATTTAAGAACTCATGTAATAAAAAAAATTAATTTATTTTTATCGCATATCAAAAAAAATTAAAGCATCTCTTACGATATCATTTCTTTTTAATGTCAATTCCATTAACACCCTAAAAATGTAAATAGAATAATGGTCATTATTTTGATTTTGATTTTCGTTTATATGTAATTTATACTACATCAAACGGCTATAACACGGGCCCTTTACCATTGAAATTAAAATACTTGAATATACATTTGAATAAATAAATAAAAGTTAATACGAGATTTAATTGTATAAGTGTTGTGGAATTTAAATGATTAGCGGGTATAAGGTAACTGATTTTATTTAATATGCAGTGTTTTGATTTCGAATTTTTATTAATGTCGATTCTTCTGAATATCAATTTTTATTGAATGCAGCCACCTTGTTTCAATTTTAATTATCGGACGTGGAGCGATCTAGTGCAAACTAAGAACAACAAGAGCAGAAATCTGTAATTTTTTAAATACCCGAGTTTCTGGCTAGGCATGCGTTCGAAGATTTAAAAGTGCATATAAAATTAAGACTGTGTTGTGCATGACGTTATGACGAGTCGGATGCGAATAATGAAAAACATATTCGTAGGTAATCAATGACAGTTAAAACGTGAAAAGGTGTTTAATTATTGTTCGATTGGGAATACTTAGTTATTAAATCATTGCGGAATACGATATACACCCCTATATTTAAAATGTGACCACGTACAAAATACAGATCATAATGAAAAAAAGTTAAAACGAACGTATCTAGCTCCCAACATCCTATTCCAAAACAAGCTATTCTATATATTTATACCAGAATAAAGAAAACAAGGTTTTGAATTTCCCAGCTATAATTCACAGATTACCACACAATGTAATTTGTAATGGCAAATTGCAATTTCTCCTGGAAGCTGTGTGCCGGCGACATGCTCTACTACAGTTTTTTTTGGCTTCTTAAACGTGATTTAAAGTAGGTTGTCCAGATTTTTTTAAAATGAAAAGAGTATATTTCGACGAAATGTAAAAATAGGTACCAGCGTATAATAATTAAGTAAAGCCTTATCACTTTCGCAGAATTCAATGACTTTCAATAATAATTATAATACACATAATAATATGGACTAAAAATAACAAAAATAATTAGAAAATGGCACCAGATTTCGCAAAATAGAGATCATTTGTCCCAGATTTCTCATACTAGAGTATATTTAGTAAAAGTAAAAGTACCAGAGTACATGGACCCGAAAAGAGAACATTCCTCTTAAAAAGAGTATATGTGGTCACCCTATTTAAAGCAAACTGTAGTAAGGTTGTATAGGTATATCACTATATCTTTATTTATAATATTTATTTGATTATTAGGGCACGATTTTCATGTTTGTCTCCCTTTTTTAATATGTGAGTAATTATTATAATTTATAGGTATGTGCACTTCACTTTCAAAGCTGCGTGTCGATCAAGATACGGATTTACAAAAATGAACGAATCAGTGGTGTATTTAGAATGCCGTCTTAGAGGGGGAGGCAAACATTTGATAACTAAAAAAAAGGTTCTTGTTGGAACAACATAAGCATGAAGACTAAAAAAAAACAAAGTTCTCAATGTTTGTGAGGTAAAAGTCCCGAAATGCTTTATATAATGTAATTTTTGCTTGGGTTATTAGTTCGGGGGAAAGGGGGTGCAGGGTGCATTTGTCTCCTGCACGTACTCAAACCGAAACTGTCGTATGTTGGAATGCAGAACATGTTATATTGAAGAATACCCCAAAACAAAAACATTGCATTCATGCCCTATTATCTTGGTAATTTTGTTCACAAGGTCTCTTTACACACAGTTTTGTAGGTTACACAAGTTTAACCTACAAAGCTGATTTTTTTTCTATTTTTAGTTTTTACATTCTGGTACTCAGGCACATATTATGAAATCAAGGGCTTTTAAAAAACGCAGGTCTATCTAAAAAAAAAATTAGTTGATCTGACCCCGAAAAAGAAACGTCGGATTTCAAATCTATGTCTCATCATCTTGTTGATAATGGAAAGTAGCTATAAAGATATAAAATTTATTTTGTGATATCTCTTCAAATGCAGCCTGAAAAAAATAAAATATGTATAGCTGATTTTTCGGTATTTTACGTACCTATATCCTCGGAGGTAGTCATAATTGTCTAACTTTGTCAACTACTTATTATTCGATGTTAAATTGCGCAACTTTGCTCTATTTTAACCGACATTGTATCGAATTTGTAACACCCTGTATATGTTTGCGTGTTTTCATTCGTTGGGACCATTCCGGTATACTACCTCAATGGTTGAGATATTTCAAGTACAACCATATGTAATTCTCACATTGAATGCTATTTTTTAACTAATTTTTATTTCTCAATCTAGAGTGCTGTGATTTGGCAAAAACTATTAACTTACCTCCAAGAACCCTGAGAAAAATAAAATTATCTGTCTATTCACTAAACATCTTTTACGCCCATTTAAATATTAAACGGTTTTTTCTAAAAAAATCTTTTTTTTTAATGTCGCTCTTCGGGTTAGCCTTTGCGAGTAATATATAATGATACCCCCCACAACAATATGCAGTATTTTAAAAAATCGGCAAATAGAGGCATAATATGCATTTAAGCCTAAGCAATTTCTAGTCACCCTGATATACGAAGATTCTGGTTTGACACGTCATGGTTGAAGTTACAATATCATAGTAAATCAAAATAACAAACAAATATAGGGCGTCCCATTTAAAAAACAAAAGTTAATAGCAGAAATTCGGAACTAAAAGAAGATACGGCAACACTGTTACAGTAAGATATATCATAAAACAAAATAGATAAAAACTCAAAGTGGAGGTGCTACAGATAGAACGTTTAAACACGCATTTCAGATTTCAAAACATAAAAATAGCTTTCTGGATAAAAAATCAGATTCAGCTGTTGCTGGAAGAACATGCATTGCTGGATTTTACACCTACCAATAAAATAAAGGGTGTGTTGTTTGATTGAAATTGTTATATCATTGTATAAACGGGGGCTTAACAATAATGGTTGTATATATATATATATATATATATATATATATATATATATATATATATATATATATATTATTTGATAAATTAAAAAATAAATCCGAAATCAATGGCCGATTCAAATTATAAACCTTTCATTAACATCAGAATCAGACACTATCACTAACCGAGAAAATAAGTGTTACTTCACAGATTGTTTTGTAATCTGTGACAATATAGCTTGTACAAATTTATTTAAAACTAAAATCTCGAAGTGTTGAAAGTAGTTTGCCGAACTATCGACGTCGCACGTCATGCGAATACTATTTTTTGCCTTCGCCCTCCCACTTCATATACTAACGGCCCGCCACTGACTCAGGCCCCCGCCGCGCCGTCGCGTCGGCAGTGGCCCCAGCACAGAGCTTGCGCGTCTTGTTTTTGCGGAGATTTAATGATTGAAAAGGCCACAACGCGTAAGGCTCAAATATGTGGTGGGGGTCCCGAGAGACATCAGCGAGCGAAATACAAAACTGAGGATCTTTTCTTTTTTTTGTCATCATGTAAATTTTGAGTTGCTGCCGAAGTGCCCCCAAATACGTAAAACCCATTGACCGTTTTTTGTCATCGCAAAACTTTGCCTCGCCCAGATGAGCCCCAACCATCGTAAGTAGTTAATTCGGCCTTGTTGCTTCTAGAAAAGCAGCCTCTATAACGCAACATGCGAGTCGCCTTTTAATACTCATTGTTTATAAAATTATGATTAACACCACGATATACTTACAACGGTATGCCCACGCCGGTCTCTTCAACATTCAGCAAGAAAATAAAATTGAAGTTTACAAATATCAGATTATCTAAAGTGCTCATCGTGAGTATTCGTGATATTTATTTTGATTAAAATAATTAATTAATTTAAAATAAAAGTTAAGAATGCTGCAAGTAAAATAATTGCAGGGGAAACTTCCATTCATATTTTATAACATTTGTTACTTGAGTTGCTGCACTAGTGCCGTCTATTGACATTTTTAGTTTTTACTTGCAATTGAAAAATACAAACCAGTTTCAAAAGTGCCCTATACAAGTAGCTAAAGCCATATTGTTCTATTATTATAGTAAATATATCCTAAATTACCATTTTTTAAATTTATCCTAATAGCTTGACGGTAAGCACCAATCCACATTTTTGAAAATGTATTATTTTGGAAATTTGAAATATCTTATATCTGTCACTTTTGTTTATCGATTATAATTTCAATCTCGGTTTCTACTGCCTGCAACTGCACAGATAGGACGTAATAAACTGTATTGAAAATAAAATCTTTAGATTCAAAATAATTAGTTTAATAATTTTAAAAACATTTTATTGAAGCGTAAATTCTACAAACGTTTTCAAATGACAATGCATTACGGCCTATTTGACTCCCTGACTGAACGCTGTACATAGATGTGACGTACTTGCGCGAGAAAGACGAGTTTAAATTCGGTCCGTATCATCGTCGTTTATTGCACAAATGATATTAAAAAATCAGCAAGCAAGATTATTAGAATTCAATCCAATGTTAGCGCAATACGCAAACCAAAGAAGTCGGCTCATACTTCAGAACACAGAATACCAGACCAGAGAAGCTCCAGAATTTTACAAACCTTTTTGAGCGCGAAGACTTCTCTTTCGTATGACGACACATTCGCAAATTAATTTGAGTTATCGAACACACTCACGCAAACACATTATATTTCTTTTGGGAGGCTATAGATGGCGAAACTTCCGATAATAAAAATGCATTCGAGGTGCTTGTATTCAATCGAAATTGATATCAATGGAAATTGGTTTCAATGAAAATAGATAATCATAGAAATTGCTGTAAATGAAAATACTATTCATAAAAATTGATAATCGGCTATATTGTTTCCCACAAAATACTACAAAGGTACTCGTTAAATATTGGATAAATATTGATATCAACAAATTTTTAAGTAATAAAATTATATTATAATAAAAAAAATGCATTTTAATTATAATAATATAATGAAAATTGAATTAATTTTGTAAAGACCCATCCAAATATCCTGACATACATTTTAATAGCTAAATCAAATTAATTGATTGTTAAAAATCTATATGAAGGCTTTAGCTCTAGATGTTCCAAGGATTCAGTTAAAATTACATTTTTATTATAATATTATAAAATAAATTGCCATAATGAAGTCCCATTCAATTTAAATTAATACCGGGCATATAGCAGACTAAAAAGTAAAACGGCGTTCCATAACATACCTAAATACTCGGAAATCTGACTTAAAAAAATTGCACATATTTTTTAGCTAACATAGAACGACTAATTTTACGGCTTTGGTCAATTAATAAATCATGATTCTTGGGAGTAGACCGTGTCCAATTAGAATTACTATCCGACGTTTCGCCTTCTATTGCACGAAGCATCTTTAGGGATCTTTATTGTACTAGATCTGAACACTGAATTTAGTGTTCAGATCTCGTGGAGTATGATCCCTGAAGATACCTCATGCAATCAAAGACGAAACATCGGACAGTAATAATAATAATTTAAAAACTTGAAATGGCCATATCTTAGGAAGGAAAAACTTAATCAAAAAACGCTCAAAACACTTTCTATAAAATGAAGAGGGAACAAATAAAAGCGTATTATTCGACCCTTATCAACCCCTTGGGCAGGGTGAGATACACCCTTAAAATCTTAAATAGAAAGGGGGGTCGAGTGATACATCGTCTTAAAGCTCTTGAAAAATGCTTTCCAATGGTACCATAGAAAGCTGTTTTTCGTGAAATTCTTCTGTGTTTATTAAAAGAAACAATAAATTAAAACACAATTGTGAAATTTTTTATAATTATTTAAAAAATGGTTCCCGTTGTTTTGAAGACAATAATAAAGCCTTTGTTCAAATTCTTCGAGTACATTTGCAAATGTTTCTCTGGATATAGCACGGCATTCCTGAACTATCCTGTCCTTGAGTTGCTCTATTGACTCAGGTTGCGTTCTAAACACCACAGATTTAAGGTGACCCCACAAAAAGGAGTCAAGAGGTGTTAGGTCCGGGGATCTAGGTGGCCATTCAACAGGACCTCTTCTTCCAATCCACTGGTTGGGATAATTATCATCCAACCAGTGCCTGCCGGGAACTACATAATGAGGAGGTGCCCCATCCTGTTGAAAATGTAGTAAGCGTTCTTCTAATGCTAAATTTCCTTGTATGTTCCTCTGATTTTCTAATTCCTGCACTATTAGTGGTTCAATAGCGGTAGCATTTCAGCATACATGTCGCCATTTAAATTCCCTTCTATAAATATTGGACCGATAATTACGTCTCCCAATATACCAGCCAAACATTAATTTTCTGGGGGTACTGGCTATGCCTTTCTCTAAATACGTGTGGGTAACGACAGTTTCGCTTATTAACATGTCCATTCAAATAAAAGGTACATTCATCACTGAAACAAATATTTTTAACTAGTCGAGGTTCTGCCGTAATTCTATCTCTCATTATTTCACAAAACTGGATTCTTCTATCCGGGTCGTCGTCACCAAGTTCTTGCAGTATGCGCAGTTTATAAGGATGAAACTTATGAAATTTAAGTACCTTTCTTATTGTTTCACGAGATAAGCCAGTTGTTACAGCTGCTTGACGAGTTGATAAAGTTGAATTAATTGCAAACTGCCCCAGAACTTCAATTTGCGCTGCTTCGTCTACTAGTCTCGGTTGATTTCTCTTTTTATTCGCGACAGAGCCAGTTTCTTCAAATTTGGCTACTAGTTGGCGAACATACTCCGAACTTACATGTTGACCTGGATGCCTTTCATTAAATCTTTGGGCTGTCCTTAAGAAACTTTGATCCTGAGAACCATAAATGAAAATCTACACATTCAGCTGTGTTGTACACCATTATCTAAGATAAGTGCTGCTTTTCGTTTAAACTGAACCAAAAGTCAACTATTAAAATATCAATACTAATAGTACAAGTTACTTTTAAAGTAAATATTGTGATAGTAAAATGCGAATATTCATAAACAAATAAAATACCAGGCTTAAAATGTTTAGAATTCTTAAGAGACATGCCAGGATATCGGTACCAATCATTTTGAACATTTACTTAAATAAAAATAAGAATGTTCGAAACTCTGTTTTTATTTATTGTTTCCTTTAATAAACACAAAAGAATTTCATGAAAAACAGCTTTCTATGGTACCATTCGAAAGCATTTTTCAAGAGCTTTAAGATGATGTATCACTCGACCCCCCTTTATATTTAAGATTTTAGGGATGTATCTCAACCTGCCCAAGGGGTTACAGATAAGGGTCGAATATTACGCTTTTATTTGTTACCTCTTCATTTTATAAAAAGTGTTTTGAGCGTTTTTTAACCGTTTGATTAAGTTTTTCCTTCCTAAGATATGGCCATTTCAAGTTTTTAAATTGTCACCCTGAATGATATACTTTTGGGGCATAAAAAACATTTTTTGGGAGTTTTTAAGATTGGCAGGATAAAAACTCATCGGGAAACCGTCATCCTGAACGTGAATCTTAACTTCTACCTTGTACTCGGAAGTAAGCACTGCGTAGGCGACACTCCAACAAGTCCATAACATACTTCAGATCCTGACACGTGCCTCTAGAATTTGATCCTCCCTTAGTTTTGTTTGAATTCATTGTCAAAGACTCTTTCAAAGGTCATTTGCGAATAAACTCAAGATCTTTTCAGCTAGCCTCGTTAGTAAGTACTCCTAAAAGGGTGTGCACTCGTCCTAAATTCATCTCTTCTTTCATTTTAAATTATGTGGTAACTGATAAACCGGAAATGATCATTAAATGTAACAACTTTGATTCCGGTTGGACAGCTTGTTTACTGCCGTTTTCCTATTTTTCTTAAAACAACCGACACTGATGTCTATTTTTTCCGTAATATACATTATTCAGGTATGAATAATGAATTAGAGAAACTTAGAAGAGTTAATTGGTTAAAAAACCATACAAATGAGAAAGCGTTTTGGGAAGAGTATCAGTCTTTCAAAAAATAATTTTATTATGATAATTTAATCGCCAAATCCACGAATAAAACAAACATGTCACGGAATATTGTTGACAATATTAAAGGCCAAAATAATAATAAAAAAATAAAAGAAATCTCTGATCCACATTATAATAAACTAACAAAAAATCCTAATGAAATTGCCTCGATCTTCGGAACTTTTCTCATAATTCGTACCCATATTTTAAAAAGGAGACCCCCGTCTAGTAGAAAAATATAGATCTGTTTCTTTTCTGATCTGCTTCTCTAAAATTTTAGAAAAACTCGTTTTTAATAGAATGTATTCTTTTTTGGCTAAATATAATATTTTTTCAGGTCGGCAGCGCTTGCGGTGATGTTCAATATGTAACAGATAAGATTGGTAATCGCGAAATTATAATTTCCTTCTGTTTTGATCTTACTCGCGCTTTTGACACTGTTGATAAAGATTTTGTGGCTTTAAAATTAAACAGTTTTGGGACAAGAGATAACTTGAACGACTGGATCATTTTTTTTTAACTAACAGGACATTTTCGGTGAGAGTTGACAGTTCAAAGTCTGATTTTTTTGATCAAAATATAGGAACACCTGAGGGTAATATCGTTAATGATTTGTCCGCAAATATTTCTCAAGGTAGAGTATTCTTGTATGCCGATGATACCGCGGTTGTTGTCTCGGATCCGGATATAGCTGTATTGAGGAATAAAGCCAATTTTACTTTGAAGGAATTTCTGGTGCAGAGAAAAAACGTCTGGTCATGTGGTGTCATTTTTGATCTATATGTCACAAGTTAGTTTTAAGTTGACAAACAAAAATCTTTTTTGGCTTTTTCGCAACTGAATAAGAATATTTAACTTTAAATTAATTGAAGTACATATTTAATATAATTACATACCTCAACATGTAGACTAGTCTGTCTACGGAATGTTTCGATACATAATATAAATAATATTATTTAAGCAAGCATAAGAAATTATATCATTTACCTTAAGTTTTTATAGACACATAGTAGTTGTACAAATACTTTCATCCTATCGGGACTCATCAGTGCGCCGATCGTAAGAGAAAAACATTAAATAATAGAAAAGAATTGATTTCAAAATTTTAAAATGTGTCAGTTTGTTTGACATGTAACCTAGATATGAAAAAAATGATAGTTTGCAGCCATCTTTAACGTTATTTTTAAATGTGTTCAGATTATTTGTTGCGTTTAGATTGACAAACAAAAATCTTTTTTGGCTTTTTCGCAACTGAATAAGAATATTTAACTTTAAATTAATTGAAGCAGATATTTAATATAATTACATACCTAAAGTATTTGTACAACTACTATGTATCTATAAAAACTTAAGGTAAATGATATAATTTCTTATGCTTGCTTAAATAATATTATTTATATTATGTATCGAAACATTCCGTAGACAGACTAGTCTACATGTTGAGGTATGTAATTATATTAAATATCTGCTTCAATTAATTTAAAGTTAAATATTCTTATTCAGTTGCGAAAAAGCCAAAAAAGATTTTTGTTTGTCAATCTAAACGCAACAAATAATCTGAACACATTTAAAAATTAGTTTTAAGTGTTTCAATAAATTTCTTGGGTGTCTCAATTAATAGTGATTTAACCTGAAATGGGCAAAGTGTTAACGTGTGTTCAAAAATCAATAACAGCTCTTATGTTTTAAACTCTTTAAAGAATTACGTAACTCTTGAAACCCTTCTGTGTAGTGTTCACTATGCCTTTGTTTATTCTTCAGTTTTTTACCATTTTCTTGTATGGAGTCAGTCATCCGACACCAATAGAGTATTTATGGCACAGAAACGCGTTGTTTGAATTATTTTTGATCTGTCATAGCATTGGCTCGTATATAAAGTCAAAGGTCTCAATTTATTTACTTAGATTGTTGAGAATTATTTTCACAAGAATAAACATCTTTGTCGGCTTAATACTTCTTACCATAACTATGATACTCGCAATAAGTCTAATTTCTCGCTTTTTCGGCACAATTTAGAAATACATAAAAAATCTCCTGTGTGTGCCGGTAGTCGCATTTTTAATCTGTTATCAATGAAAACTATCGCATCTTCAAATAAATTTAAACCTGAATTTAAAAAACTATTAATAACCATAACCATTCATTCTTAAACTTGACTAACGCTTTGCAAGTGCGTGAATTGACTAATTTGTTTATTAATTAGTTAAATATATGTGTGATTTGGTTTGTTGTTATGTCACATGCGGATGCACAATTTTATTATTATTTATTATTTTTTAGATTTTAATATTATCCACTATAACTTGTTTCTATCTACATATTGTAGTTCTCAAAATAAATTTTAAATGAAACGTCGATTTTGCTTTCGATGAAGTAGTGCAGCGGAGTTAGGTTTTATAGAACCTCCAAATCTGCAGTTGTGGTTGATTGGAGTTTTCTATACTGGGTTGGGCATCTACAAGCATCTATTTTCAAAAATTCATAGTAGGATTAAGAATTAGTATATTTCCACAATTGTGGGATAAATAACAACTTCAGAATGTGCAGTTTAATTCTCGAAAAATACACTTTTGAAATGAGCTCCGTGAACCTTTATACACTGTTATAGCCAGGGGCGTGCAGTCCATGGAAACAAGGGAAGCAGTGCTTCCCCAAAAAAAAAATACATAACATCTTCTAAAATGTAATTTTTGAAAAAAAAAACCATTGATTTAGTTTATATTAAAAATGCTAAAATATTATCTTAATTATCAAGCTCATAATAAATGCGGCCTTGACTTCGACCGAGCGACAATAGAAAATGGAATAGAACCTATGCGGGCAGCTAGCTTCTCTGCAGCCAAGTCCTGCATGCTTGATTTCATATGAATCGAGCCAGAGGTTATTGAACTTTCCACCAGCTGTTTATAATTTTTGCGTTTCAGTCGCGTGCTTTAAGTGGGGGCGGAAGCTATCGTTGGAGTAAGTTCTTTGTTTGAACGGCTATCCGTGTGTTGTGTGATACCTACGTCGCGTCGTGCATGGTGCGATATGGAAGACAATAATACGGACTTGGATATGCAAATACCGTCAACTTCGGCTGTGGGTAATAATGTTGAAAATGTTGAAGAATTTAGTAAGAAGAGTGTGTGTGAATGTGTGGTGTATGTCTTAATAATGAAGGGATTTTCAACATTAAACTTCGCTGATAAGCTTCAAATAATTTCCAAAGGAAGGGCAAAACCACCGATGAAAAATTTAACCACAAAAATGAAAAACTGTATTAGACATTTTTACCCGGAAAAACAATACGAACAATTTAAATGGCTAACAGGGTCTGAAAATATAAGTAAATTATTTTGTTGGCCGTGTTTACTTTTTGAAAATGAAAAAGGTCTCTGGAATAAAATTGGTTTTTCCGATTTAAACAATTTCCATAAAGCTGTAAAGACACATTATGTCCAAAGCGCATTTACAGACAGTCATAAAGAAAAAGTCTTCGGCAAAACCAGAATTGAACACCCCCTTAATAAACAGTTGGAAATTAGTCACCGCCAACACAATGAACTAGTCGATAAAAATAGACATATATTAAGAAGACTTATCGATGTTGTTTGTTTTCTCGGACAGCACGAATTGGGATTTAGAGGTCATGACGAAACAAGGGTTTCTTCAAATAGAGAAAATTTTCGAGATTTACTTAGTTTAATGGCTTAATATGATGATTGCTTAAAAAATCATTTAGAGCAGTATAGCGTTTTTCGCGAAACGTCGAAACGAATCCAGAATTATTTCATTTCCGCTGTTGCAACCATTATTCTAAAAAGAATTAAGCAGGAGATTGGCGAGGCGCGGTTCATTGTTAATGTTTTGGACGAAACAACTGATATCACTAATTTTAGCCAATTTTCTACAGTAATAGGCTACGTTAAAACAGACGGAAATATTCAAGAGCGATTTTTAGGTTTTAAAAATGTGTCCGAAAATCGAATAGCAGATGCATTATATACCGTAGTTTAAAAAGTTACTAAAAAAATTAATAGAGAGAAAAAATTAGTTGCTCAAAGCTATGATGGAGCTGCAGTAATGGCAGGACAATTAGGGGGTCTGCAAGCTAAAGTTCGAGAAACTTTCCCAAGTGCTGTGTTTGTCCATTGTTTTGCTCATAAATTAAATTTACTTTAACTCAGTCCATGAATCACATTTAAAGAGTGTACAGTATTCTTTCGTTATTTTAAGTGGCATGGCTGCTTTTCTTTCTAAGTCAATAAAACGTACACAAGCTTTGGACTCCATTGACCACAAACGATTGCCCAAAGTAGCTCCTACTAGGTGGAACTATATTGGACAGTATCTGAAAATCGTGAATCACTGATTGAACTATTTGAGAATATAATAGTTCAATATAAATATTGAACTATTTGAGAACATAACAGAAATGAATGAAACGTGGGATTCAGAAGCAATAAATAGTTCGAGGGGGTTTTTACACTGTTTGAAACGAGATTTTAAATTTAATTATTTGTTGAACATATTTTCAGAAATATTTCCATTCTCGGACAATGTTTTTAATATATTACAAACATAACTAAAACAAATGATATTGCTTTTGGCCTAAAAAAAGTGTATGATTTTAAGTCCATGTTAAGCCAAAAAAAAGATGACTGACCTATTTTGGGAGAAAACGATGACGTTAAATGTAGAGCTACAAGCCAAGCGTCTTAGAACAGACAAGGAGGGAGAAGTTCAAACATCATACAGACGCCTCTTTTATGAAATAATCGATCAAATTCAGCAACAAATAAACTATAGATTTAACGGTTTAAATGATTTTAAATTCCTCGAGCTCTGCAATTTTGATGCATTTAAAAGAAAAACTTAAAAAAAAACGTAAAAGTGGTTTACGAAACTGATGACATTAGCGCAAAAAATAACTCTAAGGACTAATGCAATTTTTAAAAGACAAGGAGCTTGAAGATGCCTACACCGAAGTGTCGAAATTGTGTGAATTAGTATTAACAATACCTGCCACAGGTTCATCAGTAGAACGCAATTTTTCAACACTTAAACGTATAAAAAATTTCGTGAGAAATTCAACGGGGCAGGAGAGACTTTCGCATACATCGCTGTTGTCCATTCAACATAAACTTCTCCAAAATATGTCGGAACATCGACGTTTTTATGATGACGTCATTGACGAATTTGCAAAAAATCATCGAAGAATCGAATTACATTACAAATAGGAAAGTTTCTAAGAATTGCTTCCCCTTCTTAAAATTTCACCGCACGCCCCTGGCTGTAACCTTGAAATTTTGCATAACTCGTTCCAACATTTCTGCTAAAATAGTCCCTATTTCTTCTGGAAATCGAATTTTAAGTTCTTGAATTGTATGATGTCGTTTTTCGTAAACCTTTTGCTTGAGGTATCCCGACAGAAAGAAATCAGGAGCCGTCAAATCAGGAGAATTATGTCACCAAATCTTGATATCAAGGGTCCGCGAAACATTTCTTACAGTAGCACCGTCTTGTTGAAACCAAATTTGATTTTGCTGACGTCTACGTAATTCTGGTCTCAAAAATGTCTCTAACATATAAACATAACGCTCGGAGGTAATTGTGACAATTTCATTATTTTCTTCGAAAAAATATAGACGTAAAGCGATCATTCATGAAGCTGTTGTGAATTTTCCTCGGCCCAGTAGCGGTTTTTGTTTATTAACATAGCCACTTAAATCGAAGTGAGTTTCGTCTGTCATCATCAAATAATTTAATTGGATTTCATCATTTTCTAAAACTGTCTACAGAAAGCAACACGAACAGGTTTATCTGCATCTTTCAACGGATTCTCAGATGTTTTAACAGTACGTATACCTGCGCTAGATTTTGAACTAACATCCCCTTTAATTTCGAAATCTCGAACCCACCTCATTGTGGTTTGCCAAGTGGGAACTTTTACATGTCTTCCCATATTAAACTCCCGACAAAAATGCACAACTGATTTATTTAAAACAAACTGTTTTTAACTACAAAAACACGCTGATTATTTGGAAACTTATTCCTCATTATATAAATTGCAAATATTAATCACACAAATGGGTCAGTATAACTGTCAATGGCGAAATATTGTTTCCATAGCACCCTACTCAGAATAGATGATACCAGATGCCTAACCTGTTTGTTTATTAGCTCTATAACACTAATTCTGAACTATATTCTAACGATCTAATATCTTTTAGGTCGTGGACACACCTCAAAAACATCTCTACACAAGCAGTCCCTTCTCGGAATTCCTATCATTGGCGGGACGAGCACCACCACCTGGGGAACCACCCGTACGTCCTAATCCGAACGCGCCGACGGACCACGACGTCAAAGTGAGCTCGAAGGGTGCCGAGGCGACTTACCTTTGGGTCATTGGCCCGGTGATAGCTGCTGTGTTGTTGTGTTCGATCCTGGTCATCCTGTTCATTCTGCGCCGTAGAAGACAACCCTGTAAAGCTCCAGACCAGGCAGCCGTTACGAAACCGTTAATCCCCGCCGATATGAACAGCAGCATCGCGCCCAGCGATCCAGTGGAACAGAGGCGTTTGAACTTCCAGACGCCTGCCATGATTTCGCATCCTCCCATACCTCTGTCGGAACTCGCCAATCACATCGAGAGACTCAAAGCGAACGACAATCTGAAGTTCTCACAGGAGTACGAGAGCATAGAGCCCGGACAGACATTTACGTGGGAGTTCTCTAATATGGACGTCAATAAGCCAAAGAATAGGTAAGTTTTTCTTATTTATAACATATGTAACGTGTTTCCCCTAAAATAGCACTTGTGCGAACGGCAGCTCTTTGTCAGATAGCAATAGTGGGAAGTAGGCAAGGAATACTTGCACTTAATTTTTTGGGCGCCACACAGTTTAATTATCAAAGTTTTTATAGAGCATTTAAACTGAGAAATTCCGGTCTGAAAATACTGATGAAAAATAAAACCCTTGAAGTAAGTTTCAATCTGTTTACTTTACCTTTTTTTGTTATTACAGCATAATGTGTAAAAAATTTCAAATGTTAAAAAAAAGGTAATTAATATTTTCACGCAAAATGTTACTCTATAACCAACTCTGATATATTAAATTTTACGCATTTTAATTGTATTAAAATGATACCCGATTAAATAATTCAAATACCGCTTCCTTGATCAAGAAATTATGCTCATATGAATGTGTAAGAAATGTGTTTTATCTAATCGATAAGCCTATGTATTGTTCGAACTAAAATTATCAGATTAGGTTTTACAACACTAATCACTATGTGTAGGCATATGAATTTAAATAGATAAAAGTATAAAGGTATATATTAATATTGTCTTAGGTATAATAAACAAAGTAAGTCATGAAATTTGCCTGAAGGGCTTAACATTCATGAGGTTATACTAAAATAAAGTTTCTAAATATATTCACACTCATTATAAATAAAATTGAAATAACTGGCCTTAATTCCAAAAGCAGTGGATGTAGATCTGTAGAGGTATGAGTATGAGCTCATCTCAGCACAGCAACCCAGTGCACGTGTCATTATCTTCCAGAACATGTAGAAAATGGACAAAAAAGACCGGTTATGTTAACTAAAGTGACTAAAGAGACTTATAATGTCGCTGAAGGAAAAAGCATTGGAGGGTGGACGTTGGACCCTGTAAAGAATATGAAGAATCAAAATAAGGCCTTAAAAGATTTTACAAAAAAAATCGCTACCTTAATTTAAGGGAATAAACAAAATCCGCCAGACATTGGCACCCTTTTATCCAAAAAGGTAAAGAAAACATAGCAGTCTTAACTAAATAATATGGTGCAACATGCCGCACCAGGCAAAAAAAGGAAATTAGGAAGACATCTTTTGACTTTCGAGCACGAGATGCCAAAGGAAAGTGACCTTTTACAAAATGGCCCTTGACCTCCTCTTCATCGAATCGCCTAACAGCTGACTGAATCGAGGAGAAGCCACATAGCTTCGAAAATCTGCACGATTAAGAAATCGCCTAATGACAAATTGTCAAAATCTCCAGTCCACACTTTTTATAGAGGAAAATACAGATATTTCTAAGTAATGACAAATTGTCAAAATCATAAAATTCTCAAGATGGAAATGAGAACTGACAGCGTTGTAAGAATATGTCAAAATAAAGACGCTTTATCGATTGGCAGGTGTGTTCATATAACCAAGCAGCCCCAGGGTTGTGAAAAATAGAAAAATAAAGCAAAAACGAGTGCAAATTAAAATGAGTGATTTAATTTCTTACCAGAAATGATCGTATATAAACAGAATTTTAAAATTAAAATGCTACACACATACCACAAACAGATTCGTTCTAGTCCCCTTGGTTATAAGGATTAAAAATCTATTTAAAGAAACTAAATCATTACATAACAAAAAAAAAGAAAGTCAGGACGAAAAGTATATCGACACAGAACCATTTTAAATTGTTTTATAAGAAATCCCTACAAGTCAATTTCGGATGCAGTTCGGTCCATTCGGTATGGCCGTCTATCTCTACGTCGAAAGGTTAGCTAGGGCACCGTCCTAGACAGGACAGACGAGGCCACATTTACCTCCTCAAGAAAATTTAATCGACACAATACGCATCACTGGGCTGTAGAAAATCCGAGTACTATTAAATTTCAAGGGAGAACCTTTTGGAAGAATTGCCCTTGAAGGAATATCGGAATTTAATTTGGCAACAAGACGGAGCTCCTCCACATGCCATGCGTGATGTTAGAGACTTTTTGAACTGACGCCTTAATGAATGGATTGGAAGGGATGGAACCATCGGTTGGCCAGACAATAGCCCTGATCTTTCATCTTTGGATACCTTTCTTTGGGGTCATCTTAAGAACATACCAAAGTAGAGACGAGAATATTGATGAAATTATGGAAAAAATTGTGAACGAAATTAATAGACTTAATCAAAATAATGAAATTAGAACTGCAAGTTTGCAAAGGCTGCAAAGAGGATACCAATATTGCTTCGAGAATAATAGAGTACACATTGAGAATTTAAATTATTGGTTATTATGTTTTGTTACTTTATTGTTAATATTAACTATTGTCTTTTTGTTGTGTAATGATTTAGTTTCTTCAAATAGGTTTTTAATCCTTATAATTATTTTTACGGATATGTTATCGAATATCTCATTACGGCAAGTTAATATAATATCTACTAATACGCCAAAATTACAGTGATTTTGAAGTAAGGTGATTCAAAAATCAAAAACTAAGATAGGAATGTGAAAGAAGTTATTTTGCTCTAGGTCCAACCGTTCCGGTGCTATGAAGAAGCAAAAATAAATTTTCAATCATCAATAAATCAAAAACAGTTGAAGACAGACATATAGTCCCCTTGACAAACAACAGTTATTTATACTATAAGGGATGCAAGTAACATTTACCAGTCGAGGACGAGTTTGCGCAAGAGCGATAGCGAGGGCTAGCAAAAAAGTTCGAGACTGGTTAATGTACTTACATCCCATATAGTATATAACATTTTTCCCCCTCCCTGTATTGTATGTTTACAAGAAAATGCTGGATATATTTTTGGATTTTCATTATCATTATATTCGATAGCATTCTCATTAAATTATGAAGGCAGCCGTGTTCTGTTGCCAGAGCAACATAAGCAGTTTTAAGAAGTTTAAAGAAGTCGAATTGTTTGATTCTGTGTGGACAAAATGGATGTTTCAGACATAGAAGAATCAGCGAATAGTGCTTGTTTATCTCTACTACCGGAAAAGTCGAAAAAAAGGTATGAAGCAGCATATAAATCCTTTAAGAATTGGTGCCAAAGCAAGACGGTTACTGCACTCTCAGATTCCTTGTTTTTGGCGTATTTCCACGAAAAAAGTGCTATATTGAAGTCCTCATCAAGCTTATGGTATGAGTATTCGATGTTAAAGTCCACTCTTTTTATAGAGGAAAATATAGATATTTCTAAGTATTCAAAACTTCGAGAATTTTTGAAAAGAAAAAATGATGGTTATAGACCTAAAAAATCGAAGGGAAGATGTAAATAAGTTCATGCTTGAAGCCCCCGATGATATATACTTATTGATGAGGGTCGTAATGGTAATGGGAGTTACTAGAGCGTGCCGTTCGAATGAACTCTGTGAAATGAAAATGGACAATGTTAAAATAAGTCAAGAAGTCATAATTGTGACCATTCCTGACTCCAAAAATGGAATGTCACATACATTTACTGTGACAAAAAAACTCAGGTTTGTCTGTTGGACGGAAATCCAGTGTGCTGGGGATGCTACGTTGCCAAGTTTATTTTATATATGATGTATATAAGTTATATAAGAAAAACAAAATGCATTTGTGGGTTGTGGATCGGTACCAGCAGGAGCGAGAAGGCACTAGGTGGATTGGTACCAGGTTAGCATCAGGTTAGGCGCCGTAGGCGTCATCGTTAAAGCCCTAAAAGACGAACAACAGCGCAGGGCATCACTGGCGAAAGTCTAACATTGTTCTGCTTCCGCCAGTGATGCACCCTCCTGTTGATTAGTGTTGACCGCACTAGGTAGATTGGTACCTGGTTAGCACCGGGTTAGGCGCCGTAGGCATCATCATTAAAGCCCTAATATAAAAGGCGAACGACAGCGAAGTGCATCACTGGCGAAAGTCTAATATTTTTAAGTTTGGCCACAATGCAAGATAGCCTGTCTTCAAATTGTTATATTAAAGAATATGGCGCATTGGAATACAGTGAAACTATCGAATTTCTTTTTGGTTTTTTAATAGAAAAAGTGGTTCATTCAATTCTTTTATTTTCTTAAAACAGTTAAATAAATAAATAAATAAATAAATAATCGCCTTTATATTACAGAAATGCGTATTTACATAGACAGTGTAATAATATTCATAAAAAATGGCACAACAATGAGGCGAAGTCTAGCACAACTCGGCTACTCTACTTGTAAATGTATAAGTATATAAATAAAAGAAAATCAAATATATAACAAATATAGATAAAATCAATATATCCAAAATAATTCACAAGTAATTGCATAGTTATAATTTAAAATATAACAAAATTATGGAGAAATTTGAAGTTGTGACACTAAAGACTTTGAAATGTCAATAAAAAATTTTTAAATTGTTTTTTGAACTGAGTTACATTAAGTGAGATAAGGTTATGTTGCAAATAGTTATATGTTTTAACGGCATTTTACTTAAATGACCTCTGAAACATGGCTGAACGATGGTGAGGCATAGTTAAATGATTGGTAAAACGAGTCCTGTCATGAATATTATTACGAGGTACCAATTTATTTTTTAGTTGAATAGATGCATCAGGGTTATTTAAAATATTTAATACAAAAGTAGCCATATGATGAAGTCTGCGATTGTCCATTTTTAACCCTTTAAGTTGTTCAAATGTATGCGATATATGGTCAAACTTCCAAAAATGAACCTGCAATAGGAATTTTGAACCTTCTGGATCCTATTTTTATCCAAAATATCAATACACTTACCATAAATAAAATCACAGCAATTAAAGTTGGATACAACTAAGGATTCGCACAGATTTTTGCGTAAGCGTAAATTTAGGATGTGTCTGTTACTGTACAAAAGTTTTAAAGCTAAAAATGATTTTTGCATGAGTTTTTTAACATGTTCTTTAAATCTTAAATTTAAGTCTATGATAATTCCAAGATTCTTTGCTGACTCAACTATAGGTAGTGTCGTACCATCCAGAGCATTTTGTGGGATTCAGTTGTAAGCTTTGCTCGGACGACATTATTTTTAAATTGTTTAAATCATAATCAATTAAATCTGATGCTTGTAGGGAATCCTGAATATTAAAAGAATAGTAAAGCTGAGTATCATCAGCATACGCTTGTGTTTGGCAATATTTTGTAGATTTCAGAATGTCAGCTGTATAAATAAGAAATAGTAAAGGGTCCAATATTGATCCTTGAGGCACTCCAGAGAGAATCGAAATTTGTTTTGAGAATTTATTTGCACAATATATCTTTTGAAACCTGTTTTCAAAATAAGATTAAGGGATGCCTCATCAAAGCTATAATATTTTAATTTGGAACAAAGAAGTTTTAGCACGGTACATTTCTGCTGATCCCAAGCTCTTAAAACGTCATCTATTAGCGTAGATAACGCCACCGAAGTACTAAAATTTTTTCTAAAACCACATTGAAAATCTGGTAAAATTTTATTAAATAAAACAAAAATATACAGTTGGTTATATAAAATTTTTTAAAAAATTTTAGAGAGGGTTGGTAAAATGCTAATAATCCTTAAATCACTGACTTCAGATGGACATGATGTTTTCGGTATTGGTTTACCAATTGCGACCTTCCATTGGTCAGGAAAGTAGCCATTTTCTATGCAGAGATTAATAATATGAACAAGATATATATCAATAAAAGGGCTGCAATATTGCAGCATAGATGCCTTAATGCTATCTACACCCGCAGCATCATTTTTAGTATTTTTTAACACTAAATGTACCTCTTCAACTGTTGTCAACTTAAAAGAAAAACTAATACTATTTTTAAAAAGATTATTACTATAGAACTCAATTTATTATCACAATTTAATACATTCTGCAAAAAAGGTCCAAAATAATCACTAATTAAATTGGGCTTCTGCAAATTTTCGGGGATGATTTTGTTGTTTTTATTGCAGACATTTAAATCTTTTAATGCTCTCCAAATTTTACAGTGGTTTTGATCAGCAGACAGTGAATCAAGATACCTTTTTTTTTCACGTCTCACTACCGATAGTGTGAAATTTCTTAACCTTTTATAAGCTACCCAATCATCTGGGTCACTCGTTCTTTTAAAAGTCTGTAAAGCCCGATCCCTCTGTTTCATGTATAATTTAAGGTTTTCAGTAAGCCACGGTGCTTTAGGCTTTGTTATTCGAACTTCTTTAATTGGAGCATGACAGTTAAACAAATCTAAAATAAGGTTATTAAATAAATTAATTTTGTCATCTATACTATTTACATAAAAAATATTATTCCATTCCAAATGGTTCAAGTCTTGACAAAAATTGTGATAGTTAAAATATTTATAAGACCGAAACTTAATAATTTTAGGTACAACATGGACTTTATTTATAGTTAAACTGCAATAAACCATTCTGTGGTCGGACATATTATCCGCAGAGATCGTACCATGGCTTGAAACAAGTTCTTTATCTGAAACAAAAATTGGGTCAAGTAGCGTAGCCGCATTTCCGGATATTCTAGTAGGCTCATTAATAATTTGCGATAGGTTATAACTTTCAAAACAAGACAGCAATGGACTATTTAAATCAAAAAGGTCAATATTAAAATCCCCCATTATAATGACCTCATCAACAGAAGCGGCAACACTGGACAAAATATTATCAAAATCTTCAATACAATTATTAATGTTTGTTTTAGGTGGACGGTAAAATACACCAATTGCTCTATATTTATTTGATGATTTAATTTTAATAATGGTAAACTTTATATTTTATATTAAAAAATTATCAAATTCCGTGGGTTTAATTGTTTATAAGACCCTTCATTTTAATTAATATCACTGGATTTTTGTAATATGTTGAAGAAATCAACAACTGCTTACAATACAGGGATGGGGAAAAATCTTTTTTGGCTTTTTCGCATCTGAATAAAGATATTTAACTTTAAATTAGTTGAAGCAAATATTTAATAAAATTACAGAAACCTTAAATAATAGGAAAGAATTGATTTCAAAAATTTTAAAACTTGTCAGTTTGTTTGACATGTAACCTAGATATGAGAAAAATGATAGTTTGCAGCCATCTATATGTTATGAACATATTTAAAAAGAGAGTACCCATATTAAAAAACGCAACATTTTTGGCGTAAGTCTTTTGTTTCTTATTTTTTTATTACGATTTTCGAATTCTCCGAGCTAGAATACATCGATTGGCTATTTTGAATTTCTTGGGAAATACGGGGGAAGTCAAAAAAATACCGTTTTTCCCCCTCAACGGAAGACCCTGTACAGGGTGTCCGGATTTGGTTGCAAAAGCAGGGTATCTCGCTTATTTTTAAAGATAGAACCTTGCGGTTTTCACGAACCTAAGCTAATTTTTTGTGAAACTCATGAAGCCGTAAACAAAATTTTCATAGTGTTCTTCGTTTATGACATACAGGGCGAAATAGAAAATTTTGCATTTTGGGACCCCCCTCGTATCTCGGTTATCCTTTAACTTAACGCAAAGGGAAAAATTGCTGCTGATGCAGTTTTTACGCTGGATCCAGTGGCGTAGTCATATTTTTCATTTGAGTTGTTATTTTTTAGATATGACCCAAAGTTGTGTTTTTTTTAATGGGACACCCTGTATATTTTTCCAGAAATTGATTTATCCTTTTAAAAGCTTCTCAAAAATATATATTAGTATTGGTTTATTTTAATAAACAACAAAAATCCTAATTTTTATAATTATCATCCCAAATTTTGCAGTAGGCCATGCAAAACAATGCTGCCTTTTATTTAAAGTCGTTAACAATATCTACATTCTAACAATAAATCAAAATAAATATGTAATTAAATCTATTTATCAAAATATGTATTGATAATTTCGCACCAAAAAAGTATCACCTACCTAGATTTATGTAACACAAGAACAAAACAGTAATAAATTATTATGTAACAAGCCTTTCAGCAAAAATCAACTGTCGTATAAGAACTACAGTAACCAAGGAAATCAAAAGAACTGTTCAAACTGATTTCCATTTTGTTCTATGCAAGCTTCGCACAATTTTCGTTTTAGGGAATTAAGCAAAATTATGGGATGATTTTGTAAATAGCGAAAATTTTCTCTTATTGCATTTCCTAAATCTTGGACATTATCATAGTGGTCTTTGTAAATTCTATTTTCCAGATATCGCTATAGAAAGAAATCTAAAATCGACAAATCTGGGGACCTAGTGGGCCATCTTATAGGTCCATTTGTTCCGATCCATTGATTGGTAAAATTATTGTCCAGAAATAATCTCGTCATTCCAGAATTGTGTGCAGGAGCACCGTCCTGTTGAAAATAAATTTCGTTAATTTGCGCTAGAGGAACATCGTCAAGTAATTCAGGTACAGCTGCCTCTAAAATTTCTATATAGCGATTGGCTGTTAGATTTCTCTCAAATATATAAAATTTTATGTATTCCTAATATGAAGCAGGACACATTTAGACCAAACCTGTCCTGCTGTCTTCTGGAAAATATTTGGTGTTGATTTTCCTGGGACCAGAATCTACTATTGTGCCTATTGAGTATACCAGAATTACTGAAATGTGCTTCGTCTGACCACATAACCTTCCTTTCAAAAATCTCTAACCATATCGCATCTTTCTCGAAACCAATTGCAGAAGACTACCCGACGCTCTGCATCCCCTGGCTGTAAGTGCTGCACGAGCCTAAATTTGTATGGGTGGTATTTGTGTTTTTTTAAATTTCTTGAACTCTAGTTTTTGGAATCCCTATGCTCTTTTCACTGGCCCTACAAGAGTTTGTAGGGTAAGCTTCTGCATTAGCCAAAACCGTAATTTCCTCAGCCTCCCGAGTTTCTTTATTATATGTTTTCGTACGAGGTTTGATAAATGATCCGTGATTAAGTAAATTCTTTTTTATCCGATAAAAAGTGGATATATTAGGTTGCCCCCTTTCTGGATATTTAAATAAAAATTAAGCAATAGTATTTCAACATACTTAAAAATTAACTATTTACCTGTTAAAATACATCTCAGAAGCCGATTCAACATTTTCATTACTTAATATAAATCAAGCTAACATATCGTACTTTTCGTAATGTTCGAAAGTTTGGTTTTCTTCCATAATAATACAAATATATTTTTACACAATAAATAAATACAAAAAACTAGCGCTATATTTTATATACGCGTACAAAATTGGGAAATGTCATTTCCTTCCAAGAAAACAAAAGAAAACGGCATCGTTTTGCATGGCCTAGTGCAAAATTTGGGATGATAATTATAAAAATTAGGATTTTTGTTGTTGTGTGTTAAAATAGACCCATACTATTATATATTTTTGAGAAGCTTTTAAAAGGACAAATCAATTTCTGGACAACTATATACAGGGTGTCCCATTTAAAAAAACACAACTTTGGGTCATATCTAAAAAATAACAACTCAAATGAACTGGATACAGCGTAAAAAACTGCATAAGCAGCAATTTTTGCCCTTTGCGTTAAGTTAAAGGATAACCGAGATACGAGGGGGGTCCCAAAATGCAAAATTTTCTATTTCGCCCTGTATCTCATAAACGAAGAAGGCTATGAAAATTTTGTTTACGGCTTCATGAGTTTCACAAAAAAATAGCTCAGGTTCGTGAAAACCGCAAGGTTCTATCTTTAAAAATAAGCGAGATACCCTGCTTTTGCAACCAAATCCGGACACCCTGTACATTTCTTATTCCTAATATTTTTAGGTACGCCAACGTGATATCCTACGACCACAGCCGCGTCATACTACCGATAGAAGACGGCAGAAGGGGTTCGGACTACATCAACGCCAACTACTGCGACGGTTACAGGAAACACAACGCGTACGTGGCCACTCAGGGACCCTTGCCCGACACCTTCGGGGACTTCTGGCGGATGTGCTGGGAACTGAAATCGGCGACCATAGTGATGATGACTAAGCTGGAGGAAAGGACGAGGATAAAATGCGACCAGTACTGGCCGTCCAGAGGAACGGAAATCTACGGTCCCATGTCTGTGGCGATATCGGATATCCAGGAATTGGCGACGTACTGTATACGAACGTTCCAGTTACAGAAAGACGGTTACGCGGACAGCAGAGAGGTGAAGCAGTTGCAGTTTACCGCGTGGCCGGATCACGGTGTACCCGATCACCCTGCGCCTTTCTTGCAGTTTTTGAGGAGGGTGAGAAGTCTGAACCCACCCGATGCCGGACCCATTATTGTACATTGTTCGGCTGGTGTGGGAAGGACAGGTAAGCTACGAATTATAGTAAGATTTACCTAGAATGCACAAAGTCAAAAAAAGCACTGGGTAAAATTGTTTTTATAATTTGTTTTTTGTTTTAAATAAGACATTCTGAATGGAAATAAGTTAATTATTTTTTAGAAATCGTTGTTCTTCGGATTAGATCGTGTCAAATTAGAATTACTATCTGACGTTTTGCCTTCGATTGCACGGGGTATCATCAGGGATCCTTACTCCACGAGTTCTGAATACTAAATAAGCTCCAAGAGATTCAGGCGGGCTTTAATACCCGACTTGTGCTCGCCGAACCGTGACTCGGTTTCCACGTGTGAAGTAGACCGTAACTCGTATCTCCACTGAAATTTTTTGTAAGTTTAAAAATTTCAGTAGATTCTCTAATTTTTCGTTTATGAAGTCCTGGAACCGATGCTAGAACCTTGGTTTCCTTTATATTTATAATATGGCCAGTGGTATGCTGGTGTTCAGCTAAAGTAAATTGAACAAAATGCTCTTTTTTTAATATTCCTTTAGTTTAGTGGATATTGCGTCCTATTTCTCCCACATACACTTCTCCACAGGAGCAAAAAATTTTGATTACTCATTCTGCTTGAAAAGGTACATCTTTCGGGGATCGCAAGCCTTATCCATTCTTTTTATGTATATTGACCGCCCCCGAAGTAATCGTGCAAATTTGTCTGTAGTGCTATGTATGTAGCGAAGAACAACAATACCTATCGGTGGCTCCAATTCCAATTTTTTGAAATTATTTCCGTTATTTTTTGATATTAAGTTCTATTCTAACTCAAAAACCGAGGTGCCGGGGTTTCCGTGAGGAAACGTATGCCTTTTTGATATAGATATAATTACTAATTTGATTTAGATATAATTACTAATTAACAATATTACCCTACAATAAATAAATAAAAATATGAGTTTTGTTTTTATTGCACAAGAATTTTTGAATTAATTATTACTAATTGATACTAATAATCTAAAATAAAAAATTACCGCAAATGATTTAAAGTGATCACCTTCATGTTACAAACAAAATTGAATTCGTCTACAGAATGATCGCTGCACATTGCTTAACATATCCGGCGTGATTGTCCTAAAAGCATTTCTAATATATTCGTGCATATTTTAAACTGTTGTTGGTTCGTTTATCTTTGACATACCCCCACAACAAAAATCAAGGGGGAATCATGTCGGGGGATCATGGAGGCCAACGTATTGGTCCTCCACTTCCTATCCACTTTTCATGCAATTGAATATTCATCCAAGTAGTCACAGTACGTGCATGGTGGGGTGGTGCTCCATATTGTTACATAATACATATCTTTTATTCTAACGAGAGGAACATGTTCCAAGAATTCAAATAATTTCTGTTGCAAAAATTCTGGTTACATGGCACCATTTAAGGTACCATTGAGAAAAAAGAAGCTATGATAATATTTCCAAAAATTTCCGCCCCCAATATTGATTGCTCATCTCTGTTGGCTGTGTACTCGAAAACATTATGGACTGGTATCTGAGTAGTAATGAAAGTTATGTCTATTGACAAATCCATTCCGGTGAAAAGTGCACTCGTCCGTAAACATTATGGAATCCACAAAATTTACATTTGCATTTAACTGTTGTTGTATCCAAAGACGAAAATTAATTCTTTGTCTTAAATCGATCTCAGTTAGTTCCTGATGCAACTGTATTCGAAAAGGATGAAATTTATTTTTCAATATAATTCTTCCCGATGTTCGCCCGATTTATAATTCCCGAGGAAGTTTACTTGCTTAGGAATTTGTTACAGTTTTTTCTCTCGTTTATTACAGTTTTTCTCTATCTATGTCGTATAATGAATACTTCTTGTGTTATCAAACCACTCCATTCTCCTTTGGAAACATATTTTTTGTGGTTGATGCTCCCGGACGTGATATTTCGCTATGTACACGCGACTCGCTAGTACGAGAGTTTTAAAACGTTCTCCCAGAACACAAATTATATCGATTAATTCATTTTGCGAATAATAATTACTGTTTACTTTCGTTAACAATTTTTCATGTGTCAGCAGCACACAGAAAATGACAAGTAAATAAATCCACATTCTCTGACAGTTTTTATTATTAAAATGTCATGGCCTACCGTGATAGGACTTAAAAGATAGATTTCATTAATGATTGCTCAGAACCAAGAAAGGTTGAGAAGCTGTACAACTGCCTTTAGTTAGCACGTGTAATGCCTATTCATATTTCAAATTCAATTTTTTTAGAAAATAAAATAACAGGAAAATGACCCACTACAGATACCATGTATGTTACCATAAGGCATGCTAGAATTGACCAAGGTATCCCAATTTGCAAAGGGGCAGTTCCATTTAAAAGAACATAACTTTAATATGGTGCGGTTTTATGGAACAACCTGTATAAATAAAAATAATATTTTAGCCCGATATTTTCGGAGATACCGACCGCGCACATATTAATGGCCCACCTTGTATATAATGAGCAAAACGATACCAATGTAATGTACAAGTAATATACAAGGTGTTCAATATAAAAAAATGCAAAAATTTGACACTTTTGATGCATGTTTGTATTTTTTGACATCGGAAAAAATTTAATCATTTTATTTAACTTTTTTTTTTTTCTGGTTTTTGGCCTTACAAACTATGTGTTTTAGCCACGAAATAAGTAAATATTTAGTGAAATACTGTATCTTTCAATAATTTGAAAAGAAGGTAACATTAAATTGCATGTTTTAATTCAAACCTAGCCACATATAAACGGGGACACACATTTCACGTCCAGGGGTCTGTCAGGTCGACTTTAAACAAGACA
This sequence comes from Kuschelorhynchus macadamiae, assembly GCA_030620095.1. Classification (NCBI taxonomy): domain Eukaryota; kingdom Metazoa; phylum Arthropoda; class Insecta; order Coleoptera; family Curculionidae; genus Kuschelorhynchus; species Kuschelorhynchus macadamiae. Next base: position 87,968 of record JAUTXW010005349.1, on the reverse strand, counting down.
AACAATGGAAGACCTCTAAAAAAGGAAATATACATTAGGAAAGGTTTAGGATATAATATTGTTACGAATTTAGCCCTAGTCATAGACTTGTTAAGATTTAGATGAATTTATTTATTGTTTGTTATTTTATTGAAGTAGACTTACCTTAATTTTTATCCATGTAACGACTATGTTAGTGTCAAAAATCGTTCTCGAATGTTCTGTTAGGCTTAATTCATCTCACCCTGTACTATTTAGATTATTCTAGAATTTTCTAGATCTTTCCATCCTTTTCTAAAGGCTATACAGGCGCGCCGCGAGGCCTCATTTGGATTCAGTTATAATTGAGATTTCGAAGTGTTAAAAACCTGACATTCACAGGTTTAAAGTTACCTTAGTTACGATTGTTAAGTATAACCAGTCTCTACCTTTGATACCTGTAACCTGTGTTTTTGAATAAAAGGAGTGCATTCAGATTCTACGTGTTTGTGTACCGGCCAATCCGGAACATTTGGTGTCAGAAGCGGGATCAGGATCCAGTTGAAGCTAAAGAAGTAAGAAATAGTTTCTATTAGTAGAATCATGGCAGCAAATTTGGATTCTTTGATGAACTTGATTATTGCAATGCATAATGACATTCAGAAAAACCAAGAAGATGTAAAACAAGAAATAAAGAAGACCCAAGAGGAAATGAAGAATGAACTTAAAGAAGATATGAAGAGAAGTCAAGAAGATATGAAGCAAGAACTAGGCGACCTGAAGAAAAATCAAGAAGACATGAAGCAAGAAATTAAGGAAGATATGAAGAGGAACCAAGAAGAACTAAAGCAAGAACTTACAGATGACATGAGGAAGAACCAAGAAGACATAAAAAATGAACTTGAAGATATGAGGAGGCACCAAGAAGACGTAAAACAAAAAATGCAAGAAATGGAAAATAATCATGAAGAAATCACTAGAAAAACGTTGCTTGAACTGACGCTAACCAAAGAAGATGTAAAAGAGGAAATGGGGCAAATGGAGAAGAAAGTGCAAACGCAAGTTCAGGAGGTTCATAACCAAATGCAGCAAGAAGTCCAAAGTTTACGATACCAGATGCAGAAATTTGGACAGCACAGTGAGTTCAAATCCGACGTTGTCTCTTTATCGCATGTGATAAAGTCACCTACGTTCGATGGTAAGGTGCCGTGGGTTACTTACCTGAAACAATTTGAAGCTGCCGCAACAGGAAATAGTTGGGATTCCACCGAAAAGTCACGAGCGCTGGTTTGTTCCTTGCGTGGCGAAGCAATGGAGGTGTTAAGGAACATACCCGAAGATAAACAAAATGACTTTGGGACATTAGTAAGCCATCTAGAAATGCGTTATGGAGAAGCACATCTACAGGAGGTTAATAAAGCACAACTTCAATGTCGAAGACAAAAATATAACGAAAGTCTTCAAGAGTATGAAACCGATATCTTGCGACTAATTAACTTGACTTATCCATCCTACCCTGAAGAGATCAAGCAAGAGTTGGCAGTAAGCAGTTTTATCGAAGGCCTTCGTGATCCTGATACCAACCAAGCTTTAAGAATGGCTAGAATAAAGAAGATTTCAGAAGCTCTGGCATATGCCCTTCAGTTCGAAACAGCAAAACAAAATCCAGGGGTCAAGGAAAACTGCGTAGACTACAGTACACTCCAGAATACCGGACTACAAATAAAAATGCTTCGAACCTTTTAAAAGAACTGCAAGAGATTCTTCTTAAACATCAGAAAGACGAAAATAAATCTTTAACTTTCCGACAAAGAAAAGGCATCCGTTGTTGGAAATGTGGTAAAGAGAGATATGTGCAAAGCCGATGTACCAGCAATGGGATTCCTGAAGATATTCAGGAAAAACTCCCATTAGCCAGTTTTAAGGGGCGAAAGCTGGCTAGGTGCTACCAAGCCCCATCGACAACAACGAAAATCAAAGTATCCCGGCTGCAGAATAATGGCTCTAGCTTGGTAGTATCGGGGAAGATATGCGGTCGGGACTGTGAAATGGTACTGGATACCGGTTCAACACACACCATCGTGAGGCCAGACATTATAGCGCCTTGCAGGATAGAAAATCCATACAAAAAATATGTCTTGGAAACCGCCAGCGGTGAAATTATACCTGTGAAAGGCATTCATGAGGCTGAAATAACCCTGGGGAACACTACCTTCATACACGCTATTTTCGTCGCAGATATAATGGATGATGTCATACTTGGTCTTGATGTTATGAACCAAAATCAGTTTATTCTTGACATACCTCAACGAGTCCTCCGTACAAAAAATGAAGAAATAGTTATGAACCTGCCACAAAGAAATAATTCCACTATCCGAGAAGTGGTTTTGCTAGAAGATACTACCTTACCTGCCTGTTCAGAATGTGTAGTAAAAGCGACGTAGTAAAAAAAGGTGACAAGATCGGAACCTGTCAACCTGCTAATACAATATTTACCTGTACAATCGTACCACCTTCAGAACCTGGAACTACTTTACCTAAGGTACTCCAAGACCTGGTGAAATCGCCACATTTACTGAATAAGGTTCAGATGACCAAGTTGGAAGAACTTTTGAGAAGAAATCAAAATGTTTTCTCTCTGTGTGACAGCGACTTAGGAAAAACTAACATAGTTCAACATCGAATTAATACTGGTGATGCAGCGCCGATAAAACAGCCTCCAAGGCGAATACCTTTGGCAAAGCGACATGAAGTTAATCAGATGCTTAGGGATATGGAAAAACAAGACATTATAGAACCATCTCAAAGTCCATGGTCGTCACCAGTAGTCTTAGTTAAGAATAAAGATGGCTCCACCAGATTCTGCGTCGACTTCCGCAGGCTCAATAACGTCACAAAGAAAGATAGCTTTCCCTTACCAAGAATTGATGATACCTTGGACACTTTAACAGGATCAAAATGGTTCTCAACCCTAGACTTGAAAAGTGATTATTGGCAAGTTAAGCTTAATCCAGATGATAAAGAAAAGACAGCGTTTTCTACTGGGACTGGACTGTGGCAATTTAAAGTTATGCCTTTTGGATTATGCAACGCCCCAGCAACTTTTGAACGTTTAATAGAACTGACATTACATGGAATGACATGGGAAACATGCCTAGTATATTTAGATTACATCATTATTCTTGGGAAAACATTTGAAGGTCATTTAAAGAATATTGAAGCTGTTTTCCAGAAACTGAGAATGGCTGGCTTAAAACTCAGTCCCAAAAAGTGCCAGTTTTTTCAAAAAGAAGTGAAATATCTAGGCCATGTAATTACCGAACATGGTGTAAAAACCAATCCTGAGAAGACTGAAACCATTCAAAATTGGCCAATACCAAAGGACAGACATGAACTAGGGAGTTTTCTGGGACTTTGTACGTACTACAGACGATTCATAAAAGGTTTTGCTAATATCGCTAGACCATTGCATCGACTTACTGAAAGCAGTCACAACTATGTATGGACCCAAGAATGTGGAGAAGCATTTAACAACTTGAAGCAAGCTTTGTGTAATCCTCCAGTGTTGTCATATCCTGAGCCATCCCAGATGTTTATTGTAGACACCGATGCTAGCAATGCCGCTATTGGTGGTATTTTGTCACAAGTACAAAATGGCGAAGAAAAAGTAATAGCCTATTTCAGCAAGGTTCTTTCTAAACCTGAACGCAACTACTGCGTGACAAGGAAAGAATTACTGGCTATTGTTAAAACATTGGAGCACTTTCATAAGTACTTGTATGGGCAAAAATTCCTTTTAAGGACGGATCATGCATCACTCAAATGGTTGCTACAATTTAAGAATCCCGAAGGACAAATAGCCAGGTGGTTGCAGCGCCTACAGGAATATGAATTTAAAGTCGAACATCGCAAAGGGTTAAATCATAAAAATGCTGATGCTTTATCAAGAAGACCATGCCCAGAAAGTGGTAAACATTGCAACAGACACGAGGAAAGAGAAGATCCTGACGATTTTCATTGCCGAAGAACAGCACTTCAAAGCTCTCCAGAGTGGGACTCTAAAATGTTATCCAAAGATCAGCAAGAAGACCCAGATATTGGCCCTATAATTAAACTGAAATTAGAAAATTCACCAAGACCTTGTTACCAAGAAATTGCAGCCAAATCCCAGAAATTTAAAGGATACTGGGCTTTATGGGACTCTTTGGTGATAAAAGACGGCCTGTTAAAAAGAATCTGGGAAAGTTCTGATGGCAAAAATAACAAATACCAAACTATTTTGCCCTCAAAGAGAATTCCTGAAGTGTTGCAAGCCGTACACAACGGTGTAGGCGGAGGACATTTTGGTGTTATGAAGACTCTTGAAAAAGTTCGAGAAAGGTTTTATTGGTTAGGAAGTCGTACAGATGTGAAACATTGGTGCCGAACCTGCGAAGACTGCGCCGCCAGTAAAGGACCCCAAACTCGTACTCGTGGCAAAATGAAGCAGTACAACGTGGGAGCACCCTTCGAACGAATTGCCATAGATGTAGCAGGACCATTTCCAGTTAGTAAGTCCGGGAATCGCTTTGTGTTAGTAGCGATGGATTACTTCAGCAAATGGCCAGAAGTCTACGCAATACCCAATCAAGAAGCCATCACTGTCGCCGACGTACTATTTCATGAATGGATTTGCCGATATGGAATTCCAAGGGAAATACACTCCGACCAAGGCAGAAATTTTGAATCCGATGTATTCAAAAGCTGGTGCAGCATATTAGGAATTCATAAGACAAGAACAACACCTCTTCATCCGCAGTCAGATGGAATGGTTGAAAGATTTAATAGAACTTTGGAGAACTACCTGAAAATCCAAGTTAATGAACAACAAAGTGACTGGGATAAATGTATTCAACCATTTTTTTTGCTGGCCTATCGCTCTGCAGTTCATGAATCCACTGGAAAAACACAGTGTAATATTTGGATCTGATTTACAGCTTCCAGTCGACCTCTTGACTGGACGACCTCCGAACTATAAGATAACTACTATGGATTATCCCAGCCAGGTTAGTAAACGCCTCAGAGAAATCCATGAAGAAGTTCGCCATAAAATACAGATAGAAAGCGATAGAATGAAGTCACGTTATGATCTACGAGCCAATCACACTGGATTTACAGTCGGTGAAAAAGTTTAGTTATACAATCCAAAAAGAACTAAGGGACGCTCGCCGAAGTTGCAGAACTCATGGGAAGGCCCGTATCGTGTGGTGACCCGACTAAATGACTTGGTATACCGGATTCAGAAAAGCCCTCATGCAAAAATGAAAGTGGTGCATCTCCATCGATTAGCCCGTTACCAAGATACCGAAGATGTTTGATCGGGACGATCAACTCTGGGAAGGGGGTAATCTTACGAATTTAGCCCTAGTCATAGAATTGTTAAGATTTAGATGAATTTATTTATTGTTTGTTATTTTATTGAAGTAGACTTACCTTAATTTTTATCCATGTAACGACTATGTTAGTGTCAAAAATCGTTCTCGAATGTTCTGTTAGGCTTAATTCATCTCACCCTGTACTATTTAGATTATTCTAGAATTTTCTAGATCATTCCATCCTTTTCTAAAGGCTATATAAGCGCGCCGCGAGGCCTCATTTGGATTCAGTTATAATTGAGATTTCGAAGTGTTAAAAACCTGACATTGACAAGCTTAAAGTTACCTTAGTTACGATTGTTAAGTATAACCAGTCTCTACCTTTGATACCTGTAACCTGTGTTTTTGAATAAAAGGAGTGCATTCAGATTCTACGTGTTTGTGTACCGACCAATCCGGAACAATATCTATTTTAGTAGCATACAGTTATAAATGTGGGAAAAAAATTCTCTGAAGGTATGCTAAATTTCAAAGCCAATTTTTTTAAGGAAGTTGTACAAGCAGTCAAAAAAGCCAATATTATTTGTTTATAAAATATCAGGTAGCCATATAGGTAAAATAAAATTGTTTTCAATTAAATATTTTATCAATTCATTTGAATGTTGTTGGTGTAATTGGCAGTTGAAAAAAAATATGGTTTAAATCGCCGAACTCTCCACATAAACAAAGTGAGTCGTCCTTCATTCCTATCTTATGTAAGTGACTGGGAAAACGGCCATGATTCAGTTTTATACGACTTACTGTGGATACCCGTCTTTGGGGCATCGATTTGTTATAATACCAATGTTTATTAGGTATAATTCTATATATCTTAAAATAGAAGGTATTACTGTTACTTCCATAAGTTTGCCACTCACTATTCCACTTTTTTTAAATGTTTTGTTTTAAGAAGGGATAGTAATCCTGGATAATTATAGTAAGATCTTGGTTATTATTTAATTGGGCATTCTTGGCTATGAAATCGACTTTTTCATTTTCAGTTATTCCAGAGTGAGCTTTAGTCCATATAAAATAAATTTCAATGTTTTTGGCTTTTGCTTGACGTATTAAGTCTAATGTTCGTACTACAAATTTATATATATATATATATATATATATATATATATTTTATATTTAACTCTTCAAGTAATAAAAGGAAAATGGGGGGGGGGAAGTCGATACAATGAAAAAATACCAAGAGTTTTGTATTAAATAAAGTTATAGGCTTAATAACAGTATTATTTGGACTTACAAAAAAAATCTTTTTTCAGGTTGTTTTATTGTTATTGACTCGATGTTAGAACGGATGAAGTACGAGAAAACTGTGGATATTTATGGTCACGTGACATGTCTTCGTGCCCAGAGGAACTACATGGTGCAAACTGAAGACCAGTACATTTTTATCCACGATTCACTCTTAGAGGTAAGCAGCGGAAACTTTTGAATTGAACTTTTGAATATTGCCCAGGAAAAGACGACGTACCCAATACATTTTGAAAACCGGTTTAAATTTATATTTTTATATATTGCAGTGTCCAACCTAGAGTTTAGTTTTCTAAAAACATTTTAGGGGTTCGATGTTAAGTTTCGGAGCTATGGCAGTTCACAGACGAAGTATCAAGAATTAAAATATTTTTCAATATTCAAGGATTTGAGACTTTTTGCTATACTTAGTTGAGGACCATACAGAGTGTTAGTTCAATATGTGAAAATCAGTAAATACGAATTATTAAAAATTAATATTATTTACATACTACTAACTACTAATTTTTGAGCCACAATTTTTTTATCAGAAAATTGAACTAACTATAGGCAGAGTTAAAAAATACAAAAGAATTATAAAATTTCACAGAAACTGTTTTTTAAGGTATTGTGTAAGACGTCTTTTTCCGGGAATATTCCTCAAAATTCCGATAGATGTTGAATTTTTTTGAATTTAGCGCTGGATATAACTAGCTCTAGTTTTTTAGTCTTTTGATATGTAGCTTAATTTCTAAGGCTATAAACTTCAAGTTTCAAGAGAAAGTCCTGAAAATAAATTCGTAAGCAGCAAACGAGCAAATTAATTATAAATATTTTTTATTTGAAATTTTCAGGTTTAAATAATTTTCAATTCCAAAATGTTTTTATTCTAAGAAATAAATAACTAACTACAAAGTTCCCTTTGTAGTTACTTTTGCTTTCGGACATTGTTCTTTGAGTTTATGTTTTTTTTTTGGCCAAAGTGTTTTTTTTTGTTAATATTAATAAGAATTAAAATAAATAATAAAAAATTCACATAGAACATATTTTACTTTTGTATTTTTATTAGAAAGTAATTGATTCGAGTTGAATATACCTCCGTTAGGTTTAATCTTTTTTTTATGGAGGTTTTGTCACTTTTATTTATTTCTTATAAATAAGTTCTAAAAAGTGGAAAGTCAAGTCTGATATATGAAAAAATAATTAAAAAAAAAGATTATTTGAATTTAAAAAGAAAAAGTTACCGGAAATTTTTACAAATGTTCTTTATGACTAGAGGTAAAAGAGTAGTTTTTCCCTTGAATTATGCGTACCATCTTTTTCAACTTACACGCGATATTTTCAGGCTTATATTTGCGGGGCCACAGAGGTTCCGGCAAGGAATCTTCACTCGCATATCCAGAAGCTGATGCAGCTGGAACCGGGGGAGAACATCACCGGCATGGAACACGAATTTAAAAAGTTAGGCAACATTAAGACTGATTCTTCACGTTTTGTTACTGCAAACTTACCTTGCAATAAGCACAAAAATAGGTAAGTCAAGCCTGCATCTCAAAATTAAAGGGCATACAAAATGTAAACGACACCAAGAAAAACAAAAAAATTGCATCAAATTAAAAAAACTAATAAATGTGTAAAATCTGATCCTTACATTGCCTACACAATGGGATTGAGCCAGTTTTGCTGAAATTTATAATACACTAATGTCTTCGTACAATCCATAAAATATTTTTTTTTATTTAAATCACTGTATTCCCTTTCCTGTTACTTAATGTTAATGACATAATAGGTTATATGGACTACCCCTGTCACTTCCAGACTATTCTAGAATCATTGCTATTTTATTATAAACATTCATTAACAGGTAAATTCACATACAGTGCACAAGTGTGCTGTTTATTATCCAGTCTGTTTTTCAAGGAGTTGGGATAGTATCTTGTGTGAATAGGCTGAGAAGGACTGAATAAAAATTGTGAAGTTTAACGGCCATTCGGACAAATAATTCTGCCTTTGGTAAGCTAATTCGGGTATAGGGTCGGTCCAAATCTCATGGACCATTATACCGACAAGCCTTTAAGCATTTTTCATCATTCTCTACCGGCACAATTGACGACGTTTCGCCCTTTTGGGGCTCATCAGGCCAATGCAGCCATATGGTAGAAATAATGAAAAATATTCAACGGAAGTTTGACTATATACGATGAAAAGTTAAGGCAGTAAGAAATTAACCCAAAGAGTAAAGAAGCGTCATCTATGGGTATAAGTGTGAGGCTTGTTATTTGAACCTCTTGTCGGTATAATGGTCCATGAGATTTGGACCCTATACCTGAATTAGCTTATCAAAGGCAGAATTATTTGTCCGAATGGCTGTTAAACTTCCTATTAATTTATCTACGGACGTTATTTACTTTTTTGTTTTTATTGTGAAGAATCTGTGCACGTATCTTTAGTGGTAGCTGCTATTTCTTTGTCCACATTTCTAATCTCTGAAGATCTGTTGTTAGTGAATCATAAACAATCAAACCTTGCCCAACAAAGCACCCCTAACTTCAAGATGTTCCAACTTCAGCAGTAAGCGCTCAGAAGGTACCTGTCACTTCCCTGTTCTTGTCTCCAACAAGAAGTAGTTGTCTTTGTTTTGTTGTTCAAGGTATTTTGAGTTGATCGTTTACCTTGGCAGTTTGTGCTGAAGACTCCCTCTCAGTCCTGATATCTATTTGTGTACCAACTCTTGCCAGATTAACTTTCGGCGAGTTAACATTTTTTCTTATCGGTGAAGTCTGCGTAGCTCTGTTGTTTAATAAAAGTTGAGTTTGAGTCTCTCTATTGATTCTTCTGGGAGTTTCAGTTCTTCCGTCTAAGTGTTGTGCCTTGCTTAGAAGTAGGGTTTGAGTTTGTGAGGTCCAGAGGGTAGTAACTGTTTGAGTTTCCAAATTCTTGACCACGAGGCCCTCAACACGACCTATAATCTTAAAAAATCATAGTTCTTGGGATTAGACCGTGTCAAAATGGAATCACTTTCCGACGTTTCGCCTTTAATTGCATGCATTTTCCAATATATAGCTGTAGACAATTTCCCTGGCCCCAGTCAATAATATGCTGTAAATTTTGTTGGATTTTTAAGCAGTCCTCCATAGACTTAATGTTAACGAACAGTTTGATGTCATCAGCCTAGAGTAAATAACCAATATCCAGAGAATCACCAATGTCGTTAATAAAAATGTTAAACATCAAAGGTCCTAAAACGGAACCCTGCGGTACCCCCGAACATGCTATATAGTTCTCCGATTGAAAACAATTTATAGCCACGTATTGTGTACAATTTGAAAGGTAACATGTAAAGAGCCGTAATAGGGAATCCGAGAATCCGATATTTGAAAGTTTATTAATTAACAAGTCATGATTTAACTTGTCAAATGCTTTGGAGAAGTCTAAATATATTACATCAGATTGCAGACCCTCATCAATCGAGTCCGCAATGTATTGTGTTATAAGGGCCAGATTGGTAGTTGTGGAACGATTTTTAAAGAAACCATGCTGTTCAGGAACAATTTTATTTTGCACCAACGGAAAAATGATGTGCAATATGAACTCAAAGACTTTTGAGAAGTTGCATATGATGGAAACAGGTCTATAATTTTGAATGTCTGATTTATCACCCTTCTTAAAGACTGGACATACTTTCGACTTTTTCCATATATTCGGTAATGTCTGTAGTTCAATGCAGATGTTAAATAGGATTTGAAGAGGTTTTATTAACACAAATCGACAGTCACGTATCAAAAATGCTGGAATAAGATCTGGTCCGGCAGTGTATTTAGGTTTAAGTTTTTTAATAGCACAAATAATATCCCGTTCACTAACTGTAGATATGTTTATATTTTGATCACTACACGAGAATGAATTATTTGAAATTTGTATATTGTTAGAAACTGAATAAGATTGCTTAAAAAATGAAGCAAATGAATTCAAAATATCGGGTGGATTATTTAGATTCTGACCATCAAAGTGCATACTGTTTGGAATGCCTGTTATCTCTCTCCGGCCTTTGACATAATTCCAAAAGCGTTTGGGATCTTTTTTGATATACGTCTCCATTTTTTGAGTATATTTTTTATATGCTATACTTATATCAGTTTTGATTTTTGATCTCAGAGTCTGAAATCTTTCGAAAACTTGTATGCTACCATATTTTTTGTACTTTTTATGCAATTTATCTTTAGTTTTTATATTTTTAATAATTTCTGAAGTGAACCAAGGATGATATCTTCTATTTGACGAATGGCGATAACGGGGAACTGCTAGGTCAAATATGGAGTATATTAAGTTATAAAAAGTATTACAGGCATTTTCCACCGTTGTCTGATTTTCCAGTAAGGACCAGTCCTGCTGAAGAAATGAGTTATAAAGCAAGTTGAAATCAGCTTTACGAAAATTGTATAGATTATTCCTATTTAAGTTTATAGAGTTTTTAAAATTATTTGACTTTGGTCTTTTAAAGGAAATCGTTAAAGCAGAATGGTGAATATCTTGTTTGATAAGAATATCAAGTGATCGCTCTACGTTACAATTAGAGTTGCTATTCGTCAAAGTTATACTGGTCGAGATTAAAGAATTCCATAAAATTTTTTAACAAATTTATGCAGTTACTAGTTCGTTGAGAGTTTCCGCTTAAAAAACCCTCATAATCTGGTAAGTTAAAATCTCCTATAATGTATATATTTTTACCGTAGATATAGTCCAAAGTGACAAAAAATCAAACAGATTTTCAAGATCGTTTTGTAAAACCGGAGGCGGAATATATAGGATGAATTCAAAAACCGTACAATGGGCTAAAGCCATCTTGATACCTAAAAAATCTGTATTAGGAGAAAAATTAAAATTATAGTTTTGAAAGTCTAACATAGTGCAAATAAAATTACGATTCACCGCCAACAAAACGCCTCCTCCTTTAGATTTATTCAAAGCCGCAAAATTTCTGTCCGCACGAAAATTATTTGAAAACAGTTCACTACTGCATACTGAAGTGTCGAACCAAATTTCAGTTATCGCAATCAAATCAAAATCACAACTCATGACGCCTTCCAAAAATTCGTGCCTTTTACTACGAAGAACTCTTACGTTCTGATAGTAGACTGAAATATTCTTTCTGGCATCATTCGCATTAGTATCAGAATAGTCAGACACGTGCAACTGTGATAAGGAACTATAGGTGGGTATAGTCGATCATTGCTATTGGCTTAGGATATTCGTTCTTAGTTTAGAGCACGCGGCCTGGTATGCTAAGCATTTACTAACATCCCAAGCAGCGTGGTTTGATTTTACAGTGTTGTCGCTATTTTCCCGATTCAATTTACAACAGTTAGAGCATTTTAAGATATCTGACGTACATTCATTTAAAGAGTGCTCTTCGCTGTATCTCGGACAAGAAACGTTCTTTGAGCAATTTTTTGAAGAATGATTAAATTCATTGCAGTTATAGCACCTCGAAACTTGGACTCCATCATAAACAGTACACGCATCATAACCTACAAATACGTTGCCGACCCTCATAAGTCGATCATATGTGAGGCGATCCAACTGTAGTATAGCCTGAAAAATATTTGAATTTTTTTTCATTTTACTAATTTGTACAATATGACAAGATGAATTATTAAAAAATATATCAGAGTTCAATTTTTTTATAACAGCAAGCAAGTTGTCCTCATCATAAGCATCTGTAAAGCCTACTATGCGCACCCTCGGATTCACTCCACGCAGCTCTTTGATGTCATAAGATTTCGCAAGCTTTTGCTCAGCAAGTTGTCTAAAACGAGCATTTTCCTCCAGACTTTTACACCCAATCAATACCCCACCATTGTTAACAGCTTTTACTTTGACAATCCTCAGCTGAGATTCCGTAGGATCAATATTTTCTGAGATATCATGTTTAGTTTGAGAGATTGACTGCTCTTGGTCTTTTGGTCTTACTAGAATGGCCGGCTGGGTATTGTTCTTAACGATCTTAGAATAACTAACAGGTTCTCCAGAACGCGCAGTTATTTGTGTTTATCCACATTTTTCAAAAACGATCTTCACTAAACCATTCTTTAAATTTTCGAAGGAAGTTGTTAGGGTTGAAAGAGCAATTTGAATTTGCTCATTTGCCATCTTTATTACACCATCTTTATCCAGAGTAATACACTTCGTAAGACAGTCATTACATCTCCAGGATATTCCCTTAACATCCCTAAGCAAGCTGGCAACGTCGACCGATTTATGAATGCAAGCAGAATGAGATGTATTTTTACATTCACAACAACAGACTTTTTTTCTACTGCTTATAGTTTCTTTACAGAATACGCAAACGGTCATTATAATGGAATTTATGGTATTTACTTTTAAGTGAAAGTCTTTAAAAAAAAACTGACAAACAAAAACATTTGAAGATTACTGTAACTCACTAGTACTCAACAAAAACAATTATTCACTACAGTATTTTAGCTTAAAATGTATATAATTCAGGAGCTCGACATTGCTTGTCTACACTAACTCGACTCGACTCGATATTTTATTATGTCCTTTCTTAATATGAATCTAATGAAATTAATATTTGGATATTTAAAATAAGGTGTTAAATGTTTTCTATCACACTCTTTTAGAATAGATTTTTGGAAAATGGCATTAAACTAGAATTGATGTACAGGATTGCACTAATTATTTAGCTGTTTTATTAACGAGTTTAAATATTTTTCCAACAGATTAGTACATATCTTACCCTACGAGAGCACGCGGGTCTGTCTGCAACCGCTTAGGAACGAAGGCTCGGATTACATAAATGCAAGTTTTATTGACGGGTACCGGTACCGAAAAGCATACATCGCCACCCAGGGACCGCTGCCAGACACGACGGATGACCTCTGGCGTATGTTATGGGAGCATAATTCGACTATTATCGTTATGCTGACTAAGCTTAAGGAAATGGGAAGAGTAAGTATTTACGATGCCGCCTTCTGTAGCTAACATTATCCCTTAAAAATATTTAGGATGCGACATTTAAGTTAAAAGCGGGTTCACATCAATACATATCTGCTTGCAACGAAAAATAATAAATTTGTAGGTCTTGTTTGATAGGAAAACTCTTGTTAATAGAGCGCAAATAAAAGTATACAAGTTGTAGAAAAATAAATCCATTTTTTTGAAATGTCTGTAAACTTTAAATGTTAATATGCATTTTGAATCTATAGGCAATCGAAAAAGTATCAAAAATAAACGTCAGCAAATAAGTTGTCTCCAAGAATGAATGAATTGGTTTGTCCTCGAGGATTTTATGAATATTTCCCCATTTTTTGTACGTATAACAGAGGGGGCGCAGTCAATATTTACTAAACAACGAGCCCTACGTGCTTACGCGTGACGTCATCCTATTTAGGCCTATGTTATGTCAATACCTTCATTAGAAGGTACGGGTTATATACAGGGACATATTTAAATGAGCATTTTTTTTTAATTTCAGCAAATAAACATCAATTTATAGGGTTTATTTTATGAGTTTTTGAATCTCTCAAATTTATTCGTTTTCGCTATAGAATTAAAATGCCAAAGGCGACTCTTAAACGTTACTCGTCTCGGTAAAGCCCCTACCCATTAAACCCCTCCGTGTTCTTAACACAACTCACAACGAATAGATTTTTTATTGTAAATATCCAAAAATGTATCTTCAAATTCATCAATTAGCTTTTTAAATATAATATATGCGGTTGAAACTACATCTACTACCTGTTCTCGAGGTTATAAAAGAGCACCTCGACTTAAGGAATTAATTAAATTATAAGAATCCTCTACAACACAAGGTTCATTGAGAGTTAAGGTTTCTTTGCAAAAAGTACAACTAATTTTTTTAAAAACAATATAGCAGCAATATCCGCTTAAATAAGTTATTACTGGGAGTTCTGATTGTATAGGCATCAGACTGTGTAACTATTTGGTAATGAATTGTTTTGAAAAGTTTTTCTTAGCTCCTGCTTCTTTGTGCTCAATCCAACAACATTGCATTTTTAGTTTTGTTTGGCATACGGATGCAACAGGCATGTTATCGTGTGTGTGAAAAATAAAACTCATTTTATCTACTTTCAAATAAGTGGCTTTATTTCTAATTCCCAATCAAAACAACCCAAAAGGTTATGGGGCCAGGTGGGAATTGAAAAGACAGTACAGTCGTGTGTCGGAGTACTAGTTTTTTAGTGATTAAAGTCGGTCGGTCGGTACATTGTTTGTCGTGTACGGGATAAGATGGCGGAAAATAGAGATGTTGTTGCGCGAAAATTTGAGGGTGAGAACTACATGCAATGGAAGTTCCAAATAAAATGTGCTCTGAAGGTAAAAGGGCTCTGGGGCATCGCTGATGGGTCAAAAAAGATGCCGGAAAACAACGCCGATGAGCAAGAAATATGGCTCAAAAAGGATGCGCAGGCTATGTATATCCTGACTGCATCGATGGAGTTTAATCAGATAACGCTGATTGAAAATTGCGAAAGAAGTAAAGAAATATTGGATAAACTCGACTCCATATATCTTCAGAAGAGCGAAACCAATAAAATGATAGTGCACGAAAGGTTTCACCAATATAAAATGGATGCAAACGACTCCATTGCGCAGCATATTGCAAAAGCAGAGTGCCTTGCGAAGCATGTCAAGGAAGCTGGCGAGCAAATAAGTGAAGCCGTAATCATGATGAAAATAATTTGCACCTTGCCTCCCACTCAAAACAGAACATTGCCAATTTGACGTCAAGACTTCTCGACGAGGAAAATAATCTTACCGCCTACGAAGAATCTGAAGTTGCAATGGCAACGCTGTCGGTAAAGAATTTGAAAGAGAAGAAGGGAACGCGCTCAAATGTCGTCTGTTACAGGTGTAAAAAGAGAGGGCACATTATGAGAAACTGCAGGAAGAAGAGAAACGACGCTAATGAAAATAAGCAAAATTCGAATGAGACGCGTGAAATCTTAACTGTTTCAACAACAGCAGAAGAAATGGCAGAGGTGACAGGAAAATGAATTCTGACTCAGCATTTACCGGAGTGCAAGAATCTGGCTTTAATGTCGAAGGAGAGGAATCCATGTCTATTAGTATGACGTGGGATGATCACTGGCTTATGGACAGCGGGGCATCAGCGCATATGTGCCATAAAAAGGAATTTTTCGAGAGTCTGGATGAAAACCCAAACAATTCTGTTGTTTTAGGGAATGGTCAAAGAATTCAAGTAAAAGGTAGGGGCACCATTAGAATCCAGAAACTACAGGTGGAATGCCTCAATCAACGACTTGAAAAGAAATTTATTTTCTAAGGGAGAGTGGTTACTGGGAAGAACATGAAAATAATAAAACAGAATACGCACGCAGAAATTTTAGACGGTAGCGGAGTGGTCGCAGTAGCTGTAAAGGACAGTAACAACACCTACAAAATGTTGTTTCGTTCAATAGCAAATTTCGCTAATACAGTGCTACAGGACAGTCTAAAAGTGTAGCATCAAAGACTAGGCCATTTGAACATTGCGTCGATATGTACCATGGCCGAAAAGGGCTATGTAAGCGGGATAAATTTAAGTGACAAAGACAAGTTCTTTTGTGAAGCGTGTGCGCTCGGAAAAAGTCACAAGTTACCGTTTAATCAAAACAAAGAACATATTAAATTAAATCTCGGCGAACGAGTGTACAGCGATCTGTGCGGTCCTATGAACGTACCATCTGTGTCAGGTGCGAGGTACTTTATGCTAATGAAAGAGGAATGTTCAGGGTATAGGGTGGTTTATTTTTTAAAATACAAATCGGACGCGTTGGAGTGTTTTAAAATTTATAATAATAAAATGAAAAACAAGTTCGGAAAATCTGTCGGTGTTTTACATGTGGACAATGGTACCGAATATACCAACACTGATTTTAAAAACTACTTGTTGCAAGAAGGTATAACCCTGGAACTGACTGTCCCCTACACCCCGGAACAAAACGCGCGGGCAGAACGCGAAAATAGAACAATTGTTGAAAGTGCTCGTTCAATGATGTGTCAAAATGACGTGGCAAAAGATTTGTGGGCAGAGGCCGTAAATACGGCGGTATATATTTTAAATCGAACGCCAACCAAACAGACAATCGGATCGACGCCGTACGAAATCTGGACGAATCAGAAGCCATTTTTGGGACACATAAAAATATTCGGTTGTGATGCGTTCGCGCATATACCGGACATTTAGCGCACAAAACTTGACCAAAAAAGTAGAAAGCTGATTTTTGTCGGGTACGATAACAACTCCACAAACTATAGACTTGTCGATCCTGTGACGAGAAAAATCACTATTTCTCGAAACGTAATTTTTCACTAGAATTTGGAGAAATCGGGTAGTGGAGCTGGCAACGCCGCAGACAATCTGTCAGCGAGCGACCATGCGTTTCGACGAAGACGATTGTTGTTTTGATAATGACAGCAATGAAGTAAATAGTGAAATTCAGCCCGAAAATAATGAATATGATCCAGACGATGAGCAACCAGAACCAGAGGTACCAATACTAAGGCCTTCTAGAAGTATCAGAGTACCAGCGAAATACACGGACTATGAATTAAATTTTGCTGAAACAAATGTACCCCCAACTTACGACGAAGCTCTTGCCTCCCCAGATGTTTCGCAATGGAAAGGGGCTATAAACGAAGAGCTGAAGGCGCTAGATAAAAATCAAACATGGTATCTTGTGCCTAGACCTAAAAACGTGAAAGTTTTACAAACGAAGTGGGTGTTTAGAATTAAAAGAAACACAGACGGCAAAGTTTCTCGTTACAAAGCTCGATTATGTGTCAAGGGATGCTCGCAAACAGCCGGAAGTGACTATCACGAAATATTTGCGCCCACAACTCGTTACGATTCTATACGTGTGTTGTTAGCTGTCACGCCGCAAAACTGTTATGAATTAATGAAGTTTGATATAAAAACTGCATTTTTATATGGTAAATTGGATGAAGACGTGTACATGTATATACCCGCAGGCTTGAAACAAGGTGAAAGTTATTCTGATGTTGTCTGCAAACTCAACAAGTCTCTGTATGGGCTGAAACAGGCTCCACGTTGCTGGAACAGAAGGTTTCATCAGTTTTTAGATCAATATAGTTTCAAAAGATGTGAATCAGATAGGTGTGTATATACTGGATTTGTACATAAAATTAAAGTTATTCTAGTTATATTTGTTGATGATGGACTGGTTATTTCTGAGAGTAAAGAGGTAATTTTACAAGTTCTGAAGCAGCTCAAATCAGAATTTGATGTTACTATATGTGAACTCTCATATTATGTTGGTGTAGAAATACAAAGAAATCCATTGACAGGCTCGAAATTTATTAATCAAAAGAGCTACATTAAACAGATAATTTCAAAATTCGGATTGGAAAATGCAAATTCCTGTTCCACTCCAGAAGATCCATCCACCGATCTTACTACTCAGGCAGAATATGTTTTATCTGAGAGTGAAGTGCCCTACCGACAGGCTATTGGATCCTTGCTATTTTTGGCGACTGTGACACGTCTAGATATTTCACACGCAGTGGGAGTTCTCAGTAGGTTTGTCAACAGCCCCACAAAAGCACATTGGAGAGGAATTAAGCGTGTCATACGATATTTAATTGGAACCGCAGATTATGGAATATTATATCTACAACAAGATGCTTCTGACAGTGCTCTACATGGTTTTTGCGACTTGCGGATTATGCAGGCGATTGTGCTACGCGAAAATCGACAAGTGGATATTTGTTCAAACTATCAGGAGGACCTGATACCTGGTCAAGCAGAAAACAAAGCACTGTTTTTCTATCTACAACTGAGGCAACTTCTCAGAGACATTCATGAAAAAAACATGTTAGTGCTACCTATGACTTTATATATAGCCAATCAAAGTGCGATCAAACTTGTGAAGAACTCTGAGTTCCACCAGAGGTCAAAACATATTGACGTAAAATTTCACTTTATTCGTGAGAAATTTGATAGTGGTCTGATCTTGCCTAAATACATAAACACTGTTTTTCAAGAAGCTGATATTTTTACTAAAGCTCTCTGTAAAAATGTTGTTGAAAATTTACGTAATAAGATTTGTGTTAAAAATAAGTAAATAGGTAGTTGAAATAAACAGACAGTAAGATTTACTTACTTATTGTTTATTTGATTCTTTTGTTTGAAAACTTTACAAAAAGTGGGAGTATTGGGTAATGTATTGTTTTGAAAAGTTTTTCTTAGCTCCTACTTCTTTGTGCTCAATCTAGCAACATAGCATTTTTAGTTTTGTTTGGCATACGGATGCAACAGGCATGTTATCGTGTGTGTGAAAAATAAAGCTCATTTTATCTACTTTCAAATAAGTGGCTTTATTTCTAATTCCCAATCAAAACAACCCAAAAGTAACTATGATTTTAGATAATAAATTATTAACATGTTCAAAATTTAAATTGAAGCTATTGGTGCAAGAGAGCGTTAAGTCACTTTTTTACAATTTCTAGATATTAGGGATTAAAGTTATGTTCCTGGAGGTTTTTCTGTGTGAAATTAAATTAAAAGCAAATTGTGTCAATACACGTACAAAATGAGTATTTTTAAGGTTATGTACCATAATTTTCCTTCTTTTCCAGTTTTGGAACTGGAAAAAAAATTGAGTTAACACCTTCATGCAGAATCATTTAATTTTTTATTTGCAAAGATGACAAATACATAAAGTATTAACTCTTTATTACCGAACAAAATACAAAAATATCGGTAATCACTGTATTCAGTACATACGAAAATAGGTAATAGGTAATACTAGTTATCTTCTGGTCGGTTTAAGATTAAATAAAATCCTCGCAAATTCTCCGGAATATATGGGAACTGCTCTTGAATATTGTCGAATTTTTTCGTTGCAATGGGCCTTAATTTATTTACTGGCACCAAAAGATTTTCGTGATGACCTGTTGTGAGGGTTAGTTTGTGTTTAATAATATCTACTTCTTTCCACTCTTCTTCTGGATCCAGTGAATATCTATACTTCGTTGTACCAAATGTATCAACTCTTATCCATCTTACATTACTACCTTTTCACCCTTGCTACTTTTCTTTCTGTCAAACAAATTTAACTTCCGTGGCAGTTCCTTTTCTAGCCTCTCTCATTAACGTCATGTACTGATCCACCGTATAAATATGTTGAGCTTTTCGAATAACTTTTTCGACAGCACCAAAGTCTCTATCAATATCCATAAAACTGTGGCCCACCTCGGAAAATGTATGGTCAATAATTTTAAACCTTCCTTGGAGTACTAGGTAATGCCATAGACAAACTATAGAAAAGTTTTTGTTTTGACCACCCGCAGAATCGCTCCAGGCTACTAAGTGATTATTTTCAATTTCAGGGTTTTGTAAACAGGATATAATACTACTCCCTACTTCTTCTAGGCCCTTACCACCTTTATCCTCAGTCCATAGATGAAAAAATCCCTTACCAAACTTATCACCTTGGCTCACGCAATGAATTCCTAAATTGTATAACCACACTTGTCTAAAGTAAAAGGCCACACCTGTAGACAGCTTTGGTAAAGGCAATGTTTTTTGCATATCAAAGTTGATGTAGAGAATGGAACCCTCATGTGCTAATTTGCGGTCTTTTTTCTGTTCTTCAAATGCCGCTTTATATCGCCTAACGTGTTCATCATTTTTTTCGTTGGAGTCGCAAACCTCGCAGGTATCCGATTTTGGAGATCCAAAACCAAAATTAAATTCAGAAACAAAAATTTGCCTGTATGGGATGTTTTTAACAAACTGACGATTTTGTAGGTAATGAATAGTATTTGCTGAATAACTCATTGCGATCAGGATCAGCAAAATTGTTATTGCATTTTAGTCTCCATTTTTCTGTGCAAAGTTGTATTCGAACTGCGGACGACTTTCCTATGACGTGTCTATTTTTATAGTCAGTATATTCCTCTCCTCTTTCTCTCTATAACCTGTTTATGTTTATTTTCCAATTGTTTGGTTGACGCTGACGTTTCCTAGATTATTTTTCTCTTATCTGTCGTTGGTTGACTTCAATCTCAACCTCAGGATTATTTATTTCATTTCCCATCTCTAAAAAATTAAACATTTACTTGGCAGATCAAGTTGTAAGGACATAGTACCATCAGATACCAAAAACCCTTGTTTTGTTTTTTAAATCTTACCAGTGATATGATGTTCCTGGACGCCAACTTCAGGTATATTTATATCTTTTTCTATTTCTAAAAAAAGCAAACTGTAGGTACCATTACTACTATTTGTTGTTTTCTAATCTTACCAGCAATCTGTGGTACTTCTAGTACTTGGGATTCAACATTTTCCAGGCCAGTTTCAGTCATTTGATTAGTTTCTTTTGGAATATTAACATAAGCATGATTACCAACCATCTATTGTTCTACTATCGTTGCTTTCTTTTCTTTTACTATTTTGATCTAAAAACAAAAAATAAAAAATCATTTGAAATATATTTACTAACAAATACATACCATCAGGTTTTAATTCGTTTCGTTCTTGGTTTTTATTCGCAGTATCTATATTTTCATCTGTTAATTTCTTAGCTAGTCCTTCTTCTTTTTTAGCCGGTGATCGTTTTCTCTTACGAGAACAATAATTTTCAGGTCTTTCTTCGTCGGTAAAATCCGAGGAAACATCAGATTCTGGGATGTACTCTGAACCAAAGAGAGCAGTAGAGCAGAACTCCTGCTCACTTATTTCAGCATTAGCCATAGCTAATTTAATAATTAAATTAGTTCATTTAGAGGCCATTGCAGAGTTATTTCACTAGTTATTTCAGCTAAAATATAAAATCCTTGCGTTAATTATATATTTTTATTTTGAGGTTATGTATAAAAGTACTTGCACGTTTTGTTATTAGTTTGGTTAATTCTAGCGATAATATTCAATAAATAATGTAAACGAAGTACTTACCGTTCTTTTTCCCCCAACAAAATGAACATAAAAACTCACTTTTATTCAATCAAACAGCACCATAAAAACAACATGTATAACGTTTACAAACAATTTCTTATTAGTTTATACTGGAAGAAGGCAGTTAACCCCTTCTTGTTCTAGTTTCAAGAGTTAACACCTTCTTGCTCCAACCATGT
The DNA here is from genome assembly GCA_030620095.1 of Kuschelorhynchus macadamiae. Taxonomy (NCBI): domain Eukaryota; kingdom Metazoa; phylum Arthropoda; class Insecta; order Coleoptera; family Curculionidae; genus Kuschelorhynchus; species Kuschelorhynchus macadamiae. Next base: position 66,234 of record JAUTXW010005349.1, on the reverse strand, counting down.
TAGACGAAACTGGAGTTAACGTGTTTTAAACTTCAGTTTTTAAGGTATTTGGCGCCATCTAAGAGCCAAAGTCTTCACTAACGGAAAATAAATGAGTTAACACATTCATGCATGGGATTTTCTGCGTTTTAAAAAAATAGTGAGTTAACACTTTCATGCTCTGATAGCTTCAATTGGTGTCTAATAACTGTGTTTCACATTCAGGTGGTTCGATGAACTGATTTATATTAATGTCCCCATAATGTCTAGATGTTAGAGATAACATAGACTGAATTGTAAGTTTTTTTTCTCATTCATATAGCTGTCGAACTGAGATATGATAATGACCACCAGCTAATTGCCTATATTTCCCAAAACGCCCTTCCAATGGGTCTGTTTGAAATTTGCCCAGTAATACATAATTCATATGAAGCTCAGTTAAACAGTATTCATTAACTTCAAGAAGCCCGTGAATGGTATGGTTTAATGCAGTGTGGGTTTGTCGAGTCAGTGTATTTGTAAAATTAGTTTGACTCCAAGTATCTATAGCCAATTTTGCATTTTTAGCAAAAAACAGAATTTAGGATCATCATTGGGGGCTGTTAGTATTTGTTTCGAGCATGTCCTTTATGAGAGTTTCTCGTTTTTTGTTCAAAATAATGCGCATCGCTCTATTCTGCAATTTTTGTAGCCTGGAAATTTCATTTTTATTTGCTATGTATAATATGGAAGAACTGTAAATTAGGTGGGGCAACACCAACGTATTATAAACAGTGATCTTAGAAAACTGAGACAAAAACGACGCTACTCTTGAAAGAAAGTTCACGTTCTTAGACACTTTGTCAATTATATATAACACATGTTCTTTAAAATTTAGATTCTTATCAATAATAAATCCTAGGTATTTCATTTTATCAACAGCCTCAACTATATCATCACCTATTTTTACATTTATATCCCTCACAATAAACTCTTGTTGATAGTTTTTATTTTCAATTAGCATACATTTAGTTTTTTTAACATTTATTTTCAAAATATTTTTGGTAAACCACGTCTTAAGTTGGAGAAGATCTTCATTAATCTTAGCGATAAGGTGATCAAGATTTTTAGAATAAAAATATAATAAAGTATCGTCAGCAAACAAATGAATGGAACACGTTTTTACTACCGTTGAGATATCATTTATGTACAGTAGAAACAGCAATGGTCCTAGTGTGTTACCCTGCGGCACTCCAGCATCACTCGCATTCTCAGATGATACTTTGCCATTTATGTTGGTAACCTGCTTCCTATTATCCAAGTAGTTCCCAAACCAATTTAAAAGCACCTTCTACTATGCCATAACTTTCCAATTTTTTCAATAATGTAGCTATGTCTATTGTTTCAAATGCACGTTGCAAATCAAGAAACACCGCTCCTATAGCATAATTGTCATCTAATAAGTTTTTCCAGTCATAAAGAACATTTTGCAAAGCTGTTTCACAACTGTGTTTTTGTCGAAATCCAGATTAGTTTACAATTAAAATATTATTCGAACTTATGTAATCTATCAGTTGCTGGTATACTATTTTTTCCAGTACCTTTTCAATTGTCCCAAGCATGTTAACCGGTCTTAAATCCTTCACCCTGATTGAACCTTTAACCTTCGGAATAGGAATAATTGCTGAAACCTTCAGTAAAGATGGAATTCTTCCCATTTCTAAAGATGTATTTATTAAATTTAAAAGAGGATTCCTTATTACATCATAACTATGCTTTAAAAACTCGGCAGTTATGTCGTCAGCACTTGCTTTATTAGGCAGTGAGAATATGACTTTTTCAAGTTCTAGGTGACTAATCAAACGAAAACTCACAAACCTTTGACAACATTGAACGCCTCGATTTTCATCACATACTATATCTCTATCAATATCCCGAATAATCAATTTTATGCTTTCTACAAAGTATTCATTCACTTACTGTAAACATAAATTGAACATAACACAATGGTGCTTGGTGAATATCGATACCTTTCTTTTGAAGTACTTAACAAAGTTAATTGTTCTGAGAGAAATTTTAGTTTGAGTGAGTTCGTCAGAACCTTTTAGGTTTAAAAGAATATCAGTCGCAAATTTAAATTTTTTTTTATATTGTCATTGTCAGACTCAACTTTATCTGAATTGGGAGTTTCTGTGGGAGTTTCACTGGGATCAGGAATGTCGCTATCAAGATTTATGGGTATTAACATCATCATATTGTCAATTGTGTCAATTAAACTTTCTATTTCCAAACTGCTAGATAAAAATGGTGATTTTAAATTTGTTATTGAAACACAAACAGATTGACCATATAAAAATGTTTCGAAGTTTAAATAAAGTTATTTTATCTGTATCCTTTACTCTTCAAAACTTTGAAAACATGTAGCCTCTATATATAAATTAAACTCTTCTTTACTTTGCTCTATGGCTTGCAAAAGATGTAGTTCAACAAGATTCTTATTTAAAAAAAAACAAAAGTATAACGTCCGTAGATACATAAATAAGAAAGAAATTAACGGCCATTCGGACAAAATATTCTGCCTTTAGTAAGCTTATTCAAGTATAGGGTCCAAAAATAATGGACCATTATACTGATGAGCCCCATATAGGGCGAAACGTCGTCAATTATGCCGGTCCATTATTTTTGGACCCTATACTTATTTTTTTCATCAATATCCCAAATTATACTACCTTTAGAAAAATGTAGCTCACACACGTTAGTGTCTTTAGTGGGCACTAAATCATCCCGCGGAATTGCTCGTAGCTATTTTTTTTGCAAATCACTGTCTTTCGGGAAACTAAACACGTCAACTTTTGGTCCGGTTTTGTAATTACTCCGGCAGTTAAACGCCCAACACTTAAACGGCATGTTTACCTGAATTTAAACGTACAAAAACTAATAAATATAATTAAATTTTCACCAAAAATGGAGACAAAATTACTCTATTCACGACAACGACATCATGTTTCACACTGTTTTGTTTTCGGTTAGCAAGTGCCGGTTGTCGGCCAGTACGTCTAATGGCCAGTTATCACAATACGACATAAGCAAAACTGCAATGGTCTATGCTTTAATGTATTTCTCACGAGAGGCGACTGTCAGCCTAGATGTGGTGACGTCAGGCCTATTTTAATTTCAGCTGGTAGGTCTCGTTGTTTAGTAGGGATTGGCGCAGTCCCTTAAAAAAAAAACGGGGAGGGTGAATCGCGTCCCCACCCCTAACCATTACATCCGACGCACCGACTTTATACTTAAAAAAATATATGTATATAGTTTTGAAAACCAATAACTTATCTTTTATCAAAAAATAAGTTAAAAATTGTTATTACATCCATGTCTCTTTTAGGAAAAGTGCCACCAGTACTGGCCCAACGATCGTTCGGTTCGCTACGGCTGCTACGTGGTCGACCCGATAGCCGAGTACAACATGCCGCAATACATCCTGAGGGAATTCAAGGTGACAGACGCGCGCGACGGCTCGTCGAGGACGATGCGCCAGTTCCAGTTTACCGATTGGCCGGAACAGGGCGTGCCCAAGTCCGGGGACGGGTTCATCGATTTCATCGGACAGGTGCACAAGACGAAGGAGCAGTTCGGACAAGACGGGCCGATAACGGTCCATTGCAGGTAATTACCTTCTTAAAAAAAAGATGGGCTGTTCTCCATGTCGTCTCCAGACTCTAAAACAATTTTTAGTTTTGCGTTAACTTATATTATTATATATTATACAGGGTGACAATTTAAAAACTTGAAATGGCCATATCTTAGAAAGGAAAAACTTATTCAAAAAACGCTCAACACACTTTCTATAAAATGAAGAGGTAATAAATAAAAGCGTATTATTCGACCCTTATCTGTAACCCCTTGGGCAGGGTGAGATACACCCCTAAAATCTTAAATAGAAAGGGGGGTCGAGTGATACATCATCTTAAAGCTCTTGAACAATGCTTTCCAATGGTACCTTAGAGAGCTGTTTTTCGTGAAATTCTTCTGTGTTTATTAAAGGAAACAATAAATTAAAACACAATTGTGAAATTTTTTATAATTATTTAATTAAATGTTCAAAATGGTTCCAGTTGTTTTGAAGACAATAATAAAGCCTTTGTTCAAATTCTTCGCGTACATTTGCAAATGTTTCTCTGGATATAGCACGGCATTCCTGAACTATCCTGTCCTTGAGTTGCTCTATTGACTTAGGTTGCGTTTTAAACACCACAGATTTAAGGCGACCCCACAAAAAGAAGTCAAGAGGGGTTAGGTCCGGGGATTTAGGTGGCCATTCAACAGGACCTCGTCTTCCAATCCACTGGTTGGGATAATTATCATCCAACCATTGCCTGACGGGAACTACATAATGAGGAGGTACCCCATGCTGTTGAAAATGTAGTAAGCGTTCTTCTAATGCTAAATTTCCTTGTATGTCCCTCTGATTTTCTAATTCCCGCGCTATTAGTGATTCAATAGACCTCTGTAGCATTTCAGCATACATGTCGCCATATAAATTCCCTTCTATAAATATTGGGCCGATAATTACGTCTCCCAATATACCAGCCCAAAGATTAATTTTCTGGGGGTACTGGGTATGCCCTTCTCTAAATACGTGTGGGTTCTCGTCATTCCAGTAACGACAGTTTTGCTTATTAACATGTCCATTCAAATAAAAGGTACATTCATCACTGAAACAAATATTTTTAACTAGTCGAGGTTCTAATTATTCTATCTGTCATTATTTCACAAAAACTGGATTCTTCTATCCGGATCGTCGTCACCAAGTTCTTGCAGTATGCGCAGTTTATAGGGATGAAACTTATGAAATTTAAGTACCTTTCTTATTGTTTCACGAGAATAGCCAGTTGCTACAGCTGCTTGACGAGTTGATAAAGTTGAATTAATTGCAAACTGCCCCAAAACTTCAGTTGGCGCTGCTTCGTCAACTAGTCTCGGTTGATTTCTCTTTTTATTCGCGACAGAGCCAGTTTCTTTACATTTGGCTACTAGTTGGCGAACATACTTCGGACTTGCATTTTGACCTGGATGCCTTTCATTAAATCTTTGGGCTGTCCTTAAGTAACATTGATCCTGAGAAGTATAAATGAAAATCATTTCTACACGTTCAGCTGTGTTGTACACCATTATTTAATATAAGTGCTGCTTTTCGTTTAATCTGAACCAAAAGTCAACTGTTAAAATATCAATACTAATAGTACAAGTTACTTTTAAAGTAAATATTGTGATAATAAAATGCAAATATTCATAAACAAATAAAATACCACGCTTAAAATGTTTAGAATTCTTAAGAGACGTACCAGGATATCGGTACCAATCATTTTGAAGATTTTCACGAAAAGTTGCTTCTAGGTATCATTAAAAAGCATTTTTCAAGAGCTTTAAGATGATGTATCACTCGACCCCCTTTCTATTTAAGATTTTAGGGGTGTATCTCACCCTGCCCAAGAGGTTACACATAAGGGTCGAATAATACGCTTTTATTTGTTCCCTCTTCGTTTTATAGAAAGTGTTTTGAGCGTTTTTTGATTAAGTTTTTCCTTCCTAAGATATGGTCATTTCAAGTTTTTAAATTGTCACCCTGTATATAATGGTTATTGATAAAGGACAGTTTTATAAATTAACCTTATATGCACAAGTCTTTTATTTGATTGATTGTACTTAAGTGATAAAACATTTTAACTAGATTATTTAAAACAAGGCTTATATCTCATCTGTTTTGGACAAGAAAAATTCAAGTCTTCGAATCTGGTATACCAATAGAGGTAAATTTTAGCGTTGCAAAGTTACTACCAAAATAGTCCCCCACCTCCCATCAAACCCAATTCTATCAATTTTAACCATCATTATTGTTACGCAATTCTCTCTATACACTTCTTTACAAAAAAACCAACTTTAGTAAATACACATTACAATATAACACGACTAGTATTCGTTAAGATGTCTATTATAAAACTCATTATAATCTCAATATAATTCTTCTGTTGGTTTACCACTCATGATCTGGCTTAGAAGTTAAATCCTTTAATTTTTCTGTGAACATATCCCTTCCGTTGGTCTTCCTTTCGACAATGCTTGTAATCTTCTCTAGTTGGCATCAGCGTTTTTATGTTGTCTGTGTGGTCGATGTTCAATTTGGAAATCGTACTGTTGTAACATTTCTAGCCTGATGTCTAGGTGATGTTGTATTGGCGACTTGGAAACTAGATCTCTGGATTCCTTATCTCAAACGACTGGTTCTACCACAGTAACTGATCTAATTTTTAGTTTCGAAACGTTGAACACACCTTCTAGTTCTAAAACACGAACAGGTGCGTCATTACTCTTGCTAAACTTGGTCACTTCTAAATTTGCTAGAATTTGAACTCCTTTATTCCATCAATTTTTTCAGAAGTCTTCTGTGATTCACGCAATCAAATGCCTTGTAGAAATCACAGAATACTGTTGCAGCCGCATTCTCTAAAGTGTTCTTAACTTTGCCAAACCGATATAGCGGTCATGAATACAATTGTTTCGACAGTGGTACCCAAAGCAGTTATACGCCTGATAATTTTGAACTGAACTTTAATAATTTTGACTTAAAACATCTTTAACATAAGATGTCTGCGTAAATGGCCAAAAGATTAAATAAAACAGCTTACTATGTTTTTTTTTCAGTGCTGGCGTGGGAAGAACTGGCGTTTTTATTACTTTAAGCATAGTTTTGGAAAGGATGCAGTACGAGGGTGTTGTCGACGTATTCCAGACTGCCAGGATATTGAGAACTCAGAGGCCCGCCATGGTACAGACCGAGGTAAGTTAAAGTTTGATGTTTCACATACACATTTAACTGGAATAAATTACAAAATCTTCAAGACTATTCGTTATTTGTAAAAGTTGTACCCGGCAAACTGATTTTTCCGACTAGGGTCTTTCGGTAATATAGATCTGACCGTGACGTCATGTATATTAATTTTTTTGGGGAACATTTGAATATTCTAAACACCTTTTATGTTAGGTATATTTCTGATACCTAAATTCAACTGTTTTCGACAAAATGACTTCTCCTGATTGTCAGTTTGGGCCACTTAGAACATTTTATAGGCAAAACAATTAAACTTAGAACAATTAACTTATACTTATTTCCTATATTAACTTTGTACACAATGATCTATTAAGCGACTCCACCCCCCCCCTCCCCGTATCTCGGTTATCCTTCAACTTATCGGCGAGGTAAATACTACCACTTATACAGGGTTATTCACGCAACCCGTTCATTAAAAGTTTTTGATGATGCCATTTAGATAAAAATTTTAAATTTTGGGATTAAGGTAAAGTCAAGGGGTACTTTTTTTTTGAAATGTCCTGTCACTTCCGGTTTAACCGGAAGTTGGTATCAACTTGCTTATTTTAAATGGAACACCCTGTATTTTATAATATTTTTGGATCCTACGGAGAATTTTAATGCTATTTTATGTAGCATGTCCTATACCTAGGTTCAAGCGTTCTTAAGATATTTGACCTTGAACCGAAAATGAGCCTTCGGGGTACCAAATTTTAAAATCTCATATTTTTGTAAGTTTTGAAGATATAATTTTCATATTTTGCAGACGATCGGTAAATAATCTTAGATTTCTATTTTTTTTATTGAATTTGTCTATTTTTATACATAGGGTGTCCTAAATTCAGCGGCAAACATTCACATTTTCAAAGCCGCTAAAATCCGTTTTTTTAAATGGGACACCCTATAACTTTATGCACTATGTAGAATTTAATTTTCTATCGAACTGTATTAAGGTTCCCTATACCTATTCGTAACCATTTTCGAAATAATCAGGTTTTTATTAAACTATCATATGTATTTGCTAAATGCTTACACCTTCCCGTAGTAAGCCATCGAAAAACAATTGTTGTGCTTGTCTATTCAATATGACAGCTGATTTGAAACTCTTAAATTAAAATAAAATAACACTCAAAAGCTGATATTCTGAATTTATTTTATATTCGCGGAGAATGTTACAAAATATTGGAGAGAACGTGCCATGTTTTTAATGAAAAACATCCTCATTTATCGCCAATGAACGAGAGAAAATTGAAGAGGATTCAAATGAAATTTTTTCGTTTCGGAAAAGTTATAGTTGTAAAAAATGTAATAAATTCTTTACATTATTTTTAACCATATCTACGAGTTCGAGACTGCTCTAAACTTATTTTAGTGAACTTAAAAATTATAGCAATCTATCAACAATAAATAAATAAAATAATAAAATTGAATTATAACAAATGTTCTATATGCTGTCCGTTCATTTGAATACACATTTCAATTCTTCTTTGTACAGTTGCTGTGGCCCGTTGAATTTGTCCGTTTTCTAATTCGGCAAAAGCTGTTCGTATCCTGTCCAGTAAATCTTGTTGGTTATTTACTGGGGAAGCATAGACTTTACCTTTGATAAATCCCCATAAATAAAAGTCTAGGGGTGTTAAATCAGGCGATCGCGGGGGCTATCTCCAAGGGCCATTGGAACCGCGGACAGCGGAAGTATGAGCTGGTGCCCCATCTAATTGATACCAATAATTTTGCAGCTCACCAATAGGAATTTCTTCTATAAATTCAGAAACCGTCTCTCGTAGAATTTCCAGATACTTATCACTGTTTAAATTGTCTTCATAAATACAGTACCGCACCTAATCATTGTTTCCGCTGAATTTAGGACACCCTGTATAAAAATAGACAAATTTAATAAAAAAAAAAGAAACCTAAGATTATTTACCGATCGCCTGCAAAATATGAAGATTATATCTTCAAAACTTACAAAAATATGAGATTTTAAAATTTGGTACCCCGAAGGCTCATTTTCGGTTCAAGGTCAAATATCTTAAGAACGCTTGAACCTAGGTATAGGACATGCTACATAAAATAGCATTAAAATTCTCCGTAGAATCCAAAAATATCATAAAATACAGGATTTTCCATTTAAAATAAGCAAGTTGATACCAACTTCCGGTTAAACCGGAAGTGACAGGAAGTTGAAAATATTTCAAAAAAGAAGTACCCCTTGACCTTACCTTAATCCCAAAATTTGAAATTTTTATCTAAATGGCATCATCAAAAACTTTTAATGAACGGGTTGCGTGAATAACCCTGTATAGGATTTTACGTAGAATTCACTGGCGTAGTTAAATTTTTTCTGCGGACTGTCAATTTTCTTATATAATCCAAAGTTATGTTTTTTTAAATGCAACACCCTGTATATTTGTAGTTTGCCTTACCCGCCTCGCTGTAAGTTTTTTAAAAACACATTAATAGTCTATACTTATTTGTAGTAGGCTATGACCGCGAATATAACAAAAGACAATAGTTTCGCTAAACCCTTTGTATGATCTGTCAAAGGCCATTTGCTATTTTACTATTGTTTAAATATGTGTTTTTTCATAATATGGTTGTAATTTAAAGTTATTCTAATCAAGAAAAATATGAAATGCTGGTCTGTTTCTCTACATAAAAACCCATCTAAGTGGAAGTTTTTACCTTACCGATAAGTTGAAGGATAACCGTGTAACGGGGGAGAGGGGGTTGTTGATGACATTGTCAGTTGCACAAAAAAGTAGCACCGTGTCGCGAAAACCTCAGCCATATATTTTGGTCGATAAAAAACAACTAAATAGGACACCCTGTACATATGAAGCCATCAATAGATGTTTTAGAAAATTATCTAACAATAAAAACTTCTTATTAAATTCGTCAACTTGAGGAAATACTTTGCAAAATATTTGTATTGTTAGAATTATTGGTTGGTGTTGGTAATGGTAAATAAATACAGTGTGTCTCAGATTTGGTTCTCTATATAGGGAAATCGGCTCCTATTATAGCTACAACAATGGTTAAATAAATGCAAACATTTTTAGAGGAAACAAAGCGTATTCGATATCCGGCTTCAGATTTACGATCGGTCAATTGGTTTTGGAAATATCGACGAAAAATCGAAAATGGCGGATTTCGTTTTTCGACATTAAATCTATAACGGTAAATTTGACTGCTGTCAAATTGTGACATTATTCGGATACTTTTCTACGACGAATAAGATGGCGTGTACAACAGGTCTCCATCACCCCAGAGTCAGAAATCCAAGGGCGATAGGTCAGGGGATCTAGGAGGACAAGATATTGGATCATTTCAGAAAATAATTCTTTTGTCAATCTGCTCTCTTAGGAACTTGTTGACTTCGATAGTATTGTGAGCCGGACATGCATCCTGTTGAAACCAGGTTCTTCTAAACTCATCTTCCGTTAGAGAAGCTCGTACCGCCAGTACAACCTAGTTTCACAAAAGCTCTAGGTATCTCTGTCCGTTTAGGTTGTAGTCAAACAAAAATGGTCCTATAAGTCAATTTCCAAATTCCAATAAATGATTAATAATTTATACATAGGTGCCCAATTAATAAAGGTAAGTTAGATTAAATTACCAATGATCCCACAGCAAACGTTACTTCCAAATCTGGTCTGTAGACGTCTCTCAGCCACGTCGTGAGGGTTTTCCACACCCCAATGATGACTGTTGTGCCAATTAAAAACTCCACAATTCGCAAACCTACTCTCAAGACATGATTTACAACATCGGGATTTTCATTACACTTCCTAGTATACTATTCACAGAAGCGTGATCGTCTTGGAAAATCAGTTTCCTTAAGTCCTTGAACTAGAACGGAAGCTTTCACGGCTTTGGTCAATTAAGAAATCATGGTTCTAGGGATTAGACCGTGTCAAATTGGAATTACTATCCGACGTTTCGCCTTCGATTGCTCGAGACATCTTCAGGAATCATTACTCCACGAGATCTGAACCCTGAATGAGCTCGAAGAGATACAGGCAGGCTTTTATACCCGACTTGTGCTCGCCGAACCGTTACCCTGTGATGTAGATCGTAACCCGTATCTCTATTGAAATTTTTTGTATGTTTAAATATTTTAATAGATTCTCTAATTTGTGGTTTATAACCTTGGTTTCCTTTACATTTATGAAATGGCCAGTGTTATGCTGGTGATCAGCTACAACAGATTGAACAATTTGTTTCTTTTTAATACATCGTTCATGTTCCTTAAGTCTAGTTGATATTGAGCGTCCTGTTTCTCCCATATACACTTCTCCACAGGAGCAAGGAATTTTATATACTCCTTTTGTTTGGAACGGTACAAGATCTTTCGGGGATCGCAAGCATTGTCCAATCTTCTTATGTGTATTGAAGATTGTACAGGGTGTTCCAGCGAGGACTGAACAGGGACCTATTTTCGACCTTCCTTGTATTTTGGAAAAATTCAAAATAGCCAATCGATGTATTTTTTCTTGTAGAATCCAAAAATATCATCGAAAAAATATTTGAACCAGAAACAAAAGAGTTACGCTATGCATCAGGTGTTTTTTAAATGGAATGTATCGTTTTTTATACGATTTTTGGAAAGAGTGATTTTTTTATGTCCGTTCTGATTAAAAGATTTGATTTTGCGATAGCTGTTTATATTACATTTTAATGTTTTAGAAACTAAAATGTTAGCTTCACCTGTTTAAAATATACGATAGGTTGGTATAGGTGATCAAGGTAAAATGACGTTTGAATGCTTTGTCAATAAAAATTGACATTATTTTAATTATTGTCGAAGTCTTCACCTAAAAAATATATATTTGACTCTGATCGAAATGAAATACTCTTTGGACGAGAGACTACAGATTGTTATGCTATTTTACAAGTGCCAAGAAAATGCAAGAGAAGCAAGAAGAAGATTTATTGCAAATTTTCATAGAAATATATCCATCAATACAATTCTAAGAATAAAAAACCTATTTGAGGAGAATAAAACTTTACATGATAGAAAAAGAAATTCAATAAAAAATAATTATTAAATAATAAAGTAAAACTACTAATAACATAAGTTTTCAATGTGACCGCCGTTTTTCTCGAAACAACATCGATAACCCCTTTGTAGTCTTTCTAAACTTGCTGTTACAATATGATTTTCCTGGTTAAGGCGGTTTATTTCATCGACAATTTTTCCCATGATCTCTTGAATATTTTCGTTTCGTTGTCTGTATACGACGTTCTTCAAATGGCCCCAAAGAAATGTATCCAAAACTGAGAGGTCGGGGCTATTGGGCGGCCAAGCATATGTTCCATTTCGCCCTATCCATTCGTTATGGCGCCGATTTAAAAATTAAACCACATCATGCACGGCATGAGGAGGCGCCCCATCATGTTGCCAAATTAAATTCTGATATTCTGCCAATGGTAAGTCTTCCAAAAAATTTTCAATTTCGTTTTCTAAAAACTCATAATATCTGTGCCCATTTAAAGTCCCGTTAAAAAATATTGGTCCCAAAATTTTATTGTTTTTTATCCCACACCAAACATGAATAGAATTCCACCCTTGAAATTTAATAGTCTGGAACTTTTTTGGATTTTCAACGGCCCAGTGGTGACTATTATGTCTGTTGAATACTCCCGATGTTGTGAAAGTAGCTTCGTCGGTCCACACAATATTTTTGAATAAATCAGGGTCTTCGTTTTCGTGCCGAATTACCATTTGAGAAACAAATTGGAAGCGAAGTTCTTTTTGTGCCGGTGTTAGGTGCTGAAGTGGAAGGATACAAAAAGGCCTAAATTTATGAATTTTTAGAGTCCTGTGAACAGTCCCTCGGGTAACTCTTCTGCGCCTTACACCGCCACCGTACTGAACTTCCCGAACTGCATCCGAAATAGATCTGGTTGGATTAACTTGAAAATAATTTATAATGGCCTGGTCTCGATTTCTTCTTCTTTGTATATTTCTTTTTCTATTATGTAAAGTTTTATTTTCCTCAAATAGGTTTTTTATTCTTAGAATGGTATTGATGGATATATTTCTATGAAAATTTGCAATAAATCTTCTTCTTGCTTCTCTTGCATTTTCTTGGCACTTGTAAAATAGCATAACAATCTGTAGTCTCTCGTCCAAAGAGTATTTGATTTCGATCAGAGTCAAATATATATTTTTTAGGTGAAGACTTCGACAATAATTAAAATAATGTCAATTTTTATTGACAAAGCATTCAAACGTCATTTTACCTTGATCACCTATACCAACCTATCGTATATTTTAAACAGGAGAAGCTAAAATTTTAGTTTGTAAAACATTAAAATGTAATATAAACAGCTATCGCAAAATCAAATCTTTTATTCAGAACGGACATAAAAAAAATCACTCTTTCCAAAAATCGTATATAAAACGATACATTCCATTTAAAAAACACCTGATGCATAGCGTAACTCTTTTGTTTCTGGTTCAAATATTTTTTCGATGATATTTTTGGATTCTACAAGAAAAATACATCGATTGGCTATTTTGAATTTTTCCAAAATACAAGGAAGGTCGAAAATAGGTCCCTGTTCAGTCCTCGCTGGAACACCCTGTACAGGGTTTCCGGATTTGGTTGCAAAAACAGGGTATCTCGCTTATTTTTAAAGATAGAACCTTGCGGTTTTCACGAACCTGAGCTAATTTTTTGTGAAACCCATGAAGCCGTAAACAAAATTTTCATAGCCTTCTTCGTTTATGAGATACAGGGCGAAATAGAAAATTTTGCATTTTCGGACCCCCCTCGTATCTCGGTTATCCTTTAACTTAACGCAAAGGGAAAAATTGATGCTTATGCAGTTTTTTACGCTGGATTCAGTGGCGTAGTCGTATTTTTCATTTGAGTTGTTATTTTTTAGAAATGACCCAAAGTTGTGTTTTTTAAATGGGACACCCTGTATATTTGTCCAGAAATTGATTTGTCCTTTTAAAAGCTTTCAAAAATATATAATAGTATGGGTCTATTTTAATAAACAACATCAAAAATCCTAATTTTTATAATTATCATCCCAAATTTTGCAATAGGTTATGCAAAACAATGCTGCCTTTTATTTAAAGTCGTTAACAATATCTACATCCTAACAATAAATCAAAATAAATATGTAATTAAATCTATTTATCAAAATATGTATTGATAATTTCGCACCAAAAAAGTACCACCTACCTAGATTTATGTAACACAAGAACAACAGTAATAAATTATTATGTAACAAGCCTTTCAGCAAAAATCAACTGTCGTATAAGAACTACAGTAACCAAGGAAATCAAAAGAACTGTTCAAACTGATTTCCATTTTGTTGTATGCATGCTTCGCACAATTTTCGTATTCGTTTTAGGGATTTAAGCAAAATAACGGGATGATTTTGTAAATAGCGAAAATTTTCTCTTATTGCATTTCCTAAATCTTGGACATTATCATAGTGGTCTTTGTAAATTCTATTTTCCAGATATCCCCATAGAAAGAAATCTAAAATCAACAAATCTGGGGACCTGGGCCATCTTATAGGTCCATTTGTTCCGATCCATTGATTGGTAAAATTATTGTCCAGAAATAAACTCGTCATTCCAGAATTGTGTGCAGGAGCACCGTCCTGTTGAAAATAAATTTCGTTAATTTGCGCTAGAGGAACATCGTCAAGTAATTCAGGTATAGCTGCCTCTAAAATTTCTATATAGCGATTGGCTGTTAGATTTCCCTCAAATAAATAAAATTTTATATGTGTTCCTAATATGAAGCAGGACACATTTAGACCAAACCTGCCCTGCTGTCTTTTGGGAAATATTTGGTGTTGATTTTCCTGGGACCAGAATCTACTATTGTGCCTATTGAGTATACCAGAATGACTGAAATGTGCTTCGTCTGACCATATAACCTTCCTTTCAAAATCTCTAACCATATCGCATCTTTCTCGAAACCAATTGCAGAAGACTACCCGACGCTCTGCATCCCCTGGCTGTAAGTGCTGCACGAGCCTAAATTTGTATGGGTGGTATTTGTGCTTTTTTAGAATTTCTTGAACTCTAGTTTTTGAAATCCCTATGCTCTTTTCACTGGCCCTACAAGAGTTTGTAGGGTAAGCTTCTGCATTAGCCAAAACCGTAATTTCCTCAGCCTCCCGATTTTCTTTATTATATGTTTTCGTACGAGGTTTGATAAATGATCCGTGATTAAGTAAATTCTTTTTTATCCGATAAAAAGTGGATATATTAGGTTGCCTCCTTTCTGGATATCTAAATAAAAATTAGGCAATAGTATTTCAACATACCTAAAAATTAACTATTTACCTGTTAAAATACATCTCAGAAACCGCTTCAACATTTTCATTACTTAATATAAAACAAGCTAACATATCGTACTTTTCATAATGTTCGAAAGTTTGGTTTTCTTCCATAATAATACAAATTTATTTTTACACAATAAATAAATACAAAAAACTAGCGCTACATTTTATATACGCGTACAAAATTGGGAAATGTCATTTAATAAAATAATAATAATAATAATAATAATAAAATTTATTGTGAAAAATACTACAAAATATCCTCAAAATATATTAAAATTCACAAGTAAACCATTTTCCACTAAAGAAATTCTTGTTCGTGGATAGCCTTTTAAGTGTGAAATAGCTAAATAATAAATAATTCATCATATTTACCATTTAGTCCTAAGTAAATACTTTTAACATAAATCTACAGTACACAATAAATATATTAATAGGTAAATACAAGTTTCTCCATGCTTATAATAAGTTACTTATAAAAGGTAAAGTTTTAATTTATATACTAAGGTACCTGAGCCTAACAAGGCCCACCTTAATTTGGGTGCCCATATGACTGACTTATTTTGTCAAGAACTTTGTCAAAACTTTTATGCTATTATCAAACACATCTTTATAACTAAGTAGGTCTCAGTCTCGGTTTCGAAGCATCGAGACCGATACCGAGACCGAGACCGTAAACATTTTCCGAGACCGAGACTGATTCAGTCTCGATTTCGGTCTCGCGAACCCCTAATAACGGGAGTTAGCTGTAAAATAAGTAGATGCAATTGGTAAACGCATTTCAAAATACATCTGGTTGAGAAATATGGAGGAAATAGGATATCGCTTCTACAAAGTAAGTTTATAGCAAAATGCAAAAAAAAACAAATTTAAATGTTTTCATTTTAGGCCAAGAAAAAACCGCTTTTGTCGCAAAAACAAAAAAAAGCTGGTCACAACGTCTACGAGTCTATATTTGAAGTATGTATTGTGGTTTACGAATTGAATTATCCGAACGCAAGGGGGGGAATATCATAGAGACTGCCTCAAGAGAAAAGTTAAATTTCCAGCCTCCATCATGGTATGGGGATGTATGTCTTCACAAGGGGTTGGTCGTCTTCTTTTTATTAATGGTACCGTCAATGCTGTAAAGTATAAGTCAATTTTAGAAGAAGAACTAATTCCTTTTATTGATGAGATTCAGTTGCTAGAGGGAGGATTCATATTCTATAACATTCTGGCTGCAATAAATGAATATTCCTGTTTTAAAATGGCCATCTAGTAGCCCCGACTTATCGCCTATCGAAACACTATGGCATCAAATAAAAAAAACTCTACGAACCAGTCCCGTCCGCACCATTCCCGAATTAAAGGACAAAATTCAGGAAATCTTGGATAACTTCCAACCAAAACATTAGTAGACACCATGCAAGACTTGATGCAGTTATAAAACGAAAAGGTGACTGTACTCAGTGGTAACAGTGGCAAATTATTCAAATTTTTATGGTCCAATTAATATGCGACAAGCCTAACAAAAATATTTTTTTATCATCATTATTATTGTTAGTTATATAGCTAAGGAATATTGTTGATTAATTATTAATACCACATACTATCAAATAAACGTAGTTGTATTTGTTGAATTTATGTTATGTACAACAAATACTAGGTAACAAAAATAAATATCTCTTACGAATTCCTTTGATCCAATACTGGGCTCGTATATGTATGTTCAAATGTGCCAAATTAATGTATTAATGTATTTATATTTATAGTTCTTTATGTAATTTCGCGTCTTATACAATGTTACGTTTCACACCAATAATTTTAACAAAGCTTATTTCATTTTTTATAATCATTGAGCTAATAAATTAATTTTATCATTTTCAGGATCAGTACCAATTTTGTTATCGGGCAGCCCTAGAATACCTGGGATCCTTCGATCACTACGCAAACTAATAGATCTAAGAAGCCATAGAGCGACTACCCAACAGAAGATGACAATAACTGCCCCCATCATCTTATTAAGAGGCTCTTCTGTTTCTCCTATACGACTATGCCAATATTGCGAGATTTGCAAAATCCATATACGTAGATACGTTTATTTTTGGCTTTACGTTATCACTGCCTGAAATATGAACAAACCGTAGGTAGCTAGCATTATCGTCCGATAGGTTCTCCAAGAAGTAGATCTGTTTCCGCGTGGTTCCTTCTCCCGCCTGATATCATATAAACATCGTTTACAGATCAACAGCAATAAGCCGAATTAGTTTTTTATTCTGTTATTAATACTATAATGTTACTTTTAGGAAACCATTTCGAAAAGGTGCGTGAATATTAGTCTAATTGAGTGGTAACTATGACGAAGGTTTGACAATGTTCTGTTTTGGAAAAGTTTGTTTGGTTTTTTTTACGTGATACATGTAATTATAGATCATTATTAAAATAACCACTGTCTCTTGTCACATATTATACAGGGTGTCCCAACTAAAAGTATCCCCCTCAAATAACAAGTCGCCAAGACAAAAAAAAATAAAACGCTCGGACCCGTCGATTTTGCTTTTGAGGGGGAAACATTTTGCGCCTATTTTCAATTTCGCAACATCACCCTCTGAGCGGGGGTGAGATTCACCCCCAAAATGTAAAATGGAAAGGGGGGTCGAGTGATCCTTATTTTGAAGGGTTTCCGACCCTGGTTACAACTGCCAAGTTTGAAGCCTCTGCTGTCATTCCCGAAGAAATGGCAGCTTGTCCAAAAAAAAAATATTAATAAATTAACTGCAAGAGTTGGCTGCTTTAAATTTAGGGGATGATGCAAGCTAGTGAAAAGATTTTAATAATAATTACTCCGGACGAGAAGAAAATAAAAATAGTAAATGTAAATTAATGGGGAATTTTTGCGTTTAAGAAATGTTTTCTACAAAGACTAAATTATTTTATGAATTGTTCGAAATGTTCGCCATTTACTTCCATGCAATGATACAGACGAGCCTCGAATTCCTCTCGAACATTTTGAAATGTTTCAGGTGTTAACTGACGGCATTCAGCTACTATTCGCTGTTTTAAATCCTCAAGTGATTCTGGCTGCACCTTAAAAATCTTTCGTTTTCAAGTGTCCCCAAAGAAAGAAGTCCAACGGCGTCAAATCAGGTGATCGTGCCGGCCATTCGATGGGACCTGTTCTTCCAATCCAGTGATCGGGAAAAGTATTATCGAGAAAATCTCTTACCGGGCGAGCGTAGTGAGGAGATGCTCCATCTTGTTGAAAGAATATCTGATCTTCAGCTAAATCCTGGTCGTTTTCTAGAATCTCAGTAATCTGCGGATCGATGGCATTTTCAAGTAAATTTAAATAACTTTCACCATTTAAATTGCCTTCTGTGAAAAAAAGGTCCAACAACGTGATTGCCTAGAATTCCCGCCCACACGTTTACTTTTAAATGGGTTTCCCTGAATAAATGGGGGTTGCTGTCGCTCCAATACCTGCAGTTGTGACGGTTTACTTCTCCATTTAAGTAAAATGTGGCTTCGTCAGAAAAACAAATATTGTACATTGAAATGGTATGGTTGTTTAATTTTTCAGAAATATTCTCACAAAACTCTACTCCGCGATCAAAGTCATCTTCGTTCATTTCGTGAAGCAATTGATATTTAAAGGGTCGAAACTTATGGGATTTTAGAATCCGGTGAACACTGCTTCGGGAGACTCCTGATATTGCAGCTGTTTCTCTGATGGAGTTACTTGGGACCATAGCAACATGGCCAAGGACTGCAACCTCAACATTTTCATTTCTTATTCTTTCATGCTTTTTATTGACAACTGAGCCGGTTTCGAAAAATGTGTTCCACAGTTGTAATACACTTCTATGAGTCAAAGAATGTTCGGGATGAGATTCATTAAAACTTAAGCTGCAGCTCTCGCACGTTTCTAATGTAAAGAACAATAATTTCGATTCTCTCTTGTATCGTAAACGTCATAGGCAATTGTTACAAACTTTCATCTTTTAACACTTTCAGACAAAATAAATTTTAAATAAAATGCACAAACTGTAATAAACGCATGAATGCTTGACACTAAATAAACGATAACAATGTGATTTTATTTTGTTTGCTGCTGATGTTTTATGATAACAGTAAGAATGGAATGCTGATTTTTTTTTTAATTTTGTACAGTGACAATTCGACAAGTTAGCTTACACGTTTTGGCAACGGTCTGTTTCATTGCAAGGGAGTAAATGGCGAACATTTCGAACAATTCATAAAATATTTTAGTCTTCGTAGAAAACATTTCTTAAACGCAAAAATTCCCTATTAATTTACATTTACTATTTTTATTTTCCTCTCATCCGGAGTAATTATTATTAAAATCTTTTCACTAGCCTGCATCATACCCTAAATTTAAAGCAGCCAACTCTTGCAGTTAATTTATTAATATTTTTTTTTTCGACAAGCTGCCATTTCTTCGGGAATGACAGCAGAGGCTTCAAACTTGGCAGTTGTAACCAGGGTCGGAAACCCTTCAAAATAAGGTATCACTCGACCCCCTTTCCATTTAACATTTTGGGGGTGAATCTCACCCCCGCTCAGAGGGTGATGTTGCGAAATTGAAAATAGGCGCAAAATGTTTCCCCCTCAAAAGCAAAATCGACGGGTCCGAGCGTTTTATTTTTTTTTGTCTTGGCGACTTGTTATTTGGCGTGGATACTTTTAGTTGGGACACCCTGTATATTATATTGCCATCAATATTAAAATAAATAAAAAACAACAATAAATATATAATTATTAATATTTTGTCATAGCATCGTTGCTGTCGATGTAGGCTTGTAGATGTTGTAGTGCTCGACCCTAATAGTTATTTTGCGAAATTAAATAAACTTTTGTCGTTCAGTTGTTTACATACGCAGTTTAACTATATTTTTTAAGGGTTTCCAAGGAAACAACACTGAAAATTTTGAATAAACTATTGTTACGTTTCTTCTCAAAATTGTATTTACAACAAATAAAAAACATAAAGCAAGAAAAATACAATTATATATACAGGGTATTTCAAAATTACTGCACATCAAAAAAGTATTAAAAATTAAACAGGTATCATCCATACTACACTACGTGAACTCGAGATAGATTTATAAAGTATAGCTATTTTGGGAGAAGTAGAACCTATTTTTTGTGTACAAAGTTCCATAATTTTGTATATAAAAAAGTTACAACATTTTTAAGAGAGAAAAGTAGCGACCTGTATAAGTTACATCAATTTTGAAGGCGTAATATTATTACACCTTGTGTCTTTCTTAATATTAACTTTTGTCTATGTATTCCTAAATTATTGGTTCAAGAGTAAAAGTTACAAGTTAGTTTACAAAAGTATCTTTATTATAGTTACTTTTTCCCAATTTTAAAAGTAACTTAGTTACTTTTAAAGTAACTAGTTACTTCAAATGACCTGTACATAACTGTATTTTTTTTTTTTTCCCAATAAAAGTAACTTAGTTACTAGATTAAAATGAGGTACATAGGTATTTGTTTTAACGATACCTGTTTAATTTTTAATATTATTCTGATGTGCAGTAATTTTGAAATACCCTGTATATGAATGTCATTTTTTGCTTAATATATTTTTTTTATTTGATGTATATAGAATTTTGAGAAGAAACATAACATTAGTTTATAGTCTCAACTAATTTTTGGCAGTCATCTGATGTAAAGCTGTTCCAAATTTCATAGTCTCAACTAATTTTTAGCAGTCATCTGATGTAAAACTGTTCCAAAGTTCTTGACGGTTTCGTAATTCTGGAACGGTTTTTGCGGGATTTGATCGAAGCTCTTTCTTCATGATATCCTACAAAATTTCAATCGGCGACAGATCTGGCCTGTTGAACGTCCATTTTAAAAGTGAAATATTGTTTCTAACAACCAGTCTTTTACTTTTTAGCCGTATGTATTTTGCTTGATAGTCCTTTATAAAGCTCTTAAGTTGGTATTGGAATAATGCGGATGTTCTCGGTTTTTTAGCTACAGATCCAATGGTTTTGTAAAGTTTAATAATAAAATTTCGAAATCTATATCACAATTGTCAGCGGTTTGGGAGGCATTTTGGCCTTTTAAATGCAAGTGAATAGTCCCTTTGCTTATTTCGTCAGAAACAACTTCACCACGAGCTATTTTTAGTTGTTAACAACAACACCAATGTACGGAAGTTAATTGAAACGTCACAACAGGCTTCTTGTCCAAACGTGATCATTTGTCTTACAAAGCCTATTTACATCATGTATTTTCCCAAACAGAAACCATTTTACAAAGAAGACAACTTTGAAATATAAACTCTTTAAAAATAGCCACATTGGCCTTGTTATCTTTCCATAAACATTTAAAGATACCAAAAATATTATATTTCAAATAAAATTTTAATTTGTCCTGAAATAAAATTCACAAATATCATGTTTTGGGGGTGGGGCTAACTTCACTGTGACAAGGCTCGTATATACAGGGTGCTACTATAAGAAGCTGCGATCTAGGTCTTTAAAAAATTTAGTTAATGGTGGACATTTTCAGAATTTATTATAAAGTTTGTTAGTTGTGTTACGCTGTTATTTGTTGTATTGTTATAATTTAATTGAATAAAACTTTACTATCGATTTGCGGCTAAACGGTATGATTCATCGATTTGAAGTAAGAGTACATTATTTAAAGCACGTTCAATCGGCTTAAAGATGGCGACTTTATTTTGACAAATATAAGAGTGTCCATTCCTTAAACTCGTGTGTCAAATATCAAGTTGATCCGTAAAGAAATAAATTAATATTCCCAAAATTAAAAATTTAAAATGCAACTTGGATCAGCCGTTACTAGGAAACCGTTGAGATTTTGACATTTTCTTAATTTGCACACGACTGCGAACACCCTGTATTACACAGTGGAGTTAATTATTACAATAATCTACCAAAACGATTCTTCTATTAGTAATTGTATCTAGAACAGATGGGTGTAGTAATCGTGCAATCGAATCTTAGACTAACACTGGTGACAATATAATATATTATTTGACAAGTTGACAACAACAAATCAAAACCTGCAATTTGACATATGTTACCTAATAGTACAGGAGATTAAAAAATATTTTTGGTCCCAGTATATTTTGGGCGTACATCTCAGCCTCGGTCAATGCTAGCCAATAACAGAACAATATTTAAGCTTACTGTCGTGGATCTGTAAAGGGTTGCTTAATATGCCGCCGTAAAATCGTCCAAAATCCGCAACTATTGGCCCAGTGGTGGTAGACAAACCATGCAATCCGTTATACTTATTATATATAGGTTTTAAGTGAACTGAAGTTAGTGATAAATAAATAAAAATAGTGTGAAAACGTGTGAACTATGTGCCTAACGTGGGTGAGAGAGAAATATAAAATTGTATAGAGATGCCCTGATGTGTGCACAACAATTAGCGAATATTTTAGTATTTTGTATTAATGTGCAATTTCTTAAGGATTTTAACATGTCCGGTGCCACCCTGTAAGAGTGTTATGAGAATCGACAGGTACGTTTATCCATTTAGGTATTGATTTGCGTTCTTGCCATTGGTTGTTATATAGAAATAATCTTCTGATACGTTTTTTTAAGTCATTTAACATATTAAATTAAGAAATTTGGTTAATTAAAAAAAAAATAAAACAGGGTCCCGTTCAAGAATGCAGTCTACAGGGGTCTCGTAAATCAGAAGTGTAGGTAATTAAAAAAAAAAAAGAAGGTAGGTATCTATAAATAAATATTACGATGGCACCTTTTGTTCTCTAAATGATAGCATAATTAAATTTTTGATCCTACGTTTCGGTTTTTTGTAATCATCGTCAACTTTCATTTTTTTAAATAGACGAATTATTTTATTCTATGCTTATTGAATTCGCCTCTTTATTTTGAATTTAACGACTTATCAGACGTAGTATTTATAGAACGTTTCGAACTATAAAACTCATCATCAGTATAAACAAGTACAACGATCGTGTATTTCAAATAGCGTAATTAGCAATAATAACTAATAGTTTATAACAAAGTTCCTTAATTTTATTTTTAAAAAGTCCCTCTTCGTTTTCTTAACATCTCGGGTGTTATTCTTGAAAATGCGGCTTCAACCTCGGCTTGAAGTTCGTCAATATTTTCCAGTAAACCTCCTCATCAAGGAAGCCCTTACAAGAAAAAATCCAATGATGTAATATCAGGGCACCGAGCGGGCCATCTTATGGGGCCACAAGTGGCAGTTAACCTGTTTTGGAAACGCTGCGTTAAATGTTTCATATTATGACGAGAATTATGAAGAGACGCCCACGAGATCTTGTTGAAACCACATATTGTTAATTACGGCCAGAGAAATGTCATCAAGAAAATCTTCAATATCATTATTTATGAATTCTAATTATCTGTCTGAGTTTAGAGAACCCTCATAAGTTATCTGTCCGATCTTTATCTTCAGATCAAAATTTATAATATCCAAAAGTTTGCGTCGGTCCATATTATGCCATAAAATTGTTGCATCGTCCGAAAAAAGTGTGAATACGCCAGTTAGATTGATATGCACTATGTCATTAATATATAGAAAAAATAACAGTGGATCCAAAACTGAGTATTGAGGGACAACAAAATTGATATTCCGCTGCTCGTTGTCAAATGTTATACTATGACAACGCCCAGAAAAATATGATTCAAACCAACCCAGCACCTCACCCCTAAACCCATAGATTTCTATCTTTCTCAGCAGTGTTTCGTGTCAATTGTCGAAGGCTTTTGATAAATCACAAAACACCGTTGCAGTAGCTTCGCCATCGTTTAATACTAGATATACTTTTTAAAGGAACGAAAATATCGCATCATACATACATTTTGTTGACTGGAAGCTAAACTGCTCTGGGTAAAAAGACATCATACCCTTCCTAATCAGTTTCTCTACAATTTTTGATAGTGTTGGCAATAGCAATGGGTTGAAAGTTTGATGGGTTTTCCACATCCCCTTGTCTTTCGTGATGCAATACAGGTTTCGTCATATTCCCTAAAATTTCTGACAAGCTTGTCAAAAATAGACCTTCTGGGTTGGTTTCAATAAATATTGTCTATCAACCTCTGCACAATTTTTATATTCCTTAATATAACAACATATCATGTCAAATTTTTCTTCGTTTGAATAAAGTTCCATGTTCTACACAACTATCAAACAATTTTAATTAAAAATTAATTTTAGACTATTTATTTTAACCTGACAGGTCTGTATAATTTGTTTAAAAAACTGTACGTCAAAGCCTACTATTTAATATGTATTTACCTAATGGCGGATTCATCGCTCAGTGTCTTTTGTCATAGCCAAAACAATCATGGCCTACTTAGTAAATTACCTTTAGGTAAATTATCACGCTTAAACACGTCAAAATGGACTTGGCGTAAATCTGCTTTAGGTATGATTTTTAATATTTATTAATACAAATCATTTTAATGATTTCAACCTTATGGACCAGGAGTTATTATCAAATACGCGTTCGTCTTTCGATATTTATATTTATGATGAGTTTTATAGTTCGAAACGTTCTATAAATTTAAGTCGTTGAATTTACAATAAAAAAGCGAATTTAACAAGCATAAATAAAATTATCCGCATATTTAAAAAAGCAAAGTTGATGATGAACACGAAAAACCGAAACGTGGGATCAAAAATTTAATGATGGCATCATGTAGAGGACAAAAAGTAGCAATGCGAAAGTAACATTTATTAAATAATTACGAAATTTTTCAGTGTCGTTCCTCGGGTACCTTCGTAGTGGACCCAGAACTCAAGACTATCTATTCAATTTATAGGGTAACTATATTTTATTTTTTATTTATTTTTTTTCAATTTTCTAAGGCGGAAAAACCCAAAAAATAGTTTTTAACATTTATTTTCAGTTTTTTCCAAAAATCTCTAAAACAGTTAAATATTTCACAAAAGATTTAGAACAGCGTTTGATTAGATCTCCAATTACACAACTTTTTTAATTTAACCTACCCTGTATATTTTCGTTCAGGAATATTAAGTTCACCAGTAATTACAATATGGCCCTGAAGATTACGCGAATGATTGTCGAAACGTAGGCATTCAATTTGGATAATGAATTGGACTATTAGATACGGGTCTGCAAGTTTTATTTTAAAAGATAAATTAAGGTTTTATGTTAACCGCCAGGATTTGCTTAAAGAATAAAGAAATGACAACTGAAAAGTTGAAAATTAAGCATCTACTTTGTTATTTTAAATAGACCACCTTGTATAATATTGTTCCGGGGCTCTTGCTGATTTTTAATAGTTTTTAACATAGTTTATTTTTAAAAACAACCGACAAAAACACTGCCATATGAGGTATTGTATTACAATGATGCAGAAAATCTTACTTTCTAACCCAAATGTGAAGTCTGCCTACTGGAAGATTTCGAGAAAAAAAATTGCCCTTTCCTTCGATTTTTTTATAGACGTGTTAATGAGATTACAAGGGACGGGAATCCTTAGTGTGGACAATGACCGAAAGCCATATTTAATATACAATGTCTTTACGCGTTACTATTATACAGGTATTTTGAAATGTTGGTTGTATATGTAAAGTATACTTTATTAAAGATGCTCCAATGGTTTATAGGTCATAAAATATTTTTAATAGTAAAAGCGCTAAGTTTAATTTGCTCATATACAACCTAAAAAAGCTGCAAAAAATACTAGAAAATGTACAAAATTACCAAAATTACCGTTTTTAAGAGTGTTGTCCCACCTCTCGTGCAGATGCAGAGTCGGATTCTTAATCTGCACCCCAAAAATCTAACGACCCAAAAAAAATTACTGTTAAAAAAAATTTTCCATTTTGGCCATTTTCTTCGACAGTTTGACTGGACTATTTCTACCAAAGTTAAAGAAATTATGGCTTCCGGTAATTGTGCAGTACTAAACTTAGGATTACCTTCGTTTGTGCGGCCATCAACATGTGTAAACAAAAAAAAATAGGGGGGATAGAGCAGTCCACGGGCGACTTCAGAATCGTACGTAGCAATTTCTTTTTCAGGAAAATTTCTGACAGATTAATTCTACTATAACTGTGTATATAGATAAACGTAGTTGCCGAAATTTTAGGTGTGGCACTGAATGTTTTTTGTACCATTTTAGGCAAAAGAGTACGGCAAGACGTAATTAATTATTTTGTACTTTATTTTAACTCGTTTTGGAACGTTTAATTTTTATATTTTGTATCTTCCAAGAAACGCTGTTTATATCATTTATTTTAATTAGTTGTATGCATTATGTTATATACTGATCGTGCAAATCTCTATTGGACCGATAATTCAAACAGTCTAATATTTTTTGACTCTTATTTGACCTAGTATGAATTTTGGTTTATTTTCTTTTTCGTTTTAGTATGACCATTTCTTAAGGAATTCGACCAGATCGAGTTAATTTGATTGGTGGATTGCGAATTAAAACGCCTTGGCTATTATCTCCTCTCCATTTTTATGTATCCTCAAATTTTATATTAAGCTTCAATTTTCAAAATGCCTGATCCTTTAGGTTTCATTCCACGCCTTCCGTACTGTTTCCGCTCATGCCCATATCCATTTATTGTTTTTTCCAAATTATCATTTAAAGTCCCCCGTCTCGGCACCGAAACGGCCATCACGTTTCTGATACCACGTAATACTGTGAGGAACAGTAAATTCCCGAATAACCTAAGAATCTTCACATTTGCGACACTTGGCCACTTTCTAATGGGCAGGTTTTCTACTCTAAGCTGTGTGATTCTTTCGCAAGTCTTTGAAAAATACAGAAAAAACGGAAAGGGATGATGTTATTTGTACAGCTACATATTGGTCGAGGACCAACCGATTAGTTCATTTGTCGACGAATGTATAAAAAATTTATTTGGTTGCTACTTTTAATGTTTTTGGCTACACGCAGAAATGATATGCCAGCTCAATTATGCGGCATTGAAATATTGTCGGACTTTAGCCCCTATCCAAAATATTAAATATTTTCAAGTATTGTCTTTCTCTTCGCCTTAGATCTACCACCAAATGTCACGTGCATGTCAATTTTTCTTCAAAAGGTCCTCCATTTCTGTACGGAAACGGTCGCTACGTTTCCAATACCATTAATACTAACACCAACACGAACCAACAAATCTGGTTCCTTTCTAGCGAGAAAATTTCCACACAGAGCTGGATGGAGTTTCTTTACATATCCCTAAAAAAACCCGGAGACGTCGGCACTATCGTGTACTAAATAACAGCCAGTTGGAAACCCTCAAAAAATTTTAGGGCATTTTGAACTTTAGTTAAAATAAATACGAATGGCTGCCGACAGTAATTTGTTGGTTTGCCAAATCTTTCGTGTTTTGCTTAATAAACAGAGTCGGAAGCTAACCTATCCAATCCCAACATAATCCGCATTTTTATCAATTATAAGTTTTGTTAATGCTGAACATTCAACAATATTTATTTAGACTCCGCTCAAATAAACGACGAACAAGTAAAATGCTAAAATCACGTTAGCAGCGATAAATTACTGTTTCGACATTCATAAATTAACTTGCCACCTTAAATAATTGATAGGTGTTACAACAGACGTAGGAGTTGTTTTCTAAACCTACTACACTTGTGAAAGTCAAGGCTCCTATTGGTCATAAATCGCTGCATTTGTTGATATGCTTTTTGACATCAAAATAAAAAAAGACCCAAGGTTATTATTAATACAGCGATTCTCCACTAATAAGAGACCTAATATTCAAAAGTACAGTAGGTTTAAGAATTAAACGGACTGTAAAGCCTTAACCGTTGAAAATTAGTGTTTAGCTTAGGTTACTAATAAATATTAAATATCAAAGTGGGAACGAAATTTGTTGACTATTTCGTATGTTCTTTTTAGTGGCTATCATGTCGGACTACGAATCGTTAGATCTGTTGCTCAAATCTTTGCGTAGGCGTTCTCTTTTTTTTGGATTTTTCCAACTTCTTCATTTAAAGTCCCCCGCCTCGGCACCGAAACGGCCATCACGTTTCTGATACCACGTAATACTGTGAGAAACAGTAAATTGTCGAATAACCTAAAAATCTTCACATTTGCGACACTTGGCCCCTTTCTAACGGGCAGGTTTTCCACTCTAAGCTGTGTGATTCTTTCGCAAGTCTTTGAAAAATACAGAAAAGACGAAAAGCGATGATGCTATTTGTACAGCTACATACTGGTCGAGGACCAACCGATTAGTTCATTTGTCGACGAATGCATAAAAAAATTTATTTGGTTTGTACTTTTAATGTTTTTGGTTACGCGCACAAATAACATGCCAGCTCAATTATGCGGCACTGAAATATTGTCGGACTCTAATCCCTATCCAAAATATTAAAAATTTTCAAGTATTGTTTTTCTCCTCGCCTTAGATCTACCACCAAATGTCACGTGCATGTCAATTTTTTTTCAAAAAGTCCCCCATTTCTGTACGGAAACTATCGCTACGTTTCCAATACCATTAATACTAACACCAACATGAACCAACAAATCTGGTTCCTTTCTAGAGAGAAGATTTCCACACAGAGCTGGATAAAGTTTCCTCGTACATCCCTAAAAAAACCCGGAGACGTCGGCACTACCGTGTACTAAATAACAGCCAGTTGGAAGCCCTCAAAAAAATTGTAGGGCACTTTGAACTTTAGTTAAAATAAATACGAATGTCTGCCGACAGTAATTTGTTGGTTTGCCAAATCTTTCGTGTTTTGCTTAATAAACAGAATCGGAAGCTAATCTATCCAATCCTAACATAATCCGCATTTTTATCAATTATAAGTTTTGTTAATGCTGAACATTCAACAATATTTATTTAGACTCACCTCAAATAACGAACGAGTAAAATGCTAAAATCACGTTAGCAGCGATAAATTACTGTTTCGACATTCATACATTAACTTGCCACCTTAAATAATTGATTGGTGTTAAAACAGACGTAGGAGTTGTTTTCTAAACCTACTACACTTGTGAAAGTCAAGGCTCCTATTGGTCATAAATCGCTGCATTTGTTGATATGCTTTTTGACATCAAAATAAAAAAAGATTCAAGGCTATTATTAATACAACGATTCTTCACTAATAGGAGCCCTAATATTCAAAAGTACAGTAGGTTTAAGAATTAAACGGACGTGTGTAGCATTAGCTTAGGTTACTAATAAATAATAAATCAAAATGGGAAGGAAATTTGTTTACTATTTCGTATGATCTTTAATTTAGTGGTTATCATGTCGGACTACGAATCGTTAGATCTGTTGCTCAAATCTTTGCGTAGGCGTTCTCTTTTTTTGGATTTTTCCAACTTTTTCATTTAAAGTCCCCCGCCTCGGCACCGAAACGGCCATCACGTTTCTGACACCATGTAATACTGTGAGGAACAGTTAATTCCCGAATAACCTAAGAATCTTCACATGTGCGACACTTGGCCCCTTTCCAACGGGCAGGTTTTCCACTCTAAGCTGTGTGATTCTTTCGTAAGTCTTTGAAAGATACAGAAAAGACGGAAAGTGATGATGTTATTTGTACAGCTACATACTGGTCAAGGACCAACCGATTAGTACATTTGTCGACGAATGCATAAAAAAATTTATTTGGTTGCTACTTTTAATGTTTTTGGTTACGCGCAGAAATAACATGCCAGCTCAATTATGCGGCACTGAAATATTGTCGGACTCTAGCCCCTATAAAATATATTAAATATTTTCAAGTATTGTCTTTCTCCTCGCTTTAGATCTACCACCAAATGTCACGTGCATGTCAGTTTTTTTCAAAAAGTCGTCCATTTTTGTACGGAAACGGGCGCTACGTTTCCAATACCATTAATACTAACACCAGCACGAACCAACAAATCTGGTTCCTTTTTAGCGAGAAAATTTCCACACAGAGCTGGATGGAGTTTCTTTACACATCCCTAAAAAAACTCGGAGACGTCGGCACTATCGTGTACTAAATAACAGCCAGTTGGAAACCCTCAAAAAAATTTTAGGGCATTTTGAACTTTAGTTAGAATAATTACGAATGTCTGCCGACAGTAATTTGTTGGTTTGCCAAATCTTTCGTGTTTTGCTTAATAAACAGAGTCGGAAACTAGCCTACCCAATCCTAACATAATCCGCATTTTTATCAATTATAAATTTTGTTAATGCTGAACATTCAACATTAGACTCCGCCCAAATAAACGACAGACAAGTAAAATGCTAAAATCACGTTAGCAGCGATAAATTACTGTTTCGACATTCATAAATTAACTTGCCACCTTAAATAATTGACAGGTGTTAAAACAGACGTAGGAGTTGTTTTTAAACCTACTAGACTTGTGAAAGTCCGCTCCTAATAAATCGCTGCATTTGTTGATATGACTTTTATCGTGTCTAAATAAAAAAAGACTCAAGGCTAATTAATACAGCGATTCTTCACTAATAGGAGCCCTAATATTCAAAAGTACAGTAGGTTTAGGAATTAAACGGACTGTAAAGCTTTAACCGTTGAAAATTAGTGTAGCGTTAGCTTAGGTTACTAATAAATAATGAATATCAAAATGGGAAAGAAATTTGTTTACTGTTTCGTATGATCTTTAATTTAGTGGTTATCATGTCGGACTACGAATCGTTAGATCTGTTGCTCAAATCTTTGCGTAGGCGTTCTCTTTTTTTGGATTTTCCAACTTGTTCATTTAAAGTTCCCCGCTTCGGCACCGAAACGGCCATCACGTTTCTGACACCATGTAATACTGTGAGGAACAGTAAATTCCCGAATAACTTAAGAATCTTCACATTTGCGACACTTGGCCCCTTTCCAACGGGCAAGTTTTCCACTCTAAGCTGTGTGATTTTTTCGCAAGTCTATGAAAAATACAGAAAAGACGGGAAGCGATGATGCTATTTGTACAGCTACATACTGGTCGAGGGCCAACCGATTAGTTCATTTGTCGACGAATGCATAAAAAAATTTATTTGGTTGCTACTTTTAATGTTTTTGGTTACGCGCAGAAATAACTTTCCAGCTCAATTATGCGGCACTGAAATATTGTCGGACTCTAACCCCTATCCAAAATATTAAAAATTTTCAAGTATTGTCTTTCTCCTCGCCTTAGATCTACCACCAAATGTCACGTGCATGTCAATTTTTTTTCAAAAAGTCCCCCATTTCTGTAAGGAAACTATCGCTACGTTTCCAATACCATTAATACTAACACCAACATGAACCAACAAATCTGGTTCCTTTCTAGAGAGAAGATTTCCACACAGAGCTGGATAAAGTTTCCTCGTACATCCCAAAAAAAAACCCGGAGACGTCTGTACTAAATAACAGCCAGTTGGAAACACTCAAAAAAATTGTAGGGCACTTTGAACTTTAGTTAAAATAAATATGAATGTCTGCCGACAGTAATTTGTTGGTTTGCCAAATCATTCGTGTTTTGCTTAATAAACAGAGTCGGAAGCTAACCTACCCAATCCTAACATAATCCGCATTTTTATCAATTATAAGTTTTGTTAATGCTGAATATTCAACAATATTTATTTAGACTCCGCCCAACGTTAGCAGCGATAAATTACTGTTTCGATATTCATAAATTAACTTGCCACCTTAAATAATTGATAGGTGTTAAAACAGACGTAGGAGTTGTTTTCTAAACCGACTACACTTATGAAAGTCAAGCCTCCCATTGGTCATAAATCGCTGCATTTGTTGATATGCTTTTTGACGTCAAAATAAAAAAAGACTCAAGGCTATTATTAATACAGCGATTCTTCACTAATAGGAGCCCTAATATTCAAAAGTACAGTAGGTTTAGAAATTAAACGGACTGTAAAGCCTTAACCGTTGAAAATTAGTGTAGCGTTAGCTTAGGTTACTAATAAATATTAAATATCAAAGTGGGAACGAAATTTGTAAAATAATAAACTGGTGCATATAATAAAGATTTGCGCGATTATCCTCACTAGTTATTCCCTTTATTTTATTTACACTTTGGTATAAAATATCGCCTCTGTTACCTCTACATATCTTCTTAATATTACGTACTGTAATTATTATACTTAAAAAAAATCTCTTTGTATCATTAATATATCATCAGGTTAGGATTTTTTTTCTATAAAAATGTATTTTTTGAATTAAATTAATTTAGGTAGTCGTAATGAATTCAAGACGCTGCTGGTTGTACATTATTTTTGACGGATATTTTAAAAATGATATTTTTAAGTACCACCCTTGGTACCTAGACTGATTTTAATGTTACTTAACGCTTTTTGTTTTGTAAACTAATCGGTTCACAAACGTTGTAGCACATGATGTGTAAAAGAGACCTTAAAAAATAATAAAGAACAAAGATAGATTTTATTTCGTTGTTTTATTTTGGGATCATCTAGGAGAAGAAGAGAAGTAATTCTTGCAGTTAAATGTGAACTGCACGCAAAAAGTGAAAAAATAGCGGCAAGGTCTAGTCAAGTTCAAAGTAAGATGAAAAGGTACCTAAACTTCCTGCACGTCCGACCTCAAAAAAAATGTGTTATGTATAGGTAATTTAAATTACATTTCGTTTAAAAATGGGTTCAAAAGGGTTCATGCGCTGCAGAAATAGAAAGACGTGAGTACGATTTACCATTTCAAATTTTGCAGTTACGTAGACAAAGGATCAATGCAAGGCGGTAAGGAGCCATTTTGTGGAAAAAAAAATTATATGGGACGGCATTTGCGTCTAAAAGTGGTCGAAAAATGGTCGAAAATGGACAAATCTACTTCTATTTTATAATTCTAGATTAGATTTTTTCATAAAAAATCGCATTTAGCGCCCAAATATACATGTTTCCCTATTGAAATCACATTGAAGCTAATACATATCTCTTATAGTTTTAACATAATATTGCAGCGGCATAGATATATATATATATATATATATATATATATATATATATATATATATATATATATATATATATATATATATATATATATATATATATATATATATATATATATATATATATATATATATATATATATATATATATATTGTTGCGTACTTCGATAGCTGATTAGTGAGAGATTTCAAAATGGGCTATATTTAATTATAAAAAGTATAAATAAATGCGAATCTAGATGAGAGGAAAATAATGTAATAGAAAATTCACCCTTATAAGTGGATTCACTAAGAAGATTTATAGGCTGTCGTTTTTCTCCGGTCTTCTAGAGAGCTCTCAATGTTCTTATCTTCTTATCTTCTGGATTGATTCAAGGAACAAGAAAGAGTAACACACGAGGGTTTAAACAACCCGTTACAAAAAGAAATTTAGTTAGTTACAAAATGCGGATAGATGCGTTAAGATAAATTATTAAAAACGAGTCCCGAACAAATTGGACGTGCGTGATGCGAGAGAGAATTGTTGAACTAGTACCCTTTTTCGTCGTATGACGGATTTGAAGGGATTGCAATTTGCGCAAGTTCATAAAATTATTGTTAAATTACTGGCTGAATAAATAATACGCGCGAGTTTAAAATGAATAGTTATAATTATTATAACGGATAAAAATTACTAATGACCAATTAAAAATAATAATAATAAAAATATCATTTAACACCAAACATACTCCCGGGCAAAATGCGCAATATATTGAGCATTTTAGAAAAGAAAAAAAAAACTTCTTGAAAAAAAAATATAAATATAATATAATTAAAACAATTGAAAGTGGTAAGGAAAAAATCGTAGAGAAGAGGGAAAATGTTAAAAGAAAAAAAAAACCTGAAACAAAATGGCGAAATGAGTCCACAAAAATGTAATTTTTCTTGCCAGAAAACACTCAAAACTAACTTACCAGATGTTATGGCTTAAGAAAGCAGTAATCCATTACTGAACTGAGATTTTATTGGATTTAATCCAGCATCTAGGCTGACTAAGTTAAAATACTAACTAAATTCCAACTAACTTATCTCATGTTTGCTTTCAACAATAGAAATTTTGCAAAAGAGGCTCGAAACGACTGACCCACTCGATTTTATGGAATCGGACTACATAAAAACAGTACATCCGTATGTCTCACCAAAACATGGCGCCAATTCAGAATCTATTTTTGGCAGTTAAGATTTTTAATAATGAAAAACCCAATTAATAGTTAATATTTGATCAATCTAAAACTCAGGAAATGTTCTCAATACAACTATCTATGTGATACACCTAATAAAGAATCAATTAGCGACCATTTTATAATAATATTCATGAAATTGAAAAGCATATGTATAAATTTTATTTTAAATGTGGCGGACGAAATCTGAATCTAGAAATTTCCTTCGAACGTGTTTTA
This sequence comes from Kuschelorhynchus macadamiae, assembly GCA_030620095.1. Classification (NCBI taxonomy): domain Eukaryota; kingdom Metazoa; phylum Arthropoda; class Insecta; order Coleoptera; family Curculionidae; genus Kuschelorhynchus; species Kuschelorhynchus macadamiae. The sequence continues at coordinate 31,762 of JAUTXW010005349.1, read as the reverse complement.
CAAAGCGAGAATTTGCGATCTGTTGATTCGGGATCGATATAATAACTTCGGTGCCATGCGTGCGGTACTTAATATTCCCAGCAATTGTTAGTCCAGTAAAATTGTGATTTGATGCTATTAATTAGAAAATTGTTAATATTATTTAGTTTAAATTGAATTTTGAACCAAACATTGTAACGAACGGAAAAGTTTGTTACAGGGTCTTCAACCTTTTTTAGTGCAAGGGCCAAAAATCGATTTGACATAGTCCGAAGGGCTACAAAGGTCCACGTCACCTTATCACTATATCAATAAAATAAAAAACATATAATTTCAAAGTGTAATAATCCATATTATAGTCAAAAGCAGTGTTCTCGTGCGAGTCATACGATTTATTAATGACACAATTTTTAAGTTTGTTTTTCTTTTATTACGTGTAATCATATCCTCCGCATAAAATCCGGAAGATGAATTAGATAGACACAACGACATATAAAAAGGATAGACCCCTTTGTTTACATTTAAAACCGATCAGTCATTAAACTAAAGAAAATTAGATACAGCTAAGACAAATTATGCCACTAGTATCAGGACTAAGTATGTGATGTTAGGTTCTTTTTACATTAAAAACAATAATTTGGAAATCATCAACCTCGTTTTCGGATAGCAAGCATGCTTCCGTTATATAGAGTTTCGGAAGCATTCGGGTAAAAGAAAATTTTCCTTTGCAACATTTTCTTGGTTTTCTTAAATTTCACTTCGTTTTAAAATTCATATATAACGTATTTATCGTAAGAAACCTTAATTTTTACAAAAAAAAAAAATTCAGTATTATAATATTTTTTGATCACGTATATTTATATACTGATGGCAATTTATTTAAACCAGGAAACCAACTGCATTTTTATTGCAACAAGTGATAACAGTATGAAGTGAAAAAGTTCCTCCAATTGGCTTTTTTAACCGGTTATATTAAAAAGATAACGCCCAATGATAGGATTTGTAAAATTACTGAGAGTTAAAAAAAGTCTTTTTTTTTATTAACTTTAGTTGCACATTACGAAATAACAGCCACTATTTGAAAATGAACTGTAAAGTTTCCGTGGGGGTGGTCAGAAACAGGCGAGTAAATGCCAAATGGTGAATCTTTAAGTCTAAGGACGAAAATCGTATGGGTGTAGTCATAGTTAAAACATTACACAAATTGAAATAAATATGACTATAAGCAACTACTTTAGTAACACGATTCTTCAAACAAACAAACAAACAAAAGTATGCTTTATTGCCACAGAAAAATTTTACAATTTTTTGGACAAAGCGAAATATACCTAAAATAAGACATATCAAAACATTAATCGAAAAGAATTTCGATAGGTCAATGCTTTTTAAAAATGTAAATTATCAATTTACCAAATCGTAAAACACACGTTAGAATATAACATAACATTGCCGAAAAACAGCTAGTGAATCCTAATAACCTTATAAAAGTAAACAAACACAGATGTACGAGGTGAATAATTTCGATGACAGGGGGTGGTCAGAAACAGGCGAGTAAATGCCAAATGGTGAATCTTTAAGTCTAAGGACGAAAATCGTATGGGTGTAGTCATAGTTAAAACATTACACAAATTGAAATAAATATGACTATAAGCAACTACTTTAGTAACACGATTCTTCAAACAAACAAACAAACAAAAGTATGCTTTATTACCACAGAAAAATTTTACAATTTTTTGGACAAAGCGAAATATACCTAAAATAAGACATATCAAAACATTAATCGAAAAGAATTTCGATAGGTCAATGCTTTTTAAAAATGTAAATTATCAATTTACCAAATCGTAAAACACACGTTAGAATATAACATAACATTGCCGCAAAACAGTTAATGAATCCTAATAACCTTATAAAAGTAAACAAACACACATGTACGAGGTGAATAATTTCGATGACATTGAAATCAAAATTGCAACTATGCGACCTTAAACTCTATATTATTATAGTTATACAAATAATTGTGATGTTAAACAGAAGGTATAATGAACTAGTGTAGAATGTAGTATACAAAAAAGAATTAAATTTTGTTGTACAAGGAAATATACTTAATTATAGTACAGTTTTATTTGCAAGCTCCCTCGGCTTGTCATATTGATATTTTTTTGTATGCATGTACTTAAGATTTAATAAAGTTTTATATTGTATTTTAATTAATTACTTGTGTATATTAATTTCTTCAGCATATATTATCTTATTGAATAAGTAGTAAATGATATTGTTTGAATTTCTTGTTTTTCTTTTCAATCTTATTAAGTTCCTAGATTAGTGGAAATTGTTTCATTTTAATCATAGTCTAAAATGGGCAGGTAATCCTTAATTACTATTCTGTTGCAGAATATTAAGTGTACAATATTCTGTCAAACGAACAGACCTAATTAAGATCAAGCTTAACATTGGCAACTTCAAACTATATATAAAATTCTCTCAAAAGTCCGTGTGTACAATCGGGCACGAAAATCTCAACAGATTCAATAAAATATTTTTTTTTTACCCGCTAATGCAAAAGATTAAATCGATATTAAAACTGATATGTTATCCCAGCAAACTAATAAAACGACATGAATGCTAGCGTTCAAACTTGGGAGTTTCAACAGCGTGAGAACTTCAGTAGTTGACTTTATAAAATAGAAGAAAATCAAATTTGGTTTAAGACGGCCGCCTTAAACTCTGATGATAAAACAGAAAACTTCTTAAAACTGAATTTGCTGTAAAAAAACTACGCCACTGGTGAGTCAGGTCGTGATGCTGGGACCCTTGATGCCATTTACTCTATACTTTGTCCATCTTTCTTCCACTCATGCAAAATCTGTCAAACAATGACTGATCTATTTTTTGAAGAGTTTCCTTATGGGAATGCTGAGTCTATCCATTTTATACGTCATTGGATAGACCTATGATATTTTCATATGGAAAAAGAAGATAAACACATAAATACCAGCAGTTGCTAAAATCTTTGAGCGATGTCAGTTCAAAGTCAGATTGACAAGTCACTGACAAAATGAGTAATAGGAAAACAAGTTTCGGGTTTTTTGCATCCACAAGCGAAAAAAATGGTATTAAATCTAATAAAATATTACGAAAATGAAAATTCACCGGCCAAAATCCAGGAGACAATAGCAAAAGCTCTGGGAATCGGTATAACGACTGTGCAGAAAATTGTGCGTGAGAAAAAGCATAATTTACTACCGACGAAGATTAAGAAATGTTCACGAAAAAAGCCAAAGACAGAAGACTTAAGTGACAATGTAAAAATGGATGTTCGTAATGCAATTTACGATTCATACACATCAAAAACTAATATAACCCTTCAAGTTTTAAAAGAAGCTTTGAAAAATCGAGGCATATTGGAAATTGGACTAAAATCGTTGTCAAAATTAATAAAAATGTTGGGTTTTCGGGGATAATACCAAATATATTATTAACCAGATAATTTTTAAGCACGAATGGTATTTAGGAGGAATATTCCACGAATCAAATACAGGGAAACTAAGCTTTATTAACTGAATATTAAATACATACCTATTTCAAGTTCAGAAATTTCAATTTTGTAACAAATTGAACACAAATTGAATAATAATATACTAATAAAATTATTTGTCTAAATATTGAAAAGTACTTAATATAAATCTAAATATTCAATTTTAATTATTGATTGTATAATAAAAGGTACAGTTCTGATAATTATTAACCACATCGTTGTTTTGCGACGACGTAGAAGATGCCGTCAGACCACTACTTGTACTTGTGCTGGGGGATGCTGCTACAGGGGCTGGATGCACATGCTGTTGAGGTGGTTCTTTTCCAGGTTCCCTCATTTTTTCAATACTTTTTTTGTGGCGAACTGGATCCACTTGCAAATAACTTGATAGGGATTTCGCATTCGCATGACCTGTAATTTTTATCAAGTTTTGCTCCGAGACTCCGCTTTTGGCCAGCTTGCATACGGCAGTAGCTCTGAGGGAATGGTTGGTAAATTTTTTTATGGTATTGAGGCCTGATTTCTGTGCTTAATTTTTGTCCAAGTTGAAATGTCGTTTTCTCCTACTGGGCTGTTTTTGAACCATTTTCCGGAAATTTTCTAATGGGGGTTTGGCGTCAAAAATAATCGAGTGTTGGAGATACTTTTCCTTTTATCTTGTAATTCTTTATAAATTCTTACTGGGCAAAAGCTGGGACTTCTCTCCTTTCTCACCAACTACTTCGAATCGGCGAGTTTTCGGCCACCACCTTGACATGTTTTAGAAAAAACAGGGTTGTATTGAATTCTACCTGTTTTTCCTCCGAAGTTGTCAGTTTCTTCTTCGAAAAACGTTGTTTCGGCCCTTGCACCTTCTCCTCCTCTCCAGGCTAATTCATAGGACAACAGAAAAAAAAACACTTCTCTTGTAAACCCTCTGCAGTTGATTCATCACAAGCTTCGATTAGATTTTTTAATTCATTGTATGTCAAAAAAACGGCCGATTCTCTGCGTTTGCCTTCAATACCCTGCAAATGTCTCCTTTTGGCATTTTTTGCGTCTCGGGTCGATTTAAATTCGATCTGCTCGAAGGGATTTGTTTTAATTTTGTATTCATTGAAATACCTTTCCATCAATAATTTCGCCGTCACATTCCAAATAATTTTTACCGTGCCTTCTTTATATTCCTCCCCGTTCATTTTTCGCATATTGTAGGCCCAGCTTTTCAAAATCATTGCTAGTTGGGATACTGGGGTATCTTGGTCAAATGTATAGTTTTTTCATCGCAGAATGACATAAACTGTCTCCAGATGCTCTTCTTGGATTTAACGGTGTTTCTTGGTTCGCTTCCAATTATATTTTCATCAATTTCCTCTTCTTGAACTAGCCCAAAGCGATTATTCATATTGAAAACTTTTCAAAAATGTTTGAAAGATACTTAAAAAAAATCAGTTTCTAGGGACTCTAGCTTCTCTCAAAAGCAGGTTTCATATTGTCAAGATTTCATTTTTTGGTTAGGTATGTAACCACACCTAACCAGGTAAGTGGAAACACCATGTTTCCTAGACGACGTGGTATTTCCGCTATAATTTTTCGAAAACACCACCAGTCTTACGGCAAAATTTGTACATGAGTGGAATATTCGATATAAAAAGGACTGTAATCGAAGATTTTTATGCGAGTTGCCACGTATAACAAGTCAGTGTATCGAGTTTTTAAAGAAAAACACGGAAAATATTAATTCAAAATTTAGAAAAGTGGTATATTTAGACGAGACTTGGATATTTTCTAATGGAAGTGGTTCGAAATCTTGGAGAGTCTGTAAAAAGTGTCAAGAGAAAAATGGGATGTGGGACGGAAAAACGGTTTATCATTTTGCATGCAGGTTCTTCAACAGGATTTCTCCCAGGTGCAAGTTTACTGTTTACTTCAACATCCAAAAGGATGGACTACCATGATAATATGGACTGGAACTGTTTGAAAAGTGGTTAAAAGAACAACTGATTCCAAATTTATATGCTCTGTCTTTAATCATTCTGGACAATGCATCTTATCATTCAAGAATCTTAAATAAACAATCTACTTCATCCTGGAAGAAAACTGATATTTATGACTGGCTAAAAAAACAAAAACAAAATCCTTTACCCAATATGCTGAAACTAGAACTTCTTTTAATGGCAAAATCTATTAAAAAACCAACAATATATGCCGTAGATGAAATATTACGGGAAAATGGACATGAGGTTTTACGACTGCCGCCTTACCATTGCCAGTTTAACGCAATAGAATTAATATGGGCTGGGGCAAAATCATATTACGAAAAACACGTGAACGATGGTCTTACATCAGATGAAGTGCAAATTGTTTGGCAAGATTCATTAGATTATATTACGCCGAAGTACTGGAAGAAATCTGTGGAACATACGGAGAAATTAATATGGGATTGGTGGAATCGAGAACGAGTTCTAGACGTCGAAATAGCACCAATGATCATTGCGCCATTTAAGGACGACTCAAAAGATGAGGACTTTTTAAGTGATGATATTTTTCAGTCTATAATGTTAAAAAGTTTCTGAAGGATTATATTAGTCTTTAACGTGTATAAATCGTAAATTGCATTATGAAAATCCATTTTTGCATTGTAACTTAAGTCTTTTGCCTTTGGATTTTTTCATGTGCATTTCTTAATCTTCTTCGGAAGTAAATTTTTTTTCATGCACAAGTTTCTGTACATTCCTTATACCGATTCTCAGAGCTTTTGGCACTTGCTCCTGGATATTAGACAGTGAATTTTAATTTAAAATTTTTTTTTTATTAGATTTGACATTTTTTTGCTTACTTTTTTAGTACATTTGTAATTTTGTAGGCAATAAATAAATAATTATAGAATACTTGGTCCAAATTTAAAGCGTGTTTAAAATAAGTAAATTTTTTTATTAATTATAAGATAAAATTTGATATAAAAAATCGGTAAAATCGCTTTACCAGAAACTCGGGGCTGACGAAAAATACAGGCTATATATATAGCCTGTATTTTTCGTCAGCCCGGAGTTATATATATATATATATATATATATATATATATATATATATATAGCCTGTATTTTTCGTGTGCAAGGTCCTTAATTTTAGACCGAAATTTGAAGAAATCGGATAAATAGTTTTTTTATCTATACGGCGAACAGACAGACTGATGTACAGACAGACGGAATTGAGAAAACATGTTTTCCGGCATCTAGGGACCCTTAAACGTAAAGATCAGAAAAAATCTCACGAGGGAAGTAATAACTAATTATCTTGTGTTTTTAACAAAAGTGTATAACATTTTTGCAAAATAAATTTTTTTGTTATCACAATGCAAAAAAACAAGTTTTCATTGCACAGGGGTGGCCCGCATTTAAATAAATGACACTGTATAAGTGGTTAGATTTTTAGGTCAAGCGGGGCCTATAATTTTTGGTGATTGATAAAAAAATCTCACTTTCATTAAGTGGCTGTATAAACAGAACATATCCGGATTGTTCCATTCGAACTGCCTTCCGACTTTATTAAGGCGCTTGCCATTTTGTGTATTTTTGTTTTTGCCAACCAAAAAATTTTAACCAAATACATATTTAGCGAATTTTCTTATTTAGTCCCTCGGCATTTAATAATATTAAGTGGCTATCTTAATAATATTGCGTAATATACTAAAATAAACAATTTTCTTTCTCCCTGTATATTTGTAAATAGCCCATCGAGATTTAATAGCTCGATAAAAGAATCACACAACATTTTAGTATTCACTGTGGTTTCTGATTTGATTCATAATGTTGGTGACCTTTGGACCCGCACGATAAGACCGCATTCGACTATAATTGAAAAGTTCAATCGATCAATGCGATTTTTGACAATGTTTATTTTTGACAAGTGTGTGGATATTTGATTTTATTTTTGTAGTTGCAACCCGCAAACTGTAACTCTCGACCTTGTTTTATACTTCACATTCTTCATACGAGAAAACAGTTGCTCGCACACATATGTGCTCCCAAACAGAGATAAAAATCAAGAAGACCCATGTCGAACTTGTCTTTCAGTTCTAATCGATAAGCTCCATCTGACAATTTTCTGGCATGTCTTCAACGGATACACTGAATGGTCAGGCAAAGAGATTGATGTAATTTTCATTATCTCTGAAGTCAGAAAACCTTGATTGGAACTCTTTTGAGTAAATCTAATGCTGCGACATATTTATCCATATCTATACATTCGCAACTCTTCAGTTTAGGAAAGTGAGTAAACTCTTTTCAACAGCAGATTTTTCCATAAATCCAGGTTAAACCTCGCAGGGTCAAGTAGGTTGTTGATGAGATTTTCTTTCCCTTGTAGTTTGGTGTTCGTGTTCAAATTATTGAGGTGCAGCGTGATGTCCGTGAGAAATCCAAAGTCGCGCAGCCAATCATTAGTTTGAGTTTAGTGACCTAAATTGAGGAACTGGTTTCCCTTTGGTTTCCATGACGAAGGCGATTTCATTCTTGAGTTCAAAAACGCGTTTTAGTATTTTTTCTCTGCTCAGACAACGAATATCAGAAAAATACTCGGCATTAATTTCATGTAAAAAATTTTGGAATTCTCTGTGGTTGAGGCCGCTTGATTTAATGAAGTTTACAGTTTTTACGACCACTTTCATCACCTCATCAATATTTGTGGATTTTGCACAAAGATTTTGTTGATGAAAGATACAATGGTAATGCATCAAAGGAATACCTTTCTGCTGTTTTTTCATCAAACTTACCCTTTAGTTTTTCCTACCATGGATGGTGCACCGTCACAACTACAGAAAGGTTTGTTAATTCTAAATTATATCGTTTCAGTACTGTCACCAAACACTTATAAGTGTTTGATGACTTTTGTAGTTCCTTTAATCCGAAAAAGAGCAGCCATCTCTTCAGTGATTTCAAAATTGTTATCAATTCCCAAATAAATCTAGCTAATTGAGCGGTTTCGGTTTTGTTTTCGTCGAGCGCAACAGAATAGTATACGAACTTCTATGCACGTTCTTTTAGTGAATTTTCAATGTCTGCCGCTAACTCTTCGATTCTTCTGGCAACAGTAGCACTGGACAAGTAGTAGTAGTAGTAGTTAGGGAGAGGTCTAGAGACCTGACTGGTAGGCCTATAAGGCCCTCTCAGTCTACCACAGTTCCTCTCTCATCCTTGAATCTGCCTGTCCTTACTATGTAAGTCTGCATATCCTTCCATGCAAGATCCTTAACTTCGTCCCTATGCAAGACCGTAGTGCCGAAAATATCTCGTCGCAGTCTCGCTCGCGCTTCACATCTGCACAGGAAGTGAAGCGGAGTTTCCTCCTCTTCCTGACACTCCGTGCAGATAGAATCTTCCTCAATGCCTAACATAAAGAGGTGTCTCCTCAATCGACAGTGCCCCGTTACTATTCCTACGATGGAATTTAGAGCTTTCCTGTCTCGGGCTAGTAACCACTCTGTTCGGCCCTTATCGGGCTTCACAATGAAGTCTTTAGCTTGCCTCCCGACCCCGGACTGGCCCCATTCACGTTGAAGTTCATGTTGTGCCTATTCGTCGAGTGCTGTCCTTATGTGCTGCCTAGTGATGCCTAAAGATTGCCCTCAATCCCACAGTGGCACCCAAACCAACTTCACTCTTTTACGTCGCGCCAACTGCTCTAGCCTGTCACCGCATTCCCGAACCAAAACTGATCCCGCCATGGGTGAGTCGAGCGCCTTAAGGGCTGCTTGACTGTCTGAGCATATAACAATCTCTTCCTCTGCCCCCTCTATGACTTCCTTCATCGTTATTGCCATTAGAATGGCATATACCTCAGCCTGAAACACCGTTGAAAACTTCCCCAAAGGGAAGCTGGACCCGGTTTGTGTAGCCTCAATATAAACTCCAGCACCAGAGGATTGCAACTGTGTCATACGTGAACCATCCATATAGCAAACAATTGCCTCTCTGGAGAACTCCAGCCTGTTTCTCTCCCAGTCCTCTCTTTCGGGGATTGAGATACTATAACCCTTATGCCATTTTAGTCTGCCTGAGGGTCGCGCTACTTTGTAGGCAGATAAAGGGATCTCTCTTACCACAATGTGGGAGATCCTTGCATGACCCACAACCTCATCTTTGGTATGCCAAGCTCCTGCGTCTCTCATTCGCAAGTGCGCTGCCATAGCCTCTTTCTTAATAAAAGTAGACAATGATGGCAGCCCTAGCAAGACATCCAATGCTACTGACGGCGTCGTCCTCATTGCTCCAGTTATCGCTAGGCTAGCCAGTCTCTGGACTTTTGCAAGACTGGAACGAATGGTTTTCCTCTCCACCGAGGGCCACCATACCATTGAGCCGTATGATATCCTGGGTCTTATGACTGCTTGGTACAGCCAGTGCATGACCCTAGGACTTAGCCCCCAGGTTGTGCCTACCGCTCTAAGGAGCTGTCAGAAGGTCGCTATTGACTTCCTTATCTGCCTATCGATATGAGTCTTCCAGCTCAGCTTTGCATCTACTGTGACCCCCAGGTATTTAACCTCTTTTGCCAAGGTCAGTTGTTGAACATACAATCTTGGGGGTCGAAAATCTTCTAAATTCCTTCTCCTTGTAAAGAGGATCATCTCAGTCTTCCGCTGATTAACCGTGATACCTACCTCATTACACCATGCCTCCAATATATTACAGGCCATGTGCATTCTCTCGCAGATGATGCCCAAGTACTTGCCTGATATTAGAATCAATCCATCATCCGCATAAGCTGGTGCATAGAAGCCGGCCTCCACGAGTCTGTTGAGCAGACCGTCCATGACTAGACACCATAGGTGCGGGGAGAGACAGCTGCCTTGAGGGCATACGCCTCGCACCCCGATGTCTATCTGGTACCCGCCCTGACTCGCTTGGACGCGGCGCTCTTACACCGGACAAACCAACTTTAGAAGACGGACACAATACTTCAGCAGCGGCCTCCATACATTCCTTGATAAATTCACCATCAGTAAAAGATTTTGATTTCAAAGCTATTTTTTCGGATATAATGTAGTTAATAACCTTCACGCTTCCTTCATTTTCAATGTTCTGCTTTTGAAAACTATCTTGCTGTCGTGCAGTTGTGAGTGTGAGTTCTTACTTTATCTTGCCGCAAATGTCCTTTGAATGTCGCAAACTTTGTGGCATGCTCTGTATCGTAATGTCTTTTTAAGCTGTATTCCTTCAAGGCTGAAAGGGATTATTGGCACACCAAACAGGCGGGTTTTTGATTAACACTAACGAACAAGTACAACCCAGTCCACTTTTCTTGAAATATGCGCTCTTCTTTTTCGTTTTTTACCCGAAATAGAAGACTTTTTTAATAAAACGAGTTTATTTCTCCGATAAAAATACAGTATCCGCCTTACACGCGTCAAAAACACTATACTCACCTCACTATAATCACTTATAGCACAGGTTGCAACTTCACTGCTAGTTGGCACTCTTTCGCTTGTATCGTTTCATTCGCTCTTGGAATTAGAACTGGGCTCTGCTATGTGATGCCGGCTTTATATAGCCCATAGCCCGAGCGCGTCAGCTTTGAATCTCTCGAAATTCCGAGCAGCTACGAGTTTGGACTAGTAGGTACCTCTAGTAGTGATAATTGTAATTTTATGTATTTGTCTTGTAATAAACCATAAAGATTATTTGATTGAATTATGATACATAAAATCATCTCCGTGACGTGTGTCACCCTCCTCATCCTTAAGGTAGGTTTATACTAATAAAGGTTAAGTATACATATTAACTTTTACACTATCCTACATCCCCCTTTCTAGATAATCTCTACTCATTGATTCAGTTTTGGAGGTGGCTTAGATAATCTTCCTGAAGATGTCGTTTGGACTTTTTTAAATATTTTTTTCTCCAAATCTGAATCACTACTTGAATTGTTACTTATTTCTGATTCCCCATTACTACTTAAGTTTTCGTATTGTTCATTGTCACTATTCTCTTCTTCTTCTGTGATATTTGTACTTTCTTCTAAACTTACTTCCCTTTCTGGTATTTCAATCTCACTTTCTGAATTCTGTCTCACATCACTATTTTTTGAGCTATTATCTAACTCTAAATAACACTTTACATCCTTCCTTTCCTCCTTTCTTTGAACAGATGAATAATGGTCTTCTTGCTTATTTAAAAAATTATTATTACCGTATGGTTTAATAAACCTTCTATTTCGAATAAATATTGAACCATTGTTCATTTGCACTTTGTATGACCTGTCTCGTAACTTATACATAACAATACCTGGAAAACAATTTCCTTTAGGCCTTATTTGTACATAAACTTTTCGATTATTATTAAGATCGCCTAAAATTTTAGGCAGAAATATTTCATTATTGAATGGATAAATTCCTGTCGTTTGAAAACCCTTTATGGCTTTTTCCAAGGTGGCAGCATGAAGAAATGCCTTTGAAAATATTTCTACGATATCATATAATGACACACGAGATCCAGGGTTATTAGTGTGCTATAAGTCACACTCCTTTGCATACTGATGTTTTAAGGACCCAAACACAGTTCAGTTAATGGGTTGCAGGCGATGACTGATGTGAGGCGGGAGAGAGACCATTATAATATTATTTTCTCTTGCTTTATTTATTGCGGCAAGCGTCCTATGACTATTGTGATTGTCAAGAATTAATAATATTTTCTTATCGGGACCGGGTTCCACATGGTTAATAAAGTGATCTAAATACTTGACGAAATGATCGGAATCCATCCATCCAGAACCATTTGCATAGCCATCTGCACCCGGCGAACATCCTTTCATAAATAATGGGTTCATTCGCTGTCGAGGAAAAAGAAAAAACGGAGGGACGTAAGATCCTGCAGCTGAAATCCCACAAACTGCAGTTACATTAAACCCACGTTCAGTGTTCACTATCCGGCCCCAACATGCTTTTTTCCTTTTTCAGCTAGAATGTTTCTGGGTACAGGCACTGAATTAATCCCAGTCTCATCAATGTTATATATTTAGCCTGGTTGAATATTGCTCTTCTCTAAAACTGATCGTACAGCATCAAAAAACTTTTGAACCTGGGGCTTATTAAATCCTGCAGCTCGTGCTATGCTTGTGGCTTCGGGAGCTCTAATAGAAAGTTGAGGATTTCGTTTTTTAAACCCCGCCAACCAGTCACTACCAGCTAATTTGGCATTCTTATTAAATGGATGTTTCAAGCCCATATTTTCTGCCAGCTCAAATGCAAATCGACGAGCATCGAGAGGGGTTATTCCATAAAATCACTTTTCTAGGTCTAGAATATGCTCCACTAGTTCAGTTTCTTGTTGGTCAGTAAACACTTGTTTAAAATGATCATTTCTCGGTGTCTTTGGCATCATTTCGTTATTTTTTCGGCGCAAAATACAGGTCTTAAGTATCTTATAACGTTGAGCTGCTTGTCGAATTGAAATTTCGTTTCGGTTGATCATTTCCATTGCCCTGGTCATGTCTTCTTCTACGCACGAAGGCTCGGGTTTTTTCTTTACGTAGTTACGTACCATCTAAAAACAATATTTTTTATGATAATATGCACACATTACATAATTGAATTAATTCTAAGACACTTAATAACTAAAAGTTGTGTTTTAGTGGGTTATAGTAAGACATAACAATACACGCATAATACCGCAATAATCACACTTGACAAAACTATAAAATTTAGCATGGCTTACCTTAAAAACCAATGTTTTGTTTGCTGCGATCTGCACACTGCACGATCATTGCTGTAACTGTCAGAAATATAAAAATACACCGCTAGCTTGCTATTTTTAACAACATTTAAAAGATGGCGCCACGTATAACAGAATAAATCGAGCGGACCTTTGTGCCCCAGCGGTCCTCTGTGCCCCCTTCTCCCCTACTAAGAATTCTGGTCAAAGAAACTTAAAAAAAAAAATGACAAGGTCTTATATAACACCCTGTATAAAACGGTTGCGTTAGAGTACCGGGCTGCATACTATGGATATTGAGTAAACAAAAGTCGAAAATCGCAACTCAAAATCTTCATCCATATTGAAAAAATTCTAATTTGCATTTCCAGTAAAAATTTCTTTGGTGCACTTCGAAGTTCCAGCAGTTTAGGTCTCATCAAGTTCTTCATAACTGTATATTTTTGCCTTATTATTTTCAACCACAACAAAATGACAGCTAGTTAAATATTGTTAAGAGATTTGAAGATCGTTGTTTTTTTCACCTCCGTAACTTCAACCCTCTAATGGGGGGAAGCACAACCCCCTGATTATGAATAGGGGTGCTAAGATATTTCATTTTGAAGATCTCATCAAAAGCTATCTCACCCAAAAATTTCGGGTCAAAATTTTCATCGATAACCACTCTCCCCCCTCCTTTTTAATGTTTCTATCTCCGACATTCCCAAAACCAATTACACGAATCTCTACTTATTTGCGGACGATAAAAATCTTAACTACATTTCTAAAGGGCTCCAAAACCTCCTTAACCTAATCCAAAATTGGATGGTATCATGGAAGCTCAATTTGAACCACAATAAAACCCAAGCAGTCATTTTTACTAAAAGTAACAGAGACCAACCCCCGAAAAAATCAAAATTCTCAATACCGAAATAAATTGGGTAAAAGAAGCTAAATACCTGGGAGTCATTTTCGATACAAGCTTGAATTGGTCCGCGAATACCAATAACAGTATCAAAAAAGCTAGAGCAGCCTTCGCCATTTTATACTCTATGGTTCACGTTAAAAGCAAACTGAACCCGCGTAAAAAAATTAAAGCCTACGTTAGACCAGTTCTCACTTATGCCTCCCACACCTGGAGTATATGTCACAAAAACCAAATGAAAGAACCAAAACAAATATCTAAGAATCATGATGGGTGCTGACAGATACATTCGAAATTCTATAAGAATACTTTTATAAATAAGTTAAACACTAACTATTTTATAAGATCGGATATTTCTACTAGTACCCTTATACAAAAATCTCATATATTGTCCAGAGAAAATGCTAAGTGTAAATCACCCAAAAACTGTCTTCTACCATGATTTTTCACACCCCCATACCCCCACCCCCCTAGCTTAAGACCATGAACTCACTCGAATATCAAAACTCTATGGATAGTCTACGTTGAACCAAAAGGTGTCATAGCTCTAGCTGACAACACACAACAGTAGAAGACCCCAGAACGAATAAAAATGCGATGATGCAGATTTTATTGGTCACGCTGCATATATCTCCAGAACTAATATAAAAAGAGACGCTTATGTGCTATATCTTTTGTTAAGCCCGACCGATACTGACCCTTACTTAATTGAATTGATAATAACAAAAATAACAAAATTACGACATCTTTCACAGATATAAAAATAACAATTATTTTTTGTTTAAATATAGTCTTAAATTTAAAAAAAGTCCCAAGTAAGAGTAAAATTTAATTTGAAAATGGCTCCGAAATTATACGGAATTTACGGTAGTCCACCATTTGGAGCAGTTTTGATGTGTGCCAAAGTTTTGGGGATCGATTTAGATATTATAGAAGTGGACTTGATCAATAAAGTTCACATGACCAAGGAGTTCATACAGGTATGAAGTTACTGTCTTGAATACTATTTATACCATTCAATGCAGGGCAGACAAATAAAACACTGGAATAGTATCAGAGCTGAGGTAATGAATACAAAAATATACTTAAAGTAAAATAATCAGCACTTTTGATACTCTAAACAATTGAATGTTTTCACTACTTTTTTGGGAAAGTACTTGTACTTAAAATTTCAAATTTTCAAAGTATTACGTTATTATTCAAAAAATGTACTGGAAAATCCTAGCACTCTGTAAAAGTACTTAAGTATTTTTTTGAGTTTTCTTGTTTTGTTACAAGTAAGAAAAATATTTGGCGACATTGTTGTTTATTTTTCCTGGAATAAAATACTAAATACGCTGTCACAAGCTACGTGCCTTTCTGTATAAAGTGCAATAATTGGCTCTGTTTGAGTGTAACATAAAATACTAAGAAATCGTGGTTGTTGGGATTAGATAGTGTCAAATTGGAATTACTATCCGACGTTTCGCCTTCGATTGCACGAGGCATCTTCAGGGATTTTTAGTCCATAAGATATCCATATTCAACAAAATGGCGGTCAAATAAAAATTTGTAGAAAAATTAAATTTAACAACCTTAAAAAAATTAGTAACTTAGAAAATGAATACACCAGTTTCCTTCTAACATTTAATGAAAAACATATTTACAATTTTACTAAAATAGATTTACCACTGCAAGTGAAAAGAACTCTTGCCCTTGGTCCAAAGTTTGGTCTACCATTGAAACCCTCTGAAGTACCTATTCCAACGACTATTAAAGATCTTGAGTATTGCATCAGCCAACAACCAGTTAATGATGAGGAAAAGAACCAAATAAAGGGAAAAACTACTAATATTTTAACAAACTTTTACAATCACTACAAAACATCAAAATCTTATAATTCGTTACTAAAAGATGTGCAAATTACTAAACGATTTTTAAAAGAACACCCGAATATCATGGTCGGAAGAGCAGATAAGGGAAGTTCAACCTTTATTATGGAGAGAAGTGAATATGACAACAAAATGTTAGAAATGCTCAACGACACTAATATATATAAAATATCGACAAGAGATCCAATAAAAAAGTACCAAGAAAAAGCCAACTCTTTTGCGACCCTTTTAAGAGAAAACCATTGTCTAACAGAAATCCAAGAAAGAAATATGAAGACTCACAACTCCACCCCACCGATAATATATGGTTTAAGAAAGACACATAAGCAAGACTTAAGGCTAAGACCCATCGTGAGTTGTATCAATACACCTTGCTATAATCTTGCCATCTTCCTACATTCTGTTCTTAGCCCAATAACATTTACGTATTATTTTAATGTGAAACATTTTTTTGATTTTGTTGAGTATACAAAAAACATAATAATACCCTCGAACTATCAGTTAGTATCACTGGACGTGGTTTCTTTGTTCACGAACATTCCTAAAGAAATAATCATTAATATTATAATAAAAAACTGAAAATTTTTCTCAGCATGCACTGACATTCCTAAGAACCTTTTTATTAATATGATAGCATATTGTTTTGAATCCAGTTATTTTACTTTCAAATACGTTTTTTACATCCAACTGGATGGTAGTGCCACGGGCAATCCATTGAGTTCTAAATTGGCCAATATTTTAATGAACGATTTGGTGACAACCGTTTTAGACAAGCTGCCATTTATCGTGCCATTTTTTTTATCTGTACGTTGATGATTCCATAACAGCTATACCAGTACAACATCATAGTACCATCCTTCATTGCTTTAAGAGTTATCACCCAAAAATACAATTTACAATTGAGAAGGACGTTGACAAAAGACTATCATTTCTTGACTAAGAAGTGATATAGGTGAGGTAATGACCAACTGATATGTCAAGCCAACAAGTTCAGGAAGTATACTCAACTTTTATTCCAATAACCCAATCTCTCAAAAAATTGGGATTGTCAGTGGATTGCTCAATAGAACTAAAAATCTCAGTCACCCTAATTTTTATGGTACAAATATTAAAAAGATTGAGAGAGAATAACTATCCGATCGGGTTCATAAACCAGTGTATTAATCGGTTCGAAAATAAAATGAAAACAGTTGTAACAACACAAAATAACAAATCAGATATTAAATATTATAAATTTCCTTTCATCAGTGGCTTGTCACAAAAAATAAATCAATGTTTTGATAAAGGAATTTCTAAATTAGCCTTTTATAATATAAAATCCACTACTACCTTATTTTCTAAAATTAAAGACACAAAACCCATAGAAAAACAATCAAATCTCATTTACAGTATTCCGTGTTCTTGTGGTAAATTTTATGTCGGCCAAACAAAACAATATTTGAGCAATAGAATATATCAACATCAGTACGACAGTACGATTGTCGCAATCATAACTACATCAAGAAGGATAAAACTGCTTTGTAAACTCATCATTTTGAGACAGGCCACTGCTTTCTATTTAATCATGTTAAAATTATGGATAGAGACAAACTGGTATAAACGAAACATCAGTGAAATGATTCACATTAATTTATCAGACACCATAAACCCCAGGATTGATTCCCAAGGGCTTAGTATAATATATACAAAAATGGAAAGAAAAACACAAAAATTAGGTAATAGGGCATTAATAACATGTATCTATAATTCTATATAAAAAAGGGAATAAATAGTAGCAGAACATCATATAATATTATTTGTTTTTTATGTTCGTATTTTTTCTGTAATTCGTTTTAATAGTTGTATATTTAAATCACTAAACTTCAAGTTTTGTTTGCTTTTGTCTTGTTTTAACTATTAACTACACTTGTAACTATTCAATAAGTATACAAACATTTACTTTTAGTTTTAATGTTTTCCTTTGTACTATACCAATAAAAGTGTAATTGTGCCTGAACTTTCAATATTTTTAGACTACTTACGATCGACTCTGAGAGGCTGCAAGTATGTGTGATGCAGGGTTGTCGTACATACACCCTACCTACCTACCTACCTAGGTAGGGTGTACAGTAGCATATATAGATATTAGCTTTCCGCACAATATACATTATTTTAGTCAAGGTTTGGGTTAGGTTTAGTTAGGTTGTTACAAAACAAAAGAGTTACATATGGTGTTAAACTTAACTAAGGAGTGACTTTGGATGTTGAAGCGTGGCACTGCATGTCCTCAGCATATTTTCATAAGATGGTACGTAATAACTGAGTGCTAATCGCAAGCATGATGACATATAATCGTCAGTGAGTCGATAGCGATATTTTGACTTAATTATCTTCATTTCAGAAAATGCAGACTCGCACAAGTAAGTTGGCCCAAACATTGCTGTCAGTTGAAGAACGATTTGCCTTAGATTCGGATATTTATCTTCAGATATAAAACACCAGAAATTTGTATCAGATGCTGTAGCTTTGAGATGTATATCTGATATAATCTGCACCAACTCATTTTCAACAGAACATGAGTTCATATTAAACTGACTTACTATTTTAGTAGCTAATTCCTCAATGTTTTTACATGAAAAAGGATAGCTCATAAATGATGCTACATTTGCCAATTTACTACAATCATAAAAACGCATTTCGAATTGTTCCAAAATATTTGATAATTCAGCCTCATACGTATCATAATTCAACTGAGGAATCCTTGCTTTCAAAGACGGAAAATGTTTCAGATCCTTTCTTTTCAGTTGATCTATGCACACTAATTTATATATTGGTAGCTTGTAGTTTTTTACAAAATTGAAGAAAACGTCATATATATCTTCGCCACGGGTCTTCCCCTTCAGAGGAATGATTGTCAAAAATTCTTCCTTAGCCAACATGTCACTGAATACCATCCGAATAAAAACACACAGCTGGGCAGTGTCTGTCATATCGGTGGATTCGTCGAACTGTAAAGAAAAGTATGTACATTTCATGATATCATTTTTTAGTTTATCTGCCATGTTGTGACTCATGACTTCAATACGCCTTGTGACAGTTGGACGAGATAACTGAAGTTCTCTAAAAGCAGACATGATTTCTGTTTTATTTTTAAAATCTTCAAATCAAGTCTCACCCGCTTCAATAAATGCTTCCTTCACAACCGATCCATCTTCGAATGGTTTCTTGTGTTTCGCCAATATGTAAGATATTTTAAATGACGCGATCGTAACAGTTGTTGATTGTTTGGCTGGTCTTGTGAAGTTAGTTTGTTCTTTTTTCAAACAAGATATCAAATCACGTACTTTTCGTTTTCTTAATTCACTCTGTGGCGGAAAATCCTTTTCATAGTTTTTATGAACCATCTTATGATGCCTCTCTAAGTTACCGCGCTTCGGTATTGCAACTGACGCACGACAAATAAGACAAATGCACTTATCCTTCACCATGTAAAACAAAAATTCTTCCTCCCAATCGTTATTAAAATGAAACGTTTTAGATTTCTTCGCTGCACTCATTTTGTACTATTTAATAATAAACTT
This sequence comes from Kuschelorhynchus macadamiae, assembly GCA_030620095.1. Lineage (NCBI taxonomy): Eukaryota > Metazoa > Arthropoda > Insecta > Coleoptera > Curculionidae > Kuschelorhynchus > Kuschelorhynchus macadamiae. Next base: position 12,224 of record JAUTXW010005349.1, on the reverse strand, counting down.
TGTATCGACGTAGTATTGCCTTCAAGTTGCAATTCAGAATGACTCCAATTCCTGCAGGCGCAACATTTATATCGGCGTGAACGAAAATCTCGAATGTTCCCGTCAAACGCGCCGCCCGAAATTTCTAGAAAAGCGGCAAGAATAAAAAACGCGGCTTTTCTTTGACAAGTACCGCGCGTTCCTTTGATAAAGCCGCCTTTTGCCGCTAGCAAAGTGTTATTTTATTACGTAATAAATTTCTGTAGTTTAGTTAAGTACCTACTTATTAAATTTTTTTTTCCTTTTCAAAAAGCATTCGCGATCGACCGTTTGAGCACCCCTGGTGTAATATAATAACATCTAGTTGGAACTCTTAATATCATCGTAAAACCAATTGGAGAAAAAAAACTGCCTCTTTTCCAACGGAACACGCACAAATCAGTACTTGTGTGTTTGTTTTCCTTCACGTCACATCTAGGAATTATGGGCAAAGTGCGGACACAACGACACTAACAGGTATATTTTTAATATTAATTTATTATTTTTCAATTTTTACGCTGTGTCCTGTTTCCAGTGCTTGAAAAAGTATCAATAAAGATACGAAACATCGCACAGGAATTAATCAGTGTGTTTTGTTTGAGTCTTCTCCTAACCCACGAATAAGAAAATATTTTTAGAATAATTGGAGAACGAAATTTTTGGAGATAATGTTTGTAGAAAAAGTCACCCTTTCAGGTTTTACATATCTTCGCGCTTTGGCGTTTCTCCGTCAGTCCGTTTGTCGGTTTGTCTGTCTGTCTGTCTGTCAGTGCGCGGCATAGGCAAATTTTAGTGAAAAATTAAGGCTCCTATGGGGATGACTTGGTAATATTTTGGTAAAAATCCAATATGCCGGAACAAGATGGCGTACGCCGTATAAAACTACTTTGAACTCATCGTAAGTCACGTGGATTATTTCTTATTTGATCCGCGACATCTCTTATTCGTTATCGAAGTTGTTGTAATGAAAAGAAAAAGAATAAATTTTTATTTTTTGAAATAATCCCACAGAAAAATATCTAAAGGATTAAGGTCTGGCGACCGGAGTGGTCATCATATGGTTCCTTTTTGTCCTATCCACCTATTAGGGTATGTAAGAACCTTCCTTAGTTCGCGTGCATAATTCGGAGGAGCTCCGTCAAGTTGTAATCACAATCCTAATCGGACAACAAATCTTCTAAATTTATTTTATTTCATTTTTTATCCCATAGGTATCAGTTCCTTCTTTATTGTAGGCTTGAGTATTACATGAATATTTTTAAGAAGTTCATTATTAATCATCGAAATGATATTTGAAGCGTGCCATATGCAAAACGTTGTAAGTGCCACTTTTTCACAAATGCGAATTATATGCTAAATAGGTAGTACGTGCCATGCTTTACTTGCACAATAAAATTTATATCGATGGCGCTTTGTCCAACGGCGAGATAAGGAATTAAATATCAAAACGTAGTAAGTGCCAACGATCAGCTGCTTATTTATCATAACCTAGCAAAGCTTTTGGAGCGGTGTTCGGGTGTACTGTTTTCAATAAAAAATGGATATTCCTGAAGAAATACATGCCAAAAAAAGAAAAATTACTGGGAATGTAAGAGAAGATGTAAAACGCAATAAAAACTCTGGAAGTCCATACAAAACTCTAAAGCAAAAGCGGCCAATACCCGGCAAACGTTTTTGCGAAGAGGTAAGTAAAAACAACAGTTTTATTCTTTCTGAGAGCCTGAAGAGAACTGATATAGTTTATTAAAATATTCTTTTAGGTGAAGTGCAGCTGTCAGTACTCTTGTAAGCTAATTACCGTTGTTGCAAGAAAGAGAGTGTTTGAGCAGTTTTGGAAATTGGCAGATTATAAGCGTGGAACATATTTTCTTTGACGGTATTTCTATTACAAAAAAGAAAAATAATAATAATTTGCTATTTTGTAAAATGTTTCCTGATATTATACACATACGTTGTGCTCAAAATGTGACTCTGCACAAAGTGTTAATGATATATATTATGGGTGTGCCACTTCATTTTGACAACATAGTGGTTATTACTGTGGTTAAGTTTTTGATACTGCGAGAATTATTAATTGTTTCTTGGTTTTGGGATCACATTTTTTAATTCATAATCATTGGAATTTGTTGTTGAGATTATTATGTTTATCTCTAGACATGGCAAATAAATATATGATGTATGCGACTTATATGCTTTCCAAATTAGTTTGGTATATTAATATTGCCACGGAGGCTCATTTGATAATACTCATAATTTTTAATTTTTAAATTTTCATTTTTCATTTTTATAATTTCTAATTGCTCTTTTCATATTGCGTTATATGAAAAATTTATTGATTTGTCATATTAATGCTCGTTCACTATTGGCACATTTTGATCAATTTCTGGATTTATTTAGTAATAGCGTTTATGATATAATATGTGTGTCAGAAACATGGCTTTCTGGTCGAATTGAAAATGATGTTGTTAATTTAAACGGCTATAATATTGTTCGAAGGGATAGGGCTGGCGGGTTGAGGGGGGAGGTGTGGGGATATATATAAAGAGAGCACTATCATATGAAGTACTGGACTCGACGGTAGGAATTGAGGATATTTGGATAAAGATAAAACTTCCACATAAATATGTCATTATTGGGTGTGTTTATAAACCCCCCAGTATGGACTTCACCCATTTTATTGACAAATTTGAGGAGGCCATATTTAACCTAATTCCTATATGTGATAACTTAATTTGTTTAGGAGACTTTAATATAGATATTTTGGATTTTAATAATTCATTAACAAATAAATATTTAAATCTTTTGGATACTGCCGGGTTAAAACAAATCATTAATGAACCAACTAGAATAACGTCCTCAAGTTCAAAACTTCTTGATCATATTATTATTCCTGAAAATTTTCCTTTGATAGAATGTGGAACGAGACTTGTATGTTTTTCTGATCATGAGCTTGTTTTTGTCAAAATATTTATAGATTTTTCTGTAAACCAACCTAAACCAATTACTTTTAGAAATTTTAAAAGAGTTGATGAGCTTCTACTTTACGATCATCTTAGGTCCATCCCCTGGAATAACATTTTTCATATTAATAATATTGATGAAAAACTGGCTTTCTTTAATGAAAATATTAAAACATTAATGGACATACATGCCCCTCTTCAGACATGTGTTTTTAAAAAACCACATAATCCCTGGTTTGTTGATAATATTGCGAGATTAGTATCATTAACGAACAAAGCAAAAACAACACAACAAAGCCGAACAGGATCGTCAAGAATACATTCAGCTAAAAAATTTTAAAAACAAAGCAATAAAGAGAGAAAAAAGGGCTTACATTCGGCAGCAAAGTCAGTTAGGGTCCAAGAATGTGTGGAGTGCTTTACATAACCTTCATATATATCAAAAAAATAAAAATATTTCTAGTATTCCTGACGACATTTCTGATGTGAACTTAATTAATCAACACTTTGTGTTCTCTATTCCGAATCAAAATATTGATTTACATGGCTTTGAAGCTATGTATAGCGGTACTAAACAAAATATCGACTCTTTTTTATCTTTTAAGTTTATCTCGGAGAAAGATGTTTCAATTTCCCTGTTTTCTATAAAATCCTGTGCTGTCGGAGCAGATGGTATCCACATTAATTTTATAATTATGTGCTGTCCTTTTATTCTTAAATATTTAACGCATGTAGTTAATTTTTGTATTGAGCACTCAGTTTTTCCATCTGATTGGAAAACAGCGCATATTATACCTTTACTTAAGGTTAGCAAACCCTCGGGATATAATGATCTTAGGCCGATAAGTATCCTGCCAGTCCTGTCTAAGATACTGGAATATGCAGTTAAACGTCAACTAGTGGAACATATTGAAAAGTTTAAGATCCTTCCTGAAACACAATCGGGATTCAGGGAGGGACACGGGTGCGCGACGGCTTTACTTAATGTAACCGACCACATTTTCACGGCTGCTGATAGGGGTCTATGTACAATTTTAATTTTACTTGATTATTCCAAGGCGTTTGACACCTTGAATCACGCGGCTTTGGAAATAATACTAAGATTTTGCGGTCTAAGTCAGTCTGCTGTGCTTTTTTTCAAGAATTATCTTAAAGATAGGAAATAAGCTGTTGTGCTTAATGGCAAGTCCTCTCACTATCTATCTATTACTAAGGGTGTACCGCAAGGGTCAGTTTTGGGTCCCATATTGTTTACTTTGTATACTTCTATGTTGCCTACCTTCATAACTAACTGTAATGTACAAATGTACGCTGACGATACGTAAATATTTTACTCTTTTCATCCGAATGCTGCAGAATATAGCTGTCAAGTTATAAATACGGATCTGGATATTATTCGCAGAGTTTCCCTTGATCATTGCTTGAGATTAAATCCGAACAAGTGTACAGCTATGTTATTTGGAAGGCCGGGCGATAGAACTAAGGTTTCGGGTAGATTGGACATTCGCATTGACAACCAGCGGATACCATTTAAAAATGAAGCTAAAAATCTGGGACTGATTTTGGATTGTGATCTAAGGTTCGAAAAACATATTTCGAATTGTATCAAAAAAGCAATTGTTAGATTAAAACTTCTTTATAATTCAAGGCATATTCTTGACTTAAATTTAAAACGGATTTTATGTGATTCTTTGGTGCTGTCGATTTTCAATTATTGCGATGTTGTGTACGGACCCTGTCTCTCAGCCACGACGGCGCAGCGGGTGCAGAGGATACAAAATTGCTGTCTTAGATTTATATATGTAATAAGAAGACGTCAGCCTGTGAGTCACAAACTTTTCGAATCTCGATGGCTTAACATGAAAAGGCGACTTAGGTTTCATTGTGCGGTGTTATATCATAAAATACTAACGAATAAAAAGCCTTCCTATCTGTATCGTAAAGTATTATTCAGAACAGACGTTCACACATTAAATATTAGGTTTAAGGGTATTGAAATCGCCTATGCATAAGAACCTAATTTTTTGAGAGGTCGTTTTCTTATCAGAAGGGCCTCTGTTTGTAATGCCTTACCTCCTGGCCTCACATGTCGCTCCGTGCCTTCCTTCCGATGTAATTTAAAAAAATATTTACTTAATAATTAACCTAAAAATAACAAAAAAAAAAAGATTAAGATAGTCCTGTTTTACAAAACAAAAATTATAAGTCAGTATCAATTAAATTATAACGTTAAGTTTAGTTATTATAATATTGATTATACTTTGATATTTAGAGCGCATTTTTTACCACTACTCTTGAAAAAAACACCTTATCAAGACTTGTCTCAATAAGGTGAACTTCTTTTCATCCTTTATAAAAAAAAGTGTATTATACATATTTTGTACTATTTTGAATAAAGAGTTCAATTATTATTATTATTATTATTATAATGAGCAGCAGAACTTTTTACGTTCCCTTATTCGACCCAATTTAATCAAACGTAGAAGACATCAAATTACGATGATCCCAACCAGAGCAGACGACAACACTCTTTTAAATATTTTCTACCACTTCCAGGAGAATCTAAGTTCAGGTATGTTTTACCTTGTGTTTAACTATGGCTATTACACAAAGAAACTGGATATACTTAGTCAGCGATTACTATTCCGGCATATCTGTTCAAGACAAACGAGGTGGTAAACGTCCTGCCAGAAACAACACCCTATGGAAACAAAAAATTATTGATTTTATTGCGTCAATTCCTAGCAGAGAAAGCCATTACAGTCGAGAAAAAGTTACAAACCGGAGATACCTTTCTGAAGATTTGAATGTACGTAGCTATATAATGCCTTTCTTGAAAAACATCGGCTTGATGCAACAAAGCCCCCAGTATCCCGACAATGGTTTAATGAAATTTTCAAGAAAGAATTCCATTTAGCCTTCGGAGCTCCAAGAGTGGACACCTGTCCTACTTGCGACCAGTACAACATTTCGATGGGAAGACTTCCGTGAAAAAAATAGAGCTAGAAAAAAATGAGTTCGAACTAAAGCGCGATTTACATCAACGTAAAGCAGAGAGCGCTCAAAAAACACTGATGTCCCAAAACGTAGTAGATTGCAAAAGTCCTGAGTCTGATGTATGTGTGCTTTATGATTTACAAAAGCAGCTATATATTCCAGCATTGACTCATACTCAGATGTATATAGTCGGCAGTTCACTTGTATCAATCTGGGAATACATTTTGAAGATGAAGGGAAAGGTTTTATGTGCCTGTGGGATGAAACAGCTGGAAAACGAGGATGTAACGAAATCGGTAGTTGTTTGTATGATTTCGTTACAACTCAGCTTAATACTACAAAGCGAAAATTGGTTCTATGGTCCGATAACTGCGGAGGGCAGAATCAGAACCAGGGTATTTTGGCTGACTATATTACGCTGGTAGCCAAAGGGTACTGACGAGATTCCAAGTTTCCACAAAGTGGCCACACATTCCTATCATGTGATCGAGACTTTGGCTGCATAGAAAAAGCCAAAAAAGGTCTAAAGCCTGAAGTACCTATGGATTTGGTGCGTATAATGGCAAGTGCTCGTTTCAAAAATCCATTTGTAATTAAATGCACTACTAGATTTTTCAACTGGATGGAAATTGCAAAAACTACCCTAGTAACCTCCACCCTGGGCATCTCGCAAGCTGTTATGCTGAAAATATCTAAGGACAACTTAGGGCAAATTGCAGTTAAAACGTCGTACTCGGATGTCGCACCATGGCGCAAAGTGAGTGTGTTTAAACCAAACGTTACACCACAATATTTTGAAAATTTAAACATTGAAATGGTGGAACAGGCACCCCGTAAATGGAACAAAGAAAAAATTAAAGAAATTAGGAGTATGATCCCGTTTATATCACCAGCAAATCAAGACTTTTATCAAAAACTGGTGGAGAGTCAGGAGGCCCTACAAAAATGAATAAAAATAAGTTTCAACTTATAGGTATATAAGAACCTCTTTTGTATTAGCATTATATTATTAACATTGTATTTAGCAAACTGTTTTGTATATTAGTAAAGGCGTTAAAAAAACAATACGTGTTGATCTTTTGTTTAAAAAACGATTTTTAATCCATTATACATGTGCAAGTTTATTGGCACATACTACGTTTTGATAATTAGAGGCCTATAATAAATTTATTACCAATGTTTTCATTGAAGTATGTGTTTTATTACTTGCCTATATCGAAAATGATGTCAGTCATAACCACAAATATTTTGTATTTCTTAGTAAGGTAGAGCAAAACATAATGCGCCTCCTGTAAAATTCATAAAATTGCACATACCACCTTTTGCATATGGCACGCTTCATTTGTTAATATTTTAACAAAAACTATTTTTTTTTGGTATTATTATAGAATTTTCAAGATCCAATATCATTGTTGTTTATTATTACTTTTTTTGACTCTGAATACTTATACGCTTATTTAATTTTTATATATAATTTGTAAAATAATTTTATAAACACTAATCAATCGTTTACCTTTGTATACTATTTCTAAATTTTGTTCAGGTTTTTATTTTTTGCTTTGTTCAAGTGCTACTCTGCTTTGTTTAAAGTTGCCTAAAAATTATTTTCTAGAACATATCAATGTTATAAATTTGAATATTTTTTATAGTAGAATGAAGATCTAAAATAGATATTATTTTTTATTTGCCAGGTTCTTGCTTATAAATTCAATCACTTGACTTTTTATGATAAATCCTGTCGTTGGCTTATTAACAATTATTTATAAATAACTTAAAATAATAAACAACTGCTTATTTGTATAGTTAAAAATATTTTTTTAATGAGCCTACAAATAGATTCATCACCACATCTCAAGAAATTAAATTTAGAGATAAAAAGCTATTGAAAATATTGGAATATTTTTTTAAAAGATAAGAGATACTGAGATGCAGATTCCAGCTGTTTTACAAATTTTATTGCATATTGCCGGTTTTAAGAAAAAAAATTAACTAAGATAAATAGATATTTATACAATGAGGGCCATTTTAGTGGTGCATGTATTGGGATCTCGGAAACTTGAAAGATAGAAAAATGATTAAATGGGCAAAAAATACAGAATTTTGTTGGTAATTTAAAGATTGCCAGCGGCATACTTTGAACTTCTTTGGTTTTTAAGATATTGTTAAAAACTAAAAAGTTTCATTTTCTATAGAGCTCTGTAACTCTGTTTGTTTTTTTTTGTGTAAAAACTTTTTTAAAGTCATTTTTTATGTAGAAAATAGGTATTTCATCAGATTTTTATTTCGACGTTTCGGTTATTATTCACCATCATCAATTTGATTTCTTCTTATGGGCGCCATATTGGATTTCTGCTTTTTTAAACTAAGCAACAAGTTTATACTTCTTAAAGGAAAACTATCAAATTTTACAAAAGTCTATATTTTTCTAGTAGCCTTTAGATTGCCATGGTAACAATATTATTTTTTGTAATGTTTAATAAATATGTTGTAAATATGTGTAGTGTATGTGATATAGTAATCATAGAAAACAAGATTTTTTTTACAATGATTTTTTAAATATTTTATTTGGCCGCCATCTTAAATTGCTAACAGCTTTACCAGTTTATCTCTATATCACTCATAACTTTAATACCAAAATGAAACCAGTTCATTTGAGGTAAATAGTATAATTAGTTTTTTTAGTAATACTTTTTTAATATTGTTCTGCTATAATGGATACCAAAATATTATCAGATCATACCCATATGACTCTTAACTTTTGACTAAAATTTGCAGTCAATCTGGTTAGTAATTTTTGATACAATTGGATACGAATTCAATATGATTTAAAACGAGGAAAGATTTATTTACCGACTTTTTTTTAATTTGCAAAGAGTCTAGAAATGTAAACTTTTAAAAGTTCAAAAGAGCTCTCAAAAAACTACAATTTAAAAAAAATGGCTCTGGTTCTTGGACGGTATGGGATTTTTTGGGCTTACAAATTTAGTTTTGCTTCTTCTATACGTTTCTTCTGGACGTGTGGTTAAATTTAGCAAGTTCTATTCTAGAACTCTTGCAAATATTAGTAATAATTAAAAAAGAAAGTTACTTGCACTGTCTTGATTGTTGATGTATTCATAACATATCGACTAGTTGTTAAAAACTGAAGCCACAAAATTCCTGCAATTTTCAGAAAAATCCTCAGCACACCGTACCCTATTTGGACGACAATGGTTTTGTCCTTATAGACAGTCACGCCATAAATGGATATTTAGTGGGTACGTATGGTAAAGAAAATGACCCTTTGTATCCAAAGGACGACATAAAACAAAGAGCCATTATACGACCACAGGCTCCATTTGGATTCCAGCATCGTTGGGGCCAGATCAATTGCTATTTCTGTGAGTAAGGTTTTGTTTTTATTACCATAAACTAAATATATATATATATATATATATATATATATATATATATATATATATATATATATATATATATATATATATGCAATTTTATTGATTAATATATATATATATATATATAATTTTTATATATAAATATATATACAGTGTGTATCAGCCAAATGGAATAAATTCGATAATAAATAAATGGGGGCGTGTTCGGAAAAACGCTTGGACCCGTCGATTGGTATTTTTAGTTGCTCATTTTCTCCAATAAAAACTTTTTATACAGGGTGTGTCCTGTAACAGTGGTCAATGCCAACTTTCTTATTTCAAATGCAACACCCCGGATATTATTTAATTTTTTGATTCTTTAGGAGATTCTAAACATATTTTATGTTCAATGTCCTATACCTATCTTCAACTATTTCGGCAATATTAAGTGTTTTCAAATTTATTTTTATTTTATTTATTTCGAATTTATTATTATTCATGAAAGTGGCTCTGGTTACTGAACTATTTATTTGATTACAAAAATTCGCTACAACACACTCAATACTTATTTACCATTTAGGTCTTCATATTAAGAATGTAAGCAAAAACCATTTTAGCGTTCCTTTTTATTGATATGGAACAAAAAGAGCCAGTTTTGTTTACTTTTAAGTTTTGTTTACTTTTGTGTAAAATGCCTGGCCTTTCTCTTTGCAAAACAGTAGTTGTCAGTGTCAGTGTCATGTGTCTTTTGAATTTCGTTAACTGCATAATACCTAATATCAGAAAAATGGTTCATTTAACAGAAATGCATAAAATAACAATTCTACAAATGATTGGTTATGGGATAACACACGAACACAAGTGGAAGTTGCTCGCTTATTTCATGAAAAATTTCCAAATTTGCCGCATATATCCCAAGGGACAATTAGTAAAATAGAAAAGCAGTTTCGCGAGCTTGGACATGTGAGGCAGATAAAAAAAGCAGCTGCCAATTCAATAAATGATGATACTAAATTGGATATTATGCTTGAGTTTGAGGAAAACCCACATATTTCTAGTCGACAAGCCGCCGCAATGTTCGATATTAGCCATTCGTCGATTATTCGAACATTAAAAGAAAATAAAATGCATCCCTATAAAGTGATACCAACTCAGGAGCTCATGGAAGACGATTATGATAGGAGAACTTATTTTTGTGAACAAATGATGGCTATGTTAGATAACAATGTTATTCAATTAGAACATGTTTTGTTTTCGGATGAGTGCACCTTTACAGTTCACGGTCATGTAAATCGTCAAAATTGCCGCTATTGGTCTAGGGAAAATCCTCACTGGATCAGCGAAGAACATACTCAATATCCTGAAAAGGTTAATGTTTGGGCAGGAATTGTTAGGGATCATATCATAGGCCCCTTTTTCATTGACGGCAATTTGAATGGCGATAATTATTTAGCACTGCTCCAAAATAATGTCGTGCCAACTTTGACAAATTTGTATCCGGATCCAGCAAACCCACAAGTTCCAGCGAATATGATATGGTTTCAGCAAGATGGAGCACTGCCCCATTACCAAATTAATGTCCGGCAATACCTCAACGGAATATTATCAAATCGGTGGATAGGGAGACGAGGATCGATAGAATGGCCAGCGCGATCCCCTGATCTGACGCCATTAGACTTTTTCTTATGGGGACATATTAAAAATGTTGTATACAAAACTAAACCCCTCGACTTAGCTGACTTAAAAAGACGAATAACGCTTGTAATTAGATCGGTCACGCCTGAGATGCTAAATAATGTTAGAAGAAATTTTTATTTAAGATTAGGAATTTGCCAAGACGTTCGCGGCGAGCCTATTCAACAGTTCCTAAATTAACTTTTTACTTTTGTTTATACATTATGAAGAAATAAATAATTTTATTTTTTTAATCTTAATTTTTGCAATAAATTTGAAAACACTTAATATTGCCGAAATAGTTGAAGATAGGTATAGGACATTGAACATAAAATATGTTTAGAATCTCCTAAAGAATCCAAAAATTAAATAATATCCGGGGGGTTTCATTTGAAATAAGAAAGTTGGCATTGACCACTGTTACAGGACACACCCTGTATAAAAAGTTTTTATTGGAGAAAATGAGCAACTAAAAATACCAATCGACGGGTCCAAGCGTTTTTCCGAATACACCCCCATTTATTTATTATCGAATTTATTCCATTTGGCTGATACACACTGTATATATATATATATATATATATATATATATATATATATATATATATATATATATATATGTTGTGTCTTCATTGCGGGTGTACATCCGTTCACTACTGTCGTTCTGAAAAGAACAGTTTTGCTCACGTTTCGCCAAAATCACATTTGGCATTTTCGAAGCTTTCTTTCTCGCGTCCGAATAGAGACTGAAATGTGATTTTGGCGAAACGTCAGCAAAACTCTTCTTTTCAGAACGACAGTAGTGAAAGGATGTACACCCGGAATGAAAACACATTGTATTTTTCCATCCGTGAAGGAGTAAAAATCAACATAGTTTAGTTATTAGTTTTTACATTCATTTATTCACTTAATTGGTAAAAAATAAACCATACATCTCGAATAAATATTTTACATGACGGTTGGCGGCATGTCTTTTTAAAAATTTCAATCAACTTTTATTATAACAACTATAACAGTGGCGCAAACCGCTTTGACTTGCTGGAGGTGCTATGTTTAGTTTAGTTGCCATGACAACTCGTATGCGATGACGTCGAACCCAGCGTCATACAACGCTCTCGGTGAATTGCAGGCGCAGTACACTATACCCACGTGTCATTCGGTTTGCGGTGGTTGTTTACATTTATTTTCCCGGATTTCGCTC